>OY754305.1:4804386-6237271 GCA_963573255.1 Chironomus tentans
GCTCTTCCTTAGGGATTGCAGGTACTCATCATCATTGTAGATTGAAGACTTTGAGGATGTCAAGGTGTCTCGTGGCTGCTCGACAGCTTCCGTTGCTGTTGGCTCAATTTTTTTCAAATTTCCAAATTTTTTCGGATTTTTTTCATTAAAATTTCAAATCTTTGATCTTCTTCCTCGAGTGACATTGACGAGTTTGGACTTGGTTGTGTTGCTGGACTGACCAGAAGCGTCACAAAATTCATATCCAATTTTTGAGGTTATGAAATATTTTAATCTCATTTTTAATCCAATTTTTCAGCTCATCGTGTTGATTTTTATTTAATAAATTTGTCAAATTTTCTAATTTTAAGATTTCTTCAATAATCTCATGGATAAGTTGATCGTCACTTTGTAATTGAAATTGTTGAAGTTGCAGCTGTTGATGATGCTTCTTTTTCTTCGTCTTTGACTTTCTCGTTGACGATCCCGTCGACTTTTCATCGTGACTTGAATCTTCTCTCTTTTGTTGCTCATTCTTGTCATTGATTGGCGAGATCTCCTTTCCATTTCCCTCTTTGTCCTCATTATCCTCATAGATCATGTCCAGCGGTTGCTGCTGCATTGCCACCGCATCAAAAAGGCTTTTGTTGACCTCGCCACTGCGAAAAAACTCCATCTCCATGTTCATTTGTGCTTCGTTGAGATTCTTCATTAATTCCATTGCATTTTGTTGCTGCATTATGTGCTGCTTGAGAGCTTCTTGTGATTTAAGGAATTCCTGTGCCTGCTCATTCCGTTGAAGGAAATTAAAGGTCGGCTGAAATTTCATTTGCTTATTAATCATCGCAATTAATGCTTCATAATCAGCATCGCCCTCGTAGTCGTTTTGAAATTGTTGTTGATGTTGCTGAAAAGCTTGTTGTTGTTGCTGAAATTGTTGTTGTTGCTGCTGCTGTTGTTGAGCGAATGGAAGGGGTGCAATGACATTTTTACCCCCCTGACCCCTCAGTCCATCAATTATCGCCTCATTTTTGAGGTCTTCAAGGAGTTCATTGAACTCTGTTGCTGTGCTGTCTACAGCATCTTGTTGAAATGGTTCTTGAAAGTTCTCCATCTGATTCATGACCATTATTGACTGTGGATCAATACCAAACAGCTGTGCTGCCTTAGCTTGAATATTTTTTGCAGCTGTAACTTCCTGCGTCTGATTATTACAGAGATCCAGAAGATTCGCAAGAACTTGTTGCTGTGCAATTGTTAAATTCTCTAATTTATCAATCTTAGCAAGCATTTCATTATATTCGCCATACAGCACATGCAGCTTCCTGTCCGCAAACTTTAATTCCGTTTCCAACAACGCAATTCTTGTCTGTATTTTCTCCATATAATCCTCAACAATGTAATCAGAGTGCTTCTGGGCATTCACAATCGCATGAATTTGGTCCTTACTTGCCAGCATGTCATCGACCTGTGGCTGATTATGAACAATTGATCGAAAATCAGCCAACGATGCATTATTGCCCTGAATTTTCATCAACTGATTCAACATTGCTTTCTGATGAAATTGCTGAAAAATTTGCTGCTCAATTGGATGATTTTGATGTGGAAATTTCTGTTGCTGATGTAGCATGAGTGAATGTTGTGGATTTGGTGGCATTTGTTGGACATTTTGTTGATGCTGAAGGTGGGTTGACATGTCATAAGGTTGTTGACCGTTACTCAGGTCAATCGCCGATGCTGCTTTTGTACCAATCTTACGAACCATCAGCGGTGACATTGCCTGTGGTGGATTTGACATTTGCTGTTGCTGAAGTTGCTGTTGATGAAGATGTTGTTGTTGTTGTTGAAGTTGTTGCTGCATTTGTGCATTCTCATTAAGACGTTGTTGGAGTTTGAATTGCATTTTTTGCAGGTGGATTGGTGATGAGTGCGCGGATGAATGTTCGGAATGTTGTTGTGGATCCATTTTGGATTGATCTGGTTGGTTTTGGTGGTGGTGGTTGTCGAACTTGAACTTGAGTATCTTTGAGTCTTTTTTAGAACTTTCGAAGAAAATTGTGAAGATTTTTTGGTGTTTGTTGTTCGATTTGAAGTTAAATGCAGCTTTTTGAGTATTCTAGGTTATGTTCTAATTTTTTTTTTCTAGGTTATGTTGAAGATTTTTAAGGTTATGTTGATTTTTTTTGAAGGTTATGTTGAAATTTTTACTAGGTTAGATGAATTTTAATGTATAATGACGATAAGATGATAGCTTTACTGTCCAAAAAGTTGACTTTGGACATATATTCTTGTTTAGGATTGATTTTTTTATTTTTTACAATTTTTCGATTTTTTTGAGATTTTACTCAATATTATTTCATTTATAACTAATTTTTTATACAATATATTTTTTCTTCAGTTTTTCGAGACTTTTTGACGAGCTTTTTTATACACAATTTTTCACAAAATATTCTGACTTATCCAATTAATCAGAATTTGATTTCAGTTATTTTTCACATTTTTTATTCGTAAGCGCTTCATAGTTTTATGGAAATTAAAAAAATTCCAAAATATTTCTGTTTGGAAAGAATTTTTGAGGTTAGATTTTTTCTTCTCATTTTCAAAATTTTTTGACGAGCTTTAAAGTTTTTTTTTTGAGCGAGATGTTCAATTGTGGGTCCAAGTTTTGTCACAAGAATAACACTGGTTCAGTGCGTATTCAGGGGGGGGGGTGTGATTTGGGAAATCTATTTTAGTATGCTAGGGGTTTTAAGAAAAAATCCCAAATCAAGGTCATTTTGGTTTTCCAGAGGACCGAGGACAAAATTTCAAAATGGAAAACATCCAAGTAGGCGGTCATCCTTCTTATTGCTCAATAAATCGAGAACAATCTACTTTTTCAGTAATTCATTCAACAATATTTTTATTACTTTACATTTAAATTTCATAAAATAACATTTTGAATTAATTTTTCCTTTTGTGGCTTTTCCAAGAGAATCGGATTTAAAATTCATTTTTAAACAATTTTTTTCTCGGTTTTTATTTAATTTCCATTCTAAATGCGATTTTCTTGTTTTTTTTAGAAATGTCGTCGTTTATTTATTTTCAATTCAATCACATGAAAGTAATTTTTCTTCAACTTTTAACATTTTTTTGTATTTATTAACTGAAAATCTTTTTTTTTTGTCATTTTCAAAAGCAGATTATAAAGAGCTTATTTTTGATTGAGAAACCACTGGAACTGACACAACTGTTGTGAGTCAAAAAACAAACTTTAAAGCATCGTCATTGTTTTGAAATGTTTGAGTCGAGTGAAAATTTTCTAGCACTTTTTAAGTTGATTTATTTCGCGGAGCTTTTGTGTTGATTTGAAGAAAAAGATTTAATTTAATATTGAAATGCACTCAATCCCCCCCCCCCTCCCCAAATGACCCTTTCCAAAGAGCTTCACCGAAACTGCAAATGAATTTTGTATGTAAATTCGCTCAGCAGCTGTTCCTAAACCCACACGAACTCAAACTTGTTCTTAGTTGTAATCTGTGTCACTTGACCATGCCAAGGGGTCAATTTGATATTTATTTTTGAAGGAAAACAAGAGCAGTAATTAAAATGAGTCACTCAGGACGAGAAAGTTTGTCTTTTTTTGGTAAACAAATGTTTACTTCTTAAATCTAACAAATCCGTAAAGGGCAACCGAGAGTTTTTGACGATTTTAATGTGGGCGTTCAACAAGCTTCCTTTTCTTTTAATTCCTTTGAGAATGTTTCTAAAACGTTCTTTTCTGCCCTTTATGAAGAGGGACAGGTTATGTGAACAAGACGTGGCATTTTGTGCAGCAAAATTTTTTAACCAAAATCTTTTTTTTTGTTTTAAGAATTTTGCTACCTTTTTGAATAATAACACGTGCAAAATGAGCAAGAAAATGATTTAATTTAATATTATAATTGAAATTATTTCACGTGGGTTGTTTTCTGCTAATTAGATTAATTTTTTAAGGAAATTTTTTATTGTTTTAGTGATGAGTTAAGGCGGATGAGACGAACATAAACTTAATGAGCCAAAAAATTGAGGTTAGAATTTTTAATTTGAGGTTAGAATTTTTAATTTGAGGTTAGAATTTTTAATTTGAAGCTAAAATTTTGATTTTGAGGTTAGAAATTTTAATTTTGAGGTTAGAATTTTTAATTTGAGGTTAGAATTTTTAATTTTGTGGTTAGAATTTTTAATTTAAAGTTAAAAGTCAAAACATTCTCAAAATTACTTTAACTCACTCCAAAATAATGTCAACGAAAACATTCACCGCAATACTCCCACATGACAATAACAACCATTCAGATACCAACAAAAGTATTGCAGGCACGTGTAGCGAACAAAAAAAATGCTACAAATAAAAATAATAATTCATCCAAAGAATAAAAAATTCTCAAAATTTCTGAAGCCAAAAGAAGACAAAAACAGAAAAAATGAAGCACGAAACGGAAGTGAAGAAGACTTGGAGGATGCTCACATGGTGCTTGTGTAATGTAAGATTATTGCTTGTTACTGAAGTGTGTTAGGAATAGTAGAAATGACAAAAATCTCTTGAAGTGGTGGTACTTTGTTGAAGTAAGGCATTGTTCAAGAATTCTGTAGGCACAAATTGGTTGAAATTTGTAATTTTGAGGTTAACTTTTTCTTGCTTCTAGGTTAGAATTCTAAAAGTTCTGAAAATGGAATTTCAAAATTTTAGACTCTTGAATTTAAAATCTATAAATTCAAAATTTTGAGGTTAGATTTCAAAAATTTAATTTTTTGAGGTTAGGGTCCATAATTTTTTAATTTTTTAGGTTAAAATCTACAAATTTTAAGGTTCAAATTTTAAGAATTGCATTTCTGAGGTTAGAATTTAATTTTTTTAAACTTTTGAGGTTATAATTCAAAATTTTAAGTTTTTGAGGTTAAGATGCATAATTCTTTAATTTTTTAGGTTAAAATCATCAAATTTTTAGGGTCAAATATTAATAATTGCATATTTGAGGTTAGAATTTTTCAATATTGTGCAAGCATCAAACTTTCAGGCACACAAATCATCAAAAATCCAACAAACTTCACTTTCACCCTCCACCAAAAAGCCATAAACCAAAAGCTTAATCTCGTCAAACAATTTTCCCTAAAGGAATTTTTGACGAGTAATTATGAATAATCAGACTCGACATTACACCAATTAACGTGAATCTTTAGTTTTCAATCTCATAATCAACTTACAATGTTTTGTCTTTACGACAAGAATGAAGGCGAAAAACAAGAGAAATGTAAATTTTTGTGAAAAGCAACAATTGGCCTTGATTTGAATTTGCATTAATTAAGTTCAAGTTGAGAAAATGTTGGTGGAAATGAGGAGCTTAATTAGAGAGAAATGGAAGGTAAAAAATGTTTCAGTTGTTCATTAAGTCATCAAATTTGTGAAGAATCTAAGTTGGGATTAGAATTTTATAATCTATTGACCATTTAATGCACAAAAAGTTCCACAAAATTACATAAAAAATGCAGTTTTTAAATTTTTTTTGAATTCTTAAACATAAGGGGTTGTTCACTTATTACGTAACCCTTTTAGGGAGGAGGGGGGGGGGGGGGGGTCTGAGATTTTGTGACAATTCAAACAAAGAAAATTTTTTTTCATGGAAATTTTGTGACAAGGGGGGAGGGGGGTCTAAAAAGTCGTTTTTTTCCGTTACGTAATAAGTGAACGGCCCCTAAGCATTTTAATCTAAAACATACAAAAATAATCAATTCATGTCATAATTTGATAAAAATCTATTTTGAATTTTTTTTATTGTGTCTATGAAAGTTTTCGTAATAAAAAAGACTAAACTTGGTTATATTGATTCAATAATAAAATTATTTCATTTGTTTTTGGATCCAACAGGTTTTTTTGTCCCAGTGGTTAATGAAAAGATAAAGTAAAACTTGAAATTCAAAACTAAATTTTCATTTTAATAATAATAATAATTATTATTATTAAAATAAATATTAAGATTTTAAATTGTTTTTAATTTTTTTTTCGAAAATTCCAAAAACTAAAAGTTTTGCTCAATTTAAAAAATTGTTATAAAAAATCGCAATTACTTCATCCACCTCGTATTTTCTGGGTTCAGACACATTTATCCAAAACATATTAAGACCAAAACCAAATAGGAAAAGTTAATACATGTTTATGTCTTTAATTAATGTCTAAACTTTGCATTTTAACGAGACTGGAAACGAGTAAATAAAATTTATGTGAAAAAAATTACTTTTTTAACTTGAATGAAGCGAAAAATTGGAAGAAAAAGTTTTCTACTTCAGAAGTTGTTATTTCTTCTCATATGCATGAGGTATGTTAAGCTGAAGTTTATATTTTTGTAAACTAAACGACGAACGTTTTGAAGATTGAGAAAAGTTTTCAATTTTATTTTCTTTAATATTGTGAATGATTGAAATAATTGAATTGGAAGTTTTTTTTAATATTGGAATTTTCTGAGCTGCATAAAATGAAAGTTGCAACCGTGCGACTGTTAGAATGACTCTGATTTATTTCTTAATTAACGTTATGAGTTTTTTGAAATTTTAATCGGAAAATTATGAAATAAATTCAAATTTTGGAGCTTTTGGAGTAAATTTACGAATATTTAAGAATTCAGGGGCTGGTTCCTAGGGCTACATGGGTATCCCACTTACCCTACCTATAGGGTACCCCTAGGTGAAGGGTAGGGTACCCCGGGTAGCCCTACAAAACGGCCAAGCTTTAAAAAGTAAAAATTCAGACACTTTATGTCAAAATCTTAACAAATTGCAATTTTTACGATTTTTACAATTTTTTTAGATTCAAAAATTATAAAAACAGCGTTTTATGATTTTTGATCTTCCTAAAACAATATAAAAAATCATTAAAAATATCAATTTTTACGATAGTGTCTACACATTGAATTTTGATAAAGATTTAATAAAATTAGTATTTTAATATTTTTTAACCTAAAATAGTTCACATTTCTCTAATGTCAGATTAAGTATGAAAAAGTCGAATCGAGTTGATTAGATTTCATATAAAATTCATATCAGCTAAGAGCTCTAATAAATTCTGCACCTAATAATCCATCTAATCTCTCTGAAAAGAAGCAATTTTTATGACACTTTTGATTAATCTTCATGTTTTATTCTCACTTTTCCCATCAAAAATTTTACTTCCTAATTTTCATCATGTTTTCTTGATTCTTTTTTCAACTCATCTAAAACAATTTTTTTGACGTTTCTTAAGCAAAAGGAAATTTATTAATGATGAAAAAAATTTGAAAAATGAAGAAAATTTTAGAAGATAAAGAAAACATTAAACTTCAAGTCATTTCTCGCAACAGAAAGGAAGAACTTTTGCTTAAAAAGTTTTCAAAAAAGATGAAAAATGTTGTGCTTGAATTTTCGACCTTGTTGAAATAAATTACCAAAAAAAATTCATTTTCTTATGTAAAGAACATAAAAACTCATTTTTGTTGACAAAGTTGTTTCCCTTTGATCTCAAGAAAGGATAACAAATGTTTCCTTTTTCCATTAACAAGATTATTTCTGCTAAATTCTATCCCATTGCAAAGAAAAGTCCAATAACAATTCCGGAATTAGAGCTAAAAAAAATGAAGAAAGAAACATGGAAAAAAACATGTTTAAAAGTAGAAAATTGAGGCATTTACATGGACTTAATTGCCTGAACACATGTGTCACTCATTTGACATTTGTTAACATAAGTGGACCACACCTTAGCAATTTTTGTAAATGTTTAATTAAAATTGAACTTTTCGAGCCACTTTTTAAAGAAAAATTACTTTTTTTGTGCTAGTTTGCCTTTAATTCCTCATAAAAAATTGAAATAAGCACGTAAATTCTCAACATTGTACGCTATCGAGACCAAATATTCCCCATTCTGTCATCCTCTTTTACTCACACAGCAACTTCTCACCCTTAAATCCCCAAACATCCATCAAAACTCGAACATTCTGTAACTAACAACATAAACCAACAATTGACATCGACTGATAAATATTCATGACCGCTCAATTCTCATTCAAATGGAAGTAATTGAATTAATTTCAATTTAAGAGCAATAATTGCCAACAATTCAATTGTTTTATTTATTTACTCGAACTAATTAATTATCGAATTGACCTAATGGATGCCTATATGGCTGTATTTGTGATGAATTGAATTATTTATTAAATTTTGAAAATTATTATTTCGGATCACTGATGATTGAGAAAATGGAAAATAAGTCACTAATTAAGTTTGGTGTACCAAAAAGATGGTCATTGTTTACGGATGAATTTTTGGGGTGAAATCGAAAATAATGTAAATATTTTGATAATTTACAAGAGTTTTAGGAGAAATGGTAATGATGAAGCAACGTAAATGTCAAATTTTGCTTAATTTTGACGGTTTTACAAATGGATTAAAATTAGGAAATTTTCTAAAGCAGTTCAAACAAAATAGGATGAAACTGATTAAAACTGAGCAACACTGAGCAAAGTTAGTCCACTTTGGATGATGAAACTGAGCAATACTGAGCAATAGTGAGCTATATTCACTAAAAAACAATTAATTAATTAATTTTGCCTTTTCCTGGGGTCTGTTTCTAGAGCTACCCTTGTACCCTATCCTACTCTACCTTGTGTAAGGTACCCCTACTCTAGTGTAGGATAGGTGGGATACCCTGGGGTACCATAGGTGGAGATTAAGGGTAGAAGAAGTAGGGGTATCGAGATAGCATTAGAAGCTGGACCCTGTATCAAGAATGCCACTGCCCAACCCTCCTAAAGTATCCAACATCAATAATAATCACCAAAAAATACCTAGACAATACCTCAATTGCTGCATACCAAGTCACAATATCAATTCATCATAAAATATCTCAATTTATTCTCATTTCTATGTGTACATTTCAACCAATACATTCTCATTCCAATCATCAAAACACATTCTCATTTCCACGAGATTGCTTTCACACAAAACCAAACGGAATTTTCATGAAAATGAGAAAAATTTATTTCTTTTTTTTTTTGCTATGCACGATTTTTATTCAGCATTATTCCCATTATTATTTTTCACATAAAATATTGCTCCCCAATCGATCATAATTATGAGATAAACTTCCCATTTTCTATGATTTTTATTGGTTTTTGCTCTTCTGATATTTTTCACATTTCGAGGGGGGAAAATTTCATTTTAAAAAATTGTTGAATATTTTTCATGTTTTTTTTTTCATTTTAGATTTTATGTGGACGATTGGGTTTGGAGTGGATTTATGGGAGTATTAATAGTTATTTGGGATAAAATATTGAATTTTTGATATTAAGGAATGTCTGTATGTATGATATGTTGGTATGTCTAGAGATAGTCCAGTCAAAGCTGAAATTGATACAATTTGTATCAAACTGAGCAACATTGCTTAAAAACTGATCAAAAATGATCAAGACTGCGCCAAATAAAAGCAATATCATAAAAAATTAAGGATCTAAAAATGGAATTTTCATATCAAACTCAAATTTTCCCCCCCCCCCCCAAAAATATCCAAAAATAAAATCTAGAACGAACAAAAAAACGAAATGAACAAATTTTCATATTTCATGCGTGCTTGCTTCTATTTGACGTTCCACTTGGACGAAAATCCATTAAGGTATTAAACTTTCACATTTTGTGTCTCATTCATCAAAAAAATGAGAAATTTTCTTTTTATTATGTCACAAAGACAGGATGTGTGTGTGTATTTGTTGTCTCAGGATGTTCATTCAATGTAATTTTTGTAGATGTAGGCAGTTCCTGTATACACACTCAAATGTTTTTAGGCAACTTTATATGAAAATTCAGCAGCGCACGACACAGAATCATAAAATTGCTTTAAAACGTTTTCATTGTTACACACACAAGCTCTTAACTCGAGCTTGATTGAGAAAAGCTTTTCATGTTTGCAACATCGAGTATGACTATATATAGACCAGCACTCAGAGATTTGACATTTTTAATATGAAGATTTTTGAAGCGAATTTATTAAAATGGAAAATAAAGAATTTATGAAATTTTTTGCATATTAAATTCTAAATTTGGAAGTGACTCTTCTGACATTTCGGGCTAAGGTTGGCTCGCTTAAGTGCTTTTTGATAAAAACATTGACATTTTACCAAAATTTGTTTTCTTTTTTTTAAATTTTTTTAATCAAAGTCAGTAAAGTTTTGAGCAAAATTGAGTAAAAGCAAACAAAACAAGGCAAACAACCCCTGTGGATATAACATAATTCGCAAAAAAGTGAAACTCAATCCTCAAACATCATCCACATCTCCAAGCACACGACATGTCACAACCATATCCTTATTCAACCATATTTACTCACATCATAACAATATTTTTAATAACAGAGACAAAAAAATCAACATCGGATTCATCGTCAATTTTTAATGATGTGACGACCATGAAAATTGTTAAATAAAATTGCGAGCACATGCAGTGATGTTGATAATGATGTTGGCTCCTTTGGTGTCGTTCTGTTGAACAGCAATGCGTGTTTATTTTTAGCAGAAAAGAACTCGTGGCAGAAATATTTTGTTTTGTTGCTTTGACAACTAAATAAAAAGAGTCTTTTTTTGATGGTGTAAAAAATGTGTCAAGATTTTTGTTAATGCATGACATTGAGGATTCATGCTGGGATGATTCGTCAAAATTAAATATTATGTAAATTATTTTGGTGCTTGGAAAAATCTTGATAAATTGAAATCTAACTGTGAAAGAACCTGAACTTCGAAAATCTTGTGTGAAGACACCTGCATCTAAAAGGCTCTAATGTGAAGACATCTGAACCTCGAAACTCTAGTGTGAAGACACACGAATCACAAAAGCACTAGTGTGAAGACACCTCAACCTCAGAATTCTAGTCTAAAGGCACCTAAATCAAAACTCTACCGTGAAGGCATCTGGATTTCAAAACTCTAGTTGTAAAGGCGACTGAACCTTATGAACTTGAATATGAAGGCAACTGAACTTCAAAAACTTAATGTATAGGCGATTGAACCTTATAGACTTGAAACTGAAGACACTTAAGCTTCAAAAATCTTGTGTGAAGACACCTGATTACAAAATCACTAGTGTGAAGGCACCTGAACCTCCAAATTTTAGTGTAAAGGCACCTGAATTTCATAATCATTCCTAAATATATCAAAACAATAGTAAGTACTCCTTGGAAAGTTCCGTATCCACGTGCATGCACTAAGCATCTCTAAATAATCACAAAAAATACCACAACACGAAAAACAAAACCATCAACACATGCACAATCGCATCCAAGTGGAGCCCAATCAATCACACCTCAACAGACTTTTTTTCCATTTTTCTTTCTCAGTTATTTCCATTTAGATTCTCCATAGACAACGGTGAACAATCGAAAGATGTATAAACATTTCAGTCTACTTAGTCGCTATGCATTCAGCATTAGTAAAATGGATGACATAATAATAGAAGAAAAAATTCTTATTATGTTTTCTGTGTGATCGGAAAGACCTTCATGAGCTTCTCGTTTGTTCAAGAATTTATCTTCGCTTCTGCGGCAGACGTTTGTCGCCTTAGGAGCATTTGTTCTTTTTGATTTGAGATTTTTATATTATTTCTGATTTCTGAGAAAATTTACTGTTTTTGATCATGGATGAAGAAGTTTATTTAAAATGTTTGAAAAAAAAATAATTGAAATTTTTTGGGGTCAGAATTCAAGACTTAATTACTAAACTGATCAAATTTTAACAATAGACCTAAAATTGACATAATTGAGCCAAAACCATGAAGCAAAGTCGATTTTGTTGCATTTCAAACTTCATATTTCACTTAAAATTCCATAAAAACATTAATTTTCCAGTCACATCTTTTACAAATTAACTTCAACACCAATCCACATGAATTAGCATCAACTCAACCTTTTCCAACAAAAACGCAATTCAAATTTCAAATTCCACCCCAAAAAACAGGTTCCTTAAACTTTTTTTCAGCTTCTTTTTCTGCTTATTCATTTTATTATTCATTGTTGTGCATACTAATGCCATTATTCTCATCGCTTTTCATCCTATTATTCCTTTTCTCATCATTTTTTCTCTTCTTATTGTTTTTATTATCAATTTTTCGCTTTCATTTTCATAAAAAATTTAGATTCAATGAAGTGAAGAAATGAAGAAGAAGGTTCAATGTTGATCTTGTTGAAAATGCGATGGTTAAATAGAAAATTGTATGTAAATGTTATTTATTTTTACAATAAGAGCGCGATAGGGGTTTAAAGTTGAAAAGTCAAAGCATCTGAACTAGAAAGACACTAGTGTGAAGGCACCTTAACCTCAATTTTCTAGTGTGAAGGCACCTGAACCTCAAAATTCTAGTGTGAATGCACCTGAATCTTAATTTTCTAGTGTGAATGCACCTGAATCACAAAATATAGTGCAGAGGTGCCTGAATGTGAAGCAGTAACTCAAGTTAGTGTAAAATATCCACAAAGCAAGTAATCTTGCACATTACACAGACAATCATCAGACAATAGCTCCAGTAAGCATTCCTTTCAGCAATAAAGCACTGCTCACTTTTTGTCAAAGAGCTGTGAATTTTCTCCCCTCTTATGTCGTCAAAATTTCACTCAAGTAAGAAGTTCAACAATGCAAAGTGCTTGAAATTAAAAAAAGGAAATAAAAAAAATCACAAGAACAGGATGAAAGCAGAATGCATCCTCTTTGTAGTTTGTGATGAAAATGAAAAAATTTCTCATGTGTATGCTTATCCACCCTGACAATGTAACACAAAATCCACAATGGAATTCAAATAAGTCTCCTTCACCTTCTTCTTTCATCTCATTTCTGTTGTTTAACCCTCACAATTGCCTTCATTTTATTATTCAAAGCTATTTTCAACAAAGCATCCCTTTTTCCATCTTCCATACACAATATCCCATTTCATGGGCTGTTGAGATACACGAGAAAATTAAAGGATGAACAAGAATAAACATTTACACGAATGAGTGAAAAATATTCTTTTTTTTAAATAAAGAAGAAGAGAAATACACAAAACAGTTGAGAACTCAAGCTCATCAGTTATTGTGCAAATGACAGTGTTGAAAAATTTTCAATATTCTTGTTTGGTTGTGCGAAAAAGTGCGCGGAAGGAGTGAACAAATTATGCTATAAAAGAGGATGTTGGGTGGGAATTTCGTGGTAATTGAAGCTAGGATGAAAGTTTTAAAGCATTGGCATTGAGAATTTAACATTCGTGCTTTAATGTTGGATACTTCTTATTCAGGTGCCCTTACATTAGAGTTTTTGAGGTTAAGGTGTCTTCACAATAGAAAATTGAGGTTCAGGTGCCTTCACGCTAGTGTTTTCATGTTCAGGTGTCTTCACACTAGGGGTTTGAAGTTCAGTGCCTTCACATTAGAGTTATGATGTTCAGGTGTCTCCACTGTAGTGTTTTTTAAATTCAGGAGACTTTACACTAGAGTTTTCATGTTCAGGTGCCTTCACACTAGAGTCTTACCTATAAACTCACATTAATTTCTCATATATCAAGATTAAAATTCTGTCAAGTGATAAATCACCTTCAGAAAACCAAAAACAGTCCAAAAATAAACTTTTGGTCCCATTGAAAGTGTTTCCTTCATCAAAAAGTAAACAAAAAACGAATTGAAAAGAAAAACATGAAAAAGACAAACTCATTCCGAAAACTGTAATTTTTAGGTCAATTTACTTTCGATTCTATGGTAAAACATATTGATAGACATAAAGTCACACACGAACGCCCATACGAGAGTTAAAAATTATTTTACGATGAAAAATATTTTGCTATTATGTTTCTATAGAATTGAAACAAAAGAGGAGTTATGTAGGCAAAAATGTAAATAAGAAGACTGACATGATGAATAGCAGACATAGCTGAATAAAATATGAGCTTATGGCAATGATTGCTATGCTTGTGCTGCTCAAAAATTGAGAAAATTTAATAAATTTGTAAATATTTGCACGAGAGAATTTTGAAGGGCTCCAAAAGATAAAATAGGTCACGTAACCTTAAAATTATTAAACTACGGTACAAATTTTAAGAATTATATTAGAAAATTGCAAATATCTGCGAAATATTTTCTCAAGATTCTACAAAAAATTCATAAAGTCTTGCAAATAAAAGCAACAAAACAGCACAATGACAATCCGTAAGGCTTAGAATTTTCCCTTTGTTCTGTTTCTTTTTTATTTCATAATTCCTATTTTGATAAAGACGAATATGATGAATGAGTGAGGAAAATTAACACACAAAAAGCGCATTGTTGTTAGTCTTTTGTTGATGAATGTGAAGATTAAAGATTTTTTTACTGTGAATTGGGTTGGAAAAGAAGTTTTGTCTGTGTTGATGAACAACGAATAACATTTTCTGGATTTTTGTGAAATTTTTAATTAAATTGTCGCTTTTGGGTTATAATTTTGAATTTAAAGCCTTATATTACTGTAGTCTGTCGCTTTAAGGCGTGGTCTATGTCAAAGTCATCACTTTAAGACACAACTTTACATCTACATCGTCGCTTTTTAGTTACAATAATTTTTGAAGTCACTTTTTGATGAAAATTTTACTTAAGTTGTCATTTGACATCTTACTTACTTTACTTCGTTGGTCGTACAGATCAATTGTGATCCATGACCTCCCTCAGACGTCGCCTAAAGCTGGCTCTATCGCTGGCTACCGTCTGCCAATTTCCAATGCCAAGTGCAATACTGTCTCTATCAACAGCGTCTTTCCATGAGTTTTTCGGCCTCCCGCGTGTTCTTTTGCCATCTACAAAATCTGACTTAAAGACCTTACTTAACGGAGCTTCCGCAGGCCTCCTTATGACATGCCCTGCCCAACGCAGTCTGTTGACTCTTATTCGTGTTACGATATCAGCTTCATTGAAGAGCTGATACAATTCTGCGTTACTCCTGGATCTAAATAGGTCTCCTTCCTTCTTAGGACCAAAGATAACTCTCAGTATCTTTCTCTCAAATACACCAATTGCGTTCTCATCTGTCATGGTCATGTTCCATGACTCTGAACCGTATAGCGCTACAGGGCGTATTAGCGTCTTATACATCACTAGCTTGGCGCATCTAGCGATCCTCTTTGACGTGAGTAGATGTCTTATTGCAAAATATGCACGTTGTGCTGCCAAAATTCTCCGCTTAATCTCAATGGAAGTGTCAAAGTTGTTGCTGATAATGGATCCTAGGTAGACAAAGTCGTTAACTACCTATTTGACATCTACATCTCTAATTTTGAGCAAGAAGTGATGGATTTGGTCCAAAACCAAAGACATCTTATCTAAAATGATTCAAAATTAAGGAGCTGCTTGACTCTTACAGCCATAAATCGAAACAAGACAACAATCGTTAAGTTGCATTGATTTTAATCTAATTTACCCACTTAAATCCATCCCACAGCCTCCATTAACCTCAAAAATAAGAAATCTTTTCAATCATCTCAACCTAAATCAAATTTCTCAACATGCAACCTTTGCATGCTTACTCCAAAAAAAGGTTTTTCCATTCCTCAGAATAAAATCATTTTGTATTCACATACAAAGCACACTTGAGAGCTATCGTACATACAACATCTTATCTGCTCATTATCCCATCATCATTCACGTCTTACTCTTTAATAAGAAGCAGACAAAAAATATTCCAGCAGCAGTAAATCATGAAATATTACATTTGTGTCCTTCACGTTTATTGATTTTTAGTCTCAACCAACTTTTTTTCGTCTTTTGTCTAATGACTTTGAGCTTAATGAACAGGCAAGATTAGTAATTATTGATTGACAGATGGCTGATTGGCATTACACTGGATTTATATTCATTGACTTGTATGTCGATCGATTTTGAGTAGCTTTTGTGTTATAATGAGATTTTGTTGGTTTTTATATGGATTACTGTTTGCCGGAAGTTGAGGTTGTGGTGAAAAGTCAAAAATTTAAGATTTATTAAGAGCTTTGTGGAAAATTTAGTCAAATTAAGTCTAGTTCAAATTAAAATCAATTAGCAAGTCATAAATATAATTTTGGGAGGTAAAAATCACTTTACTTTGTATTGGTTGCTTATTATGTAGGATACTTCCTGAAAAGACATCGTTTTGGTCCACTTTGGTATTGAACAAATTGAAAATTTAATAAATATTGTGAAATTAAGGAAAAATTTCACGCTTGCACCATTTTTTAGGAAGACATTACTGTTTTCCCAAAAACTGGCGCACGTAAATTTTTTTGTTCAAAAATTCAAATTTTAATTGAATTTTTAATAAAAATGTAGTTTGATTAATAAATTGAGAGTTAACCATTCAGACTAAGTTCCACCTAAAGTACCCAAATCAAACCAACGATCCAAAAATTCGACATCACATCAAACAAATTGTTCACTTGTCTCCGACAAAATCCACCCGAATCTAAAATATTATTATCATCATCTGCAATATGACAAGGTCGTGGATGTCTTCACTTTTCATTGTATTGATATTGTACGAAAAATATTTTCTCTGACATTTATTGTCATTGTCTCTTATCCGTGCATGCAGAATGAAAATGATCAAGATTTGTCGCTTCTATGAAGAAGAAAATATTCTCGCTTAAATTTAGTGGCCATTTTAGGATAAATTGAGTAACATTTATTAGACATAAATACAATTTAGGGGTAGAACGGCCTTATGAGGGTTCGCAAATGTCTTTTAAGAAGAGTTTATTGGATTTGTTATGAAAAATGCATACAAATTAGATAAATAAAAGCGGTCCAAATCTAAATCTACCCCAAAAATAGCTCACTGCTTTTACATTGCTTGATTTTACAGCTGTTGGATTAAAAATTAGCAAATAAAGCTATTGCTGAACCCATACAAGCTGCCTAGTCAAGTGATTGGAAAATTCGATTACAGAATGTCAAGTTATGAAGCCATCAGAGTGAAATATTTCAAGTGACACATAATCCACATGAAAATTTATGAACTTCACATTCACAATTATTGACTCGGAAAAAAGAAAGTTTTTCTTGATTTTTACAATAATAAGAATTGTGGGAAATTTCTCATGTAAATTGGGAAAATATGGTTGGGAAGTTTTTAAGCCTTTGGGATTTTAGTTCCTTTTTGAAAAGGAGTTTTTAGTCCTTATAGGAATTATTTAAGGAAGAAAAGGCTTCCTGAATGAAAAGTTTTGAGCTTTTGAGGATTTTAATATCGAGTTTAGAAATTATATATTTTTAGAAATTTAACATCGAAAAAAATTATGATTTTTATAAGGAATTAAGGACGTTTAGAAAGTGAAAAATTAAGTTAAGCTTTAAAGTAACGACTTAAAATTAAGTTCAAAGTTTAAAGCGACGACTCAAAAATAAATCCAGACTTTAAAGCGACGACTTAGAATTAAGCTCAAATTTTGAATTTTTAAAGCGACGACACAAAAATAAGTCCAGACTTTAAAGCGACGACTTAGAAATAAAGTCAAGCTTTAAAGCAATGACTTAAAATTGAGTTCAAATTTTGAAGCGACGACACAAAAATAAGTCCAAACTTTAAAGCGACGACTTAGAATTAAGCTCAAATTTTGAAGCTACAACTCATAAACAATGTCAAGGTTGAAAGTATTGCTTTAAATTATTTGACATCACGGAGTTCACATAATACCAAAAATATACCATCATATGACGAAGTAACCCAATTTTCAAGGACACACATAGCATATAGCTAATCCCAATACAACAAAATACCCCAAAAAAATATTTCAGCTCCTAAAAGATCCATCCATTAATTATTTAATACATCCACATGAAAAGTTCCATTTTTCTTCTTCTCACTTCCTTCTCAGTTTAGCATCACAATAGCTCTGCATTAACTTTATGAATAAATAATTGCTCACAATAAGCACCAACACTCATCATTTTTGTCACAAATAATCTCATAATCACATTATTCTCATACATTAACTTATTTTAAACACATAAATTGCTACAATTTTTGCCATTTAGGCATTCATGTCATGAAAATGATGACGAATTAAATTCTTCATGTGTTGTTTGTCGCAAAGGGTCGAGAGTTGAAGGAGCGAGAAAGTTTTCTAGTTTATTGTTGAATTGTTGTGTTGTGTCTTGAGGACTTTTTAATGGAGCTTTTGTAGTTTTGTGCTCGATGGGATTTTAAATTGCGAGCTGAAAAGTTTTTCGAGTGGTTTCTGAGATTATTCGCTTTGATGAAGCTTCTAGGTGGGTGTAAAGGATCTTGAGGATTGTTGATAATTAGTTGTTATATTAGTTTAGATAGCTGATAGGAAATTGGATCCAACTTTTTGAAAATGTTAAAACGTGCGTAATATTTTTCGGATATTTTAGTATTTTTAACCAAAAAAGTTGATACATTGCTGTGGGGATCAAATAACTCATGCAAAAATATGAATTAATTTTCAATATTACGTCAGATCACTTAAAAATTACTGCTTTGGTATCTAATTCCAAATATGTGCCAAAAATATGATCTTTTACCAGATTTATCCAAAGCTCGAAAATGACAAAAAGAATTTTCAATCCGAGCCAACTGGAATCGACTTTTCCAAACAAAACCAAACCCGAATCAACTGGAGTCGACTTTGAGTTTTGGATTTATCTCTCTAAAAATCAGACATTAATATGGTTAAGACCACTCAATCTAGAGCAGTGGTTTTCAAATAGGAGAATTTTTGAACATTTTTGGGTCAAAAAATAGAAGACATTTACCAAAATCACAAAAAATCAAAGGATATTGAGGTTAGTCCTCTGAAAAACCAAGCAAATAGTAAGAATATGGTTCGGCAACTGAATCTATCTTTTTTCATGTAAATTGAGTATGTCGTGAAGCCAAGTTTGAGAATTATTGTTCTAATGGATCAATCAGTTTAATCTCAGCTACATTCCAGTGAATTTCAAGACAGTTTGCTAATTTAATTCCCAGAAATTAGCAAATAATTCTAGAAAAATTCATCCATGCACCATATTTTGGTAAAACAGTAATGTCTCTCCCTGAATATGACCATTTTCAATTTTTTAGAATTTTTGTCAGAATTCTGCAGGAACCAAAAAAGAAATCAACTCAAATTTCACAGAAAACCTCAACAATCCTAATTATTTGGCATTTTATTCCACGAAAATCTCATCTCAATTCAACTTTTTCGTCCGTATGCTCATTAATGAGCAATCCTCTTGGTCCTCCACTCAAAAGTCACACAATAAAGAGAATGAAACGTTTCATGTCTCATTCGATTAATAAATAACAATAATTTTCTTCAAATTCCACTTTTTGAACACGAAAAAAATCAACATTTAAGTGCTACTAAGGCAGTAAAGTTCGACTCTTATCACCTCACTGCAATCTCACGCTTGACTTTTTTTTGTTTCATTCTTTACGTTTTACGTCCATAGAAGGAATTTATGAGTGGCGCTCACTTCACTTGACACAAATATTTTTTTCACAATTTTCCGGAAGAGAAAAAAAAGAAAACTCGACGTACGCAATGAAATATAGACACACAATACGCTCTGTTTTTATGTAAATTTCTCTCATAAAATATTCACGAATATGTATATGAACCTCCTTTATTTATTTGTATAATTTTTTTTTTGTTGTACCGTAACACGATTTGAGAAAATGTGCGAGACACGGACATGCATGTGAACTCATTACTACCGACTTTTCGAATGAGATTTTCATGAATGAGAAAATAATTTTTGTGTGAAGACAACGTGAGGATTGGAAGGACTTCCAGTGTGGAATTGTGGAAAGTTGGCGCATGGCTGACTGGAATGAGCCTTTTTTTGGGGTGAGGGAATTTTCCTTGGTTGCATGCTGAAAAAAATTTCCACATCGAAATGGCGAATGAATTGAGGAAAAAATTTGTTTCGATACTTTTACTAATTTTTATGGCATTTTCTTACAACTTTAGAATATTTTCAATTTTTTAGGTTAATTTTTTGGATTTTTGTAAACAAAAATCTATAAAATCACCTCAAAAATCAGTCAAAACTCAGAATTCGAATCAAATTGGAAATAATGAATTTTTATTCATAACTGGACGGAGAGGAAGCAGACCCGAGAGACTTTTTCCGATGAAGAAAAAAAAACTTTCGATTTTTTTATGGAAATGTAGAAAAATTTATTGCTGAAGTAAACAATTTTTTTTAAGGGACATGAAACTTTTTTCTCAGGAAATGGTCAATTTTTTATGCGACGTGATTGAGAATTTTTGATATAAAAAAAATATAAAATTAAATTTGGTCTTGATTTACTCGATTTTAGAATCTTTGGTGACCAGTTTTGTCAATAAGTCCAGATGATATTTACAGCTAAATCAGACACAAATTGAACCACAAATCCTCCATCGAACCCCAACCAATATTACTATATCAAATCCATATTCTCTCCACAAAACTTGTCCTAGACGAAATTTAATATCCAATGACATAAAAAGGAACTAACTAAACTTCCTATCGGCAGTGAAACTTTCGATATCAAAAAACTTCCTTCATCGATATTCAAAAAAGGAGGAAAAAATACAATTTCATTAGCAATTAACCAAATTCAATTTAATCGGAAAGAAAAGTTAGAAAAGTAAAAAAAATAAGGGGAAAAATAAAGTTTTGCTTCAAATAATTCCGATATCTGTGATTATAGGAATTGGATAAGTAACAATCTGCATGAACCCATAATTATGTGCAACGGTATTGATGTAATGTTTTATTGTTGTTCGAATACGTAGTAATTAATATTGTTACTAGACCTTAGTATGGTAGTTATTGTAATGCTATAATTAGTGTGAATATTGACGATAGTTGGATTTATGTCTAATTAATTGAGTTATTGGAGGTTTATTGACTGTTAAAAGGGAGATAAAAATAATCGATGTGGTTTCTGACTCAAAAATACCTTTCGAATGAAAATAGACCTTTAGATTTTTTGATCCTTTGAAATTTGAATTTTTGAAAACCGTTAAAAATTTGAATTTTTAAAATCCGTTAAAAATTAAAACTGCTAAAAATTTGAATTTTTGAAAACAGTTAAGAATTTGAATTTTTGAAAACCGTTAAAAATTTGAATTTTTGCATACCGTTAAAATTTGAATTTTTGAAAACCGTTAAGAATTTGAATTTTTGAAAAGCGTTAAAAATTTGAATTTTTGAAAACCGTTAAAAACTTGAATTTTTGAAAACCGTTAAAAATTTGAATTTTTGAAAACCGTTAAAAATTTGAATTTTTGAAAACCGTTAAAAATGTGAAATTTTGAGAATCGTAAAAAATTTGAATTTTTAAAATTCTCGTTCAAATTTTTCATTTAGCAGAAAATCATGACTTTTTTGACCAAAAAGACACAACATCCTTCAAAGTCATTGTTTTTCTCAGAGTTTATTGTAGTTTCAAGATAAGTCCATCAGCCCAAATCCCATGTTGCCCGTAAAAATCCCTAAAATTCAACAATATTAATATTAAATTCATCAAAGTGATCATCAAACACATTCAACATGAAAAGTGCAATGACCAGAGTGACTCGTATGCACTGTTATGTTGTATTGAATTTTCTTTTTATAAATTATTCAACATTTTCAATTTTCCATGTGAAAAACCACAGTTTTCATGAATTTTTCAAGCTGCTTCGTTTGATTCTTAATTTTTACTGATTTTTTCTTCATTTTTCAACACAAAAACTTCCGCATGTGAAAATTTATTGACAAATTCCATCAAATTTCGAACTTTTCACGTAACATTTTTCATTCTCATCAAAATTGTGCTAGAAAATTTTCACTTTAATATTTTCTTCTTCTTACAAAAAAAAATTTTCACTTCATTTTCCAATTTTTTTTTCTTCCACAATTGACACGAAAATTTTTTTTCTCGCCCAAATTTTCCCTTGGGCAGTAAATTTGTTAAATTTTCCACACAAACTTTCAAGTTTTCTTCCGAAACTTCATGTTGAGTGATTTAAATTCACAACTTTTGTTCACTTTTGAGCTTAAAAATTACACAAAAAGTTTTTTTTGCTCGTCGATTGAAAAAAGTCGCGTTTTATCGCTTTTAAGGATGTCTCAGATTTGCTGGAATTTTTTTTCTGTTTTGTATGTGAGGAATTTTTTCTCCTTTTACTACTGTCGCGCACACAATGAAAGAAGTAAAATGTTGTGTCGTGACTGTACGAGAAAGGTGTCAGGGGTGTGAAAATGAAATTTTAATCATTTGTGGGAAAATTTTCTATTCTTGATTTTTTAAATTATTTTTTGATCATTTTCTAAAATTTGTTAAAATATTTCCAACTCCAAAGCACATCAGTCAAGGACATATTCATCACAAAACCCTGCAAACACCCTTAATAGTATTGTTCTGTTTTCAATTTTCACTGGAAGTTTACATCCCCATTTGTATGCGTATTCAGGCCCCACAAGCCTTTTGGAAATCATTCCAATCATTCGAAGGGGGAAAAAATTATGCGCAATGGAAATTCGAAAGAAAATGTTCAAGTTCCTCACAACCGTTCGATTTTACACGGTTGGGGCTTGTCATGTTATCAATCCTTCCTCTTAGTTGACAAGTTTTCGTTGTGTTAGTTTTGAATGTTTACATGTTTGATTGGCAAATTAAAACAGTGACAATGAATGTTCTTTTTCCTTGTTTATCTACAAGATTCGTTCGCTTTTGCTGCTGATACTGACGATTGCTGTTGACTTGATGACTTTTTTAATGATGAAAAATTCAATTAGGAAATTAATTTTTATTTGAGAGGATTTTTGCGATTGTATTGTACTTATTTTGATATTTTCTGAACTTATCTTTATCTTTACTGAACTTATCCTGAATTAAACTGAACTTATCCTGAGCTAAACTGAACTTATCCTCAATTTTCATGAATTAATTCTCAGTTTCACTAAACTTATCCTCAATTTTATTAAAAACATCCGAAGTTTTATTGAAAATATCTTCAATTCAACTGAACTCATCCTAAATTTGTCTGAGTTTATCCTAAATTAAAATGAACTTGTTGACATTAGCCTTAATGTAACTGAACTTATCCTCAGATTAACTGGACGTATCCTAAGCTTGACTGAACGTATCCTCAATTTTCACGAATTAGTTCTCAGTTTAACTGAACTTATCCTCAGTTTAATTGAACTTATCCTCAGTTTTACTGAAATTAGTTTTAATTTGACTAAACTTATCCTCAATTTTCACGAATTATTTCTCAGATTAACTAAACGTATCCTTAATTTTTGTAATTTTCGGTAATTCAACTAGCCATAAACAACTGAATCAAACCCAAAATTAGCAAATTCTGTAAAAATTCCATAAAGCTTAAAACTCAATATTGAACCTTTAAATCCGCTTCCGAATGACGTCATTACCTCTAAATACACCACAATTTATCGAAAAGAGATTTATCAGAATGAAAATTGCTAACAGGAATGACGTCAGTGATCTTTGTATTGTGCAGAAATGTATATTAAAGGTAAATCTATTTTCAATTTAATCAGCATGAATATTTTCAGTCTGTTTAAGATTCAATGTAGCAAAATTAAGGGTCGGTATCCATTTTAATGTAGTTTAAAAAGTTTAACAAAGAAAAGGTTTTGAATTGGAAATATTTTTGATCTAATAATTGACAGCCATTGTGTTGCACTAAAATTCTAATTTGGAATCTTTTTAAATTCTCCGTAATATTGAAGGGTCTTCAAATTTAAATAATTTGTTATTATATTTCATGACAATTTTGGGAATGATTAGCAAAAAAAAAATTATGAGATTTTTAAGGGTTGATGATTATTATTCTTAAGGTGGAATTTTTATGAACTTCTGGGAATTGTTTTTATGAATTTTTGGAAAATTTAAATAGATTTTAGTGTTGTCAAATGAAGATAGATTAATTTTTATCGTAATTTAAGTAATTTTAGTAAAAATATAGAATTTTATGACATTAAACTAAACTTATCCCTAATAAGTTATCCTTTGGATAACTAAACTTGTCCTTTTTTGATAACTGAACTTGTCCATTTGATAACTGAACTTGTCCTTTTGATAACTGAACTTGTACCTTTGATAACTGAACTTAACCTTTGGATAACTAAATCAGTTCTTCTGATAACTGAACCTATCCTTCATTTAAGTCAGCTTATATCATTTTGAACTGAATCTATCTCGAATATCCCAAATTTAAAACTCCTTTACTTTCAGTCAATTCTCAAGAACCCAATAACCTCAATATTCCCAATTTTCATTGCCAAAATCTCTGACATTGTCAATGATTTGCGAATATTTCGATACATCTAACTGCAGTAAATGTGTGTCATTGGGATTCAACACAGAAAAAGGTTTCGTTTTATTTTTCTTATTTACTTCTTTAAAAGGTTCTTATTCCTTCCATGATTCACAATTTTTATGGCTTTTTCCTTGTCAGTTCACTCAACTTTTTTCTCATTTCGAGAGCTCTCGATTCTCATCTTTTGTATATGTTTTTATATGCGATCGATGATAATAGAATTGAAGGTTCTTGAATGTAAAGATGTGTAGCTATTCATGTGGATTAGGTTCAAAAATGTCATTCAATCTAGTTGTATGGAAATGGGTTTATGAGAATGTATTGTGAGACATAATTTTGGGATGAGGAAGTTGATGTTTTGGATCATTTTCAGATACTTTTGTAAATATAATCATTTTCAACTTATGTACTGAACTTATTCGTAAATCTGTTTTGGAATAGCAAAAAACTGAACTAATTCTGAAGATTATAAAAAATATTAAAAATAACTGAACTTATCCCAAAGATAACTGAACTTATCCCAAAAAGAAGTGAACTTATTCCAAAGATAACTGAACTTATTCTAAAAATATCTGAACTTATCCCAAATGTAACTGAACTTATTCCAAAGATAACTGAACTTATCCTAAGAGTTTCAAAATAACTGAACATGTCCTAAGACTTATTCAAAATTAGCTAAAAAAAATATCAGCCATTTAAATAATTTAACTGAACTTATCCCTAATCTAATTCTAAAGAAGCTTTTCATATAAATTTCTATTCATAAATTTACTACAAACTTTTCCATAATATCCCAAAATTATCCCAACCTATCTCATTTATTTTTCCTATCTATTTCATTTGAATTCCTTTCATCTTCGTTTGCAAGGACAGAAAAACATTTTGAAATAAATTAAATTCAAGAAGATTTGTAAGAAAAACGCCTTCATATTCGAAATTTATCTCGATTTTTTTCCTCTCCTTTACTTTTTTGTATTCATCTTTTCCTCTCATGTTTATATCCTAATCCTTTTTCTGTGTTTCGTTATCGTTGTATTTCCTCCCATTCTGCATTTTTCATTTCGTCGTTCACTCATCATAAACATTTTTGTTTTAAAGCAGAACGTATGAATTTTTGGGTGCTTAGAAAAGTGGGTTGGATGGCTTTGGTTTGTCATGATGTCAGGTTTTATAACCATGGACTAGATTTGGTGTGATTTAGTCAAGCTGAGCGTCAATTTAACTTAGCATTAGTCCAGATCCTATAGTCAAGCTGAGCGTTAGTCAAGCTGAGCGTCAGTCAAGCTGAGCGTCATTCAAGTTAAGTGTCATTTCGGAAAAGCGTCACTCAGACTGAGTGCTAGTCAGGCAATAAGCTCTCAACATATAAAACTCCCACTCATAATTGACATTCAAACTTTCTCCTTATTCTTATGTGAATAAATTTTTATTTGCAGTACTTTCCTCTTCTTTATTTCTATCTTACTTATTTGCTCTATAAAACATTCCATTTTTTATGATATTTCGTTGCAGTGTTGAAAGCGACAGCGCAAAAACGGAAGATTCATAACACGACTTTGCATGATAATGTATGAGATATGTACGAATTTTATGGTGCAATGAGAAATATAAGCCAAAAGAGGAGGAAGAAAGTTTTGAAGCTGGGGGAGAAAATGAAGAATTTTTAAACGTTTTATGGGACACTTGTGATAAATTGAAGACATATCAAGATGGAATGGACATGTCTTGTAGAAAATGAATAGTTTTTGGTTACAATGAAGATGTCTCATGGATTTTGTGATTGAACAAATAACGTTCAGATTTTAGTGACGCTCAGCATTAGAGACACTTAGTTTGACGATGTTCAGTTTTAAGTACTTTCGATTTAACAAAGTTCACTTGAATGGAAAACTTCAAAACAGTTTTCAAAATGACGCTCAGCTTCAACATAGTTTTCCAAAATGACGCTCAGCTTCAACATAGTTTTCCAAAATGACGCTCAGCTTCAAAACAGTTTTCAAAATGACGCTCAGCTTCAACATAGTTTTCCAAAATGACGCTCAGCTTCAAAACAGTTTTCCAAAATGACGCTCACTTCAGAAAAGCTTTAAACATACTGACGCTCAGCTTTAAAACAGTTTTTTAAAATGACGCTCAGCTTCAAAACAGTTTTCCAAAATGACACTCAGCTTTAACATAGTTTTCAAAAATGATGCTCAGCTTCAAAACAGTTTTCCAAAATGACGCTCACTTCAGAAAAGCTTTAAACATACTAACGCTCAGCTTCAAAACAGTTTTCCAAAATAACGCTCAGCTTCAAAACAGTTTTCCAAAATGACACTCAGCTTTAACATAGTTTTAAAAAATGACGCTCAGCTTCAACAAATATTTACCTTAAGATTTCAAATTTACACAAAATAGCACCCAAAGCACTTAAACCTACAGACAAAAGTAAATACAAAGTAGCCAACACAGAACCCACAACCTTTTTACATTTCTTTTCTAAGTAATCAAGTAATTTCATTGGGAAAGAGCTTTTCTGTTATTTATCCTTCTCCACCCATTCAATCTATTCACAGTAAATAACTTCCATTTCAATGATCAAACAATTGTGTGAAATTTTCATTTATTTATTTATAGACGACACTTTTAATGTCAATTGTTTTCACTTACTTGTTATTGTCTAACAACAACATACTTTGCATCATCAAGCTCGAATAAATGACGTTGTTTATTGTCGTCTTTTGTGGTTGAAGCTTCTATTGAAGCTAAAGTTTATTGATTTAGATTAAAATAATTGAAAAAAGGTAGTAATAAGTAGCCATTGTGAATTGAAGTAGAAGAGGAGATTGAGGTTTTAAAAAAGGATGGTTGAAATCGATATTTAAGGTAGAAATTATAGAATTTAAGTGCATTATGAGATTGTTGTCAGTTTTATTGAGCTTTAGTTTGACTCAACATTTCCGGCTGAGTGACGACTCGGCTGAGCATCAACTTATGAACATTAGCTCGGCTGAGCTTCGAATAACCACACTAAGCTGAGTGTTAGCTCGGCTGAACGACACTAAAGCCAATCAACGAATATTTCTTTCAAAATCACTCCATATCTCCTATCCCAAATTACAAATTCTGCTTCTATTCAGACTCAGTAATCGATAATTAATTTCAATATATTTTCCCATCTTCATATACGCCCATTTAATAAACATTTCAATTGTTTTTCTCCCATTTCACACATGCTGAGCACAGAGTATTACATTAGCATCCATTAACTGACATAAAATTGATGTGGTTAATCAATAATTGACCATTTATGATGCTGAGCTTTTGTTTCCGAGTAAATGTGGTTTGATGATAACGATATACGTAATTTTATTGGAAATATTTGGATGTAAATGGATTTTATTGAGAATTTTGTATATTGGCAGGTGTTTTGGTTGATAATTGATTGAAAATATGAAACAGTTAAGTAAAAATAGTATCATATTTGATAAATTTTGAACCATAACCTTAAAAATTCAGAATTTTAATTTCAAAAACAAGAAAAATCTTTAATTGAGAGTCAATTTTTCAAATTGCCTAACCTAACCTTCAAATTAGAGTACCAGCTTTTTAAAAACTAATCTAGCTTCAAAACAATGTAATTAACCTCAAAAAGCTCTCTGAATCTCAAAATTAAGATCTTTCGTCATATAATCAACAACCTAACCTCAAAATCGGAGCCATAATTTAAAATTTAATAGAAACCCACTCCAAGATTACCACTAATGCACTCCTAATCTTATTTTTCCATCATATTCATTTTTTTATTTTCCTCCAACTTCCTAAAATGTCTGAGATTCTGCATGCAAATGAGCTGCCACCAACTTAATCGTGCTCATTTGAGTTATTCATGAGACAAACTTCTTCTTACTTGTCATAAAAATGCTGCGATTCATTCATTTTTATTATAATTTGATGTGAATGAATATGTGATTATGTATGTTTAAAAATTAAGCGGAATATTTTCGTCGTTTGATTTATGCGAGTTAAATATTCAGAAGAATTTTTTGATGAATGATTTGTTAAAAGCTTTTCTTGACTTTTGTATGAGTTATGATGTGAGTTGGAAATTAGAATGGATTGGTAATTTTTAATGCAAATAATTTTGGGTGTTTGATTGAATTATTTAGTATTTTTTGAGGTTATGTATCAAAATTTTGAGGTTATGTAATAACATTTTAGAAATATTAGTTTAATTTTGAGGTTATGTATAATTTTTAGAAGATTTCAGTCAAATTTTTAGGTTATGTGTCTAATTTTAAGGATATTAATCCAAATTTTTAGGTTAAGCTTCCTATTTTAGAGACATAACATCTAAAATTCCATTTATTTCGCTCCAAACTTAATTCTTCTATTATTTCAACAGCTTTAAACATTAACAATAACAATAACTTCTTAACACGTTGATATTTTCCCCCATTGTCAGCATCAATAGGCTTAAATCCTATTACAAACAACAAAAGCAATTGATTCCTCTTTAGTTTATTTCTTGAGAGGATTATGAAACTAAGCTGTGACAATTTTATTGAACTGATTGAAATTTCTTCTTCATTTACGTTAATGACTCTTTTGTTTTGAATAAGAGGAGGGAGGTAAGAGTTATGGGGTGATGGCTGTTGATGACTTGAGGTGTTTGAGATCAACTTTGAGGATTTAAATGAATAGTCTGGTCTTGATATTTTTTATAATGATTATTAATTTTTACTTAATCAGTTTTAGTCCAGTTATAAATTGAGATTTCTAGCTAGAAAATTCACATTTGGAAATTCATAATCTCAAAAATTCATAACCTAAAAATTCTAACCTCAAAATTTCCTAAAAATACACAAAAATTAATTCACAACCAACCACAAAAAAATTCATAAATCATTTCATTCAGCTCCACAAGTGCCTGTTTCATTCACAAACTATCGTTTATTTGGCGCCAGAAGTCCAACAATTGAAGGAGAATTTTTTTATCATATCAAGCCTTGAAAATTTCTTTTTCATTTGTCTGAATATACAAAATATGAGAAACAAGTCTCAAAACATAAAAAAGCTTTCATTTCTTTTTTTCATCGCACAGATTCTTGAGCGAATATCATAAATTTTTAATGATGTTGTCATGACCGGAATAAAAGACACGCAATAAATCAAATATATATAATTTTTTCATCTGGATGTTTTAGGTTGGAGACGGAGTGTGGGAATGAAATTAAATTGACCATCTGAGGGAATAATTTGAGAATTGAAGCATTCATTTTAAGACAATTTTAGATTGAATTTTGACTGAATTTACTAAGTTTAGTTGGGAATTTTAACAAATTTTGGTTAACTTATACAAAATTGTTGAAAAAAACCTAAAGACTTGTTTAAAATTATATCAAATTTAATCAGAAATTGAGCTTAACTGTTTGATCAAATTTTGACCATCTTTGTAAAAGTGTTTGACAAAATTTATTCAAGTTTGCAGAGAATTCTAAAAAAATCAGTCAAAATTAGTCAAAATTCTATCCATTTTGCCAACAAGTCATTATTTTTTTAAACCATCAACCAACGCAAAATATCACAAACATTTTCAATAAACAAAATAAATATAAAATAAAAATTAATACAAACATCACCAATCAGGGCACGATGATGCTTGAGCAGAACACTCAATTTCCTCGTGCGTTCCACAGATGTGATTTGAGATTTTGCTCGGGAATTCATTTCAGGCCTTGTTGCTTGCCAACCACTCGATTTTGATGAATTGTTTTCTGTTCACTGGATGAAATTTCTTAAGAATTTGGGTTGGATGACTTGAGGATTGGAAGTAAATTGAATTATATTGGATAAATCAATTCATGTGATTTTTTTACTTTTATTTTTGTGTTTTTGGATTTATTTTTGTTCATTTGTTCTATTAATTCTTTTAGTTATTTTTGTATTACTTAATAAGGGATTTCATAGATAAAATAAGGCTGATTCACTTAAATTCAATTTCTTCCAGGCACTTTTAATAAATTTTTAATAATTTCTTAACTTTTTCAATTATTTTTTCATTTTTTAATAATATGAACACAAATGTCTTCTCTTTTCACCAACTCATCACCAATTAATGCCTCTTAACTTCTCATTATTACCATTAATAATTCACAAAATCCCTCTAATCCACCGATAATATCCACATTACACCCGTTATCACTGAGCTCATCTACACACATTGAATGAAAATGACAAACAAAAAAAGGCATAAATTTTTCACTCTTTTTCCTCGTTTTACAGAATGAGTAAGTGATGTGAATGGGGAAGAGAATTGAGGAAGCGGAAAGAAAGCAGTGACACTCAATATTTAACTTAACTCTGTTAAACACAGCACGTCCAACAAGTTTCTACTTCGACCCGCATTTTTTTCTGTTATTTTTTTATCGCTCAACTCCGGAAGTGTGTCATTCACACAGCGGGTATTAAAAGCATTGTTGAATTAAAAATAATTTCATATTCACACCAATTTTAATTGTGTGTGAATATATTGTTTTTGGTATTTCAGTGAAACTACTTTTTTGGACTTGCTGCTTCAGGCTTACGGAATCAACCCATAGTGTTCAGTATGGAAAGTCTGTGCCTAAAATTACCAATTTAATAGTGAAAACCGCATCTCGATTGGTGCTTCCATTGCCGAGAAATCGCAAAAAAACACTTTCTGTCCTTTAGCAAGTTAGTTAGTTAGTTAGTTAGTTAGTTACGTTCCGCGATAACTCGATTCAAACTCAATATTAAGACTTCCGGTTTTTTGCATTTGATAGATATCGAGTATGGCAAGAACTGTATAGTTTTTGGAGTCATGACATGCAGCCAGTAAGGCACACGGAACGAAAAGGTGCTATTTTTGGTCAAATTATAGCCGATTATTGCAAAACACATTTTTTTTCATAGAAAAGGAATGTTTTGACCAAATGAGCTGAAATTTGGTATGTAGGTTCCTTAGCTATGCCTGAATATGGAACCGACGCCATTTTGGATTTCGAGGGGCTAGAAGCTATGCAAAATTGATTACTGGATCTTTTTTATGGACTTAGAGGCTGTGGATGATTACTGGATCTTATATAGAGGCTGTGGATGATTACTGGATCTTATATAGAGGCTGTGGATGATTACTGGATCTTATATAGAGGCTGTGGATGATTACTGGATCTTATATAGAGGCTGTGGATGATTACTGGATCTTATATAGAGGCTGTGGATGATTACTGGATCTTATATAGAGGCTGTGGATGATTACTGTATCTTATATAAAGGCTGTGGATGATTACTGGATCTTATATAGAGGCTGTGGATGATTACTGGATCTTATATAGAGGCTGTGGATGATTACTGGATCTTAATTAGAGGCTGTGGATGAATACTGGATATTATCTTATCTTATCTGTAACATAATACTAAGCTATGAATGAAAAAACTTGAAACGGTGTGAATATGCCCATGAAGCGTGATCGCTTCATTACTAGTTTTGTACTATTTTTTGTGTAGATCCCTTGTGGAAAAGTTAAAATATTTTTAATAATTTAGGAGTAATTTAGCTTATTTGACAGAATTATGGCATAAATTGGCTCATTTAACTTAATTATGACAGAATCTGGCTTATATAATTGAATTCTAACATAATATGGCTCATTTAACTGAATTCTAAGAGAATATGGCTCATTTAACTGAATTACGACATAATTTGGCTGATATGACTTAATTATCTGGTTATTATCTGGTTTATTTGGATAAATTTGGATAGAATCTGGCTAATTTAACTGTATTCTAACAAAATATGGCTGATTTAACTGAATTCTAACCTAATCTGTCCTATTTGACAGAATTCTAGTATAATTTGGCTTCCTTTACATTAATTTTCAACAAGAATCTTCCACAACACTCACTAAAAGCGAAAACAATCCTCAAAATTTCACCATTAGGGTTCCCACTATCAATTCCACGTTTACTCTTCAACTTTAGTTTTTCCAAGAATGCATTAATAAAGCCACAATAAACCACAAACACACATTTTATCACGACGATAACTGTCATGTGTATGGGTCAATGCCAAACTTTTTATTCTTTACTCCGTTCTGCTTTTGTTTAATTTCATTTCAGCTTTTATTGTCGCTGTTTGATTGGATTTAAGTGTGAATTGAGGTCGATGAGCTTATAAATACACACGGTATGCAGCTTTTTATTGTACAATTGCATTAAGCATTGCGGATTTGATGGAAATTTCCTTTTAAAGGGGGATAATTTTATGTTGAGATGTGTGATTTGAGGTTGATTAAAGTGCTCAACATGCAAAGCTGGCATTAGATTGTGATTTAATTAAGAAATTTGATTGACTTTAAAGCTGAATTCTTGCAATTTTCTTTGAATTTTGCAACACTTTATCATGAAAAGCACTCAACTACTAAAAGCATCCACCCACTTAATCTGAATATCATCAATCTTCCCCCAAACAATAGTCACCAAAAAACAATACAATCCTCAACAACAAAAGCTCTCCATTTCAACTCGTTTATCACTTAAATACCAAAAAAAACCAAAAACACAAATAGGAATTCATGTAAATCCGATTCAAACTGTGTGCATTCCAAGCTACATTGACCACCTGCTGCTAGGCATTCTCCATCATTCGATGAATATCTCCACATTCAATTTATGCTGCTCTTTTGTTACGACGAAAATAAAACAGATTTTCACATTCGCTGTTGCAATTCCCGTGCAGCCAATTTTCCATTTTTACACCTTTTTGGATGCGAATGATTTTATCAGTGAATTTAGTTCTTCAGGGTATGGAAGTATGAGGGAGTTTTTTGAGGGTTTGTTGGTTAAAGCGCTGATTTTTGGATGAGTGTTCGCCAAACACTGTTTGGGTGTTTGGCTAAATTGGGTTGATCAAAAATAGCATCTGAGACCGGTATCTCGAGTATATCCTAGGGTATACACCATACCTAATGGATATCCCTAGGATCTCTGTTATATTCTAGAGAATAACCGAGAAACTGACCCCTGATTGACAATTGAAGTCATAGGATCCTACTTTTTTTAGTTTTTATAGTGTTTTATTGATATTTAGTGAAAGACTACTTAATTGGACCAAAATTGATCAAAAATTCAACAAAACAAATTTCAGACCACCAAAAATTTGTCAGCACCCAGTAGAAATGTACCAAAAATTCAAGTAAAAATGCCTCAACATCAAATTAAAAATCTTATAAAGCTCAATTAATAGAATTTACTCGCTAACAATTTGCAAAAAAAAAATCAATTTTACATTGAAAGCCACACACAAATGAAACCAATAACCACGACCTTCCACAAAGCTTTTCATGCTTTTACTTTTCAGCTCAGCCGTTATCGCATTTTGCATTTTAATTTATTGAAAATTCTATTTTTTCTCAGGCTGAATTTTCTCATGACACTTTTAGTTTATTTGAAAACACAGGAAATTTTTCTATGCACTGTCTATGCAATTGCTGAATAAATTATCATTTTAATTACAGATTTAATTCTATTTTGTGTTTTTGTTGGTGAATTTAAAATTTATTTTCGGGGTTGGGAAGAAATTTAAATAAGCAAATTTTCACGATCGTGTTCACTGATTTTGATAATAAAATTAGAGTAAATTATTTATGGGGGTTTGGATGTTTACGGCTTTTTTTGGAGGTTATAATTAAATATTTTAAAGGTTGTCGCTGTTTATTTTCAATATTTAATTAAAAATAGATTTGGAAATGTTGTTGAAGGTTTTTTGGTGTTAATTTGATGAATGTTGGTTTGAGTTTAATTTATAATTAGGTATTGCGGTAGTGTACGTTTGTAGGATGTGATTTGTATCTCATTATTTATCGATGATTATCACTCAAGTTGAAATGAATCATTTTCATTATTTTTTTACTTACTTTCATGATTTTAATCAACTTCTTTTGAACTTCCATTTGAATAGTTCGATAATAAACTCGAATTAGAGCTTTAAAAATTTTATACCTGATGCCCACAAACCATGAATTAATATCAATATTTTAAAAGTTCAATGAAGTTATTTTTGTTACCACAATAAAAATTATTAAAAAAAATTGGACTCACCTGTTGCTGATGCACAATTCGATTGTAAGCCCAATGCCATCTCTGTTTAGCAGTTCGTTTCTCTCTCGGCTTCTCATGAATCATCGGCTGGTCGTCACTTATTGTCACTGACTTTTTCTGCTTCATGTCAGCATCGAGCATCTCTAGATCTTTGTCATGTTGTTGCTGCTGCATTTCAAGCTGCAATTTTTGATTTTTTAAATTTTGCTGTTCTTCAAGTTGCTTCAATTCTGGATCATCTTCCATAATGCTTTCCTGTTTCTTCATATATCCGCCGATACTAGTCTCATGATGCTTACCAGCACCACCAATACTTATCGTCCGCTCTTCATCAAACTCATCTAAATACTCATCATCTATTGCCTTCTGCTCATCGTCATGATGCTGCGCATCATCACTAACACTCATTTGCTTTGGTATATTCTTATCACGAAGATGACTTGACGCCCCACCATAATGTTCTTCAAATTCCTCCGCATAGACATCATCTTCATTGTGCTTCATTGTGCCTGATGTCGTTGATGTGTGATAATAGTTATCATCCATTTTGCCACGATGATGATCATATTCTTGATACTCGTCGTATTCACCATCATTATTGTTCGTATCGTTATGTTCGAGAGATTTTCTACCGCTATTTCTACGATTAACGCTGGAAGAAGTTTGGAATTTTTATTAGTAATTTTGTGGATGTGGTTTGAGAATTTTAACTTTAAATTTATTTCAATATGATAAAAATGAACAAAAATCAGAAAATATAAAAATCTGAACGAAATCTTAGATTCAATAAATAAGAAAAAAATCAAGTTCCTCACCTATTAGTATTATTATAGATATTATTGTCATATTGCTGATAATTATTATTCTCAGGCGAGTCCTGGTGCTCTTCCAAATATCTATTCTCATCTTCCTCATTAAAATAGTCATGATCAATCGAGTGATTTCCATAATTTCCATCATCATAAAACTCATCTTCTGGCTGATCATAAATGGACGTGGACTGTTTAGTCTTGGACAGCATCGGTGGTCTCGAAATCTGCTGTTGTGCTTGGCTTGTAGCCGTACTTGTTATCACATTATTATTGATATTATTATTGTTATTGATATTATTATTCATTCCATAAGTATCACTAGCTCCAGTCATGACAGCACTTGTTGGTGCTGTGGTATAAACACTATAAGGTCCATTTTGTTGCTGATAATTTTGATTTGTTGTTGCTATAGGACCAGCAGCTTGTCCCTTATTACTACTACTACTGCTGGCTGCATTTACGGCTGCACCAGCGGCCGCTCCAGCTGCTCCAACAGCCGTTTGTGCAAGATTTGTAGCTGTTGCCTTAACAGCATTCACAGAACTTCCAAGAACATCCAATCCACCACTAAAAAGTGATCCAAAAAGTGACTTCTTCTGCCCACCTTGTTGTTGCTGTTGAGTTACAGCTTGTGCAATTGTTGATGGTGCTGTCGAATATGGCGCAAAAGTATTACTTTGTTGTAAATTCGTATTCTTCAAATCCCCACTGGCTATATAGTCATTCTCATTCTCAGTATAGTCATATGCTGTCGGTGTTATTTGATCCTCAAAATGTTCATGCGACGGTGATGACAAGTAGACATCACTCGATGTCTCATGTATCGTCGATAATCTCGTTTGTAGAGGATAACTGTAGTCAAATGCCTGTTGTGACTGAGTCGAGGTTATCGCGTCAGACTCAAAGGTGTCATAGTGACCTGGTTCCGTAACTGTGACTGGCGCAACGCCTTCCTCAAAGTCCTCACGATATTCCTCGTGGATTCTTTCACTCAAATAGGCATAAGGATCGCTGATTCGTCGCATAGAATGTATCATTGAGGCTGCTGATGTTGGAATTTCTAGTGCATTTACAGTTGTCTCAGTATTTGAGTATCCAGCAAAGTCATCAGCTGAGTAGCTTTGTGTAGCTGGTACAAATGGCTCAATATAATCACCATCAATTGTGTATGGATCAATGTAATCATCAGCTGGTGGAAATTGCTCACTTTCTAGTTCATCCTCTTCCTGAAGTGCTCCATCATCCTCTTCAGGTATTGGTGAGTGACCTAACAATCCATGAGATGTTATTCCACCATAAATTGTTGATGTTGTTGCTGCATTTCCATACATTCCATAACTATTCGTATAACTTGATGCTGAACTATTGACATTCGATGTAGCTACAGACGACGATGCTGGCGATGTAAAAAGTGATGTTAATGGACTAAAAATCGACGACGTTAAACTAGCTGAAGTCGTGACTGGGGCCGATATTGTTATCGCTGGTGTTGCTTTGGAATATTCATCATCATACTTTAATGGCCCGAAGGGATTAATCAAACTATTTGATATGCTTGCATAGGACGATGTTGTTGCTGTGACTGATGTTGTTGTTATTGTGGCACTATAATTGGACGAATAAGAATCTTCAATTCCATAGGATGTTGTAGATATTGGTTTATAGTCATATCCAAGACTGTAACTTGAAGTTGTTGTGGCTGTTGACGTTGTTGGCATTCCATAGCTATCTAAGTAGCTTGAAGACACGGCACCGTAAGTGGATGTAGAGGTTCCATAGGCTGATGTGGTTGTTGGAGTGTAAATTGAGGAAGATTGACCATAAAGTGAGGTTGATGGATCAAATTGGGATGTTGTTTGGTCATAATGAGATGTTGTAGGATCATATTGGGATACATTTGGATCATACTGAGACACTGTTGGGTCATATTGAGACACTGTTGGGTCATATTGTGATATAGTCGGATCAAATTGAGATGTTTGATCATAATTGGATATAGAATTATATTGTGAGGTTGTAGTGTCATATGTTGACGTCGTTGGGTCATAAATTGATGACTTTTGATCAAATCCTGTCAATTTTTGATCGTATGAAGACTTTGTGGCATCATAAGTAGCTTTTGGGTCATACAAACTCTTAGTGACATCATATTGACCTAATAAGGTATCATATGAAGCTTTGGTTGCATCCTGTGATCCCTTCCTATCATTCTGACCAGTTGCAGCATCATATGACCTCTTTCTGTCGTATTGTCCTGTTGTGGTATCGTATGAGCTTGTTGTAGTGTCATAAAGATTTTTTACGGCATCATATGGAGATTTGGTGTCCAATTGAGCTTTAGTATCATCGTATCCTACTTTTGTCGCGTCATATCCATCCTTTATGGCATCATATGGACTTACTTCTGTATCATACATTGAACTTACTGTTGTGTATTTTGCATCATACCCAGAAATAGCTGTATCATAACTTGATGACACTGGACCATAGCTTGAAGTCATTTTATCATACGAAGATGTTGTTGCTCCATAAATTGAGCTAAGTGGATCTGTTTTTGTGCTAAGTTGGGGTTGAGTGGAACTGAGGATTCCAAGTGATTCTTTAGTTAAACTCATTGAGTCCTTTCTAGAACTTAGTGGTTCATATGTTGAACTTAATGGATCATAAGCTGAACTATATGCTACCTTAGTTGAACTGAGGCCTCCATAAGCTGAACTTGACATTCCAAGGCCCAAATCCATTGGCTCATGACTCCTATCATATCCACTTAATATATCCACATGCTCAGAATCTATAGCTCCATATTCTGATCCTAATTTATCATGTTCGGTTTTAGAACTTCCAAATATACTTCCTAAAATTCCAGTTCCTCCATAGCTGCTAGTAGTCACTCCATAAGTCGATCCATAGCTAGTTGTAACAGCTCCTGCTTCATATCCAGTCTTCATCTTGTCATAGCTAGAAGTCAACGTATCATAAGTGGAACTAGCACCATAACTACTTGTCAATCCATAAGTAGAGGTTGCAATTCCATAAGTTGATGCCTTTGTATCATAAGTAGTACCATAACTTGAGGATATGCCAGCAATACTTGAAGATACAGCACCATAATTAGATGTACTTGGACTATAGCTTGAAGTTACAGCACCAGCAATTCCATAACTAGCAATTCCACCAAAAGAACTTGTCGTTGTGGTCGTCGTGGTGCCATAACTAGAATTTCCCATAATTCCACTAAATATCGAGCTCAGTCCTGTTGTTGGCTTTGAATCATAAGTAGACGTGGCTGTTCCATATCCACTAAGACTATTTCCATAATCCTTTCCATAAATATCATAACTAGATGCAGTTGTAGCTGTGTAGCTTCCATATGGGTCATAACTTGAAGACATTCCATAACCGGAAGTTGAGTATGGTCCATAAGAATTTGTTGTGGTCGTGGCTGGATAGCTATATGCACTAGAGTAACTGGAAGTCATAACATTTGACGAAGTTGTCGATGCTGTAGTCGTTCCAGCAGTGTGAAGAGAATGTGATATGGAACTAAATAAACTTGATAGTCCATGACCGGCAGCAGTCAATACTGACGGAGTTGATGGGGTTTGATGAGCTGTGGACGATGCAGTCAATGGAAGTCGTTTAGATTTCTTTGGTGATGGCGTCAACTCTGATTTATGTGACGGATAAATTGAACTCTCATAATATTCGTCACCATAGTATGAATTATTATCATAATGAACATCTATTGATGGCACAGCACTGTCCATTGGCTCGGAGTAATTATTTGAGTATGGAAGTATTGGAAGTGCTGCACCGTAACGACTATTCCGACCATTTACTAAATTGTTATTATCACCATCATCCATCAATTCATCGGCACTATCCATACTTCGATATGCATAATTGTAATTCTCATTATATCCTGTTGTTGTTGTTGCCGTTGAATTGTTATATCCATCCATATAGCTTATATCAGTCACATACTCATTATTCATCATCATTGAATTGTTATCATTATTGTATGTTGTATCAATTTGTTGACTTTGATGCTGTTGGCTTTGTTGCTGCTGCTGCTGATGTTGCTCCTTTTCAGGTGCTTTTCGACGACTAAATAACGATGAAAATGTCGAGGCTGCCGATTCTATTGAATGTGGCAATTGGCGGGAGAGTTTTGGAAGACCACGTGCTGGTGATGTATGCTTTGGTAATTGTCGATTCGCATTCGCATTACGTTGGCGTTGCGGTGTTGCTGGAAGCGATGCGCCCCTAAAATATGACAAATTGAGTGTGTGGGATTACAATCATTTAGAATTGTTAATTAATTAAGAGATTGGATGAGGTTGTGGTGTGGGATGTGAGCGTTGGAGGAGTTATTATCTGATTGGAGTTATGAGAAATGTGTTTTCATTAAGTGCTCTGGCTAAAATAAATGTAGGATATTTATTGCTGATATACTGCATATTTTGGGAAATTTTGGTACTACAGTGTGAATCTAGTATTTCAGTGAATAATCTAGTACTCTGGTGTAATCTGGTACGTTATAAATTAGTTTTCTTGAAATTATCTAGTACTTCGATCAAAATCTAGTCCTTCTTTAAAAATCTAGCCGTTCATCAAAAATCTAGTATTACAGTTGGAATCTAATACTTCAGTAAATAATCTAGTGCTCCTTAAATGTTTATCCTAATACAGTAGTATTATGATAGCTCTAATCACTGTCGCACCTCAAAAACCTTCAGAGCTACCGCAACATCGAAACTCAAAGTATCAAATAACTTGATAAAGCATCACAAAACTCCCATCACATCACCACAACAAATCCTCCAATTAATCTCAAAAGCATTCACTCACCTGTGCCCAAATCCATCGTTAACACTTTGACTATAACTAAGTGGCGGTTGCGGTAGCTTCTTATTACTATTATTATAACCCATATCATACATCATATCACCATTCTGCCATTGTTGGCTATTTTGATGACCATAAGAGTCAAAGTAGTCATCATTATTGTGATTTGAATTATAGTTTAGTTCACTACACGTATCGAATAGCTCAAATTGGTCCTCATCATACAGCAGCGTATTTTGACGCTCTAAATTTCTTCGACTGAGTTGACGAACTGTCCTGTGAGTTGGTCGATTGTAATTTGTTGAGCTGGAAAAATATGCGAGAGGAAGAAAAAATAATTATTAAGAAAATATTTTCTTGTTCTGTATTTTAATTAAATGAATAAATTAGGAAAGAGAATTAATTGAAAAAAGGTTCAAGAATTTGCTTATATTTATTCTTCATTTTTTTGTTAGTAGTGATCAATAAAAAATTATATAAAATGACCATTTATGGAAAGTGAAGAAGTTAAATTAATATTTGTGGAATTTTCTTAACAGTTGAAATTTAGTGAATTTTTATGAAGTCTAGAAGTTGATTTGTGAATTTCTGTCTGATTTTTTATGAAAAGTCGTTATAAGTTGAGATTTATTAGAAATCTAGTACTTTGTGAAGAAAAATCAAGTACTTTTGTATATAATCTAGTATTTCAAAATTAAAAATCTAGTAAATTTGTTAAAATTCTAGTACTTTATGTGGAAAAATCTAGTACATTTGTACATAATCTAGTATTTTTGTAAAAAAATTAGTACTTTTGCAAATAATCTGGTACATCATGTGGAAAACGTGATAATTTTCCAATAATCTAGTACTTTAGGAATAAAAAGCCAGTAATTATTCAACAATCTAGTACTTTATAAAGAAAATTCTAGTACATTTGTCAGCAATCTAGTACCTCGCGTTGAAAATACTAGTATATTTGTAGAATCTAGGAAGTTACAAAGAAAAATTTAAGAAGAAAATTCTAGTACAATTGTTAATAACCTAATAATTGCTTCAAAAAAGAAGCTCATCAAAATCACAACAACCATTTGTCACCCCTTTTATCTCCAACAATCACGCATTTATTTAATCCCCATCGGTCTCGTCGACCTTTTTCGCTCATTTACTGAATAAATTTTTATCAATCTACATATCTTATGTGGCAGATAAGCCATTATGAATATCCATAAATATAATTATGTAAACCTTTAGAAATTTGTATAAATAAAACAGTGACTTGTCGTTATTACTATTGCGTAATCAATAAAGTTGAAGGTTGATAAATTAATCGATAAATTTTTAATGGTTTGCAATAATAAATAAGTCATTAGTTTTTATGTTCATTGATAAATTAGGCTGGAAGGGATGTGGGAAATGTTGTCATAAAAAATTGTTTGATAATTTTATGGATGTAAATAGTTTATAGAACCAGATATCCCTTTGTGCTCAAATTTTTGATGTAATGAAATTTCCAAGTAAAAAGGATTCAATTTTTAATCAAATTTGATCAAACACACACAGCACAAATAGCCCTTGCAAAGTTCATATTTACTGTTTCATCTCCCAAATTATGCCATGAGGTAGCAAACAAATCAAATTCATTTTCTATGGAGATAACATAAAGGTCAATTATTCTACAATAGAATTAAAAGCCTGTTAGAATAAAATTTCAAAGAAATGGTTTTGTACAGCAACAACTTGAAGCTTTTAAAAGTCAACAATGGACCAAACCCATCGGCGTGTCTATAAATAATGTATAAAATCTAGAAAAGTCACATAATATAGCATGTTTTGGGATAGATTGATCATCACTGATAAGCAGTTTGTCATGAAACTTGAAACTTAAAGCTTGATGTTGATCAAGCTGAGCGTCAGTCAAGCTGAGCGTCACTCTAGCTGAGCATCATTCCAGCTGAACATCACTCCAGCTGAGCGTCACTCCAGCTGAGCGTCAATTCAGCTGAACGTCATTCCAGCTGAGCGTCACTCCGGTTGAGTATCAGTTTAGCTTCAGTCAAGTTGACCATCAGTCAGGCCGTCACTTAAGCTAAGCGTCACCCCAGCTGAGCGTCAGTTAAGCTGAGTCAAAATAACCATCAGTAAGGCTAGTTAATGCGTCACCTATGAAAAGTAACTAAATTCGTGTAAGTTAAACATTTCAAAACTTGAATTTAATGTCTGCAAAATTTCAGGGGCAGTTGATAGATAATTGCAAAAATGTATTCGACTCGAGCACACCCAACAGTAACAAATTTAACATCCAACCTTTTTCATCAAAAAAATATGCGAAGAAAATGCTTTTCATCAGAAAATTGTTGCAAAGGCACAAAAAATTCAGATTTAGGGCAAAATTAATCAAGTGAATAAACAACAGCAAACACAAAATTTTATTAGCATTTAAATTTGAAAAAATAATTGATTCTGATGAAAAATTCATGAAAAATCAATATTTACATATTTTCTCTGTAAATAAAAGATGAAAATTTTTTCACCCAAGAAAATCCATTTATGTCTATTTTCTTTAATGTTTAAGAACAAAATATGAAAAAAATCAATAAGCACAAGAAAAAAATTCTTGAGAAGCTTTCGTCTAAGTCGGAATGTGATGTTATAACATATTTCAATTGTGTTCAACAGGAATGGGAAAATTGTGTTATATAAAGAAGCATGTAAATAACGACAACCTGCAAGTATGCAAGATTATTCGAGTGTTTCATGAAGTTGTGTGCTGATTAGGGAGATTTTCAGAAATTGAGGATTTTGGATCTCAGATTCAACATCCAGGGTCCAGTTTCTTGGGTCTACCCTTGCCATACTAAATACACTAGCTTTGGTGTACCAGAGATACCAACCCCAGGCAGTTTAGCCTCTTATGTCAAAAATTAAAAAAAAAACGATCATTTCCACAATCTGTGATACCAAACAACCAAAAACTTCTTAACATGCCCCACAAAAATGTGTCACAACGCAGAACAAAATGCTAAACAGACATTAACCTTTACAAAAATAGAGGCAGGAAAAATGCCTTCAAAACCAGAACAATTTCCATCGAACAACAAAATAAAATTCATAACAAAACCGAACACAGTCAACAAATTTCACTACAAATTATATTCTCGTTCACCTCACAGCAACAATTTGTATGTGACTTTCATTTCCGATCAACATAGCAGACAGGGATCGTAGAAATTTAACGACACAAATGTAGCCGTTGGCACGTGACATCAGACAAAATTAGAATGTTAACAAAAAAAGGCATTGAGAAATTCCGAGAAATTAAATATATATTATGAGAACCGTCTGAGTAGGGATGTCGTTAACATGAGCAAAAAACAAGCCTAAAAAGACGTAATAACATAGAAGAAGAAAACAAAAAAAGACCCTTGAACAGAAAATATTTGATAATCATACACAGTAAGAGCTTGTCATCGTCACCTTATCGGAAATGGATCTATTATCATTATTGTGTCAAGAGATAAAAGTTAGGCAAATGTTTTGATTCTTTTGTGGAAGAAATTTGCTTGGATTATTAAATTTACGATGGTTTACATTGAAATTTTGTGAATAATCTAGTACAATTCGTTAATAATCGAGTACAATTTTGTGAATAACCAAATACAATTTGTAAACAATCTAGTGCACTTTTTGAATAATCTAGTACAATTCATGAACAATCTAGCACAATTCTTGAAAAATCTGGTACAACTTTTGAATAATCTAGTACAATTCTTCAATATTTAAGTCCTATTCGTTAAAATCTAGTACAAATCAGGAAAAGATTTGATACAATTCATAGAAAATCTAGCACAAACTGTGAATAATCTAGTACAATTCTCAAATAATTCAAGAATAGTCAAGTCCAATTTGTGAATAATCTAGTACAATTATTGAAGAATCTAGTACAACTTTTGAATAATCTAGTTCAATTTGTAAATAATCTAGTACAACTCATAAATAATCTAGTACTAAACTGTAAATAATCTAGTACAATTTGTGAATAAACTAGTACAATTCTTGAACAATCTAGTACAATTCTATAATAATCTAGTTTTTGATACAGTTCATAGAAAATCTAGTACAAAATGGGAATAATCTAGTAAAATTAGAACAAAGTCAATGTAACCCCAGCACTCACCTCATTGGTCTCGAATTATAAAACAAAGCACCATCTTCATAATTTTCACCATCCTCAGCATCCTCGTAAATATCATCATCCTCATCCGGATAGCTATTGTTATAGTGATTATTACAGTCGTAATATTGCCTCTCATCACGCTCATATGAGTTCTGTCGTGACGTCTCAAGCGATGACATTGGAGTCGTTGCTGACACACCAAAACTATTTTGTTGATGATTATTCATCATTTGATAATTGTAGTCCGATTGATAGTCACCATAATTCTCAATGTATTGCTCATTCTGATTATTCTGATAATTTATCATTTTCCCATCTGTGTTTTGTGTGTCAACATCGTACGGCAGCTCGAAGTGAAGGTCGAGAAGGATCATATGACCGGTTGGGTCGCGGGTGCCTTGCACCTCGCCATTTACTGTCACCAACTCAGTATCGATTGTGAACCATTGTTCATATGTTGCTGGATATTCAAATTGATTATATGGCAGGGTGTCAAGTGGAATGTACTGGAAGCCGAGAGCGCGATCGAGGATGAGATTTTTGCACCATACCTCGATGACGACGCCGGAATTTGAGGTTGCATTTGTTTCGCTGTTGGAAAAAAGAGAAAAATTAAAAAAGGGTTAGAAAAATTTTAATAAAATTTGCATTTATTTGTTAATTGGTGGAGTTTGGTTTGATAATTGAGTGAGTTGGTTGATTACTGAATTTATTTGCATGGATGGATTATGATGAGGTTTTTGATTATTCAGAACTAAGGTTGATTAATTAAGAATTTATGGAATACGAAGTTTTATGTCTCTTTTATGTAATGTCCCCCTTCATAAGTTGTGTACCCCTTACAAGTGCTTACCATTGAAAAAATTAAATATCCTTTCAAATAGATGCGTACCCCATCAAAAGTAAAATACCCCTTGGAAGCTGTGAACCCCTTAAAGATTCAACAACTTAAACAAAAGCTCAATCCAAAAAAAAAATATTCAAAATCATAAAATCCCAGATAAAAGCCTTCATATACTTTTTAATAAAAATTCCAAGCAAAAATTTAATATAAATGTTTATGCCTTACTAAATTAAATTTGACAATATGCCTTGAACATCCTATAATTTCATTCAATTTATATCATAAATATTTTTTTCTTATAACTTTGTTCTCTTTGAACTTTCATTGTGCATGTGCCACGAGTCATCTTCTGGATTTTTTTTGTTGGTAACGTCGAGCTTTGTTATTTTTAGAATAAATGAACTTTTACTCTTGAGAAATTGGCTTAATTTTTTAAAATTTGTTGATTTTTTTCAAAATGAACATTTAAATTTGAAAATATTTAAACATAAAAAAATAAATTTGAAAATTATTTAAAAATTGGAAATAAAACAATATTTAAAAAATTCAAATAATAAAACTTAAGAAATCAAAACAAATTTAAATTTGAAAAATATAATAAAATTTAAAAAAGTCATGCACTTAATTTAAAAAAGCTAAAATTAAGATTTATGACTTAAACAAGAAATAGACATTTAAAAAATTAAATTATAAATTCAAAAAAATTTAAATTATTGAAAAAATAAGCCAAATTGAAATAAAAACTAAAAAATTCATAATTTTCAATAAATCACATTTAATCATATTTGTTTGTTGAGCTTCTTCATTTCCATTCCAATCTGTCCAACATTATTTTTTTCAATAGACACAACAACAACAAAAAGACATAAAAAAGCACGAAGAAAATTCTCAAAGTCCCCAAGTAGCAATTTTTAATATTGATTTAAAAAGAATATTAAGGACGTAAATAGAAACAGAAATGCCATCGGAATTACTTTTGAAATGAGACAAGATCGTTACACGTGGAGCATAATGTGAATACTAATAATTATTTGTTGACTTTCATAAGAAATTTTCTTACTGAGGCAGACCTTTTTGAAGTTATGTGATGCGTAGAATTTTGAGAAAAAAATTTAATATTAACATACGTGCATGACGAGGGAAATCTGAAGTTTGAAAAGTTGAGAAACAACGCAAATTTTTGTAGAATAAGTTAAAGATTTGAATTATTTGCGATGTTTGTGAAAAAATATCAAACTTTTCAGTGATTTTCATGAAAAAAATTTGCATTTTTTATTTAAAAAATATTTTTCAAAATTTAAAGTTTAAACTTTTTTATTTGAACATTTTTTCTTAATATCTTTTAGAATTTTTCAATATTTTTAAGAATTTTTTATTTGAAAATTTAACTTTGAGAAATTTGAATTAAAAGCAGAGAAAAATGACCACCAAAGCCTCCCTGAAGACTGCCATCATTCACCCTGACATGCTTTAATAATAAATCTCAATTTTAAAACTTTAATCATTCATTTACTGATACTCTATTTATCTACAAGAAAACATAACATGAAAAAAGGTACGAGAGCATCAAAAAAAGCTTTGAAATAATACAGAAAATGTTTTTGACCTTTTTTTTATTTAGTTTGAAAGTTTTTCTATGAAAAATTATACAATAACAAAGAAAATAAATAAATTGGATTTTCTGTGTTATTTGAGTGACTCGTGACTTGTATTTAATTCAGATTGTTTGCTGAATGAAGCTTTTGTGATAAATTTTTTATTAAAAAGTTTGTCGTGTTTTAATTATGAAGCTAATTTGTATTCTGAATTTAAATTTTGAATTCGGGTTATTCTTTTTATCATTTTTTTGAAGTACTTTAATTTAAATTTTCGAAATTGAATAGTTTTTGTTTATTTTTATTAATTTTTAATGTTAAACTTTAAAACTTTATTTTATTTCTTTAAATTTTAGTGTTCACAATTTAAATTTTCAAAAATTCATTTTATTTTTTAAATTTAATTTTTTTAAATTTATTTTTTTTAAATTTAATTTTTTTAAATTTATTTTTTTTAAATTTAGTTTTTTTAGATTTAGCTTTTTTAAATTTAATTTTTTTAGATTTAATTTTTTTAAGTTTTATTATTTTAAATTTAAGAGATTTAAAATTTTAAATTAGAACTAAATTTAAAATTTGAGTTTTATATTTTTTAAAATTTAAATTTTACATTTTTTACAATTTGAATTTAACATTTTTTAATTTGAATTTTATATTTTTGAAAATGTGTATTTTTATTTTAAAAAAATGCAAAATAAATTTTTTTAAACTTTAAAGTTTAAGATTGAATGAATTTTGTTTAAATTTTTGTTATTTTGTTTCAATATTCTGCATTATGTTAATCAATATTTCATTTAATTAAATTATAATCATAGCTTGTTATCCCATGTAATTAAAATTCATATTTCAAATCAATTTTCTGTCTCAAATCTCAATAATCTCCATAAAATTTGTCATAATATCAATTAAACGAAATAATTAATATGACAAATCACAATTTTAACCCAAATAATTACCTCTGATACTCGATATTGTTATGTTTATCAATAATAATTACTGTTTTGATTTATATTGATTCAAATTTTGTCACATTTGCTGTTTCATTTATTTTGACTTTAAATTTATTAAATCTTTAATGAATGTCAAAACGTATTCAATTTTGGAATGTCCTGGGGTAAATAGAAGCTAAAGCTGAACATCTTAATCCTAGTTTCAATTCATCATCAACCAAGTCGCAGAAATATTAACCAATCCAGATTTATTTATCTAAATTTATAAATTAACATTGAAAAAATACTCACAAAAGAAAGTCTTGATTCCACACTGGCTCTGCACCCTTGACAGTTTGTGTTGTTGTTTTGACATTTTGGACTTTGACATTAACATATGTGTTGTTCTGTGATGCCTGTTCGCCAACGTATTTTGCACGTTTTACTGGAATTGAAAAAGAAAAAAAGATATTTTTGAATTATTTATTTAGTATTTATGAGAATTTTCAAATTTTATTCACAATCGCTAATGGAACCACACCTGAACCTAATTTCATAAATTTATCCTAAACATCATCGCATTTAAAATAAACCCACAAAATTAATCCAAATTTTGAGCTTATTTTCTAAATTATTAAATCCTTAAAACCCCTTCAACATTTTTTAAATGCACCATAAAATTGAAATTATTTAGACACTCAAAATTTCATTGTAGCCCAGAGCAAAATTCCTCAAATGTTCACATTTTCTAGCCTCATTATTCCAACTTTAATTGAATCCGCAATGAATATCTTGTATGAATATTACAGCAATGACGATGAAAAGAGCAAACGTTATGTAAGGAAATTGAGCTAAGGAAGTCACACAAATACACACACACACGCAAGCTTGCAGAATCATTCTTTTGAATAAACGAGAAAGGAGGAAGTTTTTTTAAAGCACAAAGTGTTCTCATTCAAAAGGCACAAATTCTTCTTTCACCAGACATTAAACTCAAAACGAGCGAAATGAGAATAAAGAAAATGAAAAGAAAAGTGTGGGAAGTAAGAAGAAGAAAATGAAATGTTATGACGGTTATGTGAGCTGAAATTCATCCAATTCATCCATCTTAGCGAGTTAGATTGAGGTGGGATGATGAATATGAGGCAGTTTTTCTTTTATGTTGCATTGAAATTTCACTGTGTTAGGATACTGAAGGATTTTGAGGTGAAAAGAGACTTTGAGGTTAAGAACTCAATTGAGTCTTTTAGGACTTTAGGTTCAAAAATTGATTTTGAGGTTAGGATTCTAAAAATAAACTTTGAGGTTAGGATTACAAAACAGACTTTTAGGTTAGAATTCCAAAAACATGAGGTCCAAAAAACAGATTTTGAGGTTAGGATTCTAAAAATAAACTTTGAGGTTAGGATTACAAAAGTTTGAACTTTGAGGTTAGAATTCTAAAAACCAGACTTTGAGGTTAATATTCCAAATATGAACTTTGAGGTTAGAATCCACAAAACAGACTTTGAGGTTAGAATTCCAAAAGCATGAGGTTCAAAAATGGATTTTGAGGTTATGATTCCAAAAGTTTAATCTTTGAGGTTAGAATTCTAAGAACCAAAATTTGAGGTTAGAATTCCAAAAAAACATGAGGTTCTAAAACTGAATTTGAGGTTATGATGCCAAAAGTTTAAATTTTGAGGTTAGAATTCTAAAAATGAATTTTGAGGTTAAGATTCCAAAAGACAGTTTTTAAAGTTAGAATTCTAAAAACCAGACTTAGGATTCCAGAAAAAGTCTGCGTCTTATGTTACAATCAGTCTCAAGTAACTCCCCAACTTCATCTATTCTCTATTTCTTCATCTCATTCAACGTGAGAAAGGGGCGAATAATGAAAGAAATGGAACTGAATGAGTTGAAATAAGAAGAAAATATTGAGTTAAAAGAAGCTGTGTATAGAAAAGCAATTTAGACACTGAACATTATAGACTTTTGTATTCAACCTTCTTCCTTTCAAACTTTATTTAATCGCTCCTCAATTTCTCGCTGTGATGAATTATTTTTTTTAATTTTAAAGAATTTTATTAATTCAAAAGGATTCGATACAATTTTTGGTTCCTCAAATGATTAAAGCTTCATAATTTTAACGATAAAAATTGGAGGTTAAATGAGTTATAAAAGTGTCAAGATGATTATAAAATAACGAGTTCAAAAAACAAGAAGAAATTTAGTTGAAAATTTACGATGACCGTGGCATTTAAGGCAGTTCCATTATCCAACCTTGTAAAAGGAATTCAAAGTAATTAAAAAAGTCGTTATTTGCGGTGGATTTAATGACATTACAAGTGTAAATTTGGATTATTTCGCAATCTCAAGAAATTTACATGAAATATGGAGCTCTAAGTTTAAATTAGACGTGTGGAGGAGCTCAGTAATCTTTATATTCAGCCTTGAGATTCGCATTTTAGAAATTCTCAAGGATTTTTGCTTGAGGATTTTCTGAGAATTTTTCTTTCATGTTTGTGGGAAATATGGGAAGGATGAAAGTAAATTTCTGAGAAATTTGTCTAAATAATTTACTAATGTGTGGAAGAATTTGTTGTGAATAGGAAGAAACGGGTTAAGTAACAAAAGAATCACTCTTTTCGAATGTATAGTGAAATGTATAAGATACACTCTAAAACAGTCCTTCTCAAACTAAAATACCTCTGGTATCGAAGCTACCCATTGTAGGTGTGGTATATTGTAGGATACCCCTACTTACCTTACCCCTTCCCTTAACCTAGGGTATCCCATACATCCTAAGGTAATCTGGGTAGGGTATTGGGGTACAATAAGATATTCTAGTAAAAGAAGGAAGGGTGCCCCACTTACACTACCTCTTCCTTTAACCTAGTGTACCTCACCTACCCTACCTAGGGCATCCTAGTAGGAGAAGGTAGAGTGCCCTAAGTTTTATCATACCTCTCCGAGGCAGTGTAGTTAAGGTACCTCATGTAGCCCTAGAAACCAGCCCCTGAATTCATAATTCAGCTAATATCCCCAAAACAAATCTTGATTCAAAATATTTTTGCTATATTAAACTCAAATCTCAGATAAAAAAACATTTAATTAACTCCTAAATCTCCTTAAAACAAAACAAAGAAAAGTCACACAAAAAAACTCCTTAATCTCATTCATTTGTGACCACAACTGTGAACCCGTAAAAAAACTTTTCATTTGTCATGCAAGCATTTCATCACAAATCATCACAACTGTGAAGGAAATTGCTGATAAAGTTTTAGTGGAGGTGTAGCAGCAATGAATTTTTTATCATTCTCAATGGATTGCTTTTATATTTTAGTTGAAATGGTTCAAAAATCGTTTAAAAAATCACATTAAAAATTTAATTTCGGATGAAGAAAAGTAAAGTTTGTGTGAGAACTTGAGGATGTATTGGGTTGACTGACAATCGTGGGGGCTAGGATGAAATTTTTTTAAAAGAGGTAGAGATTTTGACTCCTAAAACACCAATTTATATCCCATTGGGGCTGGTTGTTCGGTTATTATAGTATACCCTAGCGTATATTGAGCCACCCTTGGGGTACCCTAGGGTATAGCGAGTAACCATCCTTGAGGATGCCTCACTAGGTCACGTATTCAACAAAAAATACCATGATATGATGAATTTTAATGGATTTTGAATTGAGTGAATGAGAAAATATTCAGAAAATTGAATTTAAATTCAAAAGCACTTAAAGGGTCGTCCAAAAATGACGCTTCAATTTTTCGAGAACTGAGCGTAATTTAATCAAAAAATCATCCTAAAATCCACCAAAAAATATCAAATCGACTCTATTTTAAATTTGTGACATCAAAAACAAATGAATCCTTGGAGAAAAATCATTTGAATTTCAAAAACTCCTGATCAATGTTGGTGTTTGAACTGTATTTTCAATTGTAAATTGTCTTTGAGTAGCTTAAAAATGTCTTTGAGTATTAGAAACTCAAAAGAAATTGAATTCGAAGAAGTTTTCGATTGATAAAAATTGTTTTTGTGACTAAAAATACTTCAATTTTGAATTTGGTAATTGTTTTTATAGAAATGTCTGAAAATCTAGCAAGTCATTGTCTAGAAAATTCTTTAAGCTTCAACAAACATTCATTTGGAACAAAATCAGTTTCAACGACCATTAAGCTTCCAAAATCCACCACAAAATTCTGCATCAAAAAGAAAAAAAAAGCTCTCAACAACTCACAATTCAGAGTGAAAGCCTTCATTCTTACGAACACATTAAGAAACGGCAATGATAACGTTAATGGCAAAGGATCATCCCACACAGTTTTAGGCTACATTTGTTATCTTCCATGGCATCGTTGCTGCTAAATGTTGGAAACTTTTTTTTGACATATTTTTTTTCATAATTTTTTTGTTCTAAATTCATAAATTATAAATTTTATCAAAAATTTCTTTAAATTAAGTTTTTAACTAAACTTTTGAGAACCTAAGAATTTTTGATTATTTAACTAAAATTATTTACATTTTATGACATTCTACGTACATGACCTTTACTCTTGATTCTCAGAAATTTCTCCATTTGAGAAATAAACTTCAAAACATGAAACTTCAAAATTTTACATTTGACATTCCCGGAAGAAACTTTTTGCATCCTTTCACCTTTTTTTCTTTTCAATTTAAATAACAATTTTTTTCTTCTTTCTTTTTTCACTCTTTTCATTTCGATTTATTTTTCAAGGAGTGAATGAGACATGACATGAAGAAGAGGAACCGAAAAAGAGAATCACAATAGAACAGGAATGAATGAGAAAAATTGAGGATGAAAAGAATTTTGTGAGAGAAAATGAAGAAAATTTAACGAAGGTCGTGGATTAAGGGGTAGGAAAATGATTTAAATTTTTGATTCTATTCTGTGAAGGCAGCTGAACTTCTGACACTAAGTGAAGACACCTTGAACATCAAGTTTCATCTAGTGTGAATGAGTCTGAACTATTTTTGTCTAGTATGAAGACACCTGAATAATTTTATACATTATTTGAAAACAACTGGGCCCTGCTACCCTTGGTTCCCCCAAGGTATGGGGTTTACTCTAGAGTATACCCAAGAAAACGTGCCCTGAACCTTCTATATCCAATGTGAAGACATCTGAACATACAAAATCTAGTGTGAAGACACCTTAATTTTTTTAATTATCTAGTGTGAAGACACCTGAACATTTTCGCATTTAATGTGAAGGCACCTGAATTATCCAACTCTAATGTGAAGGGATCTGAACTTTTTAAACCTAAAAGTTATAAATCTTCATTTTCCAGCGAATAAAATAACAAAAAAATTAAAACTAAGTCAAAGAGCCATAAAAATTTCTCTCAATCTATTTTTCTCTCACCAAAATAATTTCGAGAATTTCAGAGAATGAAAAAGAATTTTCGACACTGAACGAAAGAAAATTTTCTCTCAATTTTCACATTATATCCACCATATGTGCATAAAATTACCCATCTCTCACATTTTTCTCTTCAAAAAAATTCCCAAATTCAACCCAAAAGAGAGAACGAAACTTTTCATTCCTAAAATCCTAAAGGAATTTTTTCTTCTTCTCATTTCGAAAATTTTTCATAGAGCAATAAATTTTGTGCTTCTTTTTTGTTGTTTTTGAGAACAAGAACAATAAAGGCATCAGCAGGACGAGAAAAAAAGAATTAAACAGAAAGAAAAACTTTTATCATCGACGAGTCGAGTGTTTCGTGTGAAATAGTAACTAATCGATTATTTTACTGCTCTCAGTCGTTGTTGTTAGACTACACAAAAAAAATTTTATTCAACATCACAACAAAATAACAATGGACATAAAAAGAGGGCTCTTTAACGTCATTTTATTCTTTTGATCCTTTATTTGGCCTCTCGGTCCGTTCTCTCAATTTTCAAGGATGCTTTTTTTTCGGAGAACATAATCTCGGTGTTATGTTTGTTGGATTGAGTGGGTCGAGAGATTGTGTTAATTTTGTCACAATTTTCCTAATTTTTTTGTCAGATTTTTTTGGTTCAGGTGTCTTCACACTAAACTCAAAAAGGTCAGGTGCCTTCACATTAGATTCAAAAAATCAGGCGGCTTCACACTAGATTCAAAATTGTCCAGGCTACTTCACACTAGATTTGAAATTTTCAGGTGCCTCCACACTAGATTCAAAAAAAGTCAGGTGTCTTCACATTATATGATAAAACATTCTAACAAAATTATCATAAAGGAAAGATAAACTTTTTTGTAACTTTACCCTACAAATTATTGAAAAAAGTTGCTACGGAGATAAAAAAGCGAATTTATTTGAGTCATTCTTTGGGCTTAATGCTATTTCAAGGTTACATTGATGACGGAAGCGATGATGAATTGAATATTCTGAGTGGATTGTGTTAATTTTATTGGAAAAATTCTGTTCTTGTATTTGAAAAGTTTTGTTCGATTTTCTTATTATTTTATAAGTTTTGGGCTGTTTTGTTAGAGTTTGTCGAAATTTTTGGAGCTTTCGGTAATAAAGCATAAAAAAATATGTAAATTAATCCTCAAAAGTCCTCAATAATTAATCCACAAGGTCACCAATGCACCCAAACAACCCGAAAAAAATTATCAACAACGGTTCATAAATGTCATTTCACCCTAAAAACACAGTTAAAATTTCTTCATAATTCACAGATTAATGATTATTTAGCATTACAAAGCGGAAAATTTCTCGCCTTTTTTCAACTTTATGCTGTCAATCCCCTCAACCGTCATCCAACACCCCCCGCTATTTGTTCTCATTTTGATTTATTTACACTCATTTTTTTTGTGTGTGTGTCAATCGATTGAAAATGATTGAGATGTTTGGCGATGATAAAAATGATTGAAAACGCGAATAAGAAGAGTCGAGTGGGGGTGCGAGGGGTGGTGTAGATATGACAATTTAATGTTTGTTATTATTCAACTAATTGAGTTTGATAAGAAAGACATTTTTGCTCTGTTGCTGGTGCTGTCTATTCAATGGTGTTTATTGAATGACATTTTTGGATTGAAGTAGGATTTTTTTGAATGAAATCGATTTTATTTGTTTATTTATGCATGAGTTATGTGACTAGTTTGTTTACTAGTTTTTTTTTTGTTTTGTTTTGCAAGATCAATTGGAAAATAAGTTAATAATTTATTGAGACTTCAGTGTTCAGGTGCCTTAACATTAGAATTTTTTGTTCAGGCGTATTTACACTAGAGCTCATAGTTCAGTTGCCTTCACACTAAAGTTTGAAATTCAGTCGCCATCACACAAGATTTTTTGAGATTCAGTTATCTCTACACTAAAATTTTGAGTTCAGGTGTCTTCACACTAGAGTTTTATAAGGTTCAGGTGGCTTTTCACGAAATTTTTAGACACAAAAGTGTCAATTTCATAATATTTTCCAATAGTTATGGCTTATAAACTTGTTATTTTTCCAAAACATAAATAAAATTCACATCAATAAATATTTTTTTTCTATACATCATACGTATACAAAGACGAGTGGGATAGATAATGGAATTGTGATAACAAACAACTTGATGACGTTTAATTGTTTCGAAAAGTGGAAAAGCGAATTTGTTGGAAAATGTTTCATTTTTCTATATTTTATTTTATTGGAGAGAATTTATGGAATTATTGATCGAGAATTGAGGATGTATTTTGATGTGGTAAGGGGATTATGAATCATTTCAGTTCCGACAAGGGTTTTTTGAAAATAGGATGATATAAAGATTTGTTTGCAGAAATTGAGTTGAAGGCTTCTCGAGTTTGTAATTCAATTTTGTGGACTTTTTGAATTTGATTTAAGGTTTTGTGTGGGATTTAATTTTGTTGAAAAATCTTCTCTTGTTAAAAAAATCTTCAAGCTTCCTAGAATTCGACAAACAAGATCAAGCAGAAAAATCATAAAATTATGTAAATTTCTCAACTTTTTTTTATCAGTAATAATTGTTGTTTGCAAAAAAGCTTATTTTTCGCCCACAATAGCGAATGTTGAATCATTGTTTTTGCACGTCAAGATTAATCCTTTTGTTTCTTGTTTGAATATATTTTCATATTTTACTATGAATAGCTTTTGAATCACGATTATGTGATTTTTCTAGATTTATTGAGGAAGTTTGATTTCTTGGAGGGTGAGCCAAGTTAGATCCCCTTGATCTTAGTGAAATTAGATCATCTCAGGTCGAGCTAAAATAAATCCTATTGAATTGATTGAAATTTGGTCCCCTCGGATCGAACAAAATTAGATCATCTTGGGTTGAGCCAAAACAGATCATCACGGATCAAAAAAAGTTAGATCTACTCAAGGTATTAGTGAAATTAGATCATCTAGGGACGAGCAAAATTACATCATCTTGGATTGATTGAAATTTGGTTCACTTGGGTCGAGCAAAATTAGATCATCTTGGGTTGAGCCAAAACAGATCATCACGGATCAAAAAAAGTTAGATCTACTCAAGGTATTAGTGAAATTAGATCATCTAGGGACGAGCAAAATTACATAAACTTGGATTGATTGAAATTTGGTCCTCTCGGATCGAGCAAAATTAAATCATCTTGGGTCGAGCAAAATTTTAATCCATTTAATTGAATAAGTCAAGATAAGCAGAAATGAACACTAAAGCTCAATAACAACATCTTCCTTACTCACACCACCTCGATTAATCTCCACCAGTAAATCAAATACCACAAATCCGTCTTCCTTTTAATTCAATTCACAACATCATCAACATTCATAGCTCATCGAAATGCTCATGCATGACTGAAGTGCTCCATCTACTCGTGTCGTTGTATAATTAGATGACTCTAATTGATAAATATTTACTTCCATTTTCCACGACAGTCACTCTCAAGTCATATAACCGCAATATTTTTATTTCTATCACTGACTCAATTTGTTTGCTCGATTCTTTTTTTTGTCATCATTTCTTTATTTTATTCAATTTTTTTCTGCTACTTCTCGGTTGTCTATTTATAGAGAAGTCGGTTTATTGCTAGGTTTATGTATGTGCGCAATTTTTTATGTTTTAAAAAATTATGTTTTTATGTTTCATACATTTTTTATTTCAGATGATAAAGATGGGAGCCCGAGATGCTTATGGAAGATGTGATGTGTCAACTTAGGTTGTTGAGAATCAGATATATTTGAGAAAATTAAGAAAATGTCAAAAACTATATTTTGGGTCAAAAAGCTCAAAGATTTTTATTTTTTAACTAAAATTATTAAATGTTGGAAAAATGCGCTCTAGACTAGCAGTGACTTTTCTACTTTCAACAAAAAAATTCATTTAAATCCTCAAACATCAAATCAATTTTTAACAAACACTCATTTCAAAAATTCATCCAATTTATTATCCATTTTGAATTTTTATCTGACTTTTTACAAGAGCCTTCCTTCAAGCATCATTTACCTCTCGGGTGCTAATCAGCTTAGCAGATTTATGTCCGGAAAGCATTCAAAGATGAAAACATTTCATTTTCATTCTTGGAATTTTTCGATGGAATTATTTCTTTCTAGAGAATGATACAACAGAGGATTATTAAAAAGAAATGAAAATGTAACAAATTAGGTGGAGGAAGTGGAATGCCTAAGGAGCTTCCGCTTGAGGTATGGTGAAGTATTTTGTGGTAATTTAAATTAATGGACTAGTAAAAGTGATCAGTACTGGAAGGTTTTAACTAAATTCGATATTTAACTTTGATTAAATTTAGTTTATTTAATTTTGCTCGACCCAAGATGACCAAATTTCTGTCAATCTAAGATGATTTAACATAATTTCACCCGAGAGGATCAAATTTAAATCAAACTGAAATGATCAAACTTCACTAGACACAAGAGGACCAAATTTCAATAAATCCAAGATGACCTAACTTTATTCTACCTGAGAAGACTAAATTTCAATAAACAGAATAGAATCTAACTTTGCTCGACCCAAAGGGACCAAATTTCTACTAATGTATCCAAGATTACCAAAGATCAGTAATACCAAGAGGACCTAATTTCGCTCAACCCGAGAGGATCAAATTTCAATCAACTCGAGATCACTAAACTCCACCAAAATAAAAAAATAATTTCATCAGATGACAAAAAAATACATTTAAGCCAATATTGAAGCAATCTCATCTATAAATTTGTAGCTCAAATATCCATTAGCGTTGCACAGTTAAAATCCTTTGTGAATATTTCCAACCTCATCAAGAAAAAAAGCTTTTGCCATGCAACATTTTACTCTGTAAATAATCTTTGAAGTAAGTTTCACAAAAAGCTTCACATAAAATATGAATGTAGTTTTTTCACAGAATTCCCAGGGAAATGACATGCAGGGAGTAAATGCAAGTTTATAAATAAATCTAACTGAAGTTCTGTCTACTTCCACATATAATATAGTCAATTCATTGGAATGAACTCATTGACAATCAACAACATGAACATTTACGATTTCATGTGAAAGATTTTGTGTTTTCTCGGTAAATTCATGATTTGAGAATCTTGAGGAATCCAAGATTGCTTTTGAGTGACTTAAAGCAATCAAAACAAGTAATTTGAAACAATTTTTCTGAGGAAAATGTCAGAAATTTTGCAAAAGTTCATAATGAGCTGAAGTTGTGGGTGCTGGAAGGTGCTTGACTGTAGGCTGTTGTGAATCGTTTTATTAAAGGTCAATCAAGTTGTTCAATCGTGTCATGACAAGCTACTCGTGCTACTCGAATAATTTACTACAAAATAAAATTTGTACATAAAGTTCAAATCTGTTGCTGACTTTTCACTTTACTCAGTTGGAAAATGTTTCTGATTTGTTATGAAAAATCTTCAGTACAAAAGAAAGTTGAAGTGAGGCGCAAGCACGTGGTGTTGTCAAGTGAGTTGCTGTAGAATCATATTACTAAGACGAGATTGACCTATTTTTGCTAGTTGACATAGTTATACTCATTTCATGTATTAATTTCATTTTCAATTAATTTTTTATTAAAAAACAGTAAGAAGAAGTTTTCTTAAATTAAAACTTTGTGAAAAATATGATTTTTCTCTTAAAGAGACAATGAGAAGAGTCAAAAGGCTGTGTGGAGTATAAAGTAATTAAAAAGGGGTATGAAACTATGAAAATGGGATGCATTAATATCCAAAGGGGTATAAAACTATCAAAAATCGAAAGAAACTGTAAAATGAGATATAAAACTATTGAAATAAGATGAAATGTTATCAAAAGGGGTATAAAACTATCAAAAAAGAGAAAAATGTCAAATGAGGCATTAAACTATCAAAAAGTGGAAAAAAAACTATAAAAAGGGGTATAAAACTACTGGAATGGGTGCAAAGTTATCAAAAGGGGTACACAACTATTAAAGAAGAGAAATATACTGTCAAAATTGATACAAAACTGTTCCCTTTTTCATATTGTGTGCTTTAAACAACTATGAAGATGCACACAACTGTAAAAAGGGGTACAAAACTATGAAAAATGAAATAAATCTATCAAATATGGGAAAGAAGCTGTTAAAAAAAGGTATAAAATTATAAAGGGGGTACACAACTATGAAAAAGGGGGACGAAGCTGTGAAAATTAAGTAAAAAATTACAAAAGGGGTATGAAACTAAGGAAACGGGGCACGTAAAAATGAAAAAGAGATGCATTCAGCTTTAGAATGCAAAAATCTTTCTGAGTCTCTTGCAAAGTATTTTTTTAACTAGTTTTACACAGTAAGTTGAACCCATTTTAATTTTTAATTTCCTATAAAGGTCAAAGTTCGTATTTAATATCGGATGATCTTAAAATTCATGAATATTCAAACCATTCAAAATTAGCAACAAAATTATTCCTATAAACTGAATTTTAAGCATCCAACAGAAGAATTATCATAGAAAAAACCAAAATAATTTGCATTTAAGGTAATTTTAACCTATAACGTACAGAAACAAGCATCATAACAAGAGAAAACAAATTGTCTGACAGGAAAACAATCAAATAAATAAGAAAATGTGTCAAAAAGACAATTTCAATATTTTTAACAGATTCATGTGACCTTTTACGCCTTGTCTATCCACCCACTCTCGGTAAAGGTTATTTGAAAATCCTCTCACACGATATTTTTATTGACAGTTTAAAGAAGAAATTCCCATAAGAGCCACGACAACCAGTAGCAGCCGAGAAATTTACTCATGCATTCCATGTTTATGTTTATGATTGGAGAATTATTGATACACACACATACACACACATTCGTACAATCGGTTCGAAGCTACTCGATTGAATGTTCAGCATTTCCAGTACTCATTCCACGTACCTTTTTATGTGAGGTAACATTAATTTTCCTATTTATGATTCTACACATAAATATGCTACGAACGTATGAATCTCATGCATGATGAGCGTATGTTGTGCCTCACGTTGAGTATTTTTTTTTGCAGATTGAATCGCATTTTTATTTATCGATCGATAATTTTCATGATTAATGAAATAAATTTAATTTCAAAAGAAATAATGCACAGCGTATGAGATGAATATTGGGACATGAAAGGTAGTGGATGATTATGGCAATAATTTGATTCAGATTTTTTTTTGTTTTTCATAAAAAAATTGATGCTGTGTATGTGAGTGAAATTCAAATTGGGATGCGGATGGATTCTCAAGGAAAAAGCTGAGATTTTCTCAACTTTATACTAAAAAGGAGGGTCAGGCTTTCCTGTCGACTTCAAACAGCAACAGTCATAAAGCCTGAAACATTGTGTAATATATTTAAGACTACTTTGTAGCCAAAACGTTTGCAATTTACAATTAATCATTAAAGTAACATTTAAAAAACATCGTAAAGAAAACTTTCTGATCAAAGCCATTTTATAAGGTGTACCAGGGACGTAGCCAGGATTTTTGAAGAAGGGTGCTCAATTTTTTATTTTTGATAATTAATAATGATTTTGTGAGCAGTCTTGAACATTTTTTCTGTAAAAAATTAATTTTTTGATTTTAAAAATAAAAAAATTCATATTGAATTATGATCTTGAAAGGGGGTTTCCTGGGCACCTAAGGACCACCCCCTGGCTACGCCCCTAGGCAACACCGACCAAATTATAAATTATTGCATATTTGGTTATACTAGATGAGTACATGGCTAGCTCTAATATGAGCTTTCTTGAAAGAGCCTCCTCGAAAAAGATTGTGACACATTAATATAGTACGCCAGGGGTCGTGGTCATAGTTTTCACAGTATTACTATACCAATCTACAGGCACCAAACATTCACGCCTGTCTCCAATCAATAATAATCCCAAAAGTACATAAAAAGTGCGAAATATCTCAGCACGAGTACATGGAACAAAAAGCATCAGCATTTAAGGCAGCAGCAGCGACAGTGGAAAAAGTAGAAGATAGGAAGTAAAACAAGCAAGAAAACATTTATGTTTAGCTTCAGATAATGTATAACAAAACATTTTTCAATGTAAAAATCAATGAATGACATCTCACGTCTGTTCCTTTTATAAACACTGTCGAGATTGCCTAAGCTTCTGAGTCTTTTTTTTTTAAAAAAAAACAGTTATGATTGTGTATGAAGCAATGTTAACCTTTTAGGGAATAAGCCTTCTCGAGTGGATTTTTCTTCTGTATTTTCAGACTATTTGATATTGATGATGAAAAAATATTTATTTATCGATTCTGTCATGGATGTTTGACCTTTCTGGATATATATTTAGTCTTGTGACTATGCTGAGGCTTTTTGGAGTATTTTTTTATTGAATTTATGCTTTATTAAATCTGTTGGATGGACTATGAAGAATTCTTGGAATTTTTCTTTGATTTTTTTTTTGTATCTGGCTGAATGAACATTTGATTTTTTTAATGAAAATTCAATCAAGGGAATTTATTGGATGGAAGTTTGTTAGTTATTAAGGCAAGGACTGCTCTGCATCAGGGGCGTATCCAGGATTTTTTCCGAGAGGGGGTGGGGGTGGTTCGCACATTTTTGCTAAAATCCCCTAGAAAAATGAAGAAATTTATTTCAGAGAGGGGCTTCCCTCAAAGTTGCTTTACACTCCTTAAAAAAATCCTTTGTACCCCACGATATAGCTTTCTACCCCTCAACATCAATTTGTATCCTTTAAAATGACTTTTTATCCCTCCATACTCCCTTGTACCTTTCAAAATTCCTTTGTTATTCATAAAATTGCAATAAACCACCAAAAAACTCCTTTACACCCCTAAAGATTGCTCTGTAATACCAAAAATTCTTTCTTTTAAATTTATTTTCTTAAAAAGTATTTCAATTCATCTTCAAATTCCCCTGACACAATGTTTTTTGTTGCTTCTTAAGAAATAATAAAACTCATCTCATTTCTCATTTAATTTAAAAGTAACAAATTTTCACCTTGCTGAAATTCATCATCCCACTACCAAAAGTTACATTAATGTCGACCCACACGCGACTGCTTAACTTGTGCTTAACATCAACACCGAAAATTCTTCAAATTATTCGCGTCGCTCATGTTGAATAAATCAATTAACTTTCATACGTACAAATTCTGAGGTACATAAAATTTCAAAGTTCACAATTTTTTATATTAAGCAACATTTTAAAATGAAAAGCGATTTGAATTTTGTGATGGAAAAATTCTTCAGAATTTGTTGAATGTCAATTGAAATTTAATGAGATTCAGATTTATTTGGATTTGTAATAAAAAATATATTTTTGGGTTACGTTTAATTTGCTGTCGTTTGAATTTTTTTTGGAATGGAAATGAGTGATTAAATGATTGAAGTGAGTAAAATAAATGATGTAGAATTTAATTGAGGAAGAAATTAAACTGCTTAGATTATTGTGTGTTTGAATTTTGGGGTACAAAGTTTTTTAATCAAGGGGTATGTTTGAGGGGTACAAAGCTTTTTAATCAGGGGGTATGAAACTATTTGTTTGGTGGGTAACAAGCTAATTATTGGGGGGTATAAAGCTTTTTAATCAAGGGGTATGAAACTATTTGTTTGGTGGGTAACAAGCTAATTATTGGGGGGTATAAAGCTTTTTAATCAAGGGGTATGAAACTATTTGTTTGAGGGGTACAAAGCTTTTTAATCAGGGGGTATGAAACTATTTGTTTGGTGGGTAACAAGCTAATTATTGGGGGGTATAAAGCTTTTTAATCAAGGGGTATGAAACTATTTGTTTGGTGGGTAACAAGCTAATTATTGGGGGGTATAAAGCTTTTTAATCAAGGGGTATGAAACTATTTGTTTGAGGGGGTATAAAGCTTTTTAATCAGGGGGTATGAAACTATTTGTTTGGTGGGTAACAAGCTAATTATTGGGGGGTACAAAGCTTTTTAATCAAGGGGTATGAAACTATTTGTTTGGGGGGTATAAAGCTTTTTAATCAGGGGGTATGAAACTATTTGTTTGAGGCTAAAAAGCTACTTATCAAAGGGCTACAAAGTCACTTTTTAAGAGAGGGGTATGACGCTATTTTTAAAATGTAAAGCTATTCTCAAAGATTTAAATTGAATCCTTGAAGAAAAGGCTTTGAAAATATTGTTGCTTAATCCTCTTATTTATAATAATGCGACTCTACCTTTCAAGAATTACAAAGTAACATTAAACATCTTGTATACTCTGTTACAGTAGCAGATTCCTCTCCTCTTACATAACATCCAGCTATTTCCATTCAACCATCAACAAAACTTCCTTCTTTCTCACATTTCCTACCGCAGTTCCGCTCTAACAAATCATAAAAATAGCCATCATTAAAAGGAATAAGAACTGCATTAAAAGTGTCCAGCACAGCATATTTAATCGTTTTCTCTACTTTTACGGAACACAATAAACTTCAATTTCTGAGTAAACAAGATCAACTCGATTATGATTCTGCATTAGTTTAGCTTGTATGATTTTTACCTTATAAGTTTTTTTTGCTCTCTTTTGCATCACTTTTTTTTAATTCTTCGATTAAAATGCATGAAAGTTTTTTTTTAGTTTTCATCGTCTTTTGTGTTTAAATAGGAAAAAGTTGAAAGAGTTTTTTGATTTTAGGATGATTTTGTTAGAATTTTCTTTTAGATTGAGCAATTTTGATCAGGATTTGAAATTTTTGGCTTTGTTGCCAAATTTTCGGGATGAATTTTAGCTGCGTTGCCATATTTTTGGTCAAAATTGTCTCATTTGTGGCTATGTTGTCATATTTTCTCTAAAGTTATTTGATTTTTTTGGCTACGTTGTCAAATTTCCGGTCAAAATTGTCTTATATTTGGCTATGTTGCCAAATTTTCAATTCAGATCCAAAAAATTTTATGTTAAGTTTCCAGAATTATTACAAAAATTTCTGACTGAATCCTCACAAGAAATTTTATACATCAGTTAAATATTATGGAAATTAAAAATCAGAAAAAAATGAGGAGAAAAAACTTAGTCATCGTTGCTGAACTGCGAATGAAGGCTGTGCATTATGAATTCATTTTGAGATAATTGAAGAAATGAATATAAAATTAGATGGATTTTTTGAGCTGCTTTTTTATCACGATATAAATTATTAGTCAGGAAATGTTTGAATTTATTTAACTTTTAATTAATTTTTAAATTTTGAAAATTATTGAAAATTTGAGGTTAGGTTTGAAATTGTCAACATTTTTGAGGTTATTTTTAGAAATATGAATTAAACCATAAGTGAAAATTTCTAAATTTCTCTCAAATCCCATGCAAATCACCCACACACACCCAAATCACCCACAATATCCCAATCACAGAATTTATTAACAAAAGGAATTTCCATTTTGACGCCACAAATTGCTGACCTTTGTCACCGCAATGACTACGATAACAATAATAATAGAAAAACGAGAATTGCAATGCAAATAATGAAAATCTGTGCTTTTTTCCTTCTCTTTCATTTTCATTATTTATTTTGGCAGTTGATGAAGAAAACAACAAACTTGCAAATTCACTACGATCAATAACTTTTTCTTCCTTTTGTAGTTCGAGATAGTTTAGGAAAAAATATTTTTATCATTTCAAAAGCTATGCTTTAAACAAAAGAATAAAAAAATTGAGGAGGCAATTATAATTTTTTGTTGCCAGCATCAACACACAAAAATAGAACAAGGCTTAAAATTTATCGCAATTTTTTAATGAACACGGATTTTTTTAGGGTACATTTTTCAATGTATTGCGCTTCATATTCATAGATTGACCATCTACTTGACTGGTTCAGACAAAAATTAGCCTCAGGTCTGTATTTGACTAAAGATTCGAGTAGCAAGGACCATCTTCTGGTCTTGTAGATGACCAGAGATAAAATGAGCTAGTGAAGGTACATTTAGATTGATTTAAATTGAAGCCAGACCAGTGATGCCCAACCTGTGCGCCGCGGCACACTAGTGTGCCGTAGAATTTTTTTGAAAATAATATGAACCGCACGCTTTGTGCAGTTTTTGTCATGGTTTACCATCAAGGTGTGCCATGGCTCAAAAAAGGTTGGACAGCACTGCCCTAGACTAAACCTTTTGAGTACACTATCCCCAGGAGTATACAATTACCAGGGAAGGTAAACCTACCCTATACCATAGGGTACCCCAAGGATACCCACCCCAAGGGTACCCCTATGTTAGATATTGCACATATAAAGAAATCGACCAATGAAGTAGATCTTTTAAGATCGAAACCCTATTATAAAATGGTTAAATAATACCCAGACACAAACAAATACGATCATTTCATAAGTTCTACACACGAAAATTACCAAAAAAAGCGCATCTGCCTGCACAACAATTAGATAATTTTCCACACTTAATTTGTTGGCCACTGCTTCTTTTCCGAAACAACAAAAAGCTTTTTTCTGCAGCACAAAGGTACAAGAAGTCCGAATAAAGAGAAGAAACTTTTGAAAAGGGATTGTTGATCTAGATTAAGTGCCCGGTTTTGAGCCGGATGTCTGGGTTAAAGTTTTTTTTGGAACTGATTTTAAATTAAAAATGAAAGACTTAGTTGGAAAATAATTTTCAAGGAGATAGTAGACTGGTTTGAGAGGAAAGGTTGTGGTTGGAATTTGTTGAGTTATGATGAAAATTCATGTTTTCTTGTTGAAGGCTCAATATTTTTTTAAGATTTTGAGGTTATGAGTTACAAATTGACAAAACTTTGAGGTTATGATTAAAAAAATTTCAAAATTTTGAGGTTATTAGTCAAAAATTGACAGAATTTTGAAGTTATGAGTCACAAATTGACAGAATTTTGAGGTTATGAGTCACAAATTGACAGAATTTTGAGGTTATTAGTCAAAAATTGACAGAATTTTGAGGTTATGAGTCACAAATTGACAGAATTTTGAGGTTATGAGTCACAAATTGACAGAATTTTGAGGTTATGAGTCACAAATAGACAGTATTTTTAGGTTATGAGACAATTCAACCCCAACAAAATTTAATCAATAATATTTCCACCCAAAAACCATACAGATTCGCACATTTGTTAATTCCCAACAAAAATATGCATAACGAAAAAGGCAAAAGCCCATTCTTACCTGTAACATTCAACAGTGACATGTTATTGTCTCCTCCTTATTTCCTATGAAATTCTCGCTCACTTTTTTATTTTATTTTGTTGTCAAATATTTTTTTCGTCGTCGTTGTTGTCGTGTAATCCGGTTCTTCTTCTTATTTTTTCGTGTTTTGTGTCGCTTTCTGTTTATTCACTTTAATTACTTTTATTTTATGTGGATTATCCTTTATTTGACTCTTCTTGATGGACTTTTATTCTTTTGGGTTAATTGTGCATTTGCGGGTCGTCTTGACTGGTTTTTGTAAACTTTTGGATGAACTTCGGTGAATTGAGTGTGAATTTTGATTTGTTTTGATTCATTTTTGCTTTGGTTGCTGAGATTTTTCTTTGATTATTTGACTTTTTTTATATTTTTTAATTGGTTGCTTTGATTTTTTTAAACTTTTTTGATGATTTTGGAGGATTTTTTTAGCTGAATTTAAGTAAAAGAAATGGTTGCTGAGATTGTTATGAATTTTTGAGAATCAAATTTGTTTATTTTAAATAGAAAATCTCAAAATTTTCAAAATTTCATGAAAATTTCAACTTTTTTTTACAATTTTCAAAGGAAAAGTTCTCAAATTTTTCCAGATTTCAGATTAATTTCTAGAAATTTTCCAGATTTTAATGGAAAATGTTCAAAATTTTCACGATTTTCATGGAAAGTATTTAAAGTTTTCCAGGTTTTTATGAAAAATTATCAAAATTTTTTCAAATTTTCGTGAAAATTCGCAAATTTTTCTACATTTTAATGGAAAATGTTCAAAATTTTCACGATTTTCATGGAAAGTATTTAAAATTTTCCAGATTTTTGAAAAATTCTCAATTTTTTTCAGATTTTTGTGAAAATTTTACAAAAAAAAATCATTTAAAAATCCTCAAAAATTCATTAAATCAGCTCATCCAATTACCTTATTCAGCTTTACAGCAATTTACTACATTCATTGAATTTTCATTAAAATTGTGCAGATTTTTCTCGAAACACAAAAGATTTTTTTTATTGTTCGCAATTTCCCCACTCAATTTATTACTTTTCAATTAATTTTCATCATATTTTTCACTTTTGTTCAATTTTGTTCAATCCACGGTAATTCAATTCCTGCATAACAATTTGAATTTTCATTTAATTAAACAGATTTTTCACTAACGAGCATTTTTACATTGTTTAATTTTTATTTTTTACAATTTTTTTCCAACTCAATCTGAACACTTTTCCATGTTGTAGATGAAATTTTTTCATCTCATTACTCAGTATTTTATAGAAAATTTATCAGGATATTTTAATTAGCTGCAGCGTCAATGTTGTCACTTTGTTAATTTACTGACAATGTTGTCAATTTTTTTGTTGGACTTTTGAAGGTTTTCTGGCTTATTTGTAGATTTATAATGAATTTTTCAAATAAATTCAGTTTTTCTCAATTTTCTCAAACAATTTTCTATTTTTGCTCAAAAATTGTTCATAAATTTCCATCAATATCATCAAATATGCTCACAATTATATAGAAATTTTTATTATTTTCCATTAAGCTATTTAACATTATTCTGTCGTATTTAAATAAATTCCAAAATGTTAATTTCATCAACGTTGAATTAGAATAAAGAAATTTAAATTTATTTTGATTATCCTAAATAAAGCTTTTCATTTGTTTATTTTATAGTCGTGGATTATTTTAGTTAAGTAAATTTAATTCTATATTTGTTCTCATAACATTTGATAAAATTTTATCTACAGGCGGGTTTTTGGTGGATTTTTGGGTTAATTTGAGGATTTTTCATTTGGATGTGATGAAAATTTTGCTCAATTTTTGTGAAATTTCATAGTTTTTGATGAATTTTGCAGTTTTAAATCACTTTAGCTTAATATTTTGAGGTTATGTTCAATAAATTCACTAATTCAAGTGTTCTATCTAAATTTTGAAGATTTTTTTAAAAATTATTTTGGTAAAAAATCTTCAATTTTTGATGAATTTTCTGCTGAGTTTTGCAAATGTTCAATTTTTGCGAGATTTTTATGCATTTTTGTGATGAATTTTTACTTTTTTTGATTTAACCTTTTTTGCAAAATTTTCAGATATTTTTTTCTTCTTATTTTAGTTGAGTTTGTTGTAAGTTTTCAATTTTTGACTTTTAAGTCAAATTTTTTTTCTAAAATTTTTGCAATTTTTTAGTTACTTTTGTTCTAATTTTTGATATTATTCACTTTTTATTTTTAATATTTTTTTTAATAGATTTTAATGCAAATTGTTGTAAATTTTTGCAATTTTATATTTTTATTCTGCAACTTTTCCTCAAACTTGTGCAATTTCTCCTTCAAAATTGTCAATTTTGATGAGTTCTTATTCAAGGACCTCCCAAATCCCACAAGTCAATGTTAATTTTTATTTCACTTCACGACTTTTCTTCCTTTTCATTTTTACTTCTCACGATATCCTTCACAAATCAATAAGAAAGATTTTTCGTATTTTGATCCAAACTCAAACTCAAAACTTCACTAATGAAGTGAGAAAAAAGTTTTTGTTTTTGTTTCTCGAACAGCACAACTATCTACATGTTCTATTTGCTTTTTTCACTTCATCCTTGAATAATTTTTTTTACATCGTTAAAACTAACTTTATTTATTGTTCTCCAAATAGCTGCACTAAAATTTCTGTTGTTGAAGTGAAAAATATATAAAAAATTAAAGATATTTTCGAAAACTTTTAAAATTCATGAAAATTGCTGATGAGAAAATTGGTCGTTGGTGTCCAAGTTGCTTTTTGGAGTGGAATAATTGGAGATTTAAAAGTTTTATGTGAGCTTGTTTGCAGTACATGAAGAAGATGCAAATATATTCATGTTAAAGTTTGTATTTTGTTGCTTAATTTGCGATGTAAATGTAAATTTTTACGAACATTTAGTACAGTTTAGTTTTGAATATAATAAATTTTAACTCTAGCTTGTCAAATGTTTAAAAATTGTTTTTGGATTTCTAAAAATGCTGTCAATTTTTTAAAAATATCCAATTTTTAAAAATGCTGTCAAATTTTAAATGCTATCAGTTTGTAAAAATCTGTTGTTTTTTAAAATGCTGTCAGTTTTTAAAAATATCCAATTTTAAAAATGCTGTCAAATTTTAAATGCTGTCATTTTGTAAAAATCTGTTAAGTTTTTAAAAATGATGTCAATTTTTAAAAATATCCCATTTTTAAAAATGCTGTCAGCTGGTAAAAATGCTGTCAAATTTTAAATGCTGTCAGTTTGTAAAAATTCTGTTAAGTCTTCAAAATACAGTAAATTTTTAAAAATTCTGCTAAATTTTCAAAATCCTGTCAAGTTTTGTGACTTGCAGCTATATTAATCCAATCACTAATAAAAAGCAAATTAAAATCGTGTCTCGACCACAAAAAAACTGCAACAAAACAAACAATTTCCGATAAAATTCATGTAATATTCTAAGTAATGTTAAAAGCACTAATCTTACTAAAAGCTCATAAGTTTCGCTTTTGAATGACTTAACTCAATTCAATCTACTTAATTGGTGGCAAAATTGATGTTTTGGCCGATAAAATTACTATAATTATACATCATAAAAGGTAAAACGGATAACAACGACTGAATTGCATTGAATTAGATATGAGAATGTCGAGAAAAAGTAAGTATATTGTTGAAAATTTTAAATCACATTTGAAAAATGACAGCATTTTTAAAATTTGACAGCATTTTTAAAATTTGACAGCATTTTTAAAATATGACAGCTTTTTTAAAATTTGACAGCATTTTTAAAACTATAAAAAATCTTTATATTTTGACAGCATTTTTGAAATTTGACAGCATTTTTAAAACTTTAAAAAATCTTTATATTTTGACAGCATTTTTGAAATTTGACAGCACTTTTAAAACTTTAAAAAATCTTTATATTTTGACAGCATTTTTAAAATTTGACAGCATTTTATGCTGTGTGTAATTTAAAATAATATATTAAATAACAAAAAAATGATCAATAGCTCTTGTAACTCTTATTCAACAACTCAGTCACAAAGTTCTTCCTCATTATTAATGTTCATCAACAGCAGTCTCATGTCTGCTGCACAAGAACCGCGTGACCTGGATAATTTTTATAATAAATTTATTGAATTTTTTAAATTTTCCTTTAATTTGATTCAATTAAATGCAATCAATTCAAAAGCAGATCAATTATATTTTAATAGCCTCATTTTCTGTCTGTAATTACGCAATAAAAACCATTTTTCAGACATTTCACTCCATTGCACAGGAAGAAGTAAAATTGCGACTATTATTAAATAATAGCGAAAAAGAAATTGAATCGATTTATGGATTTTTTGTAACGAAGGTCGTGTAAACCTCATCGTAAGACGTTCTTTATCCTTGATATTCTTAGAAAAATATAAAAATTGCAACATAGAGAACTTTTCGCGTATCATGTGCCACCCTCGAGTCACTTTCTATGTCAAATGAAACATGTCCTTGAAATTTGAGACTCAAAGCTTCGAGCATGTAAGATTAGAAGACATTTTAAGGGCTTTCTTTGGAGACGATAATGATATTGAATAATAAATTGTCGATAGAAAAAGTGGTCTGACTGCCTCGCAGACATCAATTTGACTTTGTAATGGTACAGAAAAGTCGACGTCAGCAGTACTGCAGATGGGGTTTTTTGGAGAAGATGTGAAAAGTTTGCTGAATAAATTTGAGAATTTTTATGAAATTTATTGTTAAAGTTTTGCTGGTTTTGGACATGGTGCTTATTAGAGACGGTGGATTAGCAACGAACGGTGTCTGGGGTCAGTGGTCTTTGCTAGTCTAAGCTGTTCAGAGCCCAGTAGCTTCATTCCTAACTTGCTTGATCCATGGATTCAAAATTTCAATGTTCCGATTGATTTCTAACCAAAAATCATAAACTTAACCTCAAAAAACAAATCAATTACAGCCTTGTAGACCCAAATACCCACAAGTTCCATAAAACATTATCAAATCAGATCCTTTTGCATAAAAATCATATTTTCATGATGACCGCGACTTGTGTCTCATTGCAAACTGTCTCTTCTTCCACCACAAGCCTTATTTTCTGACTTTTATACAAAACATAAAGAAATTATTGAAACTAAGAAGAAAATTTTGAATTGGATCCAAGAAAAAAATTGAAATCGGATCATTTTGGAATTGTTTTATGGAATTTTTCGGTCCAACTTGTCGAGAGGAAATTGAAAGAGATTCTTATCAGGCAATTATTACCAAGCAGAACCGTCTTCATGTGAAACTTTTTCGAACATCGAATAAAACTTTTCATTTGACATTTATTTTGATTTTCTTGTGCTCAATAACGAATGAAGTTATGGCAAGTTCGATACGTGTTTTACAAATAAATCATTCAATATGGAAGAATCACCCATGAAAAGGTTTACAATTTATCAAAAATTTATGAGCGAAATTCTCGTGTTTTGCAGTGTAAAATGGTGTTATAGTCACAGTTCCGACTAGGTTGATTGGTAGCTTGTGACATGTTGAACAGCCATTTGAGTGAGAAAATGAAATTTTAATTAAAGTCGATCAAGTTAGCATGTCATTTTCAGTTTTGAGGTTATGGGAATTTTTTGTCAACTTTGAGCTCTTTTTGTCTGTCTGTCCATCTATCCATCAGTCCATCTGACTGTCTATCTTTTGGTCTGACTCATGGTTACCTCAAAAATTGAGAAAAAATACTATCAAATATTGAAATATTCAACAAAAAAATCCCCAATATTTCCACCATAAGCACGAAAATCCAATTCAATCCACAATTTTTCACACTAAATTTCCTCGTTTTCCACTTAAATTTCTCATTTCTAATCCACCACATGACTGTTATTAACCCAACCATGGCATTAATTATTGACTAAATTTAATCATTCGAAAACTTTTTCCTTCTTCTTGTTCAAAATTTTATCTCTTTTATATCTAATATTTACCAATATAAAGCATGTGTCATAGACCTTATCGGAATATACTTAAACAGGTACACGCAACTCAATTATTTCTATTTTTGGATATTGAACATGTGTTTTGTTTGCTTTTTTGAGGATTGTGGATTGCATTTGAAGGTGAAAATTGTGTGAAAAAAATTGTTGATGAGTTGTTGGGAATTTTCGGGAAGAATTTGATGTGAAAAAATTGAAGATTGACTGCAAATAATTGAAATTTGGAAGAATATTTTAAAATTTTGAAATTTTTTTTTTGAAATTTTAAAATTATTTTTAAAAATTGACAGCCTTTTTAAGATTGACAGCATTTTTAAAACTTTGAGAGCATTTTTAAAACTTTAAAGAATCTTTATATTTTGACAGTATTTTTAAAAATTGACAGCATTTTTAAAAATGGACAGCATTTTTAAAAATTGACAGCATTTTTAGAACTTTAAAGAATCTTTATATTTTGACAGCATTTTAAAAATTTGACATTTTTAAAGTTCGACAGCATTTTTAAAAATTGACAGCATTTTAAAAATTTGACAACATTTTTAAAGTTCGACAGCATTTTTAAAAATTGACAGATTTTTAAAAATTGACAGTGTTTTTAAAAATAAATACCATTTTAAAAAATTGACAGCATTTTTAAAAATTAAAATCATTTTTAAAATTGACAGCATTTTAAAAATTTTACAGCATTTTAAAAATTTGACAATATTTTTTAAAATTAAAAGCATTTTTAAAAATTAAAATCATTTTTAATATTGACAGCATTTTCAATATTGACAGCATTTTTAAAATTTGACAGCATTTTTAAAATTTGACAGCATTTTTAAAATTTGACAGCATATATAAAAATTGACAGCATATATAAAAATAAACCATATTTAAATTTTGACAACAATTCTTATTTCTTTAAAATTCAGCATTTTAAACAAATTTGCATCAAATTTTAAACATACGACTGCAACTTAATAATAAAATTCACAAAAAAAATTCCTGACTGATCCTATAAAAGTCCAACAGGACTCTCTTTAACTTTATTCCTTTATTTCTCACATTTTGCTCACAAAAACTTTTTCAATCTCATTTTTTTCCTCTTTGAAGTCGTTCAATATTTTTTCTTATTCTCTTTTTATCTTTATTCGATTTTTTCACACTTTTTGTGTGGATTTTTCATTATTTTTGGTACTTTGAGGGAATAACATGTGAAAAAAATAATAATTTCTTGAAATTTGTCAAAATTTCCACAATTTTAGTCACAAAATTTTCACATTCTTCATATTTTTCTATTAAATATTCACAAAAATCCTCACTGGACACCACAATGTCACGACAGATTACATTATGCTAATGAAAATGTCAGCCTGCTGGCAATTTTCATGAATTTTCAACTTTTTCACAATTTTTCACTTCTGAATGACGATTTTTTGCATCCGTTCAGCTGCCGTGTTTTAAGTTAAATAAAGTTTTTATCATCAAATAATTTTTTTCATCCTTAAAAGCTCTCAAAAAAAAATTTCTCTCAGAAAAAAATTCGAATAATTTTTTTTCTTCAATTTTTCACCTTAAAAATTTTACACAATCGCGACTATAAACTCGAATTTGCCGTAAATAATCTCGTGTGACGTGACTTTGTGCACATTTTGGTGCAACTTTTTGTGTGAAATTTAACAAAATTTCCACAAAATTTGATTAAAATTTTTTACGATGGAAATTTTTCGTTCTTATTTCTTTGGCCTGCTCGTCGTCACTTATCGAACATTTCACTTTAGACATCCACCGACCCCGTTGAGTAGAAAATTTCATTTTTCTCTTTCTCATTTTTAACGAATTTCTCAACCCTCGTGAACATTTTTCCCCTCAAACTCTCAAAATATTTTCCTTTTATCAGCTTTCGTCAAGCATGCGCATCGAATCAGCACATGCATGCTTTTGTAGGCGCATTTCTAACATTTTGTAAACATTGTGTAATCGAAAATGTGCTGAGGATTTTTTTCTTTTGTTTTTTTTTTGTTTTGTGTAAAAAAAAGTCAGCAAAGCTTGTCGTGGAAATTTTTTTTCGTGAAATTTGTTAGGGATTGCGATTTGATTTGAACAAATTCACCTGAACCACTTGCTATGCCACTGTCCATCCAACCATCAGTCGGGGCTTTTGTTTGTCTTTCTATCTACAACTTTGCCATTATTCCAGATTAAACTTTCTCAATGAGGATGTTTGAGGAGGAAAATCGTCAATTTTAGAAAGCTATCTAGTTAGGGTTACCAGACATTTTCAAGTAAAATAGAGGACATCCACCATGTCGACTAGTTTTATTCGTTTTTTAGACGAATTAGAACATTACAAATCTTTTTTATTTTTGAAAAATGAAAAAATAGAGAACTGTTCTCTAAAAAACCAAGCAGATGGTCAGCCTGTATCTAGTGTTAATAAAAAATGCATCAATATTTTTTTCTGAAAGACAATCTAATATTGATGCACTGTGCATTTACAATGAGGGGGGTATCTTATGTAAATGAACAGCCTCAAATGACTGGACAAAAAAATGTTACAAAATTTGTCTATATAACATTTATCTTTAAATTTTCACTAATTATTGTATTATCTTTATGATTGTATTGAATTCTAATTATTCCAATAAAAGAAAAAAAGCTTTTAAATGAAAAAAATAAAAAATAAAAATTTTATTCAGTTTAAAAGATTACAAAATACAAATAACATGATACAATAATTTTTTTTGAATAATACAGATTAAATGTGTAATAACTAATGTGTCATAATAATAGAAATATGAGAAAATAATGTTAGTAATTCAAGCAATGATTAAAATAATATTAAATTATAAATAACTTGATTTTATGATTCAAAACTTGACACATGCAAAGTTTGAGTCACATAAAATGATGTGTGTGGAATTTAGAAGTTTTTAAACAAGAAATTGCTTGTAAATCACCGCCAAGATAATGGTTTGTGTAAATCCAACGACTGCAACTGAAATGATCATCCATGGATTTTGAATTCTTGACTTATTTTGAGACTCAGTTGAGTTTTGGGCTTTCATCATTTCATTTAGAATATTTTCCATGCGATCGAATTTATCATTCAATTTGGTTCGCAATGCAGAATTTTCAGCTTCCATTCTTGTTAACCTTTCAGCGGTGAAATTCTTCAAAGATTCAATCTTGTCTGACAAGACTAATAATTTCCAATCTGAGATCTTATCGACTCGTTCCTTAAGGCTTTGAAATTTAGAAAATTTGGAATTTTCCAATACAGCTTTAAAATTATCGACGGCTTTATAAAATGATAAAATGCTTTTGGGATTTAAATTCTTGTAATTTTCCTCAAGATTCTTCAACTTTTCATCTAATTTTAAGAAATCGGAACTAACGCAAGTGTTTTTGACACTTTTGATGACTTCAAGAACGCCTGTTCGATTATTTTTGGAATACATGTTGGTACATTTATTTCCACCGAGATTCAAAGTTGTTAATTTGGGTAAATTATCAAAAACAGTTGAACTGATGTGAAAAATCTTAGAATCTTGAAATATAATCACTTCAATGTCAGGTTGATAGTCAAATAATCCATCTTCAATAACTTCAATATTAATATTCCATAAGTTCAAATATTTCAACTTTGTGTAAGGCTTTAAATCATCCTGATGAATTTCCTTCAGTTGAGTGTACCAAATTGCAATTCCAGTGAGATTTGTGAAGAATTTTTCAAGTCCTCGTGGGAAATATTCAATGTGTTTGTTTTTCGCATGAAAATAAATTTCATCATTGTTGGACTTTCCACTCATATGAGTTCCAGTGACTGCATCAATTTGGGCTGATTCTGGTGATGAAATGTTGAGTTTGTTTGACACATAACAGTTGTATTTTGAACCAACAGCATAAAAATCATAATTGTTATAATCACAATCAACATTCGATGATCCCAAAGTTCCAATTGTCAAACAGAACAGACAAATGAAAGCACTAATAAAAAATAAATAATAGATTAATTTTTAAAAAAAAATTGTTTTCATTTCTATTTTGTTTCAAATTACCAAAAATTAGCTTTCATATTAAATTAGTGTTTTCGAAAACTCACAAAACTTGAATTCTTAAATTTTAATTTTAACTTCATACGTTGAAACAAAAACAGTTAATGAATATGTTTTACGACTTTTAATTTAAAGTTGACTATTTTTTGTGACTCAATCAAATAACAAATAACAAAGGGTCAGACACTATCACAAAAACAGTAAAAATTTAATTTTTTGATTTTTTTTGAAAAAGTTTTAATTTCAAAAAAATTAAATTTTTACTGTTTTTGTGATAGTGTCTGACCCTTAGTTTTTAGCGCATTTTTGAAACTTGTTTTAAAAAGGTAGCTTAATAATGCACTTTGTTCGGCTGGCTGTTCGGCTGGCTGGCTGTTTGAGATCTCTTTAACCAGACATCGTAGAGAGCTCTAGTTTTTTGCATTAACTCCGTGCCATCGAGCTATGTGGGCGATTGTCATTTAAAAATCTCAAAACCATCGCTAAATACTATAATTAATGATTTTCAAGTTTATTTACGCGGGAAATTTTCAAATATATTTTGACCGTTAGAAAATTTGAATGTCAAAAAACCGTTATCGAGCCGTCGAATTTATTTAAGTCACAAAATATTCATGATTGACTTATTTAATACGCAGTACTTTGCTAATCAAAAACTGATCGCTAACACAAAAATGCGCTGAAGTCCCTCGATCTATAACACGAGGACTTTCTTTAAATTTTTTTTGTTATTTGATGATTTACTTAGTTAAATTGATGAATGTTTTGCGATATGTGTCAGATTTTCATTTATGATTAATTCGTAGTTAGTAATATTGAGTCACAAAAAATAGTCATCTTTAATTTAAAAGTCATGAAAATTACAAATTTTACAATTTCTATGATAGTGTCTTATTCATGCAAAAACATTATTTTGTAATAAAATTCAACATATATCACATGAGTATTAACAAAACTGATGAGCAATTCTCTCTAAATTATAAATGGGGTCGTTCGCAAATTACGTCACACAAAAAATAACTTTTTTGACCCCCCTTCCCCCTTGTCACAAAATTTGTATGAAGAAAAAAAATTTTTGTTACAAAATCTTCAACCCCCCCTAAAGCGTGACGTAATTTGCGAACAAGCTCTCATTAAAAGTAATAAATATAACAATTAAAAACACGATGTATAGATCACACCACAAACTTCCACGTGGCGAGCTACGCTCGCCAACGGCAATTACCTATCCAAAGGCGAGCTACGCTCGCCGGTTGATATCGATCCAAAGGCGAGCTACGCTCGCCAGTTGATATCGATCCAAAGGCGAGCTACGCTCGCCGGTTAATATCGATCCCAAGGCGAGCTACGCTGAGAAGTGATTCAAGAATTGAATCCAGCAAATGTGAAAAGAAGATTTCTAATTGAATAGTAAGTTGTTAATTGAGTGAGGTATATCGCTTAGTTTTTCCCATTAAAATTATAACTTCTCATAAGATGCGCCCACGTTTTTAGTTATAGAACTATACGATAAGTTCGAGGTGTACTTATTCGCAATTAATAGACGTTGTTGACAATAGGATAAAATTTTAAAAATAAAATCTGAAAATTAAAATTAATTTCTGACAAATACAAAATAAAAGTTATTTTCTTCTTTTTAGTCCACGGAAAAAATGAATTTTTATACAGTATTCTATGGGAAAACGTAGTTTTTTTTTAAAAAAAGTATTTTTTTATAGCGTATTTATTTTCTACTTTTTAGTCTTATGATGATACCATAAATACAATTTTTATACCAGATATCAAATATTTTATTAGCTTGCTCATAAGTTGACAATATACAGATTACAGTAGTGTCGGACTCCACTTCGCTACGCTTCGTTCGTCCGACTGTTTTAAGATCACAGGGGTTGTCGAATCTCGCTCCGCTCGTTCGACTGTTTATAGATCACAGGGGTTGTCGAATCTCGCTACGCTCGTTCGACTGTTTATAGATCACAGGGGTTGTCGAATCTCGCTACGCTCGTTCGACTGTTTATAGATCACAGGGATTGTCGAATCTCGCTACGCTCGTTCGACTGTTTATAGATCACAGGGGTTGTCGAATCTCGCTCCGCTCGTCCGACTGTTTATAAGTCGCAGGAATTAACTCAAAATTTTCTTACATATCTTCTAACAACTTTGGAAAATTTTCACGCCTTCACTCGCTACGCTACGTTCAGGACGTAAAAATTTGTGAGCTACGCTCAACTTAGTTCGAACTACGTTCGAACTTTTATATTCGAGCTCCGCTCGAATTATTATTACTCAAATCACCAACACTTTCTCACATATCTGCAGTTTTCTAACAGCAGATCAGGACGTAAAAATTTGTGAGCTACGCTCAACTTAGTTCGAACTACGTTCGAACTTTTTATTCGAATCACCAACACTTTCTCACATATCTGCAGTTTTCTAACGGCTTTGGAAAATTTTCACGCCTTCACTCGCTACGCTACGTTCAGGACGTAAAAATTTGTGAGCTACGCTCAACTTAGTTCGAACTACGTTCGAATTTTTATATTCGAGCTCCGCTCGAATTATTATTACTCAAATCACCAACACTTTCTCACATATCTGCAGTTTTCTAACGGCTTTGGAAAATTTTCACGCCTTCACTCGCTACGCTACGTTCAGGACGTAAAAATTTGTGAGCTACGCTCAACTTAGTTCGAACTACGTTCGAACTTTTATATTCGAGCTCCGCTCGAATTATTATTACTCAAATCGCCAACACTTTCTCACATATCTGCAGTTTTCTAACGGCTTTGGAAAATTTTCACGCCTTCACTCGCTACGCTACGTTCAGGACGTAAAAATTTGTGAGCTACGCTCAACTTAGTTCGAACTACGTTCGAACTTTTATATTCGAGCTCCGCTCGAATTATTATTACTCAAATCACCAACACTTTCTCACATATCTGCAGTTTTCTAACAGCAGATCAGGACGTAAAAATTTGTGAGCTACGCTCAACTTAGTTCGAACTACGTTCGAACTTTTTATTCGAATCACCAACACTTTCTCACATATCTGCAGTTTTCTAACGGCTTTGGAAAATTTTCACGCCTTCACTCGCTACGCTACGTTCAGGACGTAAAAATTTGTGAGCTACGCTCAACTTAGTTCGAACTACGTTCGAATTTTTATATTCGAGCTCCGCTCGAATTATTATTACTCAAATCACCAACACTTTCTCACATATCTACAGTCTTCTAATGTTATGTTCGAGCTGCGCCCGACCATTACTCAAACGTAGTAGTGTCAATATATTATCAATTTATCAGACGTTTAATAATCTCACTTATACAATTTTGTACACGGTTTATTATTACATGCTATGTAACTTTAAATGTTTATATAAGCCCCATAAAACCGTGTATAAACTGATTTTTATACATTTTTATAACTCTTCATGATACTCGTCATTGACATACCATAAAATTGTTAACGTGACACGACTTTCTCCATCCCTTCACATAAACTTCTAAAATGCAAAATCCTAACAAAAAAAAATTTGCATATAAAAACACTGTTCCATTCACCAAAACTCAATTACTAATAAAATCCACCTATCTATCGAGTCACAGTACATGCATTTATTTACATGTCATTACGAACAACAAACCATAAATTTGGATGAAAGTATGGCAAATGTACATATATGTATGTATAGACTAAGATTATTGCTCTTGTGAAGTATATCGACATTTCATACAAAAAACAAAATTCACTCTTTTTTGTACTTTTTTGATGTTTTATGACTTAGAAAAATTTAATTATGCATAAATAAATCATGAAACATCGTAAAGCATCAAAAAAGTGTAAAAAAGAATCAAAAAAGTTTTTTGTCATTGGTGAGATTTGAACCCATGACATTTCGGAAAAATGAAATGTTCTTAAAGAATGTCCATGAGAAAATGACATCATTGATATTGGATTATTTTCTCATATAAAAATTCATAAATTAAATTATACTATAATTAAGCATTTTTGTGATTCCAAAATGCTAAAATATTGTATTGTCATCGAGAATACATATGTATAAAAAAATTTAGCTCGATTAGAGCAGTAGAAGTGGTCGAAAAATCGATTGCAAAATTTACCCAAGACAAACAAACAGACAAGAAAGCAAGTTAAGAAAAACGTGGTAACGTGGTAATAATAATAATAATAAGATCCAGTAATGATCTACAACCTCTAGGTCCAATAAAAATGAGATCCAGTAAACATCTACAGCCTCTATGTCCAATACAAATAAGATCCAGTAATGATCTACAGCCTCTATGTCCAATAAAATATGACACAGTAAACATCTACAGCCTCTATGTCCAGTAAAACGAGATCCAGTAATGATCTACAGCCTCTATGTCCAATAACATATGATCCAGTAAACATATACAGCCTCTATGTCCAGTAAAACGAGATCCAGTAATGATCTACAGCCTCTATGTCCAATTAAACAAGATCCAGTAAACATCTACAGCCTCTATGTCCAATTAAACAAGATCCAGTAAACATTTTCAGCCTCTATGTCCAGTAAAAATATGATCCAGTAAACATCTACAGCCTCTATGTCCAATTAAATAAGATCCAGTGATCATCTACAGCCTCTATGTCCAATAAAACGAGATCCAGTAATGATCTACAGCTTCTATGTCCAGTAAAACGAGATCCAGTAATGATCTACAGCCTCTATGTCCAATTAAACAAGACTCAATAAACATCTACAGCCTCTATGTCCAGTAAAACGAGATCCAGTAATGATCTACAGCTTCTAAGTCCAGTAAAACGAGATCCAGTAAACATCTACAGCCTCTATGTCCAATAAAAATAAGATCCAGTAATGATCTACAGCCTCTATGTCCAGTAAAACGAGATCCAGTAATGATCTACAGCTTCTATGTCCAGTAAAACGAGATCCAGTAATGATCTACAGCTTCTATGTCCAGTAAAACGAGATCCAGTAATGATCTACAGCCTCTATGTCCAATTAAACAAGACCCAATAAACATCTACAGCCTCTATGTCCAGTAAAACGAGATCCAGTAATGATCTACAGCTTCTAAGTCCAGTAAAACGAGATCCAGTAATAATCTGCAGCCTCTATGTCCCGTAAAACGAGATCCAGTTAACATCTCCAGCCTCTATGTCCAATAAAATAAGATCCAGTAAACATCTACACCCTCTATGTCCATTCAAATATTTTTAAGTGAAATTCACGTTACGTAATTTTACGTAACGTAAGGATTTTACGTAACGTAAACAAAAGTGTTATAATTTTTATAACAATCTTTTTCATGCTGTAACTTTTTACAGGAGCTTCTAAAGTACCAACATAGCGGATATTAAATGTAGATCCTGATTTGATCTTTCATTTTATGCCTATTTCAAGGCTTGAAATGTTAATTCCAGTGCGGAATCAAAAATGGCGCAACTGTCATAAAAAATCATGTTTTTTGCATTTTTCGGTCACTAAATGGACATAAAGTTCGGATATTATTTAGCACAAAATGGTTTTAAGGTACGGTCTATCGAATCAGATACAAGAAACTGTATAAAAGTCACCGCATAAAAAATTTTCCATACAAATTTTTGGTTTTTAACGGTTTTTTGCGTCTAGTTCCAACGCAACGGAACTGACTGGAACCAAACATACCTCAGGTAATAGATATTTTCAATACCTGTCACATGAGACCAAAAACGTAAAGATTCATGCTTCCGTTGACTCAAAAAATCAAAATTAGTGAAAATCTCAAAAAAAGTGAATACAATAACTTGCACGCAATGCGTGGAAGTTAAAAATGAAAAATAAAAAAAAACTCTAAATCAACATTCATTTTAATTCACATTAACTCAGATACATTATGCTACCTAATAACACTCAACATAGACATCTCTAAATCTCATCGAATGTCCTACATTTATCTGATTTGCCATCTGATTAGCTTCATGTCATCAAATCATCTCCAATTGCCGTGATATCATAAAATATTTTTTTTACAATTTTTTTTTGTTTTATTTTCCTGTTTTCCATCGAAAACTTCCTCAACAATTTTCCGTGTTTTGAATTTTATATCTTGAAACAAAAATCAATGGAGCGAATGACGAAAATTATGATGACAGTTGTGAGTCTTTTTTCATTGGACGAATTTTTTTCTTGTTTTTCTGGTGTTTAGAATTATTTATAGTGAAAGTTTGGAAGGAGAAGATGGAACAGATGACTTTATATTGAAGTTTTGAGGTTCAGGTGTCTTCACACTAGAATTTTGAGGTTAAGGTGTCTTCACACTAGAATTTTGAGGTTCAGGTGCCTTCACACTCAATTTTGAGATGTTAAGGTGCCTTTACACTAGAATTTTGAGGTTAAGGTGCCTTCACACTAGAATTTTGAGGTTAAGGTGCCTTTACACTAGAATTTAAATGTTCAGGTGTCCTCACACTAAATTTTTTAGGTTCAGGTGCCTTCACATTAGCGTTTCAGATATTAAGGTGCCTTAATAATAGAATTTTAATGTTCTGGTGTCTTCACACCAGAGTTTTAGATGTAAAGTTGCCTTCACATTAGAACTGTGAGGTTCAGTTGCTATCATAATAAAGTTTCCAAGTTCATGTCTACTTGCCTTGAAATATTTCTTTCAAAAGGCGCCAAAAACATACCTTCCGCATCCTTAACAACAAATTTATGAATGAAATATGTCAAGCAGACAACCTTTTCTCTTTTTCATTCACAATTACATTCCTCTTACAAATTTTCTACGGTATTTTAAGAAATGATATTGACAATCTTTATGTATTTTCAGTGGTAAGCTTTCATGTTTTCCCAGATGTACACCTGAGGACACCAAAAAGGATCTCTTTTTTGTTTTTTGCTTTATATTTGTTGCTGATTTCTTTCTCTAAGGAATATGTCTGTGGGTTTACAAAGGCAATCATGAGAGAATTTTTAAGAGATTACATGAATTTTTTATTCTGTGTAGAAGTTTTGAGGAAAATGTTAGTAAGTATTATTTTTAGTGTACGAAGAACCAAAAATTTTCTCAAAATCTCATCATTTTCAAACAGTTTGCCTCACATTTAACTGACCTAATCAATCAAAGTCCTTAATCAACGTAAAATTCAATAATAAAATTGCGTGAGTTTGCTCATTCGGTCAATAAATCTTAACACTATTATAATTAACTCAATTGCCCCGTTGACCCACAAAAAAGCATTATCAGCATCTGCTAGTAAGCTATGCTGTAGGATTTAAGAAGGTCATCATCATCGTCATCATCGATCTATGATTATTTTATTGTGTCACAAAATGGCAAGTCCTAAAAATTTAATTTAGTATCTCATTTATTAGAAGAAGAGCGATAGTTTGCTTTATGAGTTGAATTGTGGGAGGAGAAATGCTGCAGATAGAATTCACATGGGAGGATTTGCTCGTTCATAAAGAGTGATAAAGTTAAGTGGAAGAGTTGTAGCAGATTTATGAGGTTTAAAGGGATTTGAGATGAATTTTTGTGGTGGACTCTAAATGTGAGTGAAATAAATTGTCAATTTTGATAAATTGACGCCATTTTGTCTCAATTTTATTGGGTTTTCAGCTTTATGTGGCACAATGATTGACTTTTTTTAATCATAAAGGTTGTCTGAGTTTATTAACACTCATTTTGATATGTTTTGATTCATTTTTGATCTTGTTTTCAACAAAACTTAGTTTTTTCAAAATGGCGGCCATTTTATCTCACCTCAAAAAGTTTTTCTTAATTTTTCAGCACTTAATCAAGCTTATTTGCAACAAAAACTCATTTTTTCCATAGAAAAAAGTGGCAAGAGTTAGTTTACATCACATTTTCTACATTTTGACCAGTTAATACTGTCTTATTCATTAAAATAAGGTTAGCGCATTTTTACATAACTTTCTTTTTTTTAATCATCTCATTTAACATTGACATTCAAGTCTACCCACCAATTCGCATCAAATCCATCTCAAGTATAGCAGATACCATCAAAATGCCATCGGATAAATCAGTAATTTTCCACAAATGAAAAGTCTCATTACTCTAAAAATACAGCAACTCAATTTAAACTTTATTTTCTCAATCTCGACATCATTCACGTAATATCATTGAAAAATAAATCGAGTTTTGTTGCGTGGGGATTGCTTGCGATTATAATTATTCAGTTTTATATATTCCACATTAATTCGCAATGTTGGTGCTTCACAGCTATTATTAGTGATGCTTGTGCTGTGCTCTATGAAAAAGAATACTGCGGCTGCTGATTGTTGTGACGTTTGTTGCTGAAGGTATGAGGATATTGTCTCGTAGGTTATTTTTAACGATGATAAAGATGCGAGTTGATGATGTGGTGAAGGAAAATACTTTGTAATGATGGTGGAAAATTTTCGAAATTTTCTTTGGTTTTCAATTATTTTTATTGATTTTCTTTGGTTCGTCTGAAATTTTTCTAGAAATTTTCTAATTTTCAACTTAATTTTAATTTATTTTTCTAAATTTAGATTTCTTTATAAAATTTAAATGTTTAATAAATTCTTCTGAGTTATTTAAATTTAAAAAAGTTGAATTTTTAATAAAGTTGAATTTTTAAATTTAAAAAAATGAATTATTAAATTAAAAAAAAGTTAAAAAAATAAAACTTTAAAAAGTTTTTAAATTTAAAAAAACTGAATTTTTAAATTTAAAAAAAGTTAAAAAAATAAAATTTTAAAAAGTTTTAAATTTAAAAAGCTGATTTTTTAAATTTAAAAAAGTTAAAAAAAAAATAAAATTTTTAAAAAGTTTTTAAATTTAAAAAAACTGAATTTTTAAATTTAAAAAAAGTTAATAATAATAATGCGTGAAGGGCCCAGCTTTAAGCTGGAGGCACTGCGATAATAGAAATCTATTGTACCACACCCTTTAGACCTACAGTTTATAGTGGAATCCGAACCACTTGCAAGCTCTGCACATTGCAAGGACACGAGTACGTCATAAGACCTGATGTACCCTGCAATGTACCTAGTTACAATTCGTGTGCGTAAGATGTTGCTAAGAAATCATCCAAATACTAGTATATCCTTATATACCTAGCAATGGAGACACATTATGTACCAAAGACCTCAAAACTGCACCCAACACACGAACCGAGCTTCATAACTAGAACGGTGAAATGGAAAAAGAGCTTCGAAAATTAGACCTGACCTGGGATTGAACCCAGGACCTTTGGCACGTAAGGCCAACGCTCTACCATTTAGGCCACTGATGCCATTTCACCGCTTAAAAAAAAAAGTTAAAAAAAAAAATAAAATTTTAAAAAGTTTTTAAATTTGAAAAAACTAAATTTTTAAATTTAAAAAATTGAGTTACTAAATTTAAAAAACTGAGTTAATAAATTTAAAATATTGAATTTTTAAATTTTAGAAAAATTGAATCTTTAAATTTTTAATTTTTTTAAATAAATTAATATTTTAAAATACATAAAAAACCAAATTTATAAAATTAATATTTTAAAAAAGTTTGAATTTTCCTTTAAAAAAAATTAGTAATTTAAAAAAGTTTTGAATTTTTTTTAAAAAAAATTTTAATATTTTAAAGTTCTGAAATTTTAAAAAAAATCTGATTTTTCTACAAATTTTACAATTTTTATTCAGTATTTTTTAGAGTTTTTATAAAAAAAATGCTCAAATTTTTCGTGTTCTCAAAATTCCATCATTAGCTTCTTAGTATTCAGTTATCCAAAGCCACCCAACCCTCCCATCCTCTGCACCCCTCCTCCGACCATAATTTATCCTGCTTTAATCTTCTTATATTTAAACATTCTCACATTATAATAACAGTAAACAAACAAATGACTTACTGATTAAATTAGGAACGTGAAGAAGAAAAAAATAAAAACTCGACGATGATTTAATGTGACACGTTTCGTGGTGGAAAATGAAATGTGAGGCGAAAATTTATTTTCCTTGAATGAAAAAGTAAAACAAGCGCGAGATTCAAAGTTAATTTGGCATTCAGATTCTCAAGGATCTGTGGAATCGAGGTTGGAATTGCGAATTTAGTTAGATGACATCTTTATAATTAAGAAATTACTTTTTTGAGTTAATTTTCGTAAATTTTACGGGGGTTGAATGAAAAACAAAATTAATTAAAATTTTCAAGAAAATTGTGATTTATTTTATTTTTATTTCTAATAAATTCTAATTTTTGGATTATTGTTGAGAGCTTTTGCTAATCGACTGTGTAGATAGTTGATCCGCACATCCAATTTCATGGACCATGAACAGATGACAGCATATGAGTTGCTGGTGGGAGTTGAATTGGGATGTGGTAATATTTGCATTGCTGGCGGCGACAAATTCCATTTGCATGATCACGACACACAGCGACTCGATGCTCGTGGATTTCAAGCTTCTTTGCTGTAAATAAATATAAATGGGTTTTCAATATTATAAGATATTAAAACTTAGGAACTGAAAAAATAAAAATATGTAAAAATAAAAGAAAAAAATATTAAAGTAAAAAATTTGAAATTCAACAAAAATGTAGATATTCCAAAAATTTAAAGAATTTCAAGAATTTAAAAAAAATTAAAAATTCAAGAAATTCAAAATTTTAAAAATTCAAAAAAAATTAAAATTTTAAAAACTTAAAATTTAAAAAATTTAAAAACTCAAAAAAAATAGAAACAACATTCAAGAATTTAAAAAAAATAAAAATTCAAGAAATTAAAATTAAAATTTAAAAAATTTAAAAAATTTAAAATTTTAAAAATATAAAAAAAATTTAAAATTTCAAAAATTTAAAATTCAAAAAATTTAAAATTCAAAAAATTTAAAATTTAAAAAATTTAAAATTTAAAAAATTTAAAATTTAAAAAAATTAAAATTTTAAAAATTTAAAATTTAAAAAATTAAAGAACTCAAAAAATTTAAAAACTTAACATTCAAGAATTTAAAAAAAGTTAAAAATTCAAGAAATTCAAAATTTTAAAAATTTAAAAAAAATGGAAAATTCAAAAAACTTAAAAAAATGTAAAATTTAAAATTTAAAATAAAATTTTAATAATAAATGTAATAAAATTTTACAAAATATTTAAAAATTAACAAAAAATACAAAAAAAGATTTTTTTTAAAAAATGTTTAAAATTCTAGTAAAAAATTAGTAATAATTTAAAAAAAATCTTTAGAAAAACTTACGATCCAAAAGATGCACAAATTTGCAATTTATTCTCGTGCACATGTTCCTGTTGAAGTCCTGACAAACCGGTAGATTATCAAGAATCTAAATTAAAATATAAAATTGAGATAAACTGATTAAAAATTTAATTAATCAACACTTTGCTCAAGATAAAAATAAATTCTCATTTTCTCAGATTTCTTCCATTAAACCCTACAATATTGTTTCAAAAAGGTGCAAATTAACCTACTCTAAATATCAAGATATTTACAAGAGTCGAAAGAAATTTGATTCAATTAGTGAAAAACATCTTCATCCTTTTCACTCGTCTGAGTTATTTTTGAAACGTATTTAATTTAAATTACAAGGGTTTAGTTATTTAAATAGACCTAAACTGCCTAAAAGTTAATTAACCTGAAGAATTGGCCTTTAAAATTGATAATGTAGCAAGAATGTTTGAAAATAGACATTGCTTTAATTCTTTAAGAGTTGAAATTATTTGAAAATAATGACAAGCAATTTGTTTTTCAGCAGTAGCATAACTTTTCATAGCTTTTTTTGTATTTAGCTTTTAATTTGTAGTTTTTATTTCTGGTAACTGAAATTTTATAAGTTTTGAGGCACTTGAACCAAAAAGCTCTAGTGTAAAGGCGCCTTAACCATAGAAACTTTAGTGTCTAGTGTACATGAACCTCACGATTCAAGTGTGAAGGTACCTGTAACTCAAATCTTTAGCGTGAAGGCACCTGAACTTCAAAACTGAATTGTGAAGGCACCTTAACAGCAAAAAGTTTAGTGTGAAGACACCTGAACCTCAAAACTGAATTGTAAAGGCACCTTAACAGCAAAAAGTTTAGTGTGAAGACACCTGAACCTCAAAACTCTAGTGTGAAGGCACCTGAACCTCCAAATTATAGTGAAAATGCCCTTGAACCTTCAAATTAATGCTTAAAGTTACATTTTCAAACCATTACCATTAATTCATCTTAAAATTTAAGTAACTAAAATAACAAAATTAATCAAAAGTTTAATTCACCTGTCCATTAGCATCGGTGTATGTAACGAATGGAGCATTTAGCGGAATAACCCCATTAGCTGTGTTATGACACACACATGGCATATTATTTTATTATTTTTAATTTAGTACATAATTTTATTATTTTTTTTAGCAGATAAAGCGCACAAGCATGCAAGCAGCAAAGAAAAAGAGAAGAAAAAAATTTTTATGATTATTTTGAGAAAAAGAAGTTGTTGCAACAACAACAAGTAAGATAGGATAGAACCCTTCACCATGTGAAATAAGAACATGAAGCAACGAAAGACGTGAATGTTATGAGGGGAATAAGATGAAAGATTTGATTTTATCGCTGATCACTGAGGAGTTTCTAAAAGGAGAAGAAAATCTTTTTATGAGGCAAATTGAAAATAATTTTTGAGGTTAGGAAAGAGAGAAGGAAATGATAAGAGTACTGAGAGATTTATTGAATATTAAGCATGGATTACTTTGTAATAGCGCTGAGGGATATTTTATCAATTTTAAATATTTAATAAAGAATTAGACTTAGCATAGATAAATAAATTCTGTTGGGTTTAAGTTATTATCAATCATTACTTCCTGCTGTGTCTAAGCAGTCGTCGTAATTGAATTGCACCTTGGATGACTAACCAAACAGAGTTAGTGATGTACTTTATATTTTACTATTCTATATCAGAGCTCCAAGTTTTTTCAGATTTTGTATAATGAAAGTCGACTCAGTTTCATTAAAAATTTATCATGTGGACTTCAAACTCGAGCTATAAGACGTTGTTAAGAAGGTATGAGAAACTTGACCCTTCTCTATTAAATTGTATGATAAATTCTAGCAGAAACTTCAGAATTTCGTCTTGCGATAGGAAAAATAACTGCGCAGTCTGCGCACCTAAAATATGTATTTCTGCGCACCTAGACAAACATCCAAATAAAACTATTTTCGCAATAAAAATTGTAAAAATAACTGCGCAGGTCTGCGCACCTAAAATATCTGTAGTACTGCACACCTGATTGAACAAGTTTAAATTCATGTAAAATTAGAACATTTTCACGATGCACTAATCAACAACAGTCAAAATCAGTCACTAACAAAAAATTGTTTGCGCAGTCCTGCGCATGGATTTTGACTGAACCCTAGAATCTAATTTGAATTGAATATATCTTTCCCTCTTGCACCATCAAATCTCAACCTGAATTTCATTTTTATTCAAAGTTACACTTCTGACACCTAGCTAAGGTTTACTGACCAACTTGGCACTGTCAGATTTCAATTAATAAAATGTAGCAAACACATGCTTGTTCAACTTCAAGCATATCCCATAATCAAAACCATGGCAGCAAAGATATAGCTGAGCATAGCTTCAAAACAAAATTCCTGGCTATAATTTCATCACTTTTAGTTTTAGACACAATCCCTTCAATTCCATCAAAAATTCTTTACTCACGATCGGCTGGCACAATTGGTATTTGTTGTTGATACACAGGCTGTGGTATGAATGGCACTTGAATCATCTGCATGGGCATCGGAGCCGGTGCCAAAGTTGGTCTCTTAAAATACATCATTTCAATAGGAAGTTCATTATTCACAACATCCGCACTTCTTTTACTTCCAATTTCAATTTTATGACATTTTGAAGTTGATGGAACGTCTGTTACTTGCTGTTGCTGCTGCATGGCACTAACATCACTCAAAAGTTGCGGAAATTGAATCGAGTTTTTCATAGCAATGTGATTTTTTCCTCGTTGAACTAAAACTTCCATCAACGGTGGTGTTGGATGATAATATTTACATGGCGGTGTGACACGTCGACATCGACCCTTAAAGCTGTCATAACAAGCCATAACTTTATCATCCACGACATCAACGTGAGTCATTGGATGTGCAAACTTACAATCACCCAACTTTCCACACTTTCCAACCAAAAAATCTCGACAAACGTCAAGTTGAAGCCACTGAGAGTCTCTTTGATGATTTTGTGACATTTCAAGTCGATGATTTGTGACTGACTGAAGTAAATGAATTTTTCTTTTGGTCTGTACAGGCACTTGACTAGCGATCGATTCGCAGTTGTACGGGTGCCGGAATGGTGGATTTAAAGTGAATTAGAAAACTACGTTGTTGTAGACACATGAACTAGAGGTGGAAGTAGAAATTACACAAAGAAATGCGTAATATTTAAAAAAATGAGGAAAAAAGTCTCAAGTTTCACTTTCAATATTTGGCAACTTTATGTTGGATTACTTTTGAGGATGGATTTGTGTGGGTGCTTGACAACTTTTTAATGGTTGTCGTTGTGTGACGGAAGCTGACAGGTTTAGGTTGAAATGTAAATTTGTTCTAGAAATTTGGATTTTTGAATGATTGATCGATATTCTAATTGATGTGCACTGAGTTTGGCTTGCTTGGATGCTGATGAAAAAGTTTGCTGATACTGTGGAAGGTTCTTGGTGATATTCTGCAATTTTATGATATTTGGGGGTCAAAAAGTTCCTGAATGTGAATTTCAGTTGTTTCAAAAAGGGCAATACATCAATTCAGTAACAGCTAAGTTAAAGTAAAGCAACAAGACACACAACTGATACTCTTCGAGATCAGTCATGCAACTCAAATACTCAAGACAATACCAAAGTTGCAGGGGCATAATAGGGGGGGGGGGGTTGTTGGGGGCCAAACCCCTCTCCTTGTTGGGAACTTTTCAATTTGCTAGGGTTTTTAAATAAAAAATAGTATATATAACCCACCGCCCCCCCCCCCCTAAATATTTCCAGATACGCCCTTTTAAAGTTGCTTCCAAAATTACGTCCAGCATCAACATAAGCCTGCAATCCAGCACAACTTCATATTTTGCAACAAAATCATAACACTCATCAATATGTGAACAAACTTTGCAATTCCTACATGAATAGATATAAAGGAACACTTACAAATCAATACCGTATCAAATTACCAAAAACATACACCGGCAGCAACAACAGTAACTTCTTCTATACCGGCGACAGCAATTATGAAAGTTGATCCATTTTCAACAAGAAATAAAAGAAGCCACACAAAAACACTCGAACGAGACGAAAGAAATAAAATTACTAATTAAAATTCTCAATTTTCAGTTAAAAGTTGAACGTGAAATGAGAAAGATTGATTGGAATGAAAATTTATTTGATTTATGCTGAATTTAATTAATTAATTAGTTTTTTTTCGCGGGTGGATAATTTGATGATTTATGATTAATAGATATTTTTGAAAATTATTGATGAGATTTTTGATTGAATGCAATTTTAATCTAATTTAATGAGGATTTTTGTGGTGTGTAAATATTTTAACAATTGAAGTTTTATATAGAAATATAAAATTTCAAGAAATAATTATTAAGCAAAAAAAATTATTTAGAAAAATAAATAAAAGTTTTTAAATAAAAATCATAAATTATTTAAAAATTAAAAAATTTAATATAATAAAAAAAAAGTCAAAGAATTACAAAATTATAAAAAAATAATTTAAAAAAAATAATTTAAAAAAATTAAATTTAAAAAAATTAAATTTAAAGAAATTAAATTTAAAGAAATTAAATTTAAAGAAATTAAATTTAAAGAAATTAAATTTAAAGAAATTAAATTTAAAGAAATTAAATTTAAAATAAAAAAATAAATTTAAAAATTTAATAAAGCTTTAAAAAATATAGTGAATTTAAAAACTAAATAGAAAAATCCAGCAAAAGAAAAAAAACAAAAATTTTTGAAAAGGTGAAAAAAATTATAAAAGTGAAAAGCTAAAACAATAAATATTAAAACTTTAAATATTAAAATATTATAGCCTTTTAAAACTAATAAATAAAAAATTTGAATTTAAAATTAACTAAAAATTAAATAGAAAAATCCAACAAAAAGCAAAAGAAACTAGAAATTGTGTGAAAAAATGTGAAAAAGTGAAAAGTTAAAACAATAAAGAGTAAATCTTAAAGTATTAAAGCATTTTAGAAAGTGAATCGAAAAATAATAGATATAAAAAGAGTAAAATTTAAAAAAATATATAAAAAAATTTTGTAAATTTTTAAAACCTTATTAAAATAAATAATTCCTTTAGGGGTCGTTCACTTATTACGTTCGCTTTTTAGGGGGGAGGGGGGGTCTGAGATTTTGTAACAGGTCAAACAAAGAAAAAATTTTTTCTTGGAAAATTTGTAACAAGGGGGGAGGGGGGGGTCTAAAATTTCGTTTTTTTGCGTAACGTAATAAGTGAACGACCCCTTATTTAAATTTTAAACAAACAAAACCAAAATAAAAAACCAAAAAAATAAATGTCTAAAATTTAAAAAATCTTAAAAGTCAAAAACTATTTAAAAAACTCGTTTTCAACTTTCTTCCATCATTCAACCTAGAAATTTCCACATTTCAAAACAACATCAAAAAGAATTTATTCACCGGAAGCAATTTCCATTCTTGTAACCAATAAAAACCCCACAAAGATCTGAGATTCCGTTCTGCAACAGCATTTCATCACCAGAATAAAAAAAAGTCAAAAGAAAGCAAAATTACACAGAAAATTGATTGAAAAAAGCAATCAATCGAACATTCACACTTGTTTTATTATCAAGAGCAGTTTCACTAGCTTTTCTATATTAAAAAAAATTCTCATCATCATCAACATAAACATTTGAAAAGGGAAGCAAAAACGTCGGTCTGGCGACACATGTGTTGCAATTGAGTGGGTAAACGTGAACGGGAAAAATATTCATGCAAAGCATCATCATCATCAAGATAAGAAGACATTTCTTTTAAAGAATAAGAAATAAAATTTATTTGCGGAGGAAAATTTTTGTGGGTTTGGAAATTTTTGAGGTAAGTTTTAACTTTATAATTTTTGTGAACTTTTTAAAAATATTTTTGTGAATTTTTAAAAAATATTTTTGTGAATTTTTTAAAAATATTTTTGTGAACTTTTTAACAATATTTTGTTAATTCTTTAAAAACATTTTTATTAGATTTTTAAAAATATTTTCGTGAATTTTTAAAAAATATATTTATTAATTTTTTAAAAATATTTTTATTAATTTTTTAAAAATATTTTTATTAATTTTTTAAAAATATTTTTGTGAATTTTTTAAAAAATATTTTTGAGAATTTTTTAAAAATATTTTTGTGAATTTTTTAAAAATATTTTTGTGAATTTTTTAAAAATATTTTTGTGAATTTTTTAAAAATATTTTTTTTTAATTTTTTAAAAATATTTTTGTAAATTTTTTAAAAATGTTTTTTGAGAATTTTTTAAAAAGATTTTTGTAAAATTTCAAAAATGTTTTTAAGATTTTTGAACATTCTCAAATTAGATTGCATAAATTTCACAATTTTGAGCTTTAAAACTTCAGACAGTTGAAGAAAAATTTGAAAATACTCAAAGCTTTCCTCAAAAAAGCATAAAAGCTTGGAATTAAAAATTATTATTTTTTAGTAATTAATTATGAATATTTACATGAAATTTAAATGACATTTTAAAATTATTGTTAAATTTTTACAGATTCAGACTTGAGTGTTAAATTTGCATTATTAATTTTAATAAATTCACATTTATTTAATTTGAGACATTTCATTCGAAAATTCCCCCAAAAATAATATCAAAAGTCTCTCAATTTTACCTCAAATGTTAAATTCTCTCATTTTCTCACAAAATAAAAACTTATCTTCTCTGCCGCGTAATTGAATCCATACAAAGTTACACCATGCATTGTCAGCTGTGAGAGAAAAAAAATTTCACAATTTTGAGAATAAAATAAAATGAGTAAATTTTGTTTTTAGTTGCGACTTGTTTGTATTTCTCTCAGTTTTCGTGTAAAAAAGACGTGATTTGCATTCTGTTGGCAAAGTTGATTCAGTTTTTAGTGGAATTTAATAAGTTTTTGTAAATTTTTAAGAGACTTTGTACAATTTTTTGATGTTTTTAATGAGTTTTAAGGCGAAATTTATGGATTTTGAGGAGAAATTTGATGAATTTTGCAAGCTTTTGTAAAAAATATTGAAAAATTGTGAAGAGAAAAATTGAATTTTAGAGTTTTTGTGAATTAAAATTGATCATTCTTAAAGATTCATTAAAAAATGAAATTTTGGAAAAATTGTTATATTTTAATCAATTTTTAAAAAGAACATTCAGAAAGTTTTCATATAAATCGTGTTTTTAATATAAAAAATACTTTTTATTCCCATTATGTTGTGAAATTTAAACTTTTCTTAAATATTCAGCAATAATATTTTAAAAAATTACCTAAAAATCACAAAATAACCACAAAATTCTACCAAAAGCTTATCAAAAATTCCTCAAAATCCACAAAAATCCATCAAAATTCTCAAAAAATATTGAACGCAGATAAAAAAAATTCAATATAAAAACCTCATTGAGAAAATCTACGACTGTAAATAAATATTTTACAATACACAAGTATCTTACAGAGTGAGAAACGATCAAGGTCGCAATTCCGTTCACTTTTCATATTTATCTTGACAGTTTTGTAAGAACGCCAATTTATTAAAACTGTGTCGCGTGGAAATTGTGCCGGTGAATGTGATTTTGGATTTAAATAATTTAAAATCCAATTTCAACAAAAGTTATAAAACAATTTCATTTTTTAAATCTAATTATTTAAAATTTCATTTTTTAAAAAAAAACAAGAAAAATAAATAAATAAATAGAAATAATTTTTTTAAAATTCATTCAGTTCTCACTAAAGTGATAAAAAAATTCTTCCAAATAATAATTTTTGTAGGTCATTCCCATCTCTCCTCGTCACACAAATAAGTGTGTCAAAAATTTGTCAACCGTGTTTATTTATCGTCTCGATTTCTATTTACTCGTAGATGTTTGAATTTTATTTATTAATAGTGAAAATAGAGTAATTTTGAAATTTATATTTTTAATTGGATAATTGCGACTTTTGATGATTCTCATTCAAAATAAAAAAAGTCTTTGAGATTAGAAGATTAGTGAAAAATTGAATTAGTGAAAAATAAAACTGTGAATTATTGCAGTGAAATCGGCAAATTGTGACAATTATGTCAATTTAGCTCAGTTTTTCTCAAAATTTGTCAATTTCAATATTTAACAGCATAACTGTGAAGCTCTCAATATTCACTAGAGTGCCGTGACACACAGTTCGAGAACCACTGATTTAAATATTTATAATTAGATTTTTAACCCCCAAGATCTATAAATCAACTTAAAATCGCCGAAAAAATACAAAAATTAATTTGTGAGTCAAGAATTAATTGTAAAAAAATACTAGTTAAAGAATCTAAAAGTACGAAAACGCAGGTGCACCAATGTGATCTCATTTCATTATTAACAATAAAATTCTTCATTCTTTGGATTTTTGTCACAAAATTTACAAATGGTAAGCAATTTTGATTTCGAAATTCTGCATTTTTATATTCATTCATTATTAAAAACTGCAAATTTGCAATTTAATTTATAGTTATTTAATATTTATTGCAAATTTAGAAAAATAATAACTGGAATTTAAAAACTTTTTTAAATTTTGAAATTATTTTTAAATTTTAAACCACCAAACAACTAAACAAGTTTTTAAAAAATAGCCAGATTGAATTTGTATTAAATTTTTTAAAAAATCAGTTTTTAAAAAATTGAAAATGAATGTTTAAAAAATATTTTTTGAACAATTAAAAACACATAATTAAAAAATCAGTTTTAAAAAAATTAGAAACATTTTTAAATGTTCAAAAAATATTATTTTAAACAATCAAAAACAATTTTTTTAAAAAAAATTAGAAACAATTTTTTTAAAAAAATTAAAACAATTTTTTTAAAAAATTAAAAACAATTTTTTAAAAAATCAGTTTTTAAAAAATTGAAAATAAATGTTTAAAAAATATTTTTTGAACAATTAAAACACATATTTAAAAAATCAGTTTTAAAAAAAATTAGAAACAAATTTTTTAAAAAATCAGTTTTTTTACAATTAAAAATAAATGTTCAAAAAATATTATTTTAAACAATTAAAAACAATTTTTTTAATAAATTAAAAACAATTTTTTTTAAAAAAAATTAAAAACAATTTTTTTAAAAAATTAAAAACAATTTTTTTAAAAAAATTAAAAACAAATTCTTTAATTTCTATTTTAAAAAAATATTAAAAAATTTAGCATTTTAAAATTATATTTCCAAAAAAATTTATGAGATTAATCCTTCATAATTCACAAATCTCCATATTATCTGGTTTAATTTTGTAATAATACTTTTTATTCCCATCTGTATTTAAGCTTCTGACTCATTTCATAATTCTCTCACTCAAAAGTGCTATGGCATGACTAACAACATTGATTATCAAATGATGAATTGAAATCTCTCTCAATTTTTTTATTACACTTTAATATCAGTATTTGTTCTGTCGCACAGTCGATCGCGTAGCTTTTCGAGTGTTTTTGTAAATTGAATAATTTTTTTTGTTGTGGGAAAGTTAGAAAAAATACAATTTTATTTAAATTAAAAATAAAAGAACCCAAAAAATTAATAAAAGTGAGAAAATCCAGCTGAAATTTTTAAAATTTTGAACTAGAATAAAAAAAATTCAAATTTCATCGCAAATAAAAGCTTGTGAATTAATTTATATCTAACTTATCATTTTATGATGAGATTTTGTTTATATAAATTAAATATCAATAAATATTTCCTTAATTCATCAAATTCAGATTTAATAAACAAAAGCAATTGTTGTATTAGTTCTCAAAAACAGAACATAGAACAATAATTATTTAATTAAATAGTATTTTATGTGAGCCTCTGTTTCTAAAAACTGATTAGATCCGGAATATTTTGTGCCAAGGCAATCTGTAAGTGAGACATTTATTTATTTTTAAGTTGAATGATTATATCAGGTCATTGATCAAGAACTCAGAGGCATGTCCAGGGGTCGGTTTCTAGGGTAGGATATGTGGGATACTCCTAGGATACTCTGGGTAGGACAGGGTAAGGTAGCCCGGGTATTCTCCCTGTTGCAGCTTAATGACCCTTTAAAATTTAAGTACTATCAAATAAATTAATTGACGTACATATATTTTAGAATATCAAATTTAACCAAGGATGCAAAACTGATCAAAAATGTTCAAAAAATCAATATTTTCGATCATTTTTGATCAATTCTTGATCATTTTTTGATCATTTTTTATCATTTTTTGTTCATTTTTTATCATTTTTGGTCATTTGATCAGTTCCGCACCCTTGAATTTAACTTAATCTATAAAAAATTAGCTTTATTAAAGTAAATCGTTAACCAAAATAAAATAAAATCCTAAAATAAATTCTTGACAGGAGGAATTTATTTTAGGATTTAACAAAAAGGAACAGTTAAACTTCCTGACAGAAATCGTGATCCAATTTACATTTAAGTTGTAATAAACTTATTTAAGTGCAGCCATAAATTTTTTGAATTGAACGTTTTTAAAAAGTTTTTTCCCTTCATTTTAATCCAAACGTTCAGATAGGCTAGTTGTGATTTGTTAAGAATATTTTTAAAGCTTTCCACGAAATCTGTTTTCAATTTCACAACTTTTTTTTAGCAAAAATCATGAAAGTTTTCGACATTTACAAGCCTCGAACTCCAGCATCCCTTATGATGTCTAAAAATTTCTTCAAATATGTAACAATATGCGTCGTCATCTGGATTTTAATCTACCTTTACCGCATCACAAAGTACAATTCGAAAATTGAGAGTGAAATTAAGGAAGAAACTCATCTCATTGATAATCTGCAAAATAAAATTACTGATATGAAAAACTCAGTTTTAGGCAGGCTGAGGATGAATAATTTTGAAGAGCCTGACGTGATTAGTGAAGAATTGATGGATAATGTGTTTAAATTAGATGATGGGATTACTGACCTAGCCAGGAAGTACATGAAGGAACTTAACCTCACAAATCCAGGTGAAAATGGACTTCCTGTTGTCATCTCATCAAATGTCTCACAAGAAATCAAAGATTTAATCAAGCAAAGCCAAGACACTTATGGATTCAATCAATTCTTATCTTCAATGATCAGCCTCAACCGTTACATCCCAGATGTCCGTCCAGAAGAATGCAAACAAAAAACTTACAGAACTGATAAATTTTCTAAAGTTTCAATCGTAATTCCATTTTATAATGACGATTGGACGTTGTTGATCAGGACAATCCATTCGATCATCAGAATGACTTCTTTGAACTTGATTGAGGAGATTATACTTGCTGATGACTTTTCAACACACGAGCACCTGCTGGAACCACTCGAAAGCTACACATCAACCCTTCCAGTCAATGTCAAAATCATCAGATCACATACTCGACTTGGAATTGTTGCAAATCGAGTTCTCGGTGCCAGAAATGCAGTCGCACCAGTCGTAATTTACATCGATAGCCATGTTGAGCTCCATACTGGATGGATAGATCCAATTCTTGACAGATTTGTTGACAACATGGACCTCATAGTCCTTCCAAATGTTTCGTCCATCAACAGCTGGGACTTGAGCATCCAATACACCTACAAGGCTGGAAAAATCTACGCATTTAATTGGGGAATGCATGAACTTTGGGCTGACTTGAAATGGTTCGAAGGAAATCACCCAACTCCACTTTTTGATCCAAAAATTGCTCCAATTGGAACTTTTGCTGTTTTGGCGATTGGAAGGAAATTTTACGAGAGAATTGGATACCTTGATTTGGACTTTGATGTCTGGGGTGGTGAGGATTATGAGTTAGTCATTCGATCATGGCTTTGTGGTGGACGAGTTGAATTTGTGCCATGCAGCATTATTGCTCACATGTTTAGACAGCACAAATATCCACATCAAACAAAAGGCAAGAGAGGATATCGATGGAATATGGACAGAATTGCTGAATTGTGGATGGATGAATATAAAGAATTTTATTACAGTGACGTTGAGGAACATGAAAAGGTTTTTGGAAATTTAACGGAAATGATAGAGTTGAAGAAAAAGTTGAATTGTAAGCCATTCCAGTGGTATATTGATAATGTATATCCAAGTTTAATGGACATTAAGGTTAAGCTTAAAGTTAATGAGACTAAGAAGGAAAAATAAATTTTTTTGTGTGATTTATTTACAGTTTTGTTGGATTTTAATTTGTTTGGTATTGCAATCTGCTTAAGGCATGAGCTAAGACCTGTATTAGGCATTGATTTCAACGTTACAACATTACTTGCAGCTTATACTTAGAGACGATCTGCATCCTGCAAAGAAACTGTCCCAAATGGAACATGTCGTAAAAAATGGATGATGTGAAGCAGGATTTGACCAAATTCGATCACATGTTGGATTCACGCAGGTCTTATAAAGCTATTTTTAACCTTTTATATGCCGTGTGCCATTCAGGTGTGTACTTCGTTGACGTAATCAGTGAAAAATTCTTTTTACACTCGAAACCCTGAATCCTAGATAGGACGACCATCTAATGTTATACAAGAACCTTTATCTTAGATTATGGCGGGATAATATGTTAAGATTAAATAATTTGAGTCAATTCTGGGATAAAATTGTAAGAACAAGCCAAAAATATATTAGCATCTATGTTGTTTACCAGCCAGAAATTTTTCGAGGGGTTTTTTTGGAGTTTTTTTAATGACGGCAAAATTGGGACGTGTTTTGGAATTTTTTTCTCAAAAACCCCTAGCTAATTTCCATCAAGGATGGTGTTTTAACACCCAAATCACCCCCTGGATACTTCTATGTTGTATACCTAATATAGTTCACCTAAATAACCTTACTAAAGAAAATTAATTTAAACTTAAAAATATAAATTCTACTTTCCTTAAATCTGCAATAAACTTTAACAAAGACTAAAAATTACGTTTTAAAAAAATTCTTGAAAAAAACATTAAAAAAGCTAAAAATAGACCATTGACATGTTTTTCAATAAATTAGCAATGCTGCAATAGAAAATTACTTAAAACAAATAAAAACTTTGTCACGATTTTTAATTACTAAAAGCCTTCAAATATCCTATTAATTTAAAGTTAGAGCACTCAAGTCATGTCTGAATTTTATTTGAAGTTCCAGTTAATTTAAGCTTTTCATGTCATGAGCCCAATTAAATTTCTGTGATAAAATTTTTAAATTTTATTTGGTCGAAATATTTTGGGGAATCAAGTTTTAAAAATTTAACAAAGGAATCTGGGAAATTCTGATCACGATTCGTAAATTTTTCAAAAGGATCACAACTCATTTCTCAGTCACGACCTGCTCACGTTGTCTGAACGTGTGAACTAGACTGAATTTTATGATTAAAAAGGTTCAGTGTCACGAAAATTAAATAAAAATGTGTTAAAAAGAGACGCGACAGTTTCCAAATAGATCAGATACTAAGCACTGGTCGAACGGTGTGGATATAATCACACTTGGTGGAAATTAGTGAAGTTTTTCAAGATTAACAATTAGTTTTAAAAAAAAGTTTTTTAAATTTTGTTAAATTTTTCAAATAAAAATTTTATAAATTTTGTTAAATTTTTTAAATAAATTTTTTTTAAATTTTGCTAAATTTTTAAAAAATTTAAATTTTAAATTTTATTAAACTTTTCAACATAAAAAAATTAATTTGTTCAAAATATATTTTTTTATAAAAAATTCAAAATTTCGAATTGTTGAACAAAAAAGTTAAAAAAAATTATTTTTCAAAACAAAAAATTTAAATTTTTCAAAATATACTTTCTTAAAAATTTTAGAAACAAAGTTAAAAATTAGGAAAATAAAAATTTTGGTAAAATTAAAAAATTAAAATTTTGCTAAATTAAGAAAAATTAAAATTTTGTTAAATTTTTCAAAAAAAAATAAAGTTTTGTTAAATTTTTCAAAAAAATTAAAATTTTGTTAAATTTTTCAAAAAAATTAAAAGTTTGTTAACTTTTTCAAAAAAATTAAAATTTTGTTAAATTAAAAAAAATTAGAATTTTGTTAACTTTTTAAAAAACATTAAAATTTTGTTAAATTTTTCAAAAAAAATTATTAAAGTTTTTAAAACAATTTTTTTTAAATTTTTTTAGAGAATTAAAATAAATTAAAATATTAAAAAAGCATTTAAAATTTCAAATTTTCACGCCAATCAAATTGAAAAGTTATGTACACAACCTTTGTCAAACCATACCCAACCCCAAAAGCCTACAGCCCAATATCACCACAAATTCAATCAGTTTTCTCAGCAAAAAACTTCTTCAAATGGCTAACAATTATGATAATTATTTGGATATGTACTTACGTCATCATAATAGCAAAGCACAGCAAAAGTATTGAAACAAAACTCGAAAATGAAAATCAACTCATCAATCGACTTCAAAGTAAATTATCAGAAATAATGAAAGGTGGAATTGACATGAAAAATTCATTTGTTAATCAGTGGAACAATAACGAGACATCAAGTTTTGTAGATCCACAAAATCCCTACAATCTTAGTGACGGACTAACCGACATAGCCAAACAATATATCAAAAAATTTAACCTCACAAATCCTGGTCACATGGGAGTTCCAGTCAGAATCCCAAAAAATCAATCCAAAGATGTTGAACTTTTAGTTGGGCAGTCCTACAATGATTATGGATTCAATCAGTTCATATCATCAATGATCAGCCTTAATCGAGAGCTACCTGACGTCCGTACTGATGGATGTAAGCAAAAAGTCTACAGAACTGACAAATTTTCTAAAGTTTCAATCATAATTCCATTTTATAATGACGATTGGACAATTTTATTGAGAACTGTACATTCTGTAATTAGATTGACACCTTTGAACTTGCTCCAAGAGATTATTCTTGTCGATGACTGCTCAACGATGGACCATCTCAAGGAACCACTCGAAAATTACACATCAACCCTTCCAGTCCATGTCAAAATCATCAGATCACATACCAGACTTGGAATTGTTGCAAATCGAGTCTTAGGAGCTAGAAATGCAATTGCACCAGTCATAATTTACATTGACAGTCATGTTGAGCTGTTTACTGGATGGTTTGAGCCAATTATGGATAGGTTTGTTGACAATATAAACCTCGTTGTTTTACCGAATGTTTCTAAAATCTGGTCAGATGGAATGGATATTAATTACATGCACAATGCTGGGAAAATTATGGCAATCGATTGGCAGTTGCATGAAAATTTCGTTGACATGGCCTGGTTTGAAGGAAATCACTCGACTCCAGCTGACGATCCAAAAATAGCACCAATTGGAATTTTTGCTGTTTTGGCGATTGGAAGGAAGTTCTACGAGAAAATTGGATACTTGGATATTGATATGGACATCTGGGGTGGTGAAGATTATGAGCTGATATTCCGTACATGGCTTTGTGGTGGACGAGCTGAATTTGTGCCATGCAGTCACGTCGCTCACATGTACAGACAACATAAGTATTCAGAAAAGTCAAAAGGTAAAGGAGGATATCGATGGAATATGGACAGACTTGTGGAACTATGGATGGATGATTATAAGCAGTATTATTATCAAGGAATTGAGAAACATGACATAGTTTTTGGAGATTTGACTGAGAGGCTTGAATTGAAGAAGAAGTTGAACTGTAAACCATTCAAATGGTATATTGATAATGTTTTTCCAAGACTTAATGATATTCCCAAAAAAAGATGAATTTGATTTAATTTTAAATTTTTATTTCTAAGAATTTTTCAAAATAATTTTGTAAAATAAAATTTGTATATTTTAAATTTATAATAAAATAAAATTGCAGAATATGTGCTTTAGTAATTATTCCTTGTAGACAAACTAAGAAATTTTTAACATAACTTCAAAAATTTGAAACATAACCTAAAAAAATCTGAACATAACCTCAAATTTTAATGATTAGAGATCAAAACAAACACAAAAGACCCAAAAATATTGACCATGACCTCAATATTTAACTTTGAATTTAACAAATATTGATAACCTTAAAATCTAGAGAAATTTGCTGATCATAACCTCAAAGTTTAAACAGAAATGTCAAAAACTCTGATAATAACCTCAAAATTCAGTCAAAAGTTACAATAATTCTAAATATAATTATCAAATTTCAACTCTTAACTTAACAAGTAGTGATAATAGTCTCAAAGGAAAGAAAAATAATCATAACCTTAAAATTTGGAACATAACCTCAAAATACACACAAAAAGGTCAAAAATATTGATCATAACCTAAAAATTTGGAAGAATTCGCTAAAATAACCTCAAATTTTAGACAAAAGCTTCAAAAAATCTGATCATAAACTCAAAATTCATCTCATAACCTCAGAAATATTAATCATAAACCGAGAATTTAGAAAGCTTTACGAAAATTCAGATCACAATCTCAAAAAAAAAATCCAAATTTACTCAAATAGTTTCAAAAATTACATTAAAAAACAAATTGCAAAACTTTTCATGCCCAAAATTTACCTAAAATCTCTCTTTTCTCATTCTAGTTGCTCATAAATCGACATCATCCTAGTCAATCGACTTCAATTAATCTCACATCATAAAATAATCTCAATAAAATTGAGTGAATCATGGCCGATAGAGCTCCACTTTTATCATCAAATTCAGAAATAAGAAATATTCAAGTAGATCAAATAGATTCGTCATCTCAACAGAACCCTGACAGTCATCATCGTATTGCAAATTACGGAAGTATACAGGAAAATAATACAAGTCAATCGAGTGATTTATCAGATGATTCAATGCCTGACGATAAAACAACGTTAAAATTTTTCGAGAAACTCGGATTCTCACTTGGTCATGTCTACAATGACTTGTGTGCTGGAATTTGGTTCAGTTACACGCTGTTGTTCATGCAGGGTGTACTTAACATGCCTGGACCTGAGGCTGGAGCAATGGTCATGCTAGGACAAGTTGGTGATGCCATCGCAACTCCAATTGTTGGAATGTTAACAGATAAATTCAGCACGAAACGGAAGTGGCATATTTTTGGAACATTTTTAGTGATTTTGACCTTTCCACTGATATTTTCAATCTGTCCATTTTGTGATGTTATGCCATCATGGTGGCATCTCATATATTTCACAATAGTCATTTTAATCTTTCAATTTGCATGGCCTGTTGTACAAATTTCTCATCTTGCCATGATTCCTGAGATATCAAGGACACAGAGAGACAGAAGTGAGTTAACAGCAACGAGATATTCAGCATCGATTTGTAGTAATGTTGTGGTGTATATTGTGACATGGGCTGTGCTGCATTTACAGACGAGTACCGAAAGTAAAATCACACCTGCTGATTGGCCAAAGTTTAGGGTGAGTTGAGTTTTAACCTCAAAATTAATATTTTATCCTCAAAGTTCAGATTTGAACCTCAAAATTTGGATTCAAACCTCAAAATTTGAATTCTAACCTTAAAATTTGGATTCTAACCTCAAAGTTCAGAATTTAACCTCAAAATTTGATTCATAACCTCAAACTTAATTATTTTTACTTCTTTTTTAGGACATTGCCTTAATCCTGACTCTCATCGGTGTCTCCATGTCAGTTCTCTTCCACTTCTCCCTCTCCCTATCAAACTACGAGTACCGTCGTCGTCTTACAATGAGAGCTCGCATGCCAGCTATTCCATCACGATCAAGTGACACAGAATCATTAATTACAAACACATCAGCTGATGATCCGTCATCATCAACATCAACAGTCGTTGAGAATGGTTCAGTTCCACAAGTTGCAGCTATTCCAAAGAAAAATTTCTTCAGATCACCACTTTTGTATCAAAATGCACTGCTTTATGTGTTTTCAAGACTATTTATGACAACTTCATTAGTTTATATGCCATTGTGGTTAAATGAGAGAGCTTATGTGCCGACATCACCTACAACAGTCTCAACAATTGGACTTGCTGACTTGCCAGATAACAAAAGTATTGAAAATATTGCAACAGTTCCACTTGCGTCATTCGTGGCTTCCTTCTTAGCTTCAATGTTTTTTAAAATGAGTGATAGATTCGTTGGACATAAGGTTGGCTACCTCATAGGATCCGTCATTAGTGTTTTTGGATGTGCATGGGTCGCTCTAGCAGCAACACCAACTTCATCCGTGTGGGAATTATATGCTGTTGCTACATTCTTTGGTGCTGGCAGTTCTGTCACGATGATTGCGAGTCTTTGCATTACAGCTGACATGATTGGACCTCATGCTGATCAGGGTGGCTTCATCTATTCAGCTGTTACGTTCTGTGATAAATTAATTACTGGAATTGCTGTTGTTGTTATTGAGACTGTGTAAGTTGCAAATTTACTTTAAATATTAAGATGATCATCTCTAAGTTCAAATTCTAACCTCAAAATTCAGAACCTAACCTCAAAGTTCAGAACCTAACCTCAAAATTCAGAACCTAACCTCAAAATTCACATTCTAATCTCAAAATTTACATTCTAACCTCAAAATTCACATTCTAACCTCAAAATTCACATTCTAACCTCAAAATTCAGATCTTAACCTCAAAATTTACATTCTAATCTTAAAATTCACATTCTAATCTCAAAATTCACATTCTAACCTCAAAATTCACATTCTAACCTCAAAATTCACATTCTAACCTCAAAATTCACATTCTAACCTCAAAATTCACATTCTAACCTCAAAATTCACATTCTAACCTCAAAATTCACATTCTAACCTCAAAATTCACATTCTAACCTCAAAATTCACATTCTAACCTCAAAATTCACATTCTAACCTCAAAATTCACATTCTAACCTCAAAATTCACATTCTAACCTCAAAATTCACATTCCAACCTCAAAATTCAGAACCTAACCTCAAAATTCAGAACCTAACCTCAAAAAAATCTTATTTTTATTTCAGAAAATGTAAAACCCACGACGAATGTCCAACTTACTATCGAGATGTGTTAGCATATGCCTGTGGAGTATCAGCGATTCTCGGAATTGTGACTCTAACCACGTTGACTTGCACAAAAACAATAACAGATAGAATCGAACGAGAAGAACGGAGGGCACTGAGGACTTAAATTATGAACTTAATTTGTAGAATATTTAAATGTTTCAGACTTTCTCATTATTAAGTCGTAATTATTTATTGCATTGATGTAGCATAAAATAGATCGAAATTGTTTACAAGGGGTTCTTTTTGAAATATGCAGAAAAAATTCTGAGACATAAATAATGACATTGTATTATATCGAAAAGCTAGTATTTGATTTTTATAAAGCTGACTGTTTCCTAATTTAAAATGTTAATAAATATTTAAAATTGCATTTTTGTTTTATTTATTACTTTAATTTTCTAAAGACGGAGGTTATGCTTCTGGCCACTGATTTACAATTCAATTTTGAATTTAGTTTCAATCAGGGGCTGGTTTGAAGGGTATATCTTCATGTACACTAGGTTATGACCTCGACTATACCCCTAGGGTATGGGGTGTAACCATAGAGTATGGAGTTTACCCTTGGGTATACCAGAGAAACCAGCCTTAAAGCTTGAAATTGACTTGATTTTTGCAAGATTATTCTATTCGGAAAACAGTAGCAGAAGTAAAAAGAAGATCAAAAATGAACAAAAATTGATAAAGATTGAACAATAATGATCAGCTCTGCACCTTTGTTCGACAATTTAGCCACAAAAATTTCCAAATATTTCTAAAAAGTTCAACATTTCTTATCAGTAACAAATTACTCAATATCATGGTGTCACCATAAATTATTCAAATTCCAATTAATACAATATAAAATTTAATTAAATATTCGTGCAGACGTCAAACCACAGTCCACTACTCTGGCGTGTGGATGAATATTAACTATTTAAAAATAATAGTTTATTCGAAAATATTTGACAAAAAAGCTGATTGGAAATTTACAAAGAAAAAATCGATTATTCTTTTCAGAAAGGAAAAAAATGCATTTTTTCTTTAAGTTATGTTCTGCTCACGAATACAAGGCATGTAAGTAAAGTTCAATATTTATATTTTATTAACCATAACAATCCTCACGAGTTTGTCATTAAAAATTATTTAAAAATGTACAGAAAAATAAAATTGACAGTTCAGAACTAAAAGTGAATTTTTGGGGACTAGACGGATTGTCTAGGAATTTAAATTGCTTATTAATAATTTTTTTACCTGATAAAATAAATTTATTTATTTAAAAATAGTAGATTTTGTGGTATCTTGGTCATAAATTTTTAATAAAATTGGGTTAAAAATTATTCAAATTTTTAAAAAAAATTATTTTAAAAAATAAAACTAAAAGCAAAACTAAATTTTTTTCCAAATTTGGGAAAATTCAAAAAAATTTTGAGAAAACTTAAATATTTTCAAAAATATTCTGGAAAACTTCATTTTAAAAAATTGGAAATTTTATTTAAAAAAAAATTATTGAATTTTTTTAAAAATAAAATCCAAAAAAATTTAAAAATTGTAATTGTAAAAAACATTTCTGCAAAGTATTCAGAACCCTTCAAATTGTACCCTAAAGATGTACAACCAAAAATCAACAACGTTCAACAATTCACAAAATTACATCCCATTATTATCGTCTAAAAATTTCTTCAGATGTGTGAAAATTTTAATAATTTTATGGATCATCATTTACATAATCATAGCTACAAACTACAGCAAAGATATAGAATCAAAAATTGAAGAAGAAAACCAAATTATCGATAAATTCCAAAATAAATTATTAACTTTGATGCAGCATGGAATAAAAGTTAAAAATTCAGTAATTGACAAATTTAATTTACCTGAAAATTACACTTTTGATCCCAACAATCCATTAAATCTGGGTGATGGACTGACGGATGAAGCAAAAAGATTCATGAAGGAACTAAACCTAACAAATCCAGGTGAAAATGCAGCTCCAATAAAAACCCCACTCAAAGTATCAGATGAGGTCAAAAGATTGATTAAACATGGTTTCGACACATATGGCTACAATCATTTCATTTCAACTTTAGTCAGCCTCAATCGAGCCTTACCTGATGTCCGACCTGACGAATGCAAACAAAAAATTTACAGAAATGACAAATTCTCAAAAATATCAATCGTAATTCCATTTTATAATGACGATTGGAACTTATTGATGAGAACTGTTCATTCAGTCATCAGAATGACACCTTTGGAATATATCTTAGAGATCCTGCTGGTCGATGACTGCTCAACAATGGAACACCTCAAAGAACCACTCGACAAATACACCGCAACCCTTCCAGTTAAAATCAGAATCATCAGATCACATACGAGACTTGGAATTGTCTCAAATCGAGTCCTTGGTGCCAGAAATGCTCGAGGACCAATCATCGTCTACATCGATAGCCATGTAGAGCTCCATCTTGGCTGGATTGATCCAATTCTTGACAGATTTGTTGACAACATGGATCTGATTGTCGTTCCTAATATTTCACTAATTAATCCAAGAGATATGTCCATTGACTATAAATACAACGTTGGAAAGATGCTCGCAATTGATTGGCAGCTACAAAGTAAACTTGTTGACATAAAATGGTTTGAAGGAACAAATGCAACACCAACTTGGGATCCAAAAATAGCACCAATTGGAATTTTTGCTGTTTTAGCGATTGGAAGGAAATTTTATGAGAGAATTGGGTACTTGGACATAGACATGGATGTATGGGGTGGTGAAGATTATGAGTTAGTATTCCGTACATGGCTTTGTGGTGGACGAGTTGAATTTGTGCCGTGCAGCAACATAGCTCATATGTTTAGGAAACATGTATATTCGATTAATCTAAAAGGTAAAGGCGGATATAAATGGAATATGGCGAGGATTGTTGAAACTTGGATGGATGATTATAAGAAATATTTTTACAAAGTCCTAAATGGCAGTAGAGTGGAATATGGCGACTTGACGGAGAGGATTGAACTGAAAAAGAAATTGAACTGTAAACCATTCCAGTGGTATATTGATAATATCTATCCGAAACTTAATGAAATTCCAAAAAAAGCGTGATTTTCCTTAAAATTAGATTAAGATCATTAAAGTTAATAAAATATAATTTTTAAGTTTTGATGATTTTTTACTTTTATTTTGATTTCAGTTTTTAAAACGAACATTAAAAAAATTTCAATTTTATTTCCTCATATTTTAAATAATTTTTGTATCATCACACTGAAAAATCCATAAATGTTTTTTAAAAGTTATATTAATGATAATTCTGCATGGCATAGTCTGATGAACAATTATGATCTATTAGATAGTCAAGAAATTCTCAAGCGGACATAAAATATCTAAGGCATTGACCAATTTTGTACTCAGTGGTGGCCAAAAACACTATTTGAAGATCATCTAAAAAACTCTCTAAAAAATCAAGCTTAACATTCAATTATTATCAAATTTTCATCCAACATACACAAAAATCTATAATCTAAAGCTTAAACGGCAGAATCAGCAGGTTGAACAATAATCCTGCGTACGTTAGGCTTCTCTGGTTTTGGTCTTTTTGATCTCTTCAATTTCTTGTTAAGCACATTCTTCTTGCGTCTAACAACAACTCGCTTCTTTTGCTTCAACTTTCCCAACTCATTGATATAATTTCTCAGTTTTGAGGTGTAAAAGCTCAGATCTATCTTATCAATGAAGTCATGAAAGAATATCTCAAATAAAAACACGAGTATAGAACAGACATGGCCAATAATTAATAAATAAAAGACTTGCGATAAATCTTTGAGTCCCAAGTTTGCCGATTCATGACTATGTGTGGTGACTTCATAATCATTTTGACCAAGGAACAGAGTCCAAGCTTGTGGCAGTCCAGCTTCAAATGATACGTCCATGAGGTGTTGAAACTTTTGTATGAATGGATTATGATAACCAACTAAGATGTATCCATAAGCTGATAGTATTTTTTGTGGCAGAATGTAGTATTTCTTCTCAGCAGTTTGGTACATCTTGAACAAGCTGTGGGCAAATTCACATTGCATGATTATTGCAGACTCTTTAGTAGCTGAGTTAAACATTATATTATTAATTTCGTCATCGGTATGTAAATTAGGACCTAAGATATCAGCTCTTGATTTTACAGCTTGAAACTCGCCAGAATACTTTACAATTTCAACGAAACTTTTGGTAACTAAAATCCTCATGTCAGACTCGAGTAGCTCATCAACTGTCTTGATCCTATTTTCACTTTCAGGTTGGATCATAAATGAGGTTATAACACCTTGGTAGCCATTGCTGAGGACAAAGATCATCGAGACAATCAACTGAAGCAGAATGATAAGCACAACTCGATTTGTTCGACGAAATTCGACACCTTGACCAACAAACATTGCAAACATGCCAAACATAAGGAGCCAGAAGGAGTCAGAAGTTCCACGGTTGTGAAACAGTCGCCAAGTCACTAAACATGCGAGGACTGTAAGACCCAAAAGTAACCAAACAAAACGATCGAATGGCTTGATGAATATTAATTCAGTTACACTCGTTCTTGGTGGTTTTGGGACTAAAGCACAGAACCCATTTTCCTCATAAGTCAACAATTTTGGAGTTTCGAATGGTAAGAGTATTTTATTTATCGTTAAATGAAGTCGGCGTTGCTTATCGTAGTCCCGAATATCAAGCATACCTTGAATTTTATGATATTTTGCGACTGCGTTCATTTTCTCCTCCAAAATTTCCACAAACTTGACCATTTTGCTGACCACATTGCCAGATATTGTCGATAAAAATGGCGGTTGATTGTAAACAGGAATATGAATCGGAAATCCTTTGGAATTCTTGATTTTGTCAGGAAAGAAGTTCCTTTCAAGACTTACCGATGATTTAACATGAGCTATGTCTGGTTCAGCCATAATTGATTCAGTATATTTTGTCTCAAATTTTCCATTGACCTTGTGCATTAAAGCAACATTTAAAAATCCAGCATGTGTAGCCTTAAACAGAATTTCCGTACTCATCTCCTGGGGTATGGATGAGTGTGAAACAAATAGAATGTTTGCCATGTAATTCCAGACTGCTTTGATGTAATTCCTTTGAGCCAGGGTGGCAATTATGTTCTGGTAAAGTTGAAACAAATCAAAAAACATTAAAAGGTAAACAACCTTCCTTACTAGATTAAATCAAACAAAAAATCGACTGCAGGGGCGTATCCAGGATGTCTGTTTTGGAAGAAGCTTCTCAATTCATGACTTTTTGTTTTGAACCCCACCCTCTCCTCCCCAGATACGACCCTGAATTATTTTCTATCCAGAGGATTTGGAATAATTGTACATACCATATTAATGTCACATCCCTCAAAAATCATCAACTTTGCTTTCCTCAAACCATCATTGTGAAGTGGCTTGTTTAAATCTGTAAGGATTATCGGATTTTCCGTACCTAAGCATCGAGATAAGTCACCAATTATGGAATCTTTTACATTGTCATCAATTCTCGCAAGTAGAATGTCACCTGTGCCTTCTTCTAAATTAATGGTGTCCTTTAAGTTTTCGCAGAGAGAATTTGCCGAATTATCATCATTAAGTAGGGTTCTTAAGAAGATATTTGGGTCAATTGCTGATGCTTTGATGAAAAGTGTTAAAGAGAATGCGAAAATCAATAAGATTTTCATGCTTGAGGCTGAGAACTAAGCCTTAATTATACTATTAATCGTTGAAAGATTCTAGCCAGCGATGCGTGGAGCTAAAGGCACTAGCAATTCCGTTTGTTGTAAAATCTATATAAGTCTTAGTAGGAATATGCTTAATATTTTTTTTATTTTTTTGATAATTTTTTTTATAAAATTAACTTTGAATTGTCAAATCACAATAAATTATTTATTATTTATTTATTCACATTAATTAATATCTTATATAGTTCACAATTTTTAAAAACTTTTATGACAAAACAATGAAAACTGACGTGGCTTTTTAGTGCCTGATTCACAACATGTACTCCTAAAGCTTTTAATTATTACACAATACTGATTGACTGATGACACTTGTGCATTTGTTTAGTAAAATTCTAAAGTTTATAATTTCAGTTGCTAATATTCTGTCTCTTTCTGCCACAAAGAATCATGCAAATTGTATTCAAATCAATATTACCATAGATGCAACAAGTTACATGACTGCAAATCAATTAAAAGTTATTAATAATTTTTATTTACTTAGAAATTATCTGTCCATCTATATGTGCATCCCTCTATTGAATAGCCTGTTATTCAGTCAATTTTATGTATTTATGTATGTGAGTCAAAGAGTCCGTCAGTCGATCCATCTGTCAGCAAGCTCAAACCAATGAAATTCAACCCTCAACATTGATAGGTGCAACGATAATTCTTCGGACTTTTGGTTTGTCTGCTTTTTGCTTTGTCCTTCTTATCTTCTTAGCTTGTCTTTGCTTCCTAACTTTTGGATAATTTTGCTTGATTTGCCCCAATTGACTGATATAGTTCCTCAATTTTGAAGTATAGAAATTCAGATTTAGCCTCACAATGCAGTCGTGAAAGCAAATTTCAGCCAAAAATAACAAAATAGCTAACGTATATCCAATGAGTAAAGTATGAAACACCTGGAAAAGATCCTTCAACTGCAAAATGTCAGACTCAACATTTTCGTCAACTTTCAATATTCCACGATTTTCATATAGTTTCCAAGCTTGAGGCAATCCAGCTTCAAATGACCAATCCATTAAGAGCTGAAATCTTTCAATGAATGGATTCAAGAAGCTTGCTTCGAGTTGTTCAATGTACAGCAATATCTTCTCAGGCAGCATGTAATAACTGGATAGAGTCTCGTATATTGCCAGTATATATTCAGCCATGTCACATTTCATGATGAGAGCACTTTTATGTTTTGTCAAATTATAGATAGCCTGACTGGTTATTACCGTATGTGTCACATCCAATTTATACTGAATTTTCTGAAATTCTTCAGAATCTTGGATAAGATTTTCAAAACTTGGACTAGATGTGATTCTTATGTCAGAATCCAGCAGTTCCTTTACAGTCTTCATCCTGCTTTCGCTTTCAGGTTGAATCATGAATGAAGTTATAACACCTTGGTAGCCATTGCTAAGAACAAAAATCATCGAGACAATCAACTGAAGCAGAATGATAAGCACAACTCGATTTGTTCGACGAAATTGAACACCTTGACCAACAAACATTGCAAACATGCCAAACATAAGGAGCCAGAAGGAGTCAGAAGTTCCACGATTGTAAAACATCCGCCAAGTCACTAAACATGCGAGGACTGTGAGACCCAAAAGTAACCAAACAAAACGATCGAATGGCTTGATGAAAATTAATTCAGTTACACTCGTTCTTGGTGGTTTTGGGACTAAAGCACAGAACCCATTTTCCTCATATGTCAATAATTTAGGAGCATGGTCAGTTCGTGGCATTCGAATGGCGGTGTTCAATGTCAAATGCATTTTTTTAGACTTCCATAAATTTGCAATATCATCCACTGTCCAAATTCGAGGAAAAATTATGCTTCCGTTCATTTTTTCGCGCAAAATTATCGCAAAGTAAATCATTGGACCTGACATTTGATTCGATTGAATTTTTATTCGCGGTTGGTCTGAAATGCAGGCAATTTGAATGGGATATCCTTTAAGATTCTTCAACTTGTCAGGAAAAAACAATTTAGGTTTGCTTAAATCACTGGTGGCATAAAGTCCCATAGATATGTCTTTAGCGTAGTCAACATAAAGCCTATTGAATGCATTGTGGACAACTGCAACATTTAAGAACCCTAAATGCCGAAAATTCTTCAGAATTTGTGAGCTTAGCTGAGGTTTGTTATCTCCTCGTACAATTAAGAGAACTTTTGACATGTGACTGAAAACTTTGGACTTGATCTGCTGGATTATTACTGATGTAATGGAATTCTGCATTTAAATTGGAAAGATAATTTTTTATTTTAGGTTATCTTGGTTCTTTGGTAATCCTTACAACTTAGGTGGAGGAAAGGGTTGGTAGGGGTATCCTAAGGAAGTTCTTGAAATCAGCTCCAGAGATTGGTTGATTAGCTTATCTAGGGACTAGGGTTTACACTACCCAAGAGGTATACCCTATTATGCACCCTATCCCCACTGGGGTACATCACTGCTGTAGAGCGTAGGATTAAACTAGGGTTTGGTAGAGGTTAATACATCTTTACCTTTATAAAGAAACCTGGTGTCCTAGGTTATACTCTAGTTAATGTCTTTAGGATGGTAAGCTTATTTCCTAGAGTACCAGAGAAACTGAATCCTGGGATAGTGCATATTATAAGATATGTGTCTCAATGACCTCATTTGCGATTGACCACAGAATAATATTCTTAAAATAAATATTTTATTTACTCACCAGATTAATATTCTGCATTTCCATCATTATTAATCCAGCTTTCTTTAACCCTTGCCTTTCAACAGATGTCGTTAGATCCGCTAACACAACAAGATGATTTTCTGAGAGACACTTTGACATTTTTCCGAGAACTGAATTTTCTACACTTGTGTCAACTTTTGCTAGTAAAATATCATAGGAGTCATTTTCAGATTGTATTATATCGTTTGTGAGTTTACAGAGAGCATCAGCAAATGTCTCATTGGGAAATTGCGTAGTTTGCCAAGCATTTCCACGAACTATGGCTGGAGATAGAAAGACTGTAAGAAATACGAGTAAAATGATCGAACTCATTATTTCTGACTTTTTCACTATATTTGCCAAATTATTAACCAAGAGAGTTTTATGACCATTTTATTAACTTTACACTATCAAACTTAAAACTTATTCCATAACTTCCTGCTCGAGTGCAAAATTAAATTTTTAAGGATTGTTCACAGATGATGTCTATGAAAAAACTAACTTTTCTCTTGTCGTAAATTTTTAAGGCATTTTATTTTTTAATTTTTAATATCACATTTTACATAAATGGTGTCTTTTTGGTATCCATAGATGCAACAATTTTCAAACTCAATTGATTTTTCAATACCATTATAAAGTTATTTAATTTGTTGACTTACACAATTATCATTGAACTTTAATTGTTCATTTTCACATTGAATAAATTATCATTTTTTACAATCTAGGCTCAACTTATGAAGGCTTGAATGAGGGGCTGACCAAAACTAAATTTTTGAATTATGAAGCATTAGAAAATCTCATGAACGGCTTAGTTATGATGTTCTCGTGTCCTTTGTCTCAACTAAAGCCAAATAATTTTTTAAATTAATTTTTATCTATCATGACTGACCGGATCAATTAGATCTGAAGTGTCTTCAGCTGGTTTCACCGAGTAGCAGATACCCTTTTACATTATCATGACTGGCAAAACACCACTATTGTTTTGTGCAATCTTCTTAATTGAATTTGCATATCTTTATATAAGATATTATAAAAACAAGCAAACTCTAGGATTTTCGTTAAATTTTTAGCATTTTGATTAACACTTCAAATCCTAAGTATGCAAATGGACATTGTCACGCAATGGCATCTTTTAATAAAAAACATGAGATAAAAATGAAAACAACTCAGCTGAATATAAAATGAGTAAAAACTTAATATTTTGAGAGAAATTCTCATCTTCTCAGGAAATTTTACACTACCGGGTTTTTTTTATCGTTGATACTTAAAAATTGGATTTTTGTCTCTTTTTTAAAGCTGCGATTATTTTGGAATTCCTACAAATTAAATAAAACTAGTTTTTGTCTCTCATTTTTTGGATTCTCCGGTGAGTCTTCTTGTTGATTTAGGAAATAAACAGCCTTCATATTTATTCTCATCAAAATTGTCGAAGATTGTGGATTAAAATACAAAGTGTTCCGATAAAATTACAAAATTTCTATTTAAATTAAAGAAATGTAAAATTTTCAAATAAAAAATGAGTAAATTTTTTCAAGTGAACTTTGCAAAACTTCAAAATTTTGGAAAATTATCAAATCAAGGTGGATCAAAGAAAGAAAATGCAGGTAAATTGAATTATTTAAATATGTATTCACTGGTTTTGAGTAATCATGACTGAATGGGAATATTTGACTCGATATGGAACATTTAATAATAATTATTAAAAATTCGGGACTGTCCATTGACTCGCATTTTGTCAAAATAGACATTATCTATAATTATTAGGGCCTTAACACTCGGGAGAAATTCAGTTTTTGATACTGTCTCAAGATTCCGGTGTTTGATTAAATCAAAACATCCAAATTTACATTCCAAATAGGAAAAAAGTAATAAAATATCAAGTTTTCATTTTCATGTGGAAATATCAAACAAAATAATAATAATTTACGCATTAAAAATCAAGACGATCATAAACAAAATCACAAGGTTTTTGGTTGAGGTCATAAAAATTTTTATGATAATTCTCAGCGTTGTTTTAAGCAGGTGTTGAATTAAAACTAACATATGTTAAATATGGTAATGTAATCTTTCAAAACATCTTTCATGCCTCATTCTGGATTCTTTTATTTAATTTCAAAAATCTTTTATAAATTAACAAAAATTAAAAATTTACTAGGGTGTGGCATTGCAAGTGCGCGAAGCCTAGGTCTTGACAGACGCCTGGGGCGTAGCCAGAAATTTTCTCAAATTATCTTAAAATTCTTTATATTTAAGGTGACAGTTTGGAACTTGCAACGAATGAGAATAACGCAGCAGGTCCATCTGTGTCCACTTTTGAGATTAAGACACTAACTAAAACAGACTGCAAGAACCTTCAGAAATTGATTAATCTATTTGACTCAGATGAATTGAAACACGAGCTTGAAGACCAAACAACAGTTCTGCTTCTTAAAATACCAGTCAATGATCTATTTGATGGCATAGACTCGGAAGTGCTCGGAGATATCAGCAGAAAATGCTTTAACAAATCTATAGTCATCTTTGTAACATCAGAAAATTCTAACAAAGCTTCAATCTACTGGAAATCAAAGGACATCCAACAACTAATCACCTTAGTGCATTACGAAGAAGAATTTACTGAAAATGACAGCAAAATTTACAAATTCGTTGCTGATTACTTGTCAAAATCTTTAAGTAGAAGCGAATTAGGTAAGAACTTAACCTTGCAGACCAAAACTTGACACTAAGCTTTTTAAATTCCAATTTTTTTAACCTCAAACTTAATTAATTTTTAGGATTGTATAAAGAATGGCAGCAATACTCGAACGGAAGTGAAGTTGGAGCTCACCTGCTAGCTGATACGCGAGATTACAATCTACTTCTTATTGCTGCTGAATCAGGAAATGCTGAGATTGTTCAAATACTCTTAAATTGCGGTGCAAATACAGTTACAGACGATGGAGTTAGTGCTCAAGATTTGGCATGGAAGCATCGACACTCTAAGGTTCTGCTTGCCTTGGCTCAAGCTAATTTGCCATATCCTGATGGAATTGACATCAACCAACTGTCAGATGACTTCAAGACGTTCTATAAAAATACTGAGGAACTTCACGCAGCAATCATTGAAAAAAATGAAGAAAAAGTGAAAGAAATTTTAAATTGTGATAAAAATCTTGAATTTTATTTCGACTTTTCCAACAAATCAGCAGCAAGAATCGCAGTGGATGCAAAAGCTTTCGATATTTACGAGATTCTTGTTGTACACGAGATATTTTTAGCACCTCACGAGTATCAACAAGGAATATTTGACAAATTAGAATCAAACGATCAAAAGTTAATTCGAGAACTTCACAACAAACATTCAAAGGATCTTCCAGATAAGCATATCAACGTCCTCATGGCTCATTCATTCATCAGCCATGACGTACCAGATGCACAAGGCAAGTTGAAATATGTTTATGAAGCTTACAAGCACTTAAGTCAAGATTCAAGACTCAGCACGATCCTCAAAGTTGTTGCTGCATCGAAAAATGCCAGAATTATTTATGACTTTAACCGAGATGCTGTAAACATCGCAGATCCAACAACAAGTGGCAACACTGAAGGTGTCTTCTATCCAATGGGCAGAATCTACATTGGTGCACGTCAGTTGCTTGATGAGACTACAAGAAGTCAAGCCATTGGCACCTTAGCTCATGAACTGTGTCACTATGCAGTCAATTTAACTTATTGTAATAAAGCTCAACCATACAAAAGCAACGACAACCAAACCATGCAGGAATTTGAAAAAATCAACGAGAAATGTCAAAAAGAGAAAGGCAAGGAGGAAGTTGTTGATCTAGTTCATGAATGTTATCCAGTAGACATGCATCATGCTGAGTTAATTGTTCGTCCAGCTCATTTGATTGCTTTGTACATGAACCAACCTGAAAGATTAGCTGAACTTGGTCAAACCTTCCCAGATCTTTTTGAATTCTTCGAAAGAATAATCAAGGAAATGGAAGCAGCTATTCCAGAGATTGAAAGACGTGATGAAGTGGAAATCGAGAAAAAGGATCAAAAAATTTCTAAGTTAAGAAAAAAATTAGTTTTAAGTGGAATATTTTCAGTAATTGGCATCATTGCTGTTGCAGCTATTGTTGCTGTTATTTTTTATAAGCCAATTTATAATTTTAAGGAATTATCCGAAACTTACAAGCTTAAAGTAACAAATGCTCCAATAATCTACAAAAACATTGAGGTTAGGTTCCATGATTTATTCCCAGACAATTCTACAGCTTATTACAATTTAACTTCCGATCACATTTCAAGAATCCTTGATGGACATGCCTTAAATTTCAGTGATCCTCACTTATCTTATTTAAATGACTTAGTCCATCATGATTGGGAAAATTTGGCGGGAAAACTAAAACAGAAATTTTTAACCTCAAACTTTACATTTCAAAATGAAAGTTTAATGTTTGAAAAATTGGGAGAAATAAATTCGGAAGTCTTTAATTCACTGAGATCTAAGCAGATGGTGAATGTGTTGAATGGGAAGGAACTAGTTGTTGGAAAAATGATTCAGAACAGGACGGAATTTTATGTGGAAAGAAGATTTATATTTCAAGGAGCGGCTATAAATTCAGCAAATGTAACATATTTTACTAACGTTGAAGATACTATGGATGATATAATTGATAAGACAACTAGAGCGAGGGTATTTATTCTATCTTCGGAAGCAGGTGCTGGTAAAACAGTAACTTTTGAGCAATTAGCGATGAAGATTAAACGAAAATTTCCAATGCGATGGGTTTCTTACATAGATTTAAAAGAATACACTAGATTCTATAACATAACTCCAGAGAATGTTGACATTAAGAAGCTTTTGCATAATATTTTAAACCTTAATTCAGAAAAGGAATTTGAAAAAAGAGTTTTTGATGAGCTTTACAATTCTGGCAACGTTATCTTGTTGTGGAATGGTTTTGATGAAATTTCTCCGACTTACAATAATTTTGTACAAACTGTTTTTAATACAATCCACAAAACAACAGAAAATGTACAACATGTCAGTACTAGACCTTTATATTCAGGCCAGTTACAAAAAATCTTATTAAACCGAGCTTATCAACTAATTCCATTTAACGAAAAGGAACAAAGAGAATTTTTAAGGAAATTTTTTATAATTCAGAATGTAAATAGTTCAAAAATCGATGAGTATGTTGATAAAGTTCATAATATAGCGCTAACGTACAACTTTATCACACCATTTATGTTAAAAGTGATTGGTGAATTACACGAGGAAGGAAGTTTACTTGAAAAACAGAATTTTTACAAGATATTTAAAATATTTATTGAAAAAAAGATCAAAATATGGCAAGAAAGTGACTATGCACAGAATATAACGAGAAAGCTATTAGCAGGCAGTTTTAAATTCAATATCATTGAATTCCACCAAAATTATGCTCTCAAAGTACAACTAAAATTTGTTTGGAAGCTACATAAGCTAAAAATTATGCAGAAAGCAATCCCTTCCGATCTACGTTACGAGGAAATCTCTCGAATGGGTATTCAGTACATGAATGGTCCATTTGAATGTAATTTTTCACATCGAACCTTTATTGACTATCTAACTGCTCAGTATTTCTATGAAAACTTTTATATGGCTGATTGCGATATGAGTATTAAGGAAGCAGAATTAAGAATCGAAGCATTCATTTATATATCAGTGGCTGTACAAAATTTGGATTTATATTATAAATTTATTAAAAATTTTATCAACTCTGATGATGTCGGAAAAAGCTTTTGTCCTGCGATATCGATGCTCCTAAGAACAAATTATAAGAGACTTTTCTTTGACACAATCGGTTACAGCAATGTTGAATTGATTGAGTTTTTTATCGAGTTTTTTAAGAAAGACCACGACGTTCTGATAGATTTGCTTCATGTTAACGAAAATGAAACATTTTACACAGGCTTGTTTAATCCGTTTTATAAATCAAAAAATTTACAACCTGACAAAATTATGAACGTAGTCAAAAATTACTTAAACGATGAAGAATTTGACAAATTCATTAACGGTAAGAATCAGAAGGGAAAAATACTTTATGGAATGCATTTTTACAATTCATCGAATGTTCAAAAAGTCCATCATAATTATGAAAATAATTTCAATTCTTCAATGTCTTTGCAAACTGTAAATGAGGAACTTCTTAATAGTTTAACTGAAGATGAACAGAGAGAAGTTTTAGAAATCTTGGTACAGCCAACAATTTATAACAGTAATATTAAAATAGAGGACACAGATTTCGAAGAAAATTGGTCAAAAATTGAAAAGTTGTTTTCAAGAAAGAAGCTAGTATCGCTATTAGGAAAGACAATGAAAAGTTTTTGTCAATTTTGTCCTCAAAGTAACACTACGTTCCATAGACTTCTTTTGAACAAGTCTGAAGAGCTTTTCACATCCGATGAAATCATTGAAATGTACATGACAGAAAGTATTTTACATAAGGCTGTACTCAAGCAATATTTTTTCAATTCATTTTGGAATATTCTAGTTAAACATACAAACCAAACTACTCGTAGAAATATTCTTATGCAGGAATCACCTCTTCAGTTCATTCGATATTTTCAGACAGGATTTCAACAATTTGGGATATTTACCTACGATTATACTCCACTTAATATCTTACAAATTGGATTAAGTTTTTGTCAAGATTCAGACTATCTTTATAAATTAATTTCTATTTATGAATCACACTTTAGTCAATCGGAGATGCAAGAATTATTTTTAAAGTCAAATGATTTCCTCTTATACTCGACCATATATTCAAATAGAATTTGTATTATTCACATTGTTAGTTATTTTATTAATTTATTTAGTGAATCTGAACACTTACTCGTAGAATTTTTCAGACGAAATATTAATCTTACTAATAAGACATTTTTTAAATTTACCAGATACTTTGGTGTTATTGGAGAACAGCAAAATCATATTCAAAATTATTATTTAATATACTCGTATGCTAGAAGTTTATCCGAAAATGTTAGTTATATACAAACTCCATATTTGGAAGATCCAATTAGCTGGCAATAATTTAGCTTTAAAAACGCATTTGTGTCCACGAACTGTCTGTACGTCCACTTGTTCCTCTCAGACACTTTTCATCAACGGAAAAATCTACGGTTTTTTTATTGTAAATACTAATCCAAGGATCCTGAACAATTAAAATTTATTCAAACAGGCACTTTCTTAGCTGGATAATAATGAGTGAAAAGGGATGTGTTTGAGTCTATATCGCAGGGTTTAAAAATATTTTCTTCTTATTCTTAAGCGTCAGCTAATTTGATTTCTACTCTAATTTTTTAAAATATTTTCTCTCTTTTTAAACATAAGTTAAGACTCCCAATGTACTTCTTATCTTTTGATGATTATCTTAGTTATTAGCAATTTTTTAAAAAAAATTTGCTTTAAAATTTTTTTTAAAAAAAAAATGCTAATAATTTAGCATTTGAATTTAGTTTAAAATTTAGAATTTGGATTTAGTTTAAAAATATTTTGTTAAAAAACTAAGTTTTTTTATTTTATTTTCATTAATTTAAAATTATTATAAGTCTATATTAATACTCAACAAAAATATCTTGATTACAATTTTAATTTTCAATTTTATATTTAATCTTTATATATTTTTTATTTGTATTTAATTTTTTTAAAAAAAATGTCTGTTAACTTTATTTATGTTTTAATTTTTGATGTATGCATCGATTTTGCTTTAATTAAGAGACCAAGCCGTAGCTATTACAACTTTTCTTATGCATTAATTTACAATTTATGTTTAGAGTTTGTTTTGCTTTTTGAAACAACTACTTTGAGCAAATTGTTTCCTAACTCTGCACATTGCATGACCCAGGGTATATCAATACAATGTACCTAACCACAATTTGTGTGCAGACATCACACAAACCGAGTAATGTGGCTAGAACAGTGAAAAAGCACCCAAATCCGACTAGATATACCGTGAGATTGAACCCGGGATCGCTGGTGTAGGAGGCCAACACGCTAACCACTACGCCATAGCTGATTTTCCACTGCCTATTTTCTGTTATAATTATATACAAGAAAACTAAAAGATTAAAAAGAATCATTACTCTTATTATGTTCAAATTTTTTGCTTTAATATTATTTTATTTTTATTATTTTTAGACAAATTTTTTAGGTAAATACAAAATGTTAACAAATTTATTTTAAATTTACCAAAATGCTGATATTTTTAATATAAATCATGAAATTCTTGAAGTTTTTCATAATATTCACCCCGAATATCCTTAAAGTAATCAAAAACTGACATTTTCGTAATTTTCATTTTCCTTTCCAAAAACTCTTTCAGTGATTTTTCATCATCTGTAAATAGATCCAAAAAATATTTTTTGAAAGTTTCCACTGACTTGTATCTAAAGAAGGTGACGAATTCAAGCATGAACTCATTGGGGCTTGTCACAATTTTTTGGATTTCTTTTACAGAGAATCTCTGATCGTAAATTTTTTTGACAATAGGAAAAAAATTATCAAGATCCCTCAATGAAGCTTTGTGAATGATTTTAAGTGGGATGCTGTGGTAGAAATGGAAGCTGTCGTATTTTCTGTAGTATTGTGGATTATCATATTGCTGTAAGATCAATCTTTGTTCCTTCTCAGTCGTGTGTTTTTCAGTAAATTCCCAAAGAATATCAAAAGCTAAATGATTGTAAGTTGCGATGTGTAAAATGTCATGTTTACGAATCATCTCAAAAATCTCAGAATTTGACAAAAGTTCCTCAGATTTTCTCAATAAAAATGGCAAAAAATTTGCAGGTCCTTGAAATTCATCAAATTCTGGATATTTTCTGATTAATTTGTGGATTGTGTCGGCAATTGCTGACTGAATTTCGGATTTTAAGAGTAAATTTTGGAAATTTTCCCATAATTTTTCATGTTTTGGGATTTTTAAGGTGTCAAATGCTGAGTAGAAAGGTGGAGTGATTGCTAGTTGGAAAAATTCCTTTTTTTCTTGGTCTGTTAAGTTTTTGGATATTAATTCTGAATGGTCATAAAAATCTGTGTCTTCTTGGGGATCTGAACGAGTAATATCTGAGATGTCGTCAATTTCATGATGACTTTTAGGCTTATTCTTCTGCTGATAATACAGCAGCCCAAGTAAAATCTTCCCTTTCTGATTCCTGCCAGTCAAGAACCTCCCAAACTCCTCATCACTCAAATAACCCCTTACAATATCTTTAATCTGAACTGGATTAGCAAGAGCAACAAAATGATTTGGATTAAATGCAGCAGTGTAAAGAGTTTCATCCTCATTAACATTCAGTAAGTCCAACAAGACTTTGTGATCCTTTTTGAAAAAATCCAGCATAAATTTGAGAATTTCTGTGTATTTTGGGTTCACTAAATCGAATAAAAATGTTTTAAATTTTGTTTTCAAAAGTTTTGCAATTTCTGGGCTGAATAATTTGTTTGATTCGGAATTTGATTTGACTTCCTTGATTTTAGATTCATTTTTGTTCCTAAGTTGATCATTCTGAGAAGATCCTTCGTCATTCTGAATTTCAATAAGTTTATCTTGGTTTGTAACATTTTGATTGAATAAATAATCGTGATTTCCATGATTTTTGATGAAAACTTCCTTGATTTTCTGATCTAACGTCAAACTTGCATCATTTTGGACCGAATTTGCATTATTTTCTCTTTTGGTTCTTGAATTTTTAACTGTTTTGTTACCGAACCTCAAATTATTGACGTTTTTGGTCAAAATTGTCACATTTTTCCCACCTAACCTCAAATTTATTTCATTTTTTGCTGGAATTTTATTTTTATTTTCACTCAACATTGAATTTGGTTCGTTTTGAGTCAAAGTGTTGTCACCTAGCCTCAAATTCTCTAAATTTGTTACTTTAATGTCTCTCTTGCTCACACTTAACTTCAAATTATGCGAATTTCCCGTAAAAATTTGTCTACCTAACCTCAAAATTCCGCCATTTTGAATAACCTCAACATCTCTACGTGCACGATTTCGATACTCAACCTTACCAACCCCACCCTCATTAACCATTTCCAAATAAGATTTCATAAAATCCGTCACCATGACCTGATTATATCCATAATTTTGAGCAATATAGAAGAAAATTTCTAACCTATAATAAGCTTCATCAGAACCAACATCATAATCAGCATTGTAAATGTTGTCAATGAGATATTGAGCTGTGAAAAATTCTCCGAGAGTTTTATGAGCAAATTCGTACTTTGTGTCGTCATTTATGTACAAAATTCCCATTCTAGATATTTCAGTTTTTGGAAGTTGTTTTGGAATTTGACGAGACATGACTTTGAGTTTTTTGAGCTCGAAGGTGATTTGGAGATGAAGAGCTTCAAACAGTTCAATCGGAAGTGAATATTTGTGGTAAATTTCGATTATATTGAATTTGGAACTGCCTGCTAAAAGTTTATTGACGATATTTTTGACAAATGGACTACTGTCCTGCCACACCCCAACTTTCTTCTCAACAAACCTTTGGTAAACCTCATAAAAATTATCAGATTCAACTTGATCGTCGTCAACGTAAATTTCAGCAACAAGTTTAAGCATCAGTGGTGTGTTAAAGTCACGAGTCGTCTCCTTAGCTTCACTAGTCAAGCCACCAACTAGCAAACTTTTGATTGTTTTTCTGATTTTTTGGATATATCCATCAATTTTTGACTTATCGACATTTTTGGAAGTGAAAAATTTCCTTAAAAATTCTTCTTGCTGTGCTTTGCTGTATGGAATTAATTGGAAGGTCCTTGACTTGAATTTGTCACGAAGTTGCAGGGAATAAAGAGGTCGGGTTGATACAAACTGGATATTTTGTGTCTTTTTGTGGACTTCTGTCATGATATCCACAATAAATTGATTAAAATCAGGAGAAATTTCATCAAATCCATTCCAAAGCAGCACAGCATTACCTGTCTTGTAAAGCATCTCAAAAACCCTCATTTCAAACTCATTTTTAGTTCCTAACCCCAAAATATGTATCAAAAGTGTCTCGACATCCTTAAACTTATCAAATAACTCAACATGTTCCTTCATATCAATGTATGACACCCATCGGATTGGATTCTGTTTTTTAATCCTCATCGCAAGCTGCTCAAAGGTCACTGTCTTACCAGCACCAGCTTCTGACGATAAAATAAAGATTTTTGATTTTTGAGCTTCTTGAAAAACTTTACTAAAGTCATGATGGATGAACTTAAGCTTGTCAGAATTTAAATCGACTAAAAATTGATCATAATCCTTAATGAACCCATGCTTCTCGATTTCCTTAATAACTCCAGCATAAAGATCAAATTCAATAATTGGAATAACTCCATAAATATCTTCCAGAGTAAACTTATCGACCAGCAGGTTCTCAATGAATGTTAAGGCTCCATAAGGGGCACCACTAAAAAATGCTTTGTATGCTGGATATCTCTCAAATAAATCTCGAATTGTCTTATTCTTAAATTTCTGCAGAAAATCCAGAAAAATATACCCAACTTTTATGTCCTCAAAAATTAGCTTCCTTTCTAGATAAAATTCCGTCTTGTTTTCAATCATTTTCCCAACAATAAATTGCTTTCCATCCAGCACATCCACAATCTGCTCAGAACTTAGTGAATTAAACACTTCAGAATCTATTTCCGCAAATTTTCCAAACTTTAAACTTTCATTTTGAAATGTAAAATTTGAGGTTAAAAATTTCTCTTTTAGTTTTCCCGCCAAATTTCCCCAATCATGATGGACTAAGTCATTTAAATAAGATAAGTGAGGATCACTGAAATTTAAGGCATGTCCATCAAGGATTCTTGAAATGTGATCGGAAGTTAAATTGTAATAAGCTGTGGAATTGTCTGGGAATAAATCATGAAACCTAACCTCAATGTTTTTATAAATTATTGGACCATTTGTGACCTTAAGCTTGTTACTATCGGATAAATCCTTAAAATTATAAATTGGCTTATGGAAAATAACAGCAACAATAGCTGCAACAGCAATGATGCCAATTACTGAAAATATTCCACTTAAAACTAATTTTTTTCTTAACTTAGAAATTTTTTGATCCTTTTTCTCGATTTCCACTTCGTCACGTCTTTCAATCTCTGGAATAGCTGCTTCCATTTCCTTGATTATTCTTTCAAAGAACGTAAATAAATTTGGGAAGGTTTGACCAAGTTCATCTAATCTTTCAGGTTGGTCCATGTACAAAGCAATCAAATGAGCTGGACGGACGATTAACTCAGCATGGTGCATGTCTACTGGATAACATTCATGAACTAGATCAACAACTTCCTCCTTGCCTTTCTCTTTTTGACATTTTTCGTTGATTTTTTCGAATTCCTGCATGGTTTGGTTGTCGTTGCTTCTGTATGGATTTGCATGATTACAGTAAGTTAAATTGACTGCATAGTGACACAGCTCATGAGCCAAAGTACCAATGGCTTGACTTCTTGTAGTCTCATCAAGCAACTGACGTGCACCAATGTAGATTCTGCCCATTGGATAGAAGACACCTTCAGTATTGCCACTTGTTGTTGGATCAGCAATGTTTACGGCATCTCGGTTAAAGTCATAAATAATTCTGGCATTTTTTGATGCAGCAACAACTTTTAGGATCGTGCTGAGCCTTGAATCTTGACTTAAATGCTTATAAGCTTCATAAACATATTTCAACTTGCCTTGTGCATCTGGAACGTCGTGGCTGATGAATGAATGAGCCATGAGGACGTTGATATGCTTATCTGGAAGATCCTTTGAATGTTTGTTGTGAAGTTCTCGAATTAACTTTTGATCGTTTGATTCTAATTTGTCAAATATTCCTTGCTGATACTCGTGAGGTGCTAAGAATATCTCGTGTACAACAAGAATCTCGTAAATATCGAAAGCTTTTGCATCCACTGCGATTCTTGCTGCTGATTTGTTGGACAAGTCGAAATAAAATTCAAGATTTCTGTCACAATTTAAAATTTCTTTCACTTTTTCTTCATTTTTTTCAATGATTGCTGTGTGAAGTTTCTCAGTATTCTTGTAGAATGTCTTGAAGTCATCTGACAGTTGGTTGATGTCAATTCCATCAGGATATGGCAAATTAGCTTGAGCCAAGACAAGCAGAACCTCAGAATGTCGATGTTTCCATGCCAAATCTTGAGCACTAACTCCATCATCTGCAACTGTATTTGCACCGCAATTTAAAAGTATTTTAACAATTTCAGCATTTCCAGCTTCAGCAGCAATAAGAAGTAAATTGTAATCTCGAGTATCGGCTAGCAGGTGAGCTCCAACTTCACTTCCGTTCGAGTATTGCTGCCATTCTTTATACAATCCTAAAAATTAATTAAATTTGAGGTTAGCATAATTGGAATTTGAAAAGCTTAGTGTCAAGATTGGGTCTGCAAGGTTAAGTTCTTACCTAATTCGCCTCTACTTAAAGATTTTGACAAGTAATCAGCAACGAATTTGTAAATTTTGCTGTCATTTTCAGAAAATTCTTCTTCGTAATGCACTAAGGTGATTAATTGTTGGATGTCCTTTGATTTCCAGTAGATTGAAGCTTTGTTAGAATTTTCTGATGTTACAAAGATGACTATAGATTTGTTGAAGCATTTTCTGCTGACATCTTCAAGCACAACTGGATCTATGTCATCCAGTAGATCACTAACTGGTATTTTAAGAAGCAGAACTGTTGTTTGGTCTTCAAGCTCGTGTTTCAATTCATCTGAGTCAAATAGATTAATGAATTTCTGAAGGTTGTTGCAGTCTGTTGTAGTTAGTGTCTTAATTTCTAGAGCAGACACAGACGGACCTGCTGCATTATTCTCAATCCTAGAAAGTTCAAAACTGCCTTCTGAAAAATAAAAAAATTTAAATCATTTTTACTTAGGGTGACCAGATATTTTTTGAAAGCATAGAGGACCAAAATATCGTCTATTCGAATCGTTTCTTAGTTAAGAGTGGAAGTTCATCATGTCTAGTGTAAGGCGCATAATTTTCAGAAATAGAGGATAATCCTTTAAAAAATCCCGAGCGGCATTTTAGTTGAAGGCAACGTGACGTCAGTCTGGTGTTGCCTCCAGATGTCGATTTATCCGCTCACATGGCTGCCTTCTCACTGCCATTGCCACCAAGGTGCCTTGACGGTGACGATACGGTAATGGCAGTGAGAAGGCAGCCATGTGAGCGGATAAATCGACATCTGGAGGCAACACCAGACTGACGTCACGCTGCCTTCAACCAAAATGCCGCACGGGAATCAAGCAATCTATTTATACTGCTATTTAGAGGTGTAGCCAGATGAAGGAGTATTTAGTGAACTTTGGATCCTCCTAGTGTGGATTAAGCCTCTAAATTATTTGTAATTATTTTTGAAATTTAATAAGTAGAAGGATCTAGAAAGATTGTTTATGAAATCTACATCTTTTAAAAGATTACATAACAACTGTTAACATAGGTCAGTTTTAATTCGAAACCCACTGATTATTAAGCTGAGAATCACAATAAACATTTTTATGATCTGAACCAACAAGTTTGATATTTTTTCCTAAATTCCTCTTCATTTTAAATGTGCAAATTATTATTATTATTTTGGTATTTCAAAATGAGAATGTAAACTTGATATTTTATTAGTTTTTTTCCTACCCAGGAATTCAAATTTAATGTTTTATTATTTTTTCTAGATATTTTGATTAAATCAAACCTCAAAATTATAAAACCATATCAAAAATTAATAATTGATCAAGATACAAACTAAATGTTCATGACATTTTAATATTTTCTGAGAAATCACTCAAATAATTTCAGAATCTAGTAAAAATTCTTGTTTTGGTATTAGGTTGATTCGGAGTTAATAATAGAATGTGCATTGGTATATTCTATCTGTTTTGACTATATGTGAGTGTTTAACAATTTTTAAATATTCCGTGATTAGTCAAATATTTCTTGATAATCTTATTCAGTCTAGATTACTCAAAACCAGTGAATACATATTTAAATAATTTACCTGCATTTTCCTTCCTTGATCCACCTTGATTTGTTAATTTTCCAATATTTCGAAGTTTTGCAAAGTTCACTTGAAAAAATTTGCTCATTTTTTATTTTGTAAATTTTACATTTCTTTAATTTAAATAGAAATATTGTAATATTTTCAGAACACTTTGTATTTTAATCCACAATCTTTGATAATTTTGATGAGAATAAATATGAAGACTGTTTATTTCCTAAAAGACTCACCGGAGAATCCAAAAACTGAGAGACAAAAACTAGTTTTATTTAATTTGCAGAAATTCCAAAAAATCGCAGCTTTAAAAAAGAGACAAAAATCCAATTTTTAAGTGTCAACAATAAAAAAAACCCCGGCAATGCAAAATTTCCTGAGAAGATGAGAATTTCTCTCAAAATCTTAATTTTTACTCATTTTATCTTCTGTTGAGTTGTTTTCATTTTTATCTCATGTTTATTATTAAAAGTGGCCTTCATGTGACAAGATCAAGTTGAAAAATCTGCAAAGAAAATTTTAATTGTGTTGTTTTTGTTGACTAAAAGAATTAACAAGTCAAAAATGCAGTAAAAAATTATTAAAAATTGAAGCAAAACTAAAAAATGTTAAAAATTGTGACTAGAAATAAATCAAGTAAATTAATGAACGCGGGACGACAAATGAATCTGGTGGATAGACTGAAGGTTTCTAATGGTAAGTTGATAACAATTTTTACTTTAAATTCCACATTTCTGCGTAGAAAATAACATAAACCTCATTTACAATATTTTTACTGACTATAAATGTTAAATGATGTAAAATTACAAGTTTGTGTTGTGGTAAAGCAACAAATGCTCATAATTTTCTAGCTACGTTTCATTTAATTCAAATTTATACACAGAAACTTAGTTTTATTGAGCCGGTTTAGAAAAAAAGTAATAATTTGTGCGCTGGTGAGCTGCTTTATAATTATATAGTAGATCAGTGATTCTCAAACTTTTTTCACTCAGGGCTCTGCCCCCATAGAATATTGTCCCAGCAAAAACCCATACTAGCTACGCTCTAAATGGATTCTTGGACACACATAATTCTCGTTATCCCTACAAAAATTTATTTACATGTATATAAAGGCAATAATAAGGTGGAGTTAACTGCAATAAAATCTAATATCTGAGTTTATAGTTGTTAATAAAGATTCGCTATTATTACTAGTAAAAATCAAATATTAAACACGCTGATGGTACTGCATTGAGGTGTGGCATTGTGTCTCTCAATTAACTTTTCTTTGGGGATCTACCAGGCGCGTAGCTAGAGGGGAGGATTGGGGAACAAATCATTTTACATGGTTACAGCGTTGTGTCAGTCTGCTCTTGCTTTTATCCACCTTCATGGTTGCCTTCTAATTGCCATTGTCGTACGGTAATTCTAATTACATGGCAGACATGCAGGCAGATAAATCGATACGCTGGAGAGCCCCGACGTTGCTACTATGGCAATACGGTAGTCATTGTTGCTTAAATGTTTAAAAACAATAATTTACTAGAGACTAGTTACAAAAATGTAGTCATAATTAAAAGTCATGGTAAGGGGGGCTCTTAGGTGACCAGCCCCATTCGAGATTAACTTTTATTATAAATTTTTATATTTTAACCAAAAAAATGTTTTGTTTTTTTAAAAAAAAATTGAATTCTGTAAGTAGAATCATTCTTAATTTCCAATCAAATATGAAATCTAATAGTTTAATTTCATAGAAAACCACTAGCATTTTTAAATAATTTTTCGGCTTGTACCAATTTTTCCCAAGAAAGGGTATAAGTTTCACCTATTCGACCCCCTGTTCCACTGCTCCCCCATTCAAAGAATTTTAGTAACGTCTCTGGCTCACAACTATAGTCATAAGTAACTTAATATAATTCATAAATCACAAATCTTTAATTAATAATGATTCTAATATTTAAAATAAAAATTCACCTCATTGTGGTTCAACTAGATGTCTAGTCTATCCAAATCAGATCGTTGACAGAATAAATAGTTTTCTGGATTTTCCATTCTCACGATCTATATAAAATTTCCATATCATTGCATCTTTGGGAATATTTATTTCTTTCACTTTTAAAAATCGAACATTTCCGTATTTTTCCCAAAAAACACTATTTTTTGAATATTCTTGATTCATTTAACATACGTTAGATGACAAGAATTTTTGCTAAGTCATTCTCGACACGTTAAACTCTTCCTCGTGTCCACTATTTTATTATTTGCATAAAATATTCGATTCAACTTTTTAAATGAATTAATTCTTAAACACGACCTGGGCCAACAACTAGCTATCTTGATTTATTTTTTGTTATGATTTGCAAGTCATTTTGAGGAAAGTTGTCTTATTTTGCATTTTTTATTTGTTACGATTTGCAAGTCATTTTGAGGTAAAATCTTGTATTTATCCTGAATATTTTTGAACATGTCCTGCAGTGACACAGCAAAAGTGTTTAGTTCCCAAGGAAAAATAAAAAACTTTGATCCCTCCAGAGGCTGGTAGCTCGGTATCCCTAGGGTTATACCCCAGGGTATGGTCTAAGGTAACCCTAGGGTATAAATTAAGTTTATACTAGACTATACTCCTAGTATATACCCCTGGGGTTACCTCGACACCAGTAATGTAGTCAAAAATTTCTCTAGTGAATATTTTCTAAATTTTTTCTCAAAAATATTCGCAAATTGAAGAATTGTCCGGTGAGGGGAGGATAACTACCTTATTACCCATGCTTACGCAACTGATTAAGTGAAGGTCTACTCGACTCTTTCTACTGCGTATCCAAAATGCATTTTAAAAAGAATTATAGCATTTATATCTGATCACATATTAATTACTGACTATTTTTGATGAATTCTTCAAATTAAAAATTAATTTTTTTCTTCAATTTTTTATTTACAGATGACAATGCTGAGCTATCGGAAGTGATCGTAATTCGAAACATCCCACCAAGTTCCAACTCATCATCCACAAATAGAAATATAGAACCAATGACATACCAAGCTGAACAGCACATAAACCTTCTCATGTCCAAATCATATTGTGGTCACGATGTCCACGAAAATGAGTCAACCAGAGAGCATATTCTGAATGCCTACAAATTCCTTAATTCAAATCCATTCCTCAGATGTATTCTCATGATTGTCGCATCATCATCAAAAGTTAAAAGTGTCTATGACTTCAAACGTGATTCTGTGCACATTGCAGATCCAACAGTTCCATCAAATACCAAAGGAATGTTTTATTTATCAGGCAGAGTTTACATTGGTGCTAAGCAGCTGCTGGATGAGTCAGAAAAAACTGAAGTTTATTCAACTTTGGCTCATGAGTTTTGTCATTACGCGATGGACTTGACTTATAAGAATTTTGCTAAGCCTTACACAAAAAATGACAACAAAACCAAACAGGAATTTGAAGAAATATCTCAAAAATGCCAGCAACAACAAGGATTTGAAGAATACATCGACATTGTCTATGAACATTATCCACCAGAAGTGCAACATGCTGAATTAATAGTTCGAGTTCCTCATTTAATTGCTTTGTACAGTCATCAACCTGAAAGACTGAGAGAAGTTAGAGAAAAATTCATCGAATTATTTGAATTCTACGAGAACAAAATATTCATCGAGATGCAGGAAGCACTGCCAAAGATAGAAAAGCTAGATCAACTAGAACACGAGAAAAAGGAACAAAAAATTCTAAAATTAAGAAAAATTGCATGTTTTTCATTTATTTTTACATTAGTTGCCATTATTTTAGTCATAGCTTTAACTTGTTTGCTTAATAAGAAGCAAATACATAATTTTAAGAAACTATCTGAAAGTAACAAGCTTAAGGTCACAAATGCTCCAATAATCTACAAAAACATTGAGGTTAGGTTCCATGATTTATTCCCAGACAATTCCACAGCTTATTACAAATTAAGTTCCGATCACATTTCAAGAATCCTTGATGGACATGCCTTAAATTTCAGTGATCCTCACTTATCCTATTTAAATGAATTAGTCCATCATGATTGGGGAAATTTGGCGGGAAAACTAAAAGAGAAATTTTTAACCTCAAATTTTACATTTCAAAATGAAAGTATAAAGTTCGAAAAGTTGACAGAAATAGATTCTGAAGTTTTTGACTCACTAAGTTCTGAGCAGATTGTGGATGTACTGGATGGGAAGAAACTCGTTGTTGGGAGAATGATTGAGGATGAAATTGATTATTATATTGAGAGGAGGTTTATGGTTGAGGATGTTAAGGTGACGGGTGGAAAGTATAGAATTGAGAATGAAGATGAGCGTAAGGCTATGGAAATAAGGTTAGAAGGGGATCAAGTTGAAGAATTGGTATATACTGAAGGTTCTAAAGAGGTTACCCAAAAACCAGCTAAAGGTCTAGATTCTTTGACCAATTTCGAGTACCAAATTACCAAAATTGACAAAAATTTAATCCAAAATTCAGATGAAATCATCCAAGAAGCCTTAAAAGATAGAATTTTCATTCTCAGTTCTGATATTGGAGCTGGAAAGACTGTAATATTCCAAAACTTAACGATAAGGCTTAAGAAAAGCTACCCAACTAAATGGGTTTCATTCATCGATCTAAATAACCAAATAGTTTGTGATAATCTAAAAAAATTAGACAAAGAAAATATTGAGAATTTAGTTCAATTTTTAAGTAATATTCTAAATTTAGATAATAATAATAAATTTGAAACTGCACTTTTAGAAAAATCATTCAAATTAGGTAACGTGGTGCTTCTTTGGGATAATTTTGATCTACTTTCATCTGAAAATAGAGAAATGATCACAGAAATTTTCAATTTAATCTACAAACTAACCAAAAATGTCCAATTCATCTCAAGTCTGCCATTATTTATTAACCAATTGAAGCAGTCACTTAATGCCAAAATTTACCATCCAGTTCCATTCACAGAAAGTGAACAAAAAGATTATTTTAGAAGTTTTTTTAATTTACAAAATTTGCCAAAAGAAAAAGTTGAAAATTTCACTCAAGGTGCATTTAATGTCTCAAAAACATTACAACTTGACAGTCCATTAATGCAGAGATTTATAGCCGATATTTACGAATCTGACAAACTTTATGAAAATCCAAATTTTTACAATTTGATCCTTAAATTTGTGACTCAAAAAGTAGAAGTTTGGATTAAAACAAGTGATACAGCTAAAGTTTTGACAAATTATCTATTTTCAAGAAAAGGTGACAACTTTGATATTAACTTTGATTTGATGAAAATGTATCAAAGAATAGCATTTGAAAAGGAACTTGATCTGAAATTAGGCTCAAATATGACTCGACCTGAATATGAACACTTCAATAATTTAACAGTTTTAAAGACAAAAATTCCTAAATTTCTTACTGTTGAGGAAATAGCCAGAATGGAAATTTTAAGTTTCAAAAGTGAAACTGATTATAAATTCAGACATAGAACGATCGCAGACTTCTTTTTTGCGAAATATTTTATTGATAATTTATATCTTGAAGATTTTGATTTAAGTAAAACTGAAATAAAGTTAAGAATTCAAATTTTTAAATATATCTTGACAAATTATGATGGAAGTAAAATGATTAAGACACTTATTGAGCATTATAAGATGAGCGATGTTGATAATGATTACAAAAGTGAGAAATTTGATGAAATTTTAAATGGAAAGTGGTTTTAAGAAATAATAAAATTGCATGTGTAACAAATAGAAATGCATTGATTAGTTGCTGGGTTCTAGGGCTATCCATGGTAATCCCACCTACGATAACCCAGGTACCCTAGGAAGATATTTTAGGGTAGTCTATAACATCCTCGTAGGAGAGGGTAGGGTGACCTAAGGTATCCTAGGTGGAAGGTAGGTGATGTACTTGGAAACATCTCCCGAAAATCCAAATTAAATCGAGAAGGAATCTTGACATCCAAAATTCTTGGATACGCCCCTGATCAGGAACCAACAGAATTTTTGAATATATACAAAAGCTAAGGCTGACATTGTCATTTGTTAAAGCACCGTTGAATAAACACTTAAAACGTAATAATCAATAAACATTAAAAATAAGATATTTTTTAATTTTTTTATTACTATTTTTATTCAAATAAAATTCAAAATGCATTTAAAATTTGCAAAAAATGGAAATGATTAATATTCCTATCGTCAATATTATCTTCCAGATGCTCTCTGATTAAAGTCACAACCATTTCTCGTCTCTCATCTAATAAAAATTTAAAAGCTCTGTTCCTTAACTCAGTCTCATTTTCACTCACATTATTGTCTTTGTTATACAAATTATCAATGAAATATTTTGCAAGGAAAAAGTCAGCTAAAGTTTTGTGTATAAAATTGAAGTCAGTTTTACTTTTGTAGCTTAAAATTCCCATTCTGGCTATTTCATCGACTTGAAGAATTTTTGGAATTGTCGTTTTTAAAATTTCCAAATTTTCATACCAATCTTCAGGTTTGGTAAATCCTAATTCCTTTTCAAACGCAACTTTCTGATACATTTTCATCAAATCAAAATTGATTGATCTTGAAATTATATAATTTGTCAAAACTTTAGCTGTATCACTTGTTTTAATCCAAACTTCTACTTTTTGAGTCACAAATTTAAGGATCAAATTGTAAAAATTTGGATTTTCATAAAGTTTGTCAGATTCGTAAATATCGGCTATAAATCTCTGCATTAATGGACTGTCAAGTTGTAATGTTTTTGAGACATTAAATGCACCTTGAGTGAAATTTTCAACTTTTTCTTTTGGCAAATTTTGTAAATTAAAAAAACTTCTAAAATAATCTTTTTGTTCACTTTCTGTGAATGGAACTGGATAGTAAATTTTGGCATTTAGTGACTGCTTCAATTGGTTAGTGAATAATGGCATACTTGAGATGAATTGGACATTTTTGGGGAGCTTGTAGATTAAATTGAAAACATTAGTCATCATTCTTCTATTTTTAGATGAAAGTAGATCAAAATTATCCCAAAGAAGCACCACGTGTCCTGATTTGAATGAATATTCAAACATTTCTTTCTCGAATTTATCTCTTAAATTTAATCCAATAATTTTTGCAATAAATTCAATCAAATCTTTGATAGTTTGACGCTTTTCTATACTTTTCAATATCAAATTTTCAGATATTTCTGATAAACTCTTCGATGCATTTAACAAGTTTTCTGAATATTTAAAAATTAAATCTGAGTCAAGTGCTAATTTTTTGGAGATGTCTTCCAAGTCATCTGAGATGCTCGCTAATTTATGTAAATTATTTTCAGAAGATGATTTTTTTGAATAAATTTCTGGGACGTCATCAAACATTTTTAGTTTCTCGTAAACATTTAAAATTTCTGATAATTTTTCAAGATCAATGTAGGAAACCCATCGAGTTGGGAACTTTTTCTTAATTCTCATTGTAAATACTTTAAAAATTACAGTCTTTCCATTTCCTATATCTGAATTAAGAATAAGAATTAAATCTCTTAGAGCTTTTAGGATAACATTATCTGAGCTTTTTGAATTTTGGTATTCTGAATCTTTTATGTTAGTGTCATTTGATTTTCCATGTGGATTCACGTCATTATCGTTCTCTGTTACCTCATTTAACTCATTCTGATTCCGCTTTACCCTCTTTTTTTTACTATCATCCTCATCTTCACTCACAATCTTACTTCCTACAACCTCAACCTCATCCCCATCTCCAGTTCTATTCCTCGCACCCAGAATCTCCACATCCTCAAGCATAAACCTCCTCTCAATATAATAACCAACTTGATCCTCAATCATTCTCCCAACAACGAGTTTCTTCCCATCCAGCACATCCACAATCTGCTCAGAACTTAGTGAATTAAAAAATTCAGAATTTACTTCTTCCAATTTTCCAAACTTTAAACTTTCATTTTGAAATGTAAAATTTGAGGTTAAAAATTTCTGTTTTAATTTTTCCGCCAAATTTTCCCAATCATGATGGACTAATTCATTTAAATAAGATAAGTGAGGATCACTGAAATTTAAGGCATGTTCATCAAGGATTCTTGAAATGTGATCGGAACTTAATTTGTAATAAGCTGTGGAATTGTCTGGGAATAAATCATGAAACCTAACCTCAATGTTTTTGTAGATTATTGGAGCATTTTTTACTTTAAGCTTGTTAATTTCGGATAAATGATCGTACATAGAGAATGGCTCCGGATATAGATACTCTTCCACTTGCTTTTTAATATTATGTAGGATATTAGGATAAACACTAATTGCTATTAATGATACGGTCATAAAAATAGCAAAAATTGCTGTATACTTAAGTGTTCTTTTAAGCTTAGAAATTTTCTTGTCTTTTCTCTCGTTCTCCACTTTTTCACGCTCTTCAATTGCCTTCATATTCTGTTCCATTTCCTTAATGATTTTATCAAAAAAATTAAACAAATCTGGGAAGGTTTGACCAAGTTCTGCTAACTTTTCAGGTTGGTTCATGTACAAAGCAATCAAATGAGCTGGACGGACGATTAACTCAGCATGATGCATGTCTACTGGATAACATTCATGAACCAGATCAACAATTTCCTCCTTGCCTTTCTCTTTTTGACATTTCTCGTTGATTTTTTCAAATTCTCGCATGGTTTGGTTGTCGTTGCTTTTATATGGATTTGCTTGATTTGAATAAACAAGGTTGGCTGCATAGTGACACAGTTCATGTGCCAAAGTACCAATAGCTTGACTTCTTGTGGTTTCATTAAGCAACTGACGTGCACCAATGTAAATTCTGCCCATTGGATAGAACACACCTTCAGTATTGCCACTTGTGGTTGGATCTGCGATGTTTACAGCATCTCGGTTGAAGTCGTAGATGATTTGAAACTTTTTTGATGCAGCAACAACTTTCAGGATTGTGCTGAGCCTTGAATCTTGACTTAAATGCTTGTAAGCTTGATAAACGTATTTTAGTTTGTCTTCTGTGTCGACTACATCATGAGCAATTGATGAATGAGACATCAGAATATTAATATGCCTGTCTGGAAGGTCCTTTGAGTGCTTATGGTGAAGTTCACGAATTAACTTTTGATCATCGTATTGAAGGTCGTCAAAGATTCCTTGTTGATATTCATGCGGTGCTAAGAATATCTCGTGTACAACAAGAATCTCGTAAATATCGAAAGCTTTTGCATCCACTGCGACTCTTGCTGCTGATTTGTTGGACAAGTCGAAATAAAATTCAAGATTTTTGCCACAATTTAAAATTTCCTTCACTTTTTCTTCATTTTTTTCAAGGATTGCTGTGTGAAGTTCCTCAGTATTCTTGTAGAATGTCTTGAAGTCATCTGATAGTTGGTTGATGTCAATTCCATCTGGATATGGCAAATTAGCTTGAGCCAAGACGAGCAGTACCTCAGAATGTCGATGTTTCCATGCTAAATCTTGAGCACTAACTCCATCGTCTGCAACTGTATTTGCACCGCAATTTAAGAGTGTTTTAACAATTTCAGCATTTCCAGCTTCAGCAGCAATAAGAAGTAAATTGTAATCTCGAGTATCGGCTAGAAGATGAGCTCCAACTTCATGTCCGTTCGAGTATTGCTGCCATTCTCTGTATAATCCTAAAAATTAATTAGATTTGAGGTTAGCATAATAATGAATAAGGAGTCATTCGCAAATCAAGTCACTTCAGGGAGGTATGGGTTTTTAAGTATTTGTGGAGGTGACATGGTGAGGCTAGACGTAATTTACGAACGGCCCTTAACATGTTTTCATTTTCTCACCAATTTTGCCTTGACTTAAAGATTCACTCAAGAATTCGATAATAAATTCAAAAATATTTTCATTGTTATCCGCAATTTGCTGATTAAAACTCGTCAAAGTCAACAGTTTGTCAAGATCTCTGGACTTCCAATAAACTAAGAAATTGTTTTGGCTTTCCTCAGGATTTTCTCCTTTTAACAGTATAACGATGGATTTATTTAAACATTTTTCATTTAATATTTCCAAATCAGCTTCACTTATACCACCAAAACCTTCCACGATGTTGATTCTAAGCAATAAAACTTGATCGTTTTTCAACTCATGTTGAATATCAATCGAGTTAAAATGCTGAATTGCTCTTTTTATATTCTCGCAATCTAAAATGGTCAATGATCTCACAGTTGATGGAATTTTATGATCGGAAATGTTTGAGAGCTCTAAACTATCAGCTGAAAATGAATTAAAAAAATTAAAATTTTAATATTGCTAATTAACTTGCTTTTCTATAATTTTTTATATTGTTTATTTTTTTAAAATTTATGTATGAAATTGAAAATTAATTAATCAATCAATTAATGATTTTTGAATATTAACTTACATTTATGAATGCTCTTCCGACCACCTACATTTCTCAATCTATTGATATTTTTTAATTTTTGAAAATTTTCTCCAAAAAATTTATTCATTTTAATTTTTAAAAAATATTTGCAGGTTTAACACGAATATTTTTTGATCTTTAAAGCTTCGAGATCTATTCAAGAATAAAAGTTGTTGATTATTTTTTATTCATCTATAAATAAAAGTGGTCTAACCAGTTTTGACAATTAATAACTTGATATAAAAGAAGATTCTCAGAGCAGAAGGAAAAAATGATTAAAAACATATATTTTGATTTCGATATTAAACAATTAAAATATTGATTTTCATTGCCAATATCGTCGAGCATCCGACTACGAATGTGACGAATCCAGCTGCTGGAAAAACAGCTAGTGGTAACTAATTAGGATGTTCATCGACTTTTGACAGAAAAGTCGCTCTTCAACCCTAAAAAAGCGAGACAGGCTGAAATTTATAGTATTTTTAACAATTTTTGACTACTTTTAGTGCTTCCTAAAACAATATCATGAAGGTCATTGGCTGCAAATAGTTCTTATTTTTCGAAGACAAAATTTCGAAAATTTGAATTGAAAATGACCGTTGTAAATCAAAACAATTTTTTTTGCTTATTTTAATTAAATATGGGTAAAACTTGCAAAGTTGCTTGCAAAATCAAAAAATCTTCGAAAAAATTTTGAATTAAAAAAAAAATAACGGTCAATGGTGCTGTTTGCAGCGAATGGCATGAAGGTTTTGAAAATGCGAGGCAGTTGAGTCTAAAAGGTGGGACTGTCCCGCCAAAAAGTGAGCAGATTGACAGCCTATGTGTAATCCACGCAGTAACAATAAACCTCTGCCAAACACATGTCAATCTTGCCTCAGCTTTCCTTAAGGACATGAAGATAAAAATTAATATTTATCTACATCTCAATGTAGTTTTGTTATTATCATTATCATCAAGTCGAACACAGCTATAATAAAAAGATAACAAAAACTCAATCTTTATATCCATTTAGATACAACTGTCTAAAAAATTATATCGATTTTTACACATTTGATTAGATAAAAGAAAAATATTGTGGAATAATCAGTAAAGCAGGAGCATTGAAGACGATCTGTGATATTTTATTGTTATTTTTATTTAAATTATCATGCTGAATACAGGGTTTGTATTAGCTTGAACTATATTTAAATGTATTTTAAACTAGACTAATTTCCTAGCTGAAGGAATTTTTTATTCAATTTTATTAAATTTTGAATTTTTTTACAAAAGTTAATGAATTTTAAAATTGATATACGAATCAGAACTCAACTTCTAGATTTATTATCTTGCCAACCTTATCAATACTTCTTCATCTTCTTCTCAACATTTACTCACAATTCTCTGAACTTTCTCTCTTGTTGCTGCTTAAAACCTCGTGGGAGAATTTTGAATTTTTTCTCAGTTTATATTTTCCCTTCGACAAGACTGCACGTGCTAGAGATGAAAGAAAACTTCATGTGAGTTTGAGAATTTGTTGTTTGTTGGTGGTGTGATCAAAGGTCGATTATTTTTGTGGATTATTGGAAATTGTTTGCTAAATTTTGAATTGATCTCTTGCAATTAGATTAAGAGATTTTTGAAAAATGTGAAAACATTGAAAATTTGAAAATTTTAAAATATGAACATTAAAAAAATGAAAATTATAAAAAAATTGCAAATTTCAAAAAAATTGCAAATTTCAAAAAAATTGCAAATTTCAAAAAATTGAAAATTTCAAAAACATTTAAAAATTGAAAATATAAAAAATTGAAAAATTGAAAACTACCGCTTTTGCACTTAAGAAAAATTTTTGAAAAAATAAAAACAAAATTAATATTTAAAAGAACAAAAAATTAAAAAAATGTTTTGAAAAATATTTAACAAATAATTCAAGATGAAGTCAATGAAATATTATTAAACTAGAAATCCTCAAAATTATAGTCAATTATGAATTTTTGTGCTACAAAAAATATCTTATTATGTTTTCATATTTTTATTTATTGTAAACTTTTATAAAAAGTATTTTTACTCAACCTTTCGTCATCAAGCGAGACATGAAACAAGGTTTAAAGTACAAAACAATCATCAGTAGAAATATTTATTTAATCCAATAACATGATAAAGTTAGCTATAATAACGAAAACAATCCTGTCTAGTTCAATTAGCTCACAATGTTGTTCACACGAGAATTTTGATTATTTTGCATTTTCTCAGAGAATTCTCTCAAATTATCGTTATCTTGGCAATTTATTTCATTGCCAAGGACAATTCTCATATTATTACGGTTTTATTGAAGGCCTGCTTTCTAATGACACATAATTCATGTATGTCTAGTCAATAAGCAATTTTCAGGTCATAATTATTCTAGAAAATTTAAATTATTTTTTTATTATACCTAAACCTTTATTTTTATTTTTAGTAAATTAACCGGTAAAACCCTCTTCATTACTGGTGCATCAAGAGGAATTGGAAAGGCTATTGCACTTAAAGCTGCGTCAGATGGAGCAAATGTTGTGATTGCATCTAAAACTGCTGAACCACATGTAAGGACTTTGTTCTTAGATGACTGAAACTTTCCTAGATGACTTAAAAAATACCTAGATGACCAAATTTTCCAAATTGACTAGAATTTTCCTTGTTGACCAAATTTTTCTAGATGATCAAATTTTTGCTAGATAACTAAAATTTTCCTAGAAGACCAAAATTTTCCTAGATAACTAAAACTTTCCTAGATGACCAAAAAAATTTCAAATTGACTGAAAATTTCCTAGATGACTAAAAAAATTCCTAGATGACCAATTTTCTTAGATTATATCATCTAGGAGAATTTGGTCACATAGGAAATTTTTAGTCATCTAGGAAATTTTTTAGTGATCTAGGAAAAATTTGGTCATCTGGGAAAATTTTAGTCATCTAAGAAAATTGGTCATCTAGGAATTTTTTAGTCATCTAGGAAGTCAACTGACTGAAGTCCTAGATGACTAAAAAACTTCCTAGATGACCAAATTTTCCTAAAATTACTAAATTCTCCCCATTTTTAGCCAAAACTCGAAGGCACAATCTTCACAGCTGCCAATGAAATTGAAAAGGCCGGTGGCAAAGCTCTTCCATGTGTTGTCGATGTCCAAAATCAAACACAAGTCAAGTCAGCAATTGCACAAGCAGTCAAGGAATTTGGTGGAATTGACATTGTCATCAACAATGCATCAGCCATAAACCTGACAAGTGTCGAGAAGACTGATATGAAAAGATATGACTTAATGCAGCAAATTAATGCCAGAGGAACATTTATTGTGTCTAAAGAATGCCTGCCATACCTGAAAAAGTCTGATCATGCTCATATTTTGAACTTAGCACCACCATTTGGAACTGACCCGAGATGGTTCCAATACCATACAGCATACACAATAGCAAAGTTTGGGATGAGCATGTGCACATTGGGAATGGCTAACGAATTTAAAAAGTACAATATTGCTGTTAATGCTTTATGGCCAAGAAAATTAGTCTTCACAGCAGCAGTAGCTGCTCTTACTGGACCAAAGAGTTTCGATGTAGCTAGAAAACCAGAAGTTATGTCTGATGCTGCATACGTTATTTTATCAAGAGATCCAAAGGCTTTTACAGGAAATTTTTATATTGATGATGAAGTTCTTCGAGCTTATGGTGTTACAGACATGAAGCAATATGCTTGTAATCCAGACAATGAGGATAATATTTTGGATTTGGACACTTGGGTCGATGGAATTATTAAAAAGTTAATGAAATATGATAATTGAGATTATTTTTGATTTAATAAAGTTTTTAATTTAAAAATTTTAGTTTAATTTTTGTGATTTATTAGTGAATTTCTAAGGTGACTGAATTTTTGGATGAAGTAAAATTTCGGAGCTGATACTGAGATGATGAATTCTGAGATGACAAAATTGCCGTGGAACTAAAATTTTCCGAAGGAATAAAATTTCTGAAGTCTACCGAGATGATCGAATTTACAATGAAATAACATTTCCAAGCTGACAAAATTTTTAGAGAAATTTCTGAGATGACAAAATTTCCGAGATGACCAAACATCTGAGATGATCAAATTTCCGAAATAATTAAACTTCTTAGATAACAGAACATTTCTGAGAGTATAAAATGTTTGAAGGAATATAGTTACCAAGATAATCGAATTTATAATTTTTCCATTTCCGAGCTGACAAAATATTTGAAAATAAAATTTCTGAGATGACAAAATTTCTCTAAATTTAATATTTTAGTAATAAATTCAAAAAAATCTCCTTTTTTAGATTAAATGTCGTTTTTACTTCCATTCGTCACTTAATCAGTGAAATATTTTTGTTACCGATTATCGATTTTCCTAGAAATTACACGGTAAATTTGGATTTATCAGCAAATTAAAATTTATCACTTTGATAAGGCTATTAAATAATTATTTGTGTGACTGATGGTAAGGAAAAAATAATAATAATCTTATTAAGGTTTTGGTTGTTGTCAGTGATACAAGTTGAATAATTTTGATCAATTTTTAAATATTTGTGATTAAAAGTGAATTAATAAATTTAAAAAAAAACTGTAAAATATATTTTTAAAAATCCTTCAAAGTTGTTGAAAAGACGTCATAAATCTAACTTCGTAATTAAAATTAATTTAATAAATTTATAAAAGTAAAAAATTACAACAAAGTCAATTAAAATTAAAAAAATCTAATTAAATTATAATTTAATAAACAAAAACAATAAACTTATTTACCATGGAATTCCTTTACTCAATCAAAAGAAATGTAAATTTCAAGAAATTCTTCTTCTTGCTGCATTTGGAGACAGGCGGGGTTTTTATCAACAGGTGAGGTAGCCGAACTTTTCATTATCAAATTAAAGTCAATTAACATTGACCGATAAGCAGGCTAACTAAATATTTATCAGAAAATCAGGTAGATTTTCTAAACTTAAGACCAAATTAAGTCAGATTTAGAAGAAATTACTTAGTTTTTGATATTTTTAGGCTTAAAACTAGACTATTCTTGTCAAAAAAGCCAAGAAATATGAGGATATATCAAAATGTAGAGGAAAAAAATTCAAAAATTCAAAAATTGGTCAGCCTAGCGATAAGTTAAATTTAGAAATAATAATGAGTCAAGAGATAAACAAATGGGGGATTTTTGAGCGTTAAACGTGATCTGAGCTGCAATTTTCTATCATGTCATGTCGCGTAGCCAAGAAGAGATTGGGATACAACCCCCCCCCCTCCTCTTCATAATTTTTTTTTCATTTGGTAAAATTTTTGAAGGAAAAAATAAAAAAAATTGGAAAATTCCCCCTCGAAAAATTATTTAAGGGGAAAATCCCCCCTAATTTTCAATTTGCTAGCGTTTTAAAGAACCCTCCCTTGGGGAACAAGGCTGCACCTTAAGCTTCCTATTGGATTAAAAACATCAAAACTTGATCTTTTATTTTGGTTTATTCCAAGTCCTCTGGATTAACGTATAATACTTATTTTTGTACTAAAATTTGAATTCAGTACTACTTATTTGTGAACAAAAGCCGTTACAAAACCATATCCATGAGAAAAATACAGAATAAATAGAAATATTTGATTTTTTTGCTATTTTTCCTTACGTTCTCACAAAGTAAAATTAAATTATTTAGAAATTTTTAATATTAATTAAGGAGAGTCAAAATAATGATGAGAAAAAGTAGCAGTGGCGTAACAAGAGGGGGCATCCGGGGTATCGGCCCCGGGCGCAGAATAAAAAACTCAAAAAATTCCATACAAAAGGGTGCAAAAAATTTTTTTAAAGGGGCGACATTATTTACGGGGGCGCAAAAATCCTGATTTGGCCCCAGGCGATGAACACACTTGTTACGCCACTGAAAAGTAGAAACTTATTTTTAGGTCTAATTGACTTTAGATTAGCTGTTAAAATTCAAATTCAAATCGTTAAAAAAAATAACTGACATTTTTCTATCCAGAGGACTTGGGGTTCAACACTTACTAGACCCATCTTCTGTTTTAATCAGAGTTGGGGTCACGAACTTTTCAAAAATTTAGAACCAAATTGGTCTTCACGACAAGGGTGTAGCCAGAAATTCTTTTTGATGGGGTTTTGTGATTTTTTTTTGTATGGATGGCAAAATTTTGAGGGTGCTTTATATCCTTTTCCTTAAAATGTCTAGAAAATTTGAAGAAAAAGTCCATCGAAGTAGATGTTTTGACATCCAAAACCCTAGAGACACCCTTTAGTGGGGACTGACTACAATGCGGTTTCAAATGATATTTTATTAAAATTTTCTCAACAACATTATTTACAGCTACAATCTCTGGCTATCATTGAGTACGATTTTATCTTCTTTTTTTATAACATCCACTGTTACGGTTGTCATTGGTGAGTATACATTTCATCAAATCCTTTCAATTTTTATGAACTTGATTATTTTTTTTAAAAAAAATCACTCAATTTTTAGGCGTTGGATTTTATATTGGAATAATTTTCTTCCATATTGCATTGATAGCCATCTCATTAGTTGCTTTGAAAGGATTAGAAACTGTAAGTAACCTTAAAAAATTTAATTAACAAAAAATTTAATGTCAAATTAAATTTTCATTCAGAATTCTAGAATCAAAATCTGTCTTGGATTCATACCAACCGTTTCGTGGCTCTTAATGTTCTTTGGAACGATCATTGCTCAAGCTGTTTTTTGGACTAACGTTGATTACGTGCAAACATCTGATTTGATTGGCATTCTGATTCTTTATTTTGCTATTCATGTCTATATGATGATTTATTACACGTTGCTGTTTATATCTACATAAGAGGCTGACTATATATTTTGGAAATTATTTTTTCGAATGGATTTTTTTAATATAATTTTTTTTTGAAATTCTATAAAAAAATCCATAAGATGATTACATAAGATGACTTATAACATGTTAAGTTGCAAATTTAAAAATATAATTCCTATTAAAAAATTCTTAATTGTTTTAAAAAATTGAATATTGGCTAATTATTAAAATGAAAAGTTATGGGTAAATTTGAAGCCAAGGGGGGATTTTTCATTGAGGGAATATTTTTTATTAGATGGATTTATTCCGTGAGTGGAGGGGATGTTCTCTTGACAGGAGGTAATTTTTGGTCTAAGGTGGATTTTTCGTTTAGAGTAGATTTTTAATTATCAACAGGGCCGGTTTCTAGGTCTACTCTAGAGTACCCTAGGTCGAGGTTATGGGTATGGTATGTTGGGGTACCCTAGAGGATACCCTTGGTAGGGTAGGAACCCTAGAAATCGAACCTTGGGGTAATTTTTGGTCAAAGGGGTAATTCCTCGTCTAGACCAAGCATGTTAATCTTAAACTGAGGCGTATTCAGGGGGGGGAGGTGTTTTGGAGTCAACCCCCCCTCCCCCCCTCTAAAAAAATTGTTCATTTTGCTAGGGTTTTTCGCCGAAAATGTGTGAACCCCCCTCCCCTCCTTGGAAAAGGTAACTCTTACAACCAAAAAAAGATCATGAAAAGTCAATTTGGAGCAACTTAGTACACACTTAGTAGAGATTTCCTCCCCCCTCAAAAAATTCCTGGATACACCCCTGACACTACAAGACTGAATTAACATGGAGGGGTGAATTATTCTCTCAAATAACCCCCTTGCATTAACCCATCCAATAATTCATTAATATTCCTATCAAATATCCCAACAAACGTGAATTATTTACTATAAGTGACCTTTACGTTGAACTTTACTTTTCATTATCAGCTGTGAGCTTTGAAAATCGTTCTATATTTCATTCAATTATTTGTGTCAAATACGCTGACTTTAGGGGTATTTTGGATATTACGTAACGCTAAAAATGACCCCTCCTTACCTGGTTGTCACAAATTTCTTACGAAAATTGGAAAAATGTAATATGAATCGTAACAAAAGGTGCCCCCTCACCTTGAGTGTTCCGTAATATCCGAATGACCCATATGCCTCTCTATTATCACTCTTATTTTGAAATATAAAATAAATGCTCAGTTATAGAGCGACAAAGTGAACGTAAATATGTGGATTATTAATATTTCTAGGTAAGTTTTAAGAATTAACTTAGGATTTGAAGGTCCTTTGGTAGATGGACTATCAGTTATCCATAGCGAGGGTCCATGGTCTCTAGAATGAAGCAGCTCTTAAAAATGTCAAAATTTGATCATTATTTCAACTAAAATTTTCTTCTTTAATACAAAATAATACATTTTTAGAATTCCCCTGCTATTTTTCATCATCCTGACATGTGTGACCTCAAACACATCAACATCATCAATCACCTTCCAGTGTTCATTCCAAAAGGACGTCGTGACTTTCCATCATAACTTCCAATACATTGAATTCTACGAATGCTTTCTGAAAACTCCATTTTTTATCACAACGAAGAACTCAACTGTTAATATTATCTATAGATATCTAACTAGTCATGCGAGTGAGAAATCCAATGATGACGTCACGGAGCTTTTCATAAATCGTAAAAAATTGCATTTTATGCCGACAAATTTTGGGGAAATTTTTAAGAATCTGAAATATTTGGCAGTTTGGGACAGTGAGTTGGAAGAAATTAATCAGTCGGATATGAAGCAGTTCCCAAATTTAGAGTATTTGTGTCTAAGATTCAATAACTTTGAATATTTAAATGCAGATTTATTTAAATTCAATCCAAAGTTGGAGTTCGTTAGGCTTTTTGGTAATAAAATTAAAGAAATTCACACAACTGCTTTTGAAGGATTGACAAGCTTGAGGACTCTAAATTTGGCACGAAATGTTTGTGTTGATAAAATGTTTGTTGATTCTGTAGATAAGGTTAAGCAATTTGTAAAAAATTTGCCAAATTTATGTCAGTTTTCTAATGAAATTGCGAATTTTACTGAAAGTTTGGAATAAAATTATGAAAAAGATTGTAAAGTGTAGAAAATTTGTGAGTTTTTCTTATAATTTGTGATATTTAGATAATGTAAGAGCTAATTAGCCTTAAGAACTCTAATGCGAAGACACCTTAACCAAAAAACTCTTTTTTGATGGCACCTTAACCTCAAAAGTCTAAGGTGAAGACACCTGAACTAGTGTGAAGACACTTAAAACTCAAAAACTATAGTGTAAAGACACATGAACCTCAAAATATTAGTGCGAAGGCACCTGAACTTCAAAACTCTAGTGTGAAGACACCTGAAACTCAAAACTCTAGTGTGAAGACACCTGGACCTCAAATACCTAGTGTGAAGACACCTGAAGCATAATTTATGCATAAACTTGAGGATAATGAAACCAAAAGTACTAAATAAAAACAGTTTTCAAATATTTACAAAATTTATAACATTTTATTTAATAGATTCGATTTTAACAAGTCTTTTCGACACACAATCGTAATTTTTTATGAAGCAACAAGCAATTTTGTGCTATTGGCTTTAAGATCGTTTTTTTATTAAAGAGTCTTTTTTTAACAATTTTGAATTTCCTAACTAATTTAAACAATGCTAAGCTCAGCTGATATAAGAGTAGATTTATTATTCATAAATTACATACAACCATTAAAAATTAGACCTGGGGATGGTTTGTAGGGCTAACTAGGATACCCTGAAATACACTGCTCTAGGGAATAACCTGGTGTCCTCTACCTACACTATCCCCAGCATAGTAGGAGGGGTAAGATAGGTAGGTTGTCCTGGGGGTAGCCCTAGAAACCAACTCTTGCCCAAGAATTTTTTTAGGATTTTTCGGAACTAAGAATGGGGTAACTTTAGGAATAATTCTTTTAACTAGGTTAGTAGCAGGGGTGTATTCACAGGGGAGTTTTTTGGGGGTCATTTTTTAAGAAAAAAATTCTAAACCCCCTTAAGTTTTCAAGCCCCTCCCCCCTTTTTGAAAAATTTTTGAATACACCCCTTGGTTGGTAGACTAAATTTATTTTTTTAACAAGAAAAGTGTAGACAGCACCAATAGATCACCAATTAATTAGAATAATGGAATACAACAGTTTTAGAATTTTGTTTCATAATTCAATACGTTTTTGATTATTTGCATACAAAAATAAATATTTGTGAAAATATTTTCTTTCGAGTAAATTTTCTTTCGAGTATTCTTTTAAGCTAACCTAAAATATTCCGGACGGATATTAAAAATATAATAATTAATTTCATTTTGGTCCCTACATTTACAAGCTTTAAATAACTAGCTGCTTCATCGTCTCAAACAGACAACCTTGCTTGAATCCCAAATACAAATAGAAGAAATTGATCTTAAAAAGTGACCAACTTGCTCGTATTGCTAACGAAAACTTCTTCCAATAATTTTCACTCCTCTCAATTTCTTCCCTCGCTGCAGATTTGACGCAGCACTTTGACATCACCCAAAACGCCGTCATTCTGTCTTGTGTTTGAATTGTTGACTCAATTCCACGAATCAAGTCGTTCGTTTTAAGCACCAACAGCATTTGTCGATCAACTTTTTCTAAAATTTCTGCAATGTCTGGAATGACTAAGGCACCACCGGTAAGTAAAAGTTCCTTCTCGTAGGCATCTGGTCTCTTTTTGGCAATTCCTTGCATGATACTCTCCCATGGACGTCCTGTGACCATGCAAGCAAATACACCATAAAGATCACCTTTGATTCCTAGGTTGTATGCATGAGCACGCATGGCTTTACGGTCTACTCTGAGGATGCTCAGCCAGAGTTTTGCGTATTCGTAACGGAAGCGGTTTGTGAGGTCCTAAAATATTGATATGGTTTGATTTTGGTAAGTTTTTAACATATTTAAAAAAAATTGAGGTTAAGTTTGTTAAAAACTTAGTAGAATGCTCAATATTCAGGAGAAAAGTTTAAAGTTTCTCCCAAAATAATGAATTTGAAACAAATTATGAATTAGAATTAATATCTTACAGCATAGAGACCATGATCAAGTAGAACTATATCAGTGCCACCCTTCTTGTTTTTGTGGACCAAGATGTTACCTGGATGAGGATCACTGTGAACATATCTAAAGAAAAAAAAAGAAATTGATTAAAAAATTGTTAAAGGTTAGGGGTCATTCACTTATGACGTCCATGATTTAGGGGGAGGGGGGGGGGTCTAAGATTTTGTGACAAGGGGGGAGGGGGGTTCTAAAAATCCCATTTTTTGATGGACGTCATAAGTGAATGACCCCTTAGCTAGGTATCATGGTGCTCCAGGAAGGGAGGGTAATTTATCTTGTTGTTAGTTTCAAGGCTACTTCTTCCCTACTTCGGTTACCCTACCATACCCCTGATAGTTATACTTTAGGATACCCTTAGGTAGAGTAGAACTCTACCCAATCTGGTAAGATAGAGTAGCATATATTAATCAGAGAAGGTTAGGCTACTCAGTGATGGTTTCATTCAGTGACCCTAGAAACTGACCCCAAGGACCTAAAACCAATCCAAAACTCACCCATTAAGGAAGATCATGTTCGCATATAAGGCACCAAGTTTATTTGACACTTCAAACGGATCAATTTTATTCTTTTTCATGTAATTCAAGTCCGTGACTTGTCCACCTTCCAAATATTCCATCACCAATACACGATCAGTTGACAATTCCCAAAACACTTTTGGAATTTTCAGCCATTTAACGTCTTGAAATTGACGACGAACCTAAAAATTATTCGATTATTTTAAACAACTGAATAAATAAAACTGAGTTTATTTTTACCTTTTCAATATTCTTCCCCTCATGTAAAAAGTCCAACTCAATCGGCAAATTCTTCTTCGATTCATCAACCAACCATTGGAATTTAAATTCAGGGAACAGCCAGCCCATAATTTTCACACAATATTCCATCGTTGCTGTGTCAACTTTTGCATTTCCTCTGACATAATGATGTTGAACTTTAACAGCCACATCTGCTCCATTTTTCAAGGTTGCTCGATGAACTTGCGCTAAACTTGCTGCTCCTAATGGCTCTGGGTCGAAGGTGAGGAAGAGTTCGGATGGCTAGAATGCAGAGAATATTTTATTTAGTCAATTTTGGAGAAAATTGAGGAAAATTTGAAGAAAATTGAGGAAAATTTGAAGAAAATTGAGGAAATTTTATGGAAAAAGTTAAGAATTTCAAGAAAATTGCATAAAAACTAAACAAATAGAGCAAAAATTCACCCGTGCGTAATATTCAGCGGAATAGTTTACTGTCTCCCCCAAATATGCCGCACAACTTCAAAACCCCATTTAAAATTTGCAAAAAAATATTTTCGTACAAAAATCACCAAAAACTAATAAAAAATCACCCAACTTATGCAGTCCATAACACTGATCATAAAATTATCTAACATTTCCATTCAAATGTCTATCCAAACCCGTCAGACACGAAAAAATTCAATCACATTTGTTCCCTCAGTCTTTTTCTTATTCAATCAATTTTATTTCATTCATAAAAACCAAAACATAGACGGACGTAAATCCCAAATTACAAACATATGAGCGCACTTCCAGTGAGTAATCAAGAGAGTTATGCAAGAGAAAGTTCCAACCGAAAAAAAAGATACTTAAACGAAACCAAGTCTTTTTTTGTTTGTGAATCATCGCACAATCGTGTTAACAATTTTTAACAGTTATTATATGCCGTAAAGTAAGCATCATGTGTGGACTATGTCTCATTTACAAATACATTCGAACGAGAATTGTAAATATTACAGAGCAACAACAAAGATGGCAAATATTGGTGGCACAAAATAAATTGACAAAAGAGACGAAATGAGAGGTGATTTTGTGGACGATAAAGAAGTATTTGAAAAAAGATTTGCATATGAGAAGATTTTTTTTTATGGGTCCAAGATATGTGCTTCGTCTTTTCGTGCTTCGTGGATGGCTATTTTACATGTGAGTTAAATTTTCTCGAAGATTAGAGAAGATTATTGAAGGTTAAAGAGTTTTTGAATTGATTTTATGAAGTTTTATCGCCTCGATTGATGTTTAGCTTGCAAATCACGTGACTTAACATGATCTGCTTAACTGACGCTCAGCTTGATCAATGATCTTAAAAATAGTTCAACCTAAACGACAATAAATGTGACTGAATCTTGACCGATGCACAGCTTAACTAAAGTTCAGCTTAACTAATGTTCAGCTTATTTAACGTTCAGCTTAACTAACGCTCAGCTTAACTAACGTTCAGCTTCACTAACGCTCAGCGTAACAAACATTCAGCTTATTTAACGTTCAGCTTAACTAACGTTCAGCTTAACTAACGTTCAGCTTTATTTAACGCTCAGCTTAACTAACGTTCAGCTTATTTAACGTTCAGCTTAACTAACGCTCAGCTTAACTAACGTTCAGCTTTATTTAACGCTCAGCTTAACTAACGTTCAGCTTAACTAATGTTCAGCTTATTTAACGTTCAGCTTCACTAACGCTCAGCGTAACAAACATTCAGCTTATTTAACGTTCAGCTTAACTAACGTTCAGCTTTATTTAACGCTCAGCTTAACTAACGTTCAGCTTATTTAACGTTCAGCTTAACTAACGTTCAGCTTAACTAACGTTCAGCTTTATTTAACGCTCAGCTTAACTAACGTTCAGCTTAACTAATGTTCAGCTTATTTAACGTTCAGCTTCACTAACGCTCAGCGTAACAAACATTCAGCTTATTTAACGTTCAGCTTAACTAACGTTCAGCTTTATTTAACGCTCAGCTTAACTAACGTTCAGCTTAACTAACGTTCAGCTTAACTAATGTTCAGCTTATTTAACGTTCAGCTTATTTAACGTTCAGCTTTATTTAACGCTCAGCTTATTTAACGCTCAGCTTAATAAACTTTTAGATTCACCACTGCTTAAATAATATTAGCTTTGCTGATGCTCAACTGAACTAATGACCATCTAGTCTACCACTCAGCTGAACTGATGGTCTGCTGGATAAAAATTCATCTAAGATGTTACCAAACTGGACTGACATTCATTTTATTTAAATCTCGTTCAGAAAATGCTCATATAAGCTAGTATCATGCTAAACTTATCATTGGTAAAACCGATGCATTGTAGACAAACATCTCTAAAAACATTGATTAGTTTAGGCATTAAATAGCCTTCCTTTCTAATTATCACGATGTCATTTTGCATAGTGATACAATCTTGTATCATCCATTCACACTGAGACACAGTCAAACTCATTTGAAAGTTTCAACAATATTTTTTTACTAAAAAAATACTGATATTGAGGATGAACTTTTAATTTTATGAATATTTCCCACAAGATCATCAATTCTTATCCTCCAAATGCTTAAAATCCATACACGGAACTCCACAAAATCACATGTCTCACTCATTTTTCGCAAACACTCATCCAAAATTACCGGAAAATAATCGTCAAGTACTTCATCGTATTTACTCACAAGATCACTCTCACTTTTTTGTCATTCAATTCAGCAAACCATTACCATAAAAAAGCGTGTTGACCTTCGACTAATGCACCGCTCTCTCACAAACAGACACACATACAGACGCATGAAAGATTCCAAAAAGAATTCCGTAATAATGAGGAACAAATAAGCGATAACGATGATGAAATAAAAAAATCGCGATAATGATCAACACGTGAGCAACAGAAACTAGACAAACGTGATTTTAACTAATTCTACAAAAAAATCTGTTACTTACGTCTCTCTTAAGGTCCTGTCGAATGACTTGGTAAATATACTCTAATGAGTTTGCTGGTGCCTGACTGTGAAGGATCTTCAGTGTGTTGACATATTCAATTGGCAGGAGGTACTCAAGTGAACCAATGTGCTGTCCAACCTTCACGTACACGCCACGGTTAAGGCAACAGAGTTCGAGGAGACGATTTGCTGCTTTTTGATGAACAACGCTGCGCTGTTCGCGATATTCTTTGGATGACTTGTCCCAAGATTTAAAATATAGCTCACGTTGGTATAAAGATGCAATTTCTATGAGAGCAGTTGCTGATCGTGTGAATCTGACGATTCCAATTCCACTCCAGTCATAATTAGCATTGTGAAGACTCAGACCAGTTCCAACAATTGTGGATCCAATTAGACCATAACGAATGACACGACGGACTTGTTTGAAAAATTTATTGGGTGGCTTTGGTGGTTGAGCGACTTGTTGAAGGTTTGAGAGACCTGATAACCTTTGTTGAGCTTTGATGATCTTCGGAAGTGCTTCTGATGTCTTTTCGAGGAGCCTTGAGGATAATTCTGGATTTTCTGCGACTTTTTGGAGGAGTTTTGAGAGAATTTTTGCTCTTGTTGACATTTTTGTGATGTTTAATCGTTAAAATTTATTTATTTTAACTTTTTATTTTTTTTATAATTTTTTAAATTTTTTAAACTTTTTTATATTTTTAAAAAATTTATTATTTTTTAACTTTTTTGTTTTCCAACTTTTTTTTAAATTTTTAAAAATTTTGTTTTTTTTAATTTTTTAATATTTTTTAATTTTTTTAACTTTCAAAAGTTTTTTAAATTTAAAAAAATTTCAATTTTAGCACCTGTTGCACAATCTTAAATATTTTCTAATATTCAAATTTTTGTCAATTTTTAATAATACATTTCACAAATCTTCACATAATTTCAACACATTCCCGAATTATGTCAAACATCTCCAGTCCAACTTTCCAAAAACTTTCTCATGTCATTGAACTTTTCAAACCTTTTCTTCAATTTTCATTTTTAAAAAATATTGAAAAAAAATTCTTTTGTTGTGCAATTATGAAATTCCTCAAAATTTTCCTTCCTTATCTAATTATTTTCATTGAAATTGTGTCACAATGTAAGCTAACTAACTGATCAGCACGAATGAGAGACGATGACTGAGTCTAGCTGCTCATTTTTGGGAAAATTGTTGAATGGATTTTTTGATCGTCTGCTCAAATTCTCTGTTTTGTTGACTTGCTAGCGTGTCTTTACAATTTTCTCTCAATTTTTGCTCTATTTTGGGGACTCAGAGTTGGAGTTTGAGGATGACGCTGGGGATGTTGACATTTGGGGCTTAAGAGGAACGAGCGGGAGAAAACGTTAGAAAATTTAAAATTTTCAAATAAAAATTATTTAAGCGTTTAGATTAATCGACATTAAAATTTTAGTTTAAATGTTAAAATATTTAAATTTTAATTTCTTTAAGTTTTCAATTTTAATATTTTTTAATTTCTCAATTTTAATAATTTTTGAAAATTTAAATTTTAATATTTTCTATATTTTTAAATTTATTATTTTTTAAATTTTCAATTTTAATAATTACTATATTTTCAAATTTAACATTTTTTAAATTCTCAATTTTAAATTTTCAATTTTTATATTTTTTTAAATTTTCAACTTTATTATTTTCAAAATTTTCCACATTAATATTTTTTTAAATTTTCAATTTTAATATTTTTTAATTTCTCAATTTTAATATTTTCAAAATTTTCAACTTTAATATTTTTTTTTAATTTTCAATGCTAATATTTTTAAAATTTTTAAATTTTAATATTTATTACATTTTAAAATTTAATATTTTTTAAATTCTCAATTTTAATATTTCCAAAATTTTCAATTTTAATATTTATTATATTTTAAATTTTCAATTGTAATATTTTTTTAAATTTTCAATTTCCAATATTTTTTAAATTCTCAATTTAAATATTTATTAAATTCTCAATTTTAATATTTTCAAAATTTTCAATTTAAATATTTTTTAAATTCTCAATTTTAATATTTTCGAAATTTTCAACTTTAATATTTTTTAAATTTTCAATTTAAATATTTTTAAAATTTTTAAATTTCAGTTTTTTAGTAAATTTTAATAATTTAAATTAATATTTTTAAAAAAGTTCAATTTTAATTCATATTTTTTAACAATTAACTTAAATTTTTGTATGTTTCAATTTAGTTTTTCAAACCCAATTTAAAATTTATAAAGCTTTATTTATTTTTTACAAATATCCAATCAGAACTGATCATCAACAAAAGTTTCTAATAACGGTTTTAAAAAATTCAAATAAATATCTTTCTGTCTGTTTGTCTAATCACGAGTTTCTTAATTTTCGCATCACTTGTGAAACTTTTCAACTTGTTTGTATTTGTGTGATAAACAAAAGAAACATTTCTGACTATAAAATCCTCGTGCATTTTTTAAAATCATTAATTTATAGTTCAATTTCATAGAGAATTAAGTCTTTAGTGCAGCTATCTGAAAATATTGTGTTCAAAATAAACTTTTAGACAATTTTTAAAGAAAATTATCAAAGCAATCTTTGAAAAAATTGAAAAATAATTTTTTTGGGTCAACAATTTTGAAAAAGAAGAAAATTTTGATATTTTTCTGCAAAAACTCAAGAAGAATTGTACAAAATAGTAAAATAAATCAAAAATGGCAACAATCAATCAACAACGTCAACGCGTCGAGCAAGAAATCACAGCTTTAGTTGATAATCTTGATCGGTCGACTATGAGAAAGATGCAGGTAGGAACTGGTGCTGGAAATAAACCGGCAAAATAATGAAATTCAAGAAAATTTGGAATTTTTGATGAATTTTATTTAAATTTTAGGCTCAGATGCATGAATGTGCAGCCAAGTGCTGTTATGATACAGAATCTTCAATGGAATCAGTCCAGCAATGTGTCGAGAGGTGCTCAAAACCTGTCAACAAGGCACAAAGGTAAAAATCTTAATTTTTATTCCAAAATTTTCAACTTTTTAATCCAAACTTTCTAAATTAATTCCAGCTACGTCCAAAGTGAGCTCGAACGTCTCCAAAACCGCCTCCAACGCTGCGTCATGGACTGCAATGATCAAATTAAAGACAAAATGCCAGCAAATCCAAGTGAAGACCAAATTGCCAAATATACAGGAGAATTTGAAAGATGTGCAATTAAGTGTGTAGATTCAAGTTTAGGAACACTTCCAAGTTTATTCAAGACAATGAAGTCGGTGCTGTCGAAGGGTGGAAATGGAATTCCTGATGTTTAAGCTGAATAATCGACAGATGTGGATGGGAAGAATAATGTGCAACTGAAAGAATTGAGGATTGCATGATGGAAGAAACTGCCATGAAGTTGTTAAGCTTTCGTATCCGTACATGTTGAACTTTTGTTTCAAATTTAGAATTATAGTCAAAAGTGAATAAAATGGAAGAAATATAATGAAAAATTTTAAAGAAAGTCCTCGTGTTATAGATCGAGGGACTTCAGCGCATTTTTGTGTTAGCGATCAGTTTTTGATTAGCAAAGTACTGCATATTAAATAAGTCAATAATGAATATTTTGTGACTTAAATAGATTCGACGGCTCGATAACGGTTTTTTGGCATTCAAATTTTCTAACGATCAAAATATATTTGAAAATTTCCCCCGTAAATGCACTTGAAAATCATTAATTATAGTATAATTAACAATTTTGCGGTGAATTTTCATATTTTAAAATGGTTTGTCATTTAACGGTTTTTTGTCATTCAAACTTATTTTGCTCACATAATACGCGCGTATTATGCGTACTATGTATGTAATTTTTGTTCATAGAAACAAAAAATCATTAATTATAGTATTTAACAATGATATTGAGATTTTTAAATGTCCGGGGGGCCAATAACTCGATGGCACGGAACTAATGCAAAAAACTAGAGCTCTCTACGATGTCTAGATCAAAAGTTTTTAGTGTGTTCCGACAGACAAAGTGCATTATTAAGCTACCTTTTTAAAACAAGTTTCAAAAATGCGCTAAAAATAATTTTGTTGATTTTTCAGGAGCTAAATTGGAATTAAAATTCTGGATATGGTTTCGAGGGCTACCCTACCATTTTTAGGTTTCTAGGGTTACTATACCTATAATCCACCTAGGGTACCCTAGGAAACTCTGTTTCAGGGTGGGTGGGTTACCCTATGGTAGGGGAGATGGGATAACTCAGGGCACCCTTGGAGAAGAGAGTAGGGTATGTACCCTAGGTACTCTAATTAGCCCTAGGCCATCCTATTTAACTTCAATGATTCCAATAGAAACTGATACCCCAGGTAGCCCAAAGAACCAGCTCTTGGTTTTAATCCCCTAATAAATAATTCAATTAGAATAAATTTGCATCATAAACTATCTTTAAAATGCCAAAAAAATATTTTTTATTTTGAGTATTAAAAAAATCCGTTGTTGATTCAAAAATCCATAATATCCCCAACAATTCCCCACATTTGAACCGAAAAAAATATCAACTGATAACTTCTACACCAATACATTCACACAGTCGATCCCGTGTTATTTAAGAATTTATTTTTCAAATTCAATAATTTTATTTTTCTAGTTCTTAATTCACAAACATCTCATTCAAAATGAGTTTAATTGCACACTTGAATCCTCTCAAGCGATTCTTAAGCATCACTGTCGTTCGACAAAGCCGCAATGTCTCACATTTTACCTATCAACCTGATGACAAAGCACCGATCGAGGGTGAAAAGCAGAAAATGAACATGTTTACAGCCATCAATAATGCAATGGACATTGCATTAGCTAAGGATGAGTCGACATTGCTGTTTGGAGAAGGTCAGTGACTTGTCAGTTCCAAAAATTACTAAAAATTTTAATAAATATTTCAAAATCTTCCAGATGTCGCATTCGGTGGAGTCTTTAGGTGCTCATTAAATCTCAAAAACAAGTACGGAGGTGAGCGAGTCTTCAACACGCCACTTTGTGAGCAAGGAATTGCTGGATTTGCCATCGGTGTTGCTACCATGGGCGCTAAAGCTATCTGTGAGATTCAATTTGCTGACTACATTTTTCCAGCTTTCGATCAGATTGTCAATGAGGCTGCTAAATATAGATATAGAAGTGGAAACTTGTTTGATTGTAAGTACTGGATTTTTATTCATGGGGTCCATGGGGTTTAATACGGTATTTGTATTCACCTGGGATTAAAATTTACTTGGGAAAAAATTAATGAACATTCCCAAAATTTGAAAATGTACAAGAAAAATCTGTACCCCCTCCATTGAGGGCTTGAATCCCCCAATTTACAACCCTTGGTTAGATCTTGAATTAATTTTAAACCAAAATTACTTAAAGGTCATAAAGCCACATAATAATTACTAATTTACTATATTTTTAGGTGGATCCCTCACATTCCGCGCACCATGTGGAGCCGTTGGTCATGGAGCCCTCTACCACTCACAAAGTCCCGAAGCTTACTTTGCACACACACCTGGTCTCAAGATTGTCGTTCCAAGAGGTCCAAATATGGCTAAAGGATTGCTGTTGGCTTGCCTTAATGACAAGAATCCATGTCTTGTTTTGGAACCTAAGACACTTTATAGATCAGCTATTGAGGATGTTCCGTTAGGATATTATGAAAGTACTTTGGGAAAGGCTGACATTTTGAGAGTTGGAGGTGATGTGACATTGATTGGATGGGGAACGCAGGTTCAGTGAGTATTTTTTTATTACAATCTTGGAAATTTACTGTCGCATCTGAGATAATGAGGGTACCCAAGGATACACTTATAAATCTCATATTTTCCATTCTATCCTGTTTTGACAGTTAATTAAATTATTTCATTATTTTTTAGTGTTTTGAGAGAAGTTGCTGAATATGCCAAGAAGAAGTTGAACGTCAATTGTGAAGTTATTGATTTAGTATCAATTTTGCCATGGGATGTTGAGACTGTCTGCAATGTAAGTTGATTTGGTCCATTCTGTGAATATGCCTCAGATTGTGGCTCATAAGATTGACTGAGGTCAGCAGGAATCAATCAAAATCGGTCGGTTTTTTGATCCACAATATGAGCTCCAGCATTAATACAGACATTTTAAAATCAATCTAATTAGCTTTACTTTAAACAATTAAAGTAAATTCTATTAATTTGTACTTCTGTTATTTTCTTAGTCTGTCAAGAAAACTGGTCGCTGCTTAATTGCCCATGAAGCTCCAATAACCAACGGCTTTGGTGCTGAATTAGCAGCAACCATTCAAGAGGAATGTTTCCTTCATTTAGAGGCACCAATTAATAGAGTTTGTGGATGGGACACTCCATTCCCAGTAAGTAGTTAATAATCTGAGTGATAATGACCGCAAATTACTGAATTGGAACTGTCAAGCCATCGTTTAGATGCTTTAACATAAAAGATGCCAATTTTACCTTTTAATACGCAATTTGCAGGTCACTGTCACTTGTTTTAGATCAAAATACAGAGTAATACTTAATTTAATATTTATCATTATTTTCAGCACGTCTTTGAGACATTCTACTTGCCAGACAAGTACAGATGCTTGGAGGGAATCAAAAAATTGATTAATTATTAAAATAAATTACAATTTTAACTATTTGTGGGACGCTTAACGGGAAGAAGACTAGGTGAATTGGAAAATTATTCAAAAAAGTCAGGTAAAAAGTTCAAAATATTCAACATTTTTCTAAGAAAAGCATTTATTTAAATTTTCATTAAAAATAAAAAAATCCAAGATTTAGTTGAATAATTTGAATTTTTCTGACACAATATAAAAAAGAATTTAATCTAACAGAAACTTGATGCATTTATTAAATTTAAATCAACGGAAATAGAATGTACAAAAAATTATAAATTTGATGAAATTGTTATAAATTGATATTTTTTGAATAAATAATTATTTTAAAACTGAATTTGAAACTTTTTTATTTGAAGAATGGTTTTTTAATTTAACTTAGTTTTAATTAAAAAAAGTCAATACTACAAAAAAAATATTTGACACGCTTTTTTAACAATCTTCTGAATTTTTCTTCCCGCATTTTTGTTAATTTATTTTCACTAAAGTTCTAGTCCATGAAGAATTCATGAGAATTATGTTCCATACGTCAAGTCGACTCTGATCAAAAATCCTCAGCATAACAGAAACTTGATGAGCAATAAATCTAGAATTTGTCATTAATGTGACTGAATAATGTTGACTAACTAAGTTCTAAATGAGTAATTATTTTAATATAAAATAAGCTGAAATCAGTCAAAATGAAATTATTTTTAAATTTTCTATCAAGTGAAAAACATTAAATCTTAGGTAAGTGATCTAAAATAATAAGTTCAAAAAAAAATAAAAATAACTAAATATTCCTTTTAAAAATACATTTAGAAAACTCAGTTATTGGAATTGCCAGTCACAAATATTGCAACCGGAATGAGGCTGAAGCCTTTGTTGTAAGTATTAAAATAAAATTTACTTTTGGCTCTTAAATTTATCTGGTTTTTAATAATAAATGTTTAAAAAAATTTAAACAACAAAGTTAAAAAAAATAATTAAATTGTGATGAAAATAATAGTGAATTTATTAAAATACAAAGCTTTAAAATATTTTTGAACTGAATAAGAATTTAAATGTGGTGTAAATATAAAAATTAATCATCCTTCCATTATTTAAGGCAAAATAAGCAAATATTTGACAAAAATAGTGATTTTTTTTTTTTTTTTGCTTTTTGTGTTTTTTCCACATATTTTACTCATTTGCAGGGGCATATTCAGAGAGAGGGGTTTTTGGGGTCAAATCCCTTTTTTTATGGATTTTTCAGTTTTTTACGGTTTTTTTTTTTAAAAATTTTTCCTGTCCATACAAAATAATTTCCACATCCCCTCCAAAAATTTATCTGGATACACCCATTCTCCTATGAATTTGTAATTATTATAGAAAGGGAAAATAAAATAATTTAAAATATTTACAACCAAAAAGCTTTCAAATGTAAAATTTTTACATCAAGTTATTTTCTTCTTCGGTTAAAAATGATTAAAGTGAAATTTTTTAAAACTTCTCTAATAAATAAATAATTTACTGATAAATTAATTTAAATATTTTATTGGTAGGTTTTGGAAATATTCTTTTATTTCTACTTAAAATCAAGCGTTTGACATCTTCGTAAAAATTGTAGAAGTTTTAAATTTAATATTTTTTACAATTTTTGTACGGTATTGTCTGACTTTTGTTTAAAACTTATTTTCCAACTTTTATAAAGGAATTTTTTTCATTACATTAAATTATTTTAACACCATGAAGAATATTATAAAATGCTAAATTGCTTATAATTCCTTTAAAAATCTTTTTTCTTTAAATATTTTGCTGCACTCAAAGATAATTGTAATTTATTTAACAAATATTTAACTTTACCTTTTTTATACAAAATTCAAATAAAAGTGCAGGTATTGAATTAATTTTGCATTTTGTAATTTTATTTTTATTAGTGTTTTGATTTTTCTGTTCTGTTTGACAATTGGAACTTTGAGATCTTCGAGTGTTGATTGTAATTATAACAATGATCATCATTTTTATGCTGTTGGCTACAAATATCGCTGTGAAGTGTCAAACAATCTCAACATTTCATCACCAGAATCAGCCGAAATTGATGCAGTCACTGGAACTCATATGAGTGGAAAGTCCAACAATGATGAAATTTATTTTAATGCTAACGGAAAACAGATTGAATATTTCCCACGAGGACTTGAAAAATTCTTCACAAATCTCACTGGAATTGCAATTTGGCGAAGTCAATTGAAGAAAATTCATCAGGATGATTTAAAGCCTTACACAAAGTTGAAATATTTGAACTTATGGAAAATTAATATTGAAGTTATTGAAGATGGATTATTTGACTATCAACCTGACATTGAAGTGATTATATTTGAAGTTTCAAAGATTTTTCACATCAGTTCAACAGTTTTTGATAATCTACACAAATTAATAACTTTGGATCTCAATGAAAATAAATGCACCAGCAAGTATTCCACAAATAATCGAGCAGGCGTTCTTGAAGTCATCAAAAGTGTCAAAAGCACTTGCGTTAGTTCCGATTTCTTAAAATTAGATGAAAAGTTGAAGAACCTCGAACAAAATTACAAAAACTTGAACTACGATAATTTTGCATCATTTAAGGTTAATTTAGAAAACTTCAAATTTGAGTTGAAAAATTCCAAATTTTCGAATTTTCATCCACTGAAAAGCAGACTTTTTGCGATCTTAGATTGGAAACAAGATTTACTGTTAACTGTTGAGAGTAAGATAGGAGACTTAGAAAATACATTAATTGATATTAAAAGCGAGTCACAAAAGAACACACAATCTATTCAGACCAGGTTAAACGACTTTAATAACAACAACTCTAAAGAACTCTCAAGCATAAACATTAAAATGGGTTCCTTGGCAAGTTCCCTCGAGGTTTATAAGACAGAATCTAAGAACAAAATTGAATCAGTTCACAATGACCTTAAAAACACCAAAACAGACATTACAACCTCCTTAAATGCCCAGAAGTCAACTCTCGAAGGTTTAATATCCTCTCAGAACCAAAAACTAACAGCCATAACAGAAAGTACCAAAAATGTAGAACAGTCCATTGTAAAGACCCAGGAAAAAATTGAACAACTCCAAAAAAGCCATGAAAATCATCAAAAAAATCAAACAGACTTAAATTCTGAGGTCCAAAGTGACCTTCAAACTTCCCTCAATGACCAAATCTCAACTCTGGACAGTAAGATGACCACTTTAGACGCAAAAGTCATTTCCCTAGAAGACAAACTCGACCGTCTGACTAACTCAATAAACCAAATCGCATCAACCATGCTGAGCTACAAATCAGACCTGACTGACCACATGGCGGTCGTAAAGTACAAAATCAATCAAAGTTCAGAAATTAATGGCACATGGAAGTCAACTTTGGTTGCTTGTTGCACATTTTTGGTCACTTTTATTATTTTCATTGCTTACAAGAAGTTTCTGTTCCGTGCGATGACTTGGGAGGAGGATGAGTGAGAAGTTAGAGGGGTTTGGGGTTTCTATATTGTTATTCACAAAACATTTAAAAAAAATAGTTAAAAAATTTAAAAAAAAATGCTCTGCGAATTAAAATTTATCCTGCTTAAAAGCTTATAAACATTTTATTTAAATTATATTTAAAAAGTTAGTAAAATATAAAGCAATAATCTTAAATTTAATATGTATTAAAAAATATAAAAATTATTTTTATACTCATTTCAAAATTAATCAACAATATTTTTTTAAAAAAATACTCAAAAGTCTTATTAAAATTTATTCAATAATTTATTCAAAAATGTTTTAAATTCTATACAAAAATAAAAATTAATTATTTAAATTTAAAAAAAATATTCAAAAATGTTATATAAAATTGAAAATCAAAATTTAAAAAAAAAAATAATCAAAAATGTTATATAAAATTGAAAATCAAAGTTTAAAAAAATATTTTTAGAATTTTTGACTAATTATTTAATTTTGGACCCATTATTTTATGTATTCATTCCTCATTTGAGTCACAAGTATTGCCTTTAATGTTTTACTAGTAAACAAAAATGATAAATATTTTTAGTCACTTCCTGTCCTAATAAAACCGCAGTTTAATGAAAATGATTAATTTAAACTTGAATAATTTATGAAATACAATAATCCTAAAAATGAATCAAAATTAATTTCATATTTTTTCTTAGAATTTTTTGATTAATTTGTAAAATTTTAAATTTTTTTATTAAAATTATAAATATAGTTTATATAATTTATATAAATATAATTTATATAATTTATATAAATATAATTTATATAATATAATGTATAAAGAATATTTTTTGAAGATTAAAATTACAAATAAAAATATAATTTTAAAAAAAATATAGAGTAAAGATACAATTGAGCGATCCTGAATGAAAAAGTCATTTCTGATTTTGATGGAAAACATTTTTTCAAACAGAAAATGTAGAGCGCGGTTCATACATCAGAGTGACGTATTCGCACACAAGTAATGCATACTTTTTTCATCCAGAATCGCTCAATTATATTAAATAGAATTCTTTGAACAAAAATTGTTCTAAAAGTTAATTATTGTTTAAACATTCATTTTTCAATTTTAATTTTCAGTTAGCTTCATTTTTGAGCTTTATATTTTGGAAGATGAGACAGTAACTATCCATTTTGTGGTTGTATAGGAACACTTTTATGATTTCTTTCTGGCCATAATCTTGGTCGATTTTTTATGTGAAAATTTATTTATTTTTGATTTGCGATGTGAATTTTTTACTCTTTTTTGCCATTTTATGTTGTTTTATAATATTTTTAATAACATAGACGGCTTGAACATTTAAAAAGTAATTTCCGTTATTGAATTTCATATTCGTGCATGACTTGTTGCACCCAAAGTGATATTTGTGAATCATTTGCTTGATTCTTTAATGACAATTGTTGCAAACTTTGGCTTTGGTGTCCTTTTCTATTCAAATATTTAACTTGAGCATCTTTTGTGATTATAAAATTTTTAATTTGATTCCAAGTAAAATCAACAATTTCTCTTGTATTACAATAAACACCACAACAGAGGAGATTGTTACCATCCTCGTCGCAATGTTCAATAAATTTTAAAATATCTTTGTTATCAAAATAATTGCAAATCATTTTCCAAACTATTTTATTTGTTTCAATATTTTTGTTGTTGACTGCGACGGACTGCAATAAATTTTTATTTTCTTGCCCAAATGTGGTTAAAAATTTTCTCATTTCTTTGTCATTTGTGAGCTTTTTTAACTCCGAAATTATGAATTCAAAAACTTCACTTGATGTTAAAGCTACAGCGAGATGCAAGACATTATTGTCTTCTTTATCAACTTCTCTGAGAAAATTTAAATAATCCCCATCAGATTTGCAGGAACTTTGCAGTTCTTGCCATAACAATTGATGAGTTTTGACCTCTTTTGAGTGACATGCAGCAAATTGAAGCAAGTTTCTTTCAAATTGTCCTTTTGATCTCAAAATTTCATGGTAATCGGATTCACTGAGGTGTTCTTTGAGTTTGGTTATTGTTAACTCAATCACGTTAAATTTGTTTGAAGCCACAAGAAGATGAATAAAGTTGTTGCCATCTTCGTCTTTCTCAAGTAATAATTTTGCTAGATCTTCTCGATTTGCAAATGAATTAAGCAGATGATCCCACAAAATCTCATGATTCCAAGCATTTTTATTTGATACAATTGGCATTAAGTCATCTAAAGTTTGAACAGTAATTTCACGTTTTATTATTTCTTGAGTTAATTCGTCAAATAAATCTGAAGATTCAATCCATTCCATATTTAATATTTCCATCTCTTCTTTTGTGCAGCTTTTGATGCCAGTTATTAAAATTTTCTGAACAATATTTTCACAATCTTCAATTTTTTGAACATTTTCGGTGTCTGTGTAAAGTTCTGATAAAATTCCTTTGACTTCATTCCATGTGAGCTGCAAAATCTCATTGACATTATATTCAATTGCTAGTTTTAATGCGTTTTCTTTATCAAGATAAATAATAAATTCCAGCAATTCTGAAGAATTGAAACATTTTTTAAGTATTTTCCAAAGTGATTTATGAAATTCTAAAGATTTGTTCTTTCCAGCTGCTGATTGAAGTAAATTTGTGTTTGCATGTCCTAATTTTATTAGAAATTTTCTTATTTCATCACGTGATGCAATTTTTTCCAATTCTTCTAACATAAATGCGAAAATTTCACCAGTTGTAAACGTAGTCGCAAGATTAAAGACACCACTTCCGCTTCCATCAACTTCGTCGAGGATTTCCAAAAAATTTTGATCAGTTTTACAAGAATCTTTAAGAATTTTCCACAAAATTTGATGGATTTTGACTACTTTTGAGGCAACTGCAGCTATTTGAAGTAAATTTCTTCCGAATTGTCCTTTTGATCTCAACATTTCTTGATAATCTGATTCACGGAGGTTTTCTTTGAGTTTTTGGATTGTAAATTGAATTATTTCAGGTGTGTTGAATATAACAAGAAGATGAATGAAATTGTCGCCATTTTTGTCATCCTCAAAAAGCAATTTCTTCAGATCTTTATAATCCTTTAAGCTTTTTTCTAAATATTTCCAAATAATTTCATGATTTTTAACATTTTCGTCTGCCATGAACGGCTTCAAATTCTTCAGAGACATGTCAGATATCTCTTTTTGCATAAGCAACTGAATGCTGTTCTCAAATAATTTATCAGAATTTGTGATGTCAATCCAGTCCAATTTTAAAACTTCCTTTTCGTCTTTTGTTAAATCACGAATTTTTTTGTCATTTTTAATAATTTCATCACATTTCTTATAATTGTCATTACTTTCGTATCCAATTGTTATTAATAATTTGACTTTATTCCAAGTTAGTTCTTTGACTTCCTTTGTGTTTCTATCAATAACACTTATAATCACATTACGTCCAAAGACATCACGATGTTTGATGAAATGCAAAATTTCTGATGGATTGAAATATTTTTCAAGAATTCCCCAAATTACTTTTTGTAGTTCCAATGATTTATTCTCTTCCGCTGCTTCTTGTAATAAATTTCTTCTTCTAAATCCTAAATTTGTCAGCAATTCCTTTACTTCGTCTTGAGTTGAAATTCTTTCTAATTCCGAAATCATGAATTTAAAAACTTTATTTTTTGTGAAAGCTGCAGCATGATGAAAAACATTATTTTCATCCTCGTCAACACTTTTTAGGACTTTTAAAAAATTTTGATTAGTTTTGCAAGAATCTTGAAGAGTTTTCCACAAAATTTGATGAATTTCAACTTCATTTGTGCAGTTTGCAGCAACTTGAAGTAAATTTCTTCCATTTTCATCTTTTGATCTCAAAATTTGTTGATAAGCTTCTTCATTGAAGTGTTCCTTGAGCTTTTTGAAGGTGAATTGAATCACGTCAGCTGTGTTGTTGATAACAAGAAGATGAATAAAGTTGTCGCCATTTTCATTTTTCTCAGATAATAATTTAGCCAGATCTTCTCGATTTTTAAATGTATTTAACAGATGTTCCCACAATATTTCGTGACTCCAAACATTATTGTTGTTGATAATTGGTATTAAGTCATATAAAGTTCGAACATTTAAGCTATTTCTCAAAACATCTTGAGTCGATTCGTCAAATAAACCTAATGATCCAGAATTTAGGTTTGTAATCCAATCCAGCTTTAAAAGATCCACTTTTGGAATTTCATTACCTTTTTCATCATCGTTGTCTTTGGATTCTACAATTTTTTGAATAACTTTTTCACATTCTTTGACTTTTTGAATGGTTTCTGTATCTGTGTAAAGACTGGATATAATTTTTGTAACTTCCATCCAAGTTAGTTCAAGAATCTCTCTTTGGCCTGATTCTATTACATTTATTAATAAATTATCTCCATTTACATCTGGATGTTTAATAAATTCCAAAATTTCCGATGATGAAAAATATTTTTGAAGAATTTTCCAAATTATTTTATTTAATTCCAAAGATTTATTCTGTCCAGCTGCTGATTGAATTAAATTTCTGTTTCCGCATCCTAACTTTAAGAAAAGTCTTCTTATTTCATCGTGTGATGCAACTTTTGCTAATTCTTCTTCCATGAATGAGAATACTTCACTTGTTGTGAATGCAGCCGCAAGAATAAAGACAAATTCATCATATTTTTCAGCTTCACCGAGTATTTCCAAAAATTCTGCATCAGATTTGCAAGAACTGCGAAGTTCCTGCCACAAAATTTGATGAGTTTTGACCTCTTTTGAGCTACATGCAGCACTTTGAAGTAAATTTCTTCCAATTTTTCCTTTCGATCTCAAAATTTCATGATAATCTGGTTGATCGAGGTTTTCTTTGAGTTTATTCAATGTGAACTCAATCACGTCCGCTGTATTGTAGAACATAAGAATATGAATGAATGAACGGCGATAACCATCTTTGTTTTGTTCAAAAAACAATTTTTTTAAATCTGCACGATTTGTGTAAATTTGAACTAAATTTTGCCACAATTTTTCATGATTTTTAACATTTTCATCTGCTTTAAAATCATTTAAATTTATATCGACACGTAAATTTTTCTCCACTGATCTCTGAATGGCTTCATCAAATAATTTTGAATCTTTTTTAATCCATTTTAATTTCAAAATTTCTTTTTCATCTTTTTCTAGTTTATATTGTCCTGAAATATTTTTTATGATATTTTCACATTTGTCTAGATTTTTCTGGAGTTCCTTGGTGATTAAGCCATTGCTCTTTAGCAGTTCCTTCACTTCCTTCCATGTGAATTCAACGATTTCTTTTGAATTTTCTTCAATTGCATTTACCAGCAAATTATTTCCATTATTGTCGCGGTTTTGAATAAATTCTAAAATCTCAGATGAATTAAAATATTTTTGAAGAATTTTCCAAAGTCTTTTATGAAGTTCTATAGATTTGTTCCCCAAAGCTGCCGTCTGAAGCAGATTGTTATTTCCGATTCCAAATTTTACGAAGAATTCTCTAATTTTATCACTTGATGCAACTTTGGTTAATTCTTGTTCCATGAATTCAAAAATTTCGCTTGTGGTAAATGCAGCCGCATGACTAAATACATCACCACCTTGCTCATCAATGTTCTCGAGGATATCAAGAAACTCTTCATCAGAAGTGCAAATTTCTTGAAGTTCTTGCCACAAAATTTGATGTGTTTTTAATTCTTCTGAATTACATGCAGCAACTTGAATCAAGTTTCTTCCTTTTCGTCCTTTTGATCTTAAAATTCCATGATAGTCTGGCTCATTAAGGCTCTCTTTTAGTTTTTGTAATGTGAATTCAATCACGTCAGCTTTGTTGTTAATTATTAGGAGATGTAAGAACTTGTGATCTGATTTATTTTGTTGGAATATTAAAGTTCTTAATTCTTCTTGATTTTCAAATGTTTTCTGAATGAGCTTCCAAACTGATGTATGAAATTCTATGCCTTCTTTAGCTGCACTCCAATGAAGAATATTTTCATCACTCGAATTAATTTTAATAATAATATTTTTGAATTTATCGAGAACATTTTGGTTTGAAAAAAATAAATCGGCTCCATCAAAAAATGGTTTGAAGTTCTTTGTGTTTTCTACTAGAATTTTGAGAACTGTTTGTCCATCTTCGGTACATTTCTCCATTAATTCAACAATTTCATTATCGGTAAGATATTTTTGGAATATTTTGAAGCACTTTTGAGTTTTTTTATTGCATAAATTTACCGATGATCCCAAATGATAAAATATATTTCCATTTTCAGGTCCTGATAGCATTAATTTCAATTCTTGTTGAATAAATTCTTCACCAACTTCACCTTCAATATTTTGCATAAAATGTTCAAAAATTTCAGCACCTGCTTCTGATCCAATCATTTTGTGAAGAATATTTTGTTTACTGATCATGTCTTTTAGGTCTTGCACCTTCAAATTTGACAATAAAAATTCTGTGAACTTTGAAAACATTTTCAAATCCTTAGTATTTGTTGCAATAGCTCTGATATTGTCACTGATGATCTTCTTAACATTTTCGTACTCTCCATTTTTAAGAATGTTAATAACACATTTTGCAAGTTGTTCCTGATTTTCTGTGAAATATTCGCTCAAGTTTTCCATATTGTTGAATTTTTCAACAGATTTTTCCAATTCCAACTGAACTTTCTGCATTATTGAGTCATTTTCGATGAAATCATTGAGGAACATCCGAATGATTCCATATTTTTGAATTGTCAGAACTTTAACAAGAAGTTCAAAAATCTCTTTTTTAATTTTTGGTTTCTTGACAGCTTTAAAGATGAAGTCTGCGACGAAATATTCACGGAATGTCTCATGAATGAAGGCATATCCTGATCCAATTTTATTCATAAGTCCACCAGCAATAATTTCTATTTCAGGCCATTCAATTTTATCATATCCAGGATATAATGAGTCGATAAGTTCGGGAAATAAACTCAAAATTGCACAATATTGATGAAATTCCTTAAAATTCAGGTCGTAATCCAGACTAGCTGCATTTGCATCTTCCCTAAGTTGACCATTTTTTAACCATCTTGTGTACATTATTTGTACGAATTTTGTGAATATTTTGGCTCCTTTCAAGTCACCTAACTTGATCTTGTCATCCTTAAATCCATCAGCAATCATGCTGAATAGTTGAGGCAGCCCAACTGACTGATTTTTTGACATTGTTACTTTTTGAACAATTTTTGTGGCTTTTTCACGATATTTTGGTAAGTTTGGTGAGTTTTGCTGACTTTTTTCGAAATCAGTTATTACTTGGTCCTTTAAATCCATCAGAACCCAGCTTGAAACTATGAAGTTTATTCCATCTTCTTCAGTAAACTCATTTAATTTGTAAACATTATTGATATGAAGTTTGTCCTGTAAATTAACCTCAAAATAATCTCTAGTCACAATCCACAGCTGATTTCCGTCATTAAATTCAAATAATTTAGCCAAATCAGCCACAAATTCAGCACAGTCAGGTGCAATCTCATCAAATGCATCGAAAATTATTGAAACTTTTCCAATTTTATAAAGTTTTTTGAAAATTTCTTCTTCAAATTCAGATTGTGGTTTTAAAATTTTTCCAATAAAGAAATTTCTGAATTCAAGATTTTCAGATTTTTCATTAAATTTCTCAATAAACTGCTTTAGGTCCACATATATGACCCATCTACTTGGATTTAGTTTTTTGATTATTTTTGAAATATTTTTTACAACCCAGCTCTTACCGCTTCCAGGAATGTCTGATATTAATACATGCTTGTTATTTGCCGTAATTGAAATTAAATTTTCTTGTGAAATTTCATTTTTAAAATTTATTCCTTTTTTCAAAAAGTGCCTGTCTTTGAATAAAATTTCGAAATTTTTACTTTTTGAATCTTCAACATTTGAATTGATCGAAATTTCTTGTTTGTCTATAATCAGGTTGAAGACGTGATCGTTGATGATGTTTGAAAAGTCGTCGAGAATTTCCTCAATTTCATTTTTGTCTGGATTTTTGTTTTTCGACAGAAGCTCCAATAATGATAATTTTGAATTATTTTGAAATGTGATTTTAGATTGAATCAGCATGTGTTGAGTTTCTTCTGTTAGGTGATTCCAACTGTAGCTTGGTATATCCTTGGTTGTTGAATTTATCTTCTTTTTAATGCACATTTCATTCAATTTTGTTGATTGTTCTTCGCTTGATGCAACTAAAGTGAGCTTAAAATCATCAATGCTCAAAATACGGTTTAAATTATCCAGATGTCCTTTAGTGCAATCCACAAAAATATTCAATTTGACATCTTTAGCGTAAAGATCCTTTAAATCTTTCCAGACTTGCTCATTCTTGAGTTTTTCTGGTTCCAGGAACACATTTTGTGACTCCAGCAAGCAACCAAAGATTTCCAGAAGATGCTTATGGATATTGATGAGCAGAAGTTTTGGTACATTTGTGGTTACTATGATTATCCTATTCTTAGTCAGCTGTTCCACATCTTTTGGTGCTGAAAATTCAATTTTACTTTTTGCTAAGCTCGATAGAAGTTCAACTGTTGCATTTATTCTAATAACAATTTTGTTCTTTTGGAGATATCTTTCTAGCTCAGGAAGCACTTGATCACGCCAGAAGTCAAACAGATTCTTATACTTTTTTTGAAGCTTCTGTGACTTTGGTCGATCGTCAGCATACAGCACTAAAATCTGCACAGCTCTAACTATCAGTTCTAGATTGAATTGTTCCTTTTTGTATCGAAAAACAGAAGAAATAATGCCATTGCACTCGTCGTCAGGTGGCTTTGGATCATTTGATGACCATTTGTCAATAGATTTGACAATTCCATCGAAAACATCACGAATGACAGTTGCATGCTTATAATACGGAAGGAACTTGTTATTGTAGACCAATGACATGACATAATGACACAATTCATGTGCTAAAACTCCTTTAATCTCCTTTTCTCGTTTACTGTCTCCTAATTTGGCTCCAATAAATATTCTTGATGATACTGTATCGGATGCTAAACCCAAAGTATTGTCTCTGAATGCCGTTCGATCGACCTGAAATTAAGGAAAAATGATTAAATTTGAAAAAGGTTGTAAGTTACAGGATCGATCAAAATTACAGTCTTTCTATTTTAGTCAATTTTTTTACTTCGGAAAATATAAAAAAAAATCAGCCGAAATTTAAAAACTATATTTTTGAAAAATTCTAAATTTTCTTACAAATTTGCTTTCGAAGTCAAAAATAATGACTACATTGTCACATGATGCAGCTACGTCGAGCATTATTTCTGCTTTTTTGTTTACATCCTCGAGCCATTTCTTGATACATTTACGGTATTTTGTCTCGTCTTCCTTCTGAACCTTTCTGTTATGGATTAATGATCTTGTGCAAAGAATTAAGACAGATTTACTTGCATGATGAATTGCATCATTTATTGACTCAGTTTCCTGTATATTTGCTTGATCGTTTGCAATTTTTAGTTCCGTTTCATCAAGAACTTCCCCTAAGTTCTTAAACTCTGAAGCACACAATCCAAATGATTTTAAATAAAAATAAATTTTATACTTTTGCAAATCAATTGCTTTTTTCATGGTTGTTACATTTTGTAGACTGTAGACGAACTTCAGTCTTAAATTGTTGTCAATAAAATCTTTGATTTCTTTATAATTTTCCTGCTCAACTGCTTCATGGAACTTGATTCTGTCTGTGATTATACTTTGAAGTCTTTTATGATTTATTTGATGACTTAGAACATTGAAACCATCAGGAAATGGAAAATCAGAGCATTCCAGCAAGTCACTGAGAACATCAAACTCATCGTCATTATAAGCAGTTGTTGATATTTTTATTTGATGATCGACTGGAAGCTGTTGAATCAAATCTGTCCAATAGGTTACTAAATAATCGATGATCTCATAATTTGAACTCTGAACAGCTGTGAGAAGGACAGATTCACTTGAATCTTCACTTTCTGATTGTGAGGATGCTACTTCCATTGGATCATCTTGGTCCTCATCTGATGGCTCCTTTAATTCTAGTTCTTCATTTGATAGCTGTTCAGAGTCAGGTTCTACTTCGTTTGATTCACTTCCTGATTCGTAATCTTCAAATACTTGTTTAATATAATTCTGTGCCTGATCACTAAGGACTCTTCCATTGTCCTCAAATGAAGCATCCAGGATAGCCAACAATTCAGCTTTTGATCCTTTTTCAGGAATATACCTAACTAGCGTTTCAAAAAATGATTCTGGCACGTTTAGAGTCCTCAGGAACCTTAAAATTATTGAAGAATCTTTAACGTATGACAATTTTATGAGCATTTCATCCTCAACTGGCTGCAATTCTTTTTCTAAGGAGTTCAAAATATTTCTCCACATTTCATACAGTTCATTATCCTCATCATAATGCTGATCAATGTCTACAATTTCAGATGAATTTTCAGCTTTGTAATAAATTTTTTTCTTATTATCTATTTCATAAATCTGCTGGATGATCAATGGACGAGCAGCACCAAACTTTATAAAGGCTTCTACAATCTCTTTTGCTTTTTCATCATGTTTTCCATTTAGAAAGTTTAAATTTTGTTCTTCAATGATAAAAATGAATAAATTTGGATATTCTGATGGATCTAAGGCACTGATGATTGTAGCATGACAAGAAGGTTGGGGTTCAAGCTGCAGTCCTGATGAAATATGGAGAATTTTGCAGTTTTCTTTTGCATTTCTGTCGATGATTTTAGTATTTTCATTTGTTAATTTGATGATGAAATTTTCGTTAATCTTGATCGAATTTTCTTCTGAATTATTTTCATCATCTGTCAGCGAATCTTCTTCAGACATTTTGAAATATTTTTATTTCACACTCAATTTACAGTATTTTTATCTTAACTAGAGTTTTTGGTAATCTAAAATTTGAAATAATGCAAAAAATTTAATTTTAATTAAAAAACAATTAAAAAAATTAATTTTAGTTAAAAAACAATTTAAAAAATTTAATTTTAATTAAAAAAATTTAATTTTAATTAAAAAACAATTAAAAAAATTAATTTTAATTAAAAAACAATTAAAAAATTAATTTTAATTAAAAAACAATTAAAAAATTAATTTTAATTAAAAAACAATTAAAAAAAAATTAATTCCAATTAAAAAAATTTAATTTTAATTAAAAACAATTAAAAAAATTTGATTTTAATTAAATTTTAAAATAATTCTTACAATTAAAGCTTTGTTGATGAAATAAAATGTTATTTATTAATTATTAATTTAAAAAGGCACGTAAATTTGACAATTTTGCTTGTTATCATCTTCATTCTGTACAAATAAATCTAAATTCCGTCAATTTATTCCAATTACTCTCAGAATATCAACTGAAAAGAGAGAGAAATTTATAACATAAGTTATATTTTTTATGCTCATTTTATGGATGTTATCAAAGAGACGTGATAAAGGTTTGAAAATTTCGTAACCGATAAATAAATTATTGTAATCCTGAGGCTCTCAACCTTTGGTCTACGATGCATAAATTCAATTTTTGAATTTCTAACAATATAAGTAAAAATATCTTTATTTTGAATTTTATTTTAAAATTTTACTGAACCAAAAGATAAAGAAGTTTGAGAAGCTCTGATTTTCTGACTCATAAATTGCTTTTATTTCAAATAACTTCAAAATTTCTGATCATTTACCTTATTTGAATATGAATAATCTTTGTTAATTCAATTTTTTATACATAAATATTTAACTGTTTTGAAAAATCTTTCTGAATTTCACAATATTTTATTAAATTTCCAAAAACACAGGTTATTTAAGGTTAAACCTTAAATACAAAATATTTAAATACAATCAAGTAGTGATAAAGATTGAAATAAAATTGACACTTATAAAATATTTGCACAAAAAACTAGATGAACTAAAATTTATTCACAATGAATCACAATTTGATGGTTAATCGAACAACACTGATACTAAACTTAAGTATGTGGAGAGAAAATGTGTAAAAATATTTTGGTAATTTGTGCAAAAAAGAGAAAAATTCTCTCAGAGAACCAAGTTTCTTCAAAAAATATCATAAAAATATTTGCCAGGTTTTTTCTGTTGTTCTTATCAAATTTTTTAACATCCTGTTAGTTTCAAAAAAAGGATCAATATAATTTTTGAGAACTGAATGTCATGGAAGTGGTCATAAACATATTAGTACTGAATGGGTAGGGTTACCAGACGTTTTCAAGAAAAATTGAGGACATCCCCCAGGTCGACTACTTTTATTCATTTTCTGGAGAAATTAGAACATTACAAATCTTTTTTATTTTTGAAAAATGAGAAAAATAGAGGACAGTCCTCTGAAAAACCAAGCAGATGGTCAGCCTTTTTGGAGGTGAATGTAGAAAATGTCATGCTGCAAGTGAACAACCTCAAAGCACCTGACATACTCTGCTTCATAAGTGCCTTATCCTCCTATGAGGCCGCTGGCAGAATATATCATTTATTGTCATCATACTCGATGAACCAAAAAGGAATCCCTTAAAAACCCAAGCTTTTACTGTACGGCAGGGGCGTAGACAGAGGAAATCCCCCCTTTTTCATCCTAAATCTCTTCGATTTGCTTGGGCTTTTTAAGAATGAACTGAAAATAACTCTTCCCCTAAAAATTTTTCATGCAAAATTTTTTTTAGAATCCCCCATCGCTTTTTGCCTGCGTTCCTGAAGAGTTTTTATTATGGATCATTCGGTGACGGGTTTTATTATCAATGAGTTTGATTAAACCAGCTGTATATACGGCTCCTTATACTTTCAAAATTCTTGTTTACCTTTTTAAGGGTCCATTCATAAATAACGTCACATTATTTTTTTTATTTACATTCAGCCGTCATCACAATTCAGCATTAATCATTATTCTACAAGAATCATGTATTTTGATGCATCAAATGACCGACTGTCACAGCTATTTTAATAGATTTGCATATATTATGCTTAAAAAAATTGTTAAAATATAGCTTTTATTTTTTAAATTCAAATTTTTGAAAAACTTTTTGTTTTTTGAATAAATTTTAGAAAACATGAAAGTTTCTTAAAATGCGCTATTGACAATAAAGTATGAAAAGACATGTTGACGTATTAGTTCAATTTAGTGACTTAATTTTAAGTGATTAGGAAATAAGAGGTCATTTGTGATCATCTAACCTAATTAAGTAGCAAAATGTCAAAGGAATTAGAGGAAAAGATTGAAAAATCATTGGATGTAATTAATGAAATCTTGTATAACACAAATGATGAATTAATTATATCAAGTTTCTTTGTAGATTTTGAAGGAGACATTCCAAAATTATCAATCAAATCAAATATTCTTGTCATTCAACGGTGGCAAGGATTGTACAGTGTTACTGGATCTTTTACTTAAACGGTGCTATTTAAATGAATCAGATAAATTAGGAATAAAAATTATACATATGAGACAAGTTGATCCTTTCGAGGAGATCGAGAGCTTTGTAAAGGAATGTGAAAGCTATTATAATGTAGAAATTAAGGACATTGAGATTCATTCGATGAAAGTTGCTCTAACAGAAATCTGTAAGAATGACCAGGATCTGCAAGCTGTGTTAATGGGATGTCGAAAAAGCGTAAGTTGCTGCCAATAATTTTACATAACTCATTTTTAATTTTTCTTTTATTAAAATAGGATCCAACATACAAAAATCGTGATGAATTGCATTATTTTGAGGTATGAAAGCATGTCACATAATAACTAATTCCATTAATAATTCTTCATATTCAGCCAACAGATGGTGACTGGCCTAAATTAATGAGAGTTAATCCGTTACTTGACTGGTCATGCAAAGACATTTGGGACTATTTAATTAGCCACAATGTACCGTACTGCTCTCTGTACAATTTTGGATATACATCCGTTGGCAATAGAAATAATACCGTACCTAATCCACATCTTCTTAATGACGATAAGCAAACTTATCGTCCTGCCTTTGAACTTACTGATGATGCACTCGAAAGAGCTGGTAGATTGTAAAATGATTTTAATTCTTATGTAAAAAAAGAAAATAACGAATAAAATTTGAACAAAAATATTCAGGCAGACTTTCTTTTATTCTTATTTATTGTTTATGTATTAAGCATAGACTTGGTCTTAAAGCAACGCTTCAATGGTCGATCATAAAGCAACGCTTTAAAAGTCAATAATAAAGCAACGCTTTAAAAGTCAATAATAAAGTAACGCTTTAAAAATCAATAATAAAGTAACTCTTCAAAATTTGATTATAAAGCAACGCTTTAAAAGTCAACAATAAAGCAACACTTTAAAAGTCAATAATAAAGAAACACTTCAAAATTTGATCATAAAGCAACTCTTCAATATCAATAATAAAGCAACGCTTCAAAATCAATGAAGCAACGCTTTAAAAGTCAATATTAAAGCAACGCTTCAAAATCAATAAAGCAACTATTCAAAATTCGATAATAAAGCAACACTTCAATATCAATAATAAAACAATGCTTCAAAATGCAGCAACGCTTTGATAATAAAGCAACACTTTAAAATCAATGAAGCAACGCTTTAAAAGTCAATAATAAAGCAACGCTTCAAAATTCGATAATAAAGCAACACCTCAATATCAATAATAAAAACAACGCTTCAAAATCCATGAAACAACGCTTCAAAAATCGATAATGAAGCAACACTTCAATATCAATAATAAAGCAACGCTTCAACAATTCATATTTTTCAAACTTTTTATCAATATTTTTTTTATTTTAATTTTTTATAAATTACAATTATTGAAATTAATTCCTTCGTCATTTATTATACATGTAGGACCGTATCGTAGACGTGAGCGAATTGAGAGCATCTGTGAGTCCCATAATGGCAGCCGTATGCTGCTTCATTGCTTTTGTATTTTCCAGCAGGACTTTTTCATAAGTTAGTGTTAAATTCTGGTCATTCTGTTCATAATGCTCGTCATGCTCTGGATGCTGTTGTGACTCAATTTCGTGTATTTTAATTTCATTTCTTCTTTTTCTTCTTGACATTTGCGGTGTTGGTTCCATTGGTTCTTCATGACTATTCATTATTGGAGCTTGAATCTCTTCAACGAGTGGATCCTCAATCTCAACTTCTGTTTTGACATTTAAACAATTAAAACTGTCTGGTGCTGGACTCATTAAGGAATAAAAATCATTGTCCTCGCTATCATCCTCATCTTGTTCCTCATCCTGATCAGATTCACTGTCATCATCACCTCCACGTCTGTAAACTCTTCTCCTTTTTCTCTTTCTGTTATTTAAAACTTTCGATGCTCCACCGTGATCATTTTCCCATTTTCCAAGCGCTTTGAGTGCTCGAACATCGAACTCGTCGAATTTTTTGAGGTTTTTCACGGCTGACTCTGACATTGAGTTGCGGACTTCTTCTGAGTAGTGATATCTGTATCGTTTGAGGAGTTTTGAGCGCCAGTCTGCGAGTGTCTAAAAATATGAATTGATTTATAACAAAATATTGAATTATTCATATTTAATTAGAATCTATACAATTTTTGGAAAGATTGACTGCCTGACAATGATCTAATTTAGAATTTTTGAAGATTCTTGATATTGTCCAAGTCAAACTGTTGTGTCTATAACATAACTTTACATAACTACTTGCAGCATCCACAAATCAGCAAAATAGACACCGCAAAGCATCTTAATCATCCCTAAAACACCATAAATCATATTAATCCTCACCTCCTGCCAATGTTTTCGATCCTTAACTGCCCCCGGTGTTGCATTGAGCTGATCTACAAGTCTATCAAAGTCTCTCTCTCGTGTACTTAAATCGTATGAAATGCTATTTGTGCCTGTTGAAAAATTTGGATTATGCTCGAGAAATTTTATGTAAACTTCTTGCTGCATCTTTGACATTCGAGCTCCGCGCTGCTTCATCTTTTAAAGTTGGCAAGTTTAGTGAAATTTGTTTTGGAAGATAAAGTTTTGGAGATTTTTTTAATTCATTTAAAATACTGAATAATTTTTGCAAACATTGAAATTTTGAAATTTTTATGTTATTTGACGTTTTTGAGATTTTCTTGCGACTTTTTGAAATTATTTTGCGATAGAAATGCAACTTTAGTGGATATTTGTTGGTTTTTATTGACTTTAAATGCAGCAAAGCTTGACTATTTGACTAAAACTGCAAAAAAATATATTTTTTATTTTAAATTTCTTTATATTTTTGTTTTGTTTTTAATTCTGAAACTGATATTATGAGCTGTAGTATTGAAAGGGTTTTTGAAATTTAAAAAGTCGTTATGAAAGGATTTGGAATAAAATTGGTTAATTGATAGACCATTGTGCAATTTGCATAAATTATAAAACATAAATAAATAAATTTATTAAAAATAAAAAATACTAAAAATATTAAAAATTAAAAAGTAAGAAAAATAAAAAAATTTAATTAAAAAAACTAAAAATAGAAAATTAAAAATAGAAAAAAACTAAATTTGTGATAATAAATTTTTTTGCATATTAAAATTTAAAAAATCAGAAAATTAAAAATTGCAAAAACGGGTTAAACACTAAAAACTCGAATATTTTTAACAATTTTAGAATATTATAAAAATTCAATTTTTTAAAGAAATCAGTAACTTCAAAAAAAAATATTTCGAAAACATTAAAGTTGAAAATATAATTTTATTAAATATGAAAACTAAAACTGGAAAAAAATGTTAATAAAGCATTTTTTAAATAAATAAAAAAATTAAAATGAAACATGAAATTAGAAAATTATAATTTGATGATGAATCTGAAAAATAAGAACAAAAGCACTTCAAATAATTAAAAAAAACAACAATTTTTTATCATTTTTAAATTCTTTATTTTTACGCCTTTCAGTGATTCAAGAATGTTTTCCTTTTTTCTTCTTTTCAACTTCATTTAAAATCTTGTTTGTATTTATTATTAAATCATAAATTAAGCAATTAGAATTAATGGAGAAAAGTAATTTATTTGATCATAAAACAATTTGAATTTTCACTAAAAACAAATTCGGAGAATTCTTTTTTTAAAATATTTAATTTGATTTTGTGAAAATCTTTAAAGAATTAAATCAGATTTAAAAGAAAATTTCTATTAATTTTAAGTAAAAATTCAACTAAAAAGTGGAAATTATTTTCTTGGTTTTTCATTATTTTTTACATATTAAATAATTTTCAATTTTTCTTAAGACTTAGACAAAAATATAAAAAAACTTCAAATTAATTTTTTCATTCCTGTTTCATTTTTTTACAATTTTCCTTTCATTTTCAATTAAAAAGTGCAGAACTTTTTTTTGGATCAAATTTCATTCACTTAAGTTGCAATTTACATTGCTTTCAGTTGCGCTGGGTCATCCACAGACCTGACCCAAGACTTCCTCAATTCTACAAACCATTCCATCTGTTCAGTAATAAGTAATCACTCTTTCTACATTTCAATCTCAAAACAATAATAATAAAAATACTTTTTTTCAGTTTTCTTTTCATTCTTTTAATTACAAGTTTTTTTCATTATTTTATTTCTGCTGTTTAATTTATTAAATTTAAGAAAATTTAAAAATATTTTGGAATACTCAAAACAAAAAAATTGTTTAAAAAGCCAGAAAAAATGTCTTAATCTATTTTAGTATAGTTTGAACAAAAATTTTAGTTATGGGGTTTTAAAGGGGTGATTTTAAATTTAAATATTTTTATAGCAATAAGTATTCAGTTAAAAATTTAAATTTTTTATTTTCTAAAATTTGAAACTCAAATTTTTTAGTTTTCAAAATTAAAAGTTTTAACTTTCGAAATTAAATATTTTGACTTTCGAAATTAAAAATTTTAACTTTCGAAATTAAAAGTTTTAACTTTCGAAATTAAAAATTTTAACATTAAATATTAATTTTTTTAATTTTTGAAACTGAAGTTTTTAACTTTCAAAATTAATATTTTTAACTTTCAAAATTAAATATTTTGACTTTCGAAATTAAAAATTTTAACTTGCAAAATTAATATTTTTAACTTTCAAAATTAAAAATTTTAACTCTCAAAATTAATATTTTTAACTTTCAAAATTAAATATTTTGACTTTCGAAATTAAAAATTTTAACTTTCGAAACTAAAATTTTTGACTTTCGAAATTAAAAATTTTAACTTTCAAAATTAATATTTTTAACTTTCAAAATTAAATATTTTAACTTTCGAAATTAAAAATTTTAACTTTCAAAATTAATTTTTTTTAACTTTCGAAACTGAAATTTTTAACTTTCAAAATTAAAATTTTTAGCATTCGAAATTAAATATTTTGACTTTCGAAATTAAAAATTTTAACTTTCAAAATTAATATTTTTAACTTTCGAAACTGAAATTTTTAACTTTCAAAATTAAAATTTTTAACATTCGAAATTAAATATTTTGACTTTCGAAATTAAAAATTTTAACTTTCAAAATTAATATTTTTAACTTTCAAAATTAAATATTTTAACTTTCGAAATAAAAAATTTTAACTTTCGAAACATAAATATTCAATTTTCGAAAATAAAAATTTTAAACTTCGAAAAATGAAATACTTACTTTCAAAGTTTTAAAAATGAATTTTCGAAATTAGAAATTTTCACATTCCAAAATGTTTTAACTATAATACTTCCCTACCCTAAAACCCCATTCCTTTTTACAAAAGCAGCAATAAATATTTTTCAAAAAAAAACTTTTTATTACAAATTCTTTAATTAAATTTCATGATTTTTTTGTATAATTTTACTTAAACATGAGGTGAGTTTTCTTCTTACTTGATTTTCTTACTTTTTTGTGTATGTATGTGTGTAAAATGGAACAACTTATGCAAATGATTCATATTTCTTCATTGTTAGTTCTTAATTTCATTTTTTTTAAATAACCTAAATTGTTTTTTTCTTTTCATCTTTACGACTTGTTTTTAAATTAAATTAAGAGACAAAATAATAATTATAATTAGAGAAATTTTTCATCTTTCTTTTTTCAGTTTTTTTTCCTTAAATTTTTTTCATGTTAAACTTTTATCCTTAACTCAATTTCTTCATCTTTTATATTTTATTATAATTATTAATATTATTATTAATTATTATATTCGTAAAAATGTGTGTGTGTGTGTTTTGGGATTTATTCATTATTATTCCTTTCCATTCCTCAATATGTTATAATTTCTATGAATTTTTATGCTGCTCGGGTCAATTTCTGAATTAATTTTTGTGTATTTATATGTAAATATATTTATAACATATATAAGGGGTGTGTGTGTATGTGTGTCTCGGCTTTTTTTGTATGTATGTGTGTGGAATTCTTATCATCATCATCATTATTGAGGGAAGGATATATGTTGATGAATTATGGGGAAGGGAACATACTTTTATTCTTATTCACTACTTTTTGCCTTTTTTACTTCCGGTTCGCCCGTTTCCGGATGCTCTTCTGAGTCTAAAGATCTACAATTGCAAAAGAAATTACAATTAGTAAAAGTTTGTTGATTTTAGAAAGACTCGTTCTTACCTCTTAGCACTACTATGAGAATCGCTATCATTTGTCTCGTCATTAGCTATAATTGGCGTATTCGGGTTCAAGCTATCCTCCTCTGAAAGCGTACTTTCATCTAGACTGTCAACGGCACCTACAAAAATAAAATAAAAAATTAGTTTAAATTTACTTTATCTTTTTGAATTCGAAATTAAAAATTTTCACTTTCGAAACTGAAATTTTTAACTTTCTTAATTTAAAATTATTTCACTTTCGAATATAAAATTTTTCATTTTCGAAATGAAAGTTTTTCACTTTCGAAAATGAAATTTTTCATTTTCGAAATGAAAGTTTTTCACTTTCGAAATTGAAATTTTCACTTTCGAAATTAAAATTCTTTATTTTCGAAATTGAAATTTTTACTGTTTATTTTAAAATTTTTTATCTTTCTTAATTTAAAATTATTTCACTTTCTAATGTAAAATTTTTAACTGTCTTAATTTAAAATTATTTCACTTTCGAAAGTATTTTAACTTTCGAAATTTAAAATTTCACTTTCGAAATTGAAATTTTTAACTTTTGAAATTAAAATTTAATTTAAGATCAAATTTTCCTTTTCAAAATTCAAAAATCTTTTCATTATATTCTCAACTACAATCTATAACTATCTACAATAAAGAGAATAAATTATCATCCGTACCCTTACCATTGGCTGTTCTTTGTTTCGTCTCTTTTTGTTCTGTTGCTGCTTCGGCTTCGGCATTGCTCTCATCGCTCTGCTCTGTTGTTGTTGTGATACTGTCGGCTGGATGTGTATGTGTGGTGCCATTTGTTCCACCTATCACGTTATTCTTTAGCTTCTCAACATCCGGCATGTCCTGTAGGAGTTCTGGTTTCATATCTGCTGCTATCGAATGTGTCCACACCGCGAGTTCCACTCTGTAATTTGGAAGAAATAATGATTTTTTAATGAGATTGTTAAATAGGAATGTTATCGTGATTATAATCAAGTAGGTTTTAACAAAGTGAAAAAGGTTTGATCAAAGTCAAGTAATTTAGACCTAAGTCAAGTTGATTAGACTAAAGTCAAGTAGATTAGACTAAAGTCAAGTAATTTAGACCTAAGTCAAGTAGATTAAGCTAAAGTCAAGTAGATTAGACTAAAGTCAAGAAGATTAGACTAAAGTCAAGAAAATTAGACTAAAGTCAAGTAGATTAGACTAAAGTCAAGTAGATTAAACTAAAGTCAAGTAGAATAAACTAAAGTCAAGAAGATTAAACTAAAGTCAAGTAGATTAGACTAAAGTCAAGTAGATTAGACTAAAGTCAAGTAGATTAGACTAAAGTCAAGTAGATTAGACTAAAGTCAAGTAGATTAAACTAAAGTCAAGTAGATTAGACTAAAGTCAAGTAGATTAGACTAAAGTCAAGTAGATTAGACTAAAGTCAATTAGATTAGACTAAAGTCAAGTATTATAATACTCTTATACCAAATTGTTAACACTTACGAATGAGCTGTCCACTCCTCACCGCCATTCTCTGAATTCAGTCGGTTTCGCGTGCTTTCGATGTGTGTTACAAAATTGAGATACTCGCGGGTTGTATAATCGATGCCTTCAATATCTGGAATAGCTTTAAGCACCTCATCAGCCATGAATGGTGCAAGTTCTGGTGTTGCAGCAGCAAGTAGCGCCGATGCCATTGTCGTACCGACACCTTTGAGATTTGATAATGCTGTTATTGCCTGCTCAAGATTCGGCAGCTTACGGAATGCCTTTTTTGTCTCCATCACCACGGCACGTGGTGTATTGACTTTAATTAGATATGATAGCTGCGGGTAATATTTTCCTCGCTGTTGTATATGTGATGGATATTATGTTCATAGATGGTAGATTGGAAGAAAAGAAGAAGAAGAAAAATTGTAATGAGAAATATGAAATACAGTCAAATTTGTGATGTATTGTAGCTTATAAATAAGATTTGGAAGGAAAATTGATGTGGTATTCGGGTTGGCTTGGTGTTTAGAAAATAATGAAGATAATGTTGAACTCAAGGATAAAGCTGAATCAGAATATTTAAAACTGAGTATGTTTTTGAATTAAAATAGTTTAAAGTGATTCATTCCATGGGTTAGGTACCAGTTTATCGAGAATTATCATAGGATATACTCCTGTCAACACGACTAATACGTAATATATAATAACTTAGGAAAGATTGAAGGCGATTAAATCTCAAGAGTTAATCAATGTTATAAGGATGCTTAAGAATGCCTTGTGAAACAAATTTGGGTAAAACTTTGAGACTTCATGCTTTCCTTTGACTTTTTCATGGAATAACATAGCATTGGGTAGCCATTAGCAAGCCCTTAAACACAAGATACCCAAGGCCGTGTATTGCTCACCATTCTCTAGCCATTACCAAGAGAACACCCTGATTTTTGAGCCTTGTTACTAATTTTGTTACTTTTATCAAAGCTACAGCCATTCATTCCCATTTTAGGTGTCGGTTTCTCGGTCATACCCTTACCATACCTAAATATCCCAGCTATTGTCTTTAGTATGGCAAGGATTCACCTGAGTAATCGACCTAAAGGACGAGATACTTACACTTTGTTTCCATTTCATGCACTGAACCAATTCCTCGTGTATCAAGTGAGCATCACGTCCTCTTTGTTTAATCTTTTTCGGTAATTCATTTTGGTACCTAAAATTAAATTAAAAAAAAATTGCTTAATTAGTAAAAATTTGATAAATTTTCTTAAGCATTTAATTATTTTAAATAAAATGAGTCGAGATTTGCATTGTCGATGGCTACAAAAGGTGTTGCTAAGGAACTAAGAACAATTTGTTATAGAAAATTAAAGTTTATATTGCGATGTAATAATTAATAATCTTTAATAATAAAGTGAAATTTAATTTTCCAAGAACAAATCTTAACTAACTAATGAGGTAGCAAAATCATTTTAATGTTAATTGGAATTATTAAATTGAAGCTAAAAGGATTATGCAATTATGTTGTTACATGTCAAAGCACATCTTCTTAGAATTGACACAACATTAATTGACTGTAAGTATATAGAAATTTACTTTATAATTAGGATTATTGACACATCAAAGTACTCAAAATTCGAATATTGATTTTTCGTAGAAAATTTAAATCAATCAAAATTATTTCCTTTTGAAAATTTAATCTTCTCAACTTCTGTAATTAAAACTGACAAAATTTCTATCGAACATAAATTAATTTTACACAAATTCTACTGAAAAATTCTTTTTGATTTAAATTTCGCAGAAAATTTGATAAAATATTCAATATCAGCAGTATCAATTTGTATTTAATAGCTTTGAGTGTATTGAGTGGGCTTGATGAACAAAAAAGAGTAAATTTGCCGATAAAATTCAAAGTGTTTTGACTGAAAACTGCTTGTGCATAAATTCTGAATTTTGTTTATGTTGCATTTATGATTGCTGATATTGCTTATTGTTTGGAATTAATTTGAAATTTTAAATGCTTGATTATGAAAATGTGTGAGAGTTGAGTTAATTTAGCAGATGTCAAGTTTTTTGGGTGGCAAAAGATCTAGTGTGAAGGCGACTGAACCTAAAAGATCTAGTGTAAAGACACCTGAACCTTACAACTATAGTGTGAATGCACCTGAACTTAGTGTAAAGTCACCTGGATATTAAAATGCTAGTGTAAAGACACCTGAACCTTAAAAATTAAGTGTGAATTCACCTTAACCTCAAAAACTCTAGTGTGAAGACACCTGAACCTCAAAACGCTAGTGTGAAGACACCTGAACCTCAAAAACTCTAGTGTGAAAACACCTGAACCTCAAAACTCTAGTGTGAAGACACCTGAATTTTAAAAACCCAGTGTGAAGGCACCTGAATTCTAGTATCCACATGTGAAGGCACCAGAACATATAAATTCTAGTGTAAAGACACCTAAACTTCAAAACTATAATATTTGTCCATCAAAATAGTAAACTTAAGAAAATTGTCAGAAAACTCAGCACCCAATTCAACCTCTCATCACCTTTTTCACACCTCAACTGAAATCTTCACACAAAAAAAGAAATAATTGAAAAAAAATTTTCGTCTCTTTTTTCTTCTTCTCACTCAAGCGACCGACAAGACATTAAAATGTCTATCTATCCTCAGGTTGATTGGTAAACAAATGTGACTCATGAAAATGCTGTTGATGATATTGAAAGTAAAGAACGTTGAATAAAAAGAAGACGTGAACAAAAATGTATTTTTTTGTGTCGGCAAATGTAAAAAAAATATTTCACGAGAGAAGGAGAAAGAGAGACGGAGAGAAGTGTAGATACGGAAACATGAGAATGATATGCATGTGGTTTAAAAAGATAAAAAAAAAAATAAAAATAAAAATGTGAGGAAGCGAAAAAAAATTGAGAATTCGTCAAAACATAAACAAAAAAATGTATAATGTGAAATAGAATAAAAGTTTGGGAAAAATGTGCGATGTAAGGGTGAAAATTGGAGGGAATTGGTGTGGTTTTTGGGAATTTGAAGAGCTTTTGTGGTTCTTTGTTGAATATTCAAAGATTTTGGAATACAATGTTGAAATTTTTAAAAGAATTTGATGAATTTTGTGGGAAATTTTATCATAAATATCAAATTTATGAAGAAATTTAGAAGATTTTCTACAATTTTTATTAATTTATTGCAGACTTTATTAGTTAAGCGGGCTTTTTGTGGTGTTTGAGGGGTCAATCATTAATGACGTCTCACATTAAATGAGAAATTCAATGATTTTTTTTAATTTAATAATTTTTAATCAAATTTTGAGATTTTCATTCAAAATGGAAGTGAAATTACAAAAATCACAATTGACGTCACTGATGGATAGCCCCATGTTTAGTGAATTATCAACTTGACCCCAACAATTGTCAAAATTTTGCAGATAAACATCACTTTTCCACTATTTTTATTCAATTTCTAGAATTTTCTTTAAATATTCTACACCAACACCCCCCAGACCCACCCCACCACCCTCTCCAAATTCACACCATCCAATAATTCTCATTATCCTTATTATTATTTTCGTCAATAAATTCACAGCCATTGACCCCACTTAATGAGACATTCCATCTCATCTCTTTCTCTGTTGTAAAAAATTTTCATCGAGACATACAACAACAACAAAAAAATTAATATGGCGTTATGGCAACGAGGAAAATTATCGATAAAAAAGTATTTTCACAACTAAAAATAAAGAAATTTATTTTATCTTAAAAATCTTTTAAGGAATAAATTTTTAAAAACATATTTTATATTTTCCATTAGTGCATATTAAGAGGCAGTCGCATGCATTAGAGCAAAAAAAGAGAAAATATTTCTTTCTTGTGTATTTCTCTGTTTAGTGTTGAAAAGAAGTATAATTTGAAATTGTATGAGAGATGATAAGGATCTGAAGTGAAAAATTTCTCTATTTCGATTTTCTGCTGCTGATTTTTTTTTTGTTATGAATGGAAAGAAAGTTTCTTTTTGGATTTTTGACTGGGATTTTTAAATTGTAGATTATAAAAATTATATAAAAATTAATAAATATATTTTTAAAATGTTAGATGCGTTATTGTTGAAAAAAAAATTAATGTTTGGAACATTTTGCAGCTTTGTTATTTAATTTTTTTAGTAAATATTTGAATTTAAGGATTTTAGCCAATTGAATATTTTGTTTAAAAATATATTAAAATATTTTTTGACTAGCTTGATATTCAAAACAAGAACAGTATTTAAACAAATATCAGAAAATCCAATTTTTTTTAAAAAAAGAATTGTAATAAATATTTTAAAAAATAATAATTTCAATTTTTATATTTTCTTTAAATTTAGAAACAATTTTTTAAACTTTGACGTTTAACTGAAGTCAAATTAAAAATTTTGGGATTTTTGGATTTTTACCAACATTTTGCAGTTCAATAAGATTTCACTGATGATTGACCCATCAAATACCAAAAATGGCTCAATAAACCATTAAAATCTCCAAAAAATTAAAATATAGTCGTTTAATATTTGAAAAAAATTATTAAAATATAAATTTTTAAAAATTATTAAAATATAAATTTTTAAAAATTATTAAAATATAAATTTTTAAAAATTATTAAAATATAAATTTTTAAAAATTATTAAAATATAAATTTTTAAAAATTATTAAAATATAAATTTTTAAAAATTATTAAAATATAAATTTTTAAAAATTATTAAAATATAAATTTTTAAAAATTATTAAAACATAAATTTTTAAAAATTATTAAAATATAAATTTTTAAAAATTATTAAAATACAAATTTTTAAAAATTATAAAAAAATAAAATTTTTAAAAATTATTAAAAACTAAAAATAAATATTCAATTCAAATAAACTTTGACTTTTTTAATATTATTTTAAAAAATTTCAACATTTTAATTGACTAGTTTTTTATTTTAAACTTTTAAAGGTTTATATTATTTTTTGTATTTTAAATTTTATTTTTTTTTAATTAGACTTTTTCAAATTTTTTAAGAAACTTTCAATATTATTTCTTAAAATTTTGTTTTCTTAAACTCTTTCTGATTTTTAATTTAAAAATCTAATATTTAAAAATTTCAAACTTAATATTTAACTTAATTTTTTAACTTAATTTTGGAAAAATCTAATTTTTTATCAAAGTTAAAATTGAGATTTATAGTAATTAATAATCAAAAACTCAAAAAAGCTAATGTCGAATTTTAAAACTTCAACATCAATGCATGTCCTGAATACATTTCAACAAAAGTTTATCATCATAAATCCATTAGTCATGCATAATTTGACTTGATTGATTGAAACATTACATAAATCTAGCGAAAATTTTCATTATTTTTGTCTCAAAAAATAGTAAAAATTCAAATCATTAATTCAGTCTAAAAGTCTTTTCCCAAATTTCCCTTAAAATCAGCCAAAAATCGAATCCCAAAACAGAATAAATTTCCATGAACAAAAAAAGTAGCCTCTAAAAGCAGTCTATCGAAGCAGCACAGTATTATGTTTCATTTACCATCATGCACGCACACAACCATAGCCCCCAATACATCCACAATGTAATAATATACCCACTATGTATACATAACAGAAACATTTCAAAAAAAAGAAAGAAAAAAAAGACTGAACCGAAGCAGTCGACGCTGTTGAGGAGAACAACAACACAGAATGCTGATGAGTCGAACAGGGCAGGCAAAAGTGGGAAAAGAAGGAACGGAAAGAGAATAAAATGTGTATAATTGTGTGTCGACACACGGCCGCCAGCTACGACTACATGCAGCCGGCAAAAATGTTGTTGTTCGACCCAGTGCGTCTGTATTGGTTTGGACCGAGCACATACTGCCGCACATCAACGATTTGAATTGGAAACTTTTTTTTTTCTTTTCCTTCTTATTTTTCATTTCAAATCATCAAAACTGCAGAGGACTTTTGCGCTACATTTTTTTTATTATTTTTTTGGTTTTACTTTTCGGCGCTTTTCTTGTTTTCGTGAATGAAAATTTTTCTGAATTTTTATGAAATTTTCGTCATCTTGAGGCACTTTCATTGAGTCACAATAATTGAACACACACAAATGAAAACGAGTGACGAAAGTGGCAAAAAAAAATCTTTTTTTTCATCTACACTCGACTCACATTCGTCTGAACTCGAACACCATTGTATGCGAAATATATAATATAATAAAAAAAAATTATATTTCGACTCATTTCACTTAATTATGAACATAATTCACTTTATTTACTCACCATTCATCTAATCGTATCAGCTCCTCGGGCTTCTTTTTCTCTTCTGCTTTCATTTTAAGCACCTGCGGATACAGCTTCAGCACGTAGTCGTATTGGCGAGCGTTGCCATGAAGGAAAAATGCGGCCGTTGTGTTCTGTACGGAAGCCATTTTTGAAATGAATGAGAGGATGAAATAAAATCGAAGTTTGTTTCTTCTTTCTGTGCCATTAAACGGGACTTTGTGGTTGTGCGAGAGAGAAATTGTGAGAGTAAAATTATGAGAGAGAGTACAAAACTGTGAGAGAGTTTCTGTATATTTTTGTACTTCTATTGACGTCGTTGTGGGTATGAGATGTTAATGTTTATGATGAGAGGAATGGGGGAAAGTTGGACGATGATCAGGTAGATTTTATTTTAGTGCGCATATCTTGTTCTCTTTTGCAGGTAAGAAATAAAATTCTTTGGATGAATAATTCACAGAAAAGGTTGATGACATTTTAGCTTAGCAATTAAGGATGCCTTAAAGGATGAAATTATAAATTTGTAAAAATTCTAAGAAAATGCCAAATGTTTTATATGAAAAATTTAAAAAGTTATGTTTTAAATATTAAGGTTTTTATTCATTTTTATACAGTTTAAGCACTGGTTAGGAATGCTTTTTCCTTTGGAAAAGAGAAAATAATAAAAATTAATATTAAAATTAAATTTTATTTTAACAAATTTTTTAAATAAATCTCTTTCAATGCATGAATAATTTAAAAAGTACAAATTAGATTTATTTTTATTTTTATTATTATTTTTTTTTTGACGCAAAAACCTTATTATTTCTTCATTTTTATAACGCTACAATTAAATTAAGTTTCAATGACATATAAATGTCGATAAAGAACTTAAAATCTATGGTAACATTCAAAAATATCTTTAACGGTAAAAATAAATTTAAAATGTATTTACAGTATGCGGACAAAAAATTAGGGACTTTTCAAAAAATTAGTATCATTGATCTGGAGCTTAAGGCTTAACAGATATCGTAAAATGGTAAAAGGGTGAAATGTTCTACATATCATTAGCTATCCAACAGGACATAACTATGGACATAACTTCCACACTCTTATAGGGTTTCACTCAATTTTCATATTTTGATCAAAAATTTATATTGAACATTTGTCATTTTTCAACAATATTGCCTGTAACTTTTGTTCCTTTCAATGAATCTTCCTGAAACTTTTACATAATGCTTCTGTTACTTATGGCTTTACCATGCATAAGTTTCAGATTTTTTGAAGGCTCTCTTCATGGACTTCCACACCAATGAATAAGGCTACATTATAAAATTTTAATTTTAAAAATTTACTTTAACTAACCATTTTACAATTCAAACTTTTAATGAATTTGATAGCATTTTAGTTAAGCTTTCTTTTGGTATATAACTTATTAGGTAAGCATTTGTAGATCAAGAGAAAACTTGAATAAAATCCAATATGGCGGACATTTTTCCTACAATTTTTTGCATAAATCATTGATAACTTTTATAAATTAGTCTAGACCTATGGATATTTTTACATATTTATAAAGCTCTAACCTTCCTTTACAAGTTTCTAGTACATTAAAAAGTTCTAAGATGGACGGAAGTAGAAATTATCAGCGCTTGAAAAGTTGTAAATTTTCAAAATCGAAATTTTTGTATGGACGAAAAATAAATTTCAAATTATTTTTCTAAAATAAGCAATTCCTTTTGATGTACATGACATTTCTGTTACTGAGAACTAATAATAAATCAATTAATGTCATTAGTCATTAGTGAATGACCCCTAACAGTTCTGAGACAGGTTACTAGGTTGTTGTTTGGACAGATTTTTAAGTTTTTGCCTCAATTAACTATAAAGTGCCACAAAATCTCAGACCCCCCCCCCTCCCTCCTAAATTGTGGACGTCATATATGAATGACCCCTTAATGAAAAAATTAGATTAAAAAATTCACCAAAAATTGGCAACATCGCAATTTAGTCCAAAACCACAATCCACAAATTTATTCAGGTCATTTAGGACTTAGAAACTCCGATTATCTCATTTTTTTCTTCGAACAATTCAAAGGAAATCATAAATCGTCAAGCAAACTCAGGACATCCCGACAATCTTCCGTTAAATCCCCTCCAACAGTCAAAGTCATGCATCATAAAAATGTAACGAGAGAGAATTTTCGACAATCGACATTCGTTGTTTGAATTAATGAACATTTTTACGGTAAATAAGTCGATGCGATATAATGAATTTGCATTGTTTATATTTATGTCCAAGACTTTTCCAAAATTTCATCAAAAATTTTCAATTTTTTTCTTCTGGAAGTTTCTATGAGAATTTTCAATGTCTTTGTGAGCATTGAGAGGATTTTTTTGTGAGAGTAGATTTTAGTGGAAATTTCTAGAAAAATTTACAAAAATTTCAAGTCAAAATTTTTTCATGGAAATTTAAAGGCAACTCCAACAGTCATTTTCCGCCAGCATTCAAACTTTTTAGAAGAAAAAATCTTCGACCCCAATAGCACAGAAAAGTTTCTTCACTAATTCTCACTACACAAAAATTTTCTCTCTCAGCAGTCAGTTCCTCTCAGTGGCAACAAAAAAAAAAGAAGTTACGAAAAAAAAAGTCATTCGAGAAATGAAATAAAACCTCACGAACCATAAAATCCATTTATATTATATGAAAACGTGAGAGAATGGTTTTCAGAAACAATTGTTGTTGTTGGCTCAACCAGCAGGCACGAAAAATTGAGAATATAAGCACTAAGGCATTATACATAAATGAAATTGAGAGAAGTGAAAAAATCGAAGAAATTTTTATTCGTCATGCGATGGTACACCGACCCTGAGTGTATGTACACAGAGATATACCCTGAATGCACATAGATGAATATTTTTTGTAATACGATCAATTGAGAATATCCTTCGGATAGGATAATATAGGGAGGACAGATGGCATGCATGCAGTACGGTAGAGGGACGTTAATGGTCGATATTATTCAGTTTTTTGACAGGTTTTTATTTAATTTGCAATTTTTTTGTGAATTTTTTGAGTGTCCTGGATTTTTAAACAATTAAAATAATTGGAATTTTGGAAAATATGGCAACGCAGCATTTTTTCCTGATAACATTTTGAGATCTGCAAAATTTCAGCAAATTTCTAAAAATCTCAAAAAATTCAAAAATTGATAGTTTCAAAAAGTTAAAAAATCTTAAAATAAAATTTGGCAACATAGCATATTTTTTAATTAATCTGTAAAATTATCCTAAAAACTGCAATTATTTTGCCAAAAACTGAAATGATCAAAATTATCTAAAATCCGTCAAAACTAGTGCATTAAAAAAATTTAAAATATTGTTCATAAAATCTGGCAACATAGCATAATTTTTAATTAATCAATATTAGTAATAATTTTGTATAAACTGCAAAAATTTCTGCAAAAATCTGAAATTTTCTAAAAAATTCAAAATCTTACTAAATTTCTACATTTCAAAAATTAAAAAAATTGAAAAATAAAATCTGGCAACATAGCATCTTCAACCGCAAAAGCTTGTAATTAATTATATGACTTGTAACATTTCGAGCACAAAATTTAAAGGACGAAAATTCTCGAATCTCACATAATCCCATGATTATTTGAAAGTCAGAAAAAAATCGTTAAAAAATTTGGCAACGTAGCATTTTTCTTAGAAGCCAATTTGTGCTCATTTTTATTACATCATTTGTGAACTTATAAGCAGCCTTTCATGATCTTTTGTGAATTAGAAGTCTAGCATTGGATGTTATAGCTGTCGAGTGGGTTTGGTATTTAGGGTGGGAGGGGAGAGGAGGTGAGAGTCGACCCCTCCCCCCTCAATGATTTTTTAAATTATTTTAGGATTGTTGGTTAAAAATACCTGAAAATCATTAAATTTTGTTGATTCTAAAATAATTTATGTGCTTAAACTAGAGTTGGTAAAGGCCTCAGATGACAAAAGAAGCAGGTGGCTCCTACCGACGATGACAGTCTTCATGTACGGTACCTAATGACTATTTACTAATGGCGTTCAATATTAAATGAGTAAAAAGAATACAAAGCTTCTTAAAACCAAACCCAAGATTGTAAAAGAAAGGTCTTTAATCTAAAATTAAGCTCAATTCCATCTAAATTCAGAAATAATCCACGAAAACATTAAGAAACAGAATAAAATCCAACAACATTAAGCTCCGCCTGACTAAATTCAACAGAAACTTTTCCAAATGAATATTCTCAAACAACAGCAACAAAATGAAAAAGATTGTTAACAACGATCAACATTGAATCCCTCTCAGTGCGCAAAAAAGAACCCAAACACCAAAGACAGATGGCATGCATGCAGCAGCACAACGGCACCAAAAGAAATTTCAAATGTATAATTTTTTTTATTTCTCATTTCCTTTTTCGCTCTCAATTTTTTTTGTGTATGTTGTTCCTTTATTCATTCTGCTTATTCGTTTTCGTCCCCTTTCTTTCAACTGAGTGAAAAAAAATATCATTCATTTTCGTTATCAAAACAGCAGCGGCGGCTGACATATGAAAATTTTATTTCTACTCTCTATTCGTTCCTTTCTGGCTTGTCTTGTTTTTTTGTGTGAGAATATAAAAGAATTCTCCGTGCCTGGCATTTTGACGTTCATTATGTACGTGCACCCCGATTAACTAATACAGATGTAGGATATACGCATACTATGAAGGGTATTGTGTAGCTTGGATTATGAGAAAAGACATTTTAGGGTGATTGGGATTGTCAGTTTGTCTGGAGATGAAATTTACGTCAATTTTGAAAGAATTTGGAGTGATAAATTTGGCAACGTAGCAAAATTATTCTTAATTTGAGCAAAATTCTTGTTTATTTGATCAAAATGACAGAAAAATTGGCAACATAGCAAAATTTGCCTTTATTTGGTCAAAAGTGAAGGAAAATTTGGCAACGTAGCAAAAATTTCTGAATTTTAGCACAACTGGAAAGCAAAATTTGAGTTTATTTGATAAAAATGACAGAAAAATTGGCAACATAGCAAAATTTGCCTTTATTTGGTCAAAAGTGAAAGAAAATTTGGCAACATAGCAAAATTTGGCCAATTAAATAGTATTTTTTCTAAAAAAAAAGTCAGAAAATCTGGCAACGTAGCAAAATTCTTCTTTATTTAGTCTAAAGTAAACGAAAATTTGGCAACATAGCAAAATTTGGCTAACTAAATAGTATTTTTTCTAAAAAAAGTCAGAAAATTTGGCAATGTAGCAAAATTTGTCTTTCTTTGGTCAAAAGTGAAAGAAAATTTGGCAACGTAGCAAAAGTTACCATCCAACATCCCAAATCCCTAAAATGCGCTCTAAACCTCTCAAAACCCATCAAAACTGTCTTTCCAACTCCTTCTCTTTCTCTCCATTTTCGCCTCTAGTTCTGTTCGTCTACATACAAATTAAATTTCTTCTTTCGCCTGTTTGCTCGCTTGCTGTGTAGTAAAAATGTATTTTTATGTATTTCCTCTGCACACTCGACTTAAAATTGAACGAGAAAAAAAATTTTTTACTCAACTCTCTTGTGAGATTATGATTTTTATTTTCATTCCTCTTGAAAGTTTCTTCGATTAAATATTTTTTCACTCAATTCTTGCGTTTCATTTTCTGTTCGAGATGAGATAAAAAAAATTTTTGTTGTTGACGTCAAAAGCACGTTTTTCATGCGGCAATCAAGAGAGAAGAAAAAAATATATTATCAGAAATTTTTCAACCCTTCTTTTTTTTTCTGTTCGAGACGAAACTTGAGCGGCTGTCGAATGCACTTTTAAGTTTTCTTCTTGGTCGATCTTGTTTTGAGGATGATTGAGAAGCTTTCAATGTTGCTGAATTGATTTTTTTTATTGGAGTTTTCTAGTTTGTGGACGTAACATATGGTTGGTGTGTGGATGCTTTATCGTGGAAATTGGAAGGCGAATTGGATACATTGAGCTTGACTAAATGTACTCTCTAGAAATTTTGCATGAGGACTATGTGATTTTCTTGGAAAAATTGGCGGACATATTGAATTGGTTTATGGGTTGCATAAAGCTCTTTAATTGTCTAAGTCAATGTTGTCCAACCTTTTTTGAGCCACGGCACACCTTGATGGTAAACCATGATCAAAACCGCACACAGCGTGCGGTTCGTGTTATTTTCAAAAAAATTCTACGACACACAGGTTGGGCAACGCTGGTCTAAGTGACTGTTCATCAAAATTGGAACTTTCGGTTAGATTTGAGCAGAATTTTACCATTTCTATGGAATTTGACCAAATTTGTCAAGCAATAAAAGAACTTGGTTGAATCTGATAAGATTTGACCAAAATTGTACAAAAGTTTACAAAATCAGACAGAAATTGACAAAATCTAACTGAATTTTGCAGAATGTGACCTGGGTTGTAAAGAAATTAACCAAATTTTACGGTTTATGACCAGGGTTACCAGACATTTTCAAGAAAAATAGAGGACATCCCCCATGTCGACTAGTTTTATTCTTTTTCTGGACGAATTAGAACATTACAAATCTTTTTTATTTTTGAAAAATGAAAAAAAAAATAGAGGACAGTCCTCTGAAAAACCAAGCAGATGGTCAGCATATTTACGACCGAACTTGATAAAACATTAATATATCTTGTACAAAATTGCTTAAATTAGACAAACTCTGATTGACTTAGTTTTAATTTAATCAAATTTATGAGAATATTAATATTAATCTGACAGATTTTGACAGAATCTAGACGAATTTATCTAAGTTTGGTCAATACTTGACAGAATTTGACCCAAAATTGACAAATTTTGAGCAAATCCCAAGAAAAGTTATCAAGAACGGCACCAACCTCAAGAACGTGTATTTTAAATTTTTTTGTACATACTTAACATACAGAAATAAAATATTATTATTTAAAAAAAAATATCAAGAACGGCAGAATGTGAAAGAATTAGACAAAAATTGACAGAGTTTAACAATAATATTCCCAGATTGATCAAATTTCTCAGATCCTTATAGATTTTTACATATTTCAACAAAATTTAATCAAATTTAAGCAATTTTAATTCAATTTTTCAAAGCACACTTCCCAAAAGTCCCACAGCAAAGAATTTCAACATTTAAAGCTTACAAATTTCCGAGAATTTTCCAACAACTCCCCCGCAACAAAACTTTATCATCATTTTCTCATTTAAATTCTCTCTTTTCTTCACACTCGTTCACCAGTGATCGCATATCAGTCCGCACACACACAGAAACTGTACGTGTGAGTTCCTCCTTGTAAATTTTTATCTCTGTTTTTGTTCCCTTGCTTTATATACCTGTCAAAAAAGGGATAAAATATATGTGATGATGAATTATTTTATGGATTAATGAGATTGTAATTTGAATGACGAATGGGTGAATTTGGAAATTTTTGACGTGATTATGAAATTTAATAAATTTTTTACTTCTAATTAAGAATTATTTTTTCTTCTTCAAATAAGCGCCCAAAGGCTTTATTTATTACTTAAAAACTTAATATAATTTACAATAAAATTATTATTTTCTAATTTATTTCTGTTAATAAATTCATTTTTGGAATAATATTTTAAATAAAATAAATTATTAGAATTATTATTTTTATTACTATATTAAAAAATTATTATTATTTTAAAAAAAATTAGCATTTTTTGAAATTTTTTTAAAAGAAATTTTTTTTTAAAAAAATCATTTTTAAATATATTTTAATAAAAAGTTTATAAAGCATAAAAAATAAATTCAATCAATATTTTTAATAAAATTAAAAAGCATTTCAATAAAATAAAAAAAACTGCTCAAAAAAGCATAAAATTAAATAAAAAAACTCTTTTCACATCAGAGAGGATTTTTTCCATTCTGTTCTGTTGGATTTTTATTGATTTTTAATGAACATCAATTTATCCTCATTTTTTCCTAATTGGAGCAAATGTTGGATGGGTTATGTGGATTATGGTACGATCCCTTATTGCCTCCCACTGGTTATTGCCTCCCTGCTATGCTCTGGACTTCCATATGACTATGATCAAAATTTTCAACATCTTACCTGAATTTTGACCAATCATACTGAATTTTTCAACAAAAGCTATCGACATTAAGTTCAAATTCCTGATTATCATTGACAACAAAGCGAAAAATCATCCCAGAACAAGCAAAAAAGATAAAAAAACAGCAAGCAGAACAAAAATCCGCATGAACATAAAAAATTCATCATGAACAACAATAAAAAATTATTTTCAGTTCAATTTTTTTAAAAAAAATATATAAAATGTTGTCATTATTGTGTGAGAGAGAGATGTGGTGAGTCAGGGTTGGAATTTATATACATGCAGTCATGCCCATCCTAGATTACGAGTTTCAATTTCCCCTGATGATGTAGATTTTTGCGAAAAGATTGTGTCCCTCGACGATGATGAAATGAGAAACAAGTTTGAATGGCCACGTGAGAATTTGAAGCAAACGGGTTTTGTGATGCATTTGTAATTGAATTAAAGCTGGATGAAGTGAATTTTAGTTATCTTTTCTTTTAATTGTGAAAATTTAATATTAATTTTAAATTTAATATTTTTTTGTTATTTTTTTATATTTTTTATATTTTAAACTTAGTGCTTATTAAAAACTTGCTTTTCAAATTTAAATATTTTTTTAATTAATACAAGCTTAAAAAGTAAAAACAATCTTATATTTTTTTTAATTTTTAAAAAAATTAATTTTATAAAAATAGTACTGTAAAATAGTAAAATAATAAAATAGTAAAATAGTACTGGAAAATAGTTTTGTACTATTTTCAAATATATGTCAATATATTTTTTTGAAAATATTAAAATAAATCCTAAACCCATTTGTAAATTTTATATTCATTATAATTTTATAACCATTTTTTAATGATTAATATTTTTGAAATTTTTTAACTTTATTAATTTTGATTTAAAAAACTAAATTTAAACTTTTTTAATTTTGATTTGAAAAAGTAAATTTTAACTTTTTTAATTTTGATTTAAAAAACTAAATTTTAAATATTTTTTAATTTTGATTTGAAAAAGTAAATTATTTTTAAATTTTTAGTTTTTATTTTTTTTAGTTTTTACAAATTTTTTTAATCATAGTTTATAAATTTTTAAATTTATATATTTTTTAATTTTTTATTTAAAATTTTTTTTATAGTATTAATAAGCGAAATGAATATAATATTTATAATATTCAATTTAATTTAGTTCGAATTTTTCTGGTTAAATTAAAATTCTTCATAATAGTTCCAGAAAAATAAAACAGTTTTAGAAAAGTAAAATTTAATTGATAAATAAGTAAAAATCTTCGAAGTGATTCAACAAAAATGAAAAGAGAAAAATAACATTTTTAAAATCTCAAAATTCGTTGTGTTCACATTTCATGTTAATCTGCTGCGGCTGCTATGATTCATAAAATAAATTGTAACTGAATATTTATATACAACATTTCATTTCATTCCATATAAGCGTCGAACACAAGCAAGGCAGTCGAATAAGCACAGCACAGCCGTGTGTATACAAACAACATTCATTATACGAGAAAAAAAGAACTAAAAACGAGAATGAGAGACTGACTCTGACTATACGTACGTTCGAGTATATACGAAACTCACAGAAGTGTATTTCTTCATTTTTATGTATGCTACCCAAGCGAGTATTTATAGTCGATTCATTTATTATACTTTTTTTTTGTTGTTTCTTTCTTCAGTCTTTTTTGGCTTTGCTTTACTTTCGAGCTTATTTTTCCACTGAATTGGGGTGGCATGGGATGATCGTTGGGGATTGACTCGGTGACTTTTTTGTCATTCAATGTCCTCAGCTGGATACTTTGAGGTTATGTTGTAAATAAATTATTATTATTTAAGAAAAAAATGTTTTTGGTTTTAAATAATTGTTAACAATTTTTGGCTTATTAAATTGAAAATGTCAATTTTTTTATAAAAAAATGTTAAAAAAGTTAGTTTTAAAAAATTTAATAAAATTTAGAAACCAGAAAATAAGTAAGCTTTTTTAAGTTTTTCATATTTTAAATTTTAATATTTTTCACAGTTTTTAATTTTATTTTTTAAAAATTTATACTTTTTTCAATATTTTAAATTTATTAAAAAATAACTATTATTTTTTAATTTCACATTTGTTTTTCTTGTTTTTATAATCTCCAATTTAAAGAAGTTAGTTCTAAAAAATTATATATAATTTAGAAACTACAAAATAAGTAAGCTTTTTTAAGTATTCCATATTTTAAATTTTAAAATTTATCTGAATTTTTATATATATTTATCTATATTTTTGTACTTTTTTTAATATTTTAAATTTATTAAAAAAATAAGAATTTTTTTTTAATTTTTAATTTCATATTTGTTTTTCTTGTTTTTAAAAAATTATAATCTCCAATTTTGAAAAGCTTACTTATTTTGTAGTTTCTAAATTTTATTTAATTTTCTAAAACTAACTTCTTTAAATTGGAGATTATAAAAATAAGAAAAACAAATGTGAAATTAAAAAAATAATAGTTATTTTTTTTAATAAATTTAAAATATTTAGAAAATTATATATTTTTAAAAATAAAAATAAAAATTGAGAAAAATATTAAAATCTTAAATATGAAAAACTTAAAAAATGAAAACTAATTTGCAAAGAAATTCAAAAATATAAAATAATAAAAAGGATATAAAATAAATTAAATTTTTTATTTTTTTTAAATTTATAATAATTAGAAATGAAAACTAAATTTTTAAAAATAGAAAATTAAAAAAGACTTTTTTAAAAAATTAAAAATAATAAATCTTTTAATACTAAGCATATTTATGCATGCTTTTAAAAAAGTGAGTAGAAAGTAAAAATTTAATTGTTTTAAAATAAAAGCAAATGCGTCTTAGTAACTGAAAGCCTCAAAAGCTGTTAACCTTACTTGCCTTATATACCGAAAAAAACCTCAAGCAAAAAAGAATTAATGAAAATCATCAACAACAGCACTAAAAAGCACGAAAACTCTTGAGAAATTTCCAACAACGCAAAAACATAAAATAAGATAATCATAAAGCATGCCAGCATTTAACAAGTTCGTCCTCATCAAAACCATGCGGAATTTTCTATTTGAAAAAAGGAAAAGAATAAAGAAAAAAAATATCAAATAACATTTTGTGTGCGGCATGCATGGAAAGTCCACGATCGCGAAACGTCGCAGAAAAGCAGCAAAAATTTCAAACTTTTCTTCTTTATTTTCAATATAATTTTTTTTTTATAGAAGCAGCAGCAGCAAAAACTGAGAGAAAATCGATGAGGCTAAAATATAAAAAAAAATTTCACATCGTTCCACATTTGTGTCGCTCTCCGCTTGTGTATTGCTCCCAATTTTATATTCAATTCCACACAATATACACGTTCGAAATCGAGTTTCAGTCAATTTTTTACTTACTAATACAACAACGCTGTGTGAGACACTGTAGACTCTTATGTACGGGGAACCGATGATAATGTGAAACGATATTGAACGTGGGAAAGGGAACGTAAATTGCTTTTCGGTTCTATTCACTCCTCTTGCTGTGTACATTTCTACGTTGTACGGTATTTGACATTGGAATGAGAATCAATATTGGGTGGAAATGTTGTAACGGCTTTGAGATATTTGAATTTATTGATGTCGATTTTTAAGTTTGAATTTTTTAAAGCCGTTGACTTAAATTTTGAGGAATAAACTAATTTAATCTGATTATTTATTAGATTTAGATTCTAGATTGAAAAACAATGTTTGCAGACAGTTCAATAGTATTTCATGGACCAGTTTTTGAATCACATGATAGGGAATTCCAGTCAAGACTTGATGAATTTTAAATGGGAGAGTTAGAATTCAAATCTTTGTCTAAAGCCGCTTTTAATCCAAATGTCTTGGGTCTCGCTATCGACTAAATTGGTCTCGTTTTTGTAAAGGGAGGGACGTATCCAGGATATTTTTTGGGAGTGCTTTTGCAAATCGTGAACTTTTTTGGAGCATCTCTTTCAATTATTTTCAAAAAATATGGTGTATTGACCCCAAAGACCCCCCTGGTAATACTCGAACTCCACTGTGCAAAGGGTGTTGAATTAATAACATATAAAACTTTTAGCCAGTCCTGCTTTTCTATCAAAAGTTAATGATCAGGTTAGGGGCCATAGTTTACTTATTATGCAATGCTTTTAGTCGGTTATCTGAGATTTTATAACAATTCAAACAAAATAAAATTGTCTTCATGGCAAATATATCTCAAAGGTGTAAGGGAGGGTCTAAAAAGTCAACCTGGGCCCCCAAGTTTTAATCGACAATAGAATCTATTAAAAAAGATTATTTTTATTTATTGCGAAAAGTTGCAAGATGATTCATCATTTTATTACAAACATGTGATGAGATCCTCTCTTTTTTCTGTCTTAGTTTACAAACAACACATTAAAAATGCAAAAATTATCAAGAATCCAGTTCCAGAGCAGCAAAGAAGATGTTTTGTAAACAACATGATACAAACTAATCTCAGTGGACTTATTGTGTATAATTGAGAGAATCTGATGGGAGAAACCGAGGTTTTTTGAGCTGTTGGATGTTGATGTGGGAACATTCAGTTAGCTTGTTCAATATTTTGAGGAAGAGGGAGATCTGGAGCTTTGTTACATCTAAATATAAAATAAGTGTTTTTGGCGTGGTAATTTTGCGAATAATGGTTCTGAAAATATCATTATTGATGGACCCAATAAGAGACCGTTCACTTATTACATTCTCATTTTTGAGGGTCTAAGACAGTGTTATCCACACTTTTTTGAGCCACGGCACACCAGTGTACCGCGGCACACAGGTTGGACAACACTGGTCTAAGATTTTGTAGCAACTTAAATTAAATAATTTGTTTTGTAAAATTTCTATCAATTTGATAAAAAAATCATTTTTTTTCGTGACGTAAATAGTGAATGACCCCAAATTGCATGTATAATTAACTGAGTCATTTATAAAAATTAAAATTTCTGAGTAACCTTTTCATGGAGGTTTTAGGCAAATGTAACCCCAGTTAATCAAGTTTTGGGTTATGGACTACCTAAAAGAGCTGGTAGCTGAGAGTCAATGTGTGTATCTGAACCAAATCTAGTTGGATTAACTTCAAAATTTAAGCTAATATTTTCCAACAGTTGACAATACTTATCCTCTAATCCAGGTTAAAATCAGTTAAAATATCCATCCCAACGTCCATAAAAATTCAAAACAAATATCCCCCAAAAAAAGACTCCAAACAGTGCACATGCTCACCATTCGCACTTGCACAGACGGCAAGAGGAGAAAAGAAAAGAGAACGAAATAAAAATTGATGACGTAATTTGTGTTGAGCAAAGCATAGAATTTCCTTTCACCGTACTCAGTTCGCGCTCGTCCGTTGTTTGTGAAAGTTCTCAGATCTTTTTGCAGTCGAGAATTTTGAGGAATCGAGGAGAGGAAAAAAAAGTTTTTTTTGTGGTATTTTTAATTTTTTAAGAAATTAAGAATTGTGAAGAAATTTGTGAGGTAAAAGTTTATCGAAATTATAAAAGTGCTGAAAAATTTGTGAATTTGAAGCGTTAATTTGTGATGGAAAAATATCAAAAATTTGAGAAAAAGTCAAAAGCCATAAAAATTATGTAACCTTAAGGACACAAATCGAATTATCGACAAAAAAGAATTTCATTTTTTATAATTTTTAGTGACTCTTAATGATTTTTTAGGAACCAAAAGGTAAAATAAAATTTAGAACGAAAGAAAAAAAGGAGAAAATTTTTTCCCTTAAATTGCATAATCGTCTTTTTTTGAATTGAATTTTTTTCCCTTCAGTCGAGCTTTTTTTACAAAGCATTTTATATGTACAATAAAAAAAATTGTTCAGCATGAGGTGAAGGAATTTCTTCATTGTGATTACATCACACTCGACTTTATGGGATTTATGGGATTATGAATGGTTTTAGGGATTGTTTTTTGGTATTATGGGGGGTACTGGATAGGGGCTTAGGGGGGTACAACATTTTATAATATTAAATATTCAATATTTTTGTCAAAAATTACATAAAATTCACTAAAACTTCAAAAATGCTCAGGAATATCCCTTGGGTTATATCATTTGATGTGTTTCTTTGGAAAAACAAGGTTATGTTCAGATCAAGACACAAGACTAACTACAGATGCAATCAACGATATCCTTAGAAACTATTCGAAAGGATTTTCTTAAAAAATCTTAACAAATTGAATTAAATTTCAATTTTAATCTACTTTTGACTCCCTAAACACCTCTTAGGGGTTGTTTGCAAACTATGTCACGCTTTAGAGGGAGGGAAGTTGAAGAATTTGCAACAATCCAAACAGGGTAGTCCAAAAAATACTTTGCTCTGTGACGTAATTTACGATCGACCCCTTAACATACACTTTAAGGTACGACACCCTCTTACAACCCTCCCAAGGAGATTTTGTGCAAAACCTACATTTTTTGCACACCAAAAAAGTTCTGATGCAGATTTCATAACTGAACATTTATTGATCTGAACATTATCTAGACCTCATTTGTTATGAAATAATATTTTTTCCATTAAAAAAATCTATAATTCTACAAAGTGGTGCATTTGCAAAAGTACAAATGAATCACATAGAATTAACGCTTATCAGTGAAATAATCTTTAAATATTAATGGATGCATTCACATTTGTGCATTGAATATTGCATTATAGTTGTGGTTAGAATAGCCGAGCATGTCATAATCATTTTATAATCATGAAAATTTTAGGTTTTTAAAAAATATTTTTCTCTATTATCTAACTTTTTGCTGGTGTGAATTGAACTATCTGTAAATTATTTTATTAATTTCCAGGCAGTTGAGTAAAAGTTGCATGACCTGTTTTACTACAGTTATCATTGCTTAGACATTATCTTGGTATATTCTTGACATTTTTAACCTATTTATACTTGGTGGTCACCGGACCTGGTAGAAATTTTTTTTATAAAACATCTAAAATCAAACTTTGGTAGTTCTATTGAGAATAATTTTAATATTAGAGCTTTTGACCCCTTTTTAACGAATAATTATTACAAAAAAGTATTTGGGTAGAAAATGCCCTTTTTCACCAAGTTGTTCTACCCAGGGAGGTTTTTTGGGGGTCAACCCCCCACCCCTCGAAAAAATTAACTCTAGCAACCAAAAAAGGTCACTAAAAGACAACTTCGAGCAACTTAGTGTAAATTTTCCAAATTTGAGAATTGAAACCTCCCCCTTCCCTTCAAAAAATTCCTGGATATGCCCCTGGTTCTACCCTTCCTCCCATTCATGGCTTCCAAATTTTTTTAGTAAACATAAATTGAGACAAATGATCTTCTTTTTGGTAAAATATATTGAATGCCCTCTTGCAAAAGGGTTCATTGGACTCTAGACCCTTTTTCGAGATTAAAATTTGAACGGAAATTTTTTGAACTCATTCCAAAAATTAAAGCTGTCTGAGAAAAGAATGTTGGACCCCTTTGGAAAAATTTTAATTTGCACAGCTGATAATCAAGATATAAATTAGATCCCAGTTATGGTACAATGGTACAATAGACTCCGGTTCAATAGGATTCGCAGTGCCCTCAGCTGGATTCATCGAGTCGCTGACACCCTTATACATTATTAGATCCCAGTTAGAAATTATGCTCCGCGACACATTAGTAACTGACGCAATTTTTTTTAAATTTCAGTGTGTAGCCTGTCAAAAAGCTTGAGAACCACTGCAGTAGAGTCCAACTATTGTCCGACGACACATTTTTTAACCAAGTTTTTTTCGTGGAATCTTAAAATTTTAAAAATTGTGAACACATTTCCGAAAAATGCCCAAAAATTCCATTTTACAACCTTATTTTATGGTCTTTTTTAGCAATTTTAAATTTTCTAGCGAAGCACCTGACTTGTTCTAGCTGAACAACACTTGTTTGTTACAGGACGTGGTTTGAAAATCACTTTACTAACCCTATATAGATAGGATTGGATCTATAAGAAAATTATCTCTCTTAAAAACTGTGCGGCAACGTTCATAAAACCTTAAAGCGCTACAACTTTTTAACTTAACAATAAATCCTTAAAACTATATTATGATGTATAATCTCGAATGTACAGCGCATAATCTTCGCAAAGCACTTGTAAAGTATAAACCAATTGAGTTAGAAGGTTAAGATATGACAACGCAGTTTGAATAGATTAGTTTTTTTAAGGTCGAACTCAGCTTGTGCGAAATAAGACACAGCAACAATATCCTGAGTTAGCGACGACTTTAGTAATGATAACCTTCTCATAAAAGTAAATTAATCTCAATAGAGAATCAATTTGGAATCTCAAAGTAATACTTTAATGTAATATATTGCACTCAAGGGTCAAATATTATCGTAAAAATTCTGGTTTTTTTTTAAAATTTACAATAAATTCTGTTCCTTGAGTGCACATCAACTAATGTAATATATTAAAATAATCACAAATTCGTGTGCAGTTCCGTTTTATGATTACTGATGTCCAGGGGCGTAGCCAGGATTTTTGAAGGGAGAGGAGGTGCCTAATTTTTTATTTTTGAAAAAAACACTAACTTTTGTATTAAATTTTCTTATTTCTCAAACTTGGAGATTAATTTTCAAAGTTCTAAAATTCTACAGTTTTTATCATCAAAAATAAATCAATATCATTTTAATTAGACATAATTAATTAACTAACATCAAAAAACTTTTCCAATAATCCAAAATTCTCTTCAAAGCTCCACATTTTATTTATTCTCAAGGAAATCCGAAACTTTTTCGTATTTATCGAATTTCCACACATAAAAAAAGAAGAAGAAAAAACACATAAAAAAGAAAGAAAATCAGTGACGACATTTGTGCTCTTTTTTATTGCATGTAAAATGCAATTTATGAAAAATAGAATATCTGAAAAAAATTAGAAGCCTTTCTAGGCCAGATGTTGTTGTTGTATGAAAAATTTATGAGTTTGTACGAACTATTTAATTAATGGGTGCTCGAGCAGATGACGCAACGAGTAGAAGGTTCATAAAAAGAGGATTCAAGGAGAATTAAGTCAATAAGTTGATGAACTGGTTGCGAATTTTTATTTTTGCTTTGTGAGATTATTTGCATACAGGTTTGCCTGGATGGTCGAGGGGTCATTGAATGTCTTTCTTTTTGTTGGAAGTGTGTGCAGAAGAATATGATAAAAAAAATCTGAAGTAATGTGGTCAACATTGCTGAAGTGATACTTGAAATTAGATTTTGATTTTTTTGAATATTTTCAACTAGAGTTTGAAGTCAAGCATCCTTAGGTATACTCCTAGGCAGGGGTGTAGCCAGGATTTTTGAGAATGAGTTACCAAATTTATTAATTTTGAAAAAATTATTGTAATAAAAACTTTGTAAAAAAATTAAATTTTCGATTTAAAAAAGAATTAAAAATTTGTATTGAATTTCGATCTCGAGGGTGGGGGGGCATGGGCGTAGCCAGGAGGGTCTAGATACCCTCCCTTAAAATTTTGAGCCGTGCTCTCGCTGCGGTTCAAAACTTTGGGGGGGGGGGGGGGGGTGCCCAGATCCTCCTGGTTATGCCCCTGCCCTAGGGTTTATCCTTAGTAAGGGGTATACCAAAAGGGGGATGCCAAATTTTTTATTTTTAAAAAATTGCTGTAATAAAAATTTGGTATTAAATTTTTTTACCTTTTTTGACATTAGGATTGATTTTGCAAGTATTATTCAACATTTTTCTTTAAAAAAATTTAATTTTCAATTTTAAAAATTAAAAAAAAATTAAAAATTTGTATTGAATTTCTATCTCTAGGGGGGGGGGGGGGGGGGGTGCGTAACCAGGAAGGTCTGGGGTGCCATAAAAAATAAAATAATTTTATATTGAATTTTGATCTCGAGTGGATTTCCAGGGCACCCTGGCCATGCCCCTGCCCCTTTGTCAGTAAGCTCTCATCACTATAATTAATACAATCTTCAAATCTAAAATATCCAACGCTCCTCAGTCATAACAATTTACCTGCAATTCTAAATAATAAACATCGTTAAATTCCATCAAAACAGTTGCAAATTAAACATAATTAAAACATCAGCTATGACTTGTACTACTACATCGATTGACTAATTGATAAATAATTGCGACATGACAACAAAATATAAAATTGAAAAAAATTACTGCACCAATTATTGATTCTATATTTGCTTTTTTCATTAACTTTCATGTCGCACAATTTGTACCGTTAATAATAAATATTTTTTTTTCTTTCTCGTCTCGCTGTGACTTTGTTTATTGAAGGATTTTTTGTTTGCTTGTGGATGTGATTATGAAAGATTTGTTGACATGCTGAGGCATCGTAGATATTAAACTGATTGTAATTGACACTGAATAAATAAAGTTTGATGACTTTGATTTAGTTTTATGTTCAGAGAGATTGTGAGAAGCTGTTTTATGAGTTTCTGTAGACATTTTCTGGATCTTGGTATTTTTTAAGATGCATTTTGTCGATTGAAATTAAAATCAAACTTAAAAAATCAAAAATTAAAACAAAAAATGTTTAAAATATTTTTAAAGTATTAAAAAATTAATTTTAAATTTTGATTTTAAATAAGTTCAACAAAATATTTAAAAAATTAATTTTTTTAAAAAATTATAAATAACTTACATGCTTATGCATGGAAATTAAAATCAAACTTTAAAAAATTACAAAAATAGCAATTTTAAAAAAATGTTAAAAAATTAAAACATATTTTAAATAAGTTTAACAAAAATTTTTTTAAAAAATAAAAATCTTAAAAAAGAGTTTTAAAAAGTTTTAAAATATTTAAAAAAAAGTTTAAAATATTTAAAAAAATTTCAAAATATTTAAAAAAATTTCAAAATATTTAAAATATTTTTAAAAAAAATTTTGAAATTTTTAAAAATTTTTCAAAATATTTGAATTATTTTTAAAAAAAACTTCAAAAACTTTTAAAATGTTTAGAAAACGGTTTGAACGGTTCAAAACTTTTTTTTAAATATTTAAAAAATTATAATCAATTTTAAACAAAACTTTAAAAAAATCAATTTAAATTAAACTAAAGTTCTACAGTTAAATAATTAAAAAATTTGACAACCTAAAGTGCAAATATGCACATTTCTTAACCAAACCCTGAATATCACATTTCTTCAACTCAGCAAAAAAAAACATTTAAAATTATCTCTGATTCTCTTTCAAGCAACGGATCAAATGCACAAAAATCATTCAAAATTTCAAACATGTGCCATTATTTTATATTCGTAAACAAAGCTGATTCATGATATTTCTGGAAATGTTTTGAATGTTAAAAATGGCTCAGAAATTAAAACCAGTTATGGAATGGAAAAATACAATGTTTTTTCGAAGAAATTGTGATGCATTTAGTTTGCTCGTTATCTTTTTGGGTTTTTATGGATATTCTCTCCATATAATGATAACAATAATGTTTAATATGGTATACATTATTGAAATATACTAGATAGAGTTTACTAAATTGAGTATACCTAATGCCCAATTTAGATGAATGCCTACTAAAGTGAGTGTGTTTAGTTAAGTATCTTATGGAGATATATTCAATTAATGCTACATTTAATGGCCCCCAACAGCCCCCCCCCCCCCTGTTAATACGCTCCTAATCTAATGTATCATATTCTTTTCAGAAAAAAACCTCATAATATAAGAACAAATCTATCCCAAGTTAGATCACGTGTTGCAAAATGATATTTTATCAATTAATCAATAAAATTCTTTGACTTTTCCCCAAAGCTATCTAATTCACCAGAATATTACAATCAATATACAGTCAAGCTTCCAAATCTTTTTATTTTTACCTAAAAATTTCCATTGAAAACCCAAAAATAATCTTGCATAACCCACAAAATAAAATTCTAACCGAAAACCTGTTCACAAAAAAAAGAAGAAAAAATCCCAGATAATCTTTTACATAAAGTCACAAGAGTCCCGTCTCTGATGTCACATTTAATGGACAGCAAAAAGTGACTCTGAAAGCAATTAAGACCCAAGAAAAGCAGTCTTATTCAAATTCTGCTCACATAACCATTGCAGAAGTGACGTCATTGATCCGAAAATTCTCTCAGTTCTCAATTTTTATTCTCTTTTCTCCATAATCTCTCAATTCTTCCTCGTTTCCTTCACCTCATTTAAAAATCATCAATAGCTGTTATGAAGTGGTGTCAAAAATAGTGAAAAAGAGAACTTTTGGTTCTGTTACGATATCATAATAATGTTGATGATAATGATGATGTTCATAACCATTTAAAATATTAATGAGACATTGAATGGAGCGACGAACATGAAGAACAAGTTGGATTTTGTAGAGAAAGTTTGAGAGAATTAAATTAATAATTTATGGGAAATTGCGAGGAAAAGTGACCTATTATTGGGGATTGGGACTGAGGGATTTAAGATAATGTTCAGTGAATTATTGAATGATAATGGAGAAGTAAGTCAGTTACTCGTGAGATGGTGATTGTCTTGTGTTTTAGGATTATAGGATTTTTTTTGGAATATTGCAAAAGAATGTATTTTTTGACAAAATTTTTAATTGTTTCCTTAGAGGCCGTCATGGTCATACCCAGAGAGGGGTTCGAATTTTTAAACTCAGTATTGACTATATCAAATTAACTATGAATATAACAAAATTTGGAAAAAAAAAAGTTTCAAAACTAGGGACCCCCTCTGGGCAGGGGCGTAGCCAGGGGGTGGTCCTTATGTCCCCTTTCTCCAAATCAAAATTCAATACAAATTTTCAAATTTTTTTTATTTTTAAAATCAAAAAATTAATTTTTTTTACAAATAATGTTGAAGACTAATTGTAAAATCAATCTTGATGTCTAAAAAAATATAAAAATTTAATAAAAAGGCTATATTTCTGTGATTTTTTTAATATAAAAAATTGGACACCCCCCCCCCCCCTTCAAAAATCCTGGCTACACCCCTCGAAGCCATTCATTTATTACGTAACATAATAAGCTGACTTTCAAACCTTGGTCAAAATTTTCCCTCAAATGAAAGGCATTTAAGACCCCTTTCTGCACAAAAGTAAACGTTTGTTGCTTTTCTTGATGATTCTCACAACATCCTCATTTACTTCCATCCATCCTTGAAGTAAAACTCAATAATTAACAATTCAATGAATGAATATGGAAGAATACAAAAAAAGCTTAGATTAATGCTTAGCCATGCACGAGAATCATTAAAAGTAGATGAAAAGATATAAAAGAAAGAAAATTACTTGACATGTCTCATAAACAATTGTTTTTCCTCTGCATGTGTCATCTCTTCAACATTGGTGTTGCCAACAAGGATATGAGCAGGGGTGTATCCAGAAATTTTTGAGGGAGGGGTTTTTAACAATTTTTGGTATGAGCGGGGAAATTTAGGAGGGTTTTTGGCTTCTTTTTCTTGAAAAACTTTAGCAAATTGAATTGATTTCCTTCAAATAATTAGTAATTAATTAATGAAATTGAACCCCCCCCCCTTTATTATATTTATTGAGAAATCAATAAAGGGGGGAGGGGTTGACCCCAATGACCCCCCTTCCCTGGATGTGAGGGATGAAAAGAAAAGGTTTCAGATTAAAATGCATAAAAATTAAGCTGTAGATTCAGATTGTGAATGATTTTAATTTTATTACAAGAAGTAATAGCCAAAAAATCAATCATTTTTATCACAAATTAAGTTTTACGATCAACAATTTGAAAAAAAAACTTGCAAAAAAACCCAAAATCACGCTACATTGTACCATCATGATTCGCATTTTTTAGCTTCTTATTATAAACAACTCAATTTACATTACTCAAAAAATCTTGGAATTTTTATTAGAAATTTTTCAACGCATTTGTTATTCACATATTTTTCATTTTTTTCTATGTTATTATGTAAATTGCACATTTTGCAGTCACTCATAAAGAAGAAAAGAATATTCATGAATGAAGACGATGCGCAAGTGCACCTGACTCGAAATATTTATTTGAAAAAAGAACTGCAATCACAAAATTTCATATAATTATCTTCTTGTTCTCTTCTCGAGCAAAATGCCAGTTGTTTATTTGCATCTCTTACTGATCGGAGATTTTTTTCAGCTTATGAACAAAATTTATGGCGTAGTCGTGCATCATGTGGTGGAAAAAATTATACAAAATTTTTTAAAAATGAAATGATATTTTTTAATGAGAGTTTCGTTTACTTTGCATGGGGTGGTCACTAGAGATCAGTGTAGTGACTAATATCGGTACCAATAATGAATATCTAGAAATGGTCATAAATGGAATTTTGTGATATAAATTTTAAACAGTTTAATACTAAAGATTCAGGTGTCTCATGAGGGGCTAGTTACACAGAATACATTGGTATACCCTAGGCCAGTGGCATAGCTAGAAATTTTACTATTGGTGGATTTTCGAATTTTTGTATGGAAATATTTTAGGTGGAGGGAGATTTTTAGGTTTTTCACCCAAAAATCCTAGCAAATTAAAGAATTTTTTGGGTAAAAGGGGGTACAAATCCCCCAATCCCCACCTCCTAGGGTTTATACCTGTCTAGGCCTAGGGTTTAAAATGGGGTACCCATAAGGTATACTATAGAGTAACCCTTGAGTTACAGGCTAGTGTAACTACTAGTGTATACTCTAGAGTATTTCTATGGGTGCACCCCCAGGGTATACCAAAGGCTATACCCCTAGGGTAACCCCTTGGGGTAGTATATCAGACATACTCTAGGGTATGCCAGGCAACCAGCTCCATAAGCGCATTTATCACATGCTTAGAGAAATCAATCCCAAAACATCTCTTAATCAACAGAAAAGCTAAATAAACTCCGAGTACAATTCTGTGCTTCATCCTTTCCGCAATAAAACAACAGCACAAACTATTTTCCTCAAACATTATTTTTATTAATAATTTTCTTTATAATTTGTTCACATGTGTTATTCTTAGCATCAGACAATGACGTTCATGATGATTGAAATTAATTAGTCTTTTATGTCGTATTTTTCATCGCGTTGCTTTAGCCTTGATACTTAGTCGGGTTTGTCGTGAGCACAGATAAAATAGTTTTTATTTTGGAATAAATGAGTTGAATTTTGGGGGTTTTTGAATGGTTTGTGGGGTAAATGTTGAGATTTGAACAAGTCAAATTTGGTGTAGTTTTGCACCCCTGGAATTTCCAAAAAATTAATTCAAACCCAAAATTGCATTAAATTTTCTAAAAAAATATTTGAAAAGGTAAAATTCAAAATTTCAAACTAAAATGTCACAACTTTACCCTTTAAAATAAAATACAGCAAAAAAGAGATTTTTTGTTCTCAATTTTTTCATGACCTACCGCAATAGGATGAATCTTGCTTTACCACATGCGAGACACTCAGTGAATTGAAGGTCAAATTACAATTTTATTTATACAAAACGTGAATAATTTTTGCTCACTGATGGGATTTTCTTGAGAAAATTTATAATTTTGGGTATTTCTGACTCTTTTGATGTCTGACTGGATGGAAAATTTCAAGCTAAGATTTTGATTTGTTTAAAAAAATCTCATAAATTACAATTTGTTGTTATAAATCAGAAATTGTTGGATTTTTATGGGTTTGTTCACAAATGATGTTCAAAAAAATGCAATAAATTCCAGCCGTCATCCTGTCTGGCTCCAAATATCCAAAAATCAATAAAATTCCTTTTGAAATCAGCACGTGACCCATTTATCAACATTGTTTCCTAATCCTCAGTCAATGTTAAAAAAGCTCAAAGCTTTTATGTGCTTACGACACAATCAAGTCATCGTGGACTAAAATTACATAATTTTCCTTCCGTATTGTCATGTCATATCACATAATCGACATGTATATTGCATTATCGATGTTATGTCATTAGGCCATGATGAATTAATGATTGGCAAGTGAGCTTTTGTGGGTTTGGATTTGGAAATCATTTGTGGATGTTTTTTAGGGGAGGATTAGTTTATGTCTATTTTTAGATAAGATTATATTCGGATATAATCCAGTATTGATGTGATTTATTATGGATGATTGAACTTATATCCTATTGAAGAGAGCCTTCCCTTCCAAATCACCCACAAAGTCTAAAATTGTGTAAATTTTAACAAAAACAAACTTCAAGCAGGCTTTGACTTTTTCATCAATTTTCATCACAAATTTTCAAAAATTCATCAGCAACAAAATGGTTAAAATTAAATTTTATCAGTCAATCCAAAAATAATCTTTATATCCTCATTATTTTAGGTCCTTAAAACCTTTTTCACCACAAAGTACTCAAAAGACAAAGAAGACAAGAAAATATTCCAACCTTGAACTCACTCATTGGAATTCTTTCGTGACGAAAATCGACGGACAACGCTTGAGGCAAGAACACGTAATAATTATTGGAATTAACAAGAATCAGCAGAAGTAGAAAAATGATGACAGCAAAGGGAACGAATCTTCTTTTATGTGCAGCTGTGGTATTGATTATTGCCGTTACAGGTGAGTTTGTGTCTTGTTTGAAAATGAAAATAGGAGAAAGCTGTAATTATTTTTATATGGTCGTTGTGGATTTTAATTATGGGTTTATAAATGCCTTTTGTAAGGCTTCTTGCTGTGGACTTTGGGGTAGAAAATAGAAAGTGAGATTAAAAGTGAAATTAAATGAGGAAGGTTGCGGTGTTGCCAGTTTTTTTGGGGGTAGTTTTTATTATTTTATTTTGCATAGGAGTTGTTTGCAAATTACGTCACACTTTAGGGGGAAGGGATAGGAGAATTTGTAACAGCCTAGACACAAATTAATCCTTTTTTTGTAAAATTTGTGACATTTTTGTTCGAAAAAGTTGATTTTTTGTGCGACGTAGTTTGCAAATCACCCCATAGATGTTTCCTAAATGTATTTCTTATCAAGGGTGCGAAATTGATCATTTTTGGTCATGCTTGATAAACTGACTCCTTGTTCCTTACATGCTTAATAAATAATTACAATATTCCATCACCTACGTCACTCACAAAAATCATGACAATGATTTAAAGACAGAAAACTTTTTAAGCAAGCTTCATCAAAGAAAATATATTCGATTCTCAAAACAACAAAAATTGAAGCAATAAAAAATAAAAAGAAAAATTCGCGTGACGAATGTCAAAGGAAACAACAAAAAGAAAAGTTTGAATGGAAATAAAAATTTCTTTCGTCGTCCAAAAATATTGATAAAAGAGAAATCAATGAAAATAATGAAGAAGGAAAAAAGGATTCGTAAAAAATTTTCATAGTAAAAGGTAAAAGAAAAACAATTTTCATTCTGTCTTTAGATTATGTAATGCGAAAAAAATGGGAATTTTTTAGTCGAGATTATTTAATATGAAGCATATAATATAAAAAGGTGGTTAAAATCTGGATTCATGTGTATTGACTAGGGGATTGTCCGATGGGGTCCGGAAAACTAAGGGGTCATTCACTTATAACGTCCATAAAAAACAAGGCTTTCACACTCGGGATTTTTGGGATTAATCCCGAAAAATCCCTAAAAATCCCAAAAATCCCAAAAAATCCCAATTTTTCTACAAAAATCCCAAAAATCCCAAAAAATCCCAAAAATCCCAGAAAATCCCAAAAATCCCAACATTTTTAGCACATTTTCCAAACTCAGTGTGAATGTATTTTTGTGTGTAGGTTCCTTGACTATGTCTGGAACCGACGCCATTTTGGATTTTGAAGGGTTTGCAACTACGCCAAAGTTAATTATACTATAAATTTTGATATATTTTGATCAAATGAGCTAAAATTTTGTATGTAGGTTCATTGGCTGTGCCTGATTATAGCAGGAAACTGACATTAAATTGGCAAATCCCAGAGAATGTGGAACGCAAAAAATTGAGTTGTAATTCTTCTTCTATTAAGCTGTTTTTTCAGCAAATAAGTATACGTTAGCCAATTATAGACTCTAAACTATGATTTCATGTATCTTACTGATTGATTTATCACAAAAAGTAATGATTTTTTAACGGAAGTTTCATATTTAAATATTCTCTAAGTGCTTGTGTGACTTTCCAAGATTTTTTTGAGTAATTTTTATTAATTTAATCATTAAAAAGCTATTATTAGCTTCAGGTTTTCAAAATTAATTTAAAAACTTACTACTAAATATTAAAATATTACACATGGAGATGAAAAAACAATACAAGAATTTTTTTTGTTTTTTCTTTAACTTTTTCCAAACGTTATCAATTTAATGTGATTTTTCACAAATTCACTACTTTTACTTCCTGTTTATGCTGCGCTAAAGATATCCAAGTTAAAGTAAATTAAATTTTAGTAAATTTCGTTTGAAAGTTCTATTAAAAAATTTCATACAAATTTTTTGGCTAATTTAATTAAAAATTTAAGATTTTTACTGCTTTTTACTTTTAGTAAATTTGCATTTGAATTTTAAATCAACCAAGATTGATGAAGAAATGAAAAAGTTTTGATGTTTTTTTGTAAAAATTAAGAGATATGTAAAATTTGGTTGTTTCCCAAAAAATTCAGCATGAGTAACCTGATTTTTTAGACTTTTTCATTAACTGCTCAAAAAATCTAAGCATATTATATATAAAAATACACTTCTCTGCGAGCACTATAAAAACCTCAATTTTATATTAAATACATCTTAACTTATAACGAAATAATCAACAAACCCTCAAATTGTTACACTGATGCTGAAAATATAATGTCCATCTCCACATACTTATATTGTTTAATTAAAGAGAAAACACATTATTCCTTTTTTTTACAAAATTTAGCTACTTTTTTATGATTTAGTGTTAATAACACATCAAATGATGAATAATAAGACTTAATACATTGTCAAAAGGGTTTAAAACATGCATTTTTAAACAGAAAAAGCTAAAAAATTGTCCTAAATTCCGTTCACTTGTATTACCTCTTTGATTAAACAATATAGGAATGTGTAATATTTTAAAACCATTAAAAATCATGATTATCGGTGTAAATAATTAGTATTTTCTGAATTAAAGTTTCTTATTTATGCTATTTTTAACAAAATCCGTCGATTTTTGTTTTTCCACTGAAAAACAACATAAAAACTTAAATAAGTTAACAATTAAGCACATTTTCGACCAAGTATGGTTCAAAATGAATAGTTTTTGTGCTTTACATCAGGTTTGCATCAGAAATCAATGGTTAAATAAGCAAAAAATTAAGAAATATTAAATTGAGACAAAAATTCTCAGTTCGAGAACTACCCTAGAGTAGTCAAAATGCAAATTTCAAGCCATTTTTATATGGTGCACCAGGGTAAAATGGTACAAATTAATATTTTCTGGCAAAATTAGTTGTTCTAATAATTTTTGAGTATATTTTTACACAGTAGGATTGTTTAAAAGACCTTAAAATCTGTAAAAATTAACATTTCGATGATTTACTACAATTCATTGCACAGTAAACAATGTTTCAAAGCACTTTTGTTAAACCATAAAAAAATATTTTCCAAAAAAATTCTCAAAAATCCCAAAAAATCCCAGAAAATCCCAAAAAATCCCAAAAATCCCAAAAAATCCCAAAAATCCCAAAAAATCCCAATTTTTCTACAAAAATCCCAAAAATCCCAGAAATCCCAAAAAATCCCAAGTCAATTTTTCGAGTGTTTACGCCTTGATAAAAAATGGGACTTTTAGATCCCCCTCCCCCTTGTCACAAAATTTGAATTCAAAAAAATTTATTTAATTTAAAGTGTCACAAAATCTCAGACCCCCCCCCTCCCCCCTAAATCATGGACGTCATAAGTGAATGACCCCTAAGCTCTAATTAGTTAGCTAATCATTTATGTGCTGTTAAAATTAGCAATTAGAACGAAACCATGAGCAAAAAAAATAAAACTAATTTTGGAACGCCTAAAATAATTCTGGGTACACCACTGTTCACGTCATTCCTAACACCAGAGTGGTACCCCCATTTTACCCCTTTTTCATGCAGTGTGTCATTCGAGATGGATTAAAGTTTGTTATTTTAAGTATGTTTCAGTTTAGGGAACTCAAAACACCATTGAAAAGAATTGAATCATGGTATCAGTCTGGGTATTGTTCAGAATAAATGTTGTGGTTCAATCCATCTCCTTCTACGAATCATCCAGTCAAATTCGCAATTATTTTCCCAATCATTTGATCAGCACTGCAAAAAAGTGCCACCCATAACAACATCAAAAAGTTATAAGCAAGAAAATTGTCATCTTTTTGATTGGACAAGTTCCAATAAATGAAATAAAAAAGCTTAATAATAATTTACACAATGCAGAGGTAGACATGAAATTATTGGCAATTTATCAAAGAAAATGTGGGACATGTGATGTAAAAATATCATGGAACATGTGATTTTCTATATGACATGATTTTTTATTGACATAATTTCTTTGAAGCTTGTCACAAGGATCTAATATGATGGACGTCATTTTTAAATGACCCCTAAAATTTATTTTTATCACTTTTTATGCATCATTGATTTTTTTGTTAATAAATCTTATAAGTTTATTTTCATCTCTGTGTTAAATGAACCTTTAAGCCTCGATCATTAAACATTAAATCAACCCTCAAAGCATCCAGCATAAATCATTAGAAAGAATATAAATTCTGGCAAAATAGCAAAAAAAGTTCAATAAAGCTTTGTCATCAAAACTTTTTGATAGTCTAACTTCAGGTTGTGAATGAAGAGTTTTAGAAATAATGTTTGAATATAATGTTATAAACTAGGATATTTGATTAACATTAACCACATTGTCTATATAAGCCTCCTCCAAGGGTACTAAATGGAAATACCCCTATCCTATCAAATGGGGTATAACTAGGGTTACCAGATATTTTCAAGAAAAATAGAGGACATCCCCCATGTCGACTAGTTTTATTCGTTTTCTGGACGAATTAGAACATTACAAATCTTTTTTATTTTTGAAAAATGAAAAAAAAAATAGAGGACAGTCCTCTGAAAAACCAAGCAGATGGTCAGCCTAGGTATAACCTAGAAACTGGTCTCCAATTGAAATACTAAGGATCATTTTCTTGGGCTTAATTTTAAGAGTATACACCTCATGGGCGTATCCAGAAATTTTTCGAAGGAGGGTTTTGATTTTTGATTGACCACCAAACCACCCCCCCCAATACACCTTTATACACCTAAACCAGGAACATAGTCAAAAGTATTTTTATGAAACATAAAAACCATTTTTTTTCGGAATAATTGTGTTTGAAACTTACAAAAACTGCAACTCAGTATGAACCCCACCACCATGCACCCTCATTCTCAATCTGCAACCTTTCATTTTTCTATTCAATTTCTGCAAATAAATTTCTGCTCACCAATTTATTATTTTTCTTCCCATTTTTCATTTTCTACTTCCTACTTTTTCTAAATATTCACTTTTTGTCCTATTTTTAGTGAATATTTCCACAAACTTTTTTTTTGTATGTTTTAATATAGGATTGGCCTAAATTCTCATTTTTTACATTCATTTCATTCTTTGCTAGATTTCAATTCACCGTGGGAATTTTTTCTTTTATTTAATGCCTTCATTTACAATTTTATGGCGTTTAGCAAATGTTTAAGGAACCTTGAAAGTTAAATAAAGCATTTTTCGCGATCGATATTAGCTTTTTAAGTGGTCAGACATGATGAGTGGGTGCGGGGGGATGAAAATTGATGGAATGTAGCTTTTTTTGAAATTTTAAAATTATTGCAAATTTAATTAAATTTGAAAAATTCAATAAATTTAAAAAAAATACAAAATTGAATTTTTTTAAATATTTTTGCTCACATTTTTTTCTATTTTATATTTCAAACTCAGATCGATAGTCCTTAAAAGCACCAATTCTATTTTTGAAAAAATTCTCTCTATTTTCTTTAAAAAATCATTCAGTACGTCATGAAAAATTACAAAGTTGATGTAAATGATAAATGTGATGGGTAGTAAACAGTGAATAGACTGAATGGAATCGTACAAGTGCTGTTGTGGTTTCTAGATTAACTTTTATTCAACCGTGGATTTAATGGGATTAGAAATTTTATTTTCTTCTTTTTAGGTGACATTTTGAAAGCAAATGTTTGGGTTTTTCACGCCTTTGTTTGTGGCTTTTCAGGGGATAAATGGTCGAGTTTGAAATTTGTTCAACTGAAAATCGATTTAATTGAAATTTTCATAATTTAAAGTCAAAAAATAGTTTTTTCAATTTTAATTTTCTTAAATAAGTTCAAAGTTTGCCTTCATCAAAATTTTTACATCGTTTTTTAGTCAAGTGAGGTTTTTTCACTAATTTTTTGACAAATCATACTAGATTCAGGCGCAGGCACACTGGTCTAAAATCGAAAAAAAAGTGCAATGGACCCCTTTTAGGAAAAGTTTCATCAAAATTCTTCGGAGATGTCTCATTTGAAAGCTGATACATATAGGAACAAATTCCCAAAGTTTCAGACATTTTGGTTCATCTGGTGCCGTATGGCAGGTCCTTAAAGTTGATAGGGGGTAAATATTCGAAATTTTTTTGAACTCACTTGACCCAAAATATTTCAAAAACTACTCAATCTATTGAAAAATGGTTTTCAGTTCCTAAAAGAACATACAAATAGCTTTAATTTAGTGTATTAACATATAAAAGTTTTTGTTCCTTCATAGAGTTACGTTGGGATATGTATGAAAATTTAGCAAAAAATGGCTCTAAAAATTATTGCAAATTCTACAGCGCATCAAAATCCAAGAGTAGACAAACTATTTTAGATTTTTCTAATAGTAGAAAGTCCCAGGTTTCCAAAATGGGGTCAACCTTTACAATCGGACTGCGAAAGAAGGTGTACTGGTCGATCAAAATTTGGTAAAAATCCGAACCCCTCAAATATTTAATTCTAAAATTTTGCCCAAATTTCTCACTTTTTTTCGTAAAACATGTTAAAATGCAATATTTTAAGTTATTTTGGCAATAGTAATCCATTTCTAATCGATTTTTGAAGAATTTTTTTAAAATGAGCTATTTTTTGGGACCCTGTGCTGGTTATCGAGTAGCACCTTTTTTGACTCAATTAAACCACGATAATTTTTTACGAGAGAAATATTTTTCAACTCTGTTTTCGTTATTTGATAGCCTTTTGTAATACCTTTTCAACGATATATAATACTTGATGAGTATGTATGGTCTTGGTCACAAAATGGGCCATGGTTTGTGACCGACCCCTTTCTCAAAAAGGCCATTTTCAGATATGGCATTTAAAAACCAAACCATTCCTCATATTTATGTTTTTTATGTTTAACTATGAGGATTATGTGTATAAAAACTAAAATTTTATGTTTTGGAAACTATTTCTACTCACAGATAATTACTAAACAATGATTAAGTTCTACTTCCGAAAGGACCACCTGTGAATAGCAAAAAAATTTCCAAAACACAAAATTTTAGTTTTTATACACATAATCCTCATAGTTAAACATAAAAAAACATAAATATGAGGAATGGTTTGGTTTTTAAATGCCATATCTGAAAATGGCCTTTTTGAGAAAGGGGTCGGTCACAAACCATGGCCCATTTTGTGACCAAGACCATACATACTCATCAAGTATTATATATCGTTGAAAAGGTATTACAATAGGCTATCAAATAACGAAAACAGAGTTGAAAAATATTTCTCTCGTAAAAAGTTATCGTGGTTTAATTGAGTCAAAAAAGGTGCTACTCGATAACCAGCATAGGGTCCCAAAAAATAGCTCATTTTAAAAAAATTCTTCAAAAATCGATTAGAAATGGATTACTATTGCCAAAATAACTTAAAATATTGCATTTTAACATGTTTTACGAAAAAAAGTGAGAAATTTGGGCAAAATTTTAGAATTAAATATTTGAGGGGTTCGGATTTTTACCAAATTTTGATCGACCAGTACACCTTCTTTCGCAGTCCGATTGTAAAGGTTGACCCCATTTTGGAAACCTGGGACTTTCTACTATTAGAAAAATCTAAAATAGTTTGTCTACTCTTGGATTTTGATGCGCTGTAGAATTTGCAATAATTTTTAGAGCCATTTTTTGCTAAATTTTCATACATATCCCAACGTAACTCTATGAAGGAACAAAAACTTTTATATGTTAATACACTAAATTAAAGCTATTTGTATGTTCTTTTAGGAACTGAAAACCATTTTTCAATAGATTGAGTAGTTTTTGAAATATTTTGGGTCAAGTGAGTTCAAAAAAATTTCGAATATTTACCCCCTATCAACTTTAAGGACCTGCCATACGGCACCAGATGAACCAAAATGTCTGAAATTTTTGGAATTTGTTCCTATATGTATCAGCTTTCAAATGAGACATCTCCGAAGAATTTTGATGAAACTTTTCCTAAAAGGGGTCCATTGCACTTTTTTTTCGATTTTAGACCAGTGTGGCAGGGAAGGAACAGGTTTGGAGGCAATTTTAAATTTTGATTATTTGGTATTTTATACAATTTTTTCTATTATAATCCTTACTTTTTGAGTAATTTTATTTTTTATGTCGCTGTTTTTTTTTGGTTCGACACTAGAGTGAAGCGGCTAATTTAAGAACTAGGGTCGATCGTGTGGATTAAATAACGCTGCGTGATACAAAATGTAGCATCTCCAGAAATTAAACCTAAATCTTACATCTTTACTTTCAATTTCATTCAAATATTCAGTGAAAATTTTCACATCATTTTCAGTCAAGTGAGGTTTTTCCAATAATTTTTTCATAAAGTATTCCATGTACTCAACGGTATCCCCCATTCCTCTAAACTTATTCACCTTGATAAGTCTCCTTAATTTCTTAATAATTTCATCAAACACTGGTGAAGACAGGTCATCAATTAAAGAAGTGGTTGGAGGGCACCCCGTTGTTACTTCTGGAACTACTGGATCTGAAATGAAAAGAGTATGTTGACAATTTTATTAAGAATGAATAATTCCAATGGGGTTTTTGGATTCTAGTGTCTTATATTAGAGTTTTGAAGCTCAGGTATGCAGATTCAAGTATAAAGTACCAAAACTTAAACTTACAGCTTCCAATAACTACAATAACAACAAAACAGATCAAAAAATTCATTTTAGATTTTAAAAAATAAAAAAAAAGCTTTAAAATTGTTGGTAAGTTACACTTTAAGTAATTTTGAATATAAACAAATATTTCTTTAAATACTCTCGGAAAAACTTCAAAAGCCATTTAAATTTTGATTATTTCGGTTCAATAAAATATTTACAACTAATTAATTTCATGGATCTAATTGAATTTTATGGCTGATTTTATGGATGAAGGCAATTTCACGCCAGGGTTGTAGTCAGATATGTAGTCAATATTTAGTATTGATTTATTTCAATTCTGACGATGAGAAAAAAATTCAAAACCCTCCAAAAAATTGAAACTGTTAAAAAATGTTTACAAGCCTGCTTTGCAGCCGCATAGCTAGAGGTGGGGTTTGAGGGATTGACCCCCCCCCCCCACTTTCATCCAAAAATTCTTTAATTTGCTAGGGTTTTTGAGTAAAAAACCTGAAAATCCCCCCACCTAAAATGTTTCCATGCAAAAAATTTGAAAATCTTCCTAGGGGTCATTCACTTATTACGTTCGCTTTTTAGGGGGGAGGGAGGTCTGAGATTTTGTAACAGGTCAAATAAAGAAAAAAATTCTTGGAAAATTTGTAACAAGGGGGGAGGGGGGTCTAAAATTTCGTTTTTTTGCGTAACGTAATAAGTGAACCCCCTATCAAAAAATTTACGAATGAAAAGAAAAAGTGTAAAAAATGGAAATTTTAAAGAACTTTTTCCCTGGAGTTGTTTCCCCCCTGGGTCCAATTTCTAGGGCTTAAACAAGGGGTTATATTCTTGATGGATATTCAAGTGTTTTTATCCCAGAACGATGAAGTGGGGTAGATTGGGTGTCCTAGGTTACCCATATATCCTAGGAGTACCCTCAGGTTATTTTATGGTTGCCATCTTACGATTATAATTACTGATCGACTAGTGATTGAAAAACCTCGACCACGATCACTTTAGATCAGTGTTGTCCAACCTATTTTGAGCCACGGCACACCTTGATGGTAAACCTTGACCAAAACCGCACACAGCGTGCGGTTCGTGCTATTTTCAAAAAATTTCTACGGCACACCAATGTGTCGCGGCACACAGGTTGGACAACACTGCTTTGGGTCATGATTATGATCGTTTTCGAACCAGTCCTTGGTTTTAATTGAATCAAAATGCAAGGTAATGAGGATTTTTGAGTTTGAAATTTATTCAGCTAGAAATGAATTAAGTTGAAATTTTCACATTTGAAAGTCAAAAAATAAATTTTCATAATTTTATTGTAAACCTATAATCCTAATCCTCTAAGCTACATACTGACTATAAACACATTTCCAGAATCTAAAGCTGTATCTTTCATCTTCACTGTCAAATATTCCATACCAATATTCTGTTAGAATTTTCACATCATTTTCAGTCAAAAAAGGTTTTCTTGTTATTTCTTTTACAAAGTTGTCCATGTGATCAGTATTCAAAGTGCTAAGATTACTTAATTCATCAACAATTTCTCTATACACTAATACAGACAGAGCATCAATTGTCTTAATAACTGGAAGGCACTTCGTTGATACTTTTAGATTTACTGGATCTGAAATTAGAAGAAAATGTTGACAATTTTATTAAGAATGAATAATTCCAATGGGGTTTTTGGATTCTAGTGTCTTATATAAGAGTTTTGAAGTTCAGATGTGTAGATTCAAGTATAAAGTACCAAAACTTATACTTACAGCTTCCAACAACTGCAATAGCAACAAAACCAATTAAAAACTTCATTTTAAATTTAAAAAATTATAAAAAGCTTTAATAATGTTGATGGTAAGTTACACTTTATATAATTTTGAATAAAAATTATAGTTTCTTTAAATACTCTCGGAAAAATCTCGATTGGCATTTAAATTAATTTCATGGTTTTCATTCAATTTCATGGCTGATCGTTGACTCGATTTAATTCATTTTCACAAATAATTGCAACACATTTTTATCCGAATATTCGAATTTCAACAACATTAGAGGTTCATGACCTGATATTTGAGAATCTTAACCCAATACCTGAAAGTTTATAATTTTCTGATCATTTAGAATGATTTACAAATCCAAATAAGTCACTATCAATCAATGGAAGTTAAAACTGGAAATAAATCGAAAATATTTCCTCAATTGTGGAAAAATCAACATTTAAAACAGCAAAAAATACGTTTTTCGTCGTATTTGAGTTCTGATGGTACATGTGCCTTCAGATTAGAGCTTTCTAGCTTAAGGCTCAGTCACGTTAGGATCAGGTGCTGTCAAACAAAAGCTAATTCATGTAAAATGTTATCTACACTTATACTTATTTTAATATTTCCAAAAATTAAAATAGCAACAAAAGCAATCAAAAGTTTCATTGTCGATTTGAAAAATTATAAGTTTTAAATTTTAAAAATAAAATACAAAAAGCTTTACTAAAAATTAAATTTCATAGATGACTTCTTCATCTACATATTTTATTTACTTTTGCCAATAATTACAAAACATTTTTACGAATAAATTATAAAAAATATCAATTATTTTTTAAAAAATCAAATCAGATCTACCATTTAATATGGATTTTAATATAACATCCCCAAACATAGATTCTGATGATAATTTCACCCTTTGGACCAAAACTGTCATCTAAAAGTCCTTGAATTATGTCAACATCACGAGTAGTTAAATTGTCTCGGGTCAAAAGTTCTTCTGCAAATTTGTCCATTATTAAAGCAATTTCTTCCATTGGCATTCCTTTGAGGGCTTCGAGTTTTGTATTCAGTTCCTTCAATATCCATGGTGAGAGATCTCTCGTGTCAACAACAGCTGCACTACATCTTTGGTCTGATCCAGTTCCAGCTAAGGATCCTGAAAATTTGGAAATCAAAATAATAATTGAATGGTTCACTAGATTAAATATAGGTTCAAAGGCAAGTTGCTAGGGTTGCCTGGAATCTTTTTTGAGAGGGGAGGGGGTGCTTGAAATCTCAAAATTGGAAAATGTATACTAATTTGCTCGAAATTGACTTTTAGTGACTTTTTTTGGTCGTTAGAGTTAATATTTTCCGAGGGGGGGGGGGGGGGGGGGAGCTTCGCACATTTTACGTAAGGTTTGACACCCAAACCCCCTACCCCCACTTGAACACGTCCCTGCTACACCGGGTAAGTAGGGTATGGGATAGGTTACCCCACCTACATACCATACCCTCCACCTAGGGTACCCCATGGTAAGGATGGTTGGTAACCCCAAGTATACCCTACTTACATGGGAAAGGGTAGGGTTTGGTATCCAAGGTAGGCCTAGAAACCAGCCCTAGATACCTTTACATCAAATTTTTTGTAATTCAGGTGCTTTCACACTAGATTATCGTGTTAAGGTGCCTTCACATTAATGTTTTAAGGCAGATACCTTTACGGTTTCTTTCAGATACCTTTTTAGGTACAGATACCTTTACACGAGAGTTTTAAGGACTTACCATTGATAAACAACAAAGCAGTAACGAAAACAACCAAGAAAGCTTTCATTTTGAATAAATGTATATTATTTTCAGATAAGACACTACAAAAACTTGTGAATTTAGAATGATGAACATATTGGAATCAAACATTCTTTATATACCAATTTTTTTTGGGGCAAAGTTAAAATTGTTTACAACTTACCATGAAATAAACAATTTTTATGAACATTTTTATATTCGCGACCAGTTTCGTGATTGATAAAGTTTTGTAGAACAAGGGTGTTTAAAACAATAATATTGTGGTGTAAATGGGTCAGAAATTTATTTTCAATAACTTTAAGTGTTTTTATTCAATTCATATATTATAAATAATATTGAACATTTTTTAAAAATCAAACTTAACAACTAAAACAAATTTTACCATTTAATTGTAATTCTTATTTCACCCTTTGGTCCAAAAACATCACACAAAAGACTTTGAAGGATGTCAACATCACGAGGAGTTAAATTTTCTCGAGTCAGAAGTTCTTCTACAAGATTGTCCATTATTGGATCAATTTCCTCCATTGGCATTCCTTTGAGGCTTTCACGTTTATCTTCCAGTTCCCTTAATATCCATGGTGAAAGGTCTCTGGTGTCAATTACAGCTGCATTACATAATTGATCTGCTCCAGTTCCAGCTAAGGATCCTGAAAAATTAGAAATTAGAATAATAATTAAATTAAAATGATCAGGTGTCTTCACACTAGAAACTTAAGGTTCAGGTGCCATCACACTAGAGTTTTTAGGTTCAGGTGCCTTAACCATTAAATTTTGAAGCTATAGATTCAGTTGCTTTCGTACTAGCAGCTTTAAAGTTCAGATACCTTTGTGAATCTTTTGAACTAGTGTTTATGGTGTCTTACCATTGATAAACAACAAAGCAGTAACAAAAACTATCAAAAAAACTTTCATTTTTATTAACTATTTTAATTCTTAGACAGCACACTACAAAAATTTGAAAATTTAGAATAATTACTGAAATCAAACCTTCTTTATATACCAAATTTTTAGGAAAAAGAAAAATTGTTTACGACTTTTAATCAAACTGACAATCTTAATTAAATCACGAGTGAAATTTCATGTCTAAAATTTAAAATGAAAGCTTTGCTCGTGATTGACAAAGTTTTATAAAACTAGGATGATAAATAGGTCAAAAATTTATTGTTAATAAAACTTTATCAATTTTTACTCATTTTTACACGTTTAATTATAATTACAGCTACTATTCTATAAGATTTGTTGAATTTTACAAAAACAAATTAATTTTATTCTCTCAATTCATGCAGGCTCAAACGCAATCATGTGCTACCACTGTAACAGTGCATACGATCCCAGATGTGCCGATCCATTCAACTCATTCTCACTTGGAATCATTAATTGTAGTATGGCACCAGTGCCAGATCATGTTGGATCCATGGGAATTGAACGTGCAACCCTTTGCCGAAAGACAACACAGAAAGGTAGGTTTTAAGGTTAAGGTGCCTTCACACTAGAGATTTGATGTTAAGGTGTCTTCACACTAGTCTTCACACTCTATCTATTTCAAATGCCTTCACAATAGAGTACTTTTTGTTATGGTGCCTTTACACTAGAATTCTAGTTCAGGTGCCTTCACAATAGAGTACTTTTTGTTAAGGTGCCTTCACAATTACTGAATTTTAATCGTTTCTTTTTTTTCTAATTTTAGTTTATGGAAAGGTTCGAGTAGTGCGTGGATGTGGATACATTACAGACGAACGTGACGATGGAGCATGCTTAAAGCGATCAGGAACCCACGACGTATTTGCATTTTACTGTGCCTGCACCACAGACTTGTGCAACAGTTCCGAGAAAGTGTTCAGCAAAAAACAAATTGTCTTCGGCATTCTCGCTGCCATTTTAGGATCATACGCTAATCAATTCATCCAGCGTCAATTATAGATTATTAGTTTCATGAATTTAGGTATTATTTGTTGATAAAATTTATGAAATGTATTATGTTTTAGTTTGACAATTTTTTGTTTGTTTGTTTTTGCAAAACGGGAAAGTGGAAAAAATATTTCATTGCGAAAAAATTCATGCGGAAAAACTTTTTTTAAGTAAATTATTTGTTAGAAGTCATTTTTGATGATAAAATTGCATATAGCTGTGTAATAGTAAGTGGCGATAAATGTTAAATTGTTTTTCTGATTAGAGAAATTTGATTTGAAGGTAAACGAATTTAGAAAGTAAAAAAATTATTTAAAAAATTTAAAAATATATTTAATTTTTTAAAAATTTGAAATTTTTTAAAAATATTTTTAGTTTTTAAAAATTTAAAATTTAATTTTAATTTTTTAAAATTAATAATAAAAAATTAAATTTTTAAAAAGCTAAAATTGTTTTAATTTTTTAAAAATAATTTTTTTAAATTTTAAATTTGTTTCACTTTCAACTCAAAATTTCACTATCTTCTGTCTCCCTAAGTACATATTAAAAACTAACAAAACCTACTCACGCTTGTAAATGTAATATTAAGTTTAAATTGAAATAATACAGAAAAATAATAAAAAGAAATCTAAGACTTCGCATTGAAGTTAAAAAATTGTTATAAAATAGTAATAAAGAAGATTATTTAAATTAAATAGATCAAAAAACATCAACAACGATTTTCAAATGTCCAAGGCAAAATATTTCACAATAAATCAAGATAAAATGAATTCTGCCCTCATTTTGTAGGCTAGAAATATTTTTAAATTTAAATGATAACAAAAGAAGATGAAAAGTATCAAAAATCATACAAAAATTGCTCCATCTGTGTTGTTATTTAGTCCCACAATGATTCATTTATGAACTGTTGACTATAAAATAATTTTTGTATTTTATTTCCATTACAAATTAATTTTAAATTATAATTTTGTTCAAATTGTTGAGGCACCTTAACATAGACTCTAGTGTGAAGGCACCTGAACATGGACTCTAGTGTGAAGACACCTTAACATTGACTCTAGTGTGAAGGCACCTGAAAATGGACACTAGTGTGAAGGCACCTGAACATGGACTCTAGTGTGAAGACACCTTAACATGGACTCTAGTGTGAAGGCACCTGAACATGGACTCTAGTGTGAAGACACCTTAACATGGACTCTAGTGTGAAGGCACCTGAACATGGAAACTAGTGTGAAGGCACCTTAACATGGACTCTAGTGTGAAGACACCTGAACATAGACTCTAGTGTGAAGGCACCTTAACATAGACTCTAGTGTGAAGGCACCTGAACATGGACTCTAGTGTGAAGGCACCTGAACATGGAAACTAGTGTGAAGGCACCTGAACAATATTTATTATTTTATTCAATAAATTTAAACTAAAAATGAACGTTGTTAAATATATTGTAAAAAAGCAATAGAAAAAAATTATTTGAAATAGAAACTTTCATGTATAGTCTATAAAAATTGCTTTAGTAAAATAAATAATAAAAAAACAGAAAAGAGAATCGCTTTATACACAAAAAAATAAAAGAAAAAAGATTAATAAAGTAGAAAAATAACTTAAAAATATTTCTTCAATTTCCACTAGATGCTCCAAAAAACTTAATAAACGATCTTTAAATTTAATGAAAATAGTAGAAAATTTCACTGACACACAAACACACACATACATACATAAAAAATTACACACACGAACACAAATATAAAAATAATGATGAATAATTTTTCTTGATGGAAGAAATGATGCCGTTCTTATCTTAATGAAAAATAAATTTCTATATTTTTAAAATTATTTAATTGATTTTTATTTTTTAAATTTTATTTTGCTAGAAATGTTGAACTTAAGAAAAATAGAATCAAAAATTAATAAATTATAAACTCACTGCTTTAGTTTATGATAAAAAAGAATATTAAAAATCTATAAATATTGAAAAATAAAATTTATTTATAAGGTCAGCTTTAGGTAAACAAAACAACAACAATATTGAAATAAAAAATATAAAATTTATTAAATTTTTTGGGAATCTTTATCAAGAATGAGTAATTTTGAGGTTAGAAATTTGAATTTTTTGTTTTTTTATTTATTTTTTATCTAATATTTATTTTATTAAATTTTAAAATTTTTAAAAAAATTTAAAATTTAATCATTTTTAAAACTTAAAATTCTTAAGTTTAAAAATTTAAATTTTTAATTTGAAAATTTCAATTTTTAATTTAAAAACTTACAATTTTTAATTTAAAACATTTAAATTTTTAACCTTAATTTTTAACTTTTTTCGATAATCTTTTTCATAAATATAGTAAAACTCTTAAGCCGATAAGATATTGAAATACAAAAAGATAAGAATATTAAGAAGATAAAAGCGAAAATTTCAAAAAAATAAAAATAAATAATTTAATTTTAGTAATTGAAAGGAAATTGATGGATTTGTAATAGTAAACCTAGAATTTGTCTAAATCAGGTAAGATGAAAATTATAAAATCATTTTTGGTTTATTTATTTATTATAAATTTATTATCATTAAACAATATTTTTTAAAATGCATCAAAAAATTTCACTTTTGATGATTAAGATAAAAAATTGGAACAAAATTTAAAACTGACTAAAAAATATATCTTAAGTTTAAGTTCATTAATTAATATTGAAAAACTGATTTTTCAAAAATATAAAAATTGAATTAAAAGACGAAATGCCTTAATGAAGATTTTTAAAAATAAAAAATATGAATGACTAAAAGTTGAAATTTCCAAAACAAAAGTTGTAAAAGATATGATTTTTAAAATAAAGGATTTAATTATTAAGATTGTGAGAATTAATTTGAAATTTTTTTAAAAATTTAATTTGTGCATAATGTTTTAAATTTGTTTAAAAGTTTATTTTTATTGAATAATTAAATTTTATTCGTCTTTTATCGTTTATTTATTTAAGTGTTTTGTTCTTAAAATTTAAAGAAGTTTAAAATTTAAGTTTGAAAAATTTAAATTTAAATAAGTGCAGCTTATAATTTATAAAAGTTTAATTTTAAAAATTTTAATTTAAAATTAAAAAAATGAATTTTAAAATTTAAAAAATGGAATTTAAAATTTAAAAAATAGAATTTTAAAATTTAAAAAATAGAATTTAAAATTTAAACAATTTTAAATTCAAGATTTAAAAAATTTCAAATTTTAAAAACAAAAAATTCATAATTGTTTCCTTAATAAACTTAAAATTTATACTCATTTTTAAAAATAAAGTTTTTATAGCCATAAAAATTCAAAAAAAAATTAATCCTTGAAAACATTCGCAGTTGGTAGGACTTGAACCTACGCTCCCAGAGGGAATCTGATTTCTAGTCAGACGCCTTAACCGCTCGGCCACAACTGCTTAAAATGTCTGTTTTCATCGCCTGCATGTCGTTTATTTTTATCTTTTTCAACAAAATTTTCAAATTAATTCTTCACAATTTTTCTATGCGTCACTAAAACTAAATTTAAAAAGCGATGTCATTTTGAAAATATCACAAAAAAATTATTAAATTTTGTTCATAAAATGGACATTCTTAAACATACCATGAAAAACTAAACAAACTGCTTCTTTAAAAGGAGCAAAATATTAAGAAAATTATTTTCAAATTATCAGCAGAAGAACAAAAAAATCAAAAATATCATTTTAGTAAAAAATTGAAATAAAATGAAAAACTGCAGTTAAATTTAATAAAAAAAATGAATTGATGAAAGTGAAATGAAATAAAAATTTCAAAGTAAGAAAAAGTTCGACAGGGAAAGAAGTTGACACTCTAGAAATAAAACGCGAGAAAAATATCAAAAAATATCTAAAAGTGTGTGAAACAAAGTCAACGGAAAAGGAAAATTTTTTTTCAATATATTGAAAAATTGACGATTTTGAGAAACTTTGATTCTCAAAAAATATAATTATAAGAGAAGAAAAATGTTAAACACAACAAAAACATGTATTGATAAAAAAAATAATGAAAAAAGTCGCTAAATAAAGTTGAAATAATTTTTTTTTGAAAATCAAATTTATTTAGAAATTATTTTATAAATAATATTTTTTAACAATTTTTCAGACAGTTTTTGACGTCGCTTGAATGACATTTAGCATCATCCATAAATACATGTTTTAGGGCTTGGGTGGGTTTTTAGGACTACCCTGGATACCCAACCTACCTATCCTAGGGGTCAAACACCCCCCCACCCTCTGAAAAAAATTCTTCATTTTGCTAGGGTTTTTCACCGAAAATGTGCGAACCCCCACCCCTTTGGAAAAGATAACTCTTACAACCCAAAAAAGGGTCATTAAAAGGGTCATTCAATTTGGAGCAACTTAGTTCCCCTTTGGAAATTTCAACCCCCCCTTCAAAATATTTCTGGATACGCCCCTGACCCAGGGCTACCTAGGGTATACCCAAGGGTAGAGTGGGGTAGGGTATTCCAAGGTTATCGCTTTAAAATATGATAATTTCAATCCGTTCAAGCAGCATAATATCATGGCTAAGAAACTCAGGATTAAAACTAATAAATCTCTGAATGATGAATTCTTATGGACTATTTTAAGGGTGTGTAAGTGATCGACACTTACATTTTTTTAAATTTAATTTAATTTTATTACTTAAATTATATTATTAAATTAACCAAGAGCATGAAAAAATACTGTTCTAAAATATTGTTTTTTTATTAATAAATTTTTTTATTAATTGTTTTTAACATCTTCAAATAGAATTTTCAAAAGTTTGAACCAAATTTAATTTTACTGATTTTTAAAACAATAATAATTCAAGATTCTTTTACCACTTAACGTGAATTCTGATGTAACATCCCCAAGCTTTAATGGTGACATCAATTTCACCTTTAGGTGCAATATAATTATCAGTCAAGAAATCGTTCAAAATTAATAGATCTTTATCAGTTGTGTCTTTATCCTTTTCAATTCTATCAATAAGATTACTCATTCGTGCAACAATTTTATCCATTGGTTCATCCTTTCTTTTTTCAAGCTCATTGTTGATTTTCTTGATGATCCATGGAGACAAGTTGCTCATGTTGTAGACAGATGCTGGACACGAGTCTGGGGATCCAGCGAAAGCTCCTGGATGTTGAAAAATTAGGTATGAAAATGTTAATAAAAATTTTGGTGTGGTATGGAATTCTAGCGGATTTTTTTTAAATCGGCTTAAAGTTTGGCCGACTTTTTAATTTCAGTCAAATTTTTGACCAATTTTAGATTCCTAAGGTAATGTTCAGATCGATTTTTTTATTATGACTGAAATTCTAGTAATTTTTATTCTGAATGGAGTTTTAGCCGAAATTTTATTTTGGCCGATTTTTTTAATTTTGGTCGATTTTTGAATTTGGCTGATTTTTTTTTTTTCAAAAAAGTTACAAAGAAATTAAAAACTCACCTGAAGCAAGAGCCAAAGCAACAAAAACAGCAATTATGAAGCTTTTCATTTTAATTTTTAGTTTTAATTTTGGATTGATTGATATTTGTTAGAACTAGTCAGCTGCAACTGATGATCTTACCTCTTGCAACATCCATATTTATACTGAGAAAGTTTCAATTAACATTTTTTTAGTTAATTTACTAAACACATAAAATTAAAAACGTCCTTAAACTTTTACTGCAAAGCTAATTCGTGATCGACTGCAGATAAAAAAATTACTTTTTTCCATAAATTTTATTACTTTCACACTTTCCATTACAAAGTTAATTTAAAGTGCAAGTTCAGACAAATTAACATCACCGGGCTTCTTTGTTGGTGGTCCTGTTGCTGCGCCTGCCTTCTTGCTCTTTCCTGATTCATTGTTCTTTTCAGGTTTGTTGTTGTTGTTGCTTCCTTTTCCATTGTTTCCATTGCTGGGCTTATTTTGACTGTTTCCGTTTATGCGAATATTTTTGTCGCCTGCCTTTTGGTTTGGACTTGGTTTGATATTTTGGACTGATTCTGTGTTGCCTTCTTTGTTTCCTTTTGGTGGTGCTTTGGGTGGAGATTGATTGTTGTCTCTGTTTAATGAAATTAATGATAATTTTTTTAAATTATTTTAAACTTGATTTTTTCTTCAAATTTTTAATTGTTTTTTAACTATTTCTGTTCTAAGTTTTTATTTTTCTTTAAATTTCAAAATTTAAATTCTTTTAAATCAAAATTTAAATTCTTTTAAATTTTAAGTGTTTTACAAAATTTAATTTTTTTTTAATTTTTAAACATTTTGAAATTATAATTTTTTTAAAATTATTTTAAACTTTATTTTTTTTTTCAAATTTTTAATTTTTAAATTTTCTTTAAATTTCAAAATTTAAATTCTTTTAAATTTTAAATGTTTTTTAAAATTTAGATTTATTTTTTTAAATTTTAAAACATTTTTAAATTATAATTTTTTTCAAATTTTTAATTTTTTTAAATATTTCTGTTTCAAGTTTTTAATTTTTTTAAATTTCAAAATTTAATTTCTTTAAATTTTAAATTTTTCGTTAACTTTTTAATTTTTTTAAACATTTGAATTATTTTTATCCATTTAGTTTAACTTTTCGTTAATCAAGTTTTCTGGAATTTTTTCTTTATTTTTGTATTTTTTTAATTTTTTAGAATTATCTCAATTATTTATTTTTCAACTTTTTAATTTCTCAGACTTTTATATATTTTTTAATTTTAAAACATTTTGAAATTATAAATTTTTTTAAATTATTTTAAACTTTATTTTTTTCTTCAAATTTTTAATTTTTAAATATTTCTGTTTTTAGTTTTTATTTTTTTTTTAAATTTTAGATTTTTCTTTAACTTTTCAAATTCTTTTTAAACTTTTGAATTATTTTTATTTTTATCCATTTAATTTAACTTTTCGTTATTCAATTTTCTTAAACTTTTATTTTTTTTATTGTTTTTTGGCTTTTTATTTATAATTCTTATTTAAATAATTTAGTTTTCATTTTTTTTAATTCCTCAAACTTTTATTTTTTTTTAATTTTAAAAATTTTCTCAATTTTTCTTAATTTTTTATATTTTAATTCTTGAATTGTTCTAAATTTTTCACTTTTAATGATTTTTTAGTTTTCAAACAGATTTATTTTTTTAAAAGTACAAAAAAACTTTAAAAGACTTACGCATAAACACATGCAAGGACACAAACAACTGCAAATAGAACCAAAAGCTTCATTTTTGTTAATTCTTGATGGGTGTTATTAACAGAATTTTAAGAACTATTTAAACTAAATTCAACAATTTTAAGTGAATTTATACTAAAATAAAAGCTTGAAAACAATTTGAAAAAAATTAACACGACTTTTTTTGACAAAAAAATGAACATTTAAATTTGTTTTGTGAAGTTGTTAATGACATTTTTGTGGCAATTTCCGTTTAACAAAACAAAAAGTGTTGATAATGTTTAAAAAATTTATATTTTTAAAGGTCAAAAATGAGAATTGGTCGTTTGTTAACATGACATGTGGTTAGTTTTGTTTTGGAAAATTTCATTACTGAAACTTAATAGTACAGGACAGCTGCGTAGCCAGTAATTTCCCAACTCTCCTTCTAGCTACGCAACTGATACATGTTTTTAGTCTTTTCAGTTTTTGCTGTTTATGGTTTTAATTTCCACAATTTTTGCTTGTTTTGTTTATGAATTATGAATTTTACAAATGGGTTAGAAATGTTATTTCTCTTTTGACCAAAAATTAAACATTTCTAAATTGTAAAAAACAATTTTTATAAAAATTACGAAAACTGCCAAAATATTTTTAAATTCATTTTATTTACATTTTACATAACCGATTATTCCAAAACATCATATTTTTTGTTATTTTTTAGTGATCTGTGAATTTTTTTCTATTTTTTTTTATTTTTTCTTGCATTTGTTATGAGTCAATCAAGTCAATTGCACCACTGACATCATAATCTCAAAAATCTTCACAAAATCCACATCGAGTATGTCCTAAAAAGTGTCAATAAGTTGTAAATTTAGTGCCATCAAGTATTTTTCATACAAAAAAAAGTCAAATTTTATCGCACAAAAAAAAGTATTAGAAATTTGCACAAATGAGCCGTGACGAGAGCATTGATTGGTTTCACGGCCGTCTATCGAGACTTGATGCTGAGAAAATTTTAAACGAAGGTAAAAAAAATGTTTAAATTTCCATGAAAATAAAATGACGTCATCGATCATTGTCTTTATTTCAGAGTCTCAAAATTCCGAAGCAATTTTTCTCGTACGTGAGAGCACGAATCTAGTTAACAATTACGTACTGTCAGTCATATGTCAAGATGAATTTTATCATTATCAAATCCAGCAACATGGTAACGACGCATTCTTCTCAATTGACTCTAAAGACATCCATCATGGACTTGACGAGCTTATCGAGTACTACAAAAGTCACAGCTCAAATCTGTGCACGAAACTTGATAAATTTGTAAAGAAGGGACCTCCGCCGACTCAATTTTGTCGTCTTGGAAAGGCAAATTTGCTTCATCGAGCCACAAAACACAATAATCTGGAAGTTGTTAAGCAGATCCTGACAACAACTTACAGCCTTGATTCTAAAGACGAGAATGGCATGACAGCAATCCATTTAGCTGCATACAATAAAGTTAGTCCGGAAATTTTAAAGATGCTCATTGATAAAGGCGCTGCTGTGATGTGTCGAGACTCAATTGGAAATACCGCGCTACATGTAAGTGATTAATTGACTAACTTGATGACTCACTTGAATTATTGCGGTATTGTGATGATGAAATTTGCTTATGAATTGAAGATTGCTCGGTTATCAGTGCATTGTTTTCGTTTTTTATAGACATGTTTATTCAATTTAAGATGTGTTATTCATCATTTTGGTGAATGTGAGGCTGATTGTACTGGTTTGGAGCAATCTTTAATTTAGTCAAATTTCGTTAGCGTCAGTAAGGCTGAGCGTCATTCAAGCTGGGCGTCAGTCAAGCTGAGCACCAGTGAAGCTGAGCGTCAGTCAAGCTGAGCGTTATTCATACACAGCACCTATCCATTTTTACTTCAATTTTCTCATAATTCTAATTTCTATTTTTAGTACGCCTGCCTTAATCAATGCAAAGAGATGGTCGAGCTCCTCGTCAATGCCAATATAAATTTAGTTCACACTCGAAACAATGAGACAGGACTGGTACCACTCCACGAGGCTGCAAAAGTTGGAAATATGGAAATTGTGAAATTTTTACTATCCCACAATGCAGCAAGTTTACCAAGATCTACAAATGGACTTTTTCCAAGTGACTTTGCCAGAGATAATCGCCATATTGATGTTGCTGAGTATTTAGAGAAATATTATCCACAAATTAATACTTTTAGTCACAAGTGGCATCATGGAACGTTGGATAGAGAAGGTGCTAGGACTTTATTGCTCAAGAAAAGAAACGAATTGTATGAGAAGTTTAAGGAAGAGTATCCAGAGACAGAAAATGTTTATGTTAATGATAGCAAGGAGATTAATGATTTGATATCTGGACTGTTCTTGGTAAGATCTTCTGAGAGGAACAAGGGATTGGATGTTATAACAATGCTGCATGATGATGAAATGAAGAATATTAGGAATTATGTCATTCAGAAGACGGTAAGTGAGTTGTGTGAACTGAACTTATCCATCAAAATTTGTACTGAACTTATCCCAATGAGACTTAAACTGAACTTATCTTTAAATACTTGAACTGAACTTATCTTTAAAATACTTGAACTTATCCCAATGAGAATTGAACTGAACTTATCCTTAAATACTTGAACTGAACTAATCCTTAAATACTTAAACTGAACTTATCCTTAAATACTTAAACTGAACTTATCTTTAAAATACTTAAACTGAATTCATCTCAATGAGCCTTGAACTGAACTTATCCCACATACTAACCTTGTTCTTCACTTTTAGGGCAAATACGTCTTCATCGACGACGGTCCATTTCTTCCATCACTAGAACATCTCATTAGTTACTACATGTGCTTTGCTGACGGTCTTCCAGTAAAATTATCGAGAATAGTTGAACCAATTCCAAAACCACCAATCCCAATTCCGCCTAGTGTACCACGAAAGGATAAGTTAAGGCAATCAGGCCATTCCTTTGACTCACTGTCACCAAACAAAAGTCTAACTTCAACAAGTGACGCAAGCATTCCAGACACAATAAGTCCTACTAAAAGTGAGAATTCCTCAAAGCACAAAGGTCTCTCGACTTGGTTTAGAAAGAAGAAGCATTCACTTCCAATAATGTCAGATAAGGAAGAAAAGGAACCAGCCGTGCAGACGGACAAGTTTAACAAGTCAATCTCATTCTCGACAGATTTCCTTAATAATAATTGTGTTCCAACTACGAGTCAGCCTATGGAAGATAGCTATGATGTTCCTCAGAAAGTTAAGGCTGGTCAACCTCCAGTTCCTATTTTACCAACTTCCTCATCCTCCTCATCGATACAGGACCAATCAAACTACTTCACAGAAAGTGACAAGAAAATTTGTGACAGTCCAGAAATGAATGACAATTGCATTGAAGAAATTTACTTCCGTGATCCACCAAAGGAGTTTGAGATGTCTGAATGGGGACAACTTGATCCAGAGCTTTATGACACACAGAAGAACTTGATGTTACAAGTCCATCAAGCCACAGGAACTAACTATTATGTATCCAAGGAAGATCTGAAAGCTGAGAAGGAAATTGGATCTGGAGAGTTTGGAAATGTCTTGAGAGGAATCATGAGGATGCCAGATGGACGGAAGGTGCTAGTTGCAATCAAGTCACTCCACAAAGAACACTACGAAGAGAACTACCACGAATTCCTTCGAGAAGCTTCAGTCATGATCAAACTAGATAATCCGTACATCGTAAAACTCATCGGAATAACAAAAGGTCCACCAATTGGACTTGTCCAAGAACTTCTACCACTAGGCTCACTAGCTAATTATCTCATCGAACATGCACCAGAGATCGACAATAAAAATATCGACAAATGGGCATCACAGATTGCTCTTGGTATGGAATATTTAGAATCGAAGAGATTTGTTCATCGAGATTTAGCATCAAGGAACATTTTGTTAGCAGCAAAGGATCACTGCAAGATCAGTGACTTTGGATTGTCAAGAGCAATAGGATGTGAGGACTTTTATCAATCACAGACTGGTGGACGATGGTGAGTCAATCTTTGGTTTACTATTCTTAAAAGTCTTTAGGTCTTTAGGGATCGAATTTTGGCATTTTGTATCCAACTTTGTTACATAGAATCGATCTTAACCATTTAAGGTCTAATTTGGTTGGTTTGTGTTAAATTTTGTTCAAATTCGACCAGTTTTGGAAAAATTCGACCAGTTTTGGGAAAATTTGGCTACTTTCTTGCAAAATTCGACCAGTTTTGGGAAAATTTGGCTACTTTCTTGCAAAATTTGACCAGTTTTGGAAAAATTCGACCAGTTTTGGGCAAATTTAGCTACTTTCTTGCAAAATTCGACCAGTTTTGGAAAAACTCGACCACTTTTAGAAAAATTCGACCACTTTTGTGCAAAATTCAACCACTTTTAGTCAAATATTTGATTCACTCTACTTATGATTTTGGGTTCACTTTATAAAAATTAATTAAAATTTTAAAATTTTAGGCCCCTAAAATGGTATGCACCCGAGAGCTACTGTGGTAAATTTTCACATGCAAGTGACGTGTGGAGCTTTGGAGTAACCTTATGGGAGTTGTATTCGAGAGGTGAAACACCTTATGGAGACATGACTGGAATGCAGGTTAGACAACCCTTTTGACCTACTTTCTTAAACAATCAAGACACTTCAAGGTTGCATATTAATCACCTTTAATTTCCAGGTCAACGACTTCATCGAAAAAGGTCATCGACTCCCAAAACCTGAGCAGTGTCCAGACAAAATTTACAATCTGATGACCGACTGCTGGCAATATCGAGACAGATTGAGACCGAATTTCAAATTCTTAGCAAGATTCTTTGTTAATAGAATTGAGAATCCAGGCGATGAAGAAGTCACAGATGAAAATATGGAAAATTATGAAGGAAATGATAAGCATTCGAATACTGTTTATGTTTGATTGTTGATGTTGTGGATGGTTGGTATCTAGATTTGTGGGGGTAGCCTGGAGGATGGATAAAAGGGGTTCAGACTTCAGAATAAAATTCTGACCCATCCAAAAAATTAAAAATTAATGAAAAAAAATCCTGACCTTGTTGAACCTCGCTCGGTGGTAAGAGAATTAGATGACGGAGAATATATTTTAATTTTTTAATAAAGTTATTAATCTCAAAGATTGAACCTTGTGAGTCTTATGCCTTTAATTTTAAAAAAAATATTAAATTAAAATGTTAAAAAATCTATTTTTGTGAGAAAATTGTTGAAAAATATTTTAAATTAAGCAATATTTTTGTATCTATATTAATAAAAATAATAAATATGTTCAAAAGTTAAAAATGTGACAATATCAATCTAATAAATTTTTAATGAATATGCTTTAATTATTGTAATTTTTTTTAAAATTCATGAATGATGATGTCAATTATTAATCAAAAATGAAAAATTGTCTTCATTTTGTAAAAAAAAATTTGGTCATTCAGGTGAGTAAGTCAGAAGTTATTGGTTGAAAAAATACTTAATTGAAAAAAGTCATTCGAAAAAATCTAAAAATGAGAAATAAAACACTTCAAAGAATCTCAAAGTTAGTCAACAATTTTATCAACCCAACCTCAGTCAAGCCTCTTCAAGACAGGACATTCTTCAAGAATTTCTGGTGCTTTGTAACTTTATTTGGACTTTTACCTCGAAAACTAACAAAAAGTGAAAAGTATCGAGCATTTTTGCTGTTCCTTACATTTTGTGTCCCATCTGTTGTTCAACTGTTTGCATCTGTTATCATGTCAACAGATTCTGATGATAAGGTTCATGGGATACAGACCATTCCGGTTCTATTCCTGATGATACTTGACGCATCGAATTTTGTCACGAAGTCAAAGAAAATTGACGAATTTTGTGGAAAATTCAATGCAATAATGGAAAAATACAACGATGAGAAATTTTGCAGCACAAAGTTCCGCTGTACAAATTTTTACTTTACCACTTCAGGGTTGTTCCTTCTCGGTTCCATAACCTGCAATATGGTCGTCTTCATTTTAACAGGCAAAAGTGGAATTCCAACTGTGCATTTTGGTGGAACTTATGGATTAATCTTCTCAATGTCGACTCAGCTCATGTTCATGATCTATTCTGGAGCTATCTTCTTGTTCCTTGATGCTTTCATGTGTTCCTTACTATTCCTAATTAGTGGATATTCTGAACATCTGCGAGACAACTTTCAGTCCATGAAAATTGAAAATGTTGGGGAAATTATCGACCTTCATTTGGAGTTCAAGAAGTAAGTGCCTTAAAACACTCCCCACGGTCAAGAAGTCTTTGTGAATGGAAATTAAATTCTAAATATATTTTTTATCATTAAAAATGTACAAATTTTCATGAATTTTTCATCAGCATGGTCGCGTCTTACGAGGAAATTTTTTCGACTGTCATCATGTTGCGTGGATTGTTGAACGTATTTGCCTTGTCATCAATTGCGCTGGAAATTGTGTTTAAGGTAGGTGGTATATTGAAGATTTTTATGGATTTATTAATTTGAATTTTGAGGTTATGGACCGAAATTCAAGGTTACGAACCTAATTTTGAGGTTATGAACTGAATTTTGAGGTTATGATCCTTAATTTTGAGGTTATGAACCATATTTTGAGGTTATGAACCTAATTTTGAGGTTATGGTCTGAAATTCGAGGTCGTGAACCTGAATTTTGAGGTTATGATCCTCAATTTTGAGGTTATGATCCTGAGTTTTGAGGTTATGAACCTAATTTTGAGGTTATGAACTAAAATTCGAGGTCATGAATCTGAATTTTGAGGTTATGAACCAAATTTTGAGGTAATGATCCTCAATTTTGAGAATAAGAACCGAATTTTGAGGTTATGCTCAATTTTGAGGTTATGGACTGAAATTCGAGGTCATAAACCTGAGTTTTGAGGTTATGATCCTGAATTTACTCTTGCATAGGGCATATCCGGAATGTCATTCAACGTCCTCTTCTTCGGCTTCAATGGACTTTTCAAACTATTCACACCTTGCTACTATGGAAGCTTTATTGAGAATGAATCTGAGAAAATCTTCAGGAACCTCTACAATGCAGCCTGGCTGGAATGTAAATTAAGTGACAAAAAGAATCTTTTGGTCCTACAACAGAACTTTGGAAGAACCCAAAAAGTCAAAGCAATGAAAATTGTAGAAATTAATTTGGAAACATTTGTGAAAATTATTCAATGGACATATTCGATGTATGCAGCACTGTGGGCTATAAAGAATAAGCACTAAGTAAATTAATCCTTAATTTTTATTCACAAAAGACTAAAATGTTTACTTTTAAACTCACAATAAAAATATTTCACATCATTTTCACGATCAAATCCGTCAGTTTTTATATTAAAATTTCCCCTCTCACTCGTCAGATTCACACACTCATCATGTTCATAAATTTTCACCCAAAACTCGACGTTCTGCTCTCGAAATTGTTTTGTTGTAAAGTAAAAAATGAGCATCATGTCAAAGTCGTCGTTGATTGTGTAAAGCTGCATGTCATTTTGTGTGCAAACTTCATTAGCTCGATGACATGTGTGAGGTGTTTTGACAAGGCATGCGGTTTTGCCATGCCATGTACGCGATGAGGTGCATATTGTCATGTTTGCTGGAAGAAAATTTAAAGTTTTAATATGAATTTTTTGTTTTTTTAGGGTTTGTTTACAAATTATGGATTTAAAAGTTGGGATTCTTGGAAGAACCTCCCCAAATGTAACATTATGATCTGCTGAAGACTTAAAGGAAGGTCTTAGGGATGAATGTCATAAAAAAATAATTTCTTACCTGCAGACACAGCCTTATGGGTAACAATGTTGATTAAAATGATAAAGGCTAATATTTTATGCATTTTTCCGTTCTGTTGCTTATTTTAGTTGGGCTTTGGACACCTTTTTTAACAGAATTTACATCACTTTATATATCTATGACTGTCTTGCATTTTTAATAAATTTTTTTGAGTAATTTTGTTCAATTTCTTCAATATTTTGCAATAAATTAGTTTCACGGAGTAATACTTTTAGAATTCTAATCCATTCTAGTCCTGAAATACATAAACACTATCAAAATTTCTCAACTTTTGAGTCTAGTATCACATTCTACCTGATTTCTCACAAAACCCTTTAATATTCACTCCAACAACCCCAAAAATCACCAAAATTATCCCACAAAAATTAAATATTGAATAAATTTCTTTTGATCTTAGCACGAACTACTCTCAATTGTTTATGATGCTCATTTTAGATGAAAATAAAAACAAAAAATATTTTGAGTTGTAAATGATAGCCACAATACACTTGACATTAATTTAAAGTAATTTAAGCACATTTGATGCATAGTTCAGGAGTGAACACATTGGATTTTTATAGATACCACATGATGTACATTCGATGTTAAAACTTTTAAATTTTGTTCATATTTGAATCAAATTGAGTCTCAATGTTTATATTGACAATATCAACACAAAGTAAAAAATGACCCACAATTTTGCAGCAATCTTAAGAGTGACCAAATTTGATTAAGGAGTGTGAAATTCATCAACTGACTTTTAATCACATAAGATCAAATTTGATCATTTTTAATCTGTTCCACACCCTTGATCTAATCATCTATCAAAACTACTACCAAAAGATTTTATGAATGAATATGATTGTATTTGAATAATAACAACAACAAAAATCGGGTCATTTTGAGAAATTATGCTTGTTATAAATAAAAGTGGCAATGAATATTGAATCATTTTAAAACAGCTGATTTGAGAGCTCAGGGTGAGGTACAATATTAAAGGTTTTATTTTTAATACTTTTTTTTAATTTTGTTGAAAATTCCAAAAAAAATTTCATTCAATTTTCCAGAATTTTATAATAACAAAACTAAAAAAAATGAATATGGAAAAATTCTGGCTATAGACGTGTTAAAAGTCAATCAACTCACAATCAACCTAATACTTGTGTATTTACTGTTGTATACAGTACAAACAAAAAATATTACTTAATTCTTCTTTAGCACACAATGACAGATTCTTGAAACACTTATACTGTATGCGTTTAGTAATCAGAATATTTTGCAATTTGAATGTGAATTTTTTGCTGTTTTTGAAAAAGTTAATAATAAATTGTTTTATAACCCTGAAAAGGATCCAGGAAAGACAATAAAGCCTTAAGGTACAGTTAAACAGTATTTATTATATTTGTAATGATTTATATCAGGAATATTATCCCAAAAAGCTTTAAAATTTCATTATGTTATGAATTTTTTTTATAAAACAGATTAAAAACTTTTATTTTTGTAGGTTTAATAAGATGTCAACTCATTCTGGTGATTTGTCAATCATCAAGCAACCAATTGATTCAATTGGAACAAACAATTGTGAAATCGCATGCAAAGATCGCAGCTGCCACTTCGACATATTGTCCGATAATTTTATCAAAGTAAACAAAAAATTTATTTTAACAAAAACAAAAAATGAGCTCAGAAATTTTGCCAACAAATGCAAAACTTGTAAAATTATTAAGTTTTCATCCGACTGGAGTTTTGATGATATTTTAGCTTTACTAGAAAACTTGAGACCTGAAAATTATCCTAACCTCTTTATTTTTATATTTGAGGTTCACGGATTTCAGTTTCTTCAAACTTCCACAAAAAACTTTTCATTTTTTAGATTTCAAGAAAATAAACAAGAAAAGTGGTGTAAACTTAAAAAAAATTTGTTAAAATTTGGTCAAAATCGTCCATTATTTCTTCAATTTCAATCAAAAAATGAAAATATTACGAAATTTTATTTCAAAGAACAAAAATTAAATGAGTTAAGCAGTGTCAATCAGAAAGATGAAAATATCAAAGAGATATCGAATTTTCAATCATTTTTTCACTCACTTTCGGATGAAAATTTTACGAACTTTGAAAATAAGTTGACGGAAATCTTACCAAAAATTCAACAATCAACCTTAGTTGTACAATTCTTAAGGATCTTGGATTTACCGGAAATTTTTTTTCACAATATTCTAATTAAATGTTCTGAAAGTGGTTCAATAAGTGACTTTTGTGCCGCACTGGATGCTCCATTTTGTGGAACAATTCCATCCATAGATGCACAAAAATATATCACAAAACTTTTTGTGCTTTTAAATGCCGTCAAGAGCAGGAACACTGAAGTCATTAACTATCTTATCACGTATTGGACTCTATTTATTCAACAACTTCCATTCGATCACCAAATTAAAATTTCTACAGCTGCATCAAGCCAACTTGATGTTTTTTGTGATTTAATAGACATCGCCGACTATCCATTTCCTGATAACTTTGACGTGAATCAAGCTAAAAATGGTAGATTAAAAATTATAGTAGACAGTAGAGTTGAATTTCACAATGCAATTTCTAATTTCAATGAAAAATCAATTGATAAATTTATTGAAACTTATCCTGACCTCAAAATTGTTTATAACATCGACAATAAGTCAGCAATAATGCAGTCAATTTACTCACGACAACCAAAAGCCTTTGTTTATTTAAAAAATAATTTCTACAAACATGGCAATGTTAAACTTAATGACGACGATAAATATTTTGTCGAAAATTTATTGAAAAATGAACGAGAAAGAGCAACACAAGAAAATATTAAACATTCAATTCCGGATGAAAATAAATCTCAAATGAAAATGCGAGCGAAAACAACAATCGATAACAGAAAAGTTGATGAACAAACTCGTCAGTTGCGTCACAAGTTTAAGGACAAGTGCTATGCGGACATATGCAAAGTAAAATATGGACAAACTTTAATCGACACAGTCTCACAATGTGAAAGATTGCAGATTATTTTCTATTTTGAAAATGAATATGTAAGTTGTTGATAATTTATTTATTATATTTGAAGTCAGAATGAGGTACTTATGATACTCATTTGAAAAAGAAATTCAACTTGAGTTAAGGATGCGATACTACTCTACCATACCCTGAGTAGACCTAGGGTACCCCTACCATAGGGTAGGATAGGTGAGTTTATGTGGGTATACCCTATGGTAGGGTAAATGGGGGTACTCTAAGGTGTCCTGAGACTGAAAAAAAGAAATTTCCATCTGAACTAATAGTGAGGCCGATAGAAATGTTCGTATATTATGACAACGACACAAAAAAGGTGGAAATTTTAGAAAAAATGTACGAAAAACTGATTGATTTTATTGATACTTACGTCATGCTAGAAATGAAAGCGCTAAATTTAGTGGAAAGGGAAGATGTAAGACATCTAAATTATATGGCAGGGCAGTTGACTGAAATCAAGTCGTTAAGGCTTCAGCTTATTAATTTAAAAGGAATTGAGGAGTTAGAAAATTCAACACGAATTTTGAAGGAAGTTGAGTCAACATCGTGCTCTAAAAATGTCTATAAAGTAAACACAAACATCCCAAAACTATTTCTTATTAACAATTATAATCGCTTAAATCCAAATGGTTCAAATTTTTTTGAAACTAAAAATATCGTTATTGATTCAAATATAATTGCCGACGATAATGAAAAACTTTTCAACACCTACAAGACCATACTTCTGCAGTACAAGAATTTAACAATTTTCATAAACAGCAGAAATGAGTTAGATCTTAATAAATTAATTATTAATAAAGATTCGCATCGGTTTATCATTTTAACATTAGAAATTGATTCAAAAGAGGGTATAAATATAAATTATAACTGGGATGACTTAAATGAACGAAGCCAAAAGTCTTTACTTTATAATCAAATTAGTTTTCAAAATAAAATGATGTCATGGAATAATTTGCTAAAGAAAAATCAAAAAGAGCTTTCTGAAGTTATAAATACTAAATTTTTAAATATATTGCTTGAAAATTCAAAAATTTCAATAAATACTAAGCATGAAAATCAGTTGGATGCAAAAATTGATGAACTTCTCTACAAACCAAGAGGGTTCATTGAAAAAGATAAAAATGGTATAGAAATTAAAAGATTTGACATTGCAATTGAGACATTTCCACCACTTTGCAAAAATTTTACTGAAATTACTGAAAGAATACTTAAATTAAAGCAAAATATACAAAATAAGTTTCTGCAAGTAATAAAAAACAAACGTCACGTTCTCATCTCAGATATGACTGGAAATGGTAAAAGTCAATTTATGAAAGAAATCGCAAAGGTCGTTCAAAATGAAATTCCTCGACGTTGGGTGAGTTTTGTTGAGTTGAAGGAATTCATTAAAGAGTTCAACGAGGAAATGAGACGAAATATCGAATTTGAATTTTCATCATTTATGGCTGAAAAAATATTTAAATTTAAATCTGGCGAAATTGATTGGATAATTTTTAATTTTTTCTACATTAATGGAAGGGTTTTTATAATTTTTGATGGTTTTGATGAAATTGCATCGCGTACTTCTGAGAGTTTACCAAACTGCCATAAATTTGTTTTAAAATTGGCTCAGAAATTTCAACAAAATAATGGAAATCAGCTTTGTATTACAACTCGGGATTATTTTGAGTCCACATTGTTGACAGAACTTCAACTTGATACTATATACAGCTTAGATAAAATGTCTGAATCAGATGGTACTCGATTCATAGTAAGATATTGGATGTTAAAGAAAAATAAAAATTTTGTTGATGCCAAATCAATTGTTGACTATTTAGAGCAAATGTTTGAATCAACAAGTAATGGATATATGCCAATAGCTAAGGAATTAGTTAAAAAAGTATCAGTATTGAATAGTTGTTCAATTGGTCTTCCTTTACTGTTCAATATGATTGCTGTTATCTTTATAGACAAATTTGATACAGAGATTGAGTCAAAGCTATCAAAAATTTTCTCAAAATTTGCTATAGAATATTACGATAGATGGGCTCATGATAAAGGCTTGCTGGGTAGGGAAGCGAGTTCAGAAAGTCAAGCATATGAGCTAAGTTATTGGAAATTTCTACAATTTTGTGCCATTTTAAATTTATTCCCAGATTATTTAATAATTTTCTTTCCTGACAATAACGACAGTGAATGGTCGGTGGAGGTAGTCATTGCTTGTGGTTTAATAAAAGTAATTAATAAAAATTATTATTTTTCTCATGAGTCATTCTGTGATTTTTTTGCATCTGATGCACTAGCGAAATATTTGAAAAAGACAAAAATTGATGAAAAAATTCTTAAACTTTTCTCAGAAATTCTCACAGATATGAAATATCAATCTATTAGGATGTTTCTAAATGATTTAATTGAAAATTATTCCGTGTTGCGTAAAATTGTCCCAAAAATGTTAAATTATATGGATTTATTTTACAATATGAATACAATTGAAGAGCTATATGAAAATGGACTTGATAAGCTGTCAGATTTTGTTATAGAATTATTGAATGAAGGAGATTGTGTAAAAGTTAAGAAAATTTTATTTAATGTAACGGGTGGAATTTTCATCAAAACAGTGAACCCAGAAATGTTTACAAACTATAAAGAATTTTTATTCAAAAAATTAGAAACTAGTGAATTAGAATCTTTAATCATTAATCAAGATCTCTTGCATAAAATTCTTGAGTCAAGTTTGAAAATTGAAATGTTTGAAGAATTTGTTAATAAAATTAGTCCCGAGCATGCCAGAAAAGCACTGAGATGCAAGCATTGGGGTGGAAATATTTTTTTCTCTTTATGTGGAGTAAAAGGAAAGAAAGCAAGTTTGGACAAGGTCCGAAAATTCATAACAATATTGCAGACATTCTTTACAAATGATGATATATTCAAGTTAATGAAATATTGCGGGTACTGCATGCCGTATGGCTATTATAATATTCTACAAGTTTGCGTAGAGGCACAAATTGAAGAAAATTTAAAAATTATTTGGATTGAAATTAGAAAATTCTTTGAAAGTCCAAATTTGCCACAAAATTTTAAAGAATTTGTAACCGAAAAATATGCATCAAATAGAAATATTCTTCATTTATTGGCCAAATGTAATAAAGTCGAATTTCACGATTGCTTATGGGAATTTCTATATGAACTTTTTCCAAACACATTTGAAAATCGTGAGGAATTAAAAAATATCATTCTTGAAAAATCTAATGTTGGATGTAATTTTATACACGATCTTTTTAATTTACACAAAAATATAAAAGTAATCAAATATACACTTAATAGTTTAGAATTAAATTTTAATGAGTTTCAGTTTCATGAAATTTTAACCTTAACTGATTATAAAGGAATGAATTTACTTCAATCTGCTGCATCGGATTTGAAAAATTTAGATTTGTTTGAATTTTTGTGGGAAATTTATAAAAAGAGTTTCAAAACGAACGAAAATTTCTTGAAATTCCTCAATCAATTTGATAATTCGAGTAATAATTTAATCATGAATATTATAAGCGGTTCAACAAATGAAATATTTGAATTTACAATGTTAAAATTAAAAGAAATCACGACATCATGTGAGGATATAAGGAAAATGATAAGTCATTGCGGAAAATTTAATAGAAATTTATTACAATTAGCTGCATTCTGTCAGAAAGTAGACATCCATAATAGTTTATGGGAAGTATTGGACATGTATTTTGAGTCATCAGAAATTCTAAATTTCATTACAAATATCGACACAAAAGGTGAACATTTTCTTTTTGATCTTGTTTGCAACAATACAATAGAACTTGTGGAACTGTCATGGAGTAAAGTAAATCATTTAATGGATCATGTTCATTATGATAAAGTTAAATTTTTGAATAATAAAAATCTAGATTCACAAAATTTGGCTGAAATTTATAACAGGTATAAAGAAAAACCTGAGATTTGTGAATGGGTAAAAGACTTATTTAATGAATATAATATTGAATATGACATGTCTCAAAATGATGATGATGATGATGACTTATTTGATTATGATAATGTAGATTTCCCCGATGACTTTTGATAATTAAGTTGAAATAAAATTGTTTAATAATTAATAACAAATTTAATTTTATTAATTTTTTTCTTTATATTTGTTCATCTGTATAGCTTTTCAATGACATTTTTATACTTTGTCTGCACCTCCTTTCTCTTAATCTTAAAAGCTGCCGTCACAAGTCCAGAATCAGGTGTCCATATCTCCTTGCAAAGTGCAATTTTTGTTGGAATTTCAAACTTGTTCAAACCACGATCTCTTCCATAATTTGTAAGCAGGCTTGTTGCTGCTTTAATGACATCTTTATTCTCACAAAGATCTTCAAAACTTTGATTCAGACCAAATGATTCTGCTAAGTCCAACAATCCTCTCTCAGATGGTTGCACAAGAGCCATACAGTAAGTTTTAGTCGAGTCAGCATAGATGCAGATGTTCTCAACAATTTTACAGGTTTTAAGAATGGATTCAATTCGTCCTAGTGAGATGTATTCACCGTGTTGGAGTTTCACGAGGTCCTTCTTGCGGTCTAGAAAGTTGAAGAGAAACAGAATCTTCAGAAAAGTCACAAGTAAGAAAGTCATTGGTACTGAGTGGTTAAAGCGCATTTTTCCTCAAAATTTTAATTTTTAATATTTTTATTCTGATTTAGAAATTTGAATATTTTTAAATTTCAATAAAAACACAAGTAAGAAAGTCATTGGTACTGAGTGGTTAAAGCGCATTTTCCTCAAAATTTTAATTTTGGATATTTTAGTTGTGATTTAGAAAGTCGAAGATTTTTTAATTTCAAAGAAATCACAAGTTAGAAACTCACTGACAACAAATGACTAAAGCGCATTTTTCCTCTAAATTCCATCAAAAAATCACTCACCAATAATCTTAATTGTTCCATCACTCTGCATTTCACCAACATCACCAGTCCTAAACCATCTAGCCATGTCATCCTCATAAAATGAAGCTTCTGTTTCTTCAGGCATCTTGTAATATCCACCAGCAATGTTCTCACCTCCAATCAGCACCTCACCTTGTGGATTCGGACGTTTTGTGACAAAATAATTTCCTTCTTCCCAGTTTATTAGTCTTAGGTAGTTTGTAGTCACTGGACATCCTGATCTACCTGTCGACATGTCATATTTGTCCATTAGAGATGCTGACGCACTTGTTTCTGTACAGCCATAACCTTGAGCAGTGTTGACGCAGAGACAGAGACGGATTGTCTCGTGGGTTTCTGTAGAAAATTTAAATTTTCATTAAAAATGATTAAAAAGATCTTGAGTTGACTAACCTGATGACAGTGGAGCACCACCACTGATCACAGCCCTCAACTTCCCACCAATAATATTTTTGACCTTCTTAAAGACAATTCTGTCAACTATTGGAGTTCCATATCCTCTTTTAAACCACTTTTTCTTATAATTATAAGCAAAGTTGAACAATATTCTAGTCATCAATGGACCTCGATCAATTTTATCTCTCATTCCTTTAACAATTCTATCAAGAAGTAATGGAACTGATGTCATGACTGTTGGCTTAAGAATTCTCGCATCTCCAACTTGCCCTCTTGCTATTTTTGGGCTGGAATCGATGAGAGTTAAGGGACTTGAGTAGCCGATTGGAACACCAGCAAGCATTGAACAGCATTCAGCTAGAAGTTCGTAGCAATGAGCTAAGGGCAGGAGACCGAGGAGGATATCGGTTGGGTAGATATCGTACTGAAATATTGAAAATATGAAAGAATTTATCAAAAATATAGAAAAATATTCTTACAAAATCCAAAAATCCCTTCATAGTTGTTAATAGATTGTTATGAGTAAGTAGGACTCCTTTAGGTACCCCAGTAGATCCTGATGTATACATAAGTATGGCTAGGTCATCCTTCGTTGGTGGAACATTAACTGGAAAACACCAAAAATCAGCAAAAATTATTATTTTAATCTCAAAAACTTACCAAAAGTGCTTCTCTTCCCCATCTCAACGACTTCTTTATATCCCATCACATTCAATTCCTCTAATCCATCAATATTTGTCTTATGCAGTTGATCCTCAAAATAAATCACAGTACTAACCAACGGTATCTTATCTAATATCCTTTTAATCTTCGGCATCAAGTCATGTGATGTAATAATGACAGAAACTTCAGTCTGATTGATTGCGTGAGTAATTCCATCCTCACCAAGTGTCGCATAAATAGTCGCAACACCACAACTGTGCTTGAATAATCCTTGAGCCGCAATCATCCACTCAGCACGAGTCTCAGCAAAAATTGCAACTCGTTCACGTGGAATCACGCCAAGTTCACGAATTCCACGTCCAAAATGATGAGCTTCAAGTTCAGCTTCACGAAAACTACGCCATTTGTAGCCACCCATGATGTACTTTTTCATCACTTTTCCATCTGCTTGCACTTCTTCGTGCTCTTCGAGAATTGTTCTAGTTCCAAGACAATTACGGGTTGCGTGGATTTTTGTGACGAGTGAGAAGACCTTTTCGAGGGTGTCAGCTTGTTCTTTGAGGACTAAAGTGTGATATTCACCGATTGGATGGTCGGATTTGTAGGTTGCTTGATGTTGGTCGATGCTGATGCATTTTGACTGGAAAATGGAAAAGGATTTTTGAGGTTAATGGTGATTAATTTTGAATTTTTTGGTATGAAAGTTAAATTCCCTAAAATTTATTATTTTTCATAAGAAATTGTAAACAAAAATCTCAAATAATCCACAAAGATGACGTCAATTAATCTCTTAAAATTGATTGTCAAAATCTTTAAATAATTCACGACCTAAATATGTCTTTCATTCGAATCACGCGATATTATTCACAATTGTAAACATCAATTGATAAGATAATGTGGAAAAAATTTTTACACAGGAACATTATCAGTTTTGCGAAAAGCACTTGTTGTCTATGTTTTGTAATTGAAAGTGGAAGTGTGCTTGATAAGGTTGAAAACTTTTGAACTTGAAATTGAGTGAGATATCATGGAATCCACGTTTTGAACAAGTTTAGCCAAAATACTTTTTTTCAAAAATATTTGGTAAATACGCCAAAAGATTACCCCAAGGAGAACTCCTCTAGTCCAAACCCTAGCTCATAAAACACATACATAACCCTTCAATATACACGGAACGAACTTAAATTTTAAATCCAGCAAATAATCTCAATATTTAAAGGACATTAAAGCTTGATGCATTTATAATCAAACTAAATCAGAAGGGAAACTATAACAAGTCTAAATATCCAATGCTTATAGTTTCACTATCAAGATTATGATTTTTAATGTTTCAAAGTTCAATTTTTAAGAACTTAATGATCGATTAAATAGTTTTTTTTACAAATTGGCTGATTATTAATGTAAAAATCCACTTATTGTTTATGAATTATAGCAGATTAGACTGGTTATTGAGATTAGAATTCTATTGGCAGATGTGCGACTGGAAAAGCTGACTAAGACGGAAACGGTGATGAGACTGGGATTTAACTAGATTTTCTTGTTTTCAGGAATTTTTGGGAATTTTCAATCTCATCTGGGGTCCAGTTTTTCTGGTATATCCTTAACATATATTAGCAAATACCTAAGGGTATACTCTAAGGTTTCTGCTAGGGCAGTGGTGTCCAACCTTTTTTGCACCGCGGCACACTTATAGACCAAATATGGTTTTTTGTGTCGACGTTTTTTTTTGCTTCGGCGCTTGGGTCCATCTTATCTAGTGTAAAATGTTTAAATTTTCAAAAAACTAGGTATTTTTGAGGTTTCTGAAATTTTTTAAGGCATTGGCTTGTGGTTCCTTGAACCTTCACTCATTTTTGAGGAAAGCTGTTGTCAAGATCAATATTCAATGTCTATCCTGAACTTTTCTAAAGCTATCCAAAAATATCTTCCTTTAATCCTTTAAAATTGATCACAAAAGTCCAATGTTTATGATAAAATAAGAATGTCAATAGAAATTATCTAATTAATCCTCCAACAGAGATTAAAAGTAAATGTTCGCAGGTGAGCTTCGAAAAATAAAACTTTTTTTATGATTTCATCAAAGTCAAATGCGTCAGTAATTTTTAAAGCCAAAGATTTAAAATATTAAAAACTTATGGATAAACAGACTTTGACATATTTTGACTTTAGTGAAAGGTTTTTGTGTGAACTGAACTCATGAAAAATGAATCATTTGAGCAAAAAATGTCTTGACTCACCTTGCATCTGTTGGCTAGCTCCAAGTTCTTCCAAGGATGTTGAATGAAGAAGTAAAATGGAAGTGTGAGGACATCGTAGATGAATAAAAGTATGTAAAGTGTCGAGTAAATTAATTTCTCCAGAATTAAACTTGTCATGGCTTTTTGTTCGCTGGAATAAAATAATATTTTTTTCACAAAACTCAATTCAAAATTAAAAATTATAAAAATTAAAAAATAATTATTATAAAAATTAAAAAATAATTTTTATAAAAATTAAAAAATAATTTTTATAAAAATTAAAAAATAATTTTTATAAAAATTAAAAAATAATTTTTATAAAAACTAAAAAATAATTTTCATAAAAAATAAAAAATAATTTTTATAAAAATTAAAAAAAGTTTTTTAAAATAATCAAATATTTTCTTAAAATTGATATTTCCCAAACTTGAGATTTTCAATTGCTGATAATTAATTAATATTGGGTTATAGGCCTATTAATAGTATTAGGTGTAGCTTATATTTCTGAATGAGTATGATAAGATAAAAGACGAACCTTATTTTTAAGATATCTAGCAACTAATAAAACTACTAAAAATACCAAATTGAAAATTAGAAAATATCATTCATTTTTAGCTTTCGTTTTTTTAAAATTTAAATTATTAAAAATCTTAATTTTATAAAATCTATTAAGTTATGTTAAAAATTATATTCAAGATACTTTAATTATTTTAAAAATTATATTCAAAATAATTTTAAATATTTTAAAAATTTTATTCAAAATAATTTAAATTATTTTAAAAATTATATTCAAAATAATTTAAATTATTTTAAAAATTATATTCAAAATAATTTAAATTATTTTAAAAATTATATTCAAAATAATTTAAATTATTTTAAAAATTAAATTTTGAAAATAATTTAAAACTATTTAAAAATTAAATTTTGAAATTAATTTAAAACTTTTTAAAAATTAAATTATTTAATAATTTAAAACTTTTTAAAAATTATATTTCGCAATTTAATTAAATTATTTTAATTTTTTGGAATTTTAAATTTATTTCAAACTTACTATCAATGTTAATTCAATAATTCAATATCGAAAAATCAATAAGCACGTGGTGTTGATATTTTTTATCGAATATTTAGGAAGTAATTTGTTTTAAATGTAATATTTTTGTAGCTGTTCAATTTTCTTAATCAGTGTTACGTAGTTTTCTATTATTTATTCCAAAAGGAAATTCAAATAATAATTGTATTTTTTGGCACAAAATAAATTACTTATTAAATCTAAATTTTGTTAAAAATTATATTTAATTTATTTTTTAATTTTGCTTAAGATATTCATTATTTTTTTTGAAAACTCATCTTCAACTATTTTCACTTACTTTTTAAAAATCAATTTTTTTTATAAAAATATGTTCACTTTTTGTTCTAATTTTAGAATTCTTTAATTTTTTATTAACTTTTCAACTCAAAATTCGTTCATATCTCATTAATAAATTTTAAACTTAAATTCCTCAAAAAACCCTTTCGCGACGGAATGTAGAACGATAATGAGAAGTAACGAGGAAATAAAAGTAAAATTTACAATAGTAGAAAACAGTGTTAAGTTTGTATTGTTATCAGCAATTTTTTTCTGTTTATTTAACTCTTATCAAGAAAACTGTTAATTTACTCACGTGTAAAAATTGCATGTGTTAATGTGCTAACTTGATGATTTATTAATGATAATGATAATGACTGAGGGTTGGGATTATTTGTGGATTGAAAATTGTTGGAAAAAATTGTGTCAGGTGGTGTGATCTTCTGAGTACCCTAAAGGGTCGTTCGCAAATTACGTCACGCAAAAAACGACTTTTTTGAACCCCCTCCTCCCTCCTCTCATGTAAAAAATTATACAATCAATAAGTAAATTGTGTCTGGACTGTCTCAAATTTTTTAAAACCAACCCACTCCCCCCAAATGTTACATAATTTTTAAACGACCCCTAAGAATCGAAACATTTAAAATTTTGACATTTTACGCTCCAAAATTCCTTTTCTTTCATTTTTGACCATCACCCCTCGTAAAATACCAGACAATGCCCCTTAAAGGGTCATTCGTCAATTACGCCACGCTAAAAAAACGACTTTTTCAACCCCCCCTCCCCCGTGTCACAAATTTTTCAAAGAAAAAAATCTTTTGTATGGACTGTCACAAATTCTTTGACCCCCCTTCCCCTAAAAACGTGATGTAATTTGCAAATGACCCCTTAATGTTTTATTATTATTATTAAATAAATCCAATTTGACATTGACTAAGTGCACATTCGCTTATAACAACAACAAAAACTATTTCAGTTTTACTATTTCCAACGTAAACATCAAATTACAATTCACAAACATTCAAAGCTCTCAAAAGTGAGCTTTCATTTATCAGAAATTACTTGATAACAACGACAATAACGAAAATGTTAAAATTATCAATTTTTCGATAGTAGCAATTTTTTTAAGACTTCTAAAATTAAAATCTAATGAGAGAGAAAAAAAAATATTAATTTGATAATTTTTGTTGACAACTCTCAGTTCGCATTTAAGATCGGTCGAGTGAGGAAGTTATATTTGAGAGTTAAAGGGTATTAAAATATTTTTAAGGTAAGTTTGGTTCCATAATATTCACAATTTTAGACTAATTTATGAAAAAGAGTTTAAATTCTGGAATTTTTCATTTAGAATCAAGGAAATTTCACAAAGATCTAAAGTCCAATTTTTAAAAAAAATTCAAAACAAACTGAGGAAATTATTTACATCATTTTTATGTGTCATTCGAGTTTTCTGAGTGAAAAATTTGCATTTTGAGAGGTATTTGTTGATGTTTGAGTGGAAAATATGATCGAGGTGGATGATTGTTGTGAGATATTGACTTTTATCATTTGTTAGGTTAATCTCCTTTGTTTTGTCCTATTTGGGACATCTTAGAGTACAACTGTTTAATTTATTCTTGGAATTAATTCATTATTTATTCATTAAGCTACAAATCAAGTCATAAACCTGGTTGGATCATATTTTGAGGAATTTTTAAATATTCATTGACTTTAAGAGGGTTCTTGACCTCCTTCAGGGTACAAATGACCCTCATGTCCCAACACCATTCCCCAAGATACCAAGATACCTCCAAAATACCCCAAATCAGTCAAAATTATTAAATAAATCAACAAAAATTATTTCTCAATATTCAATTTTACATGCAACCAACACACGAAAAGTCAAACCTGATTACATTCTCAAGTATACAATCTCAAGTTCAAGTGAGCCGAGCGCACAATAATAAACTTTGTTCCGCTACAATTATATGCAATCAGTAATTTTTCTACCTTAAATCATTATTTTTTTCCTCTGTCATAATATAATTTATGAGATTAGTGCTGCGTTATCGGGATTGAATAAAGTTCAATTGATATGTTTTTGATATTGTTTGTTGTTGTGGGAAAGTACGATTATCGTGCATTTATTTTTTATCGTTGAGCAGACAAGGTCGATGTCTGTGTTTGTGTCTTAATTAAATCGAATTAAAATTAACCGACGTGAAGGTCAGCGGCGAAAGTTTGTCAACAAATAATTTTATAAAATTGTGATTGTTTGTGTTAGGAGGCTGGGATTGGACACTCGACTGTAATTAAGAGGGGGGGGGGGGGGGGACTTGGGATTTTTTTCGTAATAACCATAGGGGTCATTCACTTACGACGTCCAAAATTTAAGGGGGAGAGGGGTCTGAGACTTTGTGACACCTTCATACAAATGAAATTTTTTTGGATGAACATTTTGTGACAAGGGGGGAGGGGGTCTAGAAATCCAATTTTTTGATGGAAGCAAATTGAGAAAAATATTCCAAAATGAAGTGGTTGACCACCAAACCGCCCCCCCCCCTCTCCACCCCCCCTCCCCCCATTCTTCCTCAAAAACCAAAAATTCAGTCAAAAAATATTTTTGAACTACAAATTTTTTCCCGCCATAAATCTCTCAGTGTCCCCACCTGAACATATAGTTCACACACAATCACAACATTCATTAAATTGTGATTAAAATTGATTAATGTTAACCGCAAAAATATAACGAATTCGTACGCGAAAGTGTTGTTGGTGATTTCTATTTATTCATAGTTTTTATTCCAACGTACGACGCCGATTATGTTGATGTAGGTCATGTAGTGCAGTTTATTGATGCAGTTGCTGTTTTCACTCATGAGAAATGTGAAATTTTTTATGTTCGTTTGATTGTTTTATGTGAGATTCATTGGTTGTTTAGTTGATATTTGTAAGCTGTGAGAGATTCTTGTGTGGAAAGTTTGATAAGATTGCGTGAATTTTCAAAAACTTTGGTTTATTGGGCTTCTTTTTGATTATTTTGATGAATTTTAAAGAAATAAATATTAAACTGGTTTATAAAAAAAATTAAAATGATTTTTTAAAAATCAATTTAAAACAATAATGGATAAAAATCTAAAGATTGAAAAAATCAAATTTTTTAGTTATTAAAATATTTTACCTTCCACGCATTGTGTGCAAGTTATTGTATTTATTTTTTTAATTCTTATTTATTTATTTTAAATTTCTTAAGTTTTTAATTTTTTAAAATTTTAAGTTTTTAATTTTCTTAAATTAGTTTTTCAAATTTTTAATTTTAAATTTTTTAAACACTAATTTTTTCAAATTTTTAAATTAAAATATTAATTTTAAATTTTTTTAAATTTTAAGTTTTTTTTAACTTTAATTTTTTTAAATTTTTAGATTTTTTAAATTTTTAGTTTTTAATTTTTTAAATTTTTAATTTTTTAAATTTTCAGTTTTTCAAATTTTTCATTTTTAAGTTTTTCAAATCTTTAATTTTTTCAAATTTTTAATTTTTTAAATTCTTAATTTTTTTAAATTTTTAATTCTTAATTTTTTTAAATTTTAAGTTTTTAATTTTTTCAAATTTTTAATTGTTAATTTTTTTAAATTTTAATTTTTTAAATTTCTTAAATTTTCAACTTCTAAAATTTTCAGTTTTTTAAATTTTTAACACTTTCAAATTTTTAATTTTAAATTTCTAATTTTAAATTTTTAATTTTAAATTTCTAATTTTAAATTTTTAATTTTTAATTTTAAATTTCTAATTTTAAATTTTTAATTTTAAATTTCTCATTTTAAATTTTTAATTTTTTTCAAATTTTTAATTTTGCAAATCTTTAATTTTTAAGATTTTTATTTTTTAAGATTTTTAATTTTTAAATCGTTCAAAATATTCTAATTTCATTATTTTTTTAGATAAAATCACCAACATGCAAAAACTATTTGCATTTTTTATCAAGTCAACGCTCTACGTTGTCACATTTGTTTACGATGTCGTAACATTTCCAATTTACTTCATAGTTCAACGTCCATGGAAGACATTAAGTTTGTCGAGACGCAACAAGGTGAGTCATCAGCTAATGATTTTAGCTTCAGATGTTTATTTTTTTTCTTATCAATTTCTAATCGACTTCTTAAAGCCGTCAAAAAAAACAAAAATAATCAACTGAAAAATAATTTAGCATTATTTTAAATTTCATCTTATCTCATTCGACATAAAAATAGAATAAAAGTATTGATAAAAAAAATGAAAAGATTGAAGAAAGAAATTGAAACTTTCCACAAATAATCTCAATTCAATTAAGGCACTTTGTTTCGGTTAAGATAAATTCTAAAGGGAGATAAGATATAGAATGTTCGGAGTTTGACTTTGAAATGGCTGAACCCTAAGGGGTTAGTTAACCAAAAGGTTAAACAGACATTTTCTCAAATGTATCTTTCGCAATTCACAGTAAAACCATTTCAATCTTAACTTTTCTATCCCACACAGGCAAAATGCATCAGTGCCAACGATGCCCAAATAACCTACAAATCTACAACACGCATTGGTGAGCAGCACAGCATCCTCCTCCGTGAGAACATCGACACTCTCGAAAAAATGTTTTCATTTGTTACAAAAGTTCACAAAACAAAAAATTGTCTTGGAACTAGAACAATTCTCGAAGAGCACGAAGAAGTGCAAGCAGATGGAAAAGTGATGAAAAAATACATCATGGGTGGCTACAAATGGCGCAGTTTTCGTGAAGCTGAACTTGAAGCTCATCATTTTGGACGTGGAATTCGTGAACTTGGCGTGATTCCACGTGAACGAGTTGCAATTTTTGCCGAGACTCGTGCTGAGTGGATGATTGCGGCTCAAGGATTATTCAAGCACAGTTGTGGTGTTGCGACTATTTATGCGACACTTGGCGAGGATGGAATTACTCATGCAATCAATCAGACTGAAGTTTCTGTCATTATTACATCACATGACTTGATGCCCAAGTTAAAGAAGGTTATTCATACAGTTCCTAAGATCACAACGGTTATTTACTTTGAGGATCCATTGAGTTCGACTGATGTTAAGGGCATGGGTGATTTGAAGGTTTTTGCATATAATGAAGTTGTGGAGATCGGAAAATCTAGCAATTTTGGTGAGTAGTGTTTGAAATGCGCTTTAGACACAACCTAGTAGTGACTTTATTACTTGCTTAAAATTAATTTTTTCCATATTTTAGAAAGCACACCGCCAACAAAAGATGATGTTGCCATAATCATGTTCACATCTGGATCTACTGGCACACCTAAGGGGGTTGTCTTGTCACACAATAACTTAATTTCGAGTATGAAAGGATTCTTGGACTGTGTAAGCATGATTTTTGAGCTGTTATACCTGAATGTCAAATTTTTTTTGTAGATCGTAGCACAACCAACAGACGTAATCCTCGGATTCCTTCCTCTAGCTCATTCCTTTGAGCTACTCATCGAGTCCACTGCCATGCTTGCTGGTGTTCCAATTGGATACTCAACTCCACTAACTCTCATCGACAGCAGTCCAAAAATAGCAAAAGGACAGGTCGGTGATGCTAAAATCTTAAAACCAACTGCAATGGCTATCGTTCCATTAATCATGGACAGAATAATTAAAGGCATGAATGATAAAATCAACAGCGGAAGCATCATTCAAAAGACAGTTTTTAATTTTGCATATAACTACAAGAAGAGATGGTATTACAGAGGATATCGTACACCAATAACTGACAGAATAGTTTTCAAGAAGATTGGAGAGTTAATGGGAGGACAAATGAGAGGAATGATTGGTGGTGGAGCTCCATTATCGCCGGAAACACATGAACGAGTCAAATTCTGTCTCAACCTCATTGTGCTACAAGGCTATGGATTAACAGAGACATCAGCAGGAGCAACAGCACCGGATGAGTTTGACATATCTGTCGGTCGATGTGGTGGACCACTGACAACAACATTAATACGGCTCGTTAACTGGGAAGAGGGAAATTATTTTGTCACAAATAAGCCAAATCCTCAAGGGGAAGTGCTCATTGGCGGCAGTAATGTTGCTGTTGGATATTATAAAATGCCACAAGAGACCGAGGAGAATTTCTTTGATGAGAATGGTGTGAGGTGGATGAGAAGTGGGGATATTGGGGAGATGCAGCCAGATGGAAGCTTAAAAATCATTGGTGAGTGATGTTGCTTACTTATTTGGTCGTTTTGTAGCATACGAATGAACTTTTGCTAATCTGATTGAATTTTGGATTTTAAAATGCGCTCTAATCACAACTTCCTGGTGACTTTCTTACTTGATTATAAAACTTTAACTATATTTTTGATGAATTTTAATTTTGCATCATTAAAACATAATTTTTTGCAAAGTCAGTTGAAAAGTAAACCAAAAATGCGCCTTATGCTCAAATCACCAATGACTTTCTTACTTGAACTTTTTCTAAAAATTCTAAATCTCCAAATATTTTCAGACCGCAAGAAGGACCTCGTTAAACTCCAACACGGTGAATACCTTTCCCTTGGAAAAATTGAATCAGAGCTCAAAACTTGCCAAATTGTTGAGAACATCTGCATCTATGCTGACTCAACAAAGACTTACTGTATGGCTCTAGTACAACCAGTTGAAAAAGCTGTGACAACAATTGGAACTAAACTTGGTCTTAATCTTCAATATGAGGAACTTTGCCAACACAAAAGTGTCATTCAAGCAGCTCTTAAGTCAATTGCAGATCATGGAAGGGCACATGGACTGAATAAATTTGAGATTCCAACAAAGATTGCACTGTGTACTGATCTGTGGACACCTGATTCGGGATTAGTTACAGCGGCTTTTAAGATTAAGAGGAAGGAAATTGTTACGAAGTATAAGAAAGACATTTCGGAGTTATATGTGTAAAAAGTGAGGTTATGTAGTCAAAATTTTGTAAATTTTGAGGTTATGAATAAAAAGTTTGTAAAAATTTAATGAATTTCGATCAGGTTGTCAAGGATTTAAGACAATTTTAACCTTAAAAATTAACCACAAAAATTTCTAACCTCAAAAAATTCTTAACCTCAAAAAATTCCTAACCTCAAAAAATTCCTAACCCCAAAGTTTCTAACCTTAAAAATTCCTAACCTCAAAAAAATTCTAACCTCAAAAAATTCTTAACCTAAAAAATTCCTGACCCCAAAAATTCCTAACCTCAAATAAATTCTTAACCTTAAAAATTCCTAACCTCAAATAAATTCCTAACCTCAAACAATTCTTAACCCCAAAAAATTCTAACCTCAAAAAATTCTTAACCCCAAAAATTCCTAACCTCAAAAAAATTCCAATAATTTGCCAAAAATTCCCCCCAACCACCTAAAATCACCCCAAACCCCTTCAAAATCTGCCTGAGAATTAATAGAGTGAATAAATTTCCATTGACATGAGATATTTATGCGGTAAATTTATCACACATAGAGCGGCGTGCTGTCTAACATCAACAAAGAAGAGGAAATAGAAAAAATACGATCGACGTTTACAAATTGATGGATGTTGGTACGGAAATTTGTTTAAAAAATATTTTTAGGAATTTTTTTGCGTCACTTGGCACCTTTTGATTTTATTTTAACCTTTAATCTTTTCCTTGCTCTGACTTCTTATTTTATTTTTAAGTTTTTGGATTTATTCGTGCGTTTTATTGACAAGGAGTGACATTTCTTGTTTTTGATGTCAGAAGGGCTCGAGCAAGAACAGATGTTGATTTTTTTATTGAGAAGGTCTTTTGCTAAAGGTGATGAAGTGGTTTGGAGGAAGAGGAAGTTAAGCTTGGTCTTGAAAAGTTGTATCATTATATAAAAAGCTGTGTGACCCTTTTTGAGAGTCGAAGAACCATATTTTCACCCTTTTATCAGCTTTTATTAATTTTCAAGCAATTAATCTCCAATGTCTCACATTTCTCATTAAACATCAAGATTCTTCAAGTTTCAAAAGTCAGTCACTGTAAAGAAGCGAAAATCAACAACAAAAAATAAAACTTTTATCTTCACATCTCCGATTTATTTTTACTCTCTAATGGGAAAATGTGATGAATTATTTAAAAGACTTTCCGTGCTGTTAATTTGATGAAAAAAAGGAAACCAAAACAAAAGGAAGCCAAAAGTTCGTTGAACATTCAATCTTAATTTTTTACTTCTCAGTGCAATTCTCTTATGGGAAAAAATGTCGAAATGAATTCTTGGTGAATTTTGAGTGATGATTGTTGCTGAAAGGAAAAAATACTTAGAGTTGGGGTCTTTTGTAAAATTTTGAGGTTATGTTAATGAATTTTGAGGTTATGAGTATAACTTTGAGGTTACATTACAAAATTTTAAGGTTTAGTCTCCTTTTTTGAGGTTATAATACTGAATTTTGAGGTAATAATCCACAATTTTGAAGTTATGTTCTTGAATTTTAGGGTTATGTCTCCTTTTGAGGTTAAAATACTGAATTTTGAGGTTATAATCCTCAATTTTGAGGATCTTGAATTTAAGGGTTAAGTTTTCAAATTTGAGGTTATGATCCGAAATTTTGGGGTTTTAATCAACAATTTTGAGGTTATGTCTCCTTTTTTGAGATTATAATACTGAATTTTGAGGTAATAATCCACAATTTTGAAGTTATGTTCTTGAATTTTAAGGTTATGTCTCCTTTTGAGGTTAAAATACTGAATTTTGAGGTTAAAATCCTCAATTTTGAGGTTATAATCAACAATTTTGAGGTTATGTCTCCTTTTTTGAGGTTATAATACTGAATTTTATGGTTATGTCTCCTTTTGAGGTTATGATCTTGAATTTTGAGGTTATGTTGCACCAATCTGCGCTCTTATTCTCTCATCATCTAAATTCATCTCAAACTCATTTATCCTTTTCAGTTCTCTTTATTTCATCATCACATTTATCACGCAACATTGGAGCAAATCAATCCTTAGAAGTAAACGAGAAAATGGATCAATAAGTAAATGAATCGTAATCAATAATGAGGTATTACGTTAGTATGCTGCGGCTATAAAAAATTCACGACTTACCAAAATTCCGAATGTCATTAAAGATGCATATAGTTTAGCAGTTTTGATGGATTTCTAGTAAAGAAAGTTATTGTGTATTGGGAAAGTTTTTATGAGATGGAGGAGCCTTAATGAAGCTTTTTGGATGCTGGTTAATTGGGATGAGTTAATTTTCTCTTAAATTTTGCAAAACAAACCTGAAAAAAAATCCACCAAAAATCTGACAATAATAATAAATAATGATTCAAAGCTACAAAGAATCTAAGAAAGCTTCAGCAAAAGCTCTCCAAAAGCTTCATCGTCGCTCTCCAAAAATCCTCAATTCTCAGTGCAAGTCTTACAACGCATGCGACAGTCATGTCATAAGACAAGAGAATTTTACACAGATTGCAACTTAATAGTCTGTATTTTTAGATCTTTTCTATACAGCATGTAGCATGTGGAATGCCGGGACCATCAATTTTCACACTTTTTGCTTCTCAGTTCCTTTCTCTCACACGGGATACAAAAGCGCAACAAAAATAGATAAAAATGCTTTATTTTATGCTCAAAAAATCCCGGCGAGACTTTCTATTTTTGCAGCCATTTGATGATGTCATGGATGATTACATCATTTTAAGGATGGAGATTTAAATTATTGTGAAATGAATTTCGACGACCTAAAAATTATTTTTTTTACTACGATTCATCAAGTTAATCAGAAATGCTCATTAATTATTTAAAAATAACTTCAATGTCAACTGTTATCACGTCTGGCTTTCTTTTCTTTCTTCCTTTGATAATGCTTGTTATTCATCGTAGAAGCTCAGATCATTATTTAAAAAATATATTTAGATCATTCTGCGATCGACTGTTGACAAAAGTGGACTGAAATTTGCATCTTGGCTGATTATCTTATCAAAACTTTTGTTATCTACATTAAAGCTGAAAATTATTTAAAATGGCTAAAATTCTTCTGTGAGTATTGAAAAAATTAATATTGTTTATAGAAAATTGTAGATTTTTTGTGATTTTTTTGATGATTTTATCTTCAAAAGATTTTTACTATTTTTGAATATTTTGTGTCTAAACCAGGGGTGCATGGGGGTCAACCCCCTTTTTTGGGAAACATTTTCAATTTGCTAGGGTTTTTAAGCAAAAAACCCCTAATTGGGTACGCCCCTGGTCTAAACTAGAACATAATTCTTAAAAATTAAAACAATTTTATAGATTTTAAATTCTAAAAAGTTTAATTAAATATTTTTTTTACTATTTCATTTAGATTGATGATTTGTGTTGTTGGGGTTTATTTGAGTTTGTCAGCATCGACAATCATCGAGTGTACATATAGCATTTCTGCTTGGTACGATATAAAAAATGTATATACCTGCGATAATAATAAAGATCCAAGCATAACAACTCGAGAATCAGCGACAATAACTTCATTTTCTGATAATCATATAAGTGGAAAGACACATTCTGATATTGAAGGCATTGATTTTATGTACAGAACCATTAATTATTTCCCACGAGGTTTAGAAACTTTTTCTAAAAATATTAAAGCGATTCAAATCTTTCAATGTAAATTAAAGGAAATCCACCAAGAAGATTTGAAGCCGCTTCCTAAATTAGTTTATATTAATATGCATACTAATTATCTTGAAGTTCTGGAAGAAGGTTTGTTTGATTTTAATCCTGATTTAGAATTTATTCAATTAAACCTGAACCGAATTGTCCAAATTGGACCAAAAGTTTTTGATCATTTAAGTAAATTAAGAAATCTTCTAATATTTGCAAACGATTGCACTTGGAGCTTTTCTTACGGTAAAAACATCACAGATGTTTATACTGAAGCTAAAGATATCATCCAGTTAGTAAAATCGCACTGCATAAACGCTGAATTTTCCTCACTCAAAGAAAATCTTGAAATTCTTGAAAACGAATCAAAAACTTTAAATGCCGAAAATTTCAATGAAAAATTGCTCACTTTTGAAAAATCTTTAAATTTCTCAAAACTGGTCAACTTTAGTCGTTTAAATAATAAATTTAAATCTCTTAAGACCTTAGCTTTTAGGAATTTAAATCCGGTTAAAAATGACACCACACATTCAAACGACTCAGTTTTGGCTCAATGTATCTTAAATGATGGTTTAAAGGTTAGGTTGGATGACATTAAGTCATCCATTGACTTAGTTTGCACAAAAGCTTCTCTCAATCAAACTCTGAATCAGTTTAAAGAAAATATTTTAAATTCCCAAAATAAAATCAGCACCAAAATTGACGATTCTCAAAACATTGTCAAATCAACCATAAATCTTGGCAATACTATTCTTAGTGATTCCATCAAAACCTTAAAGACCTCTCAAGACGAAATAAAAAGCTCAATTGGAGACATCGAAGTAACACTTAGTGGCCTCAAATCATCACAAAAGGAAATGAAGGTTTTGATGGACCGTCTAATGAAGAAGTTTGAAGAGGTTTTGGAGGTGAAAATGGTAAATTTGATCGAGCGAGATATTGAATGAACAGAATAAAAGACGACTATTGGAGATAGTTTTTAATTTTTTTAATACTTTTTTCAATTGATTTATTCGTATAAATTCAATTATTAAGGGGTCTTTCACTTATTACGTTACGCAAAAAAACGAATTTCCAGACACCCCCTTGTTACAAATTTTTTTTGGTTGACCTGTTACAAAATCTCAGACCCCCCCCTCCCCCCTAAAAAGCGAATGTAATAAGTGAACGACTCCTAAGCTGCAATAAGGAAAGGACTACAGAACGGGGCAAGTGGGTAAAAAAGGGTGTCAAAAATAATTTTTTAATTATAAAATTCAATATTTTTATGCAAAATATATGTTTTGGAGTAAATAAATAAAATTTAATTTTTTTAAGAAAAATCTCTTCAATTATTTTTATATCAGTTTATAAATTTTTGTAATATTTCTCACTTACAGCTAAATTTGTTAGATAAAAATAAATGAGAATCTAAAAAAGCTTTTATTAAAAATTGTCTCTCAATTCTCATCCTCAAAGTTCTCTCTCAAAGGACATTCTCAAAAGAGAGCGCAACACAAAATTTAAAATCCAAGAGAGTAAAAAGCTCACAGCACACAGCAAGTCATGAAGGAAGAAAAAGAATGAACGTAGAAAAAATGTTATGTGATTTGATATCGACAAGGAACCGTAAAGTTCGGCACGCGACATCCATCCGCTCAGTTGATTATCGGATACCAACTGCAACAGTCGTGAAGCTCACTCGATTAATATTCCGAAGGAGAGAGGAGCAAATTCGTGGAATTTTGTGAATCAGAAAAGGATTTTATTTCGAGGAATTGGAAGAAAAAGTTAAAAATTGTAGTTTCGTGACAAATTTTAAAGGTTTTTTAAATTTTTATTTATTTTAAGAATTTTAATATAATTTTGTTAAACTCAATTTTTAAATTTAATTAAAATGCTCCGAACATGCATTTTAATTACTTTGTTTAATTAATAAATTATTAAATGTTTATAAAAATATAAAAGAATTAGACAAAAATTATTTAATATCAAAAATTATTATTTTTAAAATTATTATTTAATGATCAAAAATAGAAATTTAAAAAAATTAAAAAGAAACTGTTAAATAAGTTTTTTAATTTCTGTTATTAAATTAAACTTTTTTAAATAAAAAAACGATTTCACTACATTTTCAAATTTCAATTTTAGAATGTTTAAAATAAGAAAGCTTTATTTTTTATTTCGATTATTATTTTTTAAGTATTTCAAAAACTAAAATGATAGATTTTTCATAATTGTTTTTGCATGAAACTAATTTAAATTTAAAAAGCTTTAAAATTTTACTAAAAAATCGGTCGTTAAAAAAACTCAACAGTTAAGAATACAAGATCATATAATTGTTATGTTATGAAATTAAAAAACAAGATGTGAACAATAAAAAAGTTAATTAATTACAGCAATATTCGTAAAAGTTTAAAATTAAAATAATCTGAATAATATTAATAATTAAACAATGGAGAAAGTAAAGAATATCAAATACAAAAAGTAAATAATTTGTATTTTAAATATTAAGTGAATTTCAGTCATTTAAAATTTAAAAAAACAAAAATGGAATTGAAAATTGTTAGAAAAATATAACAGAGATTTTTAAAAACCTACTTTAAAATTCCTAAAACGAACAGATGGAAAAATGAACAGATATTAATAAATCTCAAAAATTATCAAATGGAATTCAATCAGTGCCGAATAATAAGACGTAAATTGGCAAAAATATTCAATTGAATAATAAAATTCAAAGATTTTTGCAAAACAAAAAGAAAAAAATATTGAATAAATCGAAAATAAGGTGAAATGAGTTATTTTACATATTTTTTTAATATTTTCTAATTAGTATTTTGGTTAGAATATTGACTCAGCAAATGTTGGAAAAATAAGAATATTGTGATTAAAATTTCAATATTTTTCAAATAATTTCAATTTTATATTATTAAAAGTTTTAAAAAAAATTAAATAAAATTAGTTTTTAAATAAAAATTTTAAAAAAATTAATTTTTAAATAAAAATTTTAAAAAAATTAATTTTTAAATAAAAATTTTAAAAAAATTAAATATAATAATTTTTAAATAAAAAAGTTAAAAAAATCTTCAATGCGAAATTCAAAACCCTAAAGCATAAAACTTCATAATATCATCCACAGTGTATAATTGTGACGAGTCAGCATTCATTGTTTTGTGAATAATTCAATTCTTGAGTGAAAGTGCAGAGTAATTAAAAAGGAAACAATAGAAAAAAATAAATTGTTGAGAGTGTCAACGCGTTGGTTAAAAGCTGCAAAACAATCAACAGGAAAAAAGTGAAAATTTAAGGTTTGTAGAAATTTAAAATATTTTTTCAACTTTCTTAAAGGATTAGGTTTTTCTATAAAAAAACAATAATAATTTTCCACATAAAACCTCTGCACAGCATGTCAACTTAATCAAAGCCTCCTTTATGCTATCCTTTTCAAACTCGCCATAAAAATTGAATTTCTGCTTCATGATTGCCCGTCGCCAGTGTGTCTCAATTTGACTTTTATTTCTATTTTTCCATTTTTATTCCTATTCTCTTGTATCTGGCTTCTGGTTTATATGCGAACATGGTTTATGTATGTACATACATTGATATGAAAATGAATGTTTGTTGAAGCCATTGGCGATGTAAGCACGAGACATAAACTTGTTTTTTTTGTATTGTGGTAGTAGAAATTGGAGATTTAAATTTTACTGTGGACATATTTTTAAAATTCGAACCTGAATATGGTCCTTAACTAGAGAAAGGGGTGTATTCAAAGAGGGGGTTTTGGGTTCAACCCACCAGTTTTTGAAGAATTTTTCAATTTGCTAGAGTTTTTTAAGAAAAATATCCTCTAAATTTTCCCGTTTATACAATAAAATTTCAAACACAACCTAGAAAAATTTCTGAATACTCCCATGATTGGAGACAGGGGCGTAGCCAGGAGGGTCTGGGGACCCCCCTAAAAATTTTAAGCCGTGCTCTCTCTGAGGTTCAAAATTTTTAAAGGGGGGTGCCTAGTACCTCCTGGCTACGCCCTTGACTGGAGATCATTCGCAAATTATGTAACATTTTAGGAAGAAAAATGGGGGATGGGGTTGAAGAATTTTTGACAAAAAACTGAAAATTTTCTTTTGTAAAATTTTTGACAAGTGGGGGTCATTTTTAACGTGACTTAATTTATGAACAAACCTTTACTCAAATTTGCTTCACTAAAAATTTCTCACATCCTTATCCATCCACGACACTACTCAATAAACTGAAACTTTCACAAACAAAATCGTTTTTCCAGGTAAAATACCTTCAGAATCCTCAATTTTCCGAATCCCATCATTCATCTTCTCGTCTATACAAAAACAAGCTCAATTGAAAATTCTTCCATTTCTGTCAATATCATAAAGGTTAAAAAAATTCTTCTACCTTTTCCCGCTTTCACATTTTCATGCATTTGACATTTTCAATTTCCCTCATTTTTAATCTAAAATTTTTTTTCCTGCTTGCTCTTCATCATCTTCTGAATTTTTTGTGTTTGGATAGGCAAACTTTGCAGTTTGTTGTTAGTTTTTTTTGTGTTGGTGTAAAATTGAGCGAATGTGAAACTTTTTTGTGGGTTTTATTGTAAAATTAATTAAAAGTCTAGTCCAATTAAGGCAGATTCCATAAAAATTTAAATAATCTAGTCCAAATAAATCAGATTCTCAAAAATCTAGTCCATTTAAGGCAGATTCCAAAAAATCTAGTTCAAATGAATCAGCATCTAATAAATCTAGTCCAAATGAGCCAAAATGTCAATAATCTAGTCCAATTAAGACAGATTCCAAAAAATCTAGTCTAAATGAATCAGAATCTGATAAATCTGGTCCAAATGAGCCACAATTTCAATAATCTAGTCCAAATTATTCAGAATCTTAAAAATCTAGTCCATTTAAGGCAGATTCCAAAAAATCTAGTTCAAATGAATCAGCATCTAATAAATCTAGTCCAAATGAGCCAAAATGTCAATAATCTAGTCCAATTAAGACAGATTCCAAAAAATCTAGTCCAAATGAATCAGAATCTGATAAATCTGGTCCAAATGAGCCACAATTTCAATAATCTAGTCCAAATTATTCAGAATCTCAAAAATCTAGTCCCATTAAGGCAGATTCCAAAAAATCTAGTTCAAATGAATCAGATTTTTAAAAACCAAAATCATTTAACAATTTTTAGGTCTCAAAAGCTTTCAGTTAACCAAACATTCTTCCTACAATCCACCAACATTCATCAACTTCAGCTCAAAAGCACTCAAATTGAAACAATTTTCCTTTTAATTTACCTCCTCATAATCAACAATCTCAACTTTTTTTTATTCTTCACCATTCAAAAACAAACAAATTTGTTTTTATTTGAAGATCTTTCATAATTTCCTCCCCTCATTTATTAATGCAAAATGTGTGTATGAAAAAAAATGTTAAAGCAACAATCACGAGAATCATAAACATAAACATTATTAATAACAATAGCTTGTTTGAATGTTATAAACGTTCATGTTGTTTTGTTGTTAAAAAGCTTTGGAAATTATACACATCGTTAAATATTTACATTATTAAAGAGCCTTTTTTTGGATGGTAAATTAGCTATATGGAAATTGAATTTCATTTTAGGGGGTTAGGGGTGTTGTGATATAGTTTGAGGTTAGGTTTAAATGTTTTTTGAAAAACGCGCTTAATTCCATCTCAAAACGCATTCTAACCTCAAAATTTGAATTTTGCAATAATTCCAAAATAACATTCACAATTAACGAACCTATACATAACCTTAAATAATTCCTAACCTCAAAAAAGTATTCTTGCATAAATTTATTTTCCATTTCACCAAAAGAGAAAAAAATCTTAAAAAGTCATAAAAAGTACATAAAAATGAGGCTCGTTTGATGTGAAACGAAGTGCTGCATGCGTGTCTTAAGTGATGGATGGATGGTAAGGAACTGAAGTTCTTCATGCACAGCATCAAAAATTAGAAATGAAAGGAAAAAAAGTAAAATATAATGAAAGTAATAAATCTGTTGAATTTTTTCTGATTTTTCTGTCTTTAATCTTCATCACTGAGTGTGAAGGGTGGTGGATGGGGAGATTGAAGATGAATTGAGGGTCTGTTAGAGTGAGAATTGGATAGATCCTAGATTGAGCTTTAATTTATTGAAAATTTAAGGTTGTCAAACTACAAATACTTCTTTAAAAATTCACTTCCACGTTTTATTCCTGCCCTCATTCACTATCTCTATTTTTTGTTGATTTTTATTAACTCAAAATAAAAAAAAGCTCCGCAAAAACAAGAAAAATCTACTTTTTTTGTAGAAGGCAGCATTTTTCCTTATAAATTTTCAGTATTTTTTTTATTTTGATCTTGTTTAATGTTTGAACGATTCCGGTGGGATGGCTCTTATTTTTATATCTCTGACTTTTTTGTGTGTACTACTCGTTCCTTCTTTGTATTGAGATTGAGATAGGAATTGTTTTTCTTGTTTGAGATTTGTTGTGAGATGGTTTGGAGGGAGCTTTTTTAGGTTAGGTGAATAATGTTTTAAAACATTTTTTAGGTTAGAAAATTGATCTCTCTATTGTTAGAATTAAGAGGGTAAAATAATATATCTCAGGGTTGGTGTGGTGCAGTGGTGTAACAAGGAGAGGGGGGGGCATTTGCCTCGGGCGGCAACTAAAAAAGCCAAAAAATCCCCTATAAAGGGGCGCATTAAAAAAATTTTTTTTAAAAGGCGCCATTATTAACGAGGGCGCATTAATCCTGATTTGGCACCGGGCGATGAGCATCCTTGTTACGCCACTGATTTAGTGTCAGCTTGTCGTCAGATTTGGACTTGAATCTAGTACTAAGATTTTTGAAACAATGTTCTATAACTAGTTTTTAGAACCTTTTTTAAAACTGGGTTTTTAAAACTAAGTTCTTAGAACTAATGTTTTGAAACTAAGTTTTTTAATCTAAGTCAGTGTTGTCCAACCTTTTTTGAGCCACGGCACACCTTGATGATAAACTATGACCAAAACCGCACACAGCGTGCGGTTCGTGTTATTTTCAAAAAATTTCTACGGCACACCAGAGTTCCGCGGCACACAGGTTGGACAACACTGATCTAAGTGTTTAGAACCAAGTGTTTAGAGCTAAATTTTTAGAACTAGATTTCTAGAATCTACATTTTATAAATTATATTCCTTAATTCCCTACAAACATCATCATATCCACTCTTCATCTAATTCCATTCCTACAACTACCCAAAGATACACCAAGAAGCACAAAAAGCACACAGTAAAAAGAGGTCTCGTAAGAACGATACTCAATAAAGTTTATAAATCATCGCATTGGGATGAAGAATGACTTTTCAAAAAAGGAAAAAAAATTTGTTTATGTGTTCTTGTATTATTTATCTGAAATTTTTGTCGAAAACAGAGCAAAAGAGCTTTATTGATTTTGTTTTATCCAAGGTGGTCAATATGAGTTTTTAGGAATTTGTTCAAGAGGTCTTCCTGGTTGGTGAGATAGATTTCTGTCCATTTTACCATCTCTAAAGATGAGTTTCTGCCACATGGTTGATAATGGCTCCATTTATGATCAAGGACTCTCATTAGTCTATTTTGGCATTAATGGAACATAATATGACAATATTGAGATCAAAGACCCTATCCGACCCCAAACTACTCACAAAACTTGGTATTAATGCAAAATTTTGTAGTTTAAGCTTGAATAATAGCAAAAACAAAACAAAAATCTGACAGAATATCAATAAAACCCTATCAAAAACAATAAATTTCACAACAATCCCTCCTCAAACCTTTCATTTTTCTTCATTTCAATTTTTTTTACATCGTGTTAATTTATGAAAACCAACAAAAAAACTTTTTACTCCGGTTTTCCTTAATTTCCCACGCTGCTATTCCTCACTTTACCACACAAAAAGAAATTCTCAAGTTGGGGTTAAAAAAGCTAAGAAAAAAATTAATAAAAAAAAGGAAAATTTTCCTCGACGATAAAAGAAATTCTCAAAGGTTTGAAAAAAGAGCTGGAAAATTGAATCTTTTTATTGCACTTTTTTGTGCTCTCGAGTGAATTGGATGCTTATTCCAGCAATTTTGTGCATAATGCGAGGTGCTTTGATGAGTTATGAGTGAGAAATGTGAATAAGAGAAATTAATGGATGCTTGTTGGAAATTTATGAGCATAATTGAGGAGGATTTGGAGGGAATGGGGTGGGTTGGGTAAGGTTATGTGTAAATTGAAGTGGTTGGGTAGGGTTGTGTGTGTTTTGAGGCAATTAAGTTTAAATCGAGTCAACTGAAGCAGAAAATTTGCAAAAAATAAGGCTTTGGATAAAATAAGCTAATTTTTGGTTAAATTGGGCTGTTTTCCGAGTTTTCTACAGAACCTAACCAGGTTGTATCCTAAAAAGGAGTCAATTGATCAAGATACATCCTAAAAAAATCATAAAATATTAAAAATAACTCAATATTTCTCTCTACATGACATCAAGCCCCCCCGTCATGTATACACATGTACACCCACCCCAACCCACGATCAATACAATAATTGAATAAAAAAACAGTAAAATTTAAGCGATAGAAGATAAAAACATAAGATTTTCGATGTAAATCTTCACGCATATAAAAAATTCTTCTTGTTTATATCGAAATGAAAAATATGCTCATGGATTATTTTCATCCTCATCTGCTCTTTCAATAAGCAATAAATTTTGTTTTGATACGATTTTATTATATTTTCTTATGGAGCTTATTTAAATGATTTTTATTCAGTGAGGAAATTTCATTTACCGTTGAGAGTTTCTTTTGTGTTGTTGAGAGGGAAAAAAAAGAATTTATTATTGGAAATTGTTCTTAAAAAAGAAGGGAAAGAAGGAAAGGGACCAATAGGATTTTTGGAGAGGATTTGGAGTTGAAAGTAGAATTTTTAAACATAGAGAAAAATAAAGACTAAACTTAAAGATTGAAACAAATTTGAAATGTTTTTAAAAAAATTTAAAAAAATATTTTTTTAAACTAAAAGTTTGAATTTTTAAAAAAAAATTTTGAGTTTTTTAAAAAAATTGAATTTTAAAAGAAATTGATTTTTTTTTAAAAAAATGAGTTTTTAAAAGAAATTTAATTTTTAAAATAAATTTAATTTTTAAAATAAATTTAATTTTTAAAAGAAATTTAATTTTTAAAATAAATTGAATTTTAAAAAGAAATTTAATTTTTAAAAGAAATTTAATTTTTAAAAGAAGTTTAATTTTCAAAAGAAATTTAATTTTTAAAAGAAATTTAATTTTTAAAAGAAATTTAATTTTTAAAAGAAATTTAATTTTTAAAAGAAATTTAATTTTTAAATTGAATTTTAAAAAAAGTTTGGAAAATAAAACTTATAAATTAGGAACAATTAAAAAAATCAATTTATATTAGAAATTGATCAATAAATAATTTTCAATTTTAAATTTCAATAAATAATTTTTCTTAAATTTCTGAAAAATATTTTTAAATTAAAATTTTTTTTAATTTTTAAAAAAATTGAATTTTAAAAACAGTTGAATTTAAAAAAATGAATTTTTAAAAAGTTTGAATTAAAAAAATGAATTTTTAATAAATTTGAATTTTAAAAAAATTGAGAAAATGAAGCTTAAAAATTAAAAAAACAAAAAAAAATGAAAAAATCAATTTCTAATATAATCAATAAATAATTTTTCTTAAACTTCTAAATTCTTCTAGAAAACAGAAATTCCTCAATTTTAAAACGCAAAAAGCACACAAAATACGTAATATTTGCTGAAACTCAATGATCAAATTTCATTTTCATTTCTCAGTATCAACTTTTTCCATTAGTATCAAATTAGGAAATCAAACTCAAATAGAAACATTTTCAATTTTAGATCTTCTTCAATCGAGAACAAATCGAGGTTTTAGAATTTCTTTTTCTTTATTCTTGATTTGATTTTTGTCTTAATTTGTAGATTTTTGAAAGTGTTTGCATTGAAAATTGCATTTAATAATGTTTTTTGATATTAGATTTTAGTTTTATTCAAATTCAATTTTATTATTTTTTTAAAATATTTATGAATTTAATTTATGAGCTTAATTTGTTTAATTTTTTCCAATTTTTTTGAGTCCCTTAAAAACTTCAGCGTTTAAAAATCCACTCCATAATCCCCGACAGATTCCAACCAGCCACCTCAAAAATTTCAAATAACCTTGAGCTTTTTTTCATATTCTTTTTTACAATTTTTTCCATACCTCGCTTGTTTCTATTGTAATCAGAGATGCTTTCAACTCTTATCTCTTCTCTTTTCTTCCTGCCATTCTTTTCAATCCTCATATATAGACAGTTAGATGGATAGATACATCGACTCGAGGATGTGAAGTGTGGAAACATACAAAATGTGAAAAAAATATGAAAATGTCTTTTCTCACTCACATGACTAACTTACTGCCGTGCACGTATTAAGACTCCTTTGTGAGTGTTTTGTCTTCGTTTTTATGGTGATTTTTTTATCGTTAGAGCTTTTATGCTAAGGTTATGAGGGATTTTTGAGAATTTTGTGATGATGGGGTTCAGAAGAAAGGGGCTTTGAGGACTAGGTGGGTCAGTTGGGTCTACAAGGACCTAAACACAAGATAACCTGGGTTTAAATATTCAAACTTACTTTTTATCAACAATAAACAATTTTTGGTCATTTCAAGGATGACATAACCTCAAATTTTGAGAATTTTAGGAGACCAAGTGAATTAATGGACATCATGGAGCAATCTAGAAAATTATTAAAAACAAGTCACATAACCTCAAAAAGATTAATACTCAAATCAACTCCCCCAACCCCCCCAACAAAAACATGTCAATTTTAATCATCAACTCACTTCCAAATCTCTTCATTTGACCCTTAATCATGCCAGCACAACAAGAAAACAAATTAATTTTCCGTAAATTTACGTCAATATTGGATTAACTAAGTCCAAAAATAGCAGCACCATTAACCTCACTTTCAGATATGATATCTGACAGAAAACTTTCTTTACGTAACACAAAAAAATCTCATCTCATTGAAAGAACAACAAGAAAATAAAGAAAAGTCCACGTGACTTGTAAACCAAAGAAAATAAATCCCAAAAAGTTTCACAAAACTCTTAACTAGTTTCATACAGCTCAAAGTAAATGGAGCATATTGAAATAAAGAAGACATTCGAGTCATAAAATATCATCAAGATTAACATGTCAATCGGGGATATGTGGATGTGGTATCAACTATTCAAAATGAGTAAAAAAGTTCACACGAGAATAAAATGAAAAGGGATGAGGGAGAACGTCGTAAAGTGTATGAAGTGATGTGATTGGTGTGGAGCAAGGGATGAAATCTGTGTGTTAAATTGAGAAAGCTACATCCTCCTTTTTTGATAGTTGTGTACCCCTTTTTTGAAAAATGGATACCCCTTCTGCTCATATTTGTATACCCCTTCTACTCAAAGTTGTGTACCCCTTCTACTCAAAATTGCGTACCCCTTCTAATGAAAGTTACTAACCTTTTCTACTCAAAGTTGTTTACCCCTTCTAATGAAAGTTACGTACCCCTTCTACTCAAAGTTGTGCACCCCTTCTACTCAAAATTGCGTACCCCTTCTAATGAAAGTTACTAACCTTTTCTACTCAAAGTTGTTTACCCCTTCTAATGAAAGTTACGTACCCCTTCTACTCAAAGTTGTGCACCCCTTCTACTCAAAATTGCGTACCCCTTCTAATGAAAGTTACTAACCTTTTCTACTCAAAGTTGTTTACCCCTTCTACTCAAAATTGCGTACCCCTTCTAATGAAAATTACTTACCCCTTCTACTCAAAGTTGTTTACCCCCTCTAATGAAACTTACGTACCCCTTCTGCTCATAGCTGCGTACCCCTTTTTTTCTAAAAATGCGTATCCTTTCTTTTGAACCCTGCGTATCTCTTTCCTAATAGCTATGTACCCCTTCGGATCAAATTTATATTCCCTATCAGCTCAAAGCTATGTACCCCAGACAATACTCCCTTCAAATCTACCCAACCCTTGCAAGGCCTTGCATGACTTTATATATTCTTCAACCTCCTATCACAATCTTCATAAACTTTCAGTTCTCATCCAACTTATACTCCATCCAACATACTTACATGCCTTCACGTAAGCACACACATGACATGCGAGAGAGTGAGAAGGAAGAAGATGTAAAAAACTGACTGAATAATCAGGAAGAAGAGAAAAAAAGTCATACTGTGTGTCATAATAGTAAATGACGATGTACTGACTAACACGGTATGTTTCTTCCTCCTATTTCATAATCAACATCATCGTCATTATTGTTATGATTATTATTATCAATGTTGTCATGAGATATTTTGTCGAGCGAGGGTGGATTTTGCTTTTGCAAGAGAGAAAAAAAAATCGTTGCTATTTTTACTGCTGTTATTGTTGTCTGTAAATTTATGTTAGTAGGATCAACGAGCGTGTAATCGAAATCGATTTTTTTATCCTTGTTCATTCTCATTCCAGTATTTTAGAGTGAAAATTTTTCTAGAAAATAAGATTTTTTTTGGTTTTTTGTATTAGGGGGTCGTTCGCAAATTACGTCACGCTTTTAGGGGGGAAGGAGGGGTCAAAGAATTTGTGACAGTCCATACAAAAGATTTTTTTTCTTTGAAAAATTTGTGCCAAGGGGGAAGGGGGGTCGAAAAAGTCGTTTTTTAGCGTGACGTAATTTACGAACGACCCCTAAAAAGGTGAAGATTTGATTGCTTTGTTGGATGATTTCAGTACACTAGAATACTATTTTGGATATGGTAGTTTACTATATTTGGGATACTAGTTTACAATTTTAAGCATACCAGTCAACTCTTTTGGATATTGTACATCATAAACAGAGTAAAACTATGGTTCTATTGATTTATGGACTACAAAAAATGATTAAGAACTCAAACACCTCCAAAATCTCTTACACCCACCCCAAAACAATCAAAATTGACAACTCCAAAATCCCGACACTTCAAATTACATCGGATCATCTTAATTACCCGTACAAATCCCCAACCCATGTTCAATTATTCTCGACCTAACTCAAAAAATATCGACAAAAAAAAATTCAAAACCAGATAAATTCTTCTTATTGGATTTTCTTTCACATTAAATCAAGCTGGTTTCATAAAGAAATTTACGATATTCGAAAAAAGTTTTTTTTTCTTTTGAAATTTGATAACAAAAAGATTATGGCACTGATTTTGGTTCTTATATATTGGTCTCTTTGGTGTAACTGGATTTATTTTGTACTTGAATGCTTTTGTGATTATTTGGATAAATTATTGTCTGAACTTTGACATTTTGTGGTGAAAATCTGATTAAGTTTTGGAAAATTAAATGGAAAAATTTATTTCTGGCAATTTTTTGTGGTTATTTTGGTTCGCGGCTGTTCAAACTTTTTCAATAGATCAATTATATCGTGTCAGTTAACATGAATTAATTTATTTTCTATGATGTTGATTTAGGTTGGCTGTAAGTGATGTCATTGCTGGAATTTTTATGATATTTTCATTAAGGGTCGTTCATAAATGACGTCCATCAAAAATGGGATTTTTAGACCCCCTTCCCCCCCCCCCTTTGTCAACAAATTTTCATACAAAAAAATTTCTTTTGTATGAATATGTCAAAAAATCTCAAACCACACCCCCCCCCCTAAATTGTGGACATCATACATGATTGACCCCTTATAGAAATGGTTTATGAACGGATTTTTGTTCATGTTTGATTAAAAAGTGCAAAATTGCAATTATTTTGCAGTTATTTTAATCAAACCCTTGAAATTTTGAACCGCAGACCCACAAAATCATTTGATTTGAACACAATCCATTCATTTCAACATCCAGTGTCAACTTTAACATCCAGTATCATCTTCAATACCACCTATCACACCCTTTCTCACAAACAACCACAAATCTGTCTAAAAATCCATCAAAATTAATCCCCAAATCACACATCACAGTATATCCTTGTCACAATCATGTGGTTGTCTGGACTAGTCAGCTTCAAATTACATTCTGATTTCAATAGATCTGAATCTGAAAATTTGAAGAATTTTTATTAATTCAAGAAATATTTTTTTATGAATTCAGGGGATTGTCAACCTTTCCCTCAAAAATTCCTCAATATATTTGGGCATGAGATGTTGATTACGACATTCTAGAGCTTCTATTTTACTCCCTGGAGATTCACAGGTATTGAATGCGGAAATTTTTTTCCTTCTTTGTTGTCAAATTTTCATTCTATCGAGTGAAAAATTCTATATTGACACATTTTACTTTGAATGAATTTGACAATGGGGATATATTTTTTGATGAATCATGTTGTTTACTTTGGGGCTTTGTAGTAAGGAACAGGCGCAGATATTCAATTTTTGAATATATTTTGGGTGTGAGAATCTAAAACGCAATAAATTTCATCACAAAACATAACAAAAAAGGCGTAAAAAGATGACAACATCATCATAATAATAATTTTGTGCTGCAAAAACAACAAATACAGGAACATAATCTTCATTTTTTTTTGGGAAAGCAACAACAACGAAAGATACGAGCATAAAAAAAATTGCAAAATTATGGAGATGCTGAGATGCTTTAAATTAGGAAGGAAAAGGGTGTGGTGCTGTTGTCATAAGTGTACCCAAAGGAGGGAGGGGGTCCGATGGGGTCCGGAACCACTTATTGAATTTTTTTGGGTACGCCCCTAGCTGTTGCTATTCCTGTCGAAAAAACTAGAAAAATTCTCCACTTTTTCTTTAAACTCTACAATTTTCAAGTTCCAACAACCTTAAAGACCAAGGGCCGGTTTCTAGGGCTACCCTAGGGTAGGCAAGGGTAAGCAAGTAGCCCTAGGATGGACAAGGGTACTCTATCCTACCCCACCCTACCATAGGGTATCCCTAGAAACCAGCCCCAATTCTCATCAAAATAAACATCCCATCCATCCAGTAAGAAACAAATTAACAAAAATTAAGCATAAATCCAATTATATTATTTATAACAATCTTCTCATGATTAACACATCAGAAAAAGCATGCAATGCCTACCAAATTTCATCCTTAAACCTCAAAAATTTTCATTTTCAGCAAAAAAGACAAACAGAAAACTAAAAGACAATTTTCAAGACTCAAATAATCTTTCATAGACAACAACAGCTACAGCATGTTCATTATCGACCCACAATTCATCATCATCATCTGGTTATGTGATGTTGATCAAAATGTGGAATTGAAATAATTTATCGTTCTGTATTCTGGTCGCATGGCAATGTAAGTTGTGTAAATGTAATGAGGATGATTTCATTTATTTTGTTGTTCTGTGTTTTGTGGGAAAATAAAGATTAAGATGGAAAAGTGTTGAGTCGATGTGTGAAAGAATGAATGAAGAAGAGGTGAGATATGGGTTCATGGTTGGGTATAGGTTAAGTTATAGGTTAAGATATCATGAAATTTTGGTTAAGGTTAATTTTTCTAGAAATTTCCATAAATTTTTCTGAATTTCCCTCAACTCTGTCCTAATTCAATTTCCATTCATTTCCTCCACATCATCAAAATTGTCTTCGTCTTCAATTTTTATCATTCATGATGTGCGGTTCCGTTTCTCTCACTTTTCTTTAAGACATGACACTCAATAATGTGAAAATTACATTTACATTTTTCCTTCCTTTTTCCTTCATTGCTCGACTTTTTCTTATTACATTTGTTCTTATTGCTATCGATGCTTACTTTTTCTGCTGAATGTGTTTATTGGTGGGAAATTGAGTATTTGTGTCGTGGGAATTAAGGCTTGAGTGGAATTAAAGATGAAAAATTGAGACGTGCGGTATATTCTGGGGAAAAGTTTAAAGTGTCTCCCTGAATTTTGCATACAACAATTCTAACTATCCAGCTGTTAATTGAATTATCCAGCTCAACAGTTGACTCTGCGATTATTCATATCAACCAATTGAACACGGATTATGGCTGCAAATTCAATAAAAATTCGAATAATTTTACAAAACTCGATAAAAATCTACACGCGCAATATCCCATAAGCCTATCTGCAGGTACAAATGCCTTTATTAGCATATACAGAAAAATTTTAATGTCGTTAATCCTCTTCGATTTTGAGAATCCTAAAAATATTCATTTAATCCTCGTAAAATTCAACAATAATAAAACTTTTTATGCCTGTGTGTGTGCGTGTGGCTGTTAGGACGTGTGTGTGATGACTTTTTGATGATTTTTATAGCAAACTCATGCAGCAGTGGATGTTGAGGCTCAAATTGAAGTTTAAGCACTTTTTGTGGCAAAAATGAAGAAAGTTTAATGGATAAAGGTGGTTATTGGTCTTTTTTGATGGATGTGAGAGGTTGATGGATACTTTGTTCATCTCATAGCTGAGATAGAATGAAAAACTACCCGAAAATCTTATTTACCATAAATCGATTTTATTTCTATTAATACTAAGAAGAATCCACCTTATCGTTTAAATTCCCAGATGTGCCAAGGCATGAAATATTCAATCCTATAATCCTTCATATTATTACCATACTTTTGCCTACTTTGGGGATTCGTGACCTTGAAATAGTCTCTGCAGATCAAACTTGATTAGAATTTTGCTGCTGTTTTAAAAAAAATCAAAATTTAAGGTGGGTTTTCAACCATTTTTCAAGTCTTATCCAAATTTTCTGCATTCTTCCTTCAATCCTCAAAGAAATCTGACCTCCAAGATCAGTAAAATTCCACTAAATCACTCTGACTTCAGCAAAAGCTCCACAACCTTGGCATTCCTCATCCTTCTCTACCACATTATTAGCTACAAAAAAAATTGTTCAACTGTAATAAAATCGTGAATAATTTTTTGCAATTTAACCCAACAAAATTACTTTTCATCCTCAACACTCGTTTCTATTTCTGGAAAAATAAGAATGTAGAAAAAATATTTTCATATGAAGAATAAATTTTCGTAAATGAATAATAAGAAGATAACAAAAGTCTGTGCTGAATGAGTTAGTGAGAGAGATGAAGGAATGAAAAAGTAGGAAAAATAAAAGTCATGAAGCGAAAGACGTTGATCGATTGGAAGAAAAATTGGTATTACGAGTACGAAATTTCATATGTGAATGAGAGGAGATAAGGAGTAGGAATGTGAAGGAGAGAACGAGGAATTAAGTAAATAGGAGAATAAAGTTGGGAAGGCAGTTGAGTTTTTGGTTAGAGGCGCATTTTGTTGGCAATAATACTTGTTAAACCCACAAAAAGGGGTGTGAAACTACACATTACCGTAAAAATTTGTCAAAAGGGGTGTACAACTAATAAATATTGTGAAAAATCGTCCAAAAGGGGCGTGAAACTTAATTTTAAATCGACTTGTTAAATTGACAATAAGGGGTGTGAAACTACACATTATCGTAAAAAGTTGTCAAAAGGGGTGTACAAATACAAAATATTGTGAAAAATCGTTCAAGAGGGGCATGAAACTACATGAATCTAGTTCAAAAGGGGTACAAGCTATCAAAGATTGTAGCGGGGTCTGCAACTACCCCAAAAAAAATCACAAGGGGTACTAAACTACATCAGAAAGCAATCTTTTCTTAACAGATAAAATTTTTAAAGAAAAAGGGGTACGCAACTACAAAAAAATGGATGAAAAAATACAACTAAGTACAAACCACACCCACCCAACCACCAAATCACCAAACCCACCATCCGACCCTCCACTCAACCATCATTTTATCTCATTGAAGACTTTGAATGTCGTGAAAGGATGCAGATGAAAGCTCAAAGGGAGAAAATGGATGAAAATAATATATCAATGGAGTTTGTATACATACTCAATGTGTCATGTTGAGATCTATGAGGAAGTTTGTAATGGATTAGTAATCACAGCACAAGAACAAATTGTGGAATTTATTCGATTTTTATGGAGGGGAGAGGAATGGGTTGGGTGGGAGAGGTATTAAGATGGAACAACCAGGCATTTTATCCTGTAAGTAGACGGGTTGGCAGGTAGTCGGACGACTAGGTAGATATGCACGCAGACAGACAGATGGACGGACACACTGACAGACAGACACAAAAGAAGTCAGATTTAAGATGATTTCTCGATCCAAACTGCAAAAGTATTCAAAAATACTTGAATATTCCATTTGTAATCCACAAAAGCTAGAAAACAATCTCGAAATATTTACAAAGTAGTAAAATCTGTTAAAACACTAGCTTAAGGAATAATAAATAAGAGAAAATCTTCTTGAGCTTGCAAATATTTTCCCTCAAGAATTTCATCTTCTACTTTTATGTAAATTTATGTTTTTTAACAAATCCAAAAGATTTTGAAAACTTTCAAGCATAACTTGTTAAATGAAAATTGTTTTTCATGTTTTTTCGCTCTTCTTGCTCCCCTCGAGTCACTTTCAATTTTCATCTGTCAGTGCATTTGCATACAGAAAATGAAACAAGATAACGTCAGAGCATCTGTTTATGTTGAATTAAACTGCATTGCATGTACACAAAAATTCAACAGATTCTCACATCAACATTTGGGATCTGGAGGGGATTTTTTTATCGCACTTTATGCAGCAAATATTTTTTTGTGGATTTTTCAGTGGACGAAGGATTCTTTGTGAAGATTTTGTCAGAATTTTGTGCTATGTTGTCAGATTTTCATCCAATTTTAGTAAAATTTAGTGCTATGTTGCCAGATTTTAATCAAACTTTGACTAAAATTCAGTGCCATGTTGCCAGATTTTCATCAATTTTCATCAATTTTGTACCATGTTGCCAAATTTTAATCAAACTTTGACTAAAATTCAGCGCTATGTTGCCAAATTTTCGTCAAATTTCATCAACTTTGTGCTATGTTGCCAAATGTTCGTCCAATTTTAATAAAATTTAGTGCTATGTTGCCAGATTTTCATCAAATTTCATCAATTTTGTGCTATGTTGCCAAGTTTTGATCAAACTTTGACTAAAATTCAGCGCTATGTTGCCAAATTTTCGTCAAATTTCATCAACTTTGTGCTATGTTGCCAGATTTTAATATAATTTTAATAAAATTTAGTGCTATGTTGCCAGATTTTCATCAAACTTTGACTAAAATTCAGTGCTATGTTGCCAATTTTTCACCAAATTTCATCAATTTCGTGCTGTGTTGCCAAATTTAATCAAAGTTTGACTAAAATTGTCTAAAATAAACTCAAGGGTCATAACTGCACATTCAAAAATGCCATTTGAGGTTTCCATAACTTTCTATTCCAACTCTACATTTTCACATCATACTGCCATGGATGTTAAGTGCCAAATACCACACATAGAATAAAAATTGCTTTTCCTAATGAAAAAATGACACAGAAAATATTCATCTTTATCATTTGGGGGATTAAAAGGTTTATTGTGGTGACTCTGTTGATGAAAATGATGATGATGATGAAAATAAAAAAATTATGTGTTGTGAAATGGATGAAAAAATAAAAATGAGGAAGAGATAAGGATGAATTTGTAGTTTTTAAATGTGATGGAAATTTACAGTCAAATAAATCGTTTTTATTTTAATTTGAAGGATTTATTTTGTTTACTTGGGTTTTTCATAAAAATTGTTTTAATTTATTACTGCTGGATTGCCAGACTTTCAGCAGAATTTTGTATATATTGCCAGAATTTCAGCGGATTTTTAATTTTTTTATCAAATTTTTAGCTGAATTTTGTATCTGTTGCCAGAATTTTAGCAGATTTTTAATGACTAACAGATTTTCAGTTAAATTTTGTTTCTATTACCAAATTTTCAGCGAATTTTGGTCACTTATACCAGACGTTTAGCGGATTTTTGTCATTTTTGCTAGATTTTTAGCGGGTTTTTGTAATTTTTGCTAGATTTTCAACAGAATTCCATCCAAGTTGCCAGTTTATCACCTGATAAAGCTTTCTTAATCAAATCACACCCCTCAACTTATTCATTAATCTCAATTAAATACCCTTAATACCCATAAATCCACTCAATTCCACTTCCACAAAGATTCAACAAAAAAAACTTTTTTAACGAGAAAAACTCATTAAAGCAAATTAATGCAATTGCAGCAAGAAGCATGAGATTGTTAACCGAATGACCATTTTTACTGTCATCGGAACGACAGTGCACACAAAAAAAACTTTTTAAATTATCAGCACATCCCACACACATTAATTTTAAATTCAACTCATTTTTGAACTTTATGGAAATGAAAATGTACGAAAAAGGGATGGGACGGTATTGAATGTAATATTGTAAATTGATGGTGGGTGGAGAAGCTGCAATGACCAGCTATGGGGAAAATTGAAAGTCATTGAAGGAAATTGATTCGATTTTGTAGATTGTTTTAAAGTTTCTTGACTCTAATGAGGAGTTTGATGACTGCAGTCGGATGTTTTATGAACTTTTTGATGATGTTGAGGATTAATTGGGTAAGGATGAATATAAGCATGAGCTTATGACATAGTTTGGAGGTTAAGATCAATGATTTTGTGCTATTTATACTGTGGAACCCTTAAGAACCTTACTATAACCTAGGTTGGGTAGATAGGTGCTCTACTATACTAGGGTTGCACTAGACAGAAGTGCAAGTAGAGTTGGTGGACATAGAAGAGGAAAATATGGTAATTCTAGTGTAGAACCGAGCTGATCCTTTAAAATTATGGCTGAAAAATCCTAAACTCTAATATCTGACCTAGTTTTATACTTCAACCTCTTCAATGATTATATTTGTCTAAATAAATTCAAATTTTACACCAAATTTACTCAAAATCAACAAACTACACCACATTATCCCACCAAACAACTCAATATCACACCAATCCAACCAATCTCATCTCTAAATAACACGTCTAAGAATAATATCCATTCGCCACCTAATTCAGCCATTGAATTTCAATACGCACGAGGTCATTATTGACAACAGAACTGTACAATAAGGAAAATACACAAAAGATCCGCGATAACAAACATGAAGAAAGGACTTTTTATCGCGAGAAATTTCTCAAATAATCTCATTATCTTGTGCCATAGAATTTTTATTACCGGAAATTTGTTCCAGTCGTACAGCTCAACATGAAGAGAACAAAAAATTTGAACATCATAAAAGAATTTGCATAAACTTATTGCGAGTGTTAAAAATTGCGAAACATAAAGCTAAATTGAGTTGGATGGAGAGAGGATACACAATGTGTTGTGATTGTTAATGGCGATGGATATGACAATGATTTTTGATGGGTTTTTCGAGATGGCAGGAATATTTTCTGAGGTAAAATAGGAGCACTTGACGTACATATAGGATAGGCACAAGCTAGGCACAAGCTAGGCAAATGCTAGGCACAGGCTAGGCCTAGGCACAAAAGGATTATAGATTAGCCGGACAAGTTGACAAAAACAGAACAAAAGCTAAATTTCAACACATTCAGAACAGCAAAACATGCCCCCAATCCAAAGAAGCATGTGGCATCAAATAAAAATTTAAACAATAATATCTCTTTTGTGTTTCTATTTCCGCACGTAACATTCAGCATCTGAAAAAAGGAACAGAAAAAAATATTGCGTTTATCTCATTTTATCGATAATTTCGTGCATTTTATATAAAAATAAATTTTTATTTAATGTACAACACGTGATGTCACGTGCATGGCTTGATATTCGGTTGGGGGTCGTTCGCAAATTACGTCACGCTAAAAAACGACTTTTTCGACCCCCCCTCCCCCCCTTGTCACAAATTTTCCAAAGAAAAAAAAAATTTTGTATGGACTGTCACAAATTCTTTGACCCCCCCTCCCCCCTAAAAGCGTGACGTAATTTGCGAACGACCCCTTGCTTCTTTTCCTCACGAAGCTTTTTTTTATTTCTCGAGATGATAAAAAGAAAATTCGAGAAAAGAAAAAATTTGAGATGAAAATAAAATTTTCTTTTATGTTTCTTTAAATTTATTAGACTTTTTTTTATTAAAAGCTTTAAATTTGTTATTTTATATTAAATGAAATTTGGTGGGTGTGGCCGTAAAAATTGAGAAGATGGGATTTTTATTTGGAAAATTAATTGAGTTTTGGGAATAAATTCAGTTTTTGTGGGTTCAATTTTGTTGGATTTTTAGATAATTTTGATGGTTCAGGTGTCTTCACACTAGAGTCAAAGTTCAGGTGCATTCACATTAAGATTTTGTAGTTCAGGTGTCTTCACACTAGAGTTTTGAGGTTCAGGTGTCTTCACACTAAGATTTTGTGGTTCAGGTGCCTTCACACTTTATACAAATACGTCCTAACATATGCAAATATTACAGACAGTCCTAAAATTCCTTTAAAATTCAATCAATTTAAAATTTTACAACACCAATAAACTTTAATTGCATTAAACAAACTCAGCTGGAACAGCTTGTTGACCAGTTTCTCAAAATCGTATTATTTTTAAAAAAAGGAGCAGAATTTTTTTCACAGCAAAAAATGTCTTTTTTTGTGACAATAAATTCAGCCGTCCGCAGGTGCCTTTTCCATTTACTTTTCATTACGAATCCTTTTCAGAATTTTTTTCTCCCTCCGAAAAAAAGCTACAAATTTCACTGGAAAGGTCTTTTCGTATTAAATTTTTATGTCCGCATGAAATAAAAAAGTTTGTTTAGTGAAGGAAAAAAATTGTTTAACATTTAATGCTTTCTAATTGCTTTAAAGACTCAAGGGCAAGTCAATAATGTTGATGGGACGAAGATTAAATAGCTTTAAATGAAAGAGGATATTTTAGGGAAGTTTAGAAAGTCTTTTTTTTGGGAAGTCTAATGAGTGAGATGGAAGGGGTGTCTGTAAGAAAATTAAATTTAATGTTGTTGAAAATTGACTGAAATTGTTTAATTTTTAGGGATTTAGTGAAGTTTGAGTCTAGTGTGAAGACACCTGAACCTCAAAACTCTAGTGTGAATACACCTGAACCTCAAAACTCTAGTGTGAAGACACCTGAACCTCAAAACTCTAGTGTGAAGACATCTGAACCTTAAAACTCTAGTGTGAAGACACCTGAACCTTAAAACTCTAGTGTGAAGACACCTGAACGTCATAACTCTAGTGTGAAGGCACCTTAACCTGAAAAACTCTAGTGTGAAGACACCTGAACCTTAAAACTCTAGTGTGAAGACACCTGAACCTTAAAACTCTAGTGTGAAGACACCTGAACCTCAAAACCCTAGTGTGAAGACACCTGAACCTCAAAAGCTCTAGTGTGAAGACACCTGAACCTCAAAACTCTAGTGTGAAGACACCTGAACCTCAAAAGCTCTAGTGTGAAGACACCTGAACCTTAAAACTCTAGTGTGAAGACACCTGAACGTCATAACTCTAGTGTGAAGGCACCTTAACCTGAAAAACTCTAGTGTGAAGACACCTGAACCTTAAAACTCTAGTGTGAAGACACCTGTACCTTAAAACTCTAGTGTGAAGACACCTGAACCTTAAAACTCTAGTGTCAAGACACCTGAACCTCAAAACTCTAGTGTGAAGGCACCTGAACCTTAAAATCTTGTATAAATGCTGCTGAACTCTGTTTTAAGATGAAAATTGTATTACGCCTGAAGTAGCCCAATAAAATCATCCATAAAAGACTCAAAGAATTCCATCTTTATTTTCCTTTTAACTTTTTCCTATTTCATCAAAAAGAGGAAAAAATTTATTCAATTTCCAATTCAATTTTCGATTTCTTTTGAAATCATTTTTGTGACACTTTTAAGTAAGTCATAAATGAGCCTCTTTTTCGTCCTCCAATTTCTTCTTCTCCATCAGAAATTTTATCTGAATCTCCTCCCTTATCCAATCCCGAACGATCAAAAGCTTCTAAGAAGAAACTAAACAAAAAGAAATATTGAATACACATCACGGAAAAAGAGCGAACGAAATGGAGCTCGAAATCAATTGAATCAATTGCTCAAACAATTCCACTTGAATTGTAACACAATTGCCTTCAAGTACTTGACAAAATACGTTACACAACATCTACTTGAACACCAATTGTCGTGTTTAACATTAGGTGAGTGGGGTGAGGGTTTGCATCGAGTGGTGGATAATTTGAAGGAAATGGATTTGATGATGGCATTGAGTAATCTGAAGGATGTGAATTTTGAAGGTTTATGCGGTTAGAAAGTGAAGGTAAAAATATAATGTCATAAGATATTTAGGATTTAAAATAGCGGATCAAGAGCTACTTAAAATACAAAATAAAGGCTCAAAAGCTTTTTTTAATACAAAATTCAAAATGGCGGATCAAAAGATCCAAGAATTCCAAATGGAGGGATAAGAGTGTTCAAAATTTTAAAATGGCTGATTAAAATTTCAAAATGGCTGATCAAAAATTCAAAATGGCGGATCAAAAGCTCCTTTAAATACAAAATGGAGGAATAAGGATTAAAAAATAGATCAAAAGCTCTAAAAATTCAAAGTTGCGGAACAAACGATTAAAGAATTCAAAATGGCTGAATAAAAGTTCAAAATGGCTGATTAAAATTTCAAAATGGCGGATCAAAAGCTCCTTTAAATACAAAATGGAGGAATAAAAGTTCAAAATTGATTAAAAGCTACTTCAAATTTAAAATGATGGACCAAAAGATGCAAAAAATTCAAAATTTAAGGACAAAAGTTTTCAAAAATGTCAAAGTGACTGATTGAAAATTCAAAATGGCGGATCAAAAGCTCCTTTAAATACAAAATGGAGGAATAAAGATTACAAAATATATCAAAAGCTTTCAGAAATTCAAAATGGAGGAATAAAAGATCAAAATGGATCAAGAGCTACTTCAAATTCAAAATGGCGGACCAAAAGATGCCAAAAATTCAAAATTTAGGGACAAGATTTTTCAAAAATGTAAAATGGCTGATTAAAAACTCAAAATGGCGGAACAAAATTCCATTTTAGTACAAAATGGAGGATAATAATTTCAAAAAGTCAAAAAAGCTTCTAAAATACAAAATAAAGAAATTGAAGATCCTCAAAAGTTTAAAATTGCATAATAAATGCGAACATGTTGAGCAAAGACATCAACTTATAAACTAAATGCAATTCCATTCCAAATATCACTTCTAGCATTCAATAAAAAATAAAAACTTTTTATTCATTTCTTCATCAAACAGAAAAGTTCTCAAAAAATTCTAACCTTCAATTCACGACACACTCCGTTATCAAACTAAATAAAATATCACTCAAGAGGGAAAAAATGTTAAACTTTTCTTCTTCAACTTCTTTGTTCAAATAAATTTTTTCATCTCAGGAAGTATCATCATTTGAGGCACGAGAATTATGTGACAAGTGCTTCAAATATCAATGAAATAAATTTTTGTTGAGGGAATTTCATTTCAGTTTGTGAATAGAAACGAGAACAAGTCGAGGATGATAAGAAAGTTTAACAGCAAATTGAAAGTTTATAAGAGTAAATTGTGAGGAATGAAAAGTTTATTGAACGATATTTGAGGTTAGAAATGGAAATATGCTTTGAATTGAGATCAAAAAGTTGTTGGTTGTGAACATTTTGAGGTTATGTTGGAAATTTGATGGAATTATTGATTTCATAACCCGAATTTCCCTCCAAAATTGCACTTCTAACCTAAAAGTACTTCATGGAACCCTAAAGTAGCAAAATATTGAATTTTTTTGAGGTTATTTTAAGGTTAACTAAGCTCCCAAACCTAATTTTCCGCCACTTTTTGACTCAATCCCTTCCAAAATCTATCACTTTACCCAGTGCTGTCCAACCTTTTTTGAGCCACGGCACACATTGATGGTAAACCATGACCAAAACCGCACACAACGTGCGGTTCGTGTTATTTTCAAAGATTTTCTACGGCACACAGGTTGGACAACACTGACTTAACCTATCAGCAAACACCCACCCCAATTAGGGGTCATTCACTTATGACGTCCATCAAAAAATAGGATTTTTAGAACCCCCCTCCCCCCTTGTCACAAAATTTTAATTCAAAAAAATTTCTTTAATTTAAAGTGTCACAAAATCTCAGACCCCCCCTCCCCCCTCAATCATGGACGTCATAAGTGAATGACCCCTTATCAAATCCTCATAATTTTCCCATCCAAAACCAATCCATTGCCACTTATTAACTCAACATATCAATACCATGACCAATCCACAACAGACAGATTATGATTAATTCCACCTCAATCGTGCACATGAAACCAAGTCAATATGTTCAATCATAATCTATTGGATTTGATTACAAGGTAGATAAATAATATTGACCCGACGTTCATTGATTTGTGCTTGCATGTGGCTATGGCATGTAAGTTTCTGACAGCCAAACGGAGATTATTTATGAATAATTATGCGAATGCTATGGCGTGGTAGAATGAAAATTTGGATGTGGATATAAGCATGGCTGATTACTCTTGTGGAGATTTTGTGTGAACTTTTTAAGGTTATGAGCTCTGTTCAGCTTTTAGCACCAACATTTGAGGTTATTTGGAGCTATCTTGTACAATTTTGAGGTTAGGTTTCAAACTTTGAGGTTATGTTGAAAGATGCAAACTTTTGAGGTTAGGATCTAATTTTTCGAGGTTATGTGCAAAATTGAGATTATTTTACTGCTTTTTGAGGTTATGAAATTAATTTTGAGGTTAAGATGACAAAATTTGAGCTTATGTTACAGTTTCTGAGGTTATGATACAATTTTTGAGATTATATCCATAATTTTGATACAAAAGTCTCCACAAAGAACATTCAAGCTAATTTAATATCCCACAAAAGCCGTATCGAACATGAATATTAAATTGTGTGCGAACATAGTGAATTTCATTAAGTAATTCTATAAACTATTCATGAACGCTGGATATAATGATGATAATAGCAATCAAGTATAATTATAATGGTGACTACTTAATTTCTCTCCCACTCTGATCCTTTTTTTGTGTTCGTGTATGGGTCACTTTTGGATGACTTTTTGTTTTACATTCATAATGGTGCTTGTGCTTTTCATTCTTGTTCTGCTGATGATGTAAATATTCAGTTGAGAATCTTTTTTGTGGCGAATTTATTCAAGAGGATATTTTTTGGTTGTAAAAGTATAATTAACATTATTGCTGGTCTTTAAATGACCAACGGAGCATGTTTTTGGTTGGGATAGCTAAAATTGAGCAATTTTATTGTTTAAGATAAGAAAATTGGCGTTGAATGGAAATTTCAGCAAGCTTTAAATCATTTTATTAGGTAATGTTGATTTTTCAGGTGCCTTCACACTAGAATTTTGAGGTTAAGGTGTCTTTACACTAGAATTTTGAGGTTAAGGTGCCTTCACACTAGAGTTTTGTGGTTAAGGTGCCTTCACACTAAAATTTTGAGGTTCAGGTGCCTTCACACTAGATTTATGAGGTTCAGGTGCCTTTACACTAGATTTATGAGGTTCAGGTGTCTTCACACTAGAATTTTGAGGTTAAGGTGTCTTCACACCAAGTTAAAATATCCAAAATACTCCTCAGTGAAGCTCAATTTAATTCAAAACCAAATAATCGATCAACGTTTACAGAATATTCACCCAAATCTAGTTCAATCAGCTCCAATTTCCTTTCCTTTTGAAATCGAATCAAATTTCCCATCAAAATACAAACAGTTCAAACTCAAACTCAATATTTTATCTCAATTTCTCCGTCAGTTAGGAAATTATGTCAATAAAATGAAATTTCAAAACCCTTTTTTGCCATCCCACTTTGAGATATCACATTCTCTTTTAGTAGCTACAAAATGTGACATCACACAACCTGTGACCTGAAATATTATCCATTATTACTTCCTCTTTATCCTCGTCATCATCATCACAAATTATTATTGAACTAGCATGAATGGTAAACCTTCTCAATGCAAATCTCTTCTTAATCTTTTTATACACTGTGGCCTTCTTATAATTCATTTATTTATTCCTAGACAGAATGTTTGAAAAGGGATTCTGTGTGGTAAAATATTGATGCCTTGTGGTGATTTTGATGGGATTTTGAGGTTTCGATAGAATTTTTTGAGGTTATGTCTTCAAATTTTAAGGTTAAGTCTTCAAATTATGAGGTTATCATGAAACTATTGAAGCTTAGTTACCAAATTTTTAGGTTAGGTTCCAAAAAATAGAATTTAAGCTCCCGTGCGCCATTTTCGGGAGAGACAGTAAACTATTTACCAAAATATGACGCACGAGTTTTCAAATTTTTCCTCCTAATTCTCCTAAAATTCACACAAACATCCACTCAACTTATCCTCATATTTTCCCAGAAAACAGAATAAAATTTGAGCCTACATAATTCCACCATGATTAGAGCATCTTTCCTTCCCAATTCCATGAATATTTCTTATCCTACTCTAAATCCATTTGATGTCATTCGAGAGACACATCACCAACAGCAGTGTATCCTCTCTCTCATAGAATTAAATTTTTTTGTATGTCTTTTATCAAAAAGTGTGACTTGACACGCACACAACATGACAACGACATTATCACCACTTGAGACTATGTGAGACAATTTACTATAAAAAAATAAAAAAAATGTTTGTGAGATAAAGGAACGAAAGAGATGAAAGAGGATGGCAATGAACAAAAAATTGTATACTTGAGTCTGAAGGTGGAAATTTCTCATGAAAATTTGATATTCTTTTGAGTATGACTTGAGATGAACGAGGATAATGATGACGGTTGTAAGGAAAAAAGTAGTGGAGTAATTGGATTGTGGTGTCTAGAGCGCATTTTTAGAATTTATTATTTCAACTGAATTGAGCAGATTGGTTATTGAAAACCTAACCTCAAACTCAAAATTTCAAGATTTCGCGCCAAAATTTCCAATTTAACATTAAAGCTAAGAGTCTATCAAAAAAAACTCCCCATTCCATCTCCATAAATCATAATAATAATCACAAGACATCGACAAAAATGTCAAAACATCACAAAATCCAACAAAAAGCTCGAAACAAAAAATATAAATAAACAGTAAAGTCGACGAGAGCTCAAAACATTGACAATAAATGGAAAAGAAAACAAAACTTTTATGATAATGTAATAAGCTTACATAATCATCAGAGCTTTTATTGATTGAAGCTATATTTTATGCTTTTTTGCTTCCATTTCTTTCACAAGAAGTTAATTTTGATATAATAGGCTGCTAATTGAGATGAATTTTGTGACATTGAGGGACGAGCTATGATAATTAGTAGATTGTAATGCTTTGTGAGTTTAGAGCGCCATTTGTTGAATTTTGGAGCCAAGTTTGTAATTTTTGAGGTTATGTTTTTAAATTTATTATCAAATTTGATGTTAGAATTATAATTTTGGCGCTAAAGAAGCATTTTTGAGGTTATTTTCTTAGTTTTGGCGCCAAATTTGTAATTTTGAGGTTAGTTCCTAGTTTGGATGCAAAATTGTTATTTTTGAGACTAGAAACAGAATTATTACTCAATGGATGAGACATGCACTGCCCAATGAGACCAACCCACCCCACATTCCCCTAATATTCCTCAACTTACAACCAATTTTCCACCATTCATTTTCTTCATTCAAAGCCTCAATAACTCATTATAATTAATCAATATTTCTTCTCTCAATAAATCTTTTCTAATTATTTGCCATAATTTACCCATTCAGCTCTCATTTTTCTTCTTCCTCTTAATAACATTTCCATCTTTTCCATTACTTTTACTTCCTTTTCAGTTCCATTCAACATTATTTGTGTACACATTTATGAGTCTCTTATTTTAATTGAAGATATTCATTCATATTTTCTTCTTGTGCTGGTTTTTTTGTTCTTCCTACATTCCTACTCGTCTGAAATGATGAATTATAATTGCAGGAAGAAATGGCAGTAGAAGAAGAAAATCGAAAGAAATGTTGGGCGGAAAAACAACTGTGAAGAGGAAAAATGTGCATGAGAGGAAGGAAGTGGAGCTTGAGGCCTTTTGAGTGGTGATTATTGCGTATTAAGGAATGAAAAATGAGGAAATATGTTAAACTTTTGATTCGACTGAGCATTCTTCAGGCTGAGCGTCTCTTCAGCTGTGCGTTCGTTTGGCTGAGTATCACTTCAGCTGTGCGTTCGTTTGGCTGAGCGTCACTTCAGCTGTGCGTTCGTTTAGCTGAGCGTCTCTTCAGCTGTGCGTTCCTGTGGCTGAGCGTCACTTCAGTTATACGTTTGTCTGGCTGAGCGTCAATTCAGCAATGCGTTCCTTTGGCTGAGCGTCACTTCAGCTATGCGTTCCTTTGGCTGAGCGTCACTTCAGCTATGCGTTCCTTTGGCTATACGTCACTTGTGGCTGAGCTTCACTTCAGCTGTACGTTCATGAGGCTGAGTGTCACTTCAGCTATGCGTTCATTTGGCTGAGTATCACCTCAGTTATGAGTTCCATTAGCTGATCATCAGAATTTGCTTCTTCAGCTGAGCAACCCTTCTGTCACAGTTTCAGCTTTAATTTCATTCTTAACCCGCCCATAAATATTCCTTAATGAGACCTTCTGCAAAAGAAAAATCTCTAGAAGCACCACATTTGGTTATCACAGCGGCATATTGTCGCATATTAATGTCACGACTATAAACCGTTCTTCTTTTGCATTAGTGCTTACTTCCACAGCATACATCCGCTGTAAAAGCGCCAGTCGAAACTATTATACAGACGAAAAAGCCACTAAAGTACTTCTCAGTAGTATTTACGACAAACATTAATGAGACTAACGACTGCGACGATAACAGTGAAGCTGATAATTAAAAACATGAGAAGCAAAGAGAATGAGATGGAAACATTCACAAAAAGCTGTGTTAATTATTCAAACCAATTCATATGGCAATGGCTTTTTGTTTGTCTTATCTCTCCATCTCTCTCACTCGCATTTCCTTTCTCTCTTTTCCTCATTTTTCGCTTTTATCTAGCCATTAAAATTGTGTGTTGTGTACTCAACAGCTAACACTTCATAATTCATTATGCTGCTTTTTAGCGCATTTTCCTTAGAAAGTAATGCGCTTAAAGGTCCACTTTGGCTGGCTGGCTGGCCCGCTGGCTGGCCCGCTGGCTGGCCCGCTGGCCCGCTGGCTGGCCTGCTGCCTCAAAAACTCGGCAGAGGAAGCACGTAGAGACTTCGGGTTTTTTGCATTAAATAGCTGCTATTTCGTAGGGGTGCGCAACGTATTTAGTTTTTTAAAACTCCCTACCAAAACTTAATTAAATTAACTTTTCTGTTTTTGGTGTAAAAAATCACTGACGTTGGATTAGTCAAAGTTTAACGTGACGCTTAAAAAGAATACTTATATTAAAAAACCCTTCAAGTCGTGGGTTCGATCCTCTCCGCGGGCAACTTTTTTTTACACTTTTTTGATTCTTTTTTACACTTTTTTGATGTTTTATGATATTTTATGATTTATTAATGCATAATTAAATTTTTTTGAGTCATAAAACAGCAAAAAAGTACATTTTTGCATAAATTTTATTTTCTCGAAATGTAAATGTATGTAGAACCATACAAATGTTGCTGTCATTACTTGTGAAGTATAAGTGACAGATTTAATTTGTACTAAAACCATACAAATGTTTTGAAATAGCTTCCGGAATTTTTTTCAGCTACAACTATATATTTCAAGCATTTATGCTATGTTTTCAATTCATTTGGGGAAATAAATTAAGTGGGTACTTATTTTTACATTCTGAATTATGGATTTATTTACTGATCTGTGCGGGAAAATGCGCTTAATTCCCTCGATGTATAACACGACGACTTTCTACATCTTTTGCTATACATTTTTAATGCTTTCGTTTTTTTTTCACCAAGTTCTGAGTGGATAAAATGTTTTTAGGTTAAATTGACTAAAGAGAAACAATTTTTGTTTTAGGTGTTGAATGTTATTTTGGTTAGTTAGGCATTTTAAACTGTTGTTGGAATTCTTTAATGATGCTTTTTGTGATGATAATGTTGCTTCGGAGTACTTTTGTAGGTTTTTGGAGTCTTTTTTGGGCTGATGGTAAAATTTTTTGTGTGGTTGAGAGTCGTTATGAAGCTAAGTGTCTTTTTCGAGCTGAACGACAAAATAAATATGAATGTCACTCTCAAGCTGAGCGTTAATCTCAAGCTGAACGTCAGTTTCTAGCTGAGTGTCATTCTAAGCTAAGAGTCTCGAAATGAACATCAAAATAAATCTAATTGTCACTCTCAAGCTGAGCGTTAATCTCAAGCTGAACGTCAGTTTCTAGCTGAACGTCATTCTAAGCTAAGAGTCTCGAGCTGAACGTCAAAATAAATCTGAATGTCACTCTCAAGCTGAGAGTTAATCTCAAGCTGAACGTCAGTTTCTAGCTGTGCGTCATTCTTAGCTAAGAGTTTATCTCGAGCTGAACGTCAAAATAAATCTGAATGTCGCTCTCAAGCTGAGCGTTAATCTCAAGCTGAACGTCAGTTTCTAGCTGAGCGTCAAATTAAATCTGAGTGTCAAGCTGGGCGTTAATCTTAAGATGATTTTCAATCCATAGCTGATATTCAGTTTAAAGCTGAGTGTCAGCCTCAAGAAAAAAAATTTCTCTTGAAATTGAAACCTCATTTAACATTTCAATATTAACATTTTCTAATTCTGTATACAGCATCAAAAGCTCACCAACATTGTATCCATGTGCCCTAAAGTTATTTGATCTAAATTGTTGCTGCTGCTTTTCATCATAATATGAATCTGTTTTTTTTTTTGTTGAATGAGAAATGATGAGAAAAGAATTGAATTTTTTTCTTCTGTTTTTGTGTTGGATGAAAATGAATTAATGACTGAATGAGCTTAAAGGGGGTTTTGTGAATTAATTGTTGTGTCAACATGGATGAATAAGTGATAGGGAAAATTATTAAAGGATTGCAGATGAATGAGGAGTGGAAGATTGGTGGATGGCAGCAAAATATCAAAAATATTTCATTTTGTATCACAAATCAAACAATTTAGGAATGTTTTTGATGTTGCCAAGAAGACTGAGATATAAATATGAGAAAAGCATCTGAAGAAGCCCACACAGGGACATATATTAAATTAGAAAATAAAATTTTGTGTAGGATTTTCTGCCTTTTGGTACAGAAATTTATGAATTTAAATAAATCTTTAATGTTACTAGATGGAATTGTCTACAAATATAGAACAATCCTCAAATGTAAAAAAAGATCTGCAAAAAAGTTTGGACCCTTTTTTTAATTTTTTAAAACAATTTTTATCAATTTAAGCGTTTTTTTGCTGTTCTCTTCGAAAATTTTATTTTTATGCTGACGTCCATTTAAAAGATAATAGGATCAATTAGTAGTTTGAGCTGTCTTTTATTGCTCTGTATGCTTCCGTCGTTATGGAACAAATTTTGCAAAAAAGAAGATAAAACAATTTTCAAATTGAAAAGCTGATTTTTTTTGCCTTTTTGGGAGGATGTTGAACAAATGCGAATAAATTGTTGCGGGAATCAAAATCAACCCCTAAATTATTCACCAAAATCCACCAAAACCCAAAAATAAACTTACATCAAACGATTTTGTCACGAATCTCAAATTAGTTCAGTCAACCAAAAATAAAAAATAATTGAATGAAAAACATTGAAACGTGTCTCGTTGTTTTACATGTCAATAAATCACAACAATTTCTGTATCTGTTGCTGAATATTTTATGAGATTAATTAAAATTTAAATCATGACTTTTTGAGTAGCGCGAGGATTTTGTTGATGAAAATTGAAAATAAATTAAGGAAGAAGAGTTTATGAAAATTACGAGTTGAATACTTAATGATGTGGTGGATGACAGGTGGAAGTTGTGGACTATAAAAGTGTAAATCAGGAGCATAATCAAGTGCAGGGGGTTGTTCAGGGTAGGATTTGAGGTCTGTTTATATTCTAGCAAATAAAAATAATCTGACGATGTTGAAGAGTCCACGAAGTCTAAAGTGTAGAGTAGGAGGTCAAGAGTCTACAGCTGAAGGTCCAAAGGGTAGGTTAAGGGGTCCAAAATCAAAGAAAAAGGACAGTTTTACGGTTGGATTTACAAGTGTCTATATTTAAAGATTTAGCAGTTAATGGAGTCCAGAATTCAAAAGGGAGGAGTAAAAAAGGTTCAGAATCCAGATTGAAAAGTCAAAAAGTTCCAATATCCAGATTATAATGTCACTTTTGACCTAAAATAGAAGGTCCAGAATCTAATTTTGAAAAACCAGACTTTAAATTGCGCCTCGCTAGCTTGGACTATAAAATGACTTCATATGCACATTTCATTCTAATAATAAAGTTTCTCATCTAAACCTCTCATCTGTACCCCCATCCAAGTCCAAAATCCCCCTCCTCCCCTTAACCTATAAGACACAGACATCAACCCAACTAAACTGAACAATTCATGTGAAAAATGATGAAAATTCGTGCACGAGAAGATTGATTATGGTAATGAAAATGTCACATGTTATCTTTTCGTTTACACATGAAAAGATTAAGTAATGCACATGTAAAAAAATTATGTCAAAACGAAAGACACACGTGGAAAGAAAATTAAAGTGATTTTTGAAAGAAAATCTTGTGACGTGGATTTGGAGACGGCTGTGAATGTTAAATGTGAGGAATATGAATGAATGGAGGGATTATGTTCTGATATGTTGATGCGATTAGCTGAGTTGATGAGATGAGATTGTGAAAGGAAATTTTTAGGGTGGGGTGAAAAATTAATTTTTTGGAAGACAGAGTGACGACAGGGGGTAAGGTGTGATTTTTAATGATTTTCTGATGTTTCAGAAAACAAAGCTACCATAAATATTCAACATAACCTCAAGATAGTCAAAATCTAACCTAAAAATTCAACATAACCTCAAAATGTTCAAAACCTAACCTCAAAATTCAACATAACCTCAAAATAGTAAAAACCTAACCTCAAAATAGTAAAAAACTAACCTAAAAATTCAACATAACCTCAAAATGTTCAAAACCTAACCTCAAAATTCAATATAATCTCAAAAAGTCAAAACCTAACCTCAAAATTCAACATAACCTCAAAATGTTCAAAACCTAACCTCAAAATTCAACATAACCTCAAAATGTTCAAAACCTAACCTCAAAATTCAACATAACCTCAAAATGTTCAAAACCTAACCTCAAAATTCAACATAACCTCAAAATGTTCAAAACCTAACCTCAAAATTCAACATAACCTCAAAATGTTCAAAACCTAACCTTAAGATAGTCCAAACTTAACCTCAATATTCAACATAACCTCAAAATAGTAAAAAACTAACCTAAAACCTAATCAAAATTGAACCTAAAAATTCAACATAACCTCAAAATAGTAAAAAACTAACCTAAAAATTCAACATAACTTCAAAATGTTCAAAACCTAACCTAAAAATTCAACATAACCTCAAAATTCCATCCCAACCCATTCAATTTTCAACCCTTTTTTAAAGAGTTCACAAACTATCTGAAACAATCTATCAAAATACCTATAATAATCCATTCTTCATGAATTCTTTATACCTAACTCTACCCCAACGACACCACATCAACACAGAATTTCCATTAAACATTATTTCCACTGCATATCCTTGTATAATCCAGTGTATAATTTTAGATAACTACATGATTGTATGTTTATTCCTTCAGAAATAATTATAGAATAAGTCAAATTAATGCGTATAAGCTAAAGCTCATGTTTGTTCCTTGTTTGTGTGTCTGACATTGTTTTTGACTTTGACATGCGACGGTGACTTGACTTATATTGTTTGTGAATTTATGTGTGGGAAAAATATAAAAATACTTGCTTGATTGTGAATTATTTTGAATAAAGCACGTGTTTTTAGGATTTGAAGCTATTTTTAGGGGATATGAACATGTTTTTGGAGGAATTTTAGGGAGATGATGTCCATTTACATGGCAAGTGGGTTAACATTAGAGTATATATGCATAATTTAACCAAGAAACCCATAAAAATTGAAAAGAAAAATTGTGCGCTATTTTTGGAAGAAACTTTAATGTTTTCCCAAAAACTGGCGCACGTAAAATTTTTTCTGTATTTTTAGATGAACAACATTCTTTTTGAGGTAAGCTCCCAAAAACACCTCTGAACCAGCAGCAAAATTCCTCTAACAACTCCAAAATATTACATTTATCACCCCAACCAACATTAACCCTCATCGATTTCCATCAATTATATCCTAACGACAATTATTGTTCCTTTATTTCCATAATTTACGGCTCAGTTTATTTATTGATAAGTCATTTCAACTGACAATGTTATCATTATTATTATTATTATTACCATTGCGTAATTGCTACCCGCCAGTTAAGAACCCTCCCACACTGTGTCGTACAAAACAAGAACACAGAAATGCCGAAAAGTAGGAGGAAAGGAATTTTTTTTTTTGAATTATTGACGGAAGATTTTCCTTATTTCGTTGTTCTTGTCATGTTTATCAATATTGAATGAATGATTACTTCGAAAATGTCAAAAGTCTTCTTTATTTTAAGAATTTTGTGTTGCTGTTTAGTATTATTTGGGTAAATGAGTGATAAAATGATGATAGCTTCAAGCAAATAATAAGTTTAGACATTAATTAAGACACAAAAGTATCAAATTGTCACAATTATTCCATTTGTTACACTCGACGTCTCCAATTTCATCAACAAAAGCTTCCTCGAGCAATTTTTAATGCAAATTTATCACTCTTCTCACTCGCAGCCATTAATTTAGCTTAAAGTCGTCTTGTCTGCTTTTCGCAGGAGTGGAAGAAAAAATCAAAATATTTTCTCGTAATCTGTGTCATTAATCTAATTACATTCCATCACATCTCGTTAGACTTAAAATTATTACATGAACATCACTTTGAATCATGTCATGAGATACGATAAGGAAAAGGGTAGCTTTTAGTGACTTGTGATGAATTTAGGTGCCTTCACACTTGAGTTTTTGTGGTTCAGGTGCCTTTACACTAGAGTTATGAGGTTCAGGTGCCTTCACACTAGAGTTTTGAGGTTCAGGTGCCTTCACACTAGAGTTCTTAATGTTCAGGTGCCTGCACACTCAATTTTTTGAGGTTCAGGTGCCTTTACACTAGAGTTCTTAAGGTTCAGGTGCTTTCACACTCAATTTTGAGGTTCAGGTCCCTTCACACTAGCATTTTTGTGGTTCAGGTGCCTTCACACTAGAGTTCTTACGATTTAGGTGCCTTCACAATAGAGTTCTTAAAGTTCAGGTGCATTCACACTAGAATTCTTAAGGTTCAGGTGCCTGTACACTCAATTTTGAGGTTCACGTGCTTTCACATTAGAGTTTTTCCCTAACAAATCCCATTTTTCATAAAAAAAACTCATAAAAATGGCATTTTAAAGTTAATCGGTCATGAATCCTTCTCATACATCTGCTTGCATATGAAAGTAATTCAAAAATGACTGATGCAGATGTAATTTAATGTTGATTGATGGCGTGAATGAAAGCTATTTCACTTATGTGCTAGAAAAAGATGTAGAAAAAATCTCACACCCCGTCGATTTTTGCCCTTTTCTCGTATAATTTTTTTTTGTGAGAGGATTTAACTCTTCCCATGGCTTTCAATCTTCTTTATATTCAGATTTTATGAATGCTGAAATGTGTGAGTGGATATATGTGAGAAGATAAATAGATTCATCCTCATAATGCTCATGATGATGATGGTTATGTGTGGATGGTACAGTATTTATGTCTGTTAGATAATTTTAGACTGCTCGTGTGAGGATAATTGAAATTGAGAATTTAAATATTTTAGGAGATATAAAGTGATTTTTTAAGAGTTTACAAAATTTGACTCTAGTGTGAAGACACCTGAACCTCAAAATTCTAGTGTAAAGGCAACTGAACATTAACCTCAAAATTCTAGTGTAAATGCACCTGAACCTCAAAATTTTAGTGTAAAGACGCCTTAACTTCATAAATCTAGTGTGAAGACACCTAAACTTCAAAAATATAATGCAAAGACACCTGAACCACACATGCCACAACCTAATAAACAACAAAATCTTCCAACATCAAATTCTGTCACCAGAAAAGCCCTAAAAATTCATCATCGATGACACAACTCATTAAGCATCACAAAATGTTGAATAAAATTTATTGTCTAAAAATAAATCAAGCAAATAAAATTCAAATTCTTATTCATGACAAGAAAACCAGGTCAAAGGCACAAGAATATTTTATCTCCGACCTTTTTTTCTTCCTTATTCGGATGATTAAAGCTCACAGACATGCACACGCAACATATATACAGGCATAAAATATTTTCATTTCGTTTTTTTTTCTACGTCTCACAAATGATGCGAATAAAAATTGTTAAATGAAATGAAAAGATTCAAATTAGGAAATGATCAACATTACAATGAATTTTTCTTATTCGTGCTTTGGAGACGTTTTTGAGATATTGAGACGTAAAAAGTTTTATTTGATATTTGGGATTAAGATACTTTGTGAAGTTTTTTGTGTTCATTTTCGTGAGTGTTGTTGAAGCTTGTTTGGAAATGAGTTGCTTTGGGGTTATGTTTATTGACTGAAATTATTCAACTTTTAGGTTATGTAACTTTGAGAAAAACGCGCTTAAAATTAATCCAAATTCCTAAAATTGAGCTCAAAATGTGTCAAATTTGAGAAAAACGCGCTACAAACTTTTCAAGTTTGAGAAAAACGCGCTAAAAGGTTTCCAATTTGTGAAAAACGAGCTCAATATTTTCCATTTTGAGAAAAATGCGCTCAAAACTTTCCAACTTGAGAAAAACGAGCTCAAAATTTTTACCTTTTGAGAAAAACTCGCTCAAAATTTTCCATTTTGAGAAAAACGCTCTCAAAAGTTTCCAACTTGAGAAAAACGAGCTCAAAATTTTCCATTTTGAGAAAAACGAGCTCAAAAGTTTCCAACTTGAAAAAAACGAGCTCAAAATTTTTACCTTTTGAGAAAAACGCACTCAAAATTTTCCATTGTGAGAAAAACGCGCTCAAAATTTTCCATTTTGAGAAAAACGAGCTCAAAATTTTCCATTTTGAGAAAAACGCGCTCAAAATTTACCATTTTGAGAAAAACGCACTAAAAAGTTTCCGATTTGAGAAAAACGAGCTCAAAGCTTGCCTAACTTGAGATAAATACACTCATAAAATGATATTTTGATACAGTTGCTATATATCCCCTCCAGTCCACCCAACTTCCACGTCCTTGACCGCCATCCACACCAACCTTCATTCAACTTTCAAACTTCTGTCTATTCAAATATCAAAAATTACCCTTCTTATGTAAAAAATTCACTTTCTTTAAGTGGAAAACTTTTTCCCTTTTCTCTCTACTTATGTCGAAACCATCACTTGTTCCATTTATTTTGCTTACTGTGTGGCTCACTTATTGGTCACAAAAGTGGAAAAGTTTTTCTTCTTCGTTGACTTTTTTCTATTTTCAACTTTTTTTTAAAAAAAAAGAAAATGCGTCAAATGTGAACTTGATCAATGAATAAATGAAAGATTTCTTCGAATGGAAAATTGATGGAGGTTAAATATTCATAAATTCTATTTTTTGATAGGTTTTGAGTCTACGTGATGGGTTGGGTGGTGAATATTTTACTACTAGTTGGTGCATGGAATGAAATTTGAGGATTTTTAATCGAATTTGGTCAAAAGTCAGGCATATTCTATGAATTTGGAAAAGTCCGTCAGAAATCTGACAAAATCCGCTAGAAATCTGACAAAATCCGTCAGAAATCTGACAAAATCTGCTTAAAATCGAGAAAAATAACCTAAAAATCTGACAAAATTCCCATACAAGTCCAATCTCCACGCAACTCAATCAAGATAATTAACTACCAAAGCTCACTGGTTCAATGTTTCTCGTCACACATCAATGACTCAAACAAACTATTTTCACAAAAATTTTCATTTGAAATAAAATTAACTTCGGTCCAAGTGCTTTGAGTCCTCAGTTAATGGCAGAAATTAATTACAGGTCAGCAGAGATGAAGGAAATGTTGTTTTTCAATGTTCTGTTCAATGTGCAGAAACTTTTGCTCACCGGAATGAAAGAGTTGCAGAAAATCGATTGAGTTTGGAAACGGAATAGAAAACAAGTAATAAAGGCATGATGAGAGGGTGTCTAAGGCGCATTTTTTGGGAATGCTTGATGATTTGGTAAAAATATTAAAAATTTGAGAGAATAAATTGAAAAATTCATTAGAAATAACAAGTAATAAAGTCACTAGTAAATTGAACATAGAGCGCATTTTTCAGAATTTTTGAGCAAATCTTGTCATATTTTACACAAAAGCCTAAAAATCAATTTTCTAGATTAAAAATGAAATTTCAAGTACGAAAGTCACTCCAGCAGTGCATATAAAGCGCATTTTAGAGGCAACGTACCAAGAACTTGTAAACATAACCTTAATTAGTTTGCAAGACCTGAAACTCAACAGCACAACATCCCTCAAGCAACACAAAACAATGCATTTGCAACTTTATTTAGAAATTCCATCCACAATCCCAACAATCCGCATTCATAACCTACATTTCAGTTCGCATAATTTTCTGCATCTGACACGAGAACAAAAATTTTGTTGAACAACAAAAAGTAACTTCCATTAATTCTACAAATTCATTTTTCAAGCTCTTTGTACGAGAATAAATCCATAGGAAATTCTTCTAATTGCATGCGATTGCAGATGCTGTTGCCATTGGACAATTTTATTTATGCGATGGAAGATAACAATGGAAATTTTTAGTTGAAAAATGTTTTTCAGTTTCTGTTCTATACTGTTGGTTTTATTTATTGCCATGGTTTTTGTGCTACTTCAATGACTGCTTTTCTGATAAAATTAAGAGAATATTTTTCATCGATGATTGTTGTTGTGGGTACAATGGGGGGTCCTTAGGTCACCCCCCTCCCATCGATATCAAAATTCAATACAAATTTTTAGCTTTTTACTTATTTTTAAAATCGAAAAATTAATTTTTTACAGAAAAATGATGAAGATTAATCGTACAATCGTTACAGTGCAGTGATTTTTCTAAAAATAAAAAATTGGGCACCCCTCCTTCAAAAATCCTGGCTATACCCCTGGGTCCTTACTACGGGTCAGTGTTTTTGAAAGTGTTTACTGGATCTGGTCTCTTTGTGCGTCTTTTATCTGAAAGTTCTAGGTCATGTCACTGTCTGAACCACCAACTCTGGTTCAAAATAATAATTTCTATCTCTAAAATTATATTTTACTCAAATAAACCAAAAAACCTTCAATTCTGCAATTCTTCATTCATTTCTCAAATTACCACCACAAAAACCAATTTAATTTCATCTTTATTGTTAGATAAATTCCTCAAAAAAACCCGATATCATCATCATCTGTTACATTTACTGCTTCATTATTTTATTTCATTTCATTATTTTCGAAAATAAAAAATTTTCTCATCAATTTTTCTCTTTTGTGTAATTTTTACGAGAAGAAATTCTTTTTTTTTTCATTTAAAAAATTGCGGAATAAAAAATGCACAAAGTAGCAGCAAAGACTAGACAGCAATGAGTCTGAGAAATTATATATTGTGTTCTACTTTCGATGCTCGTGTGCATGCATCCTTACGTTATATAAGTTGTGCTGGATGTGGTGATTGCATAATGATGATGGTTTATGGGAGGGGGGGGGGGGGCTATTAGGTGTTCAAGAGCAAAAATGGAAATTTATCTCAAAATTTCAACAAGATTCATAAAATGCGCTCTAAATTTTACACTTAAAAATTTCCTTACTTGTATTTTCCTCCATTTCCTTCCCCATGTTCCATAAAATACCATTCTGTAACTAACATTATAAAGAACATGAGAAAAGATGGATGAACATCCTCTAACTGCATATACACATAAGAATATAAAGGAAAGAGATAGGAGAGCGTAGAATGAGGAGATATTGCACCGAGCAGTGCAATTAAGGAAGCTCAAAAAAACGTTCTCGCTGTGTCATACTCAATTCATACCGTATGAGAAATTATGTACTAAAGCAGATGCTGCAAGTGAACATGGTAATCTAAAATTAATGGATGAATAGCACAAAAGTGGCATTATTGGTTATATGCTGGGATGGCGTAGGTTACTGTGTTTGTTTGTGTATTTTTGTAGTGGGTTGGATTGAGTGGAGTATTGTAAGATAAAGTGGAGACTGAGTTGACTGAGTTGACTTTAAAGAATTTTTGTGATAACTTTATGCGATAAATTGAAATAACTTTTTAACCTCCCCCCCTCCCCCTTTTGTCACAAACTGTCACAATCTTCAACTTTGTTACGTAACATATTAAAATATTATTGGGAAAACAATAAAAAATGAAAAAAAGTAAAACCCTCAAGCTTCCAAATCTTCATAATTTGAAAGAAATTAAGTTTTTTTAAATATATTTTAATCAAAAAATACGAATTTATTATTATGCACTCATATTTTAATGGATTTTGGCTATATTTTATCGAAAATTTAAAAAAAACTTCATTAATGGAGAACGTAACAAATTGTCACATTTTCTCTTTTGACTTTTGACAGATTTTCTGAATTTTGCGTGATTATTGGCGGATTTTTTTAAAAATTTTCGAGACTTTTGACGAACTTTTAAAAGTTTGTCAGACTTTTAATGGAATTTTTAATTTTTGGCAGACTTTTGGCGGACTTTTTCAAGTTTGACAGACTTTTGACGGATAAGTCAAAATCTCAAACCAAATGTCCACCCAAAAACTCAATTTAAAACAATTTTCACTCAAATGACACCAGAAATGCTCAGCATTCACTGATCTAATTTACATTTAGATATTCAGTGCAATAAAATCTTCACATTAACGCCCACACTGTTCGGAAAAATTTTATTTTCAATTCTTGATCTCTTTTTTCTTTCAATGTAAATTCAATAATTGTAATTTGATTTGATGAAAATTGAATATAAAATGTTTTACGAGATGTTTTATTGAGTTGTTAAAGAGAAGTTTTTCTGTTGGGAATTCAGTCACGTATTGAGAGAATAAAAGTGTTGCTGCGGATCGAAGATGTCAATTTGTATCGTAATTTGTCATGTGAAACTTCTTGGGATGTCAAATGTAGGTGCTAATGTATTAAGTTTAATAAATTTCCAAAGAATTTGACTCATTTTCATCTCAACACCCCAGCTGAACACCTTCTAATTAGAACTTAATTCAATTTTCGTCTAAATTGTTTTCCGATAGAAACTTTTCCTCCCACCCGCAAATTTTCATGCTTAAGACTCAAGTGTCTAATTTATTTCAACATAAAAACTTTTTCTTCTCAACAACAACAGCAACTTTAACACAATTAAGAGAAACAAATTTGTTTCTTAATTAATTTTTAATTGAATTAAATTCGAATTGAATTGTTTAGTTGAAATGAATACCTTGGAGGGTAATTTGTAGTTGTTTATTAGATGCTTGATTCTAAAGTGTTGTTTTGAAGACACAATTGGGGTTTGATGAGATCTGTGAGGTTATGTTGATGATTATTATTATTATTTCAATATTAACATAAAAATGATGATAAGTTTGACAATTCTATAAAATTTAGAAAAATCCGCCAAAAATCTGTCAAAATTTAAAAAATCTGCCAAAAATCTGTCAAAATTTAAAAAATCTGCCAAAAATCTGTCAAAATTTAAAAAATCTGCCAAAAATCTGTCAAAATTTAAAAAATCTGCCAAAAATCTGTCAAAATTTAAAAAATCCGCCAAAAATCTGTCAAAATTTAAAAAATCCGCCAAAAATCTGTCAAAATTTAAAAAATCCGCCAAAAATCTGTCAAATTTTAAAAAATCTGCCAAAAATCTGTCAAATTTTAAATAATACGCCTCAAGTCTGACATAATTCAGAAATTTTCATTAAAAGTCTGTCAAAATTCCAAAATTTTTATAAAATTCCTGAAAAAATAAATCAAACTTTCCTATAATACAATGTCAATTTAAAAATAAATCTATTTTCTCCTCGTCAACAGCAACGAAGCTCATGACTATTCTTATCTTGAATTCCATGATTCACATTTAAATGACGAGACGAGAATATTTCAGAAATTCTCGAGATTCTGTCAATTGAATCACAGTTTAAATTATTCTATTGCAAATAATAGAATGGAACTTTTATTAGTGATTGTGAAAAATGTGCAATAAAAAAGTATTTTGTTGTGAAATTTTTGTATTTTTATGAAAGAAAATTGAAATTCAATTCAATTAAAATCAGAGTTTTGTGAAGAATATAAAATCAAATTTGATAAGATTGGTTAAAAATTTTCTGTAAAATTCGAATTCAAATCCTTATCAACCATAAAATGTTAAATATTATTAATCATAAATCCATATTTTCAATAATAACTCCAAAAATTTCTACAATATTCCCAAACCTAAATCAAAAAATGACATCCCTAAAGCATATAAATTCATTTAATTGATTTTTCTATTCAACTAAAAATTAATTCATGAATCGTACATTAAATGCGCATTAAAATTGGTTTTATTCAAGAGACAAGAGCAAACAACAATTGATATGAAAATTTGTAAAAGTTTAGGAGAATTTCTGGTTGATGTGACAGTGGCGTATCCAGAAATTTTTCGAGGGAGGGGTTTTGAATTTTTTTGGTTTGGAAGGAAAAATTTAGGGGGGTTTTGGGATTTTTTTCTTAGAAAACCCTAGCAAATACCATAAAAGGTAGGGGTTTTGACCCCCAAACCCCTCCTTGAATACGCCCTTGTGGTGTGATTGATGATGGGGATCAAAATGGGGTTTAAATTAAATACTTTTAAAGGTTTGCTCAGGAAAATATAAAAAAGAAGTTCATGATTTTGTTCCTAAACCTCTTATGTTCTTCATTTCTAGGTATGGGATCTAGCGTAAGTCTAAAAGCATTAAAGTTGGATAAAAGACACAAAAGAGACCTCAAAAGACCCAAAATGATTCAAATTTTGAAATTTTGTAATAAAAATCTGCTAAATTTTATTAACGTTTCTCCTAATATCCCCCAAAAAGTCCATTTTGTTCCAATAATTCCGAAAACTCCCAAAATTTTCAAATATTTCCAATAAACACCAAAAATTGTAATCAACGAGAAAATCGCGTCAAAAAAACTGTTGCAGCGAATGAGAATATAAAAAACTCAATTATTCCAAACAAATAACAAATAATTGTGATGTGATATGTGTGTTTGAGGTATGCGTAAAATTGAAAAATGTGAAATGATTGAGTTGTTATTGTTATTGATATTTGTATTATTCGTATTTTTTGCTGTTGTTTATTTGTCAGCATATACGAAAGAATACTGAATATGCGTGGAATTGGGGATAAATGCAAACATCCGTGCATGTGCGATGAATAATTTATATTATTTAACATAATTATTTTATAACATTGGCGATATTTGATGAATGAAAATTGTGAAGAGCAATTTGGGTGCTGAAGTGAAAATAAGCTACAGCAGATGGCAGAAAATGAGCGGAAATTTAAATTAAAATTTGAAAAAATTCAAATTTAAAAAAAATTCAAATTTAAAAATTAGAAAATAAGAAAAGTTAAAAACTAAAAAAGAAAAAATTAAAATTTAAAACATTCAAATTTAAAAAATTCAAATTTAAAAAAAAATTCAAATTAAAAAAAAAATTCGAATTAAAAAAAATCAAATTTGATAAAATCAAATTTAAAAAAATTCAAATTTAAAAGAATTTAAAAATTAGAAAATAAGAAAAGTTAAAAACTAAAAAAGAAAAATTCAAATTTAAAAAAATTCAAATTAAAAAAAATTCGAATTAAAAAAAATCAAATTAAAAAAAATTCAAATGTAAAAAAATACAAAATTAAAAAATAAGATTAGTTAAAAACCAAAAAAGAAAAAAATTAAATATATAAAAATTTCAAAAATGTTTTTTAAAAATAACATTCCTCCATCCCCACCCCAAAAATTTTCCCCACTTACAAAAGCTCAACACAAAATTCACTTCACATTCATCTCTAAGCTGCTTATTTATCGACAATATGCTGTGCATGAATGGAATGTAAATTTCAATAATGACTCAACGATGCAAAAACGCTTTGAATGATTCATTTTGGAACTGATTAAATTACTGAATAGATATCATAATTTGAATGAATTTTACATGAACACGGATGCTCGATTCAGTCATCAATATTTGTGATTGTGAGCAATTTTCGATGATGATGATGATATTGTGATTATGTGTAGAGTGAATTTGGGGATTTATGTGGAGAGTTTTTGGGGGTTCATGTGGATGGGATGGGTATGAAGTGGGATATGAGAGGGTTGAAAACTCAAGGAAGGTCATAGAGGGTCTTTTGGCTTTTTTTAAGACTTTTTCTCAATTTTTAAAATTTTCTTAATTTTTCTTATTTTTTTATATTTTTCTAATTTTTTTATATTTTTCTAATTTTTTAAAAAAAATTTAATTCTTTATATTTTTCTATTTTCTTATATTTTTCTAACTTTTTTATATATTTTAGTTCCTTTATATTTTTCTAATTTTTTTATATTTTTCTAATTTTTTTATATTTTTCCAATTTTTTTATATTTTTCTAATTTTTTATATTTTTCTAATTTTTAAAAAATTTTAATTCTTTATAATTTTCTACTTTTTTATATTTTTCTAACTTTTAAAATTTTTAAATTTTTCTAATTTTTTAAATTTTTCTAATTTTTATAAATATTAATATTTAAAAAAAACTTTAAACTAATTTTCCGTTCAATTTTTAATCTACTTACAGACTCAACAGTTTTCCTGAAAGCAATTAGAAGCAATAAGAGGATTAATTTTCATCAAAGTTAGTAATTACGACCACAAAATCCAACTGCAGCAATATATTCATCCATCCTACGTCAATGCTTGCTGACTTATTCACAAAAATATAAAATTTCGATAAAAGAGAAGTTTTAAACTTCAATAAATCTCTCAAAATAGTTTCAAATAAAAACTTATAAAAAGTGCTTAATTAAAATTACATTAAAAGTTTAAATTTGCACAAACAACAGAAAAGTTTAAACTTTTAAATTCTTCTTTCTCTTTCGGAAATTTAATATTTTATTTATCGCAAAAAAGTTTTGCTTTTGCAAGCAGAAAAAAAGCAATATTTTATTTCACAAATGTTGAAAGTTTAAACATTTTTTGTTCGTAAATTGTTAAAAATATAAAAATTAGCGAATTGATTTAAAAGTTGGTAAAGAGTTTAATCAGATGGGTTGCGTTGTGGACCCCTATTTGGAGGGGGTATGAAAGGTGGTTCCACCCTTGGAGGAATATTTACTTCAATTTTCTAAAATAATTGTTTGAAATTTTTAAATTTTTTGGATTGCAAAAATTTCTGATTATATCCCTGACCCCCATCAGGAGCGTAGCCAGAATTTTTGAGGAGGGCGGGTACCCAATTTTTTATTTTTAGAAAAATCACTGTAATATAACCTTTGTATTAAATTTTTATTCATTTTTTAGACTTTAAGATTGATTTTACGATTAATCTTCGTCATTTTTCTATAGAAACTTAATTTTTCGATTTTGAAAATAAAAAAAATTAAAAATTTGTATTGAATTTTGATCTCGAGGGGGGGACCCTCCCCAGGCTACGCCCCTGACCCCCATGACCCCCTCCCAAAGCATAACCTAAGTTATGCCTCATGATCATCAAAAACACCACAAAATGAAAAAATTGTTTAAAAATCTCAAATTTTATTTTAAAAAAACTAAAACTCTTCATCATTAAATTCAAACCAGCAACACCAAAGACAGTGAATAAATAAAAGTTGCAAACTAAGAGAATAAACTGATTAAATGAGTGTCATGAATGGATGAAAAAAAAGTTTCATCTTTTGTGCTCGAAAAAGTGTCGTAAAAATAAAATAAAATTGCTCAAGTTTCAATCAGCTTGAAATTCCAATTTATGAACAAGAAAAAAAAGGATAAAGAGAAAGTTTTTCTAAACTAATTTGAGTAATAAAATGATTGTGGAACTAAAACTATCGCTGTGAAATAATATTCAATTAGGCTTGGTTGTTAAAGATTATGAGATGGAAATTGTTATTAAATTATACTTTTTATCATTTGTTTATTTTTTTAACGAATTGATGCAAATTTTTTATTTTTTTCAGATTTCAAAAGTAACTCATTAATTGGATTAATTTGAAATTCATCATCAGCTCAAGTTTAAACCCTTAAAAATGACATAAAGTGTACTAAATGTGATAGAAAAAATTAATTTAAAAATCTAGAATATTTGAAAAAAATTAGAAAATATTTAAAAAAATAAAAACTGAAAAAGTTGAATTATAAAAAATTAAAAAAAGTTCCTCAAAACACCTTAAAAAATATGAATAAAGTGAAAATAAAAATATAAAATTAAAATAAATAATAATAAAATTATTCGTAAATTGTCATCAAAAGTGAAATATTTAAAAATTGTAGAAATTTAAAATTAGTTGACTAGTTTTAATGTTAAAATTAAATGAAAAAAATGTGTGATTTCTTTAATAAAATTGTTTAAGTATGCTCACAAACTAGATATAAGTTAAAAACTTATAAGCTCAAACGTAAAAAATCTCAAAATTAAAAAAGTAAAAAAAAAATAAAAAATTCTGATTTTTTAGCTCAAAAAATTAAGCTCAAAATTACAAAGTGAAAAAAATCGTCGATCAAAATGAAAAAATTAAAATTTTAAAAAACCTAACCCAAAAAATCTAAAAAAATATCCACAACAAAAAAACTCTTCAAAATATTCACCGCGAAAAAAATGCATCAATCAAGAACACAAAGCAATCCAATCAGAACATCATTCAGCCTCAGTTTATATCTATTCATAAATTTCCTTATGACAACGATCCAGTCGCTTGATGCGAATGACTACAATGGCAATGGAAAATTAATTCGCACAAGCGGTGACATTATTCTCGGTGGAATATTTCCAATGCATGAAATTTTATCATCAAATCGTGAATATCCATGCGGTGCAATAAAGGAAGAGAAAGGCATTCAGCGGCTTGAGGCGATGCTTTATGCCATCGATGAGGTCAATCGAGATCCAAATATATTAGCAAATGTCACACTCGGTACGGTTGTGATTGATTCATGCAGTAGTGATACGTATGCGTTGGAACAAAGTATGGAGTTCGTGAGGTATTACATGAATAAGGTGAGTGTGCAAGGGTTGGGCACTGTTTTTTGGTAATTTTTGGTTTGTATTGTGAAACTTAGAGGACGAAATATTTTGAATATTGAGGATTTTTAAATTAAGATTGACGCTCAGCTTTAGACTGACGTTCAGCTTTAGAACAGACGTTCAGCTTTAGAACGATTCTCAGCTTTAAACTGACGTTCAGCTTTAGACTGACGCTCAGCTTTAGACTGACGCTCAGCTTTAGAACTGACGTTCAGCTTTAGAACTGACGTTCAGCTTTAGACTGACGTTCAGCTTTAGAACTAACGTTCATCTTTAGAACTGTCGTTCAGCTTTAGAACTGATGTTCAGCTTTAGAACTGACGCTCAGCTTTAGAACTGACGTTCAGCTTTACAACTGACGTTCAGCTTTAGCCAAGACATTAAAAATTCTCAATTTCAAAAACTTTCATCCCTTTAATGTCACCGGAATGAATGAGAATCCTTATGAATAAATGTAGACACCCAAACACAATAGCCATGAACTTCATAAGCAAAACTCTACATAATACCTTTCATTATCCCTTTGTGGCTTTGCAAATGCTGCGGTTTTTCATCCTTTTGTGCTCACCTTAGCATCTAAAGCTGAGCTTATTTACAAAATATTTTGAAATTGTCGTATGTTGTGAGAATTTATGCAACATAATCACCAAGCAGCAGCCACAATATAAGTCCCAAAAATAAATTATCATAATCATAACTCTTATCGAAATCGTATGGATATTGACCTAATTTAAGCTCAACATACATAAATTTGAATAACAAAGATATTCAAGCTTATATTCAACCACTCAACCCAATCCATCCATTTAATCTACAAACAAATAAATTCACCCGTACGCTTACATAAAGAAATCTCCATGGATCATGTCAATAGCAAGGATGTAACATTGTCAAGTGGATGACTTCTAAATTTATTTCGTTCTTGTAAAATGTCAACATTGTTCGAGGAGAAAACATGGAAAAAAGTTGGCATTTCTCTCATTTTACTTTTAGATTGTTTTTATAAAAGCAAGAGAAAAATTGTAAATAAAAAAAAGAAAAAAAGTTTTGAGATTTTTGTGACGAAATATGTTAGAAAAGAAATGTTATACGTACTCAAAAAGTTGGGAATGTTATGGCAATTAGAACGCATTTTTAAGAAGTCAGCATAAAATATGCTTAACCGGAGATAAGTTTAGCTGAGCGTCATAGCTTGAGACAAATTCAGCTGAAATGACGCTCAGCTTGAGAAAAGTTCAGCAGAAATGACGCTCAGCTTGAGAAAAGTTCAGTTGAAATGACGCTCAGCTTGAGAAAAGTTAAGCTCAGCTTGATAAAAGTTCAGTTGAAATGACGCTCAGCTTGAGACAAGTTCAGTTGAAATGACGCTCAGCTTGAGAAAAGTTAAGCTCAGCTTGATAAAAGTTCAGTTGAAATGACGCTCAGCTTGAGACAAGTTAAGCAGAAATGACGCGCAGCTTGAGACAAGTTAAGCTAAAATGACGCTCAGCTTGAGACAAGTTCAGCTTGAAAAATCCAAAAGGACTTTCTTAAATGCCTCAATCACATAAAAATCAAGTCTAAGAACAGCCTTCGTGTAACAATTGAAGTCAATGACTCTCAAGATTCTTCTTCTTATATTCCAATGTTTTTTTCTTCTCGTCTTTCCTTCACAGAAGGTTCAAGTACTTTTTTCTGTAGTCATAAAATAAAAACCCTTTCCTTTCTCGTTTTTTTTTCCTTATCGTAAATAAATTTTATTGACTTACGATTTGAAGTAGTCAGTAAAAGTCAAGTAAAGACATAAGACGGAGGCAAAAAAAACTTTATAGTTTTTGCACTTATTCATCAATTTTGTTGGAATTTTACTGCCATTCAATGATTGAGACATTGGAGTATTTTATGGGAATCTAAAAATCCACAATTTAACACGGATTTTTAAAAGAATATAAAATTCGCACATTTAAATTTCTGTCGAGAGTTTTTATGAGTTAAAGAAGGTCTTGATAATGAAATGGATTGTTAGTTTTTCCGATAGGGATGTGACAAATTGGTTTGGTAGTAAAAGATTGTTTTATTGTGACTAGTGTGATTAATGAGATATAAGTATAGTTCAGCTTGACTGACGCTCAGCTTAACTGACGCTCAGCTTGACTGAAGTTCAGCTTGACTGACGGTCAGCTTGACTGAAGTTCAGCTTGACTGACGTTCAGCTTGACTGACGTTCAGCTTGACTGACGCTCAGCTTGACTGACGGTCAGCTTGACTGACGCTCAGCTTGACTGTCGCTCAGTTTGACTGACGCTCAGCCAGACTCATGCTCAGCTGAACTAATAAATCAATTTATTTTGCTAATTTAAATTGATTATGTTCAAAAAACACACCTGAAGCATCGAGACCAAATATTTATGCCACTGATTTGAAAACCAATCAAAACTCTCTGACATTTAGATCATTAATTAACAAAAACAATTAATTCTAATCTCCATGACAAACTTTGTCTGCTTCTTCATGAAGCTTTGTATCTAATTTATTAGCTAATTGTAATCTAAATTATTGCTATGCCTTCATTCGATAAAAATAAATGAGAATTGTTATAAATAATTGCGAAATTTTCATTTCTTTTGACAATCTTAAATAGAAATACCAAATAAAGTAAAATTTTACCAACGTAATCGAAAAAAATTCACGCAATCTTAAGCAATTCTTTATTTCTCTTTCATAATCCTCAAATCAAGCATTTTTTCTGAAGAGCTGGCAAAAAATTACAATTTTCTGCTCTCTTGTCAAAGAGAAAATGTAAAATTAGAAAAGAAAAAGAAGCTTTTTTGGAATTTGAAGATTTCTTTCTTGCTGAAGTGGAATTAAGAAAGCCAAACGATTGAACGGTTTCGTGAGTAGCAGAGGGATTTAAAAATAGAAGCAAAAGAGTTTCAACGGAAATGATTTAATTTTTCGATCAATTTATAAAGTAGAAAAAATAACAATTTAAATTTATTCGATTTAATTAGAATTTTGAAAGCGTCGAGTCTGTTTGGCTGGATGTTAATCTGGCAGAGTAGCAATCAGGCTGAAAGCTAGTCAAGCTGAGCACTATTCTGATGGAGTAGTATTTTAGCCAAGCGTTAGTTCGGCGAAGCGTCAGTAAGGCTGAGCGTCAGTAAGGCTGAGCATCAGTCAGGTTGAACATCAGTAAGGCTGAGCGTCAGTAAGGCTGAGCATCAGTAAGGCTGAAATTTAGTTGAAATTAGCGTCAGAAAGGATGAGCGTCAGTAAGGCTGAGCATCAGTAAGGCTGAGCGCCAGTCAGGTTGAACATCAGTAAGGCTGAGCGTCAGTAAGACTGAGCATCAGTAAGGCTGAAATTTAGTTGAAATTAGCGTCAGTAAGGATGAGCGTCAGTAAGGCTGAGCGTCAGTAAAGCTGAAATTTAGTTGAGATTAGCGTCAGTAAGGCTGAGCGTCAGTAAGGCTGAGCATCAGTAAGGCTGAGCGTCAGTTAGGCTGAGCGTTTTTTTCCTCGATTAAGCGTCAGTCAGATTGAGCGTCAGTAAGGCTGAGCGTCAGTAAGGCTGAAATTTAGTTGAAATTAGCGTCAGTAAGGTTGAGCAGCAGTCAGTCATAATTTGCGTTTCCTTCAGCTTTCATAAATTATTTGAAACTTACATCATCACATCCCACTAATTTACCTCATCCCCTCTCCAATCAATTAAAACTTTTCTTTTTCCTTTATTTTTCCATCCTATTTTCCGCAATTTTCGTCATAATTACATTCATCCTAAATATCATCAAAACTTCTTCTTCAAAAATTCATTAATAACTTTTCAAACACACATCCACTTTTGTCTAAATTTCAAACATTAAAACAACTTACATATTAACTCTAATTAATGAAATTAAAACAGAAAATTTTTGATGAGCGCAGAAAACTTTTGCACTTTTACAAGCAGCGAAATAAAATAAGAAAAATATTTTTCGAACCCTTTTTTCCACATCTTCAGCACGAATGGGATTTAAATTCATTAAAAACTTTCATCATTTTCCACACGGAATCGCTTCCCTTTTGTCGGTCCCCTTTTTTCTGCTGTTCTTAATTGCTCTGTATCCCAAAGTCGACAATAATATTTTTCCTTACTTCTGCAACTTTAAATGCTCGTGCTTCTTCGAAATGAATTTTCCTGTGCTGTTTTTATGCGTGGATAAATCCTCAAATGAAGCACAAAAATTTCAAAAAATTTTGGCAAATATTTTGATTTTCTGTAAGGTTTTTCTGTTTTTCTTTTATTTTTGTTCATTTAAATAACACACGCAATGTTTTTTGAACCATTGAATTCACGGTTTATAAAAAAATATTTCGGAGAACTTTGTTGTTTATTTTGATATGTTGTGGATTTTCGTATGGCTTCTGTTTATCTACATGTCTTTTTGTGAGTTATACACCTGTAAAATCAGTTGATTGAGTTGAAAGCTCAATTGTGAAGAAACCTTGAGCTGGTTACTCGATATACACCTAGGGGTACCCTAGAGCTACCCTAGGAAGTAATGTATATCGAGAAACCGGCACCTGAACTTCATAGATCTAGTGTGAAGACACCTGAACCACAAAACTCTCGTGTGGCACCTGAATCAAAAAAGCTCTAGTGTGAAGACACCTGAACCTCAAAAAATCTATTGTAAAGACACCTGAACCTCAAAACTCTAATGTGAAGGCATCTGAACCTCAAAAAATCTATTGTAGAGACACCTGAACCACAAAACTCTCGTGTGAAGGCACCTTAAACTGAAAAGTCTAGTGTAAAGGCACCTTAACCTCAAAATTCATACTTCCCAACCATCCTCGAAAATAATCGTTACTTCTCAATTCCCATACATTTCTCGTGTTCTTATTTATGCATTTTCAATGAACAGAGAGCACACTCAGCACTGAAATATTCACAGCATCGTAAATAGTTCTTCCTGCATTTTTCCAACTTGTCTCTGTGTCAGTTTCCATTTATTTTATTCAACTGAATGAAGATGTAATTGAATGTAAAAGGAAACATTATGTGACACTTATTTCAGCATCATTTTGGGTTTGTTCCTCGGTTTTGGTTGTGTTTTCATTAAAGTTTGAATAAATTTTGGTTCAAAATTTAATTTTGGAAAATTAAGATACTTGCAAAATTTCAATCAAAAAAAATTATATTATTTCCAAAAAAAATCCGATACTGTCCTGACCGTCACATCAAACCCACCCTAGCATTCAATAAACTCACAATAAAATCACTGACAAGTTCTGCGGAATGAAACAAAATTGCACAATTTGTGTTACATTAAGGATATAAATGATGTGAACGGATGTACAAAGCAGAAGATAAAAGAAATGGAGACAAAAATGAGAGAAAATAGTTGAATTGAGTCAGAAATGTGCAAAGTGGCTACAAAATGCATCCAGAGTTAATGAGGTGAATTCTTGTCATTAAATGCAGTTTGATGAGGATGAGAATGTGTTTCTAATTGCAAATTTTAGATTCAGGTGTCTTCACACTTGCTTTTGATGTTTAGGTGCCTTCACACTAGAGTTTTGAGGTTCAGGTGCCTTCACACTAGAATTTGGAGGTTCAGGAGCATTCACACTAGAATTTTGAGTTTCAGGTGCATTCACACTAGAATTTTGAGGTTCAGGTGCATTCACATTATACCATATTAAAGCACAAAATCATGGTGACTTCACAAGCACACAATCATTCGAAATGAAAATTTTCATTAAAAACTTGCAATAAATCTCAATTTACAAAGAGAGGAAAAAATTTCATTAATTTCAATAAAGTCGACCAAACTGGGAATTTCATTTTATTATCCATGCATGCAGTCTCATCCTGCCTGCAGTGCTTTATTAATTTGACATATTCATGAAATGTATTCTGAGTAACAATCAATGTAAAATAACCAGAAAATATAACATTTTACAACATTTTATTTGAGACTGATATTGAGTTTCATTGAAGTTTGATGATGCTGTGATGAAAAGAGTTCGTGGAATTAATTTGATGAAAAGTATCAAAGAGACATTGATGCAGTGATTGGGGGTGTTGTTTGATATCTGCGTGGGTACTTTGATGAGTTTTGTCTGTTGAGCTGACTTTGAAGCTTCAAATTTAATGAAATTGTAGCAAAATAGAGCAGAAAAATTCAAAACATGCGTCATTTTTTGTGAAACAGTTTAAAGTCTCTCTCCGAATATGCTAAAATATTTTTGCATTTTTTTTATAAATGGACAGCCAGAAAAGTGTAAAATTATTGAGTTTTAGAAGGGTTCCAGCTATAAACTATCGCTTTTAGGCTGTAATGGGTAAGATTGAAGTGTAGACACCCATCCTTACCCCCTTGTCACCCTTATTCTCTCCAATAGAACAGCTTTAACAGCAATTTAATCCCACTCGAAACCTCAAGGACCAAAAAATCTCAGAAAAATCCTTTCACTTTAAAACAAAAAAAACATTCTTCAAAGATTTTCTTTCAAAAGAAAAAAAGTTTTCAATCGACAAATTCATTTAGCAAAATTTTTCCAATAATAAAAGTTTAAACACTTGAAATCACTGAAGCACAAGGAGGTAAAAATTTGTTGATAATAAACAACCCTACCAAAAAAAACTGAAAACTTTCTCGCACATTTTTTCCATCTGCTTTCTTAATTAATGCTAAAAATTAATTCTTATCGATAGAAATTCGAAAAAAGTTTTTTTTTCGCTATTCAAGAAGACGAGAAGAAATTACAAAAGATGAAAAAAGTTTCTTTCTTTTCACATTTACAGCAAAGGGGAATTTTTTCCCATAAATAAACATTTCTTTCGTATCGACGTCTTCGGTTTCAGTTTTTTTTTCTTGTTTGCTCTTGCTTCTATCGGCATACAGACAAACACCCTCGAGATATTTCTGCAATTTTTCTCTCTCTCCTTTTTCTCGTTCTTTTTCACCAGGATGTTACTGTGATAGGTTTGGATGGGTGTGATGGGTTGGGATTTTTTAGAACTAAGTTTTTAGAACTAAGTTTTTAGGGGTCGTTCGTAAATTACGTCACGCTAAAAAACGACTTTTTAGACCCCCCTCCCCCACTTGTCACAAATTTTCCAAAGAAAAAAAATCTTTTGTGTGGACTGTCACAAATTCTTTGACCCCCTCCCCCCTAAAAGCGTGACGTAATTTGCGAACGACCCCTTAGAACTGTTTTTAGAACTAAGTTTTTAGAACTAAATTTTTAGAACTAAGTTTTTAGAACTAAATTTTTAGAACTATGGTTCATTAGCCTGCATTTCAGCAAAATACACTTCCAACTCTGAAAAATACTTCCTGCAAAATCTTCAATCATGTACTTTTTATATATTTATCATCTCTCAAATCCCTCCTCAACCCCCCCCCCCCCCCCCTCTACATTCCTTCCTAATTTTCTTCCTTTCAATCTTCTTCATCTCTCTTTTCATCAATTCCAACAACATTTTCTTCGCATCCGTCTTTTAAACATTAAATTGATAGGTCTTGAACTGAAAGATAGACGGAAACTTTAATTGGAAAAAAAGAAGGAAAAATTAAATTTTCTTATAAAATGCTCTCGGTAAAGTGGTATTCGATGAATAAATGAAATTAAATGTTGAATATTTTTTATGCCTTGCGGTTTACTTTAATTGGAAAAGTATTTTGTGATTATGGTGGAATTTAATGTGGAAAATGAGGTAATTTTGGATATCATGGATATTATGTGAGGTAATTTTTAGTACAAGGACCCTCACCTACCCCAGATTTGACCACAAAATAATCATGCATCACTTTAAGTAAATTATTTGAAGATTGTTGAACTGAATTCTGAGAAAAAATTAAGCCTGCATGATAAACATAAACAGAGTGGACCCGTAAAACGTAAATATTGTGGATGTAATTTTCTCCTGTGGATTACGAGACACATGTCAATCATATAATCCCACATGATTATTAAACTTCCGAGAAAAAATATTTTTTTGCCCACTTTGCAGTCTTTCTAGAATTTGGGTTGTCAAGCTATTCTTTGGCTACATTTTTGAAGCTAATGAGATGAGTTTGTGTAATATCTAAAAATATTCAGCTGTCATTTCCATTTTCAGAATTATTCTTTATCCAAATCCCCGCAGATTTTCACATAATCATCAATATTCTCATTGAATATTATTGGCAATAGACATTTCCACAACGCATTTTTCATGTCAAATAATTTATGCATTAAAAAGTTTTTTATTCATTTTTTTCGGTTCGAAACTTTTTTCTTATTTCCTTTCTCAATTTCTTTTTGTTTTGCTGGTCTTCTTTGTGGTTTGGGTTTACTTTTATTATTATTTTTCTCTTTTACTTGGTTAGCTGGATTGTTAAAGGGTTTGGGTTGTTTTGTTTCAATTTTGGGAAACAACATCAAAAAATCAGTGAATATTTTCAAATTTTGGATCATAACTTCAAAAATCAGGAACATAACCTCACAATTCTGTAAAATAACCTCAAATTTTAGTGACATAACCTTAAAATTTGAATTATAACCTCAAAAATCTGGGACATAATCTCAGATTTCAGTGATATAACCTCAAAATTCTGGGACATAACCTCAAAAATCGAGTCATAACCTCAAAACTTTGTGAAATAACCTCAACTTTTAGTGACGTAACCTCAAAATTTTGTGAAATAACCTCAAATTTTAGTGATATAACCTCAAAAATCGAGTCATAACCTCAAAATTTTGTGAAATAACCTCAACTTTTAGTGACGTAACCTCAAAATTTTGTAAAATAACCTCAAATTTTAGTGACATAACCTCAAATTTTAATGATATAACCTCAAAAATCGAGTCATAACCTCAAAATTTTGTGAAATAACCTCAACTTTTAGTGACGTAACCTCAAAATTTTGTGAAATAACCTCAAATTTTAGTGACGTAACCTCAAAATTTTGTAAAATAACCTCAAATTTTAGTGACATAACCTCAAAATTTTGTAAAATAACCTCAAATTTTAGTGACATAACCTCAAATTTTAATGATATAACCTCAAAAATCGAGTCATAACCTCAAAATTTTGTGAAATAGCCTCAAATTTTTGTGACATAACCTCAAATTTTGGTTCATAACCTCAAAATTCAAAAGTTTTTTAAAATTATAAACTCAAAATTCATGAATGCACTTCTGTTCCTCACCCTTGAAACATTCCCAACTTGTATCTCTGCTAAGCTCCCATGAAATATGTTCCATTCTTCATGATAATTTACACCAAACCAAAAAAAGAAAGCAAAAAGAAAAATCCATCGATATATTTTTTATTGAGCATCTGAGAAATTTTTTCACACGATGAGAATCTGTGCTTAATGCCAGATGGTGAATGGAAACAATTCATTAATAATTTTCACTTCTCGTTCTCTTCTTTCCATGCCATTCTGTATTTTTCGTTCACATTCATTATTTAAAAACTTGTGCAATTCGATTTTAAATGAAAATAAAATAAACTTTTATTCGAGATGGACTGAATTATTTCTGTTTCTGTTTTTCTCAGGAAATTTACCGCTGTTTTGCACAAAAATATCCTCAATAAATAAAATTTCATTTCGAAGGGCGAGAAGATAAAGTTTATTATGTATTTATTGGACGTATCTTCGATTGTAATTGATTTATTAATGCAATTTTTAGGTTAATAAAAATTTAAATGAAATATTGAGGAAAGTTTTGTGGATTTTAGAAGCTTTTTGACATTAATTGTTGTTTCAACATGGATGAAACAGGTGTACAGGTGTTGAATATTGGTTTACTTATTATTATCCTTTACCTTGCTTCCGTTTCTCGTCCATTCTAACTCCCCTACTTTTTTTTGGATATTATGGATATTTTTGCTTACAAAAAAACCTTAAAAATGACAAAGTAGCTATTTATTGACTCTGAATCTCTCCTGTTCCTGCTCCTCCTTCTTCTTATGGCTAATTGTATGAATGATGATTATAAATTTCTTTCTAAAATCCAATGGGCGACAACAGTTCTTATTTTTCGAAATTGGTTCTTATTTTTCGAAATCGAAACTTCGAAGATGTAATTTTTTTCAAAAAAAAATATGACCGTTACAAATTTTCATAAGTAAATTTAACGGTTTTTGAAAATTTTAAAACATCGAAGAATTTTTGAAACAGTTTTGAATTTCTAAAAAAATAACGGTTAATATTACTGTTGTCATCAAGGGTGCGGAACTGATCAAATGATCAAAAATGATCGAAAATGATCGAAAATGATCAAAAATGATCAAAAATGATCAAAAATGATCAAAAATGATCAAAATGATCAAAAATGATCAAATGATCAAAAATGTTAAAAATCATCAAAAATGATCAAAAATTATCAAAAATCATCAAAAATGATCAAAAATGATGAAAAATGATCAAAAATGATCAAAAATGATCAAATGATCAAAAATGTTAAAAATCATCAAAAATCATCAAAAATGATCAAAAATCATCAAAAATGATCAAAAATGATCAAAATGATCAAAAATGTTTAAAAATTTTTGATCATTTTTGATCATTTGATCAGTTCTGCACCCTTGGTTGTCATCCATTGATCTAAAATAAATTAAATTCTAATTTAAATAAATTTTCAATTATTTTCTCTTTTCTCTTCCATATGACACCTTTAACCATCAATACCAACTGTAAATGCATGGATATCATCAACATGCCGAATCTACCAACAATGTATCTACAAATCCTCGATATTCTATATTCACAACAACTCCACGTTAACAAATTCAAATAAAATTGTTCATCATAAATTCAAAAACCCACACACGTGTCAATAAATTTTATCATTCTACATACCAAAAAATGGTAAAATAATCCACAAACTCCCCTGAAATCTCACAAATTGTAAATTCCACATTACCTCAACATACAAATTTATTCCCACACAAAACAAACTCACTAATTTGTCTCACCTTTAAACTCCTACGACGTGAACACCGCAAAAACCATCAAAATTTCGTTTGAACATGCAAAATAAATACGATTTTTTTCTGGAAATTGTAAATGTCATCGATATTGATACAATAATCATTAATCATCACTATCGTCATCATTATTGATCATCATGAAAATTTTCATAATCGTTCACAAAAATTCCCGCCAAAATCAACAAAAACAACTCCAACCCCCCAAAAAAACATATCTACAGGACGTGTCAGAGTACACATGCCTCGATGGCACAGCTCCAATTTATAAACCACATAAGCCAGTCGTTGGTGTAGTCGGTGCATCATTCAGTGTTGTCTCAGTGATGGTTGCCAACATTTTGCGACTATTTAAAATCCCACAAATAAGTTATGCATCAACATCTGTTGAATTATCAGATAAATCACGATTTGAGTACTTTAATCGTGTTGTGCCGAGTGATATTGAGCAAGGTCAAGCGTTAGCTGAGATTGTGGTGACATTAAAGCTCACATATGCGAGTACGGTGTGTGTCGAGGGTGAATATGGTGAGAAAGGAATTGCAAGCTTCCTCAAAGCCGCATCAGAACTCGACATATGTGTCGCAATCAATGAGAAAATTCTTCGAAATTCAAAAGAGGAGGATTTCGATAGGATAATTGAGCGACTGTACAGCAAGAAGCAGGCACGTGCTGTCGTTATGTTTGTGGATGAGGATAACGTGAAAAGATTGCTGCGTGCATCAATACGAGCTAATAAAACGGGTCATTTCTATTGGATTGCAAGCGATTCTTGGGGTGCAAAGTCGTATCCCGTACGTGATCAGGAGTATGCAGCGATTAATGCTATCACGGTTCTTCCACATCGGGTTGAATCAGAAGGTGAGATGAGAATTTGTGTTTTGGGTGCAATTTATGGAGTTTTGGAGTTCTAAAAGGTGTGAAACTAAGTAAATTACCAATGTAATGCTAACTAGCATCAATATAGTATTAGTTGTGCTAAAATAGAGAATTAGGGGGTGTGAAACTACACATTTAATCCTTATTTTGCACTTAAAGGGGTGCGAAACTACGATGAACACCCAATATGACTTTCAAGCTTTAATATAGTTAAGATAAGGGTAAATTTATGGTTCAAGGGGTGTAAAACTACACATAAATTACTTGAAATCGTAATTTAAACATTAAAGGGGTATGAAACTACGATGAACACCCAATATGCCTTTCTAGCTTTAATTTAGTATTGATAAAGCTAAATTTTTGATTGCAGGGGTGTAAAACTACACATAAGTTACTTGAAATCATAATTTAAACCATAAAGGGGTGTGAAACTATTCAAAAACCACATCAAAAACTTATTTAATGCATCAGAGAACTTCAATCTACTCAAATTTAAATAAAATTGGTCAAAACTTCAGAATTGCGTTTCCTTCTCTTATTCCTTTAGTCATTTCATACTTGTTAACCTTTTATCTCTTTAATTGCATTCCTTACAGGTTTCAACAACTACTTCCTATCCCTCAAACCACAACTCAACCCAAACGACTGCTCCAACACAAATCAATCAAACGTCAATTGCCGTAATTTGTGGTTCAATGAGTTTTGGGAGCAACGACACAAATGCAAATTCGATCCGAAGGTCATGAACGTGACAAAATGTACAGGCGATGAACATCTTCGTAATGGATATGAGCAGGAAGGTCTCGTGCCATTTGTGATTGATGCTGTCTATGCATTCGCACATTCAGTTGATGATATAATTAGGTCAAAGTGTGGGGATGAGAATCGAGGTGATCGTGACTGTATTATGTCATTATTGCCAATTCCAGGACCGGAAATGTTGAGATTTATTAGGAATAGTACGTTTAAGAGTCCACAAGGAACTGAAATTAGATTCAATGAGCATGGAGATGCTCTCGGATATTATAATATTTACCAGTATCAGAATCATGGTACGAAGTATGATTATGTGCCGGTTGGGACGTGGAAGGAGAGGTGAGTAGTGTAGGATATTGTTTTTGGCTCATCTAGTCGGGTATCAAAGCCTATGTAGATCAATACCTCACTAGCAGAGCCTCAGTATCAGCTTTTTAATACTTTATATCCTTCCCAGCCTAAATCTTAACTCAAACGCCCTCAGCTGGGTCGGCGGTGAGCCAAAGTCTGTTTGCAGTGAGCCATGTCCAGCAGGACATATCAGAAATTTCCAAGATCAATGCTGCTGGGTGTGTGTGAAGTGCAACATGGATGCATACGTGCTAAATGATACCTGCAAAGCATGTGCACCTGGCTGGCGACCGAATGTAAATATTACAGGATGTGACAAAATTCCTGGTGAAATCATCGACTGGTTGTCACCATGGGCACTTGTTCCACTCGTGTTCTCGTCAATTGGAATTTTCTTTGCATTTTTTACTACATGTGTATTTATAAGGTGAGAAAATATTCTATCCTGAGTGCATTTTGACCTAGATTTTACTCATCTCTTGAATGTCTTTACAGATACAACAAAACTCCAGTGATAAAAGCAAGCGGTCGAGAACTGTGCTACATGCTACTCATAGGCATTCTCCTGTGTTATTGTATGACTTTTGTTATTCTTGCGCCACCAAACATTTGGTCGTGTGCATCGCTCAGAGTTGGTATTGGTTTGTGTTTAAGTATTTGTTATAGTGCTATTTTTATTAAGACAAATAGAATATCAAGGATATTCAATCAAGGTGTTAAGAGCATACAGAGGCCGCTCTACACGTCGCCCATCAGTCAGGTTGCTATATCGAGTGGTGAGTATTGATTTCTAAAAAGCTGTGGACCCCTTTCTTAAAAGTTGAATACCCCTTTCTTCAAAGTTGAGTACCCCTTTCTTCAAAGTTGAATACCCCTTTCTTAAAAGTTGAATACCCCTTTCTTAAAAGTTGAATACCCCTTTCTTAAAAATTGAATACCCCTATCTTAAAAGTTGAATACCTCTTTCTCAAAAGTTGAATACCCCTTTCTTAAAAGTTGAATACCCCTTTCTTCAAAGTTGAATACCCCTTTCTTAAAAGTTGAATACCCCTTTCTTAAAAGTTGAATACCCCTTTTAGATCGTTATTAGAAGTTGAGTACCCCTTTCCCCAAAAAGCTATGTACCCCATTTATTGACCTGAAAATCTAATTCTACTCCACAGGCATCGTCGCCATTCAGCTTGCCGTATCAATTGCATGGCTCATCTACGATCCACCAGATGTTCGTGAAATTTATCCACAGCCACTCACAGCAGTGCTAACATGTAAAGGCTCAGGCTATAGTCTCATGATATCACTCATCCTAATCATCTTCCTTGTGCCATTGTGCACGCTTTATGCATTTAAGACACGAAAAATTCCTGAAAATTTTAATGAAGCTAAATATATTGGCTTTACTATGTATTCAACATGCATTGTGTTCCTTGCATCTATTGCAATATATTTTGGCACGTCAAATGACTATAAGATACAGTCGTCGAGTCTTTGCATGTGTCTCAATATCAGTGCTACGGTTGTGCTTGCGTGCTTGTTCACGCCAAAAGTCTACTTGGTGCTCTTTCAGCCCTACAAAAATGTCCGTCCGAGGGGTAATGGTGGACGAAGTGCAGCACCGAGCGGAAGTTCCGTTGGTGTGACCGGAAGTGGATGCGATATGGTGAGTAGTATTTGGGTGTGAACGAAATGAACGATCAAACATTTTGTTGTTGTTGTAAAATTCTGAAGAAAAAAAATCTCAAAAATAAAATAAATTGTTGAAAAATTTTAATTTTAAATTTTTTTTCTGTTTGTTCAACGGACTAAATAAATCAATAAATTCTTTGAGCTCATTGTCTTGTGAATAATTGTCAGCCTCGCCTTGACCCAAATTCTAAAAACCATTGTTCAGCCATATTTTGTTCTTAATTGTGTGAATGCTATGTTGCAGAGATTGCTTACCATAAAATGAGAATCAATGAGAATCCTTTCGAAGTGTCGTAAATATCAGTCCGAGCACTTCATCGTTTAATAAAGTAAAAGTTTGAATGTGACGAATGTTTGTGGGTTAAGGGATGACTAAGAAGCATAAAGCTGCTATCCTTAAGAAGCTGTATGACCTTTTTTGAGTAAGTTGTGGACCTCTTCTTGCGTACCCTTCAAAAAGCTGTGTACCCCTTCTACAAGAAGCTATGCATCCATTTATTAGTAAGTTGTATACCCCTTCTTCGTAAAAGCTTTGCATCCCTTCTTCTAAGAACTGCGTACCCCCCATATCCAAGAAGCTGTGTACCCCTTCAAAACATCTTTATGAAGAAGCTGTGTACCCCAGACAAAATAACCCATCCAAACCCATTCTCATTTTTTTCAAAAATTCCACAGCAGAAAAACTCTCCAATAAACATTTTTTTCCGAACAGATGAAGAGAAACTTTTGCCATAAAAAACAATTTCCATAAATATTTTTTATCCTCTCTTTTGCTTATTCTTCTCGTGCTGTTCATTCATCAAAAAAATTACCACAAAGAATAAAAAAAATTCATTTTATGGAGCAGAGAGTGTTCAAACTAAAAATATAGTTTGTATGAGTTTGAATAACTTGTGATTGTTATTTTATTGGATACAAATTTCACAATTTGTTGATGAATAAAAGAAATCAGCGGAAAAATTGTATTTGGCAGATGATTGGGAATGTGAGGATGTTATAGAAGCCTTTGTTGGTGATTGGGTTGAGTTCGTTGATGGTTTGGAGCTGCGTTGACTTAATTGTGTCGTATGGTCTTATATATTCTTAAAGAATCATGTATTTTGATAACTTTAAGCTTAGTTTGACACCCTTTTTAAAAAAACTTAGTTACACGCCCCTTCAAAACTTAGTTTCACACCCTTTTTTTTTAAAAAAAACTTAATTACACACCCCTTTTCAAAACTTAGTTTCACTTCCTGTTTTAACAAACTTAGTAGCCTACCCCTTCAAAACTTAGTTTCACACCCTTTTTTAAAAAACTTAATTACACACCCCTTTTCAAAACTTAGTTTCACTTCCTGTTTTAACAAACTTAGTAGCCTACCCCTTCAATACTTTGTTCAACACCCCTTTTATTAAATTAATTTCACACCCCTTTTCAAAACTTAGTTTCACGTCCCTCAAAAAAACTTTTCCCTCCAATTTATTCCATCCAACATTTTTCCACACCATTTCCTTAATTTATTCTCATCTCACACAAAAAACCCTTTACTTCATCAAACTATAAGCTAAAAATTACAATGTAAACTAAAACTCCATCAAGCACTATAAATAAAAAAAACACATCACATGGCACAAAAGAGAATTAAGTTTTTAATTAAAAGAACTTTTTGTATATAAAAAAAGTTTCAATTTTTCATCTTTCACTGTTCGCACTGTTATGCAACATGAAATGCAGGAGCACATCTCGGATTATTCCCGTGAGTGAATAAACACAAATGATAGAGCTTGTCAGGGAGCTTTTTTTCTTTCTCTTTGCGTCTTGTGTTGTTTGTTCTACGGAAATAGAACGAGAATGAGTTTGAAATGTTGTATTGATGTAGAGTTGATTGTAGGGAGTTTGAGGCGCACTTTGGTGGGGGTTTTGAGAGGAAAATGAAGAACTTGTGAGCTGTGTACTCCTGTTTTGAAAGTTGCGTACCCCTGGGACTGGTTTCTCAGATATAACCAAGTGTATACCTTAGAAGTTTATTTTAGGGTATATGCTAGGGTAAACCTCAGAAACCAGCCTCTGCTCTCAAAAAAGCTGCGTACACCCTTTGCTCAGAATATCTATGTACTCCTTCTGATACAAACCTGTGTACCCCTTGAAGTTCCTTTAAGTTGGCTATTTTTCCAACTTTAATAGCTTTGAACTACAAAAAATTCAATTAAATGTTAATACCTTAACAATCTTCATCTCCAGCCATCCTGTTTTCCTCACCAGTAGCAAAATACTCCCACGTATTGCAAAATACATACTAAAGTCCATCAATATGTTGAAAGAAATCCTCCCATAATCTCATAAATCAACAGTCAGACAAGATAAAATGCACGGAAAAAATAAAACTACAGAAAACACCTTTCAGATCCTCTCAACAGCTTAACTTAGTAACCGTACCAGAAACAGACACAAAAATGAATAAAAAAGAAAAAGTCGTGACAGATGAAAAAATTCCATCCTCATCGCTTAATTCCTGTTTGTCGTCCCTAATCATTTTCAAGTTAAAGTCCAACACGAACACTTTTTTTTCTTGTGTGACTCTTTTTTGAATTTTAAATAAAAGAAGACAAAAGGCTTGAGAAATTCTACGTGTCCCTTTTATTCGCTCATTTATTTACATGAGAAATAAACCATTTCATCAGCGAGACCCTCAAGACACTTGCAGGCACGTAGAAAATAAACTTTACCTTCATTTACATGGGAATTGTTTGTTGGTGATGTCTGTGAATTGGTTAGTAGATGAACCTTTGGATTATTTTCATTTTTTACGAACCTTCCCCTCCACAGGTTATAATCCTTCTACCCAGGAAACCTTATTGACATTCTTAGTTTACCAGTTGGAACTGCATAATTTGAAATTTCTGAAAAGTTGAATACCCCTTTATTTAAAGTTGAATACCCCTTTCTTAAAAGTTGAATACCCCTTTCTTAAAATTTGAATACTAATAATCTTAGTTTACCAGTCGGAACTGCATAATCAGAATAGAATAAAATTTTAGGTTAAAATGCTTTCAAAGTCACCTTTCTTACCCATTCCCCTCTTCTCCCCCTCATAGCCTTCTTCAAAAGTTCTAACCACTGCTGCAAAAAAGTTACCCTCCCCCCTCATCTCTCTTTTCCTTTAGAGACCATGATTGTCATGTAAAGAACATTAATCATCTCAAAAGTTTTTTTTACTTAATTCTTCTTCTTCTTTGAGTTTCTTTACGGAATGTCTCACGAGAAGCTCATTTTTCTCGGTGCTGATGAACAAGAATAAGTTTTTTTTGCTTTTTTATTCTTCATTCTTTTTTGGACCGTCGTTTTATCTAGATTTCTTTGGAATTGGAAATTATAATGTAGAATTGAGATGCTGTGTGGATGAATAGAATGTTTCGGAATGGGCAGTGAAAGTGAAAAGGAAATGAGTATTTTGTTTTGGGGAGAATGAGAAATTTTTTAAAAGTTGGGTTATTGAGCTGAGGTTATTAAACTTTGATTTTAGGAAGACTTTTGGATGTTTTTCACAAAAGTAGAAGATTTTTCTTAATTTTAGCAATTTTTTTAATAAAAACGACTCAAAGTTGGACATCTTGGGACAATTTTGGTCCTACAAATAGAATATAGTAATCTGAATGCCCAAACAGATTGTCAGCGTGATCATACATTAGTTTTGACCCAAATATAAGAGAATCTTAAACATTAAAAGTCCATTTTTGACTAGGGGTCGTTCACTTATTACGTTACACAAAAAAACAAAATTTTAGACCCCCCCTCCCTCCTTGTTACAAATTTTCCAAGAAATTTTTTTTTTCCTTTTTATCCTGTTACAAAATCTCAGACCCCCCTCCACCCTAAAAAGGAAACGTAATTAGTAAACAACCCCCTAAGTGGTCATTCACTTATGACGTCTATGATTTAGGGGGGAGGGGGGGTCTGAGATTTTGTGACACTTTATATTAAAGAAATTTTTTGAATTTAAAATTTGTGAATTTAAAATCCCATCTTTTGATGGACGTCATAAGTGAACAACCCCTTAAGAATGAAATTTTATTTGATTTTTAGTCAACATTTAATAAAATCTTGAATTCCTTAATACTTTTCACCTTCGCTGCCCATGTCTCGACCTGCACATGTTTGACATACCATCACGTTGACAGATTTTTGATTGAAATATTTAACATTTAATAGTAGTATGTATCCACAATTGTTGTGAGTGATTTGTGAGCTTTTATTAGTTTAATGATTTTCTATAGAAACAAACACTGATGATATAAGAATTGAAATTGCACATTTTTGAATAATTTCACAAGACTTATCGATATGGTTTGGTAAATAGTCAACAATTTATTAAATTTTTTCATCTGATTGACATGAAATTTGAGAGGAATTTGCACACTTTAATTTAGTTTAATTTAGCTTAGAGTTCAATAGGAAATATTGCAAAAATAGTCACTAGTGTCTGGGTTTCGATTCTTGGGTATATCCTAGGGTATATTTTATGCTAGGGTATACTCTTGGCTATTAGATATACCCTAGGATAGCCCATGAAACCAGATTCATGAGATGAACCCAAAGATATGACAAAACAAGTCAAATCCACAATCAATCTACAAATTTTATGTCAACTAAACCACAATTTATCTAGAACATTAAAAAATAGTAAGCACGAGTGTAAATATCACACCTTAACATTTTTTTATCTTTTCTTTATATTTTTTATATTTTTCTAATTACATGTAATGTCCATCGCCTGTCTATTTCCATGTCCAAAAAATCACCTCAACCAAATTTTATAACGATCATATTGTAAATAATCATCAACCGTGTTTCTCATCATCTCAACAAATCAATCAAAACAATCCTTCCTGCACGTAATGATACTAATTGCACCTAACCACGCATCAACTTTTGTCACCTAAATTCATGAAAAAAAAATCATTAAAATTGCAAAAAAAACTAAAAATTGTAAAAAAATCAAAAAAAAAAACGAAAACTCCAAAAAAATCATGTTAAACTGCCCAAAAAATCCGTCAAAAAACTGTAAAAATAAAACATCAGCGGTTGACAAATCGCCATCCACAACATAGCATGCGATTCTCGTCAAATGCACCCACAACACCAACGACAACGACATCAATAGATGTAATTGAGGCCAATTTAAGCGGAAAGCGCGGATCAACGACAGTGGCGTCTCACGATCAGCCCATCCAAGTCGTCGAGCTTGACTCAGTCCAGCATCTCAACGGTTCAACACCATTACCACATCCAAATCAACACAGCAACAGCAGTGAAGGAAAGTCATCGTCTGTCGATAAAATGCACGAAATTATGAATGCAAATAGTGACTACAATGAATCACCGCCGCTGCATGACGACGATGGAAATGTGTAAATCGAGGCTAATTGCTCACAATTGAGCGGATATATGTGGTGTCGATGGAATGATGATTCTAATGGATTTCTATAATATTAAATATAAACACTGAGTGAGTACCTTTTTTCATGTCTCATTTTTTTGATTAGAAATGTTTTTTAAATTCGTGTAAATTGCAATTTGAAAAAAAGCTAAACAAAAATGCGGGTTTATTATTAGATACATTTTTATTTATACGACAATTTTGTTGTTGTGGCGACGGATGTTCGTCATTAGTTTGGGTTTGAATAGTTTTTTTTATGATCGTAAAGTTGTGATTCGATGGATTTTTCGTTTTGAGGTGTTTGTTTGGGATCTGGGTGGGGTCATTAGGTATTTAATTGTGTATTTGGATGCAGTTCTTGGTCAAGTTAATAAGAGTGTTGCTGAAAAATCAAGAAATCTTAAATTTGAACATCTGTTTTACTTGAGTTACATAAAATAATTCAAATTTGATCAAACAGAGCTCCAGTTGCTCCCCAAACCAATAAAAAGTCAAACTTTACCTTATAAAAATTCGCAAAATTCACAAAAATGTCAGAATTTATCTCTTGACCCCTCACCACCTCCACATCCAGCAACACAAAAAAGACGTTAGTCAATAAAACTATCAAAAACCATTATCAACGAAATGAACACACAAAAAACAAGCATTAATAAATGTTTTATTTCACTTTGTGAGTCGCAAAAGAAAGAGAAATAAAATGAGAGGATACTTTTTTCTTCTGATGTCATCTAAATGTAGCATCATAAGCCATATCTCCTCAATGGTCATTAAATCACAATTTTATTACCACATGCGATGAGAAATGGATGAAGTGAGGGAAGTTGGAAGAGGCTGATGGTTTAGGAGGTGGATTAAGAGCATTTTTAAGAAGAAGGCTTAAGGTATATCCTTAGGGCACCCTCAGGGTTATGACAGGAGGACACTCTAGGGTATACCGAACTGTAATTCACTGTTTTAAGACTACAACTAAGATATCTAAGTTCATAATGGAATAGATGACTACTTAAATCATTAAAACAACCAGACAGAACTTAAGTCAATCAATATTTAGGTCAATTAGACTAGGTCAGTCGAGTAGCTACCAGGTTACCCAGGTACATGCTTAGATGACTAGACAATCATACCTAAATTTCCTTAAACTAGTCTAGAATCTATCTAATCATCTAAATCACTCTAGATTAGTAAGAATTTTCAATGAACCATTCTGAATCTCAATATCAGAAACCTATAGTATCTGGCTGACTTCCTTTTTGTCTGGACCAAAGCATATAACAAAACATCATACCAACAGTCAAAAAGACAATCCAACAACAACACAAATTCCCGCTCAAAATCAAGCACAACTCAAATAAAGAATCAAACGACAAAAAAAGAAGAAGAACAAGAGAAAAAAGACATTATTGACATTACAATTGTGTTTGTGTGTCTATGATATCATCCTGTTATCAATTTAGTCTTCATTGTCGCTCGGCATATTATGACAACAAGACGAGAAATTGGATTTAATGATACAAGACGGGGATGGAGTGAGAGGATGTATAAAAATAATGACGATGTATCGGTTCCGATAAGAAATTCATGACGCACAACATCCAAAATGTTAAGGCACAAGCACACATGTACGACAGATAGGATTTTTTTTGAGAAACGAGACTTTTTTGCTTCCATAAACAAAGCAATCATTGCGGAAAAAATCTGAATTGAGATTTTCCTTTTTTGCTGGGTTGATTGGATATTAAGGATCATAAAAGAGATGGTCATAGATTGATAAGGAATGATAGCAGTTAATAAAATGGAAATTTGGGTTCATACTTAGTTCCGTAGGGAATTTTTCAGTTCAAAAATGAGAGGAAATAATCAAGTAATATAGAAATTATTAACTAAATTTGACTTAGTCTATATTAAGGATTGGATGGGGTGGAGTGTGGGTTGTGTTGATTGTTTGAGGAACTGACATACCTTGAGTCTTCTTAGATGCTAGATTTAGAGCTAAAACAGATGACATGTAAAGGTTAAGAATCTAAAACATAGAAATTCAAGGGTTGAGAACCTTAAACTTAGAAATTCAAGGGTTGAGAACCTTAAACTTAGAAATTCAAGGGTTGAGAACCTTAAACTTAGAAATTCAAGGGTTGAGAACCTTAAACTTAGAAATTCAAGGGTTGAGAACCTGAAACTTAGAAATCCAAGGGTTAAGAACCTTAAACTTAGAAATTCAAGGGTTGAGAACCTTAAACTTAGAAATTCAAGGGTTGAGAACCTTAAACTTAGAAATTCAAGGGTTGAGAACCTGAAACTTAGAAATCCAAGGGTTAAGAACCTTAAACTTAGAAATTCAAGGGTTGAGAACCTTAAACTTAGAAATTCAAGGGTTGAGAACCTTAAACTTAGAAATTCAAGGGTTGAGAACCTTAAACTTAGAAATTCAAGGGTTGAGAACCTGAAACTTAGAAATCCAAGGGTTAAGAACCTTAAACTTAGAAATTCAAGGGTTGAGCACCTGAAACTTAGAAATCCAAGGGTTAAGAACCTTAAACTTAGAAATTCAAGGGTTGAGCACCCAAAACGTAGAAATTCAAGGGATGATCACTTAAAGCTTTAAGAACCAAGGGTTAAGAACCCAAAACTTAAAAACCCTTGAAAATTGAACCCAAAATTATAAAATCCTCTAAAAAATATCAAAGAGTCAATAATATTATTTAACAATTCATCCATTCAATGCAACCCACCTCCTACCACCCCAATCATCCCACTGTCCTCGAAATAACTCAACTCAAGCATCAATTCGAACGATATCAGATAAACGTCATGGGAATATTACGCAACACTTCATGATCTCATTATCAGTCACTGCCATTTCTGTATATAAATAACACAGCACGTTATAATACCCAACCGACCGATAATCATATAACATCTATTTTTATGGAGCCGACTTTTCTTTTTCATCTCTAAAAAGAACTTTCGCATTTCCATTGTCGTTCATCTTTCTCAGTTCACATGAGATATGCCATGCTTTTTTCAAGAGGGGATGTACCTTTTGACTCTTTTATTGCCAATATCCGAACGAAAAGATATTACAAAGTTATCACACGTTTTTATGTGAATGATAAAAAAAATTATTGAAGGGGAAGAAGAAAGTTTTTATGGAAAATCTATTTTTATATTCTTCTTTTTGTATGATGGTTTATGATTCTTGGTGGTGCTCAATGTACAATTATTGGAGGTGTTGTTATGGATCAGGTTGAGATAGGAGGAATATTTGGGGTTTGGTTTAAATAAATCTCATTTCTGAAATTTTCATGTTTTGAGTTCTCTTCCCTTGGATATTTACGACCTCGATGACCATAAATTGGATTTCAATTTTTCTCTCTAATTTTTTGAATTTCTAAGTTCTGTGTTGTAATAACCTAAATTTCTAAGTTTTGGGTTCTCGTCCCTTGGATATTTAGAGCCTCGGTGATCATAAATTGGATTTCAATTTTTTTCTATGATTCCTTGAATTTCTAAGTTTTGTATTATAACAACTTAAATTTCTGAGTTTTAGGTTCTCATCCCTTGGATTTCTAAGTTTTAAGTTACCAACCCTTGGATTTTCAAGTGTTGGGTTTTAAACTTTTGTATTTCTAAGCATCAATGTTTAAATTATTCTAAGCTTTCGTACTTTTACCACTCATTTGGTCCTCCTAAAACACCCCCCCCCCTTCCCTACCCCACTTACCCCCCAACCTATGCAGCCACATAAAAAACAATTCTCACACGTCGACAGATAAATCACGTCTTTTGATTGATGATTTTTCAATCATCGTCTTTGATCGACAATGCGTAAAATACCTCGAAATATCATCACACAATCACTCCCCTCCCCCCATCTACTTTTCCAATTGATTTGATTTTTCAATCATAAAAATGAAACGCACAAAAGACTTCTGTTATGGTGGAATAAAGGAACACCTGAGCAACTCTCAACTGAGATTTTGTCGTCGTCTTTTGTTGTTGTGTCATTCAAACATAAACACTCAATGAAATGTGACACGAGGAATAATGTAGAGGAATTTTTATCACAATTGGATTGCTTTCGTCTCACAAATTCAATTTGAATAACTCCTTAAAATGCGATCGATTTGTGATATTTTTTGCGTGGTACTTTTTACTGCCTGGTTTTCTTTTGTGGCACTGGAATATTTTGGGTACAGGCAGATAATCTTCGAGGGAGGATTTTCAAATTATTTGTATGAAAAAATTTAGACTAGAAAATTTTTTGAATTTTTTCCTCAAAAACCATAAGAAATTGAAGAGGTTTTTGTAGAGGGGGGCCCTGGCTACGCGTCTGGGTACGTGAGACGGAATAAGAGAGATAAATTTTAGTCAATTCTTCAAAAATTCTTTATTTAACTTTTATTTTAAAATTTTTATAAAAAATATTATTTTAGTTCAAAATTAGTCAATAAGTGAGGTGAAACTGAATCATTTGAATTTAACTGAGCCTCGTTATGCGTAATTTTTCTTAATTATTAATTGTGAGGTTCTTTAGAGCTTCAAACTTATAATTTATAGGACGAAAGTTGGTAAATTTAGAAGCATTGAAAGTTTCTTCAAAAGTTGCCAATTTTCCACCAAATTCTTCAGAATTTAAAGTTTTTGAATCTTTTTCTAGATTTTCAAGTTTTTCTTTGAGTGAGGAAAAATCGGAATTTATGCACTGTGATTTTACAGTTTGGATGAGATTTTTGACTTTAGATGTTGAATTTTCAGCATTCTTGCTAATGCAAATGCTTGATGCTAGTAAAAGATTTCTTAATTTACTTAAATGATCAAAGACTTTCGGCTCAATGTGGACAATTTTGTTACTTCGAAAATCAATAAAATATAAATCAGGATTATAATCAAACAAACCCTCTTCGAGAACCTCAAGTGAATTAAAATACAAGTCAAGCTCAACTAATTTAGGAAATGGCTTCAAATCTTCTTGGTGGATTTCTTTTAATTTATTTATTTGGACTCGAATCATTTTAAGATTTTCAAAAAATGTTTCTAAACTACGCGGAAAATAATAAGTGGTTCTGAATTCAAGATAAAGGACCTCAACATCAGAATTTGTCTTTCCACTTTGATGGTTTCCAGAAATTGAAGTTATTGTCGCTGATTCTTTGGTGGTTATTTCTAGAATGTTATCAACGTAGCAGTAATAAGCATTTTTCACATATCGCCAACCAGTATGCCAATCATTGTCATAATGGCACTCAATGCTTTCCGATGCTGACAACTTCAAATAAACTCCAACAACGAAAATCACCAACCTAGATGAAATAATCAGAAAAAATATTTTATTTAAATTAATAGAACAGAAATTATCAAAAAATTAAATATTTTAAAAATGTTTTGTAAAATTTTCGTTTTTTTGGGAAAATTTTAATCATTTTCACAATTTTTTTTCCAATTTTTATGGAATTCACGAATGTAAAAGGGGTGTCAGCGACTCGATGAATCCAGCTGAAGGCACTGCGAATCCTATTGAACCGGAGTCTATTGTACCATTCCGGTTCAATGGTTGAATTCACAAAACCAAATTTAATATTATAAACACAATAAAACAGTTAATTGTTGATTCTTTTAAATCGTAATTAATTTAAATTAACACGAAAAAATTCACAATTTCCTATTAATTTTAATTCAATACTTACAAAATTATTTTAGCCATTTTTGATGCTATTCGAACAATGTGTTGATAAGATAACAGAAAAGCTAGCTAAGGTTCAAACTTTAGTCCACTTAAGTAAACAGTTGATCGCAGAATGACCGGAGAAAATGAGAAACTTGAATTAAAAAATTGACTAAGTGGATTGAGCATCTCTCAGAGAAAATATTTTGGATCCAAGAGGATGTCACTAAAAGCTGAAAAATTTAAAAAAAAATTATATATTTTTGTCAATTTTTAAAGATTCTTAACTTTTCAAATTTTTTTTATCATTTGTTTATTTTTATTTTTTTAAATTAAAATTTTTAAAGGAAAAACCACCTTAAACCCTGTTTTAAATTACAATAAATGTAAAATTTACAAAACTATTTAAAGTGTCATAAAAACCTTTGCACTAAACATTGTAAATTATATTTTGATAATTTCTGAATTATAGACGACAATATTTCTTCATTTAAAGTAGCAAAAAGTGGCAGAAAGTATTTATTTTTTTGGGAAACTTAATATTTTTTTTATAAAATTAATAACTTTTTTATAAAATTAATAATTTTCTTATAAAATTAATAACTTTTTTATAAAATTAATAATTTTTTTATAAAATTAATAATTTTTTTTATTAAATTAATATTTTTTTTATTAAATTAATAATTTTTTTTATTAAATTAATAATTTTTTTATAAAATTATAAAATATAAAAAAATTATTAATTTTTTTTATAAAATTATAAAATATAAAAAAATTATTAATTTTTTTTATAAAATTATAAAATATAAAAAAATTAATAATTTTTTTTATAAAATTAATAACTTTTTTATAAAATTAATAATTTTCTTATAAAATTAATAATTTTTTTATTAAATTAATATTTTTTTTATAAAATTAATAATTTTTTTTATTAAATTAATAATTTTTTTTATTAAGTTAATAATTTTTTTTATAAAATTATAAAATATAAAAAAATTAATAATTTTTTTTATAAAATTAATAACTTTTTTATAAAATTAATAATTTTCTTATAAAATTAATAATTTTTTTATTAAATTAATATTTTTTTTATAAAATTAATAACTTTTTTATAAAATTAATAATTTTTTTTATTAAATTAATAATTTTTTTTATTAAGTTAATAATTTTTTTTATAAAATTATAAAATATAAAAAAATTAATAATTTTTTTTATAAAATTAATAACTTTTTTATAAAATTAATAATTTTCTTATAAAATTAATAATTTTTTTATTAAATTAATATTTTTTTTATAAAATTAATAATTTTTTTTATTAAATTAATAATTTTTTTTATTAAGTTAATAATTTTTTTTATAAAATTATAAAATATAAAAAAATTAATAATTTTTTTTATAAAATTAATAACTTTTTTATAAAATTAATAATTTTCTTATAAAATTAATAATTTTTTTATTAAATTAATATTTTTTTTATAAAATTAATAACTTTTTTATAAAATTAATAATTTTTTTTATTAAATTATTAATTTTTTTTATAAAATTATAAAATATAAAAAAATTATTAATTTTTTTTATAAAATTATAAAATATAAAAAAATTAACAATTTTTTTTATAAAATTATAAAATATAAAAAAATTATTAATTTTTTTTATAAAATTAATAACTTTTTTATAAAATTAATAATTTTCTTATAAAATTAATAATTTTTTTATTAAATTAATATTTTTTTTATAAAACTAATAATTTTTTTTATAAAACTAATAATTTTTTTTATTAAATTAATAATTTTTTTTATAAAATTATAAAATATAAAAAAATTATTAATTTTTTTTATAAAATTATAAAATATAAAAAAATTATTAATTTTTTTTATAAAATTATAAAATATAAAAAAATTATTAATTTTTTTTATAAAATTATAAAATATAAAAAAATTAATAATTTTTTTTATAAAATTATTAATTTTTTTTATAAAATTATAAAATATAAAAAAATTAATAATTTTTTTTATAAAATTATAAAATATAAAAAAATTATTAATTTTTTTTATAAAATTATAAAATATAAAAAAATTATTAATTTTTTTTTTAAATTTAAATTTAGTTTTGTAAATAAAATTTAAAATTTACCAATTGATAACGAATTTTGGAGAATAAAGAAATATTTATAATAGTTTTACATTTTATATTCCGATTATTATTCTTGACCTGCCTAATCTCTTTTAACTATCCAATAAATTTTCTCAATTTTGCCTCTAAAAGCTCTTCAAACTTCTTCATGAGGCGCTCTTCGATTCCGTTAATTTTCTCGTCAATTGTAGCCGTGATATCTGCCTTTAGATTTGCGAGTTGTCCTTTAAGGCTCTTAATTTCATCACCAAATAACTTAATGTCATTAACATTTGTTAAAACTGCTGTCATCGAGTCACTCATGTTCCCTAACTTCATATCTACATTTAATGTCTTCGATAGAATTTCATTCTCAATTTTATAGTTTAAAAGAGCTTCAAATTTGTATTTAATAGGACGAAAATTGGCAAATCCCGATGTAGCTTTCTTAAATGTTAGCAAATTATCGGCAAAAAATGCAGAATTTATAGTTTTTGATTCTTTTTCGAGAATTTCAAGTTTTTCTTTGAGTGAGGAAAAATCGGAATTTTTGCACTTTGATTCTAAATTTTGGACAAGATTTTGAACTGCAGATGTTGAATTTTCAGCATCCATGTCTACGCAATGGTTTGATCTTAAGATAAGATTACTTAATTTACTTAAGTTATCAAAGACCTTTGGTTCAATGTGGACAATATTGTTGTAGAGAAAACTAATAAATTCTAAATCAGGATTATAATCAAACAAACCCTCTTCGAGAACTTCAAGTGAATTAGAATACAAATTAAGCTCAACTAATTTAGGAAATGGCTTTAAATCTGCTTGATAGACTTCCTTTAAACTTGTAGATATGATTTGAATTACTTTAATATTTTTAAAAAAAGCTTCTAAACCACGTGGAAAATAACGTACAGTTACAGATTTAACATAAAAGCCCTCAACATCAGAATTTGTTTTTCCGCTTTGGTGATCTCCAGAAACTGAAGTTATCGTCGCTGATTCTCGAGTTCTTATGGATGGACTTTCATCGACAACACAGAAATATGGATTTTGTACAATGGACGAGACATCAGTGCCATAATTACACTTAATATTCGTCGATGCTGATAACTTTAAATAAACTCCAACAACACAAATCACCAACCTAGATGAAATAATCAGAATAAATAGCTTTAATAAATTTTAAATATAATATTAAACACTTAATGTTAAACACCTCCCAATAAGATATTTTTAAAAAATTTAAAATAAATCATTAATACTTACAAATGAAGCCTAGCCATAGCTTTATTCTTCAGTATCTCCTTCCTTCTTGTTATAAAATGAACAAAATAATTTCAATGTTAATCGAATGAGAGTCGAAAGAGCAATGAACACAAGCAGACACGAGCAACTTCAAGTTTTAGAAGATTAATTTTGGGGTCATTTGATTTTTGACGTCCAATGATTTGAAAATAGTTTTTAAAAAATTCAGCGTTAATGCTCTGGTCTAGGATGACCTAGGATACCCTGTAGGTGGGTATGTGAAGGATAGCCTAGGGTATCCTAGGTGGATGGTAGGCTACTCTAGAAACCGACCCTTGGTGCTTAACTTATTTCCACTTGTGCTTTTGGAAATATTGGGGAAAAATGATAAAAAATTTGTGTCAGGTAATGAAAGATCCAAATATCAATCGACATCATTTATGCACGAGCTTAAGAGACTTAAGGCGAGAGTAAAATAACAAACAGCGATTATTATTCTATGCTGAGTTATTCTTAACCGAGGTCAAGTTCACAGTCGTCATAATTCATCTTCACGTCTTATTTTGATTATATTTTATTTTGTTTTAAATCTTTCATTATATCAGGAACTAGGCTGTCTAAAGATTTTTCTAATAATGGGACATTTAAGTTTAGAAATTTAAATAAAAAGCGTTAACTAATGAAGTCTAGTTTTTGAAATAACTTCATCAATTTTGGACTTCATATGTAAACGATCCCAGATTAACAACAATTTCTTTGCCGTACAAATTCAACTTTTATTTTTAATAATTTGAATTACAGTTTATGATAAAATAATAAATTCCTATAAAAACAATTCATTTTTAGAAAAGCTGCTTATTGCTTAATAAACTTTCCCAGTTGTTCCTCCAAAACTTCCTCAAACTTTTTCATTAGGCGCTTTTCAATTCCTTCAATTTTCTCGTCTATTATTACTGTGATTTTTTGATGCATATTTGTCAGTTCCTTCTCAATATTAGCCTTAAGATCTGTAAACTGTCCCTCAATGGCTGTCTGTTGCTTTTCTATTTTATCACTAAATGACTTGAACCTATCCCTAGGACTGCGATCCTTTTGGATCTTCAAATCATCCAATAAAGCCTTCATTTTATTTTGGGAACTTTTAATCGTATTTATTGACGTTCTCAGCTCATTTTGTGATAATTTGAGGTCACTGAGCATTGAGTCAATGTCCTCAATTGAGTTTTTAATGTCGTTATGAGAATTATTTGGTTGATCTTTAGCGGGCTTGAGGCTGGTTATTTTTGTATCAAGATTAGTGATGGAGATGTTAAGATCAGATAAGCCTTGATTTATGGAGTTTTGAAGCATGTCAATTGAGGTATTGAAATAACTTTGATAATTCCAAAATTCGATTTCATGTTTAAATAAATTTGTATGAATTTCACCAACAGAATCGACAATATTTCCCTGAACGTCACTAACCTCACGAAGTGATGCCTTAGTGCAAACTTGGTTAACAGACCCAGCAATGCCACTTAGTCTTGTTTTAAAGTCGTTAAGAGTGGATTCGAATTCATCAATTGAACCTCTAATCTCATCTTTAAATTCCCCTATGCTACCTTCAGATGACTTTAGGTCGTTTAGAGTCGTTATAGCTTCGGTCATTATGTAACTCATATTCCCTAATTTTGCTTCTAGATTTGATGTCTTTGTTAAGATTATATACTCAATTCTAGAGCTTACAAGAGCTTTAAATTTGGAACTAAGAGGACGAAAAGTGGAAAATTTTGAAGGCAAAAGAATACTCTCAAATTTTAGCAAATGTTTCCTAAACATTTCGGAATTTACAGTATCTGAATCTTTTACAAGATTTTCAAGTTTACCTTTGAGTGAAGAAAATTCAGAATTTTTGCACTGAGATTTTAATGCCTGAATGACATTTTTGGTTTCAGATTTTGAATTTTCAGCATGCTTATCAATGCAATTATTATTCCCAAAATATAAATATGCTAATTTACTTAAATGGTCAAAGATATTTGGTTCAGTGTGCACCATTTTGTTCCTGTTGAAATCAATGAATTCTAAATCAGGATTAAAATCGAATAAACCCTCTTCGAGAACCTCAATTTCATTTTTGTATAAAAAAATTTGAATTAATTTTTTGAATGGCTTTAAATCTTCCTGATGGATTTCCTTCATCTTACTTGTGCTGATATCAATTACCAAAATATTTTTGAAAAATATTTCTAATCCACGAGGAAAATAATAAAAAGTTTTGCTATCAACATGAAACGCGTCAACATCTGCATTTGTCTTTTCACTTTTATGGTTGTCCGAAACTGAAGTTATCTGTGCCGATTCTCGAGTTGTTATGCCGGGATCATTATCAATTGAGCAGTGATATGAATTTTTTACAACATGCCAGTCTCTAGTATTGTAATTGCATTGAATGCTTGTCGACTCTAATGCTTTAAAGTAAACAGCAACAACACAAATAATTAACCTAAAATACCAATAGAATATAAAGATTTAGAGAAATATGTTTTGCAAAATAAATACCTACAGAAACAATCGAGCCATTGTTGATGGCTTTTATCACTTTCTCGAAAACTAAATTTATTTAAAATTAACAAACAATAGTTAGTACTAATGATATCAAGAGTCAATAGCAATGTGATTAGAAAAAGAGAATGATTTTTGTAATTTTGAAGATTTGCTGAGAACGATGAAGAGAATTTATAAGTGGTTGTTCTGATATTACGTTACGCTTAGGGAAGGGGAGGAGGAGGTCAAAGTTTTGTTGAACTTTGTATTAATTTTTTCCGATTTTCTAACAAAATTTGCTACAGTGTGTGCCATTTATAAGGTTACGTAATATCCGAACGACCAATAAATTAAATATTTCTGTTTGCGTGATGAAATCTAAAAAAAAATAGAAAAAAGGCTTTGACACTCGAAATAAATCCCATGAAATTCCAATGATATAACCTGGTGTTTCAGAAGTATGATGTACGAATGGAATATGAAGTATGGTGTATACAGGTTTTTTAGGGGTTCGATTTTTTCAATATTTTTGGGAATGATGAAATTCCCTCAAACTTCCCCCTGAATACGTTTCTGTATATGAACCACTCTCTCATGTTTGTCAAATAATTTCAGTAATGGACTTATTTTTGAATTTTATGTTTAAGAAATTCACTTTTAAAATTCTTTATTAAGCAAATTTTATTTGAAATTATTATAAAACTAGTAATGAAGCGATCACGCTTCATGGGTATATTCACACCGTTTCAAATTTTTCATTCACAGCATAGTATTATGTTACTAACAGGACTTACGAAAAATCGTAATGCTTCAGCTTATTTAGTCAAAAATATCAAAAATAGAGAAAAAAAAATATCAAAAATGAGTTTGGCGTAGCTTTTAGCCCCTCGAAATTCAAAATGGTGTCGGTTCCATATTCAGGTACAGCTAAGAAACCTTCATACCAAATTTCAACTTATTTGGTCAAAGTTAAAGCAAAAATCAATTTGGCGTAGCTTCTAGCCCCTCGAAATCCAAAATGGCGTCAGTTCCACATTTAGGCACAGCTAAGGAACCTAAATACCAAATTTCAGCTCATTTGGTCAAAGTTAAAGCAAAAATCAATTTGGCGTAGCTTCTAGCCCCTCGAAATCCAAAATGGCGTCGGTTCCATATTCAGGCACCGCTAAGGAACCTAAATACCAAATTTCAGCTCATTTGGTCAAAGTTAAAGCAAAAATCAATTTGGCGTAGCTTCTAGCCCCTCGAAATCCAAAATGGCGTTGGTTCCATATTCAGGCACAGCTAAGGAACCTACATACCAAATTTCAGCTCATTTGGTCAAAGTTAAAGCAAAAATCAATTTGGCGTAGCTTCTAGCCCCTCGAAATCCAAAATGGCGTCAGTTCCACATTTAGGCACAGCTAAGGAACCTAAATACCAAATTTCAGCTTATTTGGTCAAAGTTAAAGCATAAATCAATTTGGCGTAGCTTTTGGCCCCTCGAAATCCAAAATGGCGTCGGTTCCATATTCAGGCACCGCTAAGGAACCTAAATACCAAATTTCAGCTCATTTGGTCAAAGTTAAAGCAAAAATCAATTTGGCGTAGCTTCTAGCCCCTCGAAATCCAAAATGGCGTTGGTTCCATATTCAGGCACAGCTAAGGAACCTACATACCAAATTTCAGCTCATTTGGTCAAAGTTAAAGCAAAAATCAATTTGGCGTAGCTTCTAGCCCCTCGAAATCCAAAATGGCGTCAGTTCCACATTTAGGCACAGCTAAGGAACCTAAATACCAAATTTCAGCTCATTTGGTCAAAGTTAAAGCAAAAATCAATTTGGCGTAGCTTCTAGCCCCTCGAAATCCAAAATGGCGTCGGTTCCATATTAAGGCACAGCTAAGAAACCTACATACCAAATTTCAGCTCATTTGATCAAAACATTCCTTTTCTATGAAAAAAATAAAATGTGTTTTGCAATAATCGGCTATAATTTGACCAAAAATCGCACCTTTTCGTTCCGTGTGCCTTACTGGATTCATGTCATGACTCCAAAAACAATACAGTTCTTGCCATACTCGATATCTATCAGATGCAAGAAACCGGAAGCCATAATATTGAGTTTGAATCGAGTTATCGCACCGATTAACTAACTAACTAACTTGCTAAATGACAGAAAGCGTTTTTTTGCGATTTCTCGGCACTGGAAGCACCAATTGAAATACGGTTTTCACTGTTAAATTGGTAATTTTAGGCACAGACTTTCCATACTGAACACTATGGGTCGATTCCGTAAGCCTGAAGCAGCAAGTCCAAAAAAGTAGTTTCACTGAAATACCAAAAACAATATATTCACACACAATTAAAATTGGTGTGAATATGAAAATTATATGTGATTTGAAAATATTGCAATTGTTTTATTTTTTCCAAATAACGAATATTTTTCTTAATTTTGAATTGTGAGGTTCTTAAGAGCTTCAAATTTATAATTTAAAGGACGAAAGTTGGTAAATTTAGAAGCATTGAAAGTTTGTTCAAAAGTTGCCAATTTTTCACCAAATTCTTCAGAATTTAAAGTTTTTGAATCTTTTTCTAGATTTTCAAGTTTTTCTTTGAGTGAGGAAAATTCAGAATTTATGCACTGAGATTCTGCTGAATTTATGATATTTTTGTACTCAGATACAGAACGTTCAGCGCTTGTCTTAAGGCAAGTGTTTCGATGTAGGAATAAATATTCTAACTTATTTAAATGATCAAAGATTTTCGGTTCAATGTGGACAATCTTGTTGTAACTAAGCTCAATCCATTGTAAATCAGGATTAAAATCAAGCAAACCTTCTTCGAGAACCTCAATTAAATTAGAATGCAAATAAATCTCAACTAATTTTGGAAATGGCTTCAAATCTTCTTGATGAATTTCTCTTAATTTACTGCCGCCAATTAAAATCAATCTAATATTCTTAAAATAAATTTCTAAACCACGCGGAAAATAATTAATAGTTTTGGAACTGACGAAAATGCCTTCAACATCAGAACTTGTCTTTCCACTTTTCTGATCACCAGAAATTGAAGTTATTGTCGCTGATTCTAAGGTTGTTATGCTTGGATCGTTATTGATAAAGCAGTTATGTGCATGTTTTATAAATCGCCAATCAGTTTTCCTATAGTTACACTCAATGCTTATCGATGCTGATAACCCAAAGTGCACTCCAACAATGCAAACAAACAACCTGCAAAATTTCAATTTAATAGCTTCAAAAAATATTATAAAAATAGAACAAATACTCACAAATGAAGCCTAGCCATAGCTTTTGTTCTTCACTATCTCCTTTCTTCTATTCTACAGAATGAAAAAAAATTCAATGTCAACCAAATGAGAGTCGAAAGAGCAATGAGCACAAGTAGACACGAGCAACCTTAATTATTTTTGGAGATTTGCTTTGGGATTATTTGACCTTTGACGTCCATTTGAAATAAAAAGTCTAAGAATAAACTTTTTTAGACAATAATGCTAAAAATGTGATGTGCTATCGTATTAATGTTGATTTTTTTTAGAATCCTGGACCGGTTTCTTGGGTATACCCTTATGGTATAGCGTATACCCGAGAAACCCGGTCCTGGCTTCAAGCCCATCTTGAGCTAGATTTATTTCCGCTTGTGTTGGGGTTTGTTTAGAATTTTTGTGTCAGGTTTTGAAAGGTCCAAAAATTCCATCAACAACGGACATCATTTACTAACGACCTTCTAATATTCTGACAATTTTTAATGATCTTTCTCTGAGAAGCTCTCTGTGAGAGTAAAATTAAGATTTTAACCAAGGTCAAAGTCAATATCGTCATAATTTAGCAATTCGAAGTTCAAGTAAAGTCAAGGAACCGGCTTGAATCTTAGGCTGTATGGAGTTTTTAAGGCTTAGTTTTAGAGATTTATCTTATCAAATGTGCCGTAGACCAATTAGATGAGAAACACTGCTAAACCAACAACCAGGGGGAAGACTACTTGGTGGAAAAAATCATTTTCCGCCAAAAAAATTTTTCCGCCACGCACTTTTTGAGCTATAACTCCAAATTTACACATATTTTCTGGCGTAAAAAGGGTCAGTAGTTCTTGTATTAAGGTTTTATACATGTTAGCACCAAAAATTTGATTCGTAGTGCTCTCTGAAAATTTTCCGCCAGACGTGGCGGAAAAATTTTCCACCAAGTAGTCTTCCCCCTGCCAACAACACTTGTTCCACTAGAGCTCAATCTCAGAATTCCTCATTCCTTCCAATACTTCCTTCCCTCAAACATCTCAATCAATCCCGTCTAGCAACAAATAACTCAGAAAATTCAATGAATGTCAAAAGCAAACTTTTCTGTAAGCATTCCAATCAAGAAATTCTTTCCCACATGCTGTCTTCATGCTTGATGTGTTCATCGAATGGAAAGAAGCTATCAAGGAAGTAATTTGCGGTTTTTGGTTCAATCTTATGTGGGTTTTTGAAGGTTTTGTGATTAAGAATTGAATTTTTGAGGGTTTGACAGAGAAAAATCTGGTTTTTGATATATTTGGATATTGCGACTTGATGTTAGGTATGGAAGGCATTGATGCACCTTCTGTTTGTATGCAAGAAGATATATTTTGGTTTACAGATGGTTTTATCCACATTTTGGGTATGAAACAAGTACATATCGGAAGGTATGATGCGTATACAACAATAAGGGTGCAAAAATGAAAGAAATTACAATAATTGAGGAGAATATTCTAGAAAAATTGAACTCAACATCATGTACAACAACCCACCTTCCTCCCATCGTTCTCGACACCATAAATAATTCACAAAAATGGCATAATTTAACACTCAACTATTATCCTCAATAATAAGTGCTAAAATTACACAAAATAACAACATTTAACATAATCATGATTATCGCCACAAAGAAACGTCTCAAAAACTCCCAATAAAGACAAAAATATTCCATCTTAAACAACAAAATAATCCTAATCCTCGACGTAATCCTTTTTTGTGACCTTAAAGCCACCTGAATGGGCAAAAATTCTTTCATACAAAATCCTATGGAAATTTAGTGCCATTGAGGAGATTTTGTGTTGTTGTGCACAGCATTAAGGAGAGGAAAAACAACATTTGAGGTATTTAGCTTTCGAGAGGAACAAAAGTGAAAGCTTATGGATTGTTGAGTGGAATTTGAGAGAAAAGTGGGTTTTTGGGTTGGAAAATTGGTTAATTTTGGGACATGAACTTCTAATTGTTGGTAAAATTCCCCATTTTTTCGGACATGACCTTCAAATGTCAGCTAAAATTCCCAATATTTTTAGCAAATCCCCCTAAGCATGCCCACAAGAATCAATAAACAAGCCGAAAAACACAACAAAAACATTTTTGTCATGGAAATTTCCTCCTTCTTTTCATCATCATCTTCTTATAACCAAGGATATTTTGATGTCTTCAGCCTACAGCTGTTGTTGAATTTCCATGGAAATAATCACAAAAATAACGTAAATATCTCGACTTGTTAGACAACAGATATAAAAAATGTTGTTTTCCATTAAATCATTTTCTCGGTAAATTAATAAATTCAATTTATTTTCCTCTTTCGAAAGGCAAAATATTAAAATTTAATGAAAGAAATTTTTTATTATAAATATTTTTTTGTGAAATGCTTTTCAATTTAGGATTTTTTGCTTGAATATATTTTGCTCAAAGATTTTCCTTTTTTAGATTTTTCGCTGAGTTTCATTGAAGGTTACTTTTGAGGGGATTGGAAGAAATTGAGATTCAAATGAATAGATTTGAGGGGTGGGTATGAGCAGTGTACAAGCTTTTCTAAGTTTTACATCAAAAAATTCATTCTAACCTCAAAAATTTTCCAGTCTAACCTCAAAATTTTGAATTCTAACCTCAAAATTTTGAATTCTAACCTAAAAATTTTAAATTTTAACCTCAAAATTTTCAGTATAACCTTAAAATTTTCTAGTTTAACTGCAAATTTTCCATTCTAACGTCAAAGTTTTCAGTCTAACCTCAAAAATTTTCCAGTCTAACCTCAAAATTTTGAATTCTAACTTCAAAATTTTAAAGTCTAACCTCAAAATTTTAAATTCTAACCTAAAAATTTTGAATTCTAACCTCAAAATTTTCAGTATAACCTTAAAATTTTCTAGTCTAACTTCAAATTTTCCATTCTAATGTCAAAGTTTTCAGTTTAACCTCAAAAATTTTCCAGTCTAACCTCAAAATCAATCATAATAAGTAAAACATAATTTAATTAAAAATTGTCAAAGATTATAATTTTCAAAATACTTGTTCAAAATAAATTTCAACCCAAAATTCAAGATTCAATTAAATGTTCACGAAATCCAGCTGATCTATTTGCATAAAAATATTTCACAAGAATTTTGTAAATTAAAATTTTATTTGGCTTTATAATCAGAATTATTCAAAAAGGTTTCAAGCTCGAATAAAAATAAATTTTAATTTATATCCACGAAAATTTTGGCATAGAAATTGAAAATTTTCAATAACCAAATCACATCAACGACCCATAATGACTCAAAACACAACAACTTAACCTCCCTTAATGAGATTTCTTTCAAAACATCCACAAAGCATTTTTCCCATCCACAAATCCGATTCATAAAAGCATGAAAAATCCCTTTTATCATGCAAAGCTCGTTCCTTTGACAACAATCTACACATGACTTGATAAACATATTTATTTATGGGCAAATTTTCTTTCAATTTTGAAGACAATAAGCTTCGCTCTTGCTAAATGAACATAATTTCATTTATAGATTTAATTCTATTAAGTCTATCTGTCTGTTGTTTTGAGTATGGCAGGTATGAAGACAGCTGAAATTGAATTGAAGATGGAAAAAATGAGAAAATAAAATTTATTTACTTAATTTTGTACCTTTTGGGGGTAAAGATGATAATATGTGATATTGAGGATGGAATAAGAATGTATGGGTGGTCATATAGTCTGGTATCATATGTTTGGGACATAAATATGAGTATTTTATGGAAGATTGGCCTGTTCAGATTAGAATAGAATCAGTTTCATCAGCATAACTTCAAAATTTTTAGTCATAACCTCAAACAGATTAATTTAACCTCAAAATTATTGTACATAACCTCAAAAAATTCCAAATTAACCTTAAAAATTTCAACCTAATCTTAGAAGATTTAGACTTAACCTCAAAATTTTGCAACATAACCTAAAAAAATTTCATTCTAACCTCAAAAATTTCTGTCTAAACCCTAAAATTTTGCAATATAACCTTAAGAATTTCAATATATCCTAAAAAAATTCAAATTAACCTCAAATTTTTTATCATAACCTTAAAAATCTTTTACCTAACCTCAAAATTATTGAAAATAACCTTAAAAAATTCCGAATTAACCGAAATTAAATTAGTTTTAGAGTTAACCTCAAAATTTTGCAATTTAACCTCAAAGATTTCAATATAACCTCAAAATTTTGCAATTTAACCTCAAAGATTTCAATATAACCTCAAAATTTTTAGTCATAACCTCAAAAATTTCAATATAACCTCAAAATTTTCAGTCATAACCTTAAAAATTTCAATTTAACCTCAAAATTATTGAACATAACCTCAAAAAATTCCAAATTAACCTTAAACATTTCAACCTAACCTTAAAAGTTTTAGAGTTAACCTCAAAATTTTAGCTTGAACCTCAAATCATTCCCAATCATAACCTAAAATTTTCCAATTTTTCCCTCATAAGCCACAAAACCTCAACGAATCTCACATGCAAAATAGTCCCAAGGAGTCTCTTCGTCTCCATTTATTATTATCAAGAGAGAGCACAAAATATTGAATATTCATGAAATGTGTTATGAATAAATCATTTTATCAGCACACATAATAGAATATTGTGATGTGCTTGCTGTGCAATATTTCATTTACCAATGTAAGCTGAGCTAGCGAGAATTTTGTCAGTAGATTGAAAAATGAAATTCGAAATTAAAAATATATATATATTTCATGTAAGCTTGGCAGCCTGATTCTTATTAAAAATTCTAAGGTGAATGTGTAGTTATATAATGCAAAAAAAATTGTATGATATATGTGACATGTGTCCTGAATAATAAATTTTGATGAAAAAGTAAATGAATATGTGAAAAAATTATTCTCATGAAGAAAATGTGGTACCTGACATACTTTTGGATTGTAAAATAAATTAGGGTAATTTTTGGGAAAATTGGTATAAATTTTTTGGGTATATGATTAAGGTGAAGTCATATTTAGGGGGACACATTACTGTCTTGCCAGAATATGGCGCACGGATGTCAATTTCTGAACAATATGTCATTCTATAAAGGTACCCACCCCAACCACTCCATAATATCCACCTTAAAAACACACATTTCTCAAAAATTTCAATATTCACATGATAAATTTTCCACTTAATAAACTCAATCTATATTAATATCCATCAACCCTCGAGAATGTCTGTGGTTTCTCATGTTTCGTACCATCCTTCCATAATAATGACTATAATGTCCATTTTAATAGCTCTAAATCCATCTTATCATCCCCAAACCGAGTTCATCTTCCACTACGCCCCAAACCTTCTGATCTCCATGCCAGGTCTTCATTCATTCACTCTAAACATAATACAAATTTCCATAAAAAATGAACAAAACGTGCCAAAAACAAAATAACAAAAGGTAATCGTGTACAAAAGTTTTTTGTTCATTCATGAAAAACCTTTTTTGTTTTCTATTTTTTTACGTTAAAAATATCTCTCATATCGCAAATTGAAAGCACACGAGGCATGAAGATGTTGATAATGAGAACTGTCTGGATTATTTTTCGTTGTTGTTATTCATTTTCATTGAAAGCGAAGGAAATCTTGTTGTTTTTCATTGAACCGCAGAGAGAATCAGGACAGTTGGATTTTTATGTAATTTCCGACGTTTAATAAATTTTTTACCCTTATCCAAAAGGGACAGTTTTTTTTGGGATTGTGGGAGGGAAGAAAGGGGTTTGTGAAGAACATGAAGCATGTACGATGATACTCAGGTGGAGTGACGCTCAGCTTGAACGGATTTCAGCTGGAGTGACGCTCAGCTTGAATGACATTCAGCTGAAGTGACTCTCAGCTTGAATGACGGTCAACTGGAGTGCCGCTCAGCTTGAACGGCTTTCAGCTGGAGTGACACTCAGCTTGAACGAGTTTCAGTTGGAGTGCCGCTCAGCTTGAACGACTTTCAGTTGGAGTGACGCTCAGCTTGAATGACGTTCAGATGGAATGAAGCTCAGCTTGAACGACTTTCAACCTGGAGTGACGCTCAGCTTGAATGACGTTCATCTGGAGTGACGTTCAGCTTGAAGTGACGCTCAGCCAGAATGAAATTCAGCTATCAACTCATTCAAAAGTGCTGACTTTTTACAATTATTTATCCCATCTCACCGACAGTCTCCACCCAAATTTCACAAACATTTCAACAACAAAAGAATAAAAGCAACGCGGAAGGAACAAGGCACTTGAAGCTTAAGGAAGGAATCTTAAAATGTCATCAACGATCATTAAAAAATTGTCAAGAAATATTTCACAAAAGATTCTTAAATAAAGAATTTTTCAGCCTTTTTTCGCAAATATTTAGCCTTTGGGTCTTTTTTGTTACTCATGTTTTGTCTCATTTTCTTTTTGGGTAGCAAAAATGTTTTACAGAAGTTTCTTTTTAGCGCTTTCGAGGAAAATCTTCATCAAAAGTTTTTTTGTTTAACATATTTTTTTGTCTACTTATTGTTCGAATTTTTCACGTTTTTGTGACATGGAAAATTACTTTTGAAATTTTTTCGGGGGCTTTTGAAAGAGTTGTGACTTAGATGAGCAAGAAAACCTTAAAGTTTTGTGATATAACCTCAAAAATTAGGACATTAACCGCAAGATATGCAAAACAACCTCAAAATTTGCATCATAACCTCAAAATGTGCAACATAACCTCAAAATTTAGAAGCATAACCTCAAATTTTTGCACCATAACCTAAAAAATTTGAAGTAAAATTTAAAGGAACCATCACTGAACCCCAAAAATTCTCAATCAATTCAATCTTACATCTCAATTCCTTCCACATCCCTGCATCTTCCGGTAATTCTCGTTCCACATTTTTCCTTTTAAAATTCCTCAATTTTTCTTTTCTCATTTTCATCGTTTCCTTTCCTTTCTTCTCCAATTTTCCTGTGTTTCGATACAATTTTATTTTCAACTTGTGCTTTTTTTTAACTTTTTGTTGTCATTTTTCCTTCCCTTTTTGTCGTTTTGCTCTTTTTATTTTTTTTATTATCATCATTTCCTCACTTCCGTAGTTTTCCTCTGTTCTTATTAACTGAATGAGAAGTAAGAATTATCAAACAAGGTTGTAAAGACATTTTTATTGTGAACTATGAAAATTGTTCGACATCAATATTGTGTGCGTCATCTGAAAAGTGAGGATTATAAATTGATTTTATATGTTTTTGGGTGATTGTGGGTTTGAGGTGCATTTTTGAGGTGGATTTTAAACTTAAGCTTAAAAATTAGTAAAATAACCTCAAAATTTGACAACATAACCTAAAAATTTAGTATTCTAACCTCAAAATTGGACAAAAAATCTCAAAATTTAACAAATAACCTCAAAATTTAACAAATAACCTCAAAATTTAATAAATAACCTAAAAATTGTCATCACAACCTCCAAATTTGCTGCAAAGTCTCAAAATTCAACAACATAACCTCAAATTTTTTTTCCTAACCTCAAAAGTTGAGTCCTAACCTAAAAATTTTTCAACATAACCCCAAAGTTCAGCATCATAACCTATAAATTTTGCATTTAAACCTAAAATTCAACAACATAACCTCAAAAGTTGCATCTTAACCTCAAAATTTGACAACATAACCTAAGAATTTAGTATTCTGGCCTCAAAATTTGAGAGATAATCTCAAAATTTAAGAAATAACCTAAAAATTGTCAATATGACCTCAAAATTTAGCATTTTAACCTCAAAATTTGACAACATAACCTAAAAATTATCATCACAACCTCCAAATTTGCTGCAAAGTCTCAAAATTCAACAACATAACCTCAAAAGTTGAGTCCTAAACTAAAAATTTTTCGACATAACCCCAAAGTTCAGCAACATAACCTATAAATTTTGCATTTAAACCTCAAAATTCAACAAATGACTTCAAAATTTGACAACATAACCTCAAAAGTTGCATTTTAACCTCAAAATTTGACAACATAACCTCAAAATTAAACAACATAACCTCCAAAAAATCTCCAAATCACATAAATTTCAAATCAATTTCAACTCAAATCCAACCAACCAAAAAAAGATCTCTCAGCACAACCTTTCCCCGATCAACACTCACGTAAACCGTTTTTTTCTCTTCTTCCTTATCTGTCAACATTCCAAACCGTCGATAAAAAATCCTCACATCACTTCCTAAAATTCACAATTCATTCACGTTTTACTGCTCTCTGTTTACCAATAGAAGCGAAAAGAATGTGTCCCAAAATTCCTCATTATCATCATCTTATCCACGAGTATTGTTGTTTTTCCTATTTCGTTACGTCATTTGCAGTAATAGAGAAAGAAAATTGTTTGAGTTCCTTCCTATTGACAATGAACTAGAAAAAAAAAGTTTGTGGAAAAAATTGAGAATTTTTATACGAATTTGTGTTTGTTATGTCACTGGTGTATGAGGGGAGCACTAAGGCTCATGAGAGAGGAAGGGGAGGTGCATGTAAGCCATTTTTCTTATTTCTTCCATGAACCCACTTAAATTTGACCTAAATAATTTTCTGCAACTATTTCCTCACACACTTCCCATCCAATCACATCAATCAAGCAAATTCTTGCAAAAAATTAATATTACGACATCAGCACTAATCCAAATTAATCCTCGAAAAAAGTCCTCTCAAAGGAACAGCAAAAAAGCTGAAATTCCGGAAAGATAAAAAAGACAAACAAGAAGAAAAGTGAAAAGAAAACTTTATCGCATGAAATCTCAGTGAATGTCACAGTTGAAAAAAACACAGAGAAATATAAAAAAGGGACATGAACAACAACTTTTCTCATTTTCTTGTGTTGGATGTGAAACAAAAAGAGATTTTTTGCTTTCGCATATTCTCGTTATTATTGTTGACGAGGGGGGATTCATGTAATCATCATTGTCATCATTTTCTGTTGGTAAAGTGAATTTTGTGGAATTTTGGCAGAAAAAAAATTTTCGTCTAAAAATTTGACTTCAAAATTATTCTCGGCTAAAATTCTGGCTTAAAACATTTTTTGATTAAAAGTCTGAGACAAAATAATTATTTCGACCAAAATATTGGATCAAAAATGTTTTTCGGCTAAAAGTCTGGCATAAAATAATTTTTCGGCTGAAAGTCTGGCTCAAAATTGAAAAAATTACATAAATAACCTCAAAATTACAATAAATATTCAAAAGCTTTCAAATTAATGATACCTCAATAAACTTGGTCAGGGGCGTAAACAGGAATTCTTTGAGGGGGGGGGGTTGACTTTTCATGACCTTTTTTTTGGGTTGTTAGAGTAAACTTTTCCGAGGGGGTTTCACACATTTTCGGTGAAAAACCTAACAAAATGAAGAAATTTTTTTCACAGGGGTGGGGGTTTGAACCCCAAACACCCCCCCCCCCCCCCCGAATACCCCTCTAAACTTGGTTACTGATTGAAAATTTCCAATTATTTTTAAAAATACAAAAAACTATTTGAGTTAATCGACTTATTTTTAAATCAACAATTTAAAGTTATTTTTATAAAATTATTTTAAAATTTAAAATCAACAAGTATAAAAGCTTTAAACAACTCAAGTCAAATGGAATAAAATTGTGAATAATATTTACATACGAAACTTGAATTCACATTTCATCAAGATCAGCATATGCAAAGTAAAACAGTAGCAGTAAGTAAATTCACAGAACTCATTCTGTGTCAACAGAAAATGGGAAAGAAAAGCAAAACAAAAGAGAATAAAAAATTTCATAAAAACGGAATTTAGCAAGCATTTATTTCTCTCCTCCCCCACTTCCCCCCCTGGGGGGACATATTGTCAAATGTTTCATATGAATCGCAAATTTAATTTGCTCAGTTTTATTTTTCTTGCAGAAAAAAAATGTAAAAAAAATTATTTTGCTTTTGTTGCCTCAAATGAAAAATTAAATAAAATTCTCTCTCGTGTGTCGTTCCTTGATCGTCAACAAATTTGCTGGCTGAGAAGGAAATTAAACTGTTCTGCTCATTTTTTATTCACTTCTGCTATGTTTGCATCTCAAATATCAAAAGAAAAATATTTCACTTTGTGTCGTCAATTGATGTAATTAAATATGTACATTACGTAGAATTAATGTTGAGCTGTTCCGTTCATGTAATGGGAGGAAATTAATTGCTCAGCTAAATGAGAAAGTTTTTCATTAAATCAAGAAAAGTTGGAACTTGTGAATTTAATTTGAGTTGTCGTGTTTGAGTTCTTAGAGATTTGTCTTGTGCCTTTTTTAAATTCAATTGACTCAAAATTAAAGTAAAGCGTCACTTTTGAAGCATTAACTCAAAAATTAAATCGACAATTTTAAAGCATTGACTCAAAAATTTAAGCGTCACTTTTGAAGTATTGACTCAAAATTAAAGCGTCACTTTTTAGCATTGACTTAAAAAAATAAATCGTCACTTTTGAAGCATTAACTCAAAAATAAAGCGTCACTTTTGAAACATTGACTCAAAAATAAAGCGTCACTTTTGGAGCATTGACTCAAAATAAAGCGCTACTTTTGAAGCATTGACTTAAAAAAATAAAGCGTCACTTTTGAAGCATTGACTCAAAAATAAAGCGTCACTTTTGAAGTATTGACTCAAAAATAAAGCATCACTTTTGAAGTATTGACTCAAAAATAAAGCGTCACTTTTGAAGTATTGACTCAAAAATAAAGCGTCACTTTTGGAGCATTGACTTAAAAATTAAATCGTCACTTTTGAAGCAGTGACTTAAAAATAAAGCGTCACTTTTGAAGCAGTGACTTAAAAGTAAAGCGTCACTTTTGAAGTATTAATTCAAAAGTAAAGTATCTCTAAAATTTTTATAATAATCAACAATATTTAGATAAATTACGAGCAGTAATTTGCTGTGTTTAAAATAATAGCTCCAATTTTACAAAATTACAACTCAAAACGTTGTCTACAAATTTCCGCAAATCATTCAGTGTGTTTTAATCATGCTTATACCATGTAGATGCCTCATCACAATATTCATCTCAACTTTAATCCTCAACTTCACTCACACAACACAAAAGGATGGAAATTCAAAGAGCAGTAAGCGGGAATATGGCACAAGATTCAAATCAATAAGCTGTGAATCGGATAATAAGACAATAGTCATCAAATATTGCTACTTAAAGCCCTTTTCAAGAAAAGTTGTAGCTGCAAACATAGGATTTAAATTTCTAGTTCCATTTGATAAATTTTACATCCATATGATCTTCAATTATCGATATGGAAACATATTTCGTCCAGTAATGGATACAAAACCTCAAGAATGGTGTGGATTGATGCACAGCACTAACATGAATCCACTCATTAAGTTAATGTTTGATGGAATCAAGTCATCAGTTCCAAATTTATTTCATGAATGTCCATATACTGGAGATTTAGATTTAGTCAACATTACAACTGATTTCAGTAAAAGTGGAGATCATCAGATGTTCCCAGAAGGAACTTATAGGATTGTCACTATGATCATTAAGGATGACATTCAGAGAGCCAAAATAACAGCGGATGATGAGATAAAGTCACCTAGAAGGGAAAGCTTTGGGTGATGATTGATGAAAATTTGCACGTGCGTCATATTTTGGGAAGTGTTTAAAGTCTCTCCCTACCTTACATTGAACCATCTACCCTCTACCCTACCCTACCGTAAATCAATAGCGATATGTATTATAACAGACACCTGCATATGTAACCAAGCATATAGTATTTAAATAAATTGCCTCTAATTAATTTTGACTTTGAGAATTTTCGAACAATTAACGATAATAAAAGGAAATCCTACCGAAAAAAATTAAAAATAATTTATGAATGATTTTATGACAGAACAGCTTTATTTCAACATGAACTGCCTACCAATCATGATGTTCATCGTATTTGCGATGTTTTATCTGCAAATATCCAACGCAGCAAAACCAAGAACCACAGAAGCACCAAAAGTTAGGTCAAGATTCAAATCTATTAGATGCTCAGCTGATAATGTGACTGTTGTCATCAATCATTGCTACTTGAAAGCTATTTCGAGGACTGTTGTGACTGGAAATATCGCCGTGAATATTTTGGTTCCATTAGCCAAAGTTTACATCCAGTTTATCTTGAGTTACCGCTATGGACTCATTTTTCGTCCAGTTATTGATACAAAAGTTCAAGATTGGTGCGCAATAATGAAGGGAGCACCTACAAATCCATACATCAAATTGCTTCTTGATACATTAAAGGATACAGCAACTACAGCTTTACATGAGTGCCCATATGCTGGTGAATTTGAAGCAAATAATATAACGTTAAATTATGACCGTGTCGATCCAACTGCAATATTTCCTGAAGGGACTTATCGAATTACAATTATTGTTTATAGAGGCAAAACTGAAGCTTGGAGGATGGAAGCTGATGAAGAGGTTAAGTCACCAATAAGGGAGAACTTTGGATAGATGATTTTGTCATCTCAGATAAATTAATTTGGTCGCCTTGGTTAAGTTTCAAGGTTTCTACTTTTGTCAGAATTTTGACGGATTTTTTAAACTTTTTTTTCAAAAATATTCAAAATAAATAAATAAAATTTATATTTTTTGCAATTAAATTTACAACTTAGTCTCCCCATTCACAGCTGACAAGAACATAGCCCAAAAATAGCTCCAATTATTCTACTTCACTCGCCCTAACACGTCAAAGCAAAAAATTTATTCTATTTTCCCCTCTAATAATCTTTCCACTCCGCTAATTGATTTAATACCACATTAAAATTATCTTTAATGCCATCAACTCACAGTTTATCTTCATTTTCCACACAGCACATTCAAAAGTGGAAAATGATAATGTGGAATATCTTAAGCCAGGCACTGTAAATTGTGGGGTGTATAATGGCATACAACTCAATTCGTGGAGCTATTTATGTTTCATATGTTGAATAAACACAGCAGACGACTTTTTGTTTGTCTCGATAATTTCCATTTTTATCGCATCCGGAATTGAGTTTGGCTTATTTTCGTGCTTGTTCCTGTTTTGTGCGTCTTCCGTATTTTCTATGTGATTGCTATGCTTGCTGAGTTTTGATTTTTTCGAGAATTTTCATGAATAACCTTGAATTTCTTGAGTGGAAGGTGAACAATTATTTAATTTTGTCATCTTGGTAGGCAAATCTGGTCATCTTGGTTGCAAAATTGGACCTTCTCAGTATCTAGTTCTGTCATCTCGGTAACAAGATTTTGTCATCTCGAAAAAATAATTCTATTGAATTTAATCCTCTCGGTAGTAAATTTTGTCTTGTCGGTAGCAAAATTTGATCATCTTGGTAGTAAAATTTTGTCATCTCAGAATCTGAATTTGGTCATCTTGGTAACTAAATTCCCCATGACATCTAATTTTACCTTCATAACTAGTTCTCATAAATAAAAAAATTTACGACTCTCAAGAAAACACAAAGCAAAGCGTTAAAAATTCTCTTTTTATTTCCTTTCCTTTTGTTTTCATCTTCACAGCATTCATCGTCGTCTATTGTTTGCCCTTTTTACTCCAACATCACTTGACCCAAATGAAAAATTGCGAAATGAGCTCTCATGATGTGAAGGAATTATTACGATGATGGATAATCATAAAAAGGTGGAATGAAAATTGGTAAATAAAGACAGGAGAAAGATTTTTATGTGATGGGTTTCTTAGGTTGGGAATGAGTGGATTTGAGGGTGGTTAGCAGATGAACGAAAAGGACGAGGAGGAAATTTTTTAGAATATAAATGTAAATGAAGATGAATTCATTAGCATTAAAAATGTGAAATGGAGGAAATTAATGTAAAATATTGATGAATTTGAGTGGATATTATCAGCTTGGTTGACAATCCTGTCATTTTGGGAGAAAATTCTGTGATCTTTTTAAAAAAATTCAGTCATCTCGGTACAAAATTCAATCATCTTGGTAGAAATTCAGTCATCTCGGTAGAATTTTTGTCAACTTGAAACAAATTCAGTCATCTTGGTAAAAACTAAGTCATTTCAAAATTATCTCACTTCAGAAAATTTTAGTCATCTCGGTAGAAATTAAGTCATCTTGGTAGAAGATTCAGTCATCTTGGTAAAAAAATCTCAAATTTTCCTTTTCAAAAACCATGCTCACTATAATCTCCCCATTCCTCCTATATTTTCAATTTATTACCCCACTAATTTCTCTCATTTCATTATTGCTTTCCTTAATTCTTATTTATTCATTACAACTGCTTGCTATTTGTTACTGTTCATACCCCATAAACTTACTGTTTATTTCTTTTGCTCTGCTCAATATTTACGAATATTCTACACTCACTGAATGTGCTTCATGCTCTCGAGTTAAATTGAAATTACGAGTAAAGAGAAAAATGCGGAATTAAAGCAAATTGAAATAAAAAAATGGAAGAGCTTTGAGATGGAAAAATGATTAATTTTCATTTTAATTTTCAGTGAGAGGCAAAATTCATAAGAAATGAAATTTAATTTTAGCTTTGATGGAATTAGAGCTCAGTCAATGATGATATTTTTGCTTTTAAGGAAATTTTGTAATTTATCAAAGGGAATTTAAATTAAATTTTGAATAATTTTCCACTGGTTTTTATGGCTTTTTCTTTTTTTGTAGTTGCTCAGTTTTGAGTCAAGCTGTTGCTCAGTTTTTGAATCAATTTCTACAATTTTTTGTAAAGTGTTGTTCAGTTCCAGTCAACAGTCAAGTTGTTGTTCAAATTTCAATTAATCAAGTCGTTGCTCAATTTTAGTCAAGTGTTGCTCAGTTACAGTCAAGTGTTGCTCAGTTTTCAGTCAAGTTGTTGCTCAAATCCTAAAATCACCTTTGTTAACCCCTTCGAAAGCTGCTTTTAAAGCTGCAGTTAATTATAAATATATAATTCTTTCTGCTCGAAAAGCTCTAACAAGAATTACAAAATAAGCAGCAACGAGAGTAAAAAATCACTGAATTCATTATCGCCGTATTTCTACATCCCCAAAAAAACATAATCCTCTTTTGCACACTTACTGAATAACAAGGGAGCGAGTGAGATGGAAAGTGCCAGGTTTGTTGTCTCGAAATGAAGATAAAAAGTGTGTGCGTGTAAACATGCGAGAAAAAAAATTGAAATAAAACAACTGAAAATGTTGAAGAAGAAAAAGGAGCAAGTAAATTTCCATAAAGGTACGAAAATAAAATTTCGAGTAGATAAAAACAAGAGCAAAAAAAAGGTAAAAATGGCATAAGACAATAAAAATGAAAATAAACAATCTATTGTTATGTGTCGAGTAACAAGAGAGGTGTGGGTTTGTAAGGATGAATAAATGTATTGCAATGTGAGAGGAACCACACGAACTTGATAGCTCTCAAAATAGTCTCGAGAATAAGAATGGATGTTGATCATGATAATGTTAATGATGGTGAGTTAGTGAAGTGGCTTGTGGGAATTCACAGTTATTTTTAGAGTACATTTGAAAATAAAACTTTGAAGAAAATAAACAAAATTGTGCAATAACTTGACTGAAAACTGAGCAACAACTTGACTGAAAACTGAGCAGCAACTTGACTGAAAACTGAGCAGCAACTTGACTGAAAACTGAGCATCAACTTGACTGAAAACTGAGCAACAACTTGACTGAAAACTGAGCAACAACTTGACTGAAAACTGAGCAACAATTTGACTGAAAACTGAGCAGCAACTTGACTGAAAACTGAGCATCAACTTGACTGAAAACTGACCAACAACTTGACTGAAAACTGAGCAACAAATTGACTCAAAACTGAGCATCAACTTGACTGAAAACTGAGCATCAACTTGACTGAAAACTGAGCATCAACTTGACTGAAAACTGAGCATCAACTTGACTGAAAACTGACCAACAACTTGACTGAAAACTGAGCAGCAACTTGACTGAAAACTGAGCAGCAACTTGGCTGAAAACTGAGCATCAACTTGACTGAAAACTGAGCAACAACTTGACTGAAAACTGAGCAACAATTTGACTGAAAACTGAGCAGCAACTTGACTGAAAACTGAGCAACAAATTGACTCAAAACTGAGCATCAACTTGACTGAAAACTGAGCATCAACTTGACTGAAAACTGAGCAACAACTTGACTGAAAACTGAGCAACAATTTGACTGAAAACTGAGCAACAAATTGACTCAAAACTGAACATCAACTTGACTGAAAACTGAGCAACAACTTGACTGAAAACTGAGCAACAATTTGACTGAAAACTAAGCAACTTGGCCGAAAACTGAGCATCAACCTGACTTGAACATCGAAAATTTCTAAAAAAAATATGCATTTTTTTTTCTAAAAATTGAGCAACAACAAACAGACTCCAAAAAATATGTCAAACCCAAATTAAAATTATCCTGTGCTCTCTCATGCAAAATAAATTCATTACCTAATTATGTCGTCATTACATCAATTAGACTAAATTAAATGAAAACAAAAGGGGAATTTATTGGAAATAATAAAGCCTGTAAGTCAATTATCTGTGGATAATTATTTATGCTAATCTGATTTGTTGGTCAAATTAATTGTTTCAGCCATTGATATGTAGATTTTCTGTGTATGAGTGAGGATTATTATCTGAAGTGGAATAATTCATTAATTTGTTGGTGAATGTTAATAAATTTACAGACTATCTAAAACTAGCCAAGGTCAGTCAACCCCCCTAAAAATACATAAACACAAATTACTCACAAAAACCCACATATAAAGCTCCTTTACTTAAATATAAGCAACATCTGCTGACAGGCCGTTAAATACCAAGAAGTATATCCAATATTCCAAAACCCAATTTTATTCAATCGAACACAAAACAACATTTGAGAATTTTTATTGCAAATTGCTTAATTTTTCGGTTGGTCAGTTAACACTAAGGAAATATGTGACAGCTCATACCTTGCTCGAATCTATTTTAGTGCTAAATTTATTCGGAAGTAACAAAAAGGTAGAAAAATTACTAAACAAGATGAAACAATTAAGTTAATTAACCTACCCACCCTCTTTCAAGGCTCCTTGTAATTTAGATCGTAGAGAACATTTCGGAATTGTACAGAAGTTAATAAAATTAAGAGATCTGCGAGTCAATTTTGGATACCTTTTCTTAGAAATTCTTATTAAACTGTAAATGTTCGCAAAGTTTTGTAATAATTCTCAGAAAATTGAAATATATTGAGTGTTTTGAATTTGGTAATTGGACTGTTGGGGATTATTATGATATTTTGGCTGCTAGGGTTGTATTTATGTGGACTGATTTTGAATATTCTTAAAATTTGTACAGCAACGAGGAATATTTTGTTTGATCATGCTCAAGTTTTGCTCACTTTTCGTCAAGTTTTGCTCAGTTTTTATCAAGTTTTGTTCAGTTTTGCTCAGTTTTGGCCAATTTTGGTCAAGTTTTGCTCAAGTTTAGCTCAATTTTGGTCAAGTTTTGCTCAGTTTTGCTCACTTTTGCTCAAGTTTTGGTCAAGTTTTGCTCAGTTTTGGTCACTTTTGGTCATGTTTTGCTCAATTTTGGTCACTTTTGCTCAAGTTTTGCTCAATTTTGCTCAGTTTTTCTCAATTTTTGTTCAGTTTTGTTCAATTTTGTTTTTAGTCAAATTTTACTCTTTTTTATCAAATATTGTTCAACTTCCATTAAATTCATCAGACACCACACATCATAATCCTTTTGTTCAAAGCCTCATTCTCATCATATTCATATTACTAACACAACAATGAGCAGTAAGCAATTTACTAAACATTCAATGAATTTTCATCTTCTCACACACAATAATGACCTTTTCATGCTACCCGTACTCGACAGCATCTTCGTCGATTTTTTTTTTTGCATTTTTTGACCTTTTTTCTTCTTTCAAGGAAGGAAATTTGTATCCAATATCCTTACTCAAGTGCCTTAGTCATTCAATTCTCATCAAAGAGCTGAACGGCATCGACGAGTGGAAAGAATGTGCCCATATGGAATTGCTTGAACTTAATGCATCTGCGAGAATCTCCTTTTTTGTTGATACTTTCGTGTTTCCTTTGTGGTCGTTCTTTTATTACGTCAGCTTTTTTAGGGGAGTTTGGGGAGGGGCTCTGAGATTTTGTAATTTTTTTCATGGAAGATTTGTAGCAAGGGAGGTGTAATGTCTTAAAATTTGTTTCTTTCCGTGACGTAATAAGTGAACAATCCCTTTAATAAAAGATTTTCTTCCTTATTTTGCCTTTCATTGAGTAAGTAAGAGGCGGAAATGATGGCGGTGGAAAATGAGAAGCTTTAATTTCTTTAAGGTCTGATGATTTTGGACAATAGAGATTATGATAGACTTTAATGAAATGAATTTTTGGGGGGTGGGGATTTAAGGTGAGGACAAAGAGGAATTGAAATTGTCTTGATATGAAATTGAGGAAATTAAGTTGAAAATACTGATTTTAAGCACTTTAAGAATGCCAGAAAAATTTAATTTTGATAAAAAAAGCTGTGAAATTTGAGTAGAATTAAGGAACAAATTTAAGCAAAGAATTTTGTTGAAAAATAAACATAATTTAACAAAAATAAAAACAATCTGACCAAAAAATTAACAATACTGAAAAAATCTTAATCAAAACTGTACAAAAACTCATCCTTCAAAGATGCTGGTACATCTACAACCTTACCAAACCCTCACAATAGGTGAAATTCCTGCCTCACAAAAAAAACTTACTTTACATATTTATATCTCTTTTATTTCATTGAAAAAGCTACAAAAAGGTGAAACTTTTGAAGTTAAGTAAGAATATGAAAACCGGGAGGAATTTTTGGGGACATAAAATTTTATTCAAAGTAAAAAAGGAAGATGATGATTTTGAAAGGAAGGAAAAAAGGCTGAAAAGGACAATTTTTTGTTAATTTTTAATGAAAATTATATTGAGAATATAGATTGAATTTTTCTTTTGAAGATTTTTTAGGGACGGAATGTCAATGAAAACTTTATAATAAAAAATTGGAACAAGGCTTGTGTTTTGGGCCAAAAGGTTTTGATAAATTGGAATATTTTTAATGAAATTAATTTTTATAAGTTGAAAAATTATTTCATTGTAAATAAAGTATTATTTTTTTTAAACATAAAGTTTCTCAAGATTAAGTTTTTAAAAATAAAAATTAATTTCTAATTTAAAAAAATAAAAACGAATTTGAAAACCTAAAAATTTAAATATATAAGATATATATTTAAATTCTAAGGTTTTCAAATTAAAAAAATATTTATTTTTTTTGTTAAAATTTCTTCCATAACCAAAATTCTATTTTCATCCTACAAATTTAAAGTACATAAAAAAGGATATTTTTTTTGTTATTTCTTCACAAAAAAATAAGAAAATCTTGAATAAGTTTTAAGCAATTTGTTTGATGTCAAAGAAAATGCAGAGCATTAGAAAACAATAATTTTGTCTCAATTTAATGTTGATTTGTAGTAAATATATGATTATTTAAAAATTTTCACAATCCACATTCTTGTAGAATATTTTGAATACATTCCCGAATTTCTGGTCGAGTCCATCTGTCTGCAATCGCGTTCAGTAAATTTTTGCCGCCACTTTCACTGCTCTGCAAAAATTCAGCTTGATCGTTCTTGCTCAAACATGTCTTAATTTTTGTCCACATTAACTCAATAATTTCCCTTGTGTTGTAACGAATTGCGACGAATAGAAGATCGATATTTTTAACCATCGTTGATAATTCTGTTTGATCGAAGTATTTTTGTAAAATATCCCACAATTTCAAATGGAGTTCTTTAGATTCGTTGACCATTGCGGATGATTGTAAGATATTTTGATGCTTTGTATCCATCATTCTTAAAAGCACCTTCATATTGTCTTCATGTTGGAGAGCCAATTCGACCTTTTTCACTGTGAATTCGTAGATTTCTATTGATGGTGACCTTAAGACGGAAAACATAAGATTACATCCATCGTTATCGACATGATTTAAAATGATAGGAAGCTCATCATCATTATTGAACGAATCTTCGAATGTTTTCCACAAAACTTGATGTGTTTTAATGTCTGTTGACCTGACAGCAGCAATTTGTAGCAAGTTCCTTCCATTTCTGTCTTTTGACTTCAGAATTTCTTTAAATTCATCTTCAGTGAACTTTTCCTTCAACTTATTGAATGCTAGTTCCATTATTTCGGCAGATTGTTTGCTTTCAATCAAGTAGAATGTGAAATTGTCATTCAGCTCATCAGCAGTGATCAGAATCCGCTTCAGTTCCTGTTTATCTGTGAATGTTTTCATCAAAAGTGTCCAGAAAGTCTTGTGGAAGTCAATTTCATCCGAATATGCAGCATAATGAAAAATATTTCGACCAAATGCAGCTTCATTTGTTGCCAGTTCCTTGAAATCTTTGGTCTCGAAGTTCTCTTCGATTGCTGTCCATAAAATGCTCAGCTTGTCTTCATTTCCAGTTCGAATGACAACATGAAGAATATTTTGACCATATTTATTGCACGTTTTAATCAGCTCGGAAATTTCGCGATCGTTTAAAAATGAACGAATAATTCTTAAGCAATTTTGGACTTTTATGGAACTCAAATCGGCAGACCAGCAAAGACGGTCGAAGATATTTCCATTCAAGTTCTCGTCGCTCATCAATTTTAGGCCATTTTTAACAAATTCAGAATTTGTCTTGTTGTTAACTGTTGACACAAAGTCCTCGAACACTTCAATTTTAAGGCTGGACTGGACAAGTCCTTGGAACATTTCTTGCTTCAGAACCAAATTCTTCAAGTCATCAATTTTCAAAAATTCAAAAATAAACTCTTGGAATTGTTTAAATATTTCTACGCTTGTTGATTTTGTCACTATCTCTTGAGAAGCTTTGAAGAGGACTTTTTTGACGTCTTCATAATTTCCTTTTCCCAATACAGTGATGACAAAACTAGTAAGGTTCTTAAGTCCTTTTGAGAAAAACTCTCCAAAACTTTCCATTTCATAGAATTTTTGGAGGAAATTTAGAATTTTTGGTAGAATTGCACTCAAAGTTGAACTGTTGGTAATAGCATCATTCAAAAACATTCGAACAATGGTAAATTCTCGTCGTGTAAGGATGATTACAAAAATTTCATAAAAATCTTCATGTATTGTTGTTTCGTTTAAGTGCTCCACAACAAAACGTGCTGCGAAGAACTCGCGGAATGTCTCGTGTAAAAATAAATACTTGCCACCCCTTTTGGTCATTATACTACAGGCAATAATTGATGCCACTGGCCATTCCTTGTTGTCGCATATTATACCGCAAATTTTCTCACGATCAGGGAAATAACTTGCAATTGCAGATAATTGATGACATTCAAAAAATTTTAATTTATAAATTGCAGTTTGGCTTTCTTGTTTTCGTTTGATTTTACCTTTGTCCTGTTTCCACATATCGTTGAGTTTTAATCCAAAATTTTCATACACAATGTAACCATTGAAGTTAACGTTAGTCAATTCGTTCTTGTCTAAATCGACTATCATTTTGAATAACTGCGGCAATCCGATTGTTCGGGACTCTAACATTTTTACTTTGTTGACAATTTTTTGTGCTGTGATTTTATATGTTTTATATTCTTTTGATTTCAATTTTTTTTCGTGGACTTTACCTATTAGTTGGCCCTTTGGTACTTTTAATTTTTCTAAGTCCCTAATTATCCAGCTTGTTGCAATTAACTCTTCGCCATACTCTGTTGTGAATTCATCTAATCCATAAACAACATCCAGATGAAGCTTTGATTGCAAATCAACTTCAAAATAATCACGCGTTGCAATCCACAGCTGATTTCCACCATTTGAATTAAATGATTGAGCCAATTCGGATACAACTTCAGCGCAGTCAGGTGCTATTTCATCGAAACCGTCAAAAAGTGTGATGACCCTACCGATTTTGTAAAATCTTTTGAAGAATTTGGCTTCAAAGTTATCATTTGAATCAGAATCAATCAACTTTAAAATCTCTCCAGCCATGAAAGTTGGAAAGTCAGGATTGCTTTCCTGTGCTTTAAATTCATCCACAAACTGCTTCAAGTCAACATACGTCACCCATTTTAGCTGATCGGGAGTCAAGAATGTGTTTTTAAGATTTTTCATGACCCAACTTTTGCCTGTACCTGCTGAGTCGGATATGAGGACATAGTGCTTATTTTTTGATTCCGCAAGAAGGTCTTCATGCTGGATTTTTTGTTCCCTTTTTGATTCTTTCTGCTTTTTGATAAAATCTCTTTTTTGATAAAGGATGTCAAAATTTTCTTTATCGTTTAAATTCTCTTCCTGCACATTAACTGTGATTTGCTTCTTTTCCATCAGGTGATTTAATAGTTGGCCATCGATTACATCTGAGAGACTTCTTAAGAATTTATACTCTTGTTCTTTAATCAAAGATTCTGATGACTGTCGCTGCTGGTTTGTATCCTCTTTGAAAAGCTGCATTATGGATGTTTTTAAATTATTTTGGAAAATAATATTTGTTTCTGATAGTGATTTTTGAGTATCCGCAGACAAATCGTTCCAGCTATAATCTGTAGTCTCTAATTTTGGTTGGAATTTACATTCATCTAATTTTTCCTTAAGATCATCTTGTTGATTTTTATTCGAAACGATGAAAAAGAAGTTTGATTCCATAAACTCATCATTTTTAGCTATTTCAATGAAATGTTTAGGGATGTCATTTTGATTCACGGAGCAATCAATGAATACGTTAAGATTTGAATTTTTTAATAGAATGCTTTTTAAATCTTTTAAATTTTCAGAATTTGGGTTTATTTTTGAAGAATCAACGAAGATGTTAAACGTGTCAAATAAATCAGCAAAATCTTGGCGCATGTAGTTGTAAATATTACTAAGGAATAGTTTTGGAACATTTGAGCATACTATTACGTTTTTGTGGTAGATAAAAGCATTTATATTCATATTTTTTTCTGTTGAAATTTGGATCTTTCGATTAATGATTTCTGGAAGAACATCACTCCTTTTGTTAAATTTTCTGATACTCTCTCGATTTTTCTTTGGGAATTTTTTAAGCTCGGGAACGACATTTTTAGTCCAAAAATTGTATAGTTTTTCATATTCTTCCTTAAGGTATTTTATTTTATCTGGTTCGTCATCAAATGTTGCCAAGATTTGAACAATTCTGACGATTAACTCAGGTTCAATATCTTTTGCATCATATAATGTAAATACTGTCGATATTATTCCATTGAAACCATCATTTAGAGGTCTTGAGCTATTTTTTGATGACCATTTGTCAACCGCTTTTACAATTTGTTTGAAAGCATTCTTCGCTTCTTCTTTATTTCCATAAAATGGATACTCCAAATTTTCATACACCAACCTCATTGCATAATGACATAGCTCGTGAGCTATTATTCCTTTGATTACTTGTCCTCTCTCTTTTATTTCTTCACCTTTTTCGCCAAGAAATTTTGCACCAATAAAAATACATTTGGCATTACCATACATTATACCTTGTGATTTATTGTATGCTAAGTTCATGTCATCAACCTGTAAGAAAAAAAGAAGTTATATTTAATCTTATGTAGTCATAGTAATTTTATACAGTGAAAGTATAAAATATAATTTTAGTGATTTACTTTAGCACAGGGGCATAGCCACCCTCCCTCGAAAGAAATCTTCTTCAATTTGGTAGGGGTTTTCGAGAAAAAGCCCAACCCCCCTAAATTTTCCCGAAAGATCCCGAAAGTCCTCGTGTTATCCATCGAGGGAATTAAGCGCATTTTCCTCGGACAGATCAGTAAATAAATCCATGAATAAAAATGCAAAAATAACTACCCTCTTAATTTAATCCCCAAATGAATTGAAAATATAACTAATTAAAGTTATAGCTTAACTAGTGATGCGTCCACGTGCTGCGGGACGGAAGTGCGAACAGAAAACTGACGCAAAGTATTAGTCAAAATTAATTAATTAGTAAGCACCAACTTGTTTTTCTTGAAGAATAACGGGGAAAAAATATTTGAAAAAATAACGGTCAAAAAATATTTGAAAAAATAACGGTCAAAAAATATTTGAAAAAATAACGGCAAAAAAATATTTGAAAAAATAACGGTCAATTTATCATAACACATCATGAAATATCAAAAAAGTGTAAAAAAGTGCAAAAAAAAGTTGCTCGGAGCGAGGCTTGAACCCTGGCCGGAAGATTGTAAGAAAAGTCTTACTTTCAATCATCACGCCCAGCTTTGACTAATCTAACGTCAATGATTTTTACACCAAAAACAGAAAAGTTAATTTAATTAAGTTTTGGTGAAGATTTTTAAAAAACTAAATACGTTGCGCATCCCTACGAAATAGCAGCTATTTAATGCAAAAAACCCGAAATCTCTACGTGCTTCCTCCGCCGAGTTTTTGAAGACCCAGCCAGCTGGCCAGCCAGCCAGCCAAAGTGGACTTTTAAGCGCATTACTTTCTAAGGAAAATGCGCTAAAAAGGTTCAAAATACCCCATCAAAAAACTTCTGGCTACTCCCCTGTTATCCCACTACCCTATTGATATAAACTAAGGTAAACCATAAGAAATAAATTTACTTTTTATCAAACGTAAAAATGCATGTATTTTTATAAAATTATAGTTCACATCCTTCAGAAACTCAATTAACTTACCGTATTATTATTAAAGTCGAAAATTATTTTTAAATTTTCACATGTGGCAACGACGTTCAATAATTCTGATCCTGATTCAATTTTATTTATATCTTCGAACCATTTTCTAATATTTTCACGATACTTGGGCTCCAGTTCTTCGTTATAACTTCTTTTGTGGATTTTGGATCGCTGACAAAGTAACAAAATTGAGCTATTAGCATCAGGAATTGCATTTGTCTTGTTCTGAAGTCTTTGATCGTTTAGAAATTTTCTAAATTTTTCCATTTGCTGATTGTTGAGGACTTGTTCGGGTTTTTCGAAGGAAAAGTCAAGAAAATCACATGATTTAAAATAAAAATAAGCATGATATTTTCCAAGAAGTAGGGACCGCTTTAATGCAGATACATTTTCAATATTATATCCAATTTTACATTCATATTTTTCTCGAAATTGCTCTAGTTTTTCTAAATCTTCGTTTATTATTGCATTCTCAAATTCTTGTCTGTCATCAACGATTTTTTTAAGAACTTCATGTGTTAATGGTTTTTTGTTTATGTCTTCGGGAAAAGGAAAATCCGGATTTAACAGATCAGACAAAATATCAAACTTCTTTGATTTAAATGCAGTTGTGGATATTCTTACTTTATGATCGAATGGAAGATGTAGGATACAATTTGACCAATCATTTCGTAAGTGTTCGACAATATCTTTATTATTACTCTCAACTGCTGTCAGAAGCACTGATGTTCCTTGAGATGGGTCACTTATTTGATTACTTGTGCAAATTTTTTTATCCTCGAGTATGCAACCAAAATATTTTTCTGAATCTTCACATAGTAGTTGCTTTTTGTCTTGAATTGTTGCATCTATGATGGCTGAAAAATCGTTGATCGAACCAAATTTAGCACACTTTAATACGAGTGCATCCAAAAGTCTTTCAACATATTCCACTCGAAAATCCAAAATCCTTAAAAATCTCAGGATTAATGTAGAATGCTCAATTTTTGGAAAGTTTTTAAAGAAAATATTTTCAAACTTGTCAATATTTTTAGTCAGGTAAAAGCACAAGAACGTAGGAAAGTTTAGATATTTTTCAAAATCGCTGCATTTCATGTTTATGCTGCAAAGTTCATCCATATCGTCTTCTTTGTAGTAAAATGTTCTAATACATTCCTCCTCAGATGACAACTGAAGAACCAATGGCCGGGATTTTCCAAAAGTTACCAACTTTTTCTTAATTTTCTGTACAGTTTCGTTCAAATCATAATTTTTGTCACCACCACAAGCTCCATGTATCTTTTTTAATCCAATACTTCTTATATCAATGATGAATATGAACAAGCTCATGTATTCGTTTGGATCTAGTTCATCAATTGATCGTAAAACTCGCTCTAAATCCAACTTTGATGAAAATTTGAGAATCTTACAGCTTCTGGATGTTTTTCTGTTAACTGATGCTTCAAGATTGTATTCTAGAATGAATTTCTCATTTACTCTTACTAAATTTTCAGCAATGATATCAAATGAAGAGGAGAGGCTGTTCGAAACTGCGATGGATTCATTGCTGTCATCATTTTTTATAGTACTAAATGATTCTAGAGGTTTTGACATGTTGGCTTCAAATGTAACTGTTATATTAACCTAAAATATTTTTAAAAAATATTTATAAATAGAAAAAAATGAACGCTATAAGAAATTTCGGTCGTTTATTTTGCACACATTTATAAGCATACAAATGCGATGACCTTCAAAAAATAAAATTGCTTACTTTTTGGGCAATATATCAACGTTAATGAACTTGATTCCAATCAGACTGATGAGTCTACGCGCACTTAGTTATTATAATATTTATTAATTATGCTTTGATCAATTTGAACTATATTTTATAAAAAAAAATATAATTAAGACGAATCTTTGACGCAAATTTGATACATTAGTGTTTGCACAACAGACAACGTTATTATCTTTCGTGTGTATATTTTTATGTGTCGGTATTCTTAAACGATTTTTTTGGCTAACATACACGAATATAATATTCATTTTTGTAGTCTAACATAAATAAGCGAATGAATGTTACGTAAAAGTATCTATAAAAATCAAGGTTTAGACACTTTCAATAATTTATTTTTTTTAGATTATTTTTGAAAAATTTCTGATCATCCTTCTTTTTATACAACATAGGATTTTATGGAGGGAGTTTATGTTGGGATAAAATATTTTAATTTGGCCAAGTTTCAAAAAAATAACACATTATTGAGAATCACAACGAGAATCTTTGTTTACAAAAAAAATCAAATCGTCATTTTAGATTCCGCCATTTTGAAAAATGATATGAAAAGAGGAGTGGAATGACGGAAAGACAAATGAAGAAGATTATGTATACAAGAAATATTCAACTGTAAACTACGACATTTATCATCTGTAATTAGAACTTAAATTTGAATCAATAAAGATGATTTATTAATAATAAATAAATACTATATGCTAAAGAGGTCACAAAAATTTTTATTGAAAGTAAAAAAATAGTACATTTTTTAAAACAAAGATAAAATTTGATTAAATTTCTCAAAACTTTCAAAATTTTATTCATTTGATATTAAATGAAGTTTTTAAAGAATTAATTAGTTTCAAACTTATTTTCATAACACTAGAGCCATTGGCTGCAAACACGTCTTATTCTTCGAAGACAAAATTACGAAAATTTGGTTTTCTTTTAATTGAAAAAGACCGTTGTAAATCAAAACAAAAACTTTTTTACGTAATTTAATTAAATATGGGTAAGGATTGCAAAGTCGCAAGCTGTAACCAAAAGAAATCAATAAATCATATTTTTGAAGTGCCGAAACATTCTTTAACAAAGGATATGTGGAATTTTTTTAACGGTATTTTCAAACTCAAAAATTTTATCAGTCGAAAAATCTTCGAAAAAATTTCGAAAATATTTTGAATTTAAAAAAAATAACGGTTCATGATGTTATTTGCAGCCAATGGCACTAGAGTTATATTATGTTGATTGAGTCAAATATATCTGCATTAATAATTTCCCTAAATCTCCAGTAAACTTAATTGTTGTTGAGCGCTAGACAAAATTTACATCCCATATTCTTGGATGAATTTATGAACAGATTCGTAGACACCTTGACGTACACATTTACCAGAAGACACTTGAAGTATGTTTCTGCCATCACTTTCTACTTGCGATAAATATTTAACTTGGTCATTTTGACCGAGCATAGTTTTAATCTCTTTCCATGTTAATTCAACAATTTCTTTTGTGTTGTAACGAATTACGATAAAAATTAGACTTTCGCCATTTTCTGCTTTTACCAGTTTCTCAATTTCGGAAGACTGGCAATATTTACGAAGAGTAACCCACAATTTTTCATGAACTACAACTGATCTGTTGATCCTTACAGATGACTCTAATATATTAAATTGCCGTTTGTCTTTGTTGATCAACATATTTCTTATTTCGGTTTTTACAACTATTTCAATTCCACATAGAATATATTCAAAAATTTCTACAGATGAGAAACTTACTGTTAAATGCAGAAGATTACATCCATCGTTATCGACATGATTTAAAATGATAGGAAGCTCATCATCATTATTGAACGAATCTTCGAATGTTTTCCACAAAACTTGATGTGTTTTAATGTCTGTTGACCTGACAGCAGCAATTTGTAGCAAGTTCCTTCCATTTCTGTCTTTTGACTTCAGAATTTCTTTAAATTCATCTTCAGTGAACTTTTCCTTCAACTTATTGAATGCTAGTTCCATTATTTCGGCAGATTTTTTGCTTTCAATCAAATAGAATGTGAAATTGTCATTCAGCTCATCAGCAGTGATCAGAATCCGCTTCAGTTCCTGTTTATCTGTGAATGTTTTCATCAAAAGTGTCCAGAAAGCCTTGTGGAAGTCAATTTCATTTGAATATGCAGTATAATGAAAAATATTTCGACCAAATGCAGCTTCATTTGTTGCCAGTTCCTTTAAATCTTTGGTCTTGAAGTTCTCTTCGATTGCTGTCCATAAAATGCTCAGCTTGTCTTCATTTCCAGTTCGAATGACAACATGAAGAATATTTTGACCATATTTGTTGCACGTTTTAATCAGCTCGAATATTTCGGGAACGATTAAAAATGAACGAATAATTCTTAAGCAATTTTGGACTTTTATGGAACTCAAATCGGTAGACCAGCAAAGACGGTCGAAGATATTTCCATTCAAGTTCTCGTCGCTCATCAATTTTAAGCCATTTTTAACAAATTCAGAATTTGTGTTGTTGTTAACTGTTGACACAAAGTCCTCGAACACTTCAATTTTGAGGCTGGACTGGACAAGTCCTTGGAACATTTCTTGCTTCAGAATAAAATCTTTTAAATCATCAATTTTCAAAAATTCAAAAATAAACTCTTGGAATTGTTTAAATGATTTTGAATCAGTTGTTTTAGTTAAAACTTCCTGGGCACATTGATGTAAGATATTTTTGACTTTATCGTAATCTCTAGTTTTCAGGATATCAATCACAAAACCAGCAAGATTTGCTAAACCTTTTATGAATAAATCCCCAAAGTTTTTCATTCCATAGAACTTTTCTATGAACTTTTGCATGTTTGGTTTAATTCTCTTCAAATCTTGTAAATCGGTATCATTTAAAAAAAATTGGATGATGACATATGAGCTCGATGTTAGAATTGTCACGAATAATTTTAAAAAATTATCATCAATTTTGACTCTTTTTAGTGATCTTATGATGTAATCAGCGATGAAAAAGTCACGAAATATCTGATGCAAAAATAATATTTCGCCATTTTTAATCGTCAGCATCCCACATCCAATAATTTCTTCATTTGGCCACTCGTTGATGTCATAAAATGGAAAAAATAATTGTGCAAATGTAGGAAGTAGACTTTTTAAAGCAGAATATTGATGAAATCTCCAGAAATTTAACTCATATTTGAGAGCTTTAATGCTGGCGTCTCCTCTAAGTTGACCTTTTTTATCCGCCCATATTTTATAAATTATGTCTGCAATATTCTCAAATACATCGAGTTTGCTTATAACTTGTGTTGAGTTTTTGTTAACCTTAAACAAATCGCCAATTATTTTGAATAATAAAGGTTGTCCAATTGGAAGGTATTCTGACAAAGCAATATTCTTAATGATTGATTGAGCTTTGTGCTTCGCAGAATTTCGAGAGTCTACTGCGTATTCATCCAAATCTTTTTTTGAATGGATTGTGTTTTTAATAGTCTCGTCCATCAAGATCCAACCTTTAGCTATCAAGTCAACTCCTTCTTCCTCTGTCATTTCATCAAGACTGTAAGTAACATCCAGTTGAAATTTTTGTTGTAAATCAACTTCAAAATAATCTCGAGTTGTAATCCACAACTGATTTCCGTCATTCGACTGAAAGTTCTGAGCTAATTTTGAGACAAATTCAGCACAATCTGGAGCAATTTCATCGTATCCATCAAAAATAATGAAAACTTTGCCGTCTTTGTAATGTTTTTGGAAGATTTTGACCTCAAATTTCTGCATCGGCTTTAAAATGTTCTCAACCATAAAAGTTGAAAATTCAGGCTCACCTTCTTGTGCCTTAAACTTGTCAATGAACTGCTTCAAGTTTACAAAAGTCACCCAACTTGTTGGATTCTGTTCGCGGAGGATTTTTCTAAAGTTTTTCATCGCCCAACTTTTGCCATTTCCAGCTTGGTCTGAGATTAAGACATACTTTTGGTTTTTGACTTCTGAGATGAGTTCATCTTGAGAAATTTTTGGAACTTTTCTGCCCTTGCATTCATTTTTCAACTGTTCGGATTCAATTCTTACACTTTTCCTTATAAAGTTTCGTGGTTGAAAAAGAAGATTAAATTTGTGATCCTCTTCATCGTCTTGATGATCTGAATTTAGTGAAATTTTACTTTTTTCCGTCAAAACATTTAAAAGATCGCTGTCTACAATTTCAGAATAATCTAAAACTCCTTGATCTTCTGTAACAGTTTTGCCTTTTAATATGTCCATCATTAGTATTTCTGAATTATTTTGGAAATTTATTTTTCTTTTTAGCAAAAGTTCCTGACTTTTTTGCGTTAAGTCACTCCAGTTGTAGTTTACAGTGATTCTTGTTGATTTTTCTATTTGATTTTGTTCCAATATTTTTATCAACTTGTTAAGTTGATGATCATTTGAGACAATAAACACAAAATTGTGTTTTTCTTTTACATAAATTGGGTCAGCATGATCCAAAGTTCCTTTTGTGCAATCAATGATGATTTGCAATTCCTCATTTATTGAAAAAATTTCATCTAATGCATGATCTTTTCCAAATCTGTAATTTTTGAAAATGTCGAGGTTTCTAAAAAAAATTTGTCCATATTCGCTTTCAAAATCATTGAGGATATTGTTCAGCAATAATCTGGGTATATTTGTAATTGCAAAAGTAAATCTTTCGTTTCGCATTTTATTTATATCTTTACTGTTCGCAAAGTGTATTCGATCGTTCTTAATCTCTTCCAATAGTCCAGAATTTTTATTTATAGTTCTTTTTTTTTGTCTATCTTTCAAATTGAATTTACACATTTCAGAATAGACATGATGTTCAAAAAAATCAAAAAGAATTTTATATTTTTCTTGAAGATATTTGGACTTATCCTCATTATCATCATACTCTCCCAAAATCTGGACAACTGTGACAATCAACGATGGATGAAAATCGTAGGGTTGATAATTCGTAAAGACTGATGAAATGATTCCATTGCACTCATCGTCTGGATAGCTTGATGACTCGATTATTTTTACAATTTCCTCTAACATTTCCATCATATCCTCTCTGTGCTTGTAGTAAGGACACTGACAATTCTCAAAAACTAATGAAATGACAAACATACACAATTCTTGAGCCAAAACACCTTTGATTTCCTGTTTTCGCATGTCTGGAGATTTAGCTGCTATGAAGATCCACTCTGCAGAAGGATAAAGAGCACCTAATGCTTCAGTGTTTGACAAACAAACGTGTTCAACCTATAAAAGAATCAAAATATGAATTCACTTCAATATATTTATCAAAACAATTTTTTATACTTACACTTTCACTTTCAAAGTGAAAAATAATTTTTAAATCTTCACATGAAGAAGCTATTTCCAAGAGTTTTGAGCCAAATATAATTATGTTTATTTCTTCGTACCAATTCTTAATATGTTTTCTATATTCTGCTTCTTTCTCTTTGCTAATACGTTTATCATGGATCAACGATTTGTTGCACAATGAATTTATAGATTTGTTGTCATCTGTTAATGCTTCGTCGACATTTCTTTTTCTTTGTAGTACCGTACATTTTCTTAGTTCTCTCATTTCCTCGTGACTAAGAATTTCATCGAGGCTTTTAAATTCTGTTGCAGTAAAACCTCTAGATTCTAGGTAAGAAAAAATATCATATCGTTTATAATTTAAAGCATTTTTAATTGCCGAAACATTCGAAGAATTATGCGCAATATTTAATTTTGGGTTCTTGCTTATAAAATCACGAATTTTGTCAAAAATTCCATCTTTAATCGCAGTTGAAAGTGTATCTCTTTCTGCTATAATTACTTTGAGCTTTTTGTGCTCGATTGATTCTGGTTTGAAGTTATCAGGAAACGGATAGTCCGCAATGTTTAGCAAGTCACAGAGGACATCAAGTTGATTTGACTCAAATGCAGCAGTTGAAATTTTAACTCGATGATAGAATGGAAGTTTCTTGATCAAATGCGTCCAATGAGTTATCAAATAGTCGATGACTTCTGTGTTCTCATTTTCTATGGATGTAAGGAGAACTGAGACATTTTCCGGGTTATTAGCATAAACATATTTATCAGATATGGACTCTTCAGTTTCGTTGCTTAAAATTCTTTCATTGCTATCAAATGGTGTATCCAAAAAAGCTGAAAATTCAGCTTTTGTGCCTCCAGATGCAAGAATCATAATCATGCTGCGAAGTACAAATCTAACTGAAACGTTCAATGTTCGAAAAAATCTCAGGATTAGTGAACGATTTTGAAGTTCTGGTAAAGCACAAAGAACCTCGGTTTCGAAATTGTAAAGATTATCATACAAAAAATCTTTTAAAAATGATGAAAAGTCATTGAATTTTTTAGTTGCGTTTTGTTTTTGGTCGATAACGGTGAACTGATTTAAAGTTTCATCTTTGTAGTAAATCTTTGTCACATTTTCATCATATGATGTCATCTGCAGAATGGTCGGACGTGTGGCGCAAAATTTAAGCAACTTTTCCTGTAGTTTTGTTAATTTTTCAAAGAAATCTTGCTGATTTTCTGAAGCAAATCTAAAATTTGTGCCCTCAATTATGAAGATAAATAGTCTTGGATATTCGTTGCGGTTTAATCCATCAATGGCTATTAAAACTTCCTCAAAAGTCCACTCAGATGAGAAATGAAAAACTTTACAGCAATCTCTAACTTCCTTGTTGACATTTTTGCTTCCTTTTGTTAATTTTAAGATAAATTTTTCATCTATTTTCGTGAAATTATGCTTAGCTAAGATATTCCACGATGATTTTTGAGAACTAATTTGATTTTCATTTTTCTTTTTAATACCACCATCATTGGTAACGTTTTGGATTCTTAGGTTGTTGCTATCAAAAGACTCTGACTGTATACAATCATCGGACATTTTAAAATGTCGTTTTTATTTGCTTGTAGAATCTACATAAAATTAAAATACGATCAAATTTTAAATAAAATAATTCAAATAACGTCTATCGGAAAAACATGTCAGATCATCTAACTCAGTAATTCCAAACTTTGTGTCACGAGATTTTTCCAAAAAGATAATAACACAATACAGATGTAAATCTTTTCCAAAAAATAAGTTAAAAAATATAACATTTTAAGCCATCAAAAATCAATGCATACAGTATGAGTTTCCTAACCTAGATTTTTGCAACAACAAATTGCAAGTATATTTTTTAAGTATTTCAAAAAATTAGGTGTTAAATCCTTTACCTTGATACTTAATTGTCAGCTTTTTCCTTTCCCAAATTGTTATTATTCAATTAATAAATTCAAATGTTTTTTTTAACTAAATTACAATCTGATCTGGTAATATTTTAAAACAAAGATGAAAAGAATGTTTAATTTTTTGAGTGTCAAAATTTTTTTGCAAGTATTAGTGAATATGCAAACTTTAATATTAGTCGCAGTTTAGCTTTGGTGGTATTGAAAATATTTCTAATGAGTATAATTTTTTTCTCAAAAATCTTCATATGATGACATATGTTGTGAGCCGTATAACTACAATTCTATATTTTAGGTGTATACATATCAATAAGTTTGTGTTGTTTGGCAAAAATTGCGGAAAATTTAAAAAATTAATCTTTACTAAACAACTGATCATAAAATTTAAATAACTTTTTAAGACCGGCTTGTTAATTCTTACTTGATTAATTTTACTGCTGAGATTTTCCTCATTAATTTCCCCTAATTAATTACATGGCTTACGATTTTGGTATTAATTGCTTCAACTCAAGGTGAAATTTATGGATTAAAAAGAAATAATCAATTAATGAAGGTAAAAAAGATAAAAAAAACGAGAAGGGAGAATAAAAGGCAGACGGACAAATGGACGGAAAGACATTAGCATCTTAAGGAAAATATGCTAAAAGTATCTACTTTATTATTAGAATTTTAAGAGAATTTCTATGGAATTTTAATTAAAAACTATGAAAAATCATTAAAATAATTCCAAAAAGACTGTAAAACTGTGAAATATTAAGCTCTGCCTTATCACAATCTGGATACAATCATAATATTCCCCTCAAAGCAACAAACTATTGAAATTCTACACTTTAAATCACATTTAACCCGTCTCAAAATGCTCATCAGCCATCATCCTTTGTCATCATCTCCTCAACTTTTCATATTTTCAACATTATCTCATAAAAATCTTAAAAATTCTCCAAGAAACTTCTTTCCCTTCTTGACATGTCAGCATCATATATTGTATCACTTTATTGCTATACTAACATCCTCATTATATGAGACTCGTCCCCTCCATTCTCATAGTCATCTCAATGTTTATCAAACTCTATAAATATAAATAAATAAGCAAACATGAGCGGCACTAGAAGCGAAAGAAGTAATGTCTGTCAGGAAGCTTCCTTTCCTCTCTTGACTCTCAACTCAACGCTCTCTGTTTGCGTATAATGGAAGTGTAAATAAAAGATTAAGTAGAATAATGGCAGCAGTTGCTGGAATATTTCATCCGTTTATCTTGCTTCCTATTTTCTGTAAAGTCAAGGCGAAAAATATATCATGTGAAGCTTCTTTTGAGTGAGGGTGCATGGATATTGATGTTGGGTGTGGGATTGGTGTCGGTTTGTCTGTTGATCTGGGAAGGTTAAATGTTGAGGAATCTAGGTGCTGGTTCAAAACATTGAGGTTATGCTCTTAGAGGTTAGAATTTTTAGTGTTAGGAATTTATTTGAGGTTAGGAATTTTTGAGGTTAGGAATTTTTTCAGGTTAGGAATTCTTTTGGTTAGGAATTTTTTGAGGTTAGAATTTTTTTTGGTTAGGAATTTTTTAGGTTAGCAATTTTTAAGGTTAGAAATTTTTTTGAGGTTAGGAATTCGAAAAAATGCGCTTTATCCTTCTCATCAACCTAAAACTTTCCTTACTTGTATCATTTTCCTTTTTAATGCTAGAAAATTTCTGTAAATTATGATGATCTGCTTTTATGGCTATGTTTATAATTGCGCTGTACTGAGACTTACTATGATGAATATTATTTTAGGGTGGGTAAAGTGTTAAAATCCCAAGAAACACTAAATGAAAAACTTATAATCCATAAATAAAATTTACACGAGTTTAAAATTACAGCAAAACTCATTATTCATAATTTTAATACAAAAAATTTCAAATTTATTTACAGATAATTTCCTATAACGAAGAGATACTCTAGGATACTCAATACTAGTCAATCAATCACTTAATGTAAATCATCTAGTCGCTAAGTTAGTAAGCAAAGTAAAATTTCATTACAAATATTTTTTTTGTAGTTTTTAAGTAGAATTAAAAATGAAACAACTTTTTTGCTCACAAAAGTACTCAAAGTGCTGCTTTTATTAAAAAAAAATAAAAAATATATGCTGAGATAATTAATTTAATTAAAATAAATATGTTTTGTTTATTAAACGAAAAATTGTTTCATTATAAAAATTTGCTGGAAAATTAGTTAATTAAAAAATGTTTTTGCTTCATTTTTTCAATCCAGAAAATGAAAAATGAGATTGAAATTGATGGAAACATTTTTAAATTTAATAAATTAATTGTTATAAATAGTTTTAATTGAATATAACTATTTTTAATTTTTTTAAGTTAATTTTTTGTCAATTTAATTTTAAATTTCGTTGAAATTTTTAAATTTTTTTATCATTTTAATTTCTTTAAATTTTTAAATTTTCAATTTTTAAAACTTAATTTTTAAAAACTTAAATTTTTAAATTAAATTAAATTGAATTTTTAATTTAAATTTTTAAATTTTTAATTTAAATTTTTAAATTTTTTATAATTTTAATTTTTAAATTTTCAATTTTCAAAATTTTCAATTTTCAAAATTCTTGATTTGTAAAATTTTCATTTTGTAAAACTTAGTTTTTAAAAACTTAAATTTTTAAAAATTTTAATTTAGATTTTTAAATTAAATTAAATTAAATTTTTAATTTAAATTTTTAAATTAAATTAAATTAAATTTTTAATTTAAATTTTTAAATTATGTAAATTTTCTAATTTTTTGAAATTTGTTTTAAAAAACTTTAAATTCAATCTCAAGTTTCCTAAAAGAATGCGAAAAAAATTTGCTAGAAATGACGATAAAAAAGCAAAACAAAAATGAGCCCCGAAAATTTTTTGAAAGTAGCAAAATCTGAAAAAATGTTGCAAAAAAATCTGAAAAATTTTCTCCATCGCCACTTCTAAAACAGAAAACTCTTCCTATCATCAAATGTACTACTAAATGTGAATGATAAAAAATAATTTTTAAGCTAGTAAGTTGTAGAAAATCTTGTAGAAAAATTGTTTTTATTAAAAAATATGAGACTGTAAAATTAGAATTTTTAAATAATTAAAAAAAATATTGTAAGTAATTAAAAAGTTTTGGTGATTGAGAATATTTTTTAACTTTAAGGTTAAAATTAAATTTTTAAGCAAATTTTTAAAACTAAAATTGAAATAATTTTTTTCTTCAAATATTTTTTAAAAATTATTATGTTTTGATATTTTTTAAAAGTTCTTACAAAAAGCTTAGTTTCAATAAATAGAAAAATTTTAAAAATCTGCTTTATTTTAAAATAATATCCATGTAAAAAACTGTTTAGCAAAAACAATATTAAAAAATTTAGAATAAAAAATTGTAATTTAGAAACTAAATTTAAAAGTAAGACTTGATGATTAAAAAATTCAAAACTAAATTGAACTGTTGTTTAGCTAAAATGTTTAAAAAAATCCCTGTCGAATTTTAATTTGTTGTAAATTTTATATTTTATTTAGTGTCAATTTTGCTCAAATTTCTAACAATGATTGTGATAATTTTAAAGTGAGATTTTAAATAATGTTAATTTATTCATGCTAATGAAATTTAAATTTTTAAGTCAAAAATATAGAAATATAAGTTAAAATTTTAATAATTTAAATAATTCAAAAATTAAAAAATGAAAAAAAAAAATTAAAATTGATCAAAAAAGCTCATTTTAATTATTATTTTTAAAATTTTGATTTTTTAAATGAAAAATTGATCAAAATGAAAATGTTATAAATGAAAAAAAGATGAAATGAAAGTTAGTCGAACACTTTCTTGAAAAATTATATAAAATACAAGAATAAATAGTTTTCATCCTCGCTAGGTCCAAATTCAATGGATTTTGAGGATATCGTTGTGTACAGTGGGACAAAGAGGACTATAATCCACTTGATGCACTTTAAACTACAACAAAATAGAGGATAAAACTAATAAAAATCAAAAAAACTCAAAACTCACTTTTTTGGACTTCTCAAAAGCAAATCTATCTAAATAACTCAATTTTCAGACATAATCATGCCTGAATGATAGCAAAACTACTGAAAAGGAATCGAAAAATGTAATGAAAAATCTTCCATTTAAAATAAATTTTAATGTAAAATTTCTGAGTGTCTAAAAAATCAATTAATTTTAGAACAACAAAAAAAAGTGAATGAAAAAATTTTATTAGAAGAAAAAATGATTGTTAATAAAATTTCATGATGAATGGTTTTGTGCTTTTTGGGGATTCTGGTTGATAATGCAGCGTCTGGTTTCTTAGGTGTGACTTAAATTGTACTTTGAGGTATAATGCATAGTATCCCAGAGAATATAGTCCCAGTCTTCTATGGATGTATATAAAAAGTATTTTTTGAGGTTATAAGGTCGAATTTTTATTAAAATATTGAAAATTTTAACAAAATTAAAGTTATAACCTAAAAAAGTATCAAAAAACTAACAACCATCCATAAATTTCAATGCAAATCGATCCAGATTCCCAAAAACAAACCAAAAGAATTCAATATCAAAAAAAATTTCTTTATAATAAACAAAAGTAAAACGCGTAGAATGCCAAAGTTCTAAACTTAAATTTAAGGTGAAAAGCAACTTGTTGGAGAAGTTTTTGCCATTTAATTGCCTTAACAAGTAGGCAAAATGCCAGAAAATAACAAATTGAAAATAATAAAGTAATCCTAGGGTACCCTAGGTGGAGGGTAGGGGTATGAAGGTGTGATACCCTAGGGTATATCGGCCCATAATGTATGAAACAAGTACCAAGACGAAACAATGTTTGGATTTAGGCTGAGGGATCTCTCCAACCTCTCTCACAGCCTGTTAATACTCCGCAATACTTTGTGAGGTATCATCAAAATTCATCTCCAACAAACTGCTTTTATCTTGCTTAAATCAGTTGATAGTTTATGTTTGTTGATGTTATTTTCATCATGATGCATCAGTGGCGTAGCCAGGGGGGTGAATGGGTGAAAATTCACCCCCCTTCTTGAAAAAATTGGCCCAAACCGAAAAATTATTCAAAATTGCTAGGGTTTTTTTTAATGAAGAAAAAAAATTTTCACCCCCCCCCCTCCAAAATTTATGGCTACGCCACTGTGATGCATTTCTAAACTTAAAACCAGAATCATTACCAATGAATTAGTGTAAATTTTGCTCAAATAGCCATGGTCAAATTTCTCTGGTATATTCAAGGGTATGCTCCTAGCGTGTACCAATAGAGTATACCCTAGAGAATACCCCTAAGGATATGGGTATATCCTGGGCCATTGGCCATTGACAGCATCATGAACCGTTATTTTTTTAAATTCAAAATATTTTCGAAGATTTTTTGACTGATAAATTTTTTGAATTTGAAAATGCCGTTAAAAAAATTCCACTTATTCTTATGTATAGACCAGTGTTGTCCAACCTGTGTGCCGCGGCACACTAGTGTGCCCTATAAAATTTTTGAAAATAACACAAACCGCACGCTGTGTACGGTTTTGGTCATGGTTTACCATCAAGGTGTGCCGTGGCTCAAAAAAGGTTGGATAACACTGGTATAGACTGTTTCGGCACTTGAAAAACATGATTCATTGATTTCTTTTGGTTACAGCTAGCAACTTTGCAAGCTTTACCCATATTTAATTAAAATAAGCAAACAAAAAATTTGTTTTGATTTACAACGGTCATTTTAAATTCAAATTTTCGAAATTTTGTCTTCGAAAAATAAAAATTATTTTCGAATAATAAGAACTGTTTGCAGCCAATGGACCCTGGGGTATACCTAAAAAACCAGGCCAAGAATTCGAAATCATCACAAATTCTTTATGGCATATTAAAATGAACTATATTCAGACACACAAAGCTATACTAATAGGAACTCATGTCTTGAAAATGACATCAAAATTCATAAAAAAGTCAATGATTGAAAACTATTAAAAAGAAAAAAAATCTCATTGTTTGTATTAGAATCAAAAAATTGCAAATAAAATTTGAAAATTTTAAGAAACATTTTCTTTGTTTTAAAAACTTCTTTAAATATTGAGAATTTCAGAAAATTTCAGGGAGAGCATATCCATCCATAAGGTAAGATTCTGTCTCATTTGCTGTGAATAATCAAAAAAACTTGGAATTTCCCTTCAAATGAGGATTTTTGTGCTAACAAAACAAAATGATCGATAGTCAATTTAGATATAATGAGATTTGATATTCAATAATTTTTCTCTCTTTTATTTCCTTTGTTAATTAACAATTTTTTGTTCTCGCTTTTGTCTGTAGCCAATCTGCATGCCCAAAAACTAAAGTTCTCCTCAGAACAATTTCAATAAAAGCTCATAAAAGGCAAAATTAAGTTGATGAAAAAATAATAAAATTCTTTTTGTGCTAATTGAATTTTGTGTATTTTTTGCTTCCTCCTTTTATTATCGACAGACTCAATAAATTGAATTTTTCATCAAATACGCAATCATTACGATCTATTGATAAGATAGTTAGTCTAATAATAGTAAATTCAGTATGTTGAGGCAATAAAATGGGGGAAAAAGTGAATATGAAGTTGTGTGGGATGCTGAATGGATATTGTGTTCTATTTTTATGGATTGTTTGTTGTTGATTCTGTTTTTGTACATGAAAAGAGGTTGAGAAATGGAATAGACCAGTGTTGTCCAACTTTTTTTGAGCCACGGCACACCTTGATGGTAAACCATGACCAAAACCGCACACAGCGTACGGTTCGTGTTATTTTCAAATATTTTCTACAGCACATCAGTGTGCCGCGGCACGCAGGTTGGACAACACTGGAATAGACAATGCTAAGAGGTTGAGAGTTGATATTATAAACTTGATCTTTTCAAATTCTGGGGGTTTTTTGGATTTTCTTCTTGAAAAACTCAAGCAAATTGAAGATATTTTCCCAAAAGAGGGGTCAACCCCCCCAAAACCCCTTCCTGAAAACGCCTCCAAATTAAACTAAAATCATATTTTCATGACGAGTCAAAATTTCTTAATTAAACTTCTCACTTTCCTCAATAAAGACACTTTTATATTTCATTAAATCGACCAACTATCCATTCGGAATTTTTTTATCGACACTTAAGACACAATCATTAGAAATTGTCGCCAATGAAGCCATAAAAGTTAAGCACCTTTTTCAATGGCATTAAATGAATGAGCTAAAAATAGAGTTTATTGAATTGTTGGGGATTGAGAATTTATGTGTGAGATTTAAGTTTATTGGATTTCTTTTTTGTTGGCATTTATGTTGTTTTGAGAGACTAAATTGATTATTGGATGATGAAAGTATTATATTTTTAAATTAAAATTGTTTTTAGAATGTCAAAAAAAATTCACAAGAATTAAAAAGTTTAAAAATATGATTGAAATCAAAAATATAAAAAATCAAAAGTGTTAAAAAATTCAAAAATGAAAAAATTAAAAATAAAACAAAAATTCAAAAGTTTAAAAATGTTAAAGAAATCAAAAATATAAAAAAAATTAAAAAAATTAAAAATAAAAAAATTTAAAAATAAAAAAAAATTAAAAATAAAAAACTTTAAAAACAAAAAAAAATTTAAAAATAAAAAATTTAAAAATAAAAAATTTAAAAATAAAAAAAGTTCAAAAATATTAAAAGCTTTAATAAAAAATTTTAAAAAAATATTCAAATATTTAATAATAAAAAAAATTTAAAAATATTTTTGAAAAAATATTAAAAAAATTTAATAATAAAAAAATTTAAAAATATTCTAAAAAAAATAATTTTTTTAAAAAAATTCATTAATAAAAAACTTAAAGCAATTCTACGAATTAAAAGTTTTAAAAAAATTAAAAAATTGAGAAGATTTCAAAAATTTAGAATTATTATTAAAATTTAGCAATATTCAAATTCATAATGAAAATCACAGATCACTATATACCAAATTACAATTAATAATACAAAATTTACAAAAATAATCCCAATTCCAAATCAATTCGCCAAAAAATTATTTACAATAACGTTCTAATTAAATCTAATTGAATTAATGAAGTGTCAAAATGTCAAGACCCTCTTTCCAATTCATTTGCTTCTTTTCACTTCCTGTGTCTGTTTTTATACTGAATCATTTATGGTTTAAATAGGAGGATTAAACACTGATACAATGAGAAAATTTTGAGCAAAAAGAGATGAAAGAATGAAAAACGAGATTATTGGGTCAGAATTAATTGATCTGTTGATTGAGATTTTAGGAAGGGGGAATTTTTTGTGGGATACTAAAAATTTTTAAGGTCTTTTTGGATCAGACCTCCCTCCCCCCTTTGTCACAAGATTTCTTTGAAGAAAACATTTTCCTTTGTTTGAGCTGTCACAAAATCTCAGACCCCCTCCCCCCTAAAAAGCATTACATAATAAGTGAACGGCCCCTAAGCTCTTGTCACTTTCTAATCTTAAAGAGTTATTTGAGTCATTAAATTTAATTTCCTTTGACGCCGTATGCACTTCAGACTTGAAATTAAACTCCATCAGTCTCGACTCTCAAATTTCAATGAACACATTTTTAAACAATTCATAGCTTATTCTCTTTTAAACATATATTCCGTAATGTGAACCGTATTCATTTAAGCTCGGATCAACCTGAAACAACAGAAATTTCCTCGAAATCAAAATTTGTTTGATGTTTTATTTCCGTGCTTCATCGGAGTTCAAAAGGAATTAGATGAAGACTTAAAAGCATGTGTTTTTTGTGTGCAATGTTGATAAGTTCATGTTTGATTTTGATGGGGGTTGCTATGGTGATGTGGAATGGGGATTCAAAAATAGAATTTTTTTATAAAAAATGATAAAATTAGAAAAATTGCAAGTTTAGTAAAAAAATGAATTTCCAGACAAACTGACGACATCTCTCAATTATTTCCCACACCCAAACATCCAGCACACATGAAAAAAAATGTCGGCGATGAAAATCACACTACGAGCAGTTTAACAACTGCAATTTAACTCTTTTTTTTCATTCATTCATTCATTGTTTCATTTTCAATTGCCTTTTATGATGTGGAAATTGAGATGAATCTGAATATTCACACATGTTCATGTATGTTGGATATCCCACAGTCGAGGCAGATGTGGACTCTTTTTTTTCATTTAAATTTAATTTACTATCATGATTGTTTTGGTTTGAAGGCATGATTGTGTGGTGTGTGAGCATGATTGTATTGGAATTGATGGAATTTTATTTTTGCTGATTGCTCATTTAATTTTTTTTTTGCTTTTCATTTTTCCGGATCCTGAGTTGCTCTTAAAAGGCAATAATTAATGACATGAAATATTTAAAGCCGACCCTCCGGTCTAAAAAAATATTTATATCTGATACCTTTCAAAACGGTGATTATGAAAATTTTGCAGCGAAATTACCCAAAACGATTATTAAAGACTCAAAGGTATGGATTCAGTTTAAGGCTTCTTTGCATAATTTTATGGTAAATTCTTTATCTTTAAGTAATGACAAAAATGAAATTTAATTGCTTTTGGTAATAAATTAAAGTTGAAAAGTTGTAAAATGATTGAAATTAAATTGTTTTTAATGAAACCATATTCAGATGCTTGTTCAGGGAGGGGTTTTGGGGGGTAAACACCCCTTTTTGGAAATTTATTTCAATTTTCTAGGGTGTTTTAAGAAAAAATCCCTAAGCTACCCCTCCTTAAATATTCCCGTCCATACCAAAAAATTTCAAAACCCCCACGAAAAACTTCTGGTCCCTTACCATACTTGTTGGACGGTTTATGGATCATTTAAGAACGATTTTGAATTTTTTCGAAGTATTTTTGGTACCTTGGAAGCTTTTGCAATTTAAAGTAACTTTTTAAATTTTGTGCACTTTTTGGGAATTTTTTTGGAATTTTTGAAAGCATTTTGAATTTATATGAAGCTTTTTTGATTTTTTTGTAAACACTTTAATTGTTTAGATATTTCATAAATAATTTTCATATTTTTTCTAGCTTTTTTTTCTCGAAAAACTCTTCCTTGAGCCTCTACTAACCCCCTTTTATCTAAAACATTCAAAGAATTTTAATCATCTAATCTTCAAAAATTTCCGCCAAACAAATAAAATTCACAAAAATTAACTCAAATACCAGCAAAATTAATGAACGACAAGAAATTCCATTTTTATGATCTAAAACGTGAACGAAATAATTTTTTCCTATGACAAACGGCTTTCTATGCTTCTATTTAAGTTCTGAGAAGGAATCAAGTGAAAAGCAAATTTGCATTTTATTGCCTGATTTTTATCAAATCTTGTCCAGTTGAAGCTCTTGTGCTTATAGCGTGAATGGAAAAATTTTAATTAAATTTTCTCTCTCTTTCGTCATCTCGCTTTTCTGTCGTTTAATTAATTTTTTTATTTGCGATGTAAATTCTCTTTTTTTGTATGTGCTGATAGTGTGGGATGTGAAAAAAGGGAAATTATTTTTGTTTAATTTTTTATGATGATGGGAGTTGGATTTTTGGTTGAATTAAGGGGGTTTGGTAGTTAAGATGGGGTTACTGAGATATATTTTGATTATTTTTCCGTTTTTTGCTGCTATTTATGGCTATAAAAATAGGAAAAGCTTCTCAGAAGCACAAAAAGCTTCTTAAAATTCTAAAAAGCTTCCAAAAATCAAAATAAAAAAAATTGATAAATCTAAAAGCTTTAAAAAGTTCAAAAGTTTCCAAAAAAAATTCAAAAAAATTCCAAAAAAAATCCAAAAAATACCAAAAATATAAAAAAACTTCAAAAATCTCGAAAATCGGAAAAAATACAAAAATGTTAATTTTTTTTTTGAAAATACAAAAAAAAGCTTTAAGCTGATTTATATTAATCACTCAACAATCACGACAATTGTCAAAAACATGTTCAATTCCACTTTCCTTGCTTTATGTCCCCATTAAAGCCATCAACAATTTTCGTCATTAATATCATCGTATCCCAAGCAACGCACAAAAAAAAAGCTTCCATCCAGCCCCGCATGAAAGCCCAAAAGCCATAAAACAAAACAGCACTAATAGTCAAAGTTTAAATGTCAGCAACGACAATAAATGGATTTGAATTTTTCTTGTTCTTATTTTTTTTTCATTCTAGTTGACGTTCTTGTTTCTTTATCATTAGTTTCCTTCCTGCTTGCCGCTGCCTAGTAGCGACGATAGCAATAAAAATACAAGATGGAATAAAATGGCTGAAAATAATGAGATGATGGGCGGGTGTTGGTTATAGTTTGCAATGTTTGGTGGCTGTTTTGGAGGCATTTGTGAAAATTTTCCCTCCAAAACTTAACGAGTCCCCCTTCTAGTCCATCCTCCATGAACGAGAACAATAAAAAAATAAAATAAGAACACTGAACAGGGAAAAAAATCTCTTTTTGTTGTTTATGTCCTCATCATATCACAAGTAACGAGAAACAAGCAAGAAATTTATGAAGAAAGAAGACAAAACAACATCGACGGAAGTAGCACCATAGCAACATTTCATTCTCTAAGCAATAGCAGCATGTGTATGGTATGAGTGTGGCAATAAATGTGATTATTCTTAATCTTTTGCTGTGGAGAATGTGATGGGCGTTTGGAAGGTTTTTACTCTTGGTTTTGGTTGGGTATGGAGCGCATTTTAAAGAAATCAGAACAAAATTCGAAGAATCACAATCAGGGGCGTACCCAAGGGGTCCAAAATTTTTTTTGTTCTTATACTCAAGTTATTGTACTTTTTAGTAATTCTAATGGTACATGAATGATTAGCTAAGAAAGTGGAGCTTCGGAAAAGTGTCAGAAAATTTTTAGAAGAAAAATTATGTAAAAAAAATTTTCGAGGGGGGGGGGTCTGATGGGGTCCGGACACCTCCCCCCCTCGAAAATTTTTTTTACATAATTTTTCTTCTAAAAATTTTCTGACACGTCCGGACCCCATCAGACCCCCCCCCCCTTCCTGGTTACCGAGCAAATCCAAAAATCCTCATCCAGACAGCCACCAAACCTAACCTCAAAATCCCAAAAAAGCTCATCTAAAAAAGCAAAAGAAAAAGAGATTTTTATGTTTTTAGTGGCAACGCAAAAAACCTTTTTTTCATTCAGCCTCTCATCCTCCCATCGCAATTCCGTCATGGGTCATTGAATGATTATTGCTGTGAGATTGAAAATTTATGTACACACTTTTAGTGCAGAAGACATTAAGATGAAAGGTGGCTGGAGGATACGGATAAGGTGATATTAAATTGAGGCATAATCGTGATTTATAAGAATTTGAGAAATTTCTATGGATATTGTTTTGTTGTCAGCGACGCAATTTTCAATGTTTTATGGAAAGTTGTAAATGTCAATTGACGGTAATAAATTTTCAATTGCTGGAGGTGGGGAGGTGGTGCTGAGATGTTTTATCGAGCCTGACTGCTAAAGTACATTGTTTGTGGAACATAGTTTGGAAGGTTTTGTGGAATTTGGAATGAAACTTTCTCTTTGGAGATTAAGCATGGGTTGCCTGTGCTGGCTTTGGTGTCTTGTAATGGAAAATTGGTTTCAAGACGTCGTCATTAATCGAATGCTGAAATCCAAAGAGTTGGTCTATGATTGATTGAAAATCATTCAAAAATGTCTCTTTTTACATTTTACTATTTCAGAAAACCGCGCTCATATTTTTTCTATTGCAGAAAACCGCGCTCATATTTTTTCTATTTGAGAAAACCGCGCTCATATTTTTTCTATTTGAGAAAACCGCGCTAAATTTTCCTAAAATTGTCTTAAATACCCAAAAAACTTTACTGTAACCTCATTAATCTACACCTGCATCACATACCCATCTCAAAACTACCTTAAAACTTTTCAAATTTTCTATTTTTAGTCTTCGTTTTCCTAAAAATCTCACGAAAATCCCTTCCAGTCTTATGCTTCTGTATTTAATTACCTCACACAGTCTGTTCTTGTTATAATTTCACATATTTTCCTGCTATTTTAACTTCAATTTATGGTCCTGCATAAATTTCAACATTCTCATGTGTGTGTGGCATTAAAATCCCGTAGCAGCAACAACATGAGCCTTTCGTCTTGTTCGTTGCTGCTTTGCTATGGTGACATAGCACAAAATGTTACATTTAATGGGACCTGAAGATGATTTGTTGTGTCTTTTAATTAGCTTCTATTTAGAGCTTAATGGGCGTGCAAGTGGTGTTTGGGGAGCTTTGTTTGGGTTTAAATTGAAATGTTTGTCGAATATTGTTGGTGACTTAAGATGACGGATTTTGAGCGTGGTTTTCTCTGGTAGGAAAATTTAGCGCGATTTTCTCAAGAAGGAAAATTTGAGCGCTTCTATCTCAAATTGAAGTTTTTAAACCCATTTTTCTTAACAAAAAATCTCATAAATGTGTATCACACTTTAAATTAATACCAAAAATTCTTCCTCCAGCTTCCCAGTTCCCAAAAAACAAACATCAACAAAAACTCAACACCACAAGTGTAATAAAGGCAATTCCATAATTCCCATTCATTCAAATTATCCAGAAAAACATAAATAAAAATATTTCCAAGAAGCACAAAAAAATCCTCATTCAAGGCACATAAAAATCGCATTTTCTGCTTATTTTTCATTCAATATGAGAACCAACAGAATATGAAAATAAAATAATTCTAAAATCAAAGCATTTCCACACCGAAAATGCGGAAATGAGAAGCATAAAAAAATGCTTCAAAGCTTCTCCCCCCAACCAACAAAAATAGCGATTTTGCCTCATTATTTATTGAAATTTATGGGATTCATAATGTGCTTGTATGTTGTTCAGTACGCATACATAAAAAATTTAATTCATTTATTGCTTTTGGTTGTAGTTGAATGTGCATGTTGATGGATTACTTTTTTGTTAGATTGAGCTTTAAAATTTAATTGAAAATGAAATGCGCAATTATAGTTTGTGGCTTTTTGGGGGGATGAATATTGGGTGGATGTAATTTAATTTGAGATGAAAATTTGCATTAATTATGAAATTATTCAATTTTGATGAAAATAATGAAGATTTAATTGTTGTTATTAAACTTGATTCATATTCGTATTATTCGAAATTTAAATAATTTTGTTTACTTTAAAGTAGGGGAATCTGTTGGATTCAATAATGAGCACTTGATAAATATGCGAATATAATTAAAAATTGGGTAATGGTACGAGTTTTTGTATAATTTAGCAGATATTTAAGCATAAAATTTGAGAAAATCGCGCTCAAAATATATTTTTTTAGAAAACGCGCTCAACTTTTCAATTTGAGAAAAACGCGCTCAAATTTCAATTCCAGAAAATCGCGCTAAAATTTAGAATTTGAGAAAAATGCGCTCAGAATGTCATTATAATGGAAAAATGCACTAAAAATTTCTGTTCGATGAAGTCGTCAAGTTTTCAATATGAGGAAAAACACGCTCAAATTTCAATTTGAGAAAAAAACGCGCTAAAATTTAGAATTTGAGAAAAATGCGCTCAGAATGTCATTATTTTAGAAAAATGCACTAAAATTTCCTGTTCGATGAAAATGCGCTCAAGTTTTCAATATGAGGAAAACGCGCTAAATTTTCTGATTTGGGAAAATTGCGTTTAAAATGTCCTTTTAGATAGATACATGAAAATTTCCCGTTTAAGAAAAACGCGTTAAAATTTTACCCTAAAACTGATTCAACACACAAAAAGCAACCCAAACCTAACCTCAAATTCCTTCCACTCCGTTAAATTCCATCCATAACATTAGCAATTGTTGCAGCACATCTCATTCAGAACAATATCATTACGATTTGATGCTCATTCACAAAAGATTTGTCATAAACAACATCATTAAATTTCTCCTTCATTGCCTCAGCCTCAACTCTTCATGCACAAGGATACACAATTGTTGTTGTTGTTTGTTTGTTTTCCCTCCAAGCAATTCATCTTCCTGCAAAGTCTTGCCATTGTGCTCCATTTCCTTCTCCCTTCCTGTCAACCTGCAATTTTCTGAGCTCATCTTTTGTATTTATGTCTTTGAATGAAGCATCTTGTCATGATTTTGTTCTGCTTGTTATTATTTCTATTTCTATGATGGATATTATGAATTTTATGATGCATGATGTGCTTGTGGTTCTAAAAAGTTTGTATTCTTGTTTGACCGGGAGGGATGAGGTTTTGTGGAAGGATGTGGAACTTATCAACTAACTTTTGATCAGTTCTTCATCCTTGATTCTTGTTTATTTGAGTATTTTGGATATTGTCACTTAACTTAATGGAGTAATTGTGATTGATCATGGTAGGGTCAATTCTTGAAGTAGGGGGAAGGGTATCAAGGCTGGTTTCTTGGGCTAACTGGGGTATCCTTCCTTACCCCAGGTGGGGTATACCTAGGGTTACCAGACATTTTCAAGTAAAATAAAGGACATCCCCCATGTCGACTAGTTTTATTCGTTTTCTGGACGAATTAGAACATTACAAATCTTTTTTACTTTTGAATAATTAAAAAAAGAGGACTGTCCTCTGAAAAACCAAGCAGATGATCAGCCTATACCAGGTATACCCTAGGGTACTCTATGTCGAGGATAGGGAAGAGTACCCCGGGTGTCCCTAGAAACTGGTCCCAGATCCCCTTTTCCATCTAAATGTTGGACGTCATTTATGAGTCATCCACTTAAATGATCTCAAAAATTGATCCAACCATGATCACTCACAATTACTCAATTAAGTTTAGCCTACCTCGGGGAGGTAGAGCACACTCTAGAGTAATCTAATCATACAAAAAAAATTGTGTTCTAATTTTGTGACAGAGGAGGATGGAGGGTCAAAAATCTCATTTTTTTGGGTTACATCATTTATAATTGACCCTTTAAGTAGATGAATTAAACGGAATATAGTCCCATTGGGATCATTGGGATCAGGATTGTCAGAGCAAAAATGTAGCATGAAATCATGACTCTAGTCCAACTTATATCACAGTATCCATTTAAGATATCCAAAAATATCCATCAGTACTTTCAAATTACCACAATCTGCTCGACAATCACAACTAATAATGATAAATCACAAAGAAATTTAATTTAAATCTCAAAAATAATCACAAAATTCTCAAATCCATCATAATTACATCCATTAGCCTTTTGTTTTTGTTACTTCCACTTGTCACTCTTACTTACTTCCAATTTTCCCATATTTCTCATTCTCATTGCTATAGAACCTAAAAAGTTGTAGAATTAAAACCACTAAATTCACCTACACAGCATCACATCGCTATTTATTGTGTGACACAGTCACACATTGTCAGATGCAGTACCTCAATCATGATGATAATAGCCGACACAATGATACAATTCACAATCTGTGACTATTTCACAGTCATCATTGGAGATGTAAAAATACACAAAAGCATAAAAAATTATTTATCAGTCACAGTGTGCATCTACGAGCTCCCGTAATCAGTTGCGATCGACGAGTTACGGTGATAAGACGCGGTTGAGGCTGTTGCTGAGGTTTGAAAGTGGACAAAAAAAATATTTTTTGACTCGATTAAAAAAATTTTATTAAAAATTGTGAATAAATTGAAAAAAATTCCCGCGTGGAAGTTCAAAAATAAGAAGAAAAAGTGAAATTTTTTTGGTGAAAAATAAATTTGATAAAAAAAAACTGAAAGACTGTAAGTGAAATTTTTTGTTATTTTTATGGAATAATTTTTCATATCAAGCAATCTGGAATGTTGCAAGGATTCATGCTGAATTTTTCTTTCTGTTCCTAACAACACAAATCTATTTTTAAAATGGACTAAAAAATTTGTAACAGCAGAAAAATTAATCAAAGCTGGAATAACAAAAAAAACATGGATTTGAAAAAAGTTTTTCTTGTTTTCTAAAAATAAATGAAATATGAAAAGTTTTTTAATGTTGGATGTGAAAATTTATGTGCATACATTGAGTTTGTTGAAAATATGTTTAATTTGAATTAAAATTCTCATTTAAATTCGAGTTAAAAAGTAATTTTTTGTGTGCTTAATTTTTATTTGATTTTTTAATTCCAAAAACAGAGCACAACTCTCTTAAAATACCAAAACTAAATGTTCATCCTATTAAAGTTCAATTTCAAAACTTTTACGTAATTGAAATAAATTCACTCATTCCCACCAGACAACCCACAGCTAATGCCAAACTGTAAAGAATGTGAATTAATTTTCAATTTAATTGTAAGTGCAATTAATGGATAGCTGTAAAGTAATAAAATTGCAGTTCAATTTATCTAAATTGGAATGTATGTGCTATTGTCTAAGTTACATGTTTAAATGCAATTAATTGTTCGAAGAGGTGGAAAATAACTTTAATTGTTTTTAAAGTTTTATGTGGAATATTGTGGGTGGTTTAAGGTACTTATATGGATTTGGGGGGGGGGGGGGTATTTTAGAATGAATAATGAAGAATTATTTTTAAATGAATTTGCCATTTTTTATCTAATCTTTGGGGTACTTAGAAGAATTTTGGGGGTGTCTGGTTGGTATTTTGGAATGAATAATAATAAATTATTTAAAATTGAATTTTGCCATTTTTAATTCAATCTTTAAGATACTTAGATGGATTTTGGGGGGTATTTTAGAATGAATAATAAAAAAATTATTTTTAATATAAATTTTCTATTTTCTGACCTCGTCTTTGGGGTACTTAGTAGAATTTAGGGGGTATCTGGTTGGTATTTTGGGATTAATAATAAAAAAATTATTTAAAATTGAATTTTGCCATTTTTAATTCAATCTTTAAGATACTTAGATGGATTTTGGGGGGTATTTTAGAATGAACAATAAAAAAAAAAATTTAAGTGAAATTTGCCATTTTTTAATCCAATCTTTGGGGTACTTAGAAGCAATTAGGGGGTGTCTGGTGGGTATTTTGGAATGAATAATAATAAATTATTTAAAATTGAATTTTTCCATTTTTTGACCCAATCTTTGGGGTACATAGAATAACTTGTGGATGTCCTGATGAGAATTTTTAAAAATTCAAGAAAAATTTATCAAACTTAACTATTTTTGTTCATATTCTGATCTCATCTCTTATCAATCCTCAATAACTAAACAAAACAAATTTTTCAACAATTTAAAAAAATAAAAAAATCTAATTACAATAAAACCTAATTTAATTCTCATAAGAAAGTGAATCAAAAGTCTCAATGAGGTACATCCTGCACATAATCATGTCGCTTTCACAACAATTGCTTGAGTCATGCGATTTCGTAATTTCAGGTCTTGTTGAGAATTTCTTTAATTAATTAATTTTTTATTTCCACGTGGATGATTATTTTTTTGTCAATAATTTCATTTTTTTAAAGTTTTTTTATTTGTATTAAGCTTTAGACTGTTTTATAAATTTTACTTATAATTTTTAAATTTAGTCAACATTGAGATTTGATATAAAATTTTATATTTTATTAAAAAAATTCCAAAAGGCAAGATCCAGGTGGATCCAGTTGACTATTATGTTTGTATTGTCTACAACAGTGTTGTCCAACCTTTTTTGAGCCATGGCACACTTTGATGGTAAACCATGACCAAAACCGCACACAGCGTGCGGTTCATGTTATTTTCAAAAAAAATTTCTATGGCACACCAGTGTGCCGCGGCACACAGGTTGGACAACCCTGGTCTACAACAATTTCATTTAATACCTACAATTTGCCAAAAAAAAATCTCAGAAGCACAAACTAGAAATTATGTCAACTACAAAAAAAGACAAGGACAAAAAAAGAAACAACTAAATGAATAGCTATGGGAAAACAAATCTTTTTTCATAAATTTCCGTTCTGCTATGAATACTTAAACATTCTCATTTTATCTGTTTTGTTCTCATACTTGTGCACTTCTTGTAAGGCAACGACGAAGATACAGTCATGAATGAACGTGCAGAGACGAAAAAATGTTAAGAATTTGTATTTTTTGGGAGTGTTCCCTTGGAGGGACTTTTGGGTGTAATTTTGGGAATTTTTGATTTAGCAATTGAGTCGAAACTTTTAGCAATTTGACACCTTAATGGAATTTTGTGCACCTTTTTTGGAATTGCTTCCGCTCTACTCAGAATTTTAGGACTTTTAACACAAAATTAATTTTTAAAAATATTTAATTTTAATTTTTTTATTGCATAACAAGCAATGAACAGCCAGAAAATTGAAGCTAGCTAATAATTCCGGTACTCAGTTACTTGATTCTCAGTAACAGATTAAATGATACCTCCAGAAGCCTGCAAAGACCCCAAAATACACCTACAACAAGCTCAAAGTCCTTCTTTGCCATCAAAATTTTGACAAAAAAATCATAAAACCTTCAATTTTCCAAAAATCCAACCAAAAACCAGACAAAATAATCTCAATGGTCTTCATAATAAATTTAATAAAAATATTTTCTCTTTAATTTCTGTGAGAAGCATGCAGCAGTTGCATCCATTTGCCATTCCACCTCATAAAAATGATAAAAACAACATAAAGAATGAATTAAGGAAAAAGAAATTTGACTTGCATAATTGAACGGAAGTCTGAATATTCATGAGCTATACAGCAAGGTGAAAAGACAAAAAATTTCAACAAAAAAGAGAATTTCTTAATTAAGAAAATCACGAAATTTATGCATAAAAAAATTACTGAGTGAAAATGAAGGAAAATTTAGAAGAAAAAGTCATTTGCAAATTTAAAATTCATTCATTTGGATGAAAAGCTTTCTTGCTTCAATTAATTTTTGCATTTATTTGCGATAATTTTTTAGAATTATTTTGAGAAGTGAAATTTTTTAACTTAAATGAGTTTTTTGACTTTTCAATTGAGAATTTTAATTTATTTGTTTATTGAATTGTAATTATTTTTAAATTGATGAGCTTTTTAACCTAGAAATGGATAAATTTGTGATAAAGGCGCCTTCACGCTAGAGTTTTGAGGTTCAGGTGTCTTCACACTAGATTTTTTGAGGTTCAGGTGCATTCACACTAGAGTTTTGAGATTAAGTCGCATTCACACTATAGTTCTGAGGTTTAGGTGTCTTCACACTAGATTTTGTAGGTTAAGTTGCATTCACATTAGCATTTTTGAGGTTCAGGTGCCTTCACACTAGATTTTTTGAGGTTCAGGTGCCTTCACATTAGATTTTTAAGGTTAAGGTGCATTCACACTAGATTTTTTAAGTTAAGTAGCACTCACACTAGCATTTTTGGGGTTCAGGTGTCTTCACACCAGAGTTTTGGAGGTTCAGATGCCTTCACATTCAAGTTTTAAGGTTAAGTTGAATTCACACTAGTATTTTGTGGTTCAGGTGCCTTCACATTAGAGTTTTGAGGTTCAGGTGTCTTCACACTAGAGTTTTGACGTTCAGATGCCTTCACATTCAAGTTTTAAGGTTAAGTTGCATTCACACTAGAATTTTGTGGTTCAGGTATCTTCACACTAGATTTTAAGGTTAAGGTGCAATCACACTAGAGTTTTGAGGTTAAGTTACTGTCAATTAAGTTAAAATAACCCCAAGCTAACCCAAAAAAGTGCAATAATTTAAACAAATCGATAAAAAACTCAAACCTTTCACCTTTAATTCCATTTCTACTTCATCATCACAATCAAATATTCTATCAAATTTCAAATACCAAGAAGAAATCCACCCTAAAATCGAAGGTCATTCACAAAACATTTTCCAACTCGATTTCAATATTTTATCATTGAAAACTAAAAAGAAATACAAAAAAGTATCATTTACTTACATGAAACCCAAAAAAAGATATCCAAAAGGTTCGTAATAAGAAAAAAGTAAATAAAAAAATGATGAATGTTAAATGATATTATATCCTATGTCCGATGATGTAGCAAAAAGGAAGCCTTTTAAAAATTGTGAATGAAAAAGTTTTAAGGAAAAACTTTAATAATTTTAAGTAAATAAATTTTCATGAATGAAAAAATCGGAAGTTAAAAGTGAAAAAGTTTTAAGCCAAGTTGAACAAAACCTCAGGAAATTTTGAACCTTTTTGGTTCCTTTGAGAGATTTGTTTATAAAGAAAATTGTGAATTATTCAAAGACAAAGTTTTGTGACTTAGAGCAATAATTACAATGATGTGAAGGCATCTGAACATGTATAAGCTTTCTCAACCCAGAAAATATTCTCAATATTTCTAATAAACTCAATCAGAATAAATTATTCCATCTCAAAAGTTCATCTCACTCGAACAATTTTTAATTTAAATTATCCCAAAAATATAAATTCAAAAAAAAAAATTCTAACCCCAAAAACTCATTCAAATTCAAAAATTTTACTCTTAATTGACTTCCTCCGATGAAATTCTTGAATAATTTTCTAATTGCCTTCGAGCAAACTTTCATGCTTCTTAACACATTAAATCTTCCACGTCAGTGATCACAATCATCTTGAAAACTTTAACTTTCAGGCTGATATATTCATATGTGTGTACGTCATACAGTTCTCATGGGGAAAATCTGAAACCATAGTAAAAAGTTTTTATGGAAATCTTATCCATTTGCCTTTTTTGTTTACTCAAGTTTTGGAAATTATCGGCATGAAAATTATTTTTAAGGGTTTTATGGAGATTTTAGTCGAAAATTGTTGTTCAGATGCCTCCACATAAGCATTTTGAGGTTCAGGTGCCTCTACATTATAGTTTTAGAGTTCAGGTTTCTTCACATTAGAATTTTTCGATTCAGGTGCTTTCACACTAAAGTTTTGAGGTTCAGGTGTCTTCACATTAGAGTTTTGAGGTTCAGGTGTCTTTACAATAGATTTTTTGAGATTCAGGTGCCTTCACACTATAGTTTTGAGATTCAGGTGTCTTCACACTATAGTTTTATGATTCAGGTGTCTTCACACTAGAATCTTTAGGTTAAGGTGCCTTGTTAAAGTCCCAAAACCCTCCAAAAGCGTCACGTACAGATCCGAAAAACCCAAAACTCATTCCAATCTGAAATACAAAGCGATTATCAAAATTCATCCATTACAGACACACATGAGAGGCAAACACGCACACATTAATAATTTTCCAATCGAGTTAATGAAACAAGAAGTGCCTATCGTGCCTGCGAGAAAGCAAGAAAAAGAGAAAAAAACTTTTCCTTCTCATCTCTAAACTTGCCTTTTAGCTATTAATGGATGAATGATGATACGATGAGAAAGTTTTTGGTAGGAAGTCGGTATAAGTAGTATGAATTGAGATTTAAGCGGATAAGAGAAAGATGAAAATGGGAACTCGAGGATGATAAAGCGGAAGCTTCTTTTAGGAATTAAGGATTGAGAATTTAGGCGGAAGAAATAAAGAAGCTTAAGATTATTTTTGGTATTGTATCGGTTTTTTGTGATTTTAGTTTTTGTGATTTTTTTTCAATAAATATGGTTCTAGTGTGAAGACACCTGAACCTCAAAATTCTAGTGTGAAGACACCTGAACCTCAAAACTCTAGTGTGAAGGCACATGAACCTCAAAACTCTAGTGTGAAGACACCTTAACCTCAAAATTCTAGTGTGAAGACACCTGAACCACAAAATTCTATTGTGAAGACACCTTTATCTTCAAAGTACGTTCACCTGGCATAATCATTTAAAACTTATATAATAAATCCCCACCACCCAAATTCACATCCCAATTAACTTCAACATCAATTCAAATTACATCACACTACCATGTTTAAAATTCTCGCTATATCGTTAAACAAAAACACAAGCACAAAACAAACTCATTTAAAAAGTTTTTCAGACTTGCAAATCACATTCTTATTACGCAATCAAAATAAATTAAGTTTCTTAAATTACAGTCGTGCATATTTTATGTTTTTTGTATGGAAATATATTAGCATGCATTCATTAGATACATCCACGCACGTTTTTCTCGTTGAAAAGACATGAATGATTAGCTTTGATAAAATTTAAATGCTTTGAAGATTGAATTTTTTGAATTCTTGTCGAGACTCTCGCGAGATTTTCTTTTTAGTTTGTTTCAATTTTGTTGAAAGATTGTTCTTAATTTTGTGGCTTTTTTGTCTTAAAAAATTTATAAAGTATGTTTGGTATAAAGAGAAATGATTTTAAGGGAAATTTAAGAGACAAAAAGAGGCTCAAAGAGATTTGAGAGTGGAAGATAAGAATTGGTGGGGGGAGGGGGGGGGGTGGTTGTATGGATTATAATTAAGGTTGTTGGTTTGTCAAAAACTAATAAAAAAATTTAAAAACTGTTCAAAAAGATTAAGAGCGGTGAAATGGCATCAGTGGCCTAAATGGTAGAGCGTTGGCCTTACGTGCCAAAGGTCCTGGGTTCAATCCCAGGTCAGGTCTAATTTTCGAAGCTCTTTTTCCATTTCACCGTTCTAGTTATGAAGCTCGGTTCGTGTGTTGGGTGCAGTTTTGAGGTCTTTGGTACATAATGTGTCTCCATTGCTAGGTATACAAGGATATACTAGTATTTGGATGATTTCTTAGCAGCATCTTACGCACACGAATTGTAACTAGGTACATTGCAGCGTACATCAGGTCTTATGACGTCCTCGTGTCCTTGCAATGTGCAGAGCTTGCAAGTGGTTCGGATTCCACTATAAACTGTAGGTCTAAAGGGTGTGGTACAATAGATTTCTATAATCGCAGTGCCTCCAGCTTTAAGCTGGGCCCTTCACGCATTATTATTATTAAAAAGATTAAATTTTTAAAATAATCGAAAACCAAAAACAAAAAATTGAAATTGTTAATTTTAAAAAATAATAAATACCTTATAATAAATATAAAAATCTTATTAAAAATTAAAAAGTTAAAATTATATTTTTAGAAAAATAATTTATTTAAATTATATTTTAAAAAAAATAATTTTTTAAAATTATATTTTTAAAAAATAATTCTTTAAAATTATATTTTTTTAAAAAATAATTTATTTAAATTATATTTTTAAAAAAATATTTTTTTAAGATTATATTTTTTAAAAAATTAAAAATTTGAAAATCTTAAAAAAAATAAGTTTTTATTTTTTTAAAAAAAATAACCCCAGCTCTAGTTTTTCACATTTCCCATTCAATACAAAACAATCTCTAAGTACATTAAAGTCTCTCATATTTATGTCTTCTTCATCATTTCCCTTTTAAGCATCTCAATGACTATATTTTCTCATTTAAATATGAAATATATTATGAGCATGTGCGTGTATTATGACTTATTATACACATTTGTGTGAGTTAAGGAAAACAGAATGGCTCATAAATGTCAACAAACTTTTCCTTTAGCCATTCATCATCATGAAAATTTCCTTCCTTTTGGATTCGACTTTGAAAACTGCTCTAAATTAAGGAAGAAGGAGGCAATTTTTATGTGCTCATTGTTGCTCCTAAGTTGTGGGGATAATGAATAATGTACAACTTGTTGTCATCATTGTTTGGTTTGATTGGGGATGGGGCTGGTACCTGAGGCTATCCTGGTGGACTGAAGGACAGACTGACTTAAATTTCCTTCAAATTCTCTCACACCAACCGCAGTCATCCGATGGAGCCCCAAAAAACCAAATATCCTCCCATAAACATGATCACATAATTCGAAAGGATTGAATAAAAAAGTTTATCATGAATACTAAATTAAGGGATTCAAATTTATTCATTCGTCCTTTGAATTTCCTTCCATCTGGACATTAAAAATTTACATCGTACAAATTATATTCGACCTCAATTCTTCCTCTCTGATTCCAATTTCTAATCCATATGGATATGATTAAACATTTCTTACCGCAAAAAAGTTTTCATTTTCATTGTGATAGAGATGAGGGCAAATCCTCTTTAATGCCACTATGATGGTTGAGATTTTTCATTTTGATCCTTTCAATTTTCTTCATTTCTATTTTTGTCTGTCGGATCTCTTTTATTTTTCCCCTTTTTTACGCTTGTGACCAATTTAATATATGAAATGAGACATTTTTAAGTGGATTTATTATAGAAATAAATGAAGTATTTGATTGAACTAAGGATGATGAGCTTTGGAGGGGAAAGCAAGAGAATTTCAGGTTAAAAATCAAGACATTTAAGAAACAAGTTCAAAAATTTGAAGAAAATACTAGAAAATGTCAAAAATTGGAAAGACGTGCGCCATATTCTGGGAAATAGTTTACTGTTTCTCCCCATTATGACGCACGGAATATTTCAAACACAATTATGATTTTCTTGCAGTAAATGTTACAAGCTCACAGACGTTCATTGACTTATCACAAAAATTTAGTACCCCTGTACCCCCGGGGGTGTAGAAATAAATTATATGAACAACATTTTATTTTTCCATACAGAATGAATAAAAATGATATTTTCCAGTCAATGGGAAGTTTAATAACATGTTTCTTTTGACCATAGACAGGTTGGAGGGGGGAATAGATCCTTGAATAACTTAGATTTTGTTCAAACATCAAGAAACCCTCCTATTACCCCTTGTACCCTCTTTCTCCGCAGTCGTCTTCCTATTTGTCTCAACAACTTCTTCTTAATCCTCAATTTTATATCTTATTGGAATGTAAACTATAAGAGGAAATGACCATGATTCGTAATTTAACAGGAAGTATCATTTTGTTAAGTATCACATACTTAAATTGACAGACTGATGGACAGGTCAAGTGATTAAATGCCTATTCGGGTTTTTGGAGAATTTAATATTGCAAATGTTTTGTTAAGTCATGTAGAGATGAAAGTTGTTTATTGGAGATGCTTGAATTTTATAGAGCATTAAATGAAAATCTTGAAGCAGATTTTTCTGAATATTTCATGCAGCCACAATTCTAAATCAAATATTAAAAGCTCTTTCAAGCATAAAGCCTCAGAGATTATTACTTCAGTAATATTTGAATATAAATGATTATTCGTTACCTAACCTCAAAATCCCAACAATAATCCCACAGCCATTTACTTCATCAAAAGCATTTATTCCAGTCGATTGAAATTTCTCCTGATAATGAAAAGTTTAATTTAAGTTCTTTAGAAACATTTGCTTTTGTAAAATTGTCCTCGTTTTAAGTTTCAGTTGACTTTTTTGTTTAATCTAAAAGTTTGTTGCAGCTTGCATGCACAGGAATTTTGAGATTTATTGAAAGGAATTCTACGTTTGTAATTTTATGAGATTTGTGGGATGTTGGATATGTTAGAGCTGTATATGTTAGGACATATTGACCATAATAGGATGAAAATTAAATTTTTTAAAAACTAATTTCAAATTCAAAAAATTTCAAAACAAAATTAAAAAAATTTTTAAAAACAAAAATTTAAATTTTTAATATTAACAATTTTAAAAAAACCAAAAATTTAATTTTTAGCGCATTTTTGAAACTTGTTTTAAAAAGGTAGCTTAATAATGCACTTTGTTCGGTCAGCTGGCTGGCTGCTAAGAAAAACTTTTGATCTAGACATGGTAGAGAGTTCTAGTTTTTTGCGTTAGCTCGATTCTATCGAGTTATTGCGGCGACGAATAGTTAAAAATCTCAAAGCCATCGTTAAATACTATAATTAATGATTTTTTGTTTTCAATGCAATAGAGCCAACTTCAAGTGGGATAATTTCAAATATATTTTGACCGTTAGAAAATTTGAATTTCAAAAAACCGTTATAAGTCAAACTATTCTATTATATGAAAATTCACCGCGCAAATTGTTAATTATACTATAATTAATGATTTTCAAGTGCATTTACGCGAGAAGTTTTCAAATATATTTTGATCGTTACAAAATTTGAATTTCAAAAAACCGTTATCGAGCTCTTGAATTTATTTAAGTCACAAAATATTCATAATTGACTTATTTAATACGCAGTACTTTGCTAATCAAATACTGATCGCTAACACAAAAATGCGCTGAAGTCCCTCGATCTATAACACGAGGACTTTTTTTTAAATTTTTAATATATAAAACGCTTTTCTATAAATTTATAAAATTTTAATTTTAAAAAAATTTAATATTTTAAAATATAGTATCACAAACTTTTCTCAAAATTCTTTAAAACGAAGCATATAAGCTCCAGTTTAAGATTCAATTACTCAATTTTCATCTTAATCTTCATTATGTTCGGCACACGAGCTAATTTAAAATAACAAAGTGAATGCCGTAATCCTCAATAATGGTCAGACTTTCTTACTAATTTCCTCATAATACACATCCACAGCACGTTCATCCTCAAAAACCGAAACTGTCTTTCCATTGTACCGAACAATTTTTGGCACTGCCAGAGGAAAACTTTCTCAACAAAATCAGAAAACGAAGAGAAAAAAATTCAATTACTGAACTATCTCAGTTATGATCTCAATATGGGGGATGGATTATGGATATACAGAAAATACCTAATAGAATATTCAAAGAATATGTTCCATATTCCTGACAGCATTCCGACTAGATAGCAAAATTTATTCTCATCGTTCCTTAAATCCTTATGCATTTGACACAAAAGCAGAATTTAATTAAATGTTCTCTAAAATTGTGAAATTCAACAAATTTCTTCTTAAGCTTTATTTTTGAGGATAATGTGCATGAGATGAATTTTGTATGAGATGGAAAAAGTTTTTTGATTGGGTTAGAAAATTTTAATTTGCTGAAATCTGCAATTTGTCATATTTTTTGGTCAAATGTTTGTCGAGTGACTTTCAAGTGGGATTTTGAGGACTTTTTTTGAGGTTAGAATGTCAATTGGGGATTTAAAGTTTAAGGAATTTTTATTTTCATTATACATTGGATTTTTAGGAAAACGTGCGTCAATTTCAGGAGAGACTTTAATGTTTTCCTCAAAAATGACGCATGAGATTAAATTTTGCAAGATTTTTGTGAATTTGATCTTGCTGTGAGCTTCGGAGGAGAAACTTTAAAGTTTTACCACGAATATAGCGCACGTTTTGATGTTTGATCGATTTTGATGCAATTTTTGTCTAATTCGTATTAGAAAAAATCTAAAATAGCCAAATGACCTCAACAATGTCAACTTTACTAATCCTAACCTCAAAGTTTTCAGACCTACCTCACATTATCCCAGGGGTGTAGCCAGGAGGGTCTGGGTCCCCTAAAAATAATTTTGAGCCGTGCTCTCGCTGCGGTTCAAAAATTATTTTAGGGGGCCCAGACCCTCCTGGCTACGCCCCTGCATTATTCTCCTTCATCCAACTTAGAACCCCTCAAAAAGCGTCAAAACAGAAAAAAGCACAGAAAACTTCCTCGTCAGTCTCCCTCATCTAATTATCCACCATAACACCTTAAGTCTAACAACAAATTTTCCCACATAAAGCAACCAGCGGCATATAAACTCATATATGTGAAACCAGCAACAGAACAGATGAAAACATCAGATTTTCATGTTTTGCAATGAAAATGAAATTAAAGATAAAAGTTTAAAAACGTGAGGCGAATGAAAAGTAAGACAATAAAAATGAGATGGAAAATGAGAAAAAGATTAAATTTTATGGATTGTAAAAAATTCTATTAAAATGTAGTTGTCCATTGATGAGACTTGTGGATGTATTTTTGTTGAAATTATGATGCTTTTGTGGGGTTTTGTGAAAATAAAGAGTTTTAAATTGAAAATTACTGAATTGTGTGGGAACGGCAGATGGTGAGTCGGATAAGGTTTAATTTTGGAGGTTTTCTTGGAAGGCAGTGAAACAAATGAGAGAGAAAGTTGAATAAAAGTTGGTTAAAGCAAGTTTTGAAGGTTGAAAGAGTGGAGCTAAATAAAGCTGATTAAAAGTTAACGAATAATTATCACAAACTTCAAATTCGATCAGTGTTGTCCAACCTTTTTTGAGACACGGCACACCTCGATGGTAAACCATGACCAAAATCGCACACAGCGTGCGGTTCGTGTTATTTTCAAAAAATTCTACGGCACACAGGTTGGGCATCACTGAGTTAGATCTATAAAATCACAATTTTCTCCAAAAATGACAAAAAAAATTCTAACGTGCGTCATATTCAGGAGAGACAGTAAACTATTTCCCAAAATATGATGCACGACATTTTTTCTTATATTTTTCCTATAACTTTCACAAAATTCTATCCAAAAGCCTCACTTAACCTCAAAGTTAAATCAATAAATTCAGAAAAAATTACATTCAAACAATAAATTTCTCAAACACATCGTGATCCGCATACATTTCCTCCACCACACACAGTCTCTATCGTAACAAATTGCTATAATTGCATTTTATACCTTCTCAATAAATCACAATAAAAAGAAATGTGAAGAAAAAGGTCCTTGATGCCTGTAACACAAAGAGCTAAAAAAATTGATTTATTGAGATTCATTTGTTACATTCTGTTATTGAAAATCATAAAAAGTAATCAATTTCAATATTGCATCATTATAATGCCAGATAAATCATTTCAAATGCATTCAACAATGTTGGGAAAAAAAGGATTCTTTTGCATATGTGTGTGGGATTATTGTTGGCATTGGAAGTAAGTTACTAGGAGGTAGATTGTCATGGTGAAATAGAGTTGTGCATTAAAGAGATAAGGGTTTAAAGATTTTTCTGTCTAGTTTTTAATGTTTTTATTACAAAGAATCCGTTTTGACTTTAAAACTTGTTAAAACTTCATGGATTTAAAAAATGTTAAAAAAATTTAAATTGAGAAAATTATTAGATATTTTGAATAGTCAAAAATCCATTATTTTTTAAACTAAAAACCGTTAATTTTCAAAAATTTAAAAAATTATTAACAAATTTGAAATTCAGAAAACCGATAAAAATTTGAAATTTAGAAAACCGTTAAAATTTTGAAATTTAGAAAACCGTTAGAAATTTGAAATTCAAAAAACCGTTAAATTTTTTTGAAATTCAAAAAATCTGATATTTTTCAAATTAAAAACCGTTAATTTTCAAAAATTTGAAAAATTATTAAAAAATTTAAAATTTAAAAAACCGTTAAAAATTTGAAATTCAGAAAACCGTTAAAAATTTGAAATTTAGAAAACCGTTAAAAATTTGAAATTCAAAAAACCGTTAAAATTTTTTGAAGTTCAAAAAATCTGATATTTTTCAAATTAAAAACCGTTAATTTTCAAAAATTTAAAAAATTTAAAATTTAAAAAAACCGTTAAAAATTTGAATTTTAGAAAACCGTTTAAAAACGTGAAATTCAGAAAACCGTAAAAAAATTTAAAATTCAAAAATATATTTTTTAAAACAAAAAACTGTTATTTTTTTTGAAATTTTGAAGGTCGTCAAAAATTAAAAATTTAGATTTAATTTGAATTTTTATCTTCATATCCACTTAATTTCAAAGTTTCAACATCCAGTTAAACTGAATGACATTTTTATTGAAATTTTTATTGCTTTTTATTTCAAACAAAGTTGCACAATTCAAAATGAAATATTACTGTATCATTCCAAAGAAGATTGAAATGCCTACTGAATCCCATAAAATTTATTACCCTACAAAATGTGAACATTTGCACTCATAATTCAATAAAAATTCCATAAAATGAATTGTAAAGGATTTAATTAAAAAGTATAAATCGTTGTTCTGCTTATTAATTTAATCGAGTGTGATGAATTCTTGTTATTTCATTGTTTTTTGAGTGATTGTTGGTGTAATTAAACGTTGATTGTTGATTTTATATTGACCTGTTGATGGTAATTTGATTAATGAGTTTTACTTTATTAATTTTATGTATTGAGGGATTTAATTTTAATTATTGTGAATTAATTGACTGGAAAAATGGAATAATTGAGGGGGTTAGATCAGCTGAACCCCCTCTAACCTAGTTTTGTCACCGTTTGTGAATTTAATGAATTTTGAGATTTAATCTTACAGTCGACTCGAATTTTGAGTAACAGATCCATTTTCCATTCAAAACTCCCCCCCTCCCCCCAGATCCCATCCCAAAACTATCAACTCAATTGATCTAATTTCTTTCCATCCAATTCCAAAGTACTCGAATCACATAAATTGCATCAATGTCTCAATTTTTTTTATCTATCGAACTCTAATTCAATTTGTCAGTTTTTATCTCCATCAACGACAGATAAAAATCACTTTTCGAAATTTTTGTATTGCACGTCACAAATTGATTGAAAAAGAAAATTTGTTGCATGGAAAAACATTGATTGAATGATAAAAAAACGAGAATTGAGAGTAAATTGGGATATCAAGTGCTTGTCATGGAGGAATTGAGTGAGGTTGGTTGGGGAAATGTCGAGTAAATTTGCTGTTTTGTGATGATTTCGATGAAAATTTTCTTGAATTCTGAATTCTAAAAGCATTCTCGATTATCATTGTCACCAATTTTGCTTTTTTGATAAAATTAATTAAATACCATATAAAATTAATTTTGACAAGCATAAAAGACACAAAAATTAATTAAATTCATCAGTTCTTTTTTATCGTAGCTATTTTTTGCAAGTACATTATAGCTCATATGCAAGGATGCATGCATTTCCTCTAAAATCCTGGTTTATGGTTGAAATGTGGAAGGAATGTTTAAGGAAAATATTGTAGAGAAGGAAAAGACACTCGAATCTTGAGTTCAGGTGCATTCACACTAGATTTCTACAATTCAGATGTCTTTACATTAGATTTTTGGAGTTTAGGTGTCTTCACACTAGATTTTGTAGGTTCGAGTGTCTTCTCATGTGGATTCTCGAATTCAGGAGTCTCCACACTAGATTTCTAAAATTCAGGTGTCTTCACGCTAGGTTTCTTGAGTTCAGGTGTCTTTACACTATATTTCTGAGGTTCAGATGCATTCACACTAGATTTCTAAAATTCAGGTGTCTTCACACTTGATTTTGTAGGTTCTGGTGCCTTCACATGTGGATTCTAGAATTCAGGTGCCTTTACACTGGGTTTTTAAAATTCAAGTGTCTTCACACTAGATATCTTGAGTTCAGGTGTCTTCACACTAGATATCTTGAGTTCAGGTGTCTTCACACTAGGTTTCTTGAGTTCAAAAGACTAGTGTGAAGTAATTTTACAGTAGAATTGCTAGAAAATTTTCAAAAATTCAGCTTCCTAACCTCAAAATAACATTTTCCCATACTTCATTACCTCCAACTGTTCTCGTTTCCTCAATTTAAAATGCAAAATCTCTGTTGAATAATGACACAAAAGCAAACTTTTTCCCTTCTTCTCAAAAAAGCTTTTCCATAAAAAGAGGATTATATGCAAAAAAATAAGCATGCATGGGAAAAAAGAAATGAGAAAACTAAAATGTAATGATAATAATAACAAAGATAGTAATAATCATAACGATACCCTGAAACAAAGCAACAAAATGAGAAGATTAAAAGATGAAATGTTTATTTTACTCAAATGCATTATAAACATGAATAAAACTTTATATCATTTTCTGAGAGAAAAAAATTGCAAAATTAAGCATATGCGACGAGAAAGTTTTTGACAGTTGAGATAAAAATCTGAAGTTTTTTTAATGATGTCCTCGTTTTTAATCCGAATGAGAAACTTTTAAGCTTTTAATTTCTGTCTCGTTATTTTGTACTGATTTTTGGTGTAGATTATGCCAAAAGAATGTAGTGAAAATGAAGCTGAAAATTTGGTAAAGATTAAGATCTGAGATTAGAAAAGTTTTGGATTTTAAATGACATTTGGTTACAAAATTAAGAATCAGGTGCCTTTACACTAGAATTTGTGATACAGGTGTCTTCACACTAGAGTTTTATGATTCAAGTGCCCTCACATTAGACATTTCCACCCAATTTACTCATCAAATTAATCAAAAAGAAATTTTCCTCCAATTTAACAACAAAATAATGAACCTTTTTACGATGAGATGAAATAAAATTAATCAAATAAAAGATTCAATCACGAAAAGTTCCAGTCGAGTCAGCACGACAGCAAAAAAAGACAATCTTTTGTTTAAAACAATATTGTCAATGTATGGACAACAAAGCACAAAAAAAATCTCTTCAGCCTCTTTCATGTGCACTGAGTTGTAGAGTCACAAAAAAATGGGAGCTTCCCTCAAGTCAAATGAGAAAGAGAATGAAAAAAAACAAAAGAAAGTAAAAAGCCGGAAAAAGATTTGTTGAGGTGAAAAGGGAGAAAGAGCGAGAAGGACTTTGGGGCTATTAAAGCAAAAAATAGAAAGGCACAGGGACTGATTATTGTAGAAAATGACTTTGCTTCTTCACATTAAGCTTAATCACTTCCTTCTTCTTTCTTATTTTTCTACTGCTGGTCTCTTTTTGTGCTGCTAGATTGTATTTTTGTTGTTCTTTGTTTAACTTTTTTTTGCTCAATTGCTGTCTTGTCTTTGTTTTGGGTGAGGATGAGAGAAAATGGATTTTTGAAGCTATTTTGTCAGAATTTTGGAATGAATTTGGTTCAGACGCCTTCACTCTAGAATTTCTGATGATTCAGGTGCCTTCACACTAAGTCTTTAAGTTTCAGGTGTCTTTACACTAGAGTTTTGTGGTTCAGGTGTCTTCACAATATAGTATTGTGGTTCAGGTGTCTTTGCACCAGTATTTTTAAGTTCAGGTGCCTTCACACATGAGTTTTCAAATTCATTTGTCTTCCACTAGACTTTTTCAAGTTCAGGTGCCCCCACATTAGGTTTCTTATGTACCTTTAAACTAAGTCTCTTAGGTTCAGACCAGCATTTTTAAGTTTAGGTGTCTTCACACTAGGATCTGTAAGTTCAGGTGCCTTCACATTAGGTTTCTTATGTATATGTGCCTTCACACTAAGTCTCTTAAGTTCAGGTGTCTTCACACTAGGATCTGTAAGTTCAGGTACCTTCACACTAGAGTTTTCAAGTTCAGGTGTCTCCACATTAGGTTTCTTATGTAAATGTGCCTTTACACCAAGTCTCTTAAGTTCAGATGCCTTCACACTCGAATTTTATGGTTAAGGTGCCTTCACACTAGGTTTCTTAGATATAGGTTAGGTTTTTTAAAAATAAAATTGTTAGTTCTCAAAAGAATTCCCACAAAACCTCTCCAAGGGAAGGTCACAGAAATTAAGTGGTCAAATGAAAATGAAAAGGAAAAACTTCAAGAACGTCACATATTTCTTTAGTTCTGTTTATTTAAGGTCATTTTCAGTCGGTGGCTTTTTATCCTTTTTTTTGCTTTAAATATATTTTTTTGTCTTCTTGATGAAGCTACATTAAGGAAGGTTAAATTGGAAATTTGGTCTACTTTTTGTGGTATTGGAAGATTTTTGGGTCACTTGGAGGTATATTGACTTTTTGATGCAATTTATAGTCTTGTTACACAACATTTATTCAAAATTGAATCAAAATTCATTAAAAACTATCTGAAAAACAACAAACTTAGTCTTCTCAGTTGTTCATTATTCCAACTTAATTGAAGCTTGAGGAAAATTATTGTGTTTCGTACAACATGAAGCATTCCATCCACAAACTTTGAAAAACATATCACATTCCTGCATGTTATTGAAACATTTACGTAATTGAGATCAAAACTTTCTCATTTACTACACGAAAATTCTTGAAGATCAACAATATCTCCTCAACAAACTCAAATTTCTAACATCCTCAAGCGAATATTTGACCTAAAAACATGAAAATGATGAGATCATCCTCACAAGAAAGACACAACTGTGAACAGCAAAACTTCATCAAAAGTACAAAGAAAGTTTTTCTTTTCATAAAACATTCAAATTGAAATTGAGCATCGAGGAACTTTTTCTTATGCAATTGTAAAACTTTGAGGAATCTCGTGAGGATGTTAAGTAATGCATTTTACTTTAAATGTGCAATCAAGAATGAATTGAATGAGGGTGAGTGAGTAAATGAGGCATTGATGTTGGTACTGTCAAAAGGTTTAGAGCGCTTTTGGAGCTTGTTTTGTGGGTTTTTTGATGATTTTGATGAATTATTCAGATTTAAAGTTGAAAATTTAAATAAAATATATTCGAGGATTCTGAAGGGGTTTGAAGATGAAAACACCAATAACATAATTTTTATAGTTTTAAAACTTTATTTAACATTATTCAAAAAATGCCATAACTGTGATTAAAAATACACCATTCGAAAAGAAAATATAATTAAATTAAACTTTTACAGGATCTATTCTGATTAGCTCATGTGCGTACCTAGAGTTCGAGGGGGGGGGGTCCTGATTTTCTAATAGAATTCATTTAAAAAACTAATGATTCCTTCAAATTAATTAGACTAACATAACTAAAAATTAAACAAAACTTTGAAAAAAGTCAGTACATTTATCTTGAAAAAAGACCCAGGACCCCCCCCTCTGGGTACGCCCATGGATTAGCTAATCTTACTTCTGTTTCTCTCGTTCAGCTTCCAATAAATTTTGCCAACTTTTCTTCTAAAATTTTTCCCAATTTTTCTTCCAAATCTTCAAACTTTTTCATGAGGCGATTTTCGATTCCTTTAATTTTCTCATCAATTGTTAATGTGATTTTATGACGAGTGTTAGTCAATTCCTGATGAATTTGATCCTTAAAATCTGTGAATTGTCCCTCAAGGCTATCAATTTTATCACCGAATAACTTGACCTTATTCTCAGAATTGTCATCCTTTTGGATCTTTTGATCATCCATTAAAATCTTCATTTCGTTTTGTGAATTTTTGATTTTATTAATTGACGATTTGAGGTCATTTTGTGATGTTTTGAGGCCACTGAGCGTTGCTTCAATGTCTCCAATTGAGCTTTTTATGTCGTCTTGAGAGGTTTTGAGGGTTTTAGTGGAATCAATAAGATCAGTTTGGACAAGATTTAAGGTTGACTTTAGATTATCAAGAGAGGACTTATTAATATTTTTTGAATCGTCAATTTTGGTGCTGATTTTATTTTCTAAATTCAAAATATTTTCTTGGATTTCATTCAGAACCTGATTGAGGGAAGCTTTTGTACAAACTTGATTAATTGAATCTGCAATGTTAATTTGTCCTGTTTTAAGGAAACCTAGTGTTGATTCGAATCTGTCAATTGAACCTTTAATTCCCTCAATGTTTAGGTCATTTATATTCTTAAAAGCTTTGGTCATTAAGTCACTCATATTCCCTACCTTAGTTTCTAAATCTAATGTCCTTGTTAAGACAAATTTTGGTTTCTTTAGAGCTTCAAATTTATAGTTTAATGGACGAAAGGAAACAAATTTTGAGACAATAAAGGTATTTTCAAAAGCTAGCAACTTTTCATTAAATTTATCAGAATTTAAAGTATTTGAATCTTTTTCAAGATTTTCAAGTTTTTCTTTGAGTGAGGAAAATTCAGAATTTATGCATTGTGATTTTACATCTTGGATGAGATTTTTGACTTCGGATGTTGAATTTTCAACTTTCTTGTTAATGCAAGAATTTGAATTTAAGTGCAGATATCTTAGTTTACTTAAGTGATCAAAGATTTTAGGTTCAATGTGGACAATTTTGTTGTTTTGAAACTGAATATTTTCTAAATCTGGATTATGATCAAATAAACCTTCTTCAAGAACTTCAAGTAAATTATCTTGAAATCGAATCTGAACTAATTTAGGAAACGGCTTCAAATCATCTCGATGAATTTCTTTTAGATTACAACTTGTTATTCCAATCGCTTTAATATTCATAAAAAATGTTTCTAAACCACGCGGAAAATAATAAATGGCTTTGGTATTAGCATAAATACCACTAACATCAGAATTTGTCTTTCCATTTTGGTGATTTCCAGAAATTGAAGTTATTTTCGCTGATTGTTGAGTTGTTATGCTTGGATTGTTATTAACTAAGCAGTAATATGAAAATTTTAGGGTGATCCAACTACTAGTGCTATAGGAACACCCAATGCTTGTCGATGCTGATAATTTCAAATAAGCTCCAACAAGACAAACCATCAACCTGAAAATAAGTGAGCAAAACTTTACAAAATTCAAAAAATACAAAATTATTTAAAATTTTTCATCAACCTTATTTTAATTTGTAAAGATTGAATTTGATTTAATTTTGTGTTGACCAGTGACGTAGCCAAATAATTAAGTACAATATTTCTAACTTTAAACCTTTAATATCAATGCAAAAAGAAAATATCAACTTTTTTAGTAAGTTTTCAACTTTTTTACAATTTTTTTAAACAAAACCCCTTTTTCTATTTTTCAGTTTTTTTACTATGAATTTCAAAAAAAAAACTTTAAATCGATTATAAGCATAATAAAAATTTAATCGAATTTAATTTACTTTTTAATTAATTCCAATGAACATGAAAAAACCCACAAGTTCTTATCAATTTCGTTGATTTTTTTATTCTATTCAATACTTACAGAACAATTTTAGCCATTTTTGGAGGTCCTAATTTCCTTATTGTTGTTTAGTTTTTGAACTTCAAAATTTTTAACAATTTTCAGCTTTTTAAAGATATTTAAATAATATTTTGTGATAAGAAAATAAGCCAAGATTAGGTCAACTTAAATGAACAGTCGATCACAGAATGACCGCAGAAAAGAGAATTAAAAATTTGATAAAGTGAATTGAGCATCATTGTGAGTAAATATTCTAAATCTCAGAGTACTTTAAAATGTTTCTAAAACAAAGGAAATGTCGAAGAACCAGCTGATGACTAAAGTCATTTCTCCCAATTTTATTTTACCACCTGATAAGCCGCATCCAAGGTCATCTCATCATCTAATTAAATACAAGTAGTAATTATAAAATTGTCGATAACAAGTTTATTGAGCTTCACTTTTATAGCTTCATAATAATCTTTAAGACCTTTTAATGAGAATTACCTTTATTAAATTTCAGTATAATTGAATTCTAGTGGGTGGATGGACTTTTTTAAAAAGTAAAAAAAAATCTATAAAAAACTGACAAGTCAGACAATCCAAATCCAGTCACTCCACATCAAAATATTCTCCGTTTCTTAAAATAACAAATAAAACTTTTCCTCAGCGAAATTGAAAAGTTTTCTTTTTCTTTTGAAATTTGTTTATTTCTATCTGCAGAAATGTGATATGTTTGAGTTATTTTCTCACGATGATTTCCATGTTATGCAACTTTGTGGTGCATTAAGGACGACCTTAAATTCAGAATGTGAATGCTTGAGATGAATTGTGTGCAGTGACCATGAAAAAGTAAACTAAGTGTGTTCTAAGATTGACTTTTAAATTTCAAAACAAACAATTCATGCAACAAAATACAAAATAAACATTTTTTGATGGACTTTAATGAGTCACATCCGGTCATGATTGTTTATGGCATGCAAATTGAGAGCATTATTTGGTGAGATAAAAATCAGTCAAAATATTCTACCGAAAATGCTCTTTTTGAGTTATTTGAATCAATTGATGTATGATATGAGAGCTTGATGGTTGTATCTGGATATTATGAGAGATTGGAATCATAGATGTGTGATATATTTGAAATTAATATTTTAATTGTGTTTTAGAACATTTTAATCATTTTTAGTTAATTTTGCTTCAGGTGGGCTCTTTACCTTACCCAATGTGGTATCGAGATAGGGGTAACCCTATTTTATTGGTACCGCTCAGATTACTTGTTATCTATGACTAGGGTAACCAGACATTTTCCAGAAAAATAGAGGACATCCCCATGTTGACTAGTTTTATTCGTTTTTTGGACGAATTAGAACATTACAAATCTTTTTTTTAAATGAAAAAAATAGAGGACTATCCTCTGAAAAACCAATAGATTTTTAAAGGTCTGATCTCTATTCTTAGATCCAAAATTGTTTAATAATAAGAAATTTGTTGAAATTTTCCAAAAAAAAATATCTGGTTAGTCTATATCTGTCAAGTAGGGTAGGAATTGACTTCACTCCTCTACACCTGGGCTTGGTTTCTAGGGTGTACTCTAGGATACATAAATTGTTGTATCATACTTAGAATTCAAAGTAAAGCAAAAATATTTTTTTGGTATACCTTATGGTACCCCTAGTGTACCCCTATGGTACTCCAAGTATATATCCTAGAAACAGAACCCTGGTTACACACCTAAAGCCTCAAAACAAACATATTCCTCAATTCCATAAAAGAACATAATCACAGCTCCAATTAAATTCCACAACGACAATTTATTTCACTATTTTTTCTGTCTCACGTCCACTGAGCTAGACTCGTCGTCTACATCTCAGACTTGTTAGCGTAATAAGATACACATCTTCATCTTGATATAACCACGTTTGTCAAATGTAACTGACATAGATGAGATGAGATGATGATGTGCGTTATGAATGCAAGTGTGTGTATTAAGTTTGGCTTTAGGATTGTTTGCAAATGATGTGTGTTTTGGTGGGATTTTTAGGGGACCATTTTTGGAGTATTTTACATGCAGTGTCATTTTTGGGGATGATTTTTAATTTTTTGACATCCTAGATGAATTTCCCCTCAGTTATAGGTTCAAGAAACCCCCAACAGACAGCCTAAAGAAGATCGTTTTTATATTTTTAGACATTTTTGTTCCTTTTCTCTGCATCATTCGCATGATTTATATACAATAAGATCTATTTTTGGGAGGGTGGAAATTTTGTGTCAATTATTCAATTGACAGCGATTTAGATAATATCATCCAATTTTCTCTTCTTTCTTCTCTGTCTATTATCATCTATTTTTGGATCTGAACTTGAATTATTTTCTTCGTGACCTTATTGATATTTGTTGGAGAGATTTTTGGACTGTGAAGTGAAAATTAGTTGATTTGGTGGGTTTTTAGATTTAAAATGGGGATAAAGGGAGCATGGGCGTATTTAGGGGGGTTATGGGTCAAGACCCTCTCCTCTGAAAAAAATTTCTTCACTTTGCTGGGGTTTTTCGTCAAAAATCTGCAAACCTCCTCCCCTCCTCGATCAAAGTAGCGAACATTTTCCAATTTTGAGTTTGAGACACCCCGTCAAAAAATTCCTTGATACGCCCCTGAAAGGAAGGTACTGGGAGTGGTGGAAGGGCTAGGTGGGTAAAACAGCACCCATATACTTCCAATAACATATCCAAACTCTCAAGGATTCAAAACAAGTTAATAACTCAATAAATCATACACAAAAATACTTCCATCGAAGGTCACAACTCAGAAATTAATAAAGATCGATAAAACAGACAAAATAAATAACTCAAACACAAACATTACATAAATTAATTAAGTAAAGAAGAAAATTATCCAAATAATAATTAAAATGCCTCTAAATCAATCAATCAACGTCAGACTTATCGAAAGTTTTCATCGAAATATCGATTGCATAAAATATTCATTGGACATTGAAATGAAGGAATTTGAAGGTTGTGGGTGGTAAGAAAATTGTTGAAGTTCATTTGAGCAATTATTGAAGGGGATGGGAAGTGTTTGAGATAAAATACTTAAATTATTAGAGAGAATGATGAGAATTTTCAGTCATTTTACCAATTTTCACAATCTTGTTAACAATTTTCCTCAAAATGAATGAAAAAATTGAGCATAAACTTCAGCCCGATCAGTCAAACCTCACCCTCGAAACTCTCGCACGCAAAAATAAAAAATAAACCTCTCACCAACATTTTCTTAAATTTCTCCATTTTTCCAGGAAAAAAAGCAATTTTTTGTCATTTTTACGACAACATTTATACCAAAAATGTCCAATTTCAAGTCGTCTACCTTACACGACCATCAAAAACCATAAAAATTATTAAATTTTATCACAAAATCCAGCATCATGAGTCAGGAGCATGCATCGATCATAAAATACAATTATGCACCTTGTTTGTCCTCAATTTAGCCTCATTCACTTATATAAGATTCACATTCGTGATGTGAACGATAATGCGTTATTTGTACATGTACAGCAGTCGATGTAGTCAGTCATATGAGTGGCATTTAAGTGGTTCCGGTTCTCATATGCTCAATTTATTCAACAGCATCATGCTTGATTTAATTTAATATGACAAGCGTTTATTGGTGCTCTGACACTTTTTTGTACCATGTACGGCAATCTGTGATGATTGGGGAAAGTGTTTGTTATTGTTTTTGTTGTTTTGAGGGGGGGGGGGGGTATGGGTGGGGCTATGTTGTGAATAGAAAGAGGTATCATGGGTCAGAATACGGCTATTTTTAACTATACCCTAGTATTTGATTATCCGACCTGGATAACTCCACTAGTATTCGATTATCCGACCTGGATATCTACCTAGTATTCGATTATCCGTTTCTAGTTGCAGAATCTAAAAAGCAATATTCTAGTCAAAAAATCAATTTAAAAAATGCAACAACAAATATTCAATCTAGTTTATTCAAATCTCTACCTCAAATCACTTTAAGCATCAACAGAAAAATAAATAAAACCCTTTAAAACCACCACACATCCTCCTCATATCTCTTCCTCACTGTGTCTCATGTTCATCGCATGAAAAACGTGATCTCGTCACCAGCAGTGAATAATACCTGTCTATAATTCAGTCAACATTACAGTGCCGCGTTCTCATTTCCTATGCCATTATTCACTTTATCTGTGTCACGATACATACATATCGTGCTCTCGGTGATTTATTGATGCTGTGAGCTTTGCGAGAGCTTTTTTTTATTAGTTTATGCACGAATATTTTGAGGATGGGATGAATTTTGTGGGAATGTATTGAAAATTTGTGGAATTTAATGGTGAATGAGAAGAATTTGTTGAAAATGGGTTGGGTATGGTAACCTATAATTCGATTATCCGCCCACTTTTTACTGCTATTTGATTTTGATGAAAGTTAGTCAAAATGATCTGAAAATAGAGTCAAATCATACAATTTTGACATAACCAACAAGTAAATAACCTCAAAAAAGTGGAACCTCCAAAAAATGCGCTTTAGCCACCGACCAAATTTTGGTGACTTTCTTACTTGCATAATTTTTTTTGTCATTCATTTATTCATGCAACACTCCTCAATGCCGGATGCTCGACACGAATCTCTTATTTCACATAATAAATTTATAATAAAAAATATTTTTTCACTGTGCATTCACAAAAATTCTCATTTTTTCCATGATTTATTTCAGAATCAGAGCAGCAGTGAGTCACTGACAAGACAGAGAATAGGAGAAACATTTTTTTTATTATCTTCATTCAGCAGAAATTTATTTTTTTGCCATAGCAGCCGTTTTTGTTTTGTGATTTTTTTTACTTCTTCTACGTGCGTGAAGCCTGGCGTCGACTTTTTGACAATTTTGTACACGAAAATCACCTCGACTAGCATCCAAGTTTTATTTATTTTTTTTTTGTTTATCGTCGGCAACTTTATCATTCCTTCCAGTATTTTTTTCGCGTCTTTAAACGTCTTCATGTAAATTTATTGTACATGTAACGGGAAACTCGCTCGACATCGGAAGGACAAGACGTGAATTTCATTAGGATTTAAGTGGCTCTGAGGATTTAATTTAATTAATTCATACATACAGACACACATACACACACAAACGTGTTCATATTTAGGAGATATGTCGATCGATTCGGAGGATGTTGAGCTGCGTCATAAAAATGAGGAGCATGTGGACGTTCAGAGCTCGTCCGGCCAACAGACACAGTCAACCACGATAGCTGTGAGTAGAATTTATTGGTTCCTTGACTCACAAACCTAACTTGGAATTTTCACAGATAAAAAACACAAAATCAGACGATGATCCACTGTTACGTGGTACGTGGGGTAGTAAGTTGGACTTTATTCTATCCGTCGTTGGTCTTGCCATTGGTCTCGGCAATGTGTGGCGTTTCCCTTACCTGTGTTACAAAAATGGAGGTAAATTTCATCAAAATTGAGTTCTAATCTTCAAGAGATGATTATTTGATCCTTAATACTTCCAGGTGGAGCTTTCCTTATACCATATTTCATCACACTCATTCTCGCCGGTATTCCAATGTTCTTTATGGAGTTGGCGCTTGGGCAAATGCTTACGATCGGTGGTCTTGGAGTATTTAAGATTGCGCCCATTTTTAAAGGTAAGAAAATTAGATTTTTCAAACTTGTACGTAAAACTTGCATGCAAGACTTGTACGTAAAGCTTGCATGCCAGATTTGTACGTAAGACTTGTAAGCAAGAATTGTATGTAAAACTTGTACGTAAAACTTGTACGTAAAACTTGTACCTAAGACTAGTAAGCAAGAATTGTATGTAAAACTTGTACGTAATACTTGAATAAGCAAGCAAGACTTGTACCTAAGACTTGTACGTAAAACTTGTACGTAAAACTTGTACGCAAGACTTGTAAGCACATTGATCTGAAACATCCTTAAATTTAAATTATTTTCCAGGTATTGGATATGCAGCAGCAGTCATGTCATGTTGGATGAATGTTTATTACATTGTCATCCTTGCGTGGGCAATTTTTTACTTTTTCATGTCACTGAGAGCGAAATTGCCATGGAGTACGTGCGATAACTTCTGGAACACATACACATGTGTGAATCCATACGTCAGGAAGGAGATTTGCTTCGATCAACGTATTCCCGGACAGTTTTTGGCTAACGGAACAGCTGTTATTGCTAAAGTCTGCACACTTGGTGGAAAGAATGTGTCAGCATCAGTTTTGACGGATCCAGTTAAGGAGTTTTGGGAGTAAGTTGACATTTTATTGACCCTACTTAAATATCCCCCTCATATTCACAAAAATAGTGATAGCTTCAGTTTCAATATGACATGATACAAAATTTTCATACATTAACCAATTTATTTTAGACGACGTGCTTTAATGATCTCATCCGGTATCGAGGAAATTGGAAATGTTCGTTGGGAGTTGGCTGGAACTTTGTTGCTCGTTTGGATTATTTGCTATTTCTGTATCTGGAAGGGTGTCAAATGGACTGGAAAGGTTAGTTGATTTTTTTTTAAATTTTACTTTACAAAACATCTCAAATCTTCCAGGTTGTCTACTTCACTGCCCTCTTCCCCTATGTTCTCCTTACAATTCTATTGATTAGAGGTATCACATTACCTGGTGCAATGGAAGGAATTCGATTCTATATAACACCAAATTTGACGAAACTCAGAGAATCTGAAGTGTGGATTGATGCGGTCACGCAAATCTTCTTCTCATATGGTCTCGGTTTGGGAACGCTCATGGCTCTTGGTAGCTACAATAAATTCCATAATAATGTGTATAAGTAAGAAGAAATAATTTTTTTGAGATTATGAATAAAATTTGATGATTTTGGGAATTTTTTAGAGATGCAGTCATCGTTTGTGCTGTGAATTCATCGACGTCAATGTTTGCTGGCTTTGTCATTTTCTCAGTTGTCGGTTTTATGGCTCATGAACAGCAGAAGCCTGTGTCAGAAGTTGCTGCGTCAGGTGGGTTTCCATCCCTTGCAAATTTTTCTGCAAATTACCAACCCTTGATCAATTCTCTCAATAGGTCCTGGTCTAGCGTTCTTGGCGTATCCATCAGCGGTCCTGCAACTCCCAGGTTCACCACTTTGGTCAGCGCTGTTCTTCTTCATGCTGCTGCTTATTGGTCTTGACTCACAGTTCTGTACTATGGAAGGCTTCATCACTGCCATGGTCGATGAGTGGCCACATTTGTTACGAAAAAAGAAGGAAATTTTCATCGCAGTTGTTTGTGTCATCAGCTATTTTGTTGGTTTTGCATGTATCACGCAAGGTGGCATGTACATGTTCCAGATTCTCGATTCATATGCTGTTAGTGGTTTCTGTCTGCTGTTCTTGATCTTCTTCGAGTGTATTTCAATCTCATGGTGTTATGGCATTCAAAGATTCTATGACGGAATTAAGGATATGATTGGATATTATCCAATGAAATGGTGGAAGTTCTGTTGGTGTATAACCACGCCATGCATCTGTTTGGTGAGTGCTTTGGAATGATTTGCAAGTTTTTAGTGCTCAACAATTTATAATTTCTCAAATTACAGGGCGTCTTCATCTTCAATATTATTCAGTGGACGCCAGTTAGATACTTGGACTATGAATTCCCATGGTGGGCTCATTGCTTCGGTTGGTTCACTGCCCTCAGTTCTATGTTGTGTATTCCTGGCTATGCTATATGGCTTTGGCAGAAAACACCTGGAGATGCTATTGATGTAAGTTAAAGTTTTGGTTTAATTTTGAAAACTGATCGAAAAATACGTACGTAAAAAACTGATCGAAAAAAACGTACGTAAAGACTGGTCGAAAAATACGTAATTTTGAAAACTGGTCGAAAAATACGTACGTAAAAAACTGGTCGAAAAATACGTATGTAAAAAACTGATCGAAAATTACGTACGTAAAAAACTGGTCGAAATTGAAGAAAAGTAACCAAAAATTAATTTTTCTCATTTTTTTCCTCTAAAATTCCAGAAACTTCGACTAATCGTAAGAATTGACGACGACGTGGCGGCACTCCGAGTAAAGATGCAGGCACGCACAAAGAAACTTGGCGAGAGATTATAGAAAAAGATTTTCATTTTAAGAAAATTTAATTTAATTAAACTATAAAAAAATATTTAATGAATAAAAATAGATTTAGATTTAATCAATATTAATAATTAATGTATTATGAACATTCACGGTGATGACCCATTGCTGCTTAATATGTTGGACACAGACACACGCGCACAAACACGGAATTACTGAGGGATCTCAAAAGACATAAAAATGAAAAAACAATTTTAGCTTTTTTTAATTTTTCTTTTTTGATGAGAAAAAAAAATACTTTTTGGGGAAACTTTTGGAACAGAAAATTTCACAACAAAAAGGAGGGAAAATTTAATTAAAAATTTCTATCGCTTCAGAATTTAATGAATTTTCCCGCTTTTTTGAAATTTTAATAATAAAAATCTTTAAAAAATTTCTGAGCATTTAAAAAAATACAAAAAAAATGATGAAGAAAGAATTTTCAAAAATTCTCTAATTTAAGCAATTATTCGAGCCAGTAGGACAAGATGTTTACTGGCTTTAGAAAGAATAAACAAAATGTTCACAAAAAATGGAATTTTTAAATCTGAATTGTTAAAATTAAAAATTAAAGAAGCGAGTTTTAAAATTTTTTGATAGTTTTTGAAAACTTAATTTTTAATATGAATTTTCACCAAATTTGAATTTAAAAAATCAAAATCAAAATAATTTTTAAATTTGTAAAAGTTAATAAAATTCAAAAATTCACTTTAAACAACTCAATTTAAAAAATTTTAATGTGACAACCAAAAAAATTAACGGAGAAAAAATTCAAATTAAAAAAAATGATCGTTAAAAGTAAAAAGAGAATTTTAAAAATTAAACAATTTTAAGAATTTAAACTTTTTTAAAATTACTTTGAAAAAGTCGAAATAAAATTGTTAAATTTTTTTCACACTTTTCTTTCTAATTTTAAGGACTATAAAAAATAAGAAATTTAAAATTGGACAATAATTTGAAAGTTTAAAAATTTGTTTGCTTGTAAATTGAATTGCAAAATTGAATAAAAAAAATTCTTTATGAATAAAAAATTTCGTATTTAAGTCATAAAAATGATTAGTGGATGAAAATTTAAGAAAATAGCACCAAAGTTAAATACATAAAATCTTTTTTGAATAAACATTTTTTCTGTCTTCCATGATAAAATAAGAAAAATTTAAAAATGAGAAAAATAAAAGTGAAAAATTTGTTTCATGATAAAATGCAGATTTTTTGATTATTAAAATTCAAAGTTAAATTAAATGTTCTACAACAGATGGCACCACTCGATCAAATGGATGATCAAATCATTTATGTTAGAAATATATCAAAATTAATGTTAATTAAATTCTAAATTTCAATTTTAAATAACTCAACTTATTCAATTTCAGAACTTTTTGGGTGGTTGGGTGAAGAATTTTTAAGAACCCCCCCCCCCGTCCATACAATAAAATTTTAACCCCCCCTCGAAAAATTTATGGATACACCCTTCTGGGTGAAGGGTTGCATGACACAACCCCAACCTCAAAGCCAGGAGGAGGATATGGGGACAAATCCTCCTCTCGGCTGCAAGCTTTCTTCAATTTGTTATGATTTTTAAGAAAAAAAATCCCAAGAATCAACTGCCCCCCTCACTCGAATTTTTTTGGCTACACCCCTGCCTCGGTACACCCCTTGCTTCCATGTCATTCAACAAAATTTCATTAAATCAGACAATAACACAAAAAAATCCCAAATTTCTACACAAATCTAATCAATTGTGAACAATCCCCAATTTTCGCATGTCCAAACAAAACATAAGTTGTGATTAATCAACACAAAGAAATTTGTTACACAACATGCGAAAATAACAGAAGACGTCATTATGCAATAAGGCAGTGTTGTCCACACTGGTGTGCCGTAGAATTTTTTTGAAAATAACACGAACCGCACGCTGTGTGCGATTTTGGTCATGGTTTACCATCAAGGTGTGCCTTGGCTCAAAAAAGGTTGGACAACACTGGTCTATTGGGTCGTTCATAAATGACGTCCATCAAAAAATGGGATTTTTAGACCCCCTCCCCTCCTTGTCACAAAATTTTCATAAAAAAATTTCTTTTGTGTTATAGTAACTGTCTTAAAGAGAGGAGAGCGCGTTACTCTCCCACAGTATGAAGGCGTCACAAAATCTCAGACCCACCCCCTCCCCCCTAAATTGTGGACGTCATATATGAATGACCCCTAAGTGATTCTTCGATATTCAAACAAGATTCTTTTGAGGTAAACAGTCGACAAGAAATGCAAATTCTTCCAGATTTTTTGTGAATTACTGTAACTACAGTGCTTCTCGATCTTTTTCTTGAGTTGGTTCTATGAACCGCTTATTGAGTGACACACCTGAAGATTCTGGTGACAAACTAGTATGTCACGGAACATAGTTGGTGCAGCACTGGCTCAAACGAAAATGAAAGGTGAATAATTCTTGATATTTTTTCTGAGAATTTTGCTCGTCGTAATTGAATATATCACAAAAGTTACATGATGCTGATAGACAGGAGGGGGTTTGGGTATCTAATTAATTTTTGTGGATCAAAAAATTAAAAAAAGACTCAGATTAACAATATTTGACCTTTGACCCACGAAGCTCCCAAGTTATTTAACACTACTAACAAATGACCACATAAAAATAGAAAATTAATTTCAAAAACTAGTAAAAAGTGATAATTTTGTACATTTGCATCAAACATAACCTGAGTAAAATCAAATATTGACACATGCTCATTAAACAAAATATAAGTCGAAAAATCAAGACAAAGTAAACATTTTCTGAAGCTGTGATTAAGTTTTAAGCCTCTACACGATGAAAATATTGACTTTTTCTTCAGTTGAGATTTGGTTTCATTTCTGCGCATCGGTCAGTTGGTTGTAGATCGTGAGTCTGGCAAGAAGTGAAAAGTTTTAATTAATTAGTGATTTTTGAAATTTAGTGCAATAAAAGTGTTTTTTTGGAAATTTTCATTTAAAAGAATTTAACAATTATCTTAATTAAAATTAAATTAATTAAAAATAATTGATAAAATTTATAAAAAATAACTAAAAGTAAAAAATGGGTTCAAAATCAAAAGAACTCAAACAAATTAAAGAAGTAAAAAATGTTAGTTGAGAAAAAAATAAGAAATTTTTGTTAAATTCAAGAAACAAGTTAAAATTGTCCATCTGTTTGTCCATTCATCTAAGAGATTTGTTGACTTAAGAATTAACAGAAAGTCAGAAAGTAAGATTGGTCATCTGCTCGTTTTTTTGCGGGATTATCCCAGACTTTTTAAACTGTTGTTCATCTCGGATTTTTATTCAAGAATTTTTCCGTTAGCTTTCACATTTTCTTTCATTTTTTTCGAAATTTTGATGGCTAGTCTTAAGATAAACAGACTTACGAGCAAATAGGTGTATTCAGAAGGGGGCTTTGGGGGTCAAACCCCTTTTTTGGGAAATTTTTTAAATTTGCCAGGATTTTTTAAGAAAACACTGTTCATCCAAAAAAATTAATTTTTAGGGGTCCCCGAGCGGCATTTTTGTTGAAGGCAGTGTGACGTCAGTCTGGTGTCGCCTCCAGATGTCGATTTATCCGCTTGCATGGCTGCCTTCTCATTGCCATTACCGTATCGTCACCGTCAAGGCACCTTGGCGGCAATGGCAATGAGGAGGCAGCCATGCAAGCGAATAAATCGACATCTGGAGGCGACACCAGACTGATGTCACGCTGCCTTCAACTAAAATAAAAAATAATTAACATCGAGAAACAAAAAATGATCACCTTTTCCTAAAAATTTGCGTCGACTTAAAATTGAATTAGTCACCAACAATTAACCATCTTTCGACATATTCAAATTAAATATCTTGATTTATTAATTAACAAAATTCATTGACAATTCAGATTTTATATCCACAATTACATGCAACATCATCTAACCCAATGCTGCACAAAACCAGTCAATCGGCCTTGAATTTGTTAATAATCAATATAAAATCATTCGGAGGTGTCGTCTAGCCCTTTTGTCATGACTGTTTGAATCTTAATGAGAAAGAAAAACATGAACCGGTTCACAGCTGCGCCATGTGGCTTTTGTGATGTATTTAATTTAAAAGCGGCAATAAATATTGTTTTTACACCTTTTTAGTTGCCGTCATGTCTAACAATGATTTCTTTTGTCAATTATAATTTACAGGATTTGACAAATTCCGATAAAAATGAATTCAAGACGGAAATTGTGTGGCGAAATGTGATCATATTTGCATTGATGCATTATTGGGCTTTTAAAGTTAGAGGACATGCTTCATGGGGGACGATCATTTTCCGTAAGTATTAGAAAGTTGTTATTTGGTTATTAGATTTTAGTATCCAGACCCTATCGGACCCCCCCCCCCTCGAAAAAATTTTTACATAGAATTTTTTTAAAAAAATAAGTTTTCAATTTAAAAATTTTCCGAAGCTCTACTTTCGTAGTTAATCATTCATGCATCATTAGAATTAACAAAAAGTACAAAAAATTCAGTATTAAAACTAAAAAAATTTAGACCCCCTAAAAATTTCTGGGTACGCCCCTGCGTCATCTATGTCCCCTTACAGTCAGCAACAGCATTAGATTCCTTACTAAATTATCAATAAAATTTCAATTTCAAACAGACTTGAATGTAACAATTATGCATGATTTCATGATTAGTACCTAAGTTACATGTCAAATGAACCAGATCAAGTTGTAACTAGTTGAACACCTTCATCAACTTTTTTCCCTAAATTACATAAAATTCCTGATTATTTCTCAATAAAAAACAACAAATAAAATTAATGTTAAGGTCACTAATTACATCAATCCCTTAAAAACCCAACAATTCGAGAAATCAATCAATCAAACTTTTTTTTTTAAAACAATCGACTGCTGCATGTCAACCTTGAGACATGAGGTCAGTGTGCATTTAATTTCATTCAATCATTTAAATAAATTTGAATAAAATCTAAAAATATAACAAAAAACTTTTTTTATATTTAGCACTTAAATATCATGAATAATTTATCAAATTCACTTCTTGTTCCTTCATTCATCTCCAAGACACAATATATGGAATTTTATCAGGCTACGGAATCGTTGTCGGTGCACACAGACTTTGGGCTCATCGCAGCTTTAAAGCAAATTATAAGCTTCAAGTTCTCCTAATGATTCTGCAGACATCAGCTGTTGAGAATGACGTCATTGAGTGGGTTCGTGACCATCGAGTTCATCATAAATTTAGTGACACAAATGCTGATCCAACCAACTCAAATCGTGGCTTGTTCTTCTCTCACATGGGATGGTTGATGTGTAAGAAGCATCCAGATGTCAGGAAGTATGGATCGAAGGTTGACATGAGTGACATTGAGTCAGATCCGTTGCTGCAGTTTCAGAGAAAGTGAGTTTAATTGACTTTTTTTGTGAAAAATCTAACCTCAAAATTATCTATTTTCTAGATACTACATCCCACTGGTCCTCTTGATCTCCTTCTTTATTCCAATGGCAACATCGATGTACTTTTTCTCAAATACACTATCACTTGCATTTTATAGTGTCATAGCTCGATATGTCATATCGTTGCATGTTGTGTGGCTTACAAACTCAGCTGCTCATTATGGAAGTTGGAAGCCTTATGATAAAAATATTGCACCAGCTGACTCGTGGTTCTTTGGGACGTTGTGCTATGGAGAAGGTTTGTTGATGATTTGACTGCGTTAAATATAATCTCCACTAGGGGGTCATTCGTAAATGACGTCCAATTTTCAGGGGGGAGGGGGTCATTCGCCGTGTGACATTTCCATACAGAGAAGATGGAGGAGAATTCTAATTTCTTGCTTGACGTCATTTATGAACGGACTCTAGTCAGTTTCTTACTTCATCACAAAAATCATCATTTTTTTCAGGCTGGCACAACTTCCATCACACATTCCCATGGGACTACAAAGTGTCTGAAAGAAATCTTTATCGTCACAACTTTGGAATGATTTTTATTGACTTTTTTGCATGGCTTGGATGGGCAACAGACTTGAAAGTAGCATCAGATGATTTGATCAGGAAAAGAGTGTTGAGAACTGGAGATGGAACACATCCTTATGCGATTGAAGCTAAAAAACATAAAGAATTTGAGGAAAATAATAACAACAACAATAATGAGGAAGAATTGAAGACATGCTGGGGTTTGGGTGACAAAGACATGCCATTTGAAGAGATTCGTGGAATCAAAACATATAATGTTAAGGTTGAATGATAATTTATGATTAGTATTTAGATAATAAGTCATTTTGTACAGGATTTAGAGATTTTTAAGGAATTTTGTGTCCATGGAATTTTTGGGTCTACTTGTGACTAGTCAAGCAGTTTTTAGGACCCATTTAAAGGGTATACACCAGGTATTGTCTTTAGTATTGCTCAGGGGTGTATCCAGGAATCTTTTGAGGGGGGGGGGGGGGGGGTTGAAATCTCAAAAGTGGAAAATGTATACTAAGTTGCTCCAAATTGACTTTTCATGGCCTTTTTTCGGTGAAAAACCCTAGCAAAATGAAGAATTTTTTTCAGAGGGGGAGGGGGGGGTTTTGACCCCACTGAATACGCCTCTGGTATTGCTCGTGCTCAAGTTTATACACGAGAAACCGACATCTGAGACTTTACTTTACCAAGGTCTGTTCAAGATACGTGCTAGACACTTAGTCACAAGCACTCAAGGGGTCGTTCACTTATTACGTTAAGTAAAAACACGAAATTTTAGACCCACATCCCCCCTTGTGCTCCCTTTTTCAATAAAAATTTTTTTTCTTTGTTTGTCCTGTTACAAAATCTCAGACCCACTCCCCCTTCCCCCAAAAAAGCGAACGTAGTAAGTGAACGACCCCTAACATTAGCACCTTCAAAAAATTTTTTTATTTTTCATTTTTTTTTCAACTTTATGGACAAGGATTTTAGTATTTTTACATGTGTCATTTACTTATCATTTTGAGGATTTTGAAAATAAATCTACTTTATTTTGGACGTCAATTTAAGAATGACCTAAGTAAGATATTATTATTAAATAGCATTAAAATACTGATTATGAATAAAAATTCCGTTGTAGAAAAATTTGAATTTTCAGTTGTGTAGATGTTTAAGTAAATCTTGTGGTCGAGCTTCCCCCTTATTATTGTTTTCTAAGAATGTAAACATTTTGAATGTTTTGAAATTTAAAATTTAAAATTTTCAATAAATTTGGAATATTTTGATACCAAAAAGGTGTTTTAAAATTTGAAACTTACAGATTTTTACTTTTTTTTGTCAATATTGAGTCACAACCAAAATAAGTGATCAAAACTTCATAAAAACATCGAATAATGATCAAATGCATTTTGTGTTTAAACAAAATTCTGAAGAAAAATTCAATTAAACTTAGTTCCACTGAGGATTGTGAGCTGTCAGTTGAGGAACTCATAAAGCTTCACTTTTGCTTTTTTGAGGTAAAAAAATCAGATTTAGAAAAAAATTTAAATTTTAGATATTTTTATTTAATTTTAGAAAATTCTCCGCATTCCATCGCCTCCAATAATCTGCAAGACATGCTACAACAAACTCGAATCATTCCACGAATTTTTTTGTGCTGTAAAATCCAACCATAAAGTCGATGAAGCTGATTATTTATCCACAACTGATGCTAACATAGTTTTTGTTAAGAATGAGATAATAGAGGAACCAAATGAAGTCAAACAAGATGATGACAGCTTAACAGCAAACATCCTAAGTCCAAACAAAGACAATTCATCAGATTCTGACGAGCCACTTGCCAAAATTTCCAAAAAGAGAAAATCAACTGCCATTGATGAAGAACCTACGACTAAGAAGCTTAAATTTGATATTGCAGCAGAGGAACTGGATGTCCTGAGAGTCCACACAGACTTTAAATGCGAAAAATGTTCAGAACAATTGAATGATTGGAAGGAAATCCGAACACATTACAGACAAAGGCATAAAATTTGTGGATATTTGAGATGTTGTGGACGGAAGATTGACAGAGCTAATGAAGTTAAGGATCATGCTAGTGTAAGTATTGATGTTGACTTGGTCATTTTTGGTAGATTAAGGAGTAAAAGTTGACTAGCTTGAGGTCAAGTGAAGGGTGTTTGGCTCAAGGTCAGGTGTCTAGGGATTCCCAGGATTAAGGTACCCTAGAGTATACCATACCCTACCCTGGGTAGGTAAGATATACCTTAGAGGACTTCAACCTATCCTACCCTGGGCTATGGTACCCTAGAGTATACCCTACCCTACCCTGGGTAGGTTAAAGTACTTCAACCTATCTTACCCAGGGTTAAGGTACCCTAGAGTACCTAGGTACCTAGGATACCTAGGGTAGAGTACCCCAGGTCAAGCATCAGTTAAACCAATTTTTAATAATTCACTTATGTTTCACAGTGGCACCTCAATCCTCACATCTTCCAATGTCACATTTGTGGTAAATCAGCAACATCTCGAGAACATCTCAAACTGCATGAAGAAACTCACATTCCAGATGAGGATCGTCAATTTTCATGCGAAAGATGTGACAAGAAATTTGTCAACAAATACAATCTCAACATGCACGAGAAAACTCACGAAAAGGATGGAAAAGTTGCGTCAATTCCTTGCCATTTTTGTGAAAAGTTGTACAAAACTGACCGACAGTTGAAAGTTCATGTCGACTTTTGTCATAAAATGTCTTCAAATTCATTAATTTGTCACATCTGCAGTAAAGTCTTGAAGAGTAAATATACATTGGATATCCATGTCAAGGCACACACCAACCCAGATGACCCTATTGAGTGCGACCAATGTGGCCATATCCTAAAAAATAAACGAAGATACGCAATTCACATGGCAAAACATAAATCAGCTGAATCAGGTCCATATGAATGTGAAAAAGGATGTGGAAAAATTTTCAAGCACCGACCAGCAATGCTCGATCATGTTTCATTTGTCCACACAAAGAATCGTTTCAATTGTTCATATTGTGGGAAGGAATTTAAGCACAAAAAGGCACTTGATGACCATGAAATCACTCAACATGGTGGACTTGACCCATATTCATGTCCATTTTGTGATCGTACCTTTAAAAATAGCGCAAATATGCATGCACATAAGAAGAAAATTCATCCAGACGAGTATAAAACTCTTCCAGCACCAAATTATTTGAGAGGATCTATTGGAAATTATTATGAATAAAATAAATTGTCTATTTTTAGTTGCGTACACTTGTTTTTTAAATATAGTTCCTATTTTTATTTTTATATCATATGAAGTTTATTCACTTGAGCAAATTCTGTCTCAATCACTAAAAAAGTTTCACAAGAATCAGACGTAATTATGAATTGTGTTGAAGTTAAAGATGTCTATAAAAGTTACAAAAGCCATGGAGAAAATGTTAATGTCCTGGATGGATTAAATCTGACTGTTCGATATGGTGAAATGTTAGTTTTTTTAATAACAAGAATATCTGGTGTGAAGTTCAGGTGCCTTCACCTTAAATCTCTAATGCGAAGGCATCTGAACTTTAAATTAGAGTGTGAAGGCGTCTGAACATTGGTATTCTAGTGTGAATGCACCTGAACTTTAAATTAGAGTGTGAATGCACCTGAACATAAAATTTCCTTCCAAATCACAATTTAATATAATTCTTGTTTCTATGAATCTAGCTACTCCTTAATTGGAGCTTCTGGATGTGGGAAAACAACCCTCTTTACATGCTTCATGGGTATGCAGGAATTATGTAAAGGAGAAATCAAAATTTTCAATCAAAAAGTTTGCTTTAATAAATTATCCAAAAACTATCATGACATTGGTTACATGCCACAGCAGATAGCATTGATCCCAGAATTGACGATAGAAGAAACTTTACAGTACTTTGGAAATCTTTTCATGATGAATTCAAAGACACTGAACAAAAGGATTTTAGACATTGTCGATTTATTGGATTTGCCGAATAAAAATTGTCAAATCAGATACCTTTCTGGCGGTCAAAAACGTCGAGTGTCTCTTGCAGTTGCGATTCTTCATAAACCAAAACTTTTACTCCTGGACGAGCCAACTGTTGGGCTTGACTATTTACTTCGAGAGAAAATCTGGAATTTCTTACGAGAATCTACAAAAATGTTCAAGATTACTGTTGTAATAACAACACATTACATAGATGAAGCCAAATATTCCGATAGATGTGGATTCATGAGAAATGGAAAATTGATCACACAAAATTCTCCTGCTAACATCTTAGCACAGCTGGAATGTGAGACACTTGACGAAGCATTCTTCTTATTATCGCGCAGAAGTGAAGATGAAAATAGAATCTTGCCTGAGTGTGAAGAGGATGAATGTACAGAAGCTGATATGGAGAACGTGGAGAGTAAAGAAAATGTTGGCGAATTTCATGACAGAGAAAGATTGAGAATAGTAAACACTTTGTTGATGAAAGAGTTTTATCGATTCAAAAGACAGCCAATGTAAGTATAAATTATTTTTGGAGGTTTCATAACCAGCTTAGAGGTTTTAAGGTTATTTTTGAAACAAAACTTAATTTTATCTTATTTTCTTGCAGTGAAATTTTCTTTCTCTTCTTGGCCCCATTGCTTGCAATGAATTTGAGTATTCTGGCTTTAGGAGCAATTCCAAATGGTCTAATAGTGGGCATCGTGAACCAAGAGATGAACAACTATGATGAATGCAATAATATGCAACTAAATTGCACCAAAATATTTATATCATGCAATTTCCTTCAAGAAATGGATGACAAAATAATTAAATCTTCATACAATTCTTTTGATTCAGCATTACAGGACCTAACACAAGGATTACTTCATGGCATAATTGTAGTTCCCGAGAATTTTACGGAACTAATTTACGATGAAGATCTGACAATGGAGAATGTTAATGTTTACTTGGATCATAAAACTTATATTGTGGAATTATTTTTGAAAATGAAAATTGGAGAAGCATTTAAAGATGCCATTGAAAAAATATCTAAATCATGCATTGACAAGAAAATGTTGGACCAGATTATAAAGCTAGACTTTCTATATGAAAAGATGGATTTCAACTTTAAGAACACATTTGGAGTACTTGGGAGTTTTCTGTTGAGTATTAATTTATTATACTTATTTTTTAAGGTTAGGTTTAATTTTTGAGGTTAGAATTCAAATTTTTGAGGTTAAGTTCTATTCTTTGAGGTTAGAATTCAAATTTTTGAGGTTAAGTTCTATTCTTTGAGGTTAGAATTCAAATTTTTGAGGTTAAGTTCTATTCTGTGAGGTTAGAATTCAAATTTTTGAGGTTAAGTTCTATTCTTTGAGGTTAGAATTCAAATTTTTTAGGTTAAGTTCTATTCTTTGAGGTTAGAATTTGAATTTCATATTCACACCAATTTTAATTGTGTGTGAATATATTGTTTTTGGTATTTCAGTGAAACTACTTTTTTGGACTTGCTGCTTCAGGCTTACGGAATCGACCCATAATGTTCAGTATGTAAAGTTTGTGCTTTAAATTACCAATTTAACAGTGAAAACCGCATCTCGATTGGTGCTTCCAGTGCCGAGAAATCGCAAAAAAACGCTTTCTGTCCTTTAGCAAGTTAGTTAATTAGTTAGTTAGTTAGTTAGTTAGTTAGTTAGTTAGTTAGTTACGTTCCGCGATAACTCGATTCAAACTCAATATTAAGACTTCCGGTTTTTTGCATCTGATAGATATAGGGTATGGCAAGAGCTGTATAGTTTTTGGAGTCACGAGATGCAGCCAGTAAGGCACACGGAACGAAAAGGTGCTATTTTTGGTCAAATTATAGCCGATTATTGCAAAACACATTTTATTTTTTTCATAGAAAAGGAATGTTTTGACCAAATGAGCTGAAATTTGGTATGTAGGTTCCTTAGCTGTGCCTGAATATGGAACCGACGCCATTTTGGATTTAGAGGGGCTAGAAGCTACGCCAAATTGATTTTTGCTTTAATTTTGACCAAATGAGCTGAAATTTGGTATGTAGGTTCCTTAGCTGTGCCTGAATATGGAACCGACGCCATTTTGGATTTCGAGGGGCTAGAAGCTACGCCAAATTGGTTTTTGCTTTAATTTTGACCAAATGAGCTGAAATTTGGTATGTAGGTTCCTTAGCTGTGCCTGAATATGGAACCGACGCCATTTTGGATTTCGAGGGGCTAGAAACTACGCCAAATTGATTTTTGCTTTAACTTTGACCAAATAAGCTGAAATTTGGTATGTAGGTTCCTTAGCTATGCCTTAATATGGAACCGATGCCATTTTGGATTTCGAGGGGGTAGAAGCTACGCCAAATTGATTTTTGCTTTAACTTTGACCAAATGAGCTGAAATTTGGTATGTATGTTCCTTAGCTGTGCCTGAATATGGAACCGAAGCCATTTTGGATTTCGAGGGGCTAGAAGCTACGCCAAATTGATTTTTGCTTTAACTTTGACCAAATGAGTTGAAATTTGGTATGTAGGTTCCTCAGCTGTGCCTGAATATGGAACCGACGCCATTTTGGATTTTAAGGGGCTAGAAGCTACGCCAAATTGATTTTTGCTTTAACTTTGACCAAATGAGCTGAAATTTGGTATGTAGGTTCCTTAGCTGTGCCTGAATATGGAACTGACGCCATTTTGGATTTTTTCTCTAATTTTGATATTTTTGACTAAATAAGCTAAAACTTTACGATTTTTCGTAAGTCTTGTTAGTAACATAACACTAAGCTATGAATGAAAAAACTTGAAACGGTGTGAATATGCCCATGAAGCGTGATCGCTTCATTACTAGTTTGAGATTAAGTTCTATTCTTTGAGGTTAGAATTCAAATTTTTGAGGATAGAATTCAATTTTTGAGGCTAAGTTCTATTTTTTGAGGCCAAATTCTATTCTTTGCAGTTAAAATTCAAAATTTTGAGGTTAGAATAAAAATGTTTTGGGATGTTTTAAAAATTTAAGTTAAATCAAAAGGTAAACATTTTATTTTCTATCATCTCATTTCAGAATGTTGTTCTTCATCCCATTGAGCTACACATCACTCACAATTCATTCGTGTCGCGTTGAAGGCATATGGAATAGGACATTGTTAAGTGGAGTCAAAATTTCGGATATAATTTTAGCAAACTTGATATTTTCCGTCATATTTTCAATAATTCAGACTGTTCAGTTCTTGATTTCAATTTATTTCGAGCTGAATTTTGCAATCACAAAAGATTCTTGGGTTTTGGCTCTTATAACTTTTGCTATGACAAATCTTGGATTTATTTTAGGCTTTTTGATGTCGGCATGCGTTGACGATTTTCATGTTGTTTTTGGAACCGGGTTAATGATAAGCTGGTTTATGATTGCTCTCAGTGGATTTTGTTGGTAAAGTTGCTAATTTTTATTAATTTTATATTTGAAAAATTAAACTAAAATATTTTCAGGCCCATAGAAGGAATTCATCCGATCATAAGACCGTTAGGTGTCTGGTCTCCAATAACATTTTCAGTAAAGTCATTTTTAAATGTGTTTATAAAGAAGTTTGGAATTTTAGATTCATGCGTGTATATTGGATTAATTTACGTTCTAATTTGGATTTTTGTTGCTTTGATTCTTCTTCAAATTATACTTAGTAAGAGGAAATTTGCAAGGGAAGTTTAATTTGCACTTTACTATATTGAATGAAGGTTTTCATCGTGGGTACAAGAGATAGACATCTTATTAATGGAAGTATTTACCCTTCATCACATCAGTACTTGTTCTTTAAAATACCTTTAAAATCTTGAATGTTGATCTTTTGTTTAGAAAAACTCGATCAGTAAAGTTTTGCATGTTGACTCGGTTTCGAGTACCCGTAGTGTTGATAAATAATAAGCACGATGTAATTGTCAATATAAATTAGTTAAAATGTTTATTTAATCAGAGACGATGTTGTCTCGCTTGAGTTATAATGAAGACTAAATTTTACATAGAGAGGGGAAAACAACTTAAAAAGGGGTAATCAACTTATCATAGTTGTTTACATAATTCAAATATAAAACGACCGTTGATATATTCTCAACACTCCTCCTCAACTATGATTAGTTGGCCTTGTACATGTTCACTCCTGCCATCCTTCTCAGTTGTTCAATCTTCTGTGATCCCAGCGGCTTAGTCATCATGTCTGCAACATTTACATCGGTTTGACAATATTTCAATTCAATATCTCCATTGTCGACTAACTGCTTGACGTAATGATACTTAGTGTCAATATGTTTACTTCTGTTACTGAACTTCTGATTAGTAATTAACTTTATGCTGCTTTGACTATCAGTGTACACAGTAATTCTATCAGGAATATTAATCTCTTTAAATGCTTTACTTATCATTCTTGTCCATTGCAGTTCTTTACATCCTTCAGTTAAAGCGATGTATTCAGACTCAGTTGATGATAATGCCACGATGTCTTGTTTTCTGCTGCACCATGAAATTGTACCACCATTTAATTTACAGCAGTATCCACTTGTCGATTTTCTATCAGATGGATCTTCAGCCCAGCTTGCATCAGTATATATATGTAAACTATCTTGATTGTTCTTGTCACTCAATTTCAACTTCAGCATCTTGGTTCCATTCAAGTATCTGATCACTCGCTTTGCCTCATTAAGATCAGTTTTCGTAGGACATGAAACCTTCTTACTCAATATTATTATTATTATTATTATTATTATTATTATTATTTATTTATTTTCTTAAAGGAAAAGCCACCTTAAATAGTGCTCAACTTTTTAAGATGGCATAAAAACCTTCTTTAATATTTTCTTACATCATTATACAATTAATTAAGATTCAATGATACAAGAATATCGTTAAAGAACTTAAATATAAACAGAAAATTACTTTAAAATTTTAACGGTAGAAATAAATTTGAAATTTGTTTAGAACATTAGTTTAGAACAAGAAAAATGGTTTGTGTCTTTGCTTATGAAATTTTCAAATAGTAAAAAAATGTAAACAAAAACAAACGGAAATATTAAAATTAACTGGATTAAAAATTGCTGATTAGGAGATAATTAAAGAGTTAACTGATGTTAATTACTGAATAAGAAGCCATTAAACATCAACATTTTCATTATAGGCAACAGATCAGGTAAGGGAAATCCAATTATATAACTTATAGTTTTTTCAATTTACTAATTCATCTCACATGTAATTTTAGGTAGAAGCAATTATCCAAATGATTTGAGATAGCCGTTGTCAAAGCATAATGTCAGGAACTTCTCATTCGATACAAATTTTCTCACCAGGAATTTGAATGAGTGTATGTGAACAGCCTTTCTTATTTGCAGTGGTAAGTTATTAAATATATTTACGCCAAAGTGGTGAATATCCTTTTTACCAAAATTATTTTTTGCAGCTATTGATCGAAGTGTTCTGGTTCGGATTCCCTTGTTGCATTCAAATGACAAGTTGCTATGGATTGACTTGTTTCTACACGCGAACATGAAGCAGGCTGTATTGAGGTAATTCATCGCACGGACTGGTAGGATGTTATCTTTTGCAATTTTACGGTACATCTCAACTCTGTTGTCCAGTCGCTCAAATCCATACATGTTTCTTATCATTCTATTTTGGATTACTTGAATTGGTTTTATGACAGTGTCGCAAGCAGTTCCCCAAATAGCTATCATATAGTTGATGTGTGTTGCAAAAAGTGAGTGATAGATTTTCCGTTTGGCTGCAAAAGGCAGGAACCTTTTTAACTTCCACATTACACTTGATGCCGCAGAGAGTTTCTTTTCCACTTGACTGCCATGTACATCCCATTTCAAAAATGGATCAAGATAAAGTCCTAAATACTTCATTGATGTAATTTGAGTGATCGTATAATCGTCATTTAATTTGATTGCTTGTGGCTGATTGCATTTGATGAATGGGGAATGAAAGACCATATAGTTTGTTTTTTTAATGTTGATTATCATTTTCTGTTGGTCTAGGAAGTTAAGTAATAATCTCATGTCATTCTTAATTACTTCCGTAATGTCGTCTTTTGGATTGTGTTCATTAATTAGAGCCAGATCATCAGCGTAGAGAATAATTCTTCCCGACAGTCCTTCAAGTTTCGTTATCTCATTAAAAAAGATATTAAATAACATACTGCCCAAAATACTTCCTTGGACGACACCATAAATTACTTCCATCGGTTTACTGAGCTTGCTTCCAATTTTAACAACTTGAAATCTCTGCGATAGATAACTCGAAAGGATGTCCTCGATTTTGCCTCTAATTCCAATCAGATTCAACATTTTCAATAGGATTTTCCTGTCCACAAGATCGAAAGCTTTCTTAATATCCATAAATACGACAGATGCAATTTTCTTTTTATCCAAAGACTTTCTTAAATGACTAACGAGTTCCATTGCAGCTGTTTCTGTGCTACTTTTAGGTCGAAAACCGAATTGATTGTTGGAAAGAAGCTTGTATTTGTGAATGTATTGAGATATGCGGTTGTAAAAAAATTTTTCAATTATTTTGTTGAATGTAGACAGAGTTGAGATGGGGCGTAGATCATTCATGTCATTCATTTTTCCCGTTTTACTTATTGGGATTACTGTAGCAAATTTAAACGCCTTTGGGTAAATTCCTTTTTTAATTATCATATTAATTAGGTGGCATAAAGCTGGGCAGAGTTCATTTTCTAATTTTTTTACATCCATTGATGAAATGTTGTCATAGCCAGTAGATGAGTTCTTGATGTTTTTGATAATATTGGAAATTTCTTTCTCATCAGCTTCTTCCAACACTAAGGAATGTGGCACAGATGTAAATTTTAATTCATTTGATTCTTTTCTACGGTCGTTTACTGTATCTGTGACACTCTTAATGAAGAATTCGTTGACATTCTCTGCTATCGTTAATTCGTCAGTTATTATTGAGCCATTCACATTGATGAATTCGATTTTGGATTTTGATTTCCTTCCCATGATAGCATTAAGTTTATTCCAAAGAGTTCGTGGGTTACTATCTTGTAGATGCAGATTAAAATATTTACGCTTCTCGTTCTCAATTATCTTCTTTACCTTCACTGATTCAAATTTTATCATGCGTTGGAGCTTTGATTTCATTCTCTTCGACCTTTTCATTCGTTTTGTCATGTTCTGCTTCTTTCTTAACGCATTCAGGACTTTCCAATTGTACCATGGGCAGTGTAATTTATTCGATTTAATTCTCATTTTTATAGTTAACGTATTGTTTGTTAGTGCCTCTTGCGTAACTTTCACTAGCATGTCTGAAATTTTATCGGGGTCGTCAATTTTCAAAATATTGTTGCTATTAATAGAGTTACTTAGCTGATTTGACGCCTTAATATAGTTTGTACGCTTTAAGCTTTTAACTTCAGGGGCTCGATGTGACTTTGAGTCATTTATACATGAAATTATTAGATTGTGGTCTGATAGGCTGTTGTGTATTGTGAAGTTTTGAATAATCGTTTCGTCTGAGAAATTGCACGCAAAGTGGTCGATAACTCTACCACTTATATTTCTTGTTTTAATGTCATTCATTACTTTGAGATTGAAAGAATCCAAAGTATTGACATAGTCATTTGTTATTCGACAGTTATCCTTCACATTGATGTTAATGTCTCCGGTAACGATTACTCGATGATTCACATCATTTATCTCATTTTCGATATCATCTAGGAATGACTTCATATTTTCTTGTTGTGGTGGACGATAGTATGCAACTAATTTGTAACTCGAGCTGCTGACTTTAAAAATGATCGAGAGTCTTTCGAATCCAGCTGATTGCTGATCAACATTGAGCACCAGTATTCCTTTTTTGACGTATACAATTAAACCACCTCCGCTATTTGAAGATTTTCGACAGCAGATATATTTTTTGTAACCAAGTAAATTATATATCCCATGTGCAAATGACTTTTTGAGCTTAGTTTCTCCAAGTATTATAATGTCGACGCTACAGTTCAAAATTGATAGTATATTTTTAAATTTGTCAAATTTACTTGGTTTATTGAGTCCTTGAATGTTGAGTTGTAAAAATGATAAATTGTTGATTTTGAATGTGGAGTCTCTGAATTGTTTTGCCGTGTCGAAGTACGAATTAAAGTTAGTGATTGGTATCTGCAGAGGTAGTTTTATTGGTTGCTATTGTTGCTTTTTAATCATATCGTAATAATTTTGGACTTCACTAATCTTTGATTCATCATCTAGAAGAATTTCACTTTTGTCTTTTTTCTGTACTCGAACACAAGGCCATAGAACTCCCAAAATAGTATACTTGTGAGTTAGTACTGTACAGTATAGTATACAATAAAATGAGTAAAATAAAGCATTTATGAGTAAAGTGCAGTATATGTATAGTAAAGTATAGTAAAGTTAAGAAGAGTATAGCAGAGTGTAGTAAAGTGTAGTAAAGTGTAGTAATAGTGTAGTAAAATATAGTAAGTGTAGTGAGAGTATAGTGATTGTAGTGTAAGTATAGTAAGTGCAGCAGTAGTATAGGCAAGTGTAGCAATTTAAAAGTATTATACAAAGTTTCTCAAAAAATATCTAAAGGAACAAATTCGACACAATTATGTAAAAATAATATAAAAACTTTATGTAAATAAGATTGATAAAGGTTTAAATATATTTTTTAAGATTATTATACTTCAAAAAATTAAAAATTTTAAGACAATTTTTGCAAAAGGGCGCTTAAAATTGAATCATAATTTCTAAAATGACCAACATTCATAAAATCGTGCAGAATTTTAAAAAAAAATTTGGAACATTGAAATTTGAAAATACAAACTCGTGAAAATCAGCTCCTATTCTAAAATCTATTGTCTCCGAAGCACGTGATTTATAATTATCCAATGAATAGTAATCATTTGCGCTTTGGACATAAGTAGAGACGTCAAATAGCACATACATTTTTTTTTTAAATTTTTCGCACTAAACGATTTATGAGGAAAAGTTGTTTTCTTGTTATATGGCATTTTCAAAATATCTTGGTTCTTAACACTCAAAAAAGTACGAAAAATTTAATTTTTTTTGACTATGCTGACTTGGTGGTATAAAAGTTTTTGAAGCAATTATGTTTTTTGTAGTTCTTATTTAAAGGTACAATAATCATATGAACGGTGGTAAAAAATAACAATGTTTTTTACTTGTAATCTTGTTTTTTAATCAAAAATTAATAATTTTAAAACCAAAGAGCCATACCTGGCACCCACAATCAGGGGCGTATTCAGGGTCAAAATTCCCCCTCTTTTGGGAATTTTTTTCAATTTGCTAGGAAGAAAAAAATCTTAAAACCCCCTCTAAATTCTTCAGATATTATTTGAATATTGTTGCTCGTTATATCCACATTAATAAAATTTGATGAACAATGTAACTTTGTTAAAAACTTAAAAACATTGATTTTTTGGTCTTCTTAAACACTTAATTGCAATCTAGAGAGGTACCTAAAATTTCTGTTTCTATTGTCGAAAAAGTACATTGCTGGAATTTTTCCATGCTTTTAATTTATCTGTTAGTGCTAATTATTTCTAACAGTTAACTCAAAGGAAAATACACAGAACAAAAATTTGAAACTCCTTGGACATATCAGAGTCCAATTTTGGCACATTGGACTTAGCCTATATGTGCACCAGTGACGTACCAGAAAGAAATTTCAGGGAGGGTCCGACAATTTTTTTCGTTCTGGTAGTGATATTGTTGTACTTTTTTTTAAATTCTATTGGTACGTGAATGAATGATTTTTAAATTGGAGCTTCGGAACACGTTGGAAAAAAATTTAAAACAAAAATAGTTTTTCATACAAAAATTTTTTTCGAGTAGGGTCTGGGCCCCATTGGACCCCTCCCGATGTGCATTGAGTTACTTCTGACTATTTCATTAATACTTAATTCTTACAATTAATAATCACCACAAATATAGCCAAAAATTATAGGTCTTCAAAATTTTGTTAATATTTTCACTTTTTTCATCATATTAAAGAGATATCTCACCCAAATATAATTTTGAAAGGTATTTTGTTGTACTATGCAATATATATAGAAAAAAGTTAGTTTATATCAAGTATAATGCCAAATCAGGTTAAATTCATTATAATTAGCATAAATAATATTTCTTACAAAACCCTTACAAATCATGCCATCGAAGACAAACAAATAAAAATCACTGTATTTTCTGAGAAAATGAAGTAGCTCAAATTTAAAATAAAATTTTTATTTTTCATTTATTTTAGTGCATTAAAATATAAAATTATCAAAGATAAATTAAAAAAATATTTAATCAAAAATAGAATAGTGAAGTTTTAGTAAAGTACAGTATAGTGTAGTAAAATTTGAGTAAAATGTAGCAAAATGTACAAAAGTGTAGTAAAATGTAGCAAAGTGTACTAAAGTGTAGTAAAGTATAGTAAAATGTAGTGAAGTGTAGTGAAGTATAGTAAAGTTTAGTAAAGTATAGTAAAGTGTAGTAAAGTATAGTAAAGTGTAGAAAAGTTTAGTAAAGTCGTAGTGAAGTGTAGCAAAGTAGAGTAAAAAATTAGTCAAAAAGGGCATAGTGTACAATTGTGATCAAATGTGAGACGAGTATAGGAGATTTTCGGTGAAGTGGAGTAAAGTGAACAAAAAGTTTAGTAAAAAAACATAAAGTGTAGGGAGTTCCATGGCCTTGCTCGAACACATCCTCGTGAAAAATAGACTTTTAATTTTCCTTTAACGATCTCCTTTGCTTTGTGAATCAAATTTCTGTTGCTAAATGTGAGTGCTGAGTTGAAGTAAATTGATGTTTCATTTTTAAATGCTCGTTTGGCCTTCATGACACTGATTTTTGAGTTGATATTGGCGAAAATTACAGTAAGGATAATTTTTTTGCTAGTTCCATTTACTTTTTTCTTTAAATTGATTTCCTTCTTAAACGCATGTTCGATTTCATTCGAGTTGATGTTGATTCCAAAGGACTCGACAGTCTCCATGGCAAGTTTTTTTAAGTCACTTGCGTTATTAATTTTATCAATGCTGATGCCATCAATTTCCATAAATCTTTCCAATTTGTCCTGCTTGTATTCATTGATCATCTTTCGATTTTCGTTAGCTATATTTGCCACAATATCAACTCTAGCGTCAATTCCATCAACTTTCGATGACAAATCCTCAACTTTATTCGTCATAGAGTCAAGTGAACTTCTAAGTCCACTAATTTGCTGATTAACTTCTCCCCGTAGTAAGGCAATGTCATCGCGGATCCCATTTGATTCAGCTTTTCGCGCAGCTTCATTTGCTCTTATCTCCTTCATTATGTCATTAAGTGTCAAGATTGATTCCTCACTGCAAATATCATTCTCGTCCATTTCAAGTGCCAATCTTTTGTTATGTCTGTGTGATTCCGGCTTTCTTTTTATAACAGGGTCGTCCCTGGATGTTGGGGTTCCATCAATCTCCATATTTTTTGGTGAATGTTTTAAAGGCATCGTAAAATACAGTGAAGACTCCCACTGTGTGCTGTAATAAATAATTAAGAGAACAAACGGCAGCAACAAGTTCAATAATTAAATAATAATATTCGGTTCTTACCATTTATTGCACTCGACTGCCTGGATCAATTAATAATTAATACGGCAAGCAGTCAGATGAGGAAGAGTGGGAGTCTACAGCTGGCGAAATTTTTTACGTTCTGCTTTGTACATCAAAATCCGTTAAATTTTCAATTTTAAATATTTCACCACAGCTCAAGAAAATTCACCACAGAAAGCGTGACAGAGAGAGATTTACTTCTTATTCTTTTCCACTTTCTTTTTAAAGCCAAAATTAGTTTTACGACTCCAATAAGCCTTTGTATGATAATTTATCTATCGCACATTAATTATCACTTGTCAATTTATTAGATTATAATGACTTCAATTGCACAGTAAATGATTTTGATGCTTAAAACTCTATTTATTTATTTGTTTATATTTTATTTTTTTTTTTTTTGGTTTTGGTTATTGTTTGATTAAAAAAATGAGTTTAATTAATAAACTACTTGATATTTCAATTTGCTTTGATATTCTTCTCGTGAAAATAGTTGAGTTGTATCACATAAAACACTAATAATAGTACTTTTCTTCACTATTACTTATAAATTAAGACTAAAACTTAGACAGACACTTTTCTCTTCCGAAAATAAATAAATAATAATAATAATAATAATAATAATAATAATAATAATAATAATAATAATAATATTATTCAGTGGACGCCAGTTAGATACTTGGACTATGAATTCCCATGGTGGGCTCATTGCTTCGGTTGGTTCACTGCCCTCAGTTCTATGTTGTGTATTCCTGGCTATGCTATATGGCTTTGGCAGAAAACACCTGGAGATGCTATTGATGTAAGTTAAAGTTTAGGTTTAATTTTGAAAACTGGTCGAAAAATACGTACGTAAAAAACTGGTCGAAAAATACGTAAGTAAAAACTAGTCGAAAATTACGTACGTAAAAAACTGGTCGAAAAATACGTATGTAAAAAACTGATCGAAAAATGCGTACGTAAAAAACTAGTCGAAAATTACGTACGTACAAAACTGGTCGAAAAATACGTACGTAAAAAACTGGTCGAAAATGAAGAAAAGTAACCAAAAATTAATTTTTCTCATTTTTTTCACTCTAAAATTCCAGAAACTTCGACTAATCGTAAGAATTGACGACGACGTGGCGGCACTCCGAGTAAAGATGCAGGCACGCACAAAGAAACTTGGCGAGAGATTATAGAAAAAGATTTTCATTTTAAGAAAATTCAATTTAATTAAACTATAAAAAAATATTTAATGAATAAAAATAGATTTAGATTTAATCAATATTAATAATTAATGTATTATGAACATTCACGGTGATGACCCATTGCTGCTTAATATGTTGGACACAGACACACGCGCACAAACACGGAATTACTGAGGGATCTCAAAAGACATAAAAATGAAAAAACAATTTTAGCTTTTTTTAATTTTTCTTTTTTGATGAGAAAAAAAAATACTTTTTGGGGAAACTTTTGGAACAGAAAATTTCACAACAAAAAGGAGGGAAAATTTTAGTAAAAATTTCTATCGCTTCAGAATTTAATGAATTTTCCCGCTTTTTTGAAATTTTAATAATAAAAATCTTTAAAAAAATTCTGAGCATTTAAAAAAATACAAAAAAATGATGAAGAAAGAATCTTCAAAAATTCTCTAATTTAAGCAATTATTCGAGCCAGTAGGACAAGATGTTTACTGGCTTTAGAAAGAATAAACAAAATGTTCACAAAAAATGGAATTTTTAAATCTGAATTGTTAAATTAAAAATTAAAGAAGCGAGTTTTAAAATTTTTTGATAGTTTTTGAAAACTTAATTTTTAATATGAATTTTTGAATTTTCACCAAATTTGAATTTAAAAAATCAAAATCAAAATAATTTTTAAATTTGTAAAAGTTAATAAAATTCAAAAATTCACTTTAAACAATTCAGTTTAAAAAATTTTAATGTGACAACCAAAAAAATTAACGGAGAAAAAATTCAAATTAAAAAAAATGATCGTTAAAAGTAAAAAGTCTAATTTTAAGGACTATAAAAAATAAGAAATTTAAAATTTGACAATAATTTGAAAGTTTAGAAATTTGTTTGCTTGTAAATTGAATTGCAAAATTGAATAAAAAAAATTCTTTATGAATAAAAAATTTCGTATTTAAGTCATAAAAATGATTAGTGGATGAAAATTTAAGAAAAGAGCACCAAAGTTAAATACATAAAATCTTTTTTGAATAGACATTTTTTTCTGTCTTCCATAATAAAATAAGAAAAATTTAAAAATGAGAAAAATAAAAGTGAAAAATTTGTTTCATGATAAAATGCAGATTTTTTCATTATTAAAATTCAAAGTTAAATTAAATGTTCTACAATAGATGGCGCCTCATGTTCAACCGGCATTTATATTAGATTGTATCAAAATTAGTGTTAATTAATGTTAATTCTAAATTTCAGTTTAAAATAATTCAATTTCAGAATTCTTTGGGAGGGTGGGTGAAGAATTTTTTAGAAAAAAATAACCCCCCCTCTAAATTTTCCCGTCCATACAATAAAATTTTACCCCCCCCCCCCCTCGAAAAATTTGTGGATACACCCTTCTGGGTGAAGGGTTGCATAACACAACCCCAGACTTAATGCCAGGGGGAGGATATGGGGACAAATCCTCCTCTCGGCTGCAAGCTTTCTTCAATTTGTTTAAGAAAAAAAAATCCCAAAAATCAACCGCCCCCCCCCACTCGAAGTTTTTTTGGGCTACACCCCTGCCTCGGTAAACCCCTTGCTTCCATGTCATTCAACAAAATTTCATTAAATCAGACAATAACACAAAAAATCTCAAATTTCTATACAAAACCTACACAAATCTAATAAATTGTGAACAGTCCCCAATTTTCGCATGTCCAAACAAAACATAAGTTGTGATTAATCAACACAAAGAAATTTGTTACACAACATGCGAAATTAACAGAAGACGTCATTATGCAATAAGGCAGTGTTGTCCAACCTGTGTGCTGCGGCACACTGGTGTGCTGTAGAATTTTTTTGAAAATAACACGAACCGCACGCTGTGTGCGATTTTGGTCATGGTTTACCATCAAGGTGTGCCTTGGCTCAAAAAAGGTTGGACAACACTGCAATAAGAGGTCGTTCATAAATGACGTCCATCAAAAAATGGGATTTTTAGACCCCCTCCCCTCCTTGTCACAAAATTTTCATAAAAAAATTTCTTTTGTATGAAGGCGTCACAAAATCTCAGCCCCCCTAAATTGTGGACGTCATATATGAATGACCCCTAAGCGAGCATTCTTAGATATTCAAACAAGATTCTTTTGAGGTAAACAGACGACAAGAAATGCAAATTCTTCCACATTTTTTGTGAATTACTGTAACTACAGTGCTTCTCGATCTTTTTTTTTGAGTTGGTTCTATGAACCGCTTATTGAGTGGCGCACCTAAAGGTTTTGGTGACAAACTAGTGTGCCACGGAACATAGTTTGTGCAGCACTAGCTCAAACAAAAATGAATTCACCTTTCATTTTTGTTTGAGCCAGTGCTGCACAAACCATGTTCCGTGGTCAATTCTTGATATTTTTCTGAGAATTTTGCTCGTCGTAATTGATAATATCAGAAAAGTTACATGATGCTGATAGACAGGAGGTGGTTTGGGTATCTAATTAATTTTTGTGGATCAAAAAATTAAAAAAAGACTCAGATTAACAATATTTGACCTTTGTCCCATGAAGCCCCCAAGTTATTTAACACTCCTAACAAATAACAACATTAAAATAGAAAATTAATTTCAAAAACAAGTAAAAAGTGTAAATTTTGTACATTTGCATCAAACATAACCTGAGTAAAATCAAATATTGACACATGCTCATTAAACAAAATATAAGTCGAAATATCAAGACAAAGTAAACATTTTCTGAAGCTGTGATTAAGTTTTAAGCCTTTACACGATGAAAATACTTTTTCTTCAGTTGAGATTTGGTTTCATTTCTGCTCATCGGTCAGTTGGTTGTAGATCGTGAGTCTGGCAAGAAGTGAAAAGTTTTAATTAATTTGTGATTTTTGAAAATTAGTGCAATTAAATTTTTTTTTTTGGAAATTTTCATTTAAAAGAATTTAACAATCAACTTAATTAAAATTAAATTAATTATAAAAAAATAACTAAAAGTAAAAAATGGCTTCAAAATCAAAAGAACTCAAACAAATTGAAGAAGTACAAAATGTTAGTTGAGAAAAAAATAAGAAATTTTTGTTAAATTCAAGAAACAAGTTAAAATTGTCCATCTGTTTGTCCATTCATCTAAGAGATTTGTTGACTTAAGAATTAACAGAAAGTCAAAAAGTAAGATTGGTCATCTGCTCGTTTTTTTTTGCGGGATTATCCCAGACTTTTTAAACTCTTGTACATCTCGGATTTTTATTCAAGAATTTTTCCGTTAGCTTTCACATTTTCTTTAATTTTTTTCGAAATTTTGATGGCTAGTCTTAAGATAAACAGACTTACGAGCAGATAGGTGCATTCAGAAGGGGGCTTTGGGGGTCTAACCCCACTTTTTAGAAATTTTTTAAATTTGCCAGAATTTTTTTAAGAAAAAACTGTTCATCCAAAAAAATTCGACCCCTCCCCCCCTGGCCCTAAAATTTTTTTGAGTATGCCTGATGAAATGACAAACTAATGGATTTATGGACTGGATTAAAAAAAATGGAGAAAATATCAAGCAGAATCTATTTCTGTTGGAATGTTTCAGCTCAGTTTTTCTTCTAATCCGAGTTTAATCTATGGTGAAATATATTCCCAAGGAATAAATTACATTATCGTTATTTAAATATTATTGGAGAAGATCACCTAACTAAGTGGATTTATGTATATAAGCCATTGAAATGCATCCCATTGTTTAATTTTTAGAGGTCTATAATCCAAATAATTAACATCGATAACCAAAAAATGATCACCTTTTCCTAAAAAAATGCGTCGACTTAAAATTGAATTAGTCACCAACAATCCCAACAATTATCCATCTTTCGACATATTCAAATTAAATATCTTGATTTAGTAATTAACAACATTCAGATTTTATATCCACAATTACATGCAACATCATCTAACCCAATGCAGCACAAAACTAGTCAATCAGCCTTGAATTTGTTAATAATCAATAAAAAATCATTCGGAGGTGTCGTCTAGCCCTTTTGTCATGACTGTTTGAATCTTAATGAGAAAGAAAAACATGAACCGGTTTACAGCTGCGCCATGTGGCTTTTGTGATGTATTTAATTTAATAGCGGCAATAAATATTGTTTTTACACCTTTTTAGTTGCCGTCATGTCTAACAATGATTTCTTTTGTCAATTATAATTTACAGGATTTCACAAATTCCGATCAAAATGAATTCAAGACGGAAATTGTGTGGCGAAATGTGATCATATTTGCATTGATGCATTATTGGGCTTTTAAAGTTAGAGGACATGCTTCATGGGGGACGATCATTTTCCGTAAGTGTTAGAACGTAGTTATTTGGTTATTAGATTTTAGTATACAGTTCATGATCTTTCTTTTGCGTGACGTCATTTCCAGACCCTATCGGACCCCCCCTCGAAAAATTTTATACATGGAATTTTTTTTAAAAAAATAAGTTTTTCTTCATGCATCATAACAAAAAGTACAAAAACAGCATTAGATTCTTGACTAAATTATCAATCAAATTTCAATTTTAAACAGACTTGAATGTCACAATTATACATGATTTCTTGATTATTACCTAAGTTGCATGTCAAATGAACCAGATCAAGTTGCAACTAGTTGAACACCTTCATCGACTTTTTTCCCTAAATTATATAAAATTCCTGATTATTTCTCAATCAAAAGCAGCAAATCAAATTAATATTAAGGTCACTAATTACACCAATCCCTTAAAAACCCAATAATTTGAGAAATCAATCAATCAAACCTTTTTTTAAAACAATCGACTGCTGCATGTCTGCCTTGAGACAAACAGCAGCATTAGGTCAGTGTGCATTTAATTTCATTCAATCATTTAAATAAATTTGAATCAAATCTAAAAATATAACAAAAAACTTTTTTATATTTAGCACTTAAATATCATGAATAATTTATCGAATTTTCTTCTTGTTCCTTCATTCATCTCCAAGACACAATATATGGAATTTTATCAGGCTACGGAATCGTTGTCGGTGCACACAGACTTTGGGCTCATCGCAGCTTTAAAGCAAATTATAAGCTTCAAGTTCTCCTAATGATTTTGCAGACATCAGCTGTTGAGAATGACGTCATTGAGTGGGTTCGTGACCATCGAGTTCATCATAAATTTAGTGACACAAATGCTGATCCAACCAACTCAAATCGTGGCTTATTCTTCTCTCACATGGGATGGTTGATGTGTAAGAAGCATCCAGATGTCAGGAAGTATGGATCGAAGGTTGACATGAGTGACATTGAGTCAGATCCATTGCTGCAGTTTCAGAGAAAGTGAGTTTAATTGACTTTTTTTGTGAAAAATCTAACCTCAAAATTATCTTATTTTCTAGATATTACATCCCGTTGGTCCTCTTGATCTCCTTCTTTATTCCAATGGCAGCATCAATGTACTTTTTCTCAAATACACTCTCACTTGCATTTTATAGTGTCATAGCTCGATATGTCATATCGTTGCATGTTGTGTGGCTTACAAACTCAGCTGCTCATTATGGAAGTTGGAAGCCTTATGATAAAAATATTGCTCCAGCTGACTCGTGGTTCTTTGGGACGTTGTGCTATGGAGAAGGTTTGTTGATGATTTGACTGCGTTAAATATAATCTCCACTAGGGGGTCATTCGTAAATGACGTCCAATTTTCAGGGGGGAGGGGGTCATTCGCCGTGTGACACTTCCATACAAAAGAAAATTTTGTGACAGAGGGAGGAGTGTTCTAATTTCTTGCTTGACGTCATTTATGAACGGACCCTAGACAGTTTCTTGCTTGATCACAAAAATCATCATTTTTTCAGGCTGGCACAACTTCCATCACACATTCCCATGGGACTACAAAGTGTCTGAAAGAAATCTTTATCGTCACAACTTTGGAATGATTTTTATTGACTTTTTTGCTTGGCTCGGATGGGCAACAGACTTGAAAGTAGCATCAGATGACTTGATCAGGAAAAGAGTGTTGAGAACTGGAGATGGAACTCATCCTTATGCGATTGAAGCTAAAAAACATAAAGAATTTGAGGAAAATAATAATAATGAAGAAGAATTGAAGACATGCTGGGGTTTGGGTGACAAAGACATGCCATTTGAAGAGATTCGTGGAATCAGAACATATAATGTTAAGGTTGAATGATAATTTATGATTAGTATTTAGATAATAAGTCATTTTGTACAGGATTTAGAGATTTTTAAGGAATTTGCTGTCCATGGAATTTTTGGGTCTGCTTGTGACTAGTCAAGCAGTTTTTAGGACCCATTTAAAGGGTATACACCAGGTATTGTCTTTAGTATTGCTCAGGGGTGTATCCAGGAATCTTTTGAAAAACCCTAGCAAAATGAAGAATTTTTTTTCAGAGGGGTGGGGGGGGGGTTTGACCCCACTGAATACGCCTCTGGTATTGCTCGTGCTCAAGTTTATACACGAGAAACCGACATCTGAGACTTTACTTTACCAAGGTCTGTTCAAGATACGTGCTAGACACTTAGTCACAAGCACTCAAGGGGTCGTTCACTTATTACGTTAAGTAAAAAAACGAAATTTTAGACCCCCATCCCCCTTGTGCTCTCTTTTTCAATAAAAAATTTTTCTTTGTTTGACCTGTTACAAAATCTCAGACCACCAACCCCCCCCCCCCCCCTAAAAAGCGAACGTAGTAAGTGAACGACCCCTAACATTAGCACCTTCGAAAAAAAAATTTTTTTTTTTTCATTTTTTTTTCAACTTTATGGACAAGGATTTTAGTATTTTTACATGTGTCATTTACTTATCATTTTGAGGATTTTGAAAATAAATCTACTTTATTTTAGACGTCAATTTAAAAATGACCTAAAAAATATTTAGTAAGATATTATTATTAAATAGCATTAAAATACTGATTGTGAATAAAAATTCCGTTGCAGAAAAATTTGAATTTTCAGTTGTGTAGAAGTTTAAGTAAATCTTGTGGTCGAGCTTCCCCCTTATTATTGTTTTCTAAGAATGTAAACATTTTGAATGTTTTGATCTTGAATTTAGAGTAAGAAATTAAAATTTACAATAATTTTGGCATATTTTGATACCAAAAGGTGTTTTAAAATTTGAAACTTACAGATTTTTACTTTTTTTGGTCAATATTGTGTCACAACCAAAATAATTGATCAGAACTTCATAAAAACATCGAATAATGATCAAATGCATTTTGTGTTTAAACAAAATTCTGAAGAAAAATTCAATTAAACTTAGTTCCACTGAGGATTGTGAGCTGTCAGTTGAGGAACTCATCAAACTTCACTTTTACTTCTTTGAGGTAAAAAAATCAGATTTAGAAAAAAATTAAATTTTAGATATTTTTATTTAATTTTAGAAAATTTTCAACCATCCATCGCCTCCAATAATCTGCAAGACATGCTACAACAAACTCGAATCATTCCACGAATTCTTCTGTGCTGTTAAATCCAACCATAAAGTCGATGAAGCTGATTATTTATCCACAACTGATGCTAACATAGTTTTTGTTAAGAATGAGATAACAGAGGAACCAAATGAAGTCAAACAAGACGATGACAGCTTAACAGCAAACATCCTAAGTCCAAACAAAGACAATTCGTCAGATTCTGACGAGCCACTTGCCAAAATTTCCAAAAAGAGAAAATCAACTGCCATTGATGAAGAACCTACGACTAAGAAGCTTAAATTTGATATTACAACAGAGGAACTGGATGTCCTGAGAGTTCACACAGACTTTAAATGCGAAAAATGTTCAGAACAATTGAATGATTGGAAGGAAATCCGAACACATTACAGACAAAGACATAAAATTTGTGGATATTTGAGATGTTGTGGACGGAAGATTGACAGAGCTAATGAAGTTAAGGATCATGCTAGTGTAAGTATTGATGTTGACTTGGTCATTTTTGGTAGATTTAGGAGTAAAAGTTGACTAGCTTGAGGTCAAGTGAAGGCTGTTTGGCTCAGGGTCAGGTGTCTAGGGATTTCCAGGGTTAAGGTACCCTAGAGTATACCATACCCTATTCTGGGTATGTAGGATATAACTTAGAGTACTTCAACCTATCCTACCCTGGGTAAGGGTACCCTAGGGTATACCCTATCCTACCCTGGGTAGGTATGATATACCTTAGAGGACTTCAACCTATCCTACCCTGGGCTATGGTACCCTAGGGCATACCATACCAACCTAGGGTAGGGTAGAGTACCCTGGGTCAAGAAATTGTTAATAATTCACTTCTATTTCACAGTGGCACCTCAATCCTCACATCTTCCAATGTCACATTTGTGGTAAATCAGCAACATCTCGAGAGCATCTCAAACTGCATGAAGAAACTCACATTCCAGATGAGGATCGGCATTTTTCATGCGAAAGATGTGACAAGAAATTTGTCAACAAATACAATCTCAACATGCACGAGAAAACTCACGAAAAGGATGGAAAAGTTGCGTCAATTCCTTGCCATTTTTGTGACAAGTTGTACAAAACTGACCGACAATTGAAAGTTCATGTCGACTTTTGTCATAAAATGTCTTCAAATTCATTAATTTGTCACATCTGCAGTAAAGTCTTGAAGAGTAAATATACATTGGACATCCATGTCAAGGCACACACCAACCCAGATGACCCAATTGAATGCGACCAATGTGGTCATATCCTAAAAAATAAGCGAAGATACGCAATTCACATGGCAAAACATAAATCAGCTGAATCAGGTCCATACGAATGTGAAAAAGGATGTGGAAAAATTTTCAAGCACCGACCAGCAATGCTCGATCATGTTTCATTTGTCCACACAAAGAATCGTTTCAATTGTTCATATTGTGGGAAGGAGTTTAAGCACAAAAAGGCACTTGATGATCATGAAATCACTCAACATGGTGGACTTGACCCATATTCATGTCCATTTTGTGATCGTACCTTTAAAAATAGCGCAAATATGCATGCACATAAGAAGAAAATTCATCCAGACGAGTATAAGACTCTTCCAGCACCAAATTATTTGAGAGGATCTATTGGAAATTATTATGAATAAAATAAATTGTCTATTTTTAGTTGCGTACACTTGTTTTTTAAATATAGTTCCTATTTTTATTTTTATATCATATGAAGTTTATTCACTTGAGCAAATTCTGTCTCAATCACTAAAAAAGTTTCACAAGAATCAGACGTAATTATGAATTGTGTTGAAGTTAAAGATGTCTATAAAAGTTACAAAAGCCATGGAGAAAATGTAAATGTCCTGGATGGATTAAATCTGACTGTTCGATATGGTGAAATGTTAGTTTTTTTAATTACAAGAATATCTAGTGTGAAGTTCAGGTGCCTTCACCTTAAATCTCTAGTGTGATGGTACCTGAACTTTGAAGTAAAGTGTGAATGCACCTGAACATAAAATTTCCTTCCAAATCACAATTTAATATAATTCTTGTTTCTATGAATCTAGCTACTCCTTAATTGGAGCTTCTGGATGTGGAAAAACAACCCTCTTTACATGCTTCATGGGTATGCAGGAAATATGTAAAGGAGAAATCAAAATTTTCAATCAAAAAGTTTGCTATAATAAATCATCCAAAAACTATCATGACATCGGTTACATGCCACAGCAGATAGCATTGATTCCAGAGCTAACGATAGAAGAAACTTTACAGTACTTTGGAAATCTTTTCATGATGAATTCAAAGACACTAAACAAAAGGATTTTAGACATTGTCGATTTATTGGATTTGCCGAATAAAAATTGTCAAATCAGATACCTTTCTGGCGGGCAAAGACGTCGAGTGTCTCTTGCAGTTGCGATTCTTCATAAACCAAAACTTTTACTCCTGGACGAGCCAACTGTTGGGCTTGACTATTTACTTCGAGAGAAAATCTGGAATTTCTTACGAGAATCTACAAAAATGTTCAAGATTACTGTTGTAATAACAACACATTACATAGATGAAGCCAAATATTCCGATAGATGTGGATTCATGAGAAATGGAAAATTGATCGCACAAAATTCTCCTGCTAACATCTTAGCACAGCTGGAATGTGAGACACTTGATGAAGCATTCTTCTTATTATCGCGCAGAAGTGAAGATGAAAATAGAACCTTGCCTGAGTGTGAAGAGGATGAATGTACAGAAGCTGATATGGAGAACGTGGAGAGTAAAGAAAATGTTGGCGAATTTCATGACAGAAAAAGATTGAGAATAGTAAACACTTTGTTGATGAAAGAGTTTTATCGATTCAAAAGACAGCCAATGTAAGTATAAATTATTTTAGGAGGTTTCATAACCAGCTTAGAGGTTTTAAGGTTATTTTTGTAACAGAACTTAATTTTATCTTATTTTCTTGCAGTGAAATATTCTTTCTCTTCTTGGCCCCATTGCTTGCAATGAATTTGAGTATTCTGGCTTTAGGAGCAATTCCAAATGGTCTAAAAGTGGGCATTGTGAACCAAGAGATGAACAACTATGAGGAATGCAATAATATGCAACTAAATTGCACCAAAATATTTATATCATGCAACTTTCTTCAAGAAATGGATGACAAAATAATTAAATCTTCATACAATTCTTTTGATTCAGCATTACAGGACCTAACACAAGGATTACTTCATGGCATAATTGTAGTTCCCGAGAATTTTACGGAACTAATTTACGATGAAGATCTGACAATGGAGAACGTTAATGTTTACTTGGATCATAAAACTTATATTGTGGAATTATTTTTGAAAATGAAAATTGGAGAAGCATTTAAAGATGCCATTGAAAAAATATCTAAATCATGCATTGACAAGAAAATGTTGGACCAGATTATAAAGCTAGACTTTCTATATGAAAAGATGGATTTCAACTTTAAGAACACATTTGGAGTACTTGGGAGTTTTCTGTTGAGTATTAATTTATTATACTTATTTTTTTAAGGTTAGGTTTAATTTTTGAGGTTAGGATTCAATTTTTGAGGTTAAGTTCTATTCTTTGAGGTTAGAATTTAAATTTTTGAGGTTAGAATTCAATTTTTAAGGTTAAGTTCTATTCTTTGAGGTTACAATTCAAATTTTTGAGGTTAAGTTCTATTCTTTGAGGTTAGAATTCAAATTTTTAAGGTTAAGTTCTATTCTTTGAGGTTACAATTCAAATTTTTGAGGTTAGTATTAAATTTTTAAGGTTAAGTTCTATTTTTTGAGGTTAGAATTCAAATTTTTGAGGATAGAATTCAATTTTTAATGCTAAGTTCTATTTTTTGAGGCCAAATTATATTCTTTGATGTTAAAATTCAAAATTTTGAGGTTAGAATAAAAATGTTTTGGGATAAGTTTTAAAAATTTAAGTTAAATTAAAAGGTAAACATTTTATTTTCTATCATCTCATTTCAGAATGTTGTTCTTCATCCCATTGAGCTACACATCACTCACAATTCATTCGTGTCGCGTTGAAGGCATATGGAACAGGACATTGTTAAGTGGAGTCAAAATTTCGGATATAATTTTAGCAAACTTGATATTTTCCGTCACATTTTCAATAATTCAGACTGTTCAGTTCTTGATTTCAATTTATTTTGAGCTGAATTTTGCAATCACAAAAGATTCTTGGGTTTTGGCTCTTATAACTTTTGCTATGACAAATCTTGGATTTATTTTAGGCTTTTTGATGTCGGCATGCGTTGACGATTTTCATGTTGTTTTTGGAACCGGGTTAATGATAAGCTGGTTTATGATTGCTCTCAGTGGATTTTGTTGGTAAGTTGCTAATTTTTATTAATTTTATATTTGAAAAATTAAACTAAAATATTTTCAGGCCCATAGAAGGCATTCATCCGATCATAAGACCGTTAGGTGTCTGGTCTCCAATAACATTTTCAGTAAAGTCATTTTTAAATGTATTTATAAAGAAATTTGGAATTTTAGATTCATGCGTGTATATTGGATTAATTTATGTTCTAATTTGGATTTTGGTGGCTTTGATTCTTCTTCAAATTATACTTAGTAAGAGGAAATTTGCAAGGGAAATTTAATTTGCACTTTACTATATTGAATGAAGGTTTTCATCGTGGGTACAAGAGATAGACATCTTATTAATGGAAGTATTTACCCTTCATCATATCAGTACTTGTTCTTTAAAATACCTTTAAAATCTTGAATGTTGATCTTTTGTTTAGAAAAACTCGATCAGTAAAGTTTTGCATGTTGACTCGGTTTCGAGTACCCGTAGAGTGAACAACATGCAAAATTATGTAGATAAGACAATTTTTAATAGCGTTTTTGTGTTAGATGTTAAAAAAAGTAAATAAAAACACTTGTTTGAACCTACTTGATTGTGTTTTGATTCAGGACCTAAGCATGTTATTAATATTATTAATTTGTTACGTAAAATTATTTTTTCCTGCAGTACGGTGACTGATTGTTGATTATGTCTCATTCGTACACATAAAGAATCGTTTCAATTGTTCATATTGTGGGAAGGAATTTAATTTTGGACTTGACCTATATTCATGTCCATTTTGTGATCATAAATATGCATGCACATAAGAAGAAAATTCATCCAGACTCATTTACGACTCATTTTTATTATTTACTTATAATATTTATATAAGACTCATTTATATGCCAGGTGTATTTTGTTAATACAATTGTGCATGGAAATTCGTTTTCAGTCACTTAAACAGTCTCACGAGCATCAGACGTAATTATGAATTGTATTGAAGTTAAAGATGTCTATAAAAGTTACAAAAGTCATGGAGAAAATGTAAATGTCCTGGATGGATTAAATCTGACTGTTCGATATGGTGAAATGTTAGTTTTTTTAATAACAAGAATATCTAGTGTGAAGTTCAGGTGCCTTCACCTTAAATCTCTAATGCGAAGGCATCTGAACTTTAAATTAGAGTGTTAATGCACCTGAACTTGAAATTAGAGTGTGAAGGCGTCTGAACATTAAAATTCTAGTGCGAATGTACCTGAACATAAAATTTCCTTCCAAATCACAATTTAATATATTTCTTGTTTCTATGAATCTAGCTACTCCTTAATTGGAGCTTCCGGATGTGGAAAAACAACCCTCTTTACATGCTTCATGGGTATGCAGGAATTATGTAAAGGAGAAATCAAAATTTTCAATCAAAAAGTCTGCTTTAATAAATCATCCAAAAACTATCATGACATCGGTTACATGCCACAGCAGATAGCACTGATCCCAGAGCTAACGATAGAAGAAACTTTACAGTACTTTGGAAATCTTTTCATGATGAATTCAAAGACACTGAACAAAAGGATTTTAGACATTGTCGATTTATTGGATTTGCCGAATAAAAATTGTCAAATCAGATACCTTTCTGGCGGTCAAAAACGTCGAGTGTCTCTTGCAGTTGCGATTCTTCATAAACCAAAACTTTTACTCCTGGACGAACCAACTGTTGGGCTTGACTATTTACTTCGAGAGAAAATCTGGAATTTCTTACGAGAATCTACAAAAATGTTCAAGATTACTGTTGTAATAACAACACATTACATAGATGAAGCCAAATATTCCGATAGATGTGGATTCATGAGAAATGGAAAATTGATCACACAAAATTCTCCTGCTAACATCTTAGCACAGCTGGAATGTGAGACACTTGATGAAGCATTCTTCTTATTATCGCGCAGAAGTGAAGATGAAAATAAAATCTTGCCTGAGTGTGAAGAGGATGAATGCACTGAAGCTGATATGGAGAATAAAAACAATGTTGGCGAATTTCATGACAGAAAAAGATTGAGAATAGTAAACACTTTATTAATGAAAGAGTTTTATCGAATCAAAAGGCAGCCAATGTAAGTATAAATTATTTTTGGAGGTTTTATAGCCAACTAAGAGGTTTTAAGGTTATTATTAGGATAAGCACATTAATTTTTGGGTTCCTAACACAATTTTGCTAGTTCACTAGGGGACAGTTTCTAGGGCTACTCTGGATACCTCAAATATTCTACCCCGGGTAGGTACCCAGGGGCGTCTTCAGGTTTTGGGGGTCAAAGCCCCATCTTTTTGAGAAAAAAATTTCAATTTGCTAGGGTTTTTAAAGAAAAAAATCCCAAAACTCCCCTAAATTTTCCCGTCCATACAAAATATTTTCAAAACCTCTCCCTCGAAAAATTTCTAGATACGCCCCTGTAGGTACCTAAAGTACTGCCTTAGAGTACCAAAGGGGTGAGGTAGGGTACCCCTAAAGTAACATACCATTACCAACCCTAGAGTAATTTAGCCTAAGTAATTTAATCCAACTGGCTCTAGAAACAGACACCTGCTCATATAAAAAGATACATTTCATACACTCAGAGAAATGAATATTAAAATTTGTATGGTTTTGAGAAAATTCAAATATAAAATATTAGAATTAAATATTAAATTTTTGATTTTGTATGAAAATTTAATATTCGAATATTTGAATTTTCTCAAAACCATACAAATGTAATAAGACAAAGACATTTAATTCTTTATTTTATTTTCTTCCAGTGAAATTTTCTTTTTCTTCTTGGCCCCATTGCTTATAATAAATTTGAGTATTCTGGCTTTAGGAACAATGCCTAAAGATCTTCAAGTTGGTATTGTAAACCAAGAGATGAACAGCTATGAGGAATGCAATAATATGCAACTAAATTGCAGTAAAGTTTTTATATCATGCAACTTCCTTCAAGAAATGGATGACAAAATAATTAAATCTTCATACAATTCATTTGATTCAGCATTACAAGACTTAGAAAAAGAAAAAATTAATGGTATAATTGTAGTTCCCGAGAATTTTACGGAATTACTTTACGATGAAGATCTGACAATGGAGAATGTTAATGTTTACTTAGACCGTAAAATTTATATTGTGGAATTATTTTTGAAAATGAGAATTTTAAAAGCATTTAAAGATGCCATTGAAAAAATCTCCAAAACATGTATTGACAAGGAAGTGCAGGAACAGCTTATAAAATTTGACTTTCTACATGGAAAGATGGATTTCAACTTTAAGAACACACTTGGAATAATTGCTAGTTTTCTGTTGAGTATTTTCATTAATTTTTAATGTAATTTTGAAAAGTTAGAGCTTAAAATTTCAAGCTTTATTTTTAAAAAATTCATTTTTAAAATTCAAAAATTTTGAGGTTAAGTCGAAAATATAATTTTTAAGTTCACACCGTTATTTATTTATATTCTGATTTAATTCTAGAACGCTGTTCTTCATCCCATTGAGCTTCACATTACTCAAAATTCACTCATGTCGTGTTGAAGGCATATGGAACAGGACATTGCTAAGTGGAGTCAAAATTTCGGATATAATTTTAGCAAACTTGATATTTTCCGTCATATTTTCAATAATTCAGACTGTTCAGTTCTTGATTTCAATTTATTTTGAGCTGAATTTTGCAATCACAAAAAATTCTTGGGTTTTGGCTCTTATAACTTTTGCTATGACAAATCTTGGATCTATTTTAGGCTTTTTGATGTCGGCATGCGTTGACGATTTTCATGTTGTTTTTGGAACCGGGTTAATGATAAGCTGGTTTATGATTGCTCTCAGTGGATTTTATTGGTATGATTAAAATTTTTATTAATTTTATATTTGAAAAAATTAAACATTAATATTTTCAGGCCCATAGAAGGCATTCATCCGATCCTAAGACCGTTAGGTGTCTGGTCTCCAATAACATTTTCAGTAAAGTCATTTTTAAATGTGTTTATAAAGAAGTTTGGAATTTTAGATTCATGCGTGTATATTGGATTAATTTACGTTCTAATTTGGATTTTTGTTGCTTTGATTCTTCTTCAAATTATACTTAGTAAGAGGAAATTTGCAAGGGAAGTTTAAGTTTATTTGTTATCAAATACTTTTTTGTTATTTAAAATACATTAAAAATCCTTAAAAAAATATGAATATTGAATTGTTTTGTAAACCATGATCAGACTTAGACAAGACTAACAACAAGACTAGACCAAGGGGTCATTCACTTATGACGTCCTCCCCCCTTGTCACAAAATTTTAATTCAAAATGTGAATATGACCCCCCAGACCCCACTCCCCCCTAAATCATGGACGTCATAAGTGAATGAACCCCAAGACTGCGATCGACTTAAATAAAAAAATAAATAGGAAACACTTGTTTGGGTTTACTAGCATATTAATTCTATTTATATTTTTATGCTTAGATGCAGAACCTGTTATTATTAAGCATGTAATTAATATTAATAATTTATTATGCAAAAATATTTTTCCTGCAGTACTGTGACTGATTGTTGAAGGAATAAGTCGTGTTTGTAGATTTTTTAATAAAAAACTACTTTTAAGATAAGCTTCAACATTACTTTTGTAAAAAGTTGTTTAATTCTTTAAAAATTTCAGACAAAAATCTCTAAATTTGTGTAATTTCTCTTTAAAAAAAGCTTTCAAATTTAATATTTCTCAGACAAAACAATCAAATCAAATTTAAATCCACATCAAGACCCCAAATTCCCCTTCAGTCATCATCTACCAAGCCCATCAACCATGGCAATAGCAAAGATCACCCCAAAATCATCTGAAAAGGACACAAAAAAGCAAAAAGAAGGATCATTTAAACGAGCTGTCAAGCTAACCCTTCATCAATTTCTCGAACGCACCCCCATCCATGGATCAAAGCATATTATTGAACCGCGTGCGAATGCCTACATAAAATGTTTTTGGATTTTTCTGATAATTATATCCTTTGCATGCGCAATTGCACTTATGACTACATTTCTTATTCGATATAAATCAAATCCGACGAGAATCAATATTGACACGAATTTTGGGCCAATCAGTGAGATTGAATTTCCAGCTGTGACTTTTTGTAATCCTAATTTTATTGCTGATTCGATGGTTCTTGGGTTGATTAATTCACTGTGAGTAGTTTTTGGGTTTTTGAACCTCAAATTATTATATTTTCACATTTTTTAGTGAAAAATTTGACGATGATGATGGATACGGCAACATTACAACAAAGGATCTTGCAAAACGTATCAAATATCTCGCAGGATTCACAAATCCAATCAACAAATTCAAATACGAAGAACTTGATGATATCTTTAGTATCCTAAATTACAACAGATTTGATGTCAAATTGACAATGAAGAAGCTTATGTATCCATGCAGTAAACTGATGCACCGATGTCAATGGGAAGGTATAATTGTCGACTGCAAGAAACTATTCCAAGTATCTGAAACTTACCAAGGCTATTGCTGCTCATTTAACATCATGAAGCCACAAAAGGCAACAAGTGCTGAAGAGCGAGGAAGAACTGCTAGAAAAACTCACTTTTTTGGACCTGACATGGGACTTTCTGTTGTTCTTAATCCATTGATTGAGAAAAATTCAATGACAAGTGTCAATTCTGAAGGCATAAAGATTTTGATCAATGAATACAACTTATATCCATCCGAGAAGACAATTGAAAGGATGTTGCCACATAAACAGGAAACCTTTGTGGAAATACGACCGGAACGGACGATAAGCTCGAAGGCTGTAACTGCATTACCCATTAGTGATCGTGGATGTGTCTTTGAGAATGAGCATAAATTGAGGTTAGAATAGTTTTAGATAGTTGAAGCTACTGGGAAATGATTGAGGTTATTTGGAGATATTTGGGGTTATTTGAGGATATTAAAGGTTGTTTGAGGATATTAAGGGTTATTTGAGGATATTAAGGGTTATTTGAGGATATTAAGGGATATTTGGTGTTACTTGAGGATATTAAGGGATATTTGGTGTTATTTGAGGATATTAAGGGTTATTTAAGGATATTAAGGGTTATTTGAGGATATTAAGGGATATTTGTTGTTATTTTAATCAAAATATTTGAGAAAATACGGGGGTTATTTGAGGATATTAAGGGATATTTTGGGGATATTTAAGAGAAAAATGATTCAATATTCAATTAATCTTCCTTCCTCAGGTTCTTCCCAGTCTACCGTGAAGTAAACTGTCAAGTGGAGTGTTTAATGCTGGAAACAATGAAGCTTTGTGAGTGCTTGCCCTATTTTTACTACAACACTGAGAATATTGAACTTTGTGACATCTCAAAACTTGAATGTATCGTCTCAAATCGAGAAATATTAAAGAAAGTTAAAGCACCAGAGAAAAATCATACTAATGAAGGATGTAATTGTCCATCTCAGTGCGAATCAACAAAATATTCCATTCGAATGAGTTCAACTGATATTATTCCTGAGATGTCTAGGACGGTCAATGTTGACCCATTTCAGTGAGTTTTTATCAATTTTAAAATTCTAACCTCAAAAATTTTCATTAATTTTTAATATTTTAGTGCGAACCTAACCGACAAGCACATGATTGTCCACGTCTACTTCGTCTCTCAATTCTACAGAGTCTTTATCCGCAGTTTACTAACAAATTTCATCAGTTTGATCTCAAATCTTGGTGGTGTCTACTCGCTACTCGTTGGCATGTCCATCATATCAGCATTTGAGTGTATTTACTTCCCAACAGCCCGCTTGTACCTTAACTACAAGAAAATCAAGAATGAAGACAACAAACCAAAGACATTTTCACAAAGATTGGAAAAAGTCAACATAAACACAATAAAAGTTCCAAGATTGGACACAGCAAAGTCAGACATTTCCGATGTTTCGGGATTTCGAGTTCACTCATTGAGTCACTACTAAATAAAAAAATTCTCAAAATTATTCTCAATTTTTCTCTCTCGCACAGAATGAAAAGAAACAAAAAATCAAAAATTAACCACAACGAGCGGAACTTTTCATTCGATCGGGAGGTGTTGGAGTGAAAAGTTTAAACTGAGCATTAATTGTGTGATAAAAAGTTATTTCTGACTCGTGCTACTGAATAACACATTTTTTATCAGTAAAGTTTACATTGAATAGAGAAATTTGATAAGCATTATTAAGTATTGCACATAATAACCACATTGTTAGAGCACACGTGAGTTGAAATATTAAAATATTTGTTGTGAATTCATGTTTTTTGTGCTTAAAAAATCATTATGCTTAATAAAAAAATATGCACTGCTTCTTTGATCACTGCAAGATAAATAATCTTGAGTTTACTGTCTGCAGGGTTTGAAAAATTTACACTTTCAGGCAGTGGCGTAGCCAGGCAGGGGGGGGGTGAATATTTTTTTAAACCCTAGCAATTTTAAATAATTTTTCGGTTTGAGCCATTTCTTCTAGAGGAGGGGGGTGAATTTTCACCCCCCCTCCCCTGGCTACGCCACTGTTTTCAGATATTGACCAATTTTTGTGGAATTTTAAGGTTTTCAGGGTATATCTCAACAATATTCTTTAGTTTTTGAATTTTTTAAGTTTCAAACCTTTACCCAAGGGTCGGTAGCTTGCTTAACCTTAGTACTTAGTAGAGTCTACGGTTATTCCTTTAGGGTACCTCGATGTTATACTTCAATGGTTCATCCTTAAGTAAAACCCCTGGACTAGCTTTTACCCTGGGGTATTGCGAGCAACTGGCATTAGAACATGATCTGCTTCTGGTAACCAGTTGTTTGTAATAAAATCTGGTTTTAGGGGTTCCAAATCAACCCATATTGAGCTCATTATTAGCTATATTCTTGTCTTCCCTTTAAAATAAACCTGCTTTAACTAAAAAAATTCAAAAATCCCACCATCAGGAAAACCAGGAAATCCTTGTCATGAGATGTGCACGACAGCTCCATAGCCAAAATGGGTGTTAAATAAATAGTTCAGTGATCCCCAAATCCAAGAATTTATAAATTCTTAAACAATTTCCATTCCGAACACATATTTTAAGAATACACTACAAACAAATTCTTGATAGATTTTCCAAGAAAATATTCAATTTCGTTTGAAAATTTTCCATAAATCCGATCATTCAACAAGAACAAAAACGCCAATAATAATATTTAGTTAAGTGGAAATGGAAAATGTCAGTAATAAATATCACTTAAAATGATCACATTTCAAATAGAATATTGAATATTTTTTTATGAATACATAATGTGACTGGATGTGAGTCATACTTTGGCTCATCTAGGCTAGACAGTTAACAGTTGGTAATGATGCTTGTGTTGGATATTTTACTGGTTGATCAAAATTAATTTTTGGCAATGTTCTTGGATGTAGCCAAAGTTTCATCAAATTTTGAATGATTTTTTATGAAAAAATCTCCAAAAACCTGAAGATTGTGCATAAAAATTCCAGAAACCCCCTGAAAACAACCTTGAAATCCCTCAATTTCCCCCCAGACACCAAAGTCAGAATATCAATTATTTTACATCCAATTTAGAAAAATTCATCACATTCAATTGACTGCTAATAAGTTCATTCAATTTAGAGAGAAATTTAGTCATAAAGTAATTCAAATAATCAAGTCAGTCTCCTAATAAAGCAAAGCAATTTGCATACCAAAGGCGACTCATTTATGAACAAGCAATTGTTGATCGAATGAGATCAGAGACAAAAGTTGGTAGTTTTTGCATGCAAATCACGTCTGTCAACCCACTGTGGTTGATGTTTTGGGAATTTAATTGTCGCTTTGGGGGTCATTTTTGAGTGATGTCATGCAAAAATTTGTTTTTTGGTGTCTCAGATAGTTTCAAAACTTTAAATGTGAAACATCACAAATTTATTTAATTTATTCACATAAAAAAATTCCAGAAATAATCACAAAATTTATGAGTTTTAGAAAATTATGGAAACAGATGGTCAATTTATGTAGCCAGAGAACAATGCGAAATAAATTGTGTCTAAGTTAGCTGCGCAAATAAAGAATAATGAATATTAAGCTATAACATCGTTCATAAATGGCATCAATTTAAATTTGGAATTTTTTGACCCCCCTCAAAATTGAATATTTCATGTAAATCAGGGGTGTGGGAAGAAGATTTTCGAAAGGGGGTTCGAACTTTTGATGGGGCATCAAAAAAAATTTCCCATACAAATTTCAATCACAAAGTGGGGTTTGTACATCTTTAGAGACCTCTCTGGTTACTCCTGAAATTGAGACACCCAAGGGCGTATCCTGAAATTTTTTGAGGGAGGGGCTTTAATATTTTTTTGTATGGACGGGAAAATTTAGAGGGGTTTTGTTATTTTTTTCTTGAAAAACCCTAGCAAATTGAAAAAGTTTCTCAAAGCCCCCCCCCCTTGAATACGCCCCTGGTGACACCCCCAAAAAATTAAAAAAAGCAAACAAATGAACCCCCAAATAATAATGAAAAAATGTATCGATGAATCCAGCTGAGGGCACTGTGACTTCAATCGAAACTGGATCTATTGTTTTGTTAAACCCACCCCCCCCCCCCTAAACCCCCAAATCCAACCTTATTCACTCTCCAATTTATAAACTTTTTTATAAATAAACTTTCAGAAAAAAATAATATTTAATTTGATTTATTTTTCATTGAGATTTGCCGGCATCTGGCATCAGTCAGTTGATTGTTTATAACAAAACTTGTAAATTTTTAAACATTATGTCATCGCTCATTGCTGTGCTGAGAATGAGAATATGAGTGCTGAAGAGAAAAAAATTTAAAAATGAGAATACGACAGAGTTTTGAGAACGGCACGATCGGTGCAGCAAGAAGAAGAAAAAGTTGTTCTGCAAAGAGATTGTTTACTTTTTAATATTAGACATAGTTGAGCATTCAAGGTCGTGCTCTCAATTTTTGAATGTTGATTTGCTGAAATAATTTATTTAAATTGAATTTTTTTTTGAACTGTGACTTGCAAAGTTTGATAAGATAATTTTATATTTTGTGTTTTCAGTCATTAATGTCAATGATTAAAGTAAATAAGGTTTGGTTATCAAAGTGCTTCTTTATTGTTTTGGTGAGCTAATAAAATGCAGATAATGCTTAATTCTTGATAGGTTTAATTCAAACGTTAAAAAAAATAATTTTGTTTATTTTTTGCAGGGGGAATACAACCCAACGGCCGGGAAAAATATTTTTATCCATTTTTCCATAAATTTATCCATTTTTTCCGTAAATTTATCCCTTTCGTTAGGTTGTATTCCCCCTGATTTTTTGTCGAAAATCACTTCCTTGATTTTTTATCGTCTACCCCAACCTCCTCCAAAATTTCCTCCTACACCTGCATCAGCATTCAGTCCAACTAAAATATTTCACAAATTTTTTATTAAAAAATAGCTTCAGACCTCTCCATAGGCGTATCCAAAGGGAAAGGGTCTGGAGTTTTTAAACTCTTTTTTCAGGAAGATTGTACCAAAGTCTTGTTTATTTCTTAGTTAATTAGATATAGTCATTTTGAATGTAACATAAGCTTTTTAAAATTGATTTCATTTATACTAAATTAAGTTTCAAAATTCAGACCCTCTCTCTGAGTACTCCCATGGACCTCTTGTAAAATATTGAATTCAATAGCAAAGTAAGTTCGATACTTACAACCAAGTCCAGCATTTGCTCCGAATTGTTTATTTGCTCCTAGTCGACCACCAGATTTTCCATTGGCTCTGGCATTACCATCATCTCCTGCATTTCTCTGTAAACCACCATTCACTATAGAAAAAAGAGAAAAATTTAGTTTATATTTGCAAAACTAACTTTGAGTAAATTAGTTTAAGTGAAGATATTTTTAAGAATTCTTACAACCAAATCCAATTCCAACATTTGCGCCTCCTAGAATCAATTCAAAAATAAGAATTTCGTTATAAAAGTTTTTGACACCTCACCATATTGAGCGCAGCATAGCCTAATAATAAGACAACAACAATGCACAGAAATCTAACATTCATCATTTTTTTACTCGTTGTTCTTCTCTTTTTAAAAAAAACTGTGGAATTTTCATAAAAATCTTCCAACTTTTATACAGAAAAATTCTAAAAAGATCCAAAATTTTCCCATAACAAATCCTATAAAATTGCATTCTACAGTATATTATTTGTAGCTATGTTATCAGGAGATCTTGATGGCAATTAAGTTAAACGATGAGTGTGCGAATGTTTACAGAATATTTAACCAAACATTTTAATTATGATTAATTAAATGGTTTTGTTTGATAAAGATTAACGATTCTGTAATATTTGTCTGTGATTAAACACAGATCATTTACGTACGAGATCGGCAGTCTAATCACGGTACTTCAAGTGCTTTTACATTGCTCATTAATTTTAGAATTTATCTGAATAAGCCCTGAGTCATTGCCATACCTCAAGCCTCAAATCAACAAAAAAATAACCTCAATGATTCTCTTTTTCTTTGCAGATCATTTGATATTCAAATCCATCAACAATACCGACCATCAATCAATCAAGATGATCACAGTAATTCTAGCCATCATCATTTTACTCCTGTGCTTGTACTTCAAGTATCAATACAGCTTCTGGACTCGTCAGTCAGTCGAAGGACCACCACCAGTTCCAATTTTTGGAAATCTTCATGAATATATTTTGACTAAGAAGAAGCATTTTGGGGAGATTTATCAGGATATTTATACGTGAGGATTAAAATTTGTTGATTTTCTGGTTTGGTGGACTTAAAGCATTAATATTAATCCTATAAGTTAATCGACCAAATTATTAATAACAAAATATCTAAAATCTAATATTTTCCCCAATATCAGTGCCTACCCAACTGCTCGATATGTTGGAATCTACAAAATGGGAATGCCTGCTTTATTGATCCGTGACTTGGAACTGATCAAGGACATTCTGGTCACAAACTTCAACACCTTCAATATGAATGAATTTGCCATCGATGCTGATGTAAATTGAACTAGAATTATTCAATATACCTTAATTTTGTTAAAATGTCTTTGATTTCCAATTCTAGATTGACCCACTAGTTGCAGTCAACCCCTTCTGTGTCCCTGGCGATGAATGGAAAACAAAACGCTCTCAACTTTCTCCACTTTTCACCCAAAACCGAACGAAAGTTGCCATTCCATTCATCAATGGTGTCGCTAAAAAAATGCTCGAATATATCGAGTCAGGTCCCGAGTCATCAACATTGGAATTTGATGTCAAGGAACTATGTGCAAAATTCACAACTGATAATGTTGCTGCTGTGTCTTTTGGACTTGATGGTGAATCTTTTACAAATCCAAATGCTGCTTTTAGAAAAATTGGAGATGACATTTTTAAGCCAACATTCATTAATGGAATTAAGCAGCAGATTGTATTGTTCATTCCAGCTATGGCAAAGATTTTGAAAGTTCCGTAAGTGATTTTTACCTTAATGAGGAACAAAAAGTTATAAAAATAAAATTTCAGGTTCGTTTCAAAGGAAAGTGACCAAAAATTCCGTCAAATTGTTCAGCAAGTGATCGACAAACGTGAACTAGAAAAGTCAAGAAATGATGACTTGCTTCAAGTTATTTTGGATCTCCGCGTAAAGCATGGAAAAGAAGAATATAGTGACACTGTTGTCTGTGGACATTCGATGACATTCTTGGTGAGCATTTTTTAAATTTTGAAAATATTTTGAATTTTTGAAAATAATTCTAATTTTCTAAACTTATTTTCAATATTTTCCAGACCGAAGGCTACGAGACAAGCAGCACAACAATGTCAATGACCCTCTACGAACTAGCTCTCAATCCACAAATCCAAAAACGCGTCCAACTCGAAGTCGATCAACTCTTGGCTGAATCTAACGGAGAAATCACTGAAAAAGTCATTTTAGGCTCAGAATATTTGGAACAGTGCATTATGGAAGTTGTTCGTCTTCATTGTCCAGTGTTTAATTTGTCAAAATACAGTATTCGAGAGTATGAATTCCCACCGCAATTTGAAGGTTCTACAAAGTCATTGAAGATGCCAGGTGGAACTAATGTCGTCATTCCTGTCTTTGCTATTCACTTGTAGGCTTAGAATATTTTCTAAAAATATCAATTTTTCTAATTTCTTCAACTTCCAGTGACAAAACCTACTATCCAGATCCATTCAAGTTCGATCCAGACCGTTTCTCAAAGGAGAACAGAGACAATATCCCTAAATTTGCATACCTTGGCTTCGGTGAAGGTCCTCGCATCTGTCTTGGCATGAAGTTTGGAATTACTCAAGTTAAAGGCGGAGTTATTGCCATTTTGTCAAAATATAATGTTTTGAGACACGAGCAAACTGATGTTCCATTCAAGTTCTCAAAATCAACATTCAACTTGCAACCTGAAGACAAGGTTATGTTGAAATTTGAAAAGAGGAAGGATGTCATCAACGAGGAATGAATTTTGTGAAGCATGATGTCCTAGCACACCTTAAATGATGGACATGGTCCCTTACTTTATTGTCAATACTTTTATAGATTCACAAATTAATAAAAATTATCTCGAATCTAAACAATTCTGATTTTTGTGGACTTGTCCTGTGGTTGGGAGAAAACAATGTTTTTTTCAGGAACAACTTTGCCCAGATCAGGTACAATCTCCAATCTTTTAGACAGTTCTGGAGATATGATTAATCGGCTTTGGATTTTAGAAGTTTTGTTGGAATTTGATGTCCTCTTTTTTAGTTTACCTCGTTTTGAGACATCTGGATAATTTTCTTCATAATATTCTTCGAATGAAGCTGAATCTTCTTTTTTCGCGTCACTTTTTGCATATACTTTTGCGTCTTTTTTTGCATCCTTTTTCACATCTTGTTCTGCATCTTTTATGGCATCTTCTTTAGCATTTGAATCTTTATCTGCATCTACTTTGGAATCTGCATCTTTATCTGCATCTACTTTGGAATCTGCATCTTTATCTGCACCTACTTTGGAATCTGCACCTTTATCTGCATCTCCTTTGGAATCTGCATCTTCACCTTTATCTGCATCTTCTTTAGATTCTGCATCTTCCTTAGATTCTGCATCTTCTTTAGATTCTTGTTCAGCATCTTCTTTGGTATATGCATCTTTATCTCCATCTCCTTTAGATTCTATTTTAGATTCTTGTTCTGCATCTTCATCTGTATCTGTATCTTCATCTTCTGCATCTTCTTTAGATTCTTGTTCAGCACTTTTACTATCATCACTTTCTGTGTCTTTTTCATCATATGTTCCTGCCTCCATTACTTTTTGTTTTTTATTTTCATTATTTTTTACATCTTTATTGCCATCATATATATACAATTCCTCTGATGATTCAGATTCCTCGGTGCTTTCTGAGTTAGATCTGCTTTCAGATCCTTCATACTCTGAATTGTCTTCTGAGTTTTTTTCTCTGTGATATTCAGGATTCCATTCTTCTGAAGGTCTATGACGTGGAGTTGAACGCGTATATCCTTCTCCTTCATCGGATGATCCATAACTTGGAGATGGTTCGTACCCTTCTTCTGGATAATATGGATAAGAAGGACCGCGGCTACTGTACCTAGTGTACCAAGGTAAGTAGCTTTCTGTTGTTTCTCCATCCCCATCTGTCAGGTTATTAAAATTACAAAAAAATTCAGCAATTTTGTTAATTATTGGGATCTTTTCCGCTATTGAACACAACGTATCCATCAGAGCAGCCAATGGATTATTTTCACCGTCAAAATCAACTCGGAGCATTGAAAAACCAAAGCTGTGAGCTGGAACTGCGATGTTGACGAATATTAACAATAAAATATGAAACTGCTTCATTTCTAAGGAACAAAAATTAACTATTTGAGGGATGAAAGTTTGGTGCAGTGATATTTATATTGACAAAAAGCAAGACAATTTGATTTTCAAGGTTTAATTATGTGGAAATTTAATCAAGGCTTGCTGACTTTGATCTTGTATTTTTGAAGCTTACCTGTTGCTTTAAATTGGATAAAAATTATAAAAGAAATATTTTAAAAAAATTCAGTGATGAAAAATTGATAAAATCATCAAAGTAGGCTTTTGATTGTCAAATTTCAGTAAAAATTCAAAATTTTAATTGAAAGTTCTCAAATTTCAACTCAAAACTTCACAGAAGCATCAAGTTAGCATCAAAGCTTCTCAAAACATTCAAGATAAGTGACCATTGGCATTGTAAAGCTAAACATTGAATAAAAGCATCAAAAATTGCCTTCAAACATCAAGAATTGCTCAAAAACATTCAAAACATTGCAAACCACATCAACACTGAATAAAATCGTCGAATTTTCTGATAACAAAGCGCTTTCTATTCCACGTAAGTTCCAATTCCTCCTCAACTTCTCGATGATTCACAAAATAACAAAATAAAAGTTTCAAAAAGATTTGTAAACAAAACATTTCTAAAAATTTAATATTTTTAGCTAAACCAAAGACATCAAGACAGTTGGCAGCTGAACGATGGGCAATTTGTGTGGACCATGCTTTAGAGGAAGTGCAGACACGAGTGATTTGATCACACCAGACACTGTAAGTGAAGATTTAATAATTGAGTGATTTGTTGGAAGTGAAAGTTTCTTTGTGATTTTTGTGAAAGGGGTTTATGGATAAAATTTGGAGGAACTGATCATATTTGATGAAAAGTCATCCAAAAAATCCACAAAACCCACCCCAAGGTCACCAAAATCTTAATTAAATCACCATCAATTGCTAATCAAATTAACTTTCACAAACAAAATCAATTAATTTTAGGAAACACGACGACGTCAAATGGCAGAAGCTGCCGAACGACGACAGCAAGAACAGCAAAACAAAGGAATCAAAAATCCAGAAAATGTTAAAAGGATGCAACAAAAAGCAGCTGAAACTGAACGATTGGAACGAGAGCAAGCCATGGCTGGTGGAAATAATCAACCTGCATTGAAATGGACGCAGGGATAAGATGGGAAATAATGATGTTAAAGATTCTGAAAGTTAAATTTTGAGTGTTTTATATTTTTTGTTCGTTGATGGATGGGAAATATTTTATGGATGTTAGTTGGATTTGATGTTTAAATTTTAAGTACGTTTTGTGATCAAACACATCATATGAAGCAATTTGCTGTATTTCAATGAAGACCAAGGATATTCAAGTCAAGGATATTCTAACTCCCACTCCCATTTCCTCTGATCAAACTTAATCCACCTCACCTCCATTAAAGTCATCAAACCTTCATAAAGTGCTAAAAACAGTCATTAAAAACCAAAAGATTTTATTTTACAAAATAAATATAAAAATGCATATAAAATTTTATTATTATGTTTTGAGAATCATAAATAGCCATAATGAATGTTTGATGTATCATAATTGTCTATATAAAATTAAGTTTGCAATAAAAAAAAGTTTTTGACAATCAAATTTGGAATTTTTTTACGTATAACAAAAATTTTTTAAATTTCAGCCAATAATTCTTCTCTATACTATCACATCCGAATGATACATGGTTTAAAAAAGGCGAAAAATAGTACAAACAGGTTTAATTCGGTAAAATCATGCTTCATTCAGTCCTTGGGCCCGGTATACCTTAGGGGTATTATACCTTAGAGTATACCCTAGCATATACCCCTAGAAACCGAACCCAGATGCAACTATTTTCCACCTTTTTTAGGCCATAGTATCCCATTCAGTACACTAATCCTTCTATCATAGCTACTTCATTTCTACTAATGCACTTCTTTCCTTTTCAACCTTAATTTCACAAATATTTCAACTATTCTGCTTTGATTTTGCAATCAATCCGATTTCGTAGTCAAATCTTCTCACTTGTTCTGCCTTCTGATTAACTTTGATATTTTGAATGTCGATAGATTTTTGTAGCAAACTTTGTGTCGAACTTCTGATGTACATCATGTCTGATTTAATCTTTTTTAGCTTCATTCGGTAGAGATTCATCTTTTTCATCTGGAATTTGGAAATTAGAATTTTAATTTGATTTTAGTTGAATAATTGAGTCGATTAACTAGGAAAAGGAAACTTCTAGAATCTAAATGGACAACTACACTGAAGCATACTTGAAGAAGCCAAAAATTCAAAAGCAAGGGTCAGAGGCTGGTTGCTTGGTATACACTAGTGTAATACACTAGGACATACCTCTAAGGTAGCCCCATTCGCTGGTTTCTTGGGTATACCCTGACCCTTATCTAGGGTTACCAGACATTTTCAAGAAAAATAGAGGACATCCCCCATGTCGACTGGTTTTGTTCGTTTTCTGGACGAATAAGAACATTACAAATCTTTTTTTTTTTGAAAAATGAAAAAATAGAGGACTGTCCTCTGAAAAACCAAGCAGATGGTCAGCCTACCCTTATCCAGAAACTAGTCAACTTACCATCAACTGAGCCTCCATCAGTTCCTCATTCTGTGTATAAAATCCATTAATCGATGAAATATTTTCAATTAATCCCTTCTGATTATTAACAATTTGTTCTAGCTGAGTTTCCAAATCCTTTAAGCATTTGAATTCCGATAATAATCCAACTGACAGTGCATCAATTGGTTCCATTTTTGAGTCTTTTGATGGTGTGCTTAGTTGATCTGAGAGTGCTGATCTTGATGGGGAAATGTGCTGGTTATCTGTTGAGCTGGATGATGGAATAGGTTGTTGTTCTGATGTTGTTGCTTGCTGTTCGATTGGAGATTGATCTTGAGATTGATTTGTTTCTGAGGGAATGTTGGTTGGATCCATGGTTGGATTTGTGGTTTTAGGATGACTTTTTTGATTAAGTTAACTAATTCTAGGTTTATTTGTTGCTTTTTGTCTATTTTTTAAAAAAAATTATGACCTACAAACAAAACTTGATCTAATTTGAATTTTCGGTCAAAAACTTTCATGTTTTTACTTTTACTTTAAAATTTGTCACAATTTGTATCAAGAGTCTTGTTTGTTTGGATAAACTCGCATCAATTATTAAAATTGTTATTAAAAATGTTCACTAAAATACCAAAAATTCATCAAAATGTGTTTTATCTAATTCAATGATAATTTTTAAATTAACTCAACAAATTTCAACTTTATCACAAAATCTTCTATTGCACTTCATTGACTCATAGCCAGAAACCCCTTTAAACTACTTAGTTCATCAACTTTCAACAAGATTCTCCATAAAATTCAATATTTAATTTCAAAACTTTCTGATAATAACAAGAATAATAACTGCACATATCATATGATCAACCACAACTCGTCGAAAAACATTCAACAAAAAAAATCGTCGAATTTTTTCAGAACACACAAAAGTTTTTGTTTACAAAAAAAATTTCTAGTCAAATAAATTTTTCAAATTCTGAAAGATTTTTAATTTTAAGAGGTTTTCATGTCACTGGTGCCGCGGGACTCAAGTCAATGTTTTTCAGAACTTCCAGATTGTCTTCTGGAGACGATTTTTTCGTACTTGGGACTTTGTGAAATTGCAAATTGTGCGAGAGTTTGTAAGGTGAGGAGGAAAAATCGATAAAAAATTGGAAAATTGACAATTTTGAATTAATGTTAATTTTTGAATATTGTAGAACTGGAACAGGTACCTAACTGATGAGAACAATGACATCTGGAGATTGCAATGTTTGAGAAAATTATCCGAAAAAGTAAAAAATTCTTGTAAAATAATTTAATTTTTTCATTAATTTATTTAAATTTTTTCCAGGCCTTAAAGTCAGACCTGCTTCTATCAGTTCCCACATACAAAGCCAAACTGCGAGCATTTTATCATGCTTGGAATCCACTCGACTCATCCAGACACATTTATATTAAACCAAATGCATTCACACTTCATAGAAATCCAGTTGCACAGTCAACAGATGGAGCGAGGGCTAAAATTGGATTTGAAGCAGGAAGACATGTGTGGGAGATAATGTGGGAGGGTCCGTTGGGGACAGTGGCGATTGTTGGGATATCTACGAAGGACGCGATTCTGCAGTGTCATGGGTAGGATTGATTTATTTTGAAATTTTTTTGGATACTTTTACGATTCTTTTAAATTTATTGCATTTTTGATAATTTTTAAAAAAGTATCAAATTTTTTCTATTTTTATAATTTTTTAAAAATTTTTAAAAACTTCTTTTAACTTTTCTAACTTTCTAATTTATTTTAAATTTTTGACTTTTTTCAATTTTTTTTAATTTTTAATTATTTTTTTAATTTTTATTTTTTTTTTCAATTCTTAATTTTTTTTTAATTTTAATTTTAAGTTTAAGTTTTAATTTTTAATTTTTTAAACTTTTTCTTTCAATTTTTAATTCTTTTAATTTTTTAAAACTTTTTTGACTTTTATAATTTTTAAATATTTTTTTAAAAATTAAATTTTTTTACATTTTTTTAACTTTTATAATTTAAATATTTTTTTAAATATTTTTTTAAAAATTAAATTTTTTTTTAAATTTTTTAACTTTTAAAATTTTTAAATATTTTTTTTAAAAATTAAATTTTTTACCTTTTATAATTTTTAAATATATTTTTTAAAATTAAATTTTTTAAAAATTTTTTAACTTTTATAATTTTTAAATATTTTTTTAAAAATTAAATTTTTTAACTTTTATAATTTTTAAATATTTTTTTAAAAATTAAATTTTTTAACTTTTATAATTTTTAAATATTTTTTTAAAAATTAAATTTTTTAACTTTTATAATTTTTAAATATTTTTTTAAAAATTAAAACTTTTTTTTAAATTTTTCTTCAAATTTTAAATGTTCAAAAATTAAGAACTTTCCAATTTCTTACAGCTACGCTCCACTTCTAGGCTGGGACGATCAATCATGGGGCTGGAATCTAGTCGACAATTACCTTCTACACAACGGAGATGCTGGAAATTTCCCACTGCTGACAAATGCCCCAAAATATCAAGTCGGAGAAAAGATTAAAGTCATTCTTGATTGTGAAACTCATTGTCTGGCATTTGAGAAAAATAATGAATTTTTGGGTGTTGCGTTTCATAATTTACCGAGTAAAAAGTTATATCCAACAATCACAGCTGTTTACGGAAATACTGAGGTGTCGATTGTGTACTGTGGATATCCTTTTGATGGATAATTTTTGAAATTTTATATTTATTTTCCATATCTTTATGATCTTTTTTTATCAAATATTTTATTTATTGGTAAAATTAGAATTATTTGCGATATAAGTTTCTAGTCATTTTATTACCTTAAAAATTTATCTGTAATAAATATTTAATAAAAAAATAACCGCGAACAAAGTGTTTTTGTTGTGCTAAATTTTAAATTCTACGCTGTCTCATGTTAGATTTCAGTATTAACAAATATTACAAAATTTCAGATTTGTGTTTCTAGATAATCTAGTATTAATCATATATAATCTTCTTGTCTGTAGTCTAAATATAGCTTGCGAAAATTGAGCTGAGCGTCATCAGGCTGAGCGTCTCCAAACTGAGCGTTATTCAGGCTGAGCGTCATCCGGCTGAGCGTCACCAGGCTGAGCGTTACTAGGCTGAGCGTCATCAGGCTGAACGTCAATAGGCTGAACGTCACTAGGCTGAGCATCACCAGAATGAGCGTCATCAGGCTGAGCGTTACCAGGCTGATGGACTTTATAAGTGAATGACTCCTAAACAAAATGCTTTGCAAAATGCGCTCATGTTCCAACTTGATCCTCAAAATTCTTCCCACTTACTTTTATCAACTGACGAAAACATAATTCATGAAAATATTTGCTGGTGATTAAAAAAACGAAGAGAAAAAACATATCTTTTCCTTCAATTTCTGTGCGTGTGTTATAAATAGTCTATCTAAGTGGGCAAAGTCAACATTTATAATCGACACGAAGTAGTAGTTTTTAAATTTTTGAACATAGTAGAGTTAATTCGCGAATGCTGGTTATCTTTTTTAAAATTAATCGTATTATTCATAATGAAATTATTCTAGAAAGTTTAAAAATTGTGAGTGAAGTGTAATTATTAGTGCAATTTTTGTGAATATTTGGTAAGAAATGTTTATTTACTTCGTTGAATTTTCGCAAAAAAAAGCTTTTGGCTCAGGTGTAAATTTGCTATGATTTTTTCAAAAAAAAAACACAAATTCTTCGATTCTCCATTTAAATAATTCCCCACCCCTTCAAACTTTCTGGTAATGTCCTTGACTGGGGCGTAGCCAGGATTTTTGAAGGGGAGCCAAACTTTTTATTTTTAAATAAATTTTGATCTCGAGGGGGGAGATGCCTAGGCACCTAGGGACCATCCCTGGATACCCCCTGATCCTTGTGCTTTATTATAAGGGTAATTCATATATGATGTCCACAATTTAGGGGGGAGGGGGGCAGGGGCGTAGCCAGGAGGGTCTAGGCACCCATCTAGAAATTTTGAGCCATGCTTTCGCTGCGGTTCCCAGACCCTTCTGGCTACGCCCCTGGGGGGGTGGTCTGAGATTTTGTGACACCTTAATACAAAAATTTTTTTTGAAAGCAAACTAATCAAAATCTTCATAATGAAAATATCATATGAATTTCAGTGCATCAATTAACATTTTAATTTATGACTTTTATTTCAGGCATGCCATTTCTCTAGCACATGTTCGGATAAGAATTTTGTTTACTCTTCGTTAAGTGCTAATACTTTTTGTAAAATAAACAGAAAAAAATAAAATTCTCTCGTGTTCAAAAAAGAAGTTTAAATGGAAATTGACATCAATAATGATTATAAGCTATGTGTTCAAGAATTATGGAATCTTTTAGCAGAAAAAAGTGTTAAGGTTGATGAAAAATTCATCCTTAACTTACAAAAAGGAAGCAAAAATGTCAGTTGTGAGGTGAAAAATTCTTGCAAAATTCTTCATTTCTCATCTGAGTGGAATTTTGAGGATGTTTTGTCAGCAATTGATGGACTGAATCCCAAGGACTATCCACAACTATTCATTTTCATCATCGATGCTTCATATTCATATTTCTTGGAACCTGAGACAACATCATGTGAACCACTTCAGAAAAAAATGAAAACAAGCAACGAGAACATCGAAAAAATTAACAAAAATCTTCTAAAATTTGGTTTATTCCGCCCACTGATACTCCAATTAACATCACAAGATTCAAACAAAACAGAATTTTATTATAAAAATAAAAATATAGCTGAGTTCACTGCCATCAATCAAATTCAGAAAGAAAACAGCAAAATAATTGATTTTTCAAAGGGAAATTCAGTCAATTTTGAATTTTTGCGAGAAGTTAAAAATCCAACGATAATTTTAAAATTTATAAGAACACTAAAAATAGAAGAAAAAGCTATAACAAGGTTGATTTTAAATGCTACAAAAACATGTACGTTAACAGAATTTTTGACCTTACTAGATACACCATTTGAAGGTGAACATAGCATATTAAGTTTTGAGGCACAAGGCATATTGTCAAACGTATTTAATCAAGAACCACTTCCATTAGCAGAGGATGATCATAGCTTACCAAATGCCTTAAACTTTAATTACTCGGTATCATCTGCGATGGATTTTGAGTGTGATTCTGGAAACTCAGTGCTACTTATAGCTGTAGAACACAAAAACAAGGAAGTCATCGACTACTTGATCACTTATTGGACTCACTTAATCCAACAACTTCCGTTCGATCATCAAGTTAAAATATCCACAGCTGCATTTGAAACTGACCAACTTGATGTCCTTTGTGACTTGCTGGATATTGCAGACTTTCCTTTTCCTGAGGATTTTAAAGTTGATTTTATTAATCATGGTGGATTGAGTAAGATAATTTCAGAGAGAAGTGACTTCAAGGCTGCAATCGAGACAGAAAATTTTGAAAAACTGGAAGAATTTATCAGTCAAAATTTAAGATTAAAAATTGTCTACAATATTAACAACAAATCAGCAATAAATCATGCAATTGATTCAAAAAAGTCTAAAGTTTACTTGCTTTTTGTGTCAGCTGGATTTCAACCAACAGAAGCATTCAACATCCAGGAACTCCTCAGCCAGGAAGAATTTGCAAATTTTAAAATTCAAATTAAGCAACAAGAAATGGAAAACATTAATTCAGCACTTGGAGATAAAAATAAATCAGTTATGTTGCTGTCCACAAGATCACTCATCCATAACAGAAGGATTAAAAATGAAACAGAAGCTGAATATCGATTGAAAATAAAGCAATGGTTCGAGGATATAAATAAACTTAACTTTGGTCCGGAATTGCTGAATGTTGCTGCATCTTGTGAAGATTTAAAAATCATTTTCAACTTTGAAAGCGCGACCGTAAGTTTATGAATATTTTTTAGAATTAATATCTTAGCCTGAGTGGGAGTTTGGTTGAAGCAGTGGCGTAACAAGGGGGGGGGGTCGATATGGGCATTGCCCCAGGTCCCATACAAAGGGGCGTAAACATTTTTTTTAAAGGGGCTCCATTTTATACGGGGGCGCTAAAATCCTGATTTGGCCCCAGGTGATGAAGACCCTTGTTACGCCACTGGGTTGAAGACAACGTGGTGTTAGTCTTTTGTCGCTCTATCCACCCCCATGGCTGTCTTCTCATTACCATTGACGTATTGTAACCGCAACAGTAACAATGAGGCAGTAATGACAATGAGAAGGCAGCCATGCTGGAGATTAAGTCGATATTTGGGAGTGATACCACGTTCCCCTCGACCAAAATGTTGCTCAAGGTGACAGACTCCATCCCAAGCCACCAAAATTCCAATTCCAATTTCTAAAAAATTCATTTATTCCTTAGATCTATCCGATTGACTTGAAATCCGAAAATACGTTAGGTGTGACCAAGAATTTTAAAATATTTATAGGAGCTAAATTTTTGGATAAGAAACGTGAGCAGCAAATTAAGGGAACTTTGGCTCACGAGTTGTGTCACTATGTGATGAGATTAGTCTATCAAAATTCATTTCTTCCATATTACAAGAATTCTGTGGATATCAGGGATGAATTTGATGAAATTGTCAAACTTTTTGACTCGTGGTTTGGAGAAAATTCTGAAAAGCTTGACGATGAGTGCAACAAGATAATATCATCAGTTTATACTTTATATCCAAGTACAAGTTTCCATTGTGAACTTATTGTGAGAGTTATGCACATTCTGGCTGAATTTGATGATGACAAAGATAAGATTGAATGTCTACAAGCCAAATACCACAAACTTTTCGACTTTTGGGAAAAAAAAGTTGTTCCTGATTTAGAAAGTTTTAACTTAAACCACCAAAAGGAGGTTGAGAAATTGAATAAATATGTCGGATTCTTAACAAATATTTCAAAAGAGACCATCGAATTTGTGAATTTAGAAAAAGTACCTCAAATATTGTCCAAGAAAATGTCAATCGTCACCACAAATATTCCAAAACTTTTGTTCATCAACATCCATAAATTTACACTCGAAAAATATGAAAAATTGGAATCTGCAAAAAATTTATTCATCAATTCTGAAAAAACAAATGAAAAAGAATTTCGAGTTGATTTTAAGCAAATCTTCAAATGCATATCAGAACTTAATATTTTTGTGGACTGTTCAAAAGGATTTTCAGACAATGTATGCAGAATTATTGTAAATAAGAAGTTGAATTTTGTGTTTGTGTTGTCAAATGAGGACAATAGCCAAGAACTTGAAGAAATAATTAAGAAAAAAACAAACGAAAGCCCAGCAAAATTCCAAATAAATTACAACTGGAAGGACTTGGCAATAGAAAGTCAAAATTTGCTCCTGCAAACTAAAATTAATTTCCAAAATAATTCACAAGTTTCATTATTGAATCTGCTAAGCTGTAAATCAGAAAATGATTTGTCAGATGTGATTGATCCTCGACTTCTACAGATGATGGTCGAAAAGACCCAAATTCACATTAATTCGACTGCAGAAATTGACAAAACTTTTGAAATTCTTTTTCAATCAAGAAATTTTATTAAAATTAACGAAAATCTAAAGATCTCGTGGAAAAATCCTAACGATGTCCAAAAAGTATTATCCTTACCAGAACTTTTGTCATTGACCAAAACCAAGCGCTATATCCTCATCTCAGACATGGCAGGAAATGGTAAAAGTTGGGTCATGAAAAACATTACAAAAATCCTCCGTGAACAGAATCCAACAAGTTGGGTGACTTATGTGGACTTGAAGCAGTTCATCGAGGAATTTGGAGCACTAGAAATGGAGCCTGACTTTTCAACTTTCATGATTGAGAAGATTTTAAAACTGCAGCCAACATTTGATGCCAAAATCTTCCAAAAACTTTTCGACAATGGCAAAGTTTTCATTCTTTTTGATGGATTTGATGAAATTGCGCCAAAATATGCTGATGTTGTGAGGGAAGTAGCCAGATCACTCGAGTATAATGGTGGAAATCAGCTGTGGATTGCAACGAGAGATTATTTTGAGATTGATTTGCAGAAAAGACTTCACATTGATGTCGCATGTAAGCTTGATGAATTTACAGCACAAGATGGAGTAAATTTGATTGTTAACAGCTGGATGTTGAAGGATGGCACTAAGGCTAAAGATGAAAATTTACCAACGTATAAACAAAAGGCACAGAAGATCGTCCAAGAAGCTCTGATGACTGAAAACTTGTCAGTTGGACTTCCACAACTGTTCAAAATGATTATCGATACAAACAAAACAGGTGCAGAGGTCAGCCTTAAAGGATCACAAATGTTCTCAACATTTGTGGATAAACTTTACGAAAGATGGGCAGGCGAAAAAGGTCAACTCAGGAAGGAGGCAAATACCAAAAGTCAAAAATATAAATTAAGTTTTCGAATGATTCATCAATTTGCAGCAATATTCAGCCTGTTCCCTGCTTATGTGGCTGTCTTCTTCTTCACTTACGACGGGAGTGAATGGACGGAATGGCCTGAATGGGCACAATGGCCGGAAGCAGAAATCATCGCTTGTGGAATAATGAGTAAAAAAGATGGAAAATTTTATTTTTTACATGAAACCTTCCGTGAGTATCTTGCTGCTGAAGCTATTGCTGATAATTTGAATATGAATATAAAAAGTCAGCTTCTAATTAAGCTGTTTGTTGAGATTCTAACGGTTGAGAAGTTTGGAGTTATTCGAATGTTCCTCAATGACTTAGTCGAGCAATCAATTTTGTATAAAATTGAACCAAATGTTCAACAATTCATGGACAACTTCTATGCAATGAACAGCTTTCATGACTTTTTCACAAAAAATTTGGAATATTTGGCAGTTTTTGTGATGAAAATTTTGAAAAATGGAAATTATGAAAAAGTTAAGACAATTTTGAATGAAAATTCTTGGAAAATTACAACAAAAACGAAAAACTCGAATATGATTTTGAAATTTTTGCATTTTATTTTTGATTACTTAAGAGTTGAGGATCTAGCAGCATTAATAGAGGAACGAAGAATTTTTCTGGGATTAGTTGGATCAACATTAAATATTGAACATTTTGAACAATTCCTAGCGAAAATTGAAGGAAAAATTGGACGTGAATTCATCAAATCAGGATTGAAACTGGAAAGCTCTGATGAATTAAGAGGAAATATATTTTATTTTCTATGTCAATCGACAACCGTTAGTGCTGATAAGCTTCAAAAATTCATAAAAATCCTTCAAAATTACATCAATGCTGATGAAATATTTAACATTATGACAAAATGCAACAAAAGTTATCAAAATATCCTACAAATTTACATCCAAACTGAAATTAAATCAAATTTTGGAGAATTTTTCGGTGAAATTAAGAATTTTTGTGATTCTCAAAACTTTAAAGTCATCCTAAACCACAAAGACTCTGAAAATAAAAACATCCTTCATCATATTGCATGCTGCAATAAAATTGAGCGAGGCGCTGACTTGTGGGAACTTTTGCAGCATTCATTGGAGGATAAAGAAAATTTGAAGCTATTAATTTTGGAAAATGATAGCAATGGAAACAATTTCATCCACGAACTTGTCAAAAATTTCAATATTTTTCCATTTATTGAGTCAACATTTAATGTTTGCAAAGTTATTTTCAATGATGCTCAATATAATGAAATTCTAACATCAAAAAATAAATTTGGAAGGAACATCCTTCAATCTGTTGCTTTTATATCACAAAGCATTCAAGTTTATCAACTTTTGTGGGAAAAATTTGAAAATTTTCATAAAAATAGTCAAGATTTTATGAAATTCTTGAAAGAAGTTGACGGAACTAGCCTAGACATCCTTAACATTATCATTCAGCATTCATCAAGTGACATTTTGATCCACACAATTACCAAATTGGAAAAACTTGTGTCTCATGAAGAACTTAAGGAACTATTAAGCTATGTCGGGAATGGCACCCAAAATTATCTTCAAATAGCAGCTAAACACAATGAATCACTTGGGTTTCACAAAAGCTTATGGAAAATATTCAAAAAATATTTCAATGAATCAGAACTTTTACAGTTCATCTGCCATAAAGACCATGCTGGTGACAATCTTCTTTTTGTTGTTGTAATGAATAATTCTATTGAAGTTGTGGAATTTATTTGGAATCAGATCAAGGAAGTAATGGAACCAGAGTCATTTATGGACTATATGCTGTTGACACGAACGAATGGAGATAACTTGACTGAAATGGCATATGACAATCGAAAGCACAGAAAGAAGATTTTCTCGTGGGTTCAAAGTTTTGTACGTAAATTGGGAGTCAACATAACTTTTGGACGGAAAGATCGAATGTTAGCATTTGCACATATTTATCACAGGGGCGTATCCAGAAATTTGTTGACGGGGGGGTTTTAATAATTTTTTGTATGGACGGGAAAATTTAGGGGGAGTTTTGGTATTTTTGTATTGAAAAACCCTAGGTTTTGACCCCCAACACCCCCCCCCCCTGAATACGCCCCTGATTTACCATAAATCTACTTTTAACAAACCCTCCCCCACCATCCCCCCTTGAATACGCCCCTGATTTCTCAAAAATCCTCTGGCCACCCTACCATAAATCTACTTTCAACAATAAATATTGAATTTTAAAAATTTATTTTATACATTTTTTCTTCATTTGCTCCACAATTTTCTCAACACCTTCTCGATCATACAACACCTTCTTCACTGTACAAAATTTCTCACGGAAGTTCAAATATTGCAACTTTTCAAGTCCATCAAAAATATTTGCATCAATTTTTTTAATTTTATTTCCATCCAGCCACAGCAGTTCCAACCTTTTGTTAAATTGAAATAAATTCTCCTCAAGAACTTCAATGTCATTTTGTATCAAGTAAAGTTCTCGCAGTTTATAAAATGGCGCCAAATCATTTTGATGAATTTCCTTCAATTTACATCGATTAATCACAATTCCTGCAATGTGTTTGAAAAACTTCGTCAATCCTTGTGGCAAAAAGTACATTTCCTTGTCCAAGAACCAAAGTGCAAAAATGTTGTTGTTGTCTTTGAAGAATCTATGATTACCCGACACACTTGTGACTGTTGTGTTCTCTGAGGTATTTGTTAGGTTGCTCTGCACGGTACACATGTAGACTCGACCTATTATCAGCCAATCGAAATCTGTGTTGAAACGGCAGGTAAGTTTAATGTCAGTTTGTTGTGATGAGGTAAAGTTGAGGTTTAAAATGACGATTGTTGTGAGGATGGAGATGATTTTGGGGGTCAGGCTGAAAATTTATATAAAAAGTCAGATTAGTTTTTAGTTGATTGGAATTAGGTACTAAAAAATGTTCAGCAAAAACCAATCAAAATGATCTTCTGTCCATCTAAATATCTCGAAAAATTGTAAAAAATAAATTCCCAATCTAACAACTTACAGCCGCATTGTTTATGGCTAACGAAGCGAAAATAATTTATGTTTTTAATTTGTATTATTTTTTCTTGTGGCTAGAATCGATCTGTACTGTGTCTGTTCTCAAGTGGAACTGAATTGTTGCTGAAAAAAATATTTTTTTTCGTTGATCTCATAAAATTTTTTAATCCCAGTATTCATTGGCTTTTGAATTAAAATTGAATTTCGGTATGTTTGTAGCAGAACTGACATGCAGGTACATAGGTTCGATAAAGTACAACCGAAAGTCGCATGCATACCGAGGTCATCTGTGACTAGTCTCTCCATCTGGCTATTTTTTTTGTTGCGATTTTGTCAAATGACCTCTATTTTTGATCCAAAACCTTCTAAAATTAGGTAATTTTTGCCTAAAATTAGCTTAATTTGGTTCAAGTTAAGGAATGTTTTCAGGTTACCCTATCTGTAACTGATGACTGGGCTATCGACAATATTGAACTTTTGTCAACTCTGGTTTGAATTGAGACAATAACTTAAGATAGTTGCAATGATCCTCAATCCTTGGTAGGGATGGAATTCAGCTCAATATTATCTGTTGAACATTAAAAAGTGGATATTAAAGGAAAATGATTAAAACAGTACTGAATAAGTTTTATTTTCCAAATTTAATTTTATTTCCAGTTCCTCAAACTTCATTTCACAATGATTTACAAAGTTTATATAAATCAGCAGCTTCCCTTATGCGACTAAATTCAACACAAAATGCTTCAACTTCGATAAACAATTCCTTAACATTTATAATCTTCTTCCTTATTAAACTCTGCAAGAACACACAAAGCAACCTAACAAGTCGATTTTGCAGGAATTTATCCTGAATACTTTCACATGTGTTGATGCAATTTGAGATGTAAAGATGAATAAATTCGGATGGAAGATCAACAGTTGTCGTTAATCTGTTAACAACTTCCACAGAGTGCAATGACATTTCCATGTTGACCAAAGCACTCAAATATTCTGTAATTTGTGACGTGTTCATGAGCAGCAAGAGGATTTTAATAGCAATTAATGGATTATTCTCAACCAAGTCAGACAGCTTTGCTGGTGTCAATCCAATGTGATGAACAAGTTCTGAATCCTTTTCAAGCTCATTTTCCAATATTTTTTGATCATGCAACGTCAATGCCTGCTTAAATGCCGTCGTCACAAGTTTCTCAATTTCAGTTTCATTACTTTGAATTGCTGTGACTTCATTGTCGTAAATTGGTTTATGTCCAACTGGATTTGTTATGTCAAACCAGACAAGTTCATCTTCACATGATAGGAGTGGTGGTGCAATTGTCATAAACTGTGGACCAAAGACACTTTTGAGTGGTGTGTCGCGACGGAAGAGACCTTCCATGAGCTCACGGATTGCTGAGTCGGAGTCACTGGAGCTGAAATTTTGGAAAAGAGTAAAATTTTAGTAAATTTGATTATGATTTGGAAAATTAGCCAAAAAGTCATGAAAATGACAATAAAATCCGAAAGATTCTCAACTTACGATGGTGCTGGCATGACATTCATAATGTTACTCTTGACATTTGCTGTTATTTCCTTATCCTTTTCGACACACAATTTTCGAATGTTTGACAAATCAAAAGGGATTGTAAGGAGCTCTGTGGTCTGCTTAATGTGGTGTGGTGTCTGCTTACAAAGCTAAAAATGCAAAATTTTGTAGTTTTTATTAGAAAATGAAGATAAGGTCCTTCAGATTTCTTCAATTTTGGACGAAAAGCTACAAACTTATATCGATTCTGTTACGGGTTAGCTCTTGGGTTTACCATCAGCAACCAAGGATATACAACAGACAACAAACTACTTCACAAGGCACTAAAACATCTCTAATTATCAAACTTACATCCTTAGTTCCACTTGACAACAGCTGCAATATGAAATTCCTCTCCACGGTCGTCAACTTATAATCCTTAGACTCAACCAACTGATACAAAAAGAACAGGAATGGTGAATCCCTTGGTGACGGTGAAACTTCAATTGGATCATCATTCCGGAATATGTCATACAAGATATAATAAGCCACAAGTCTATTGTTTGTTTCTGGCAAGTCACTGTTCCTGATTAGCAGGGATCTATAAGAAAATAACACAAATAAGTCAATCCCAACTTAATAATAATAAAAATACTCACAGCAAAGTCCCAACAGAAATGAAATCATTTTTCTGAAACTTTTTCTGTACGTGTGCCGAAATTGACTCAAAACTTTGATGGTCAATCGTCTTTTCACAGAGTAAATTGTGTAGGAATAGAAAATCTGCGAGAATTGGAAGTCGATGCATTGTGGTTTGTTGTTTAAAACTGTCTGGATGAGATCCTGGAAATGATTTTTTTTTGATGATTGAGAAAGTTTTTCGGTTTTTTTGTTGTTTAGTCGGATAAGAGAGTGTAAATAAGTCGGATAAGTGAGGGGGTGGGATTGTTAGGTAGCTGAGTGTTGGAAAATTGAGGATTTTTAGGAAATTTCTGTATTTTGAAGAATTGTTGAAAGAGTTTGAGGTCATTAGGTGGATATGTTGATGGTCTTGAGTTAGGCTATGGACAGACTGACAGCTGTCATTCCCTAAAATCACCAAATTTATCAAAACAATAAAATTCTCATCTAACGAATTTTTCAAACTTCATGAACCGGTTCAACGGTCCAATCAGCTCTTGTTTATGTTTTGTAAAACGAAAAAAGTGAAAATTTATCAATAAAAAATTGTGAAAAATTAGAAAAATTCATTAATTAGCTACAAAAGCTGCTTTAACAATGAATTTAACAGCTTAATCACATCAAGTATTACTCAATAAATTCCAAAATAGTCAATAATATTAGAATAATAACTAGGATATAAGAAAAATTTAGAATAATTATGAGTAAGTAGAAAAAAATGAAAAAAGTATTTAAAAAAAATCATAAAAATTTCCAATTTTAGTCGAACAAATTAAAAAGATTGAAGAAAGTTGGCTGAGCCTCGACTCAATCCGTGATGTCATCAGATTCACACAAACCAAATCCCTCAAAGACTTCCTGCCAATCTGGTGGCACATCTTCCTCTGGCACTGCGTATCATCAATAGTCATTTGTGGAATTTGTGGAACAATTTGCTTCTATCTCCTCAGAAGACACAAATTTGGCAGATTTTTCTCAATTCTGATTGTCATTTGGGGTGTCTTGTCACCGATTGTTCCTGGTGTGATTTCATCGATATTTATAGCTTGGATTCAATCAGTGTCTGTGGCTATATCACCTCTGGTTGCGTTCTTTTGGGGATGTGGATTGACTTTGTTGGGAATATTTTTGGGAGTGACGAGGATTTTGGCTACTTTGTAGGGTGTGATGCTAATTGGGGGTATTTTTGGAATTTTTTTTAAAAACCTTGGAAAATTAAAGAAAATTTCAGTTTGTTGGGGAGATTGACCACCAAACCAACGCCCCTGATGCTGAGGATATTGCTCGTAGTGATCCACAGGACAGACTGAACGAGATTCTAGCAGTTACTCTTAAAAATACTTTTCTTTAGTGTAAAATTGCAATTATTTAATTTATTTTAAGAATTATGTACATTTTTATTGAATATATTGGAAGACTTTTATGTTATTTTGTGTAGTTTTTAAGGGAAATATTAATAAAAATTTAAATCCAAAGAGATGTGAATTTGCGTTCTTGATTTTTTGAGTTTTAGGATTATTTGTCGTCCTTATCATTTGAGTTTATTAAGAATCTATTAAAAATAAAGTAGCTTTTGCATTAAAAATGACAAATTTTCAAAAAAAAGAATTAAAAAAGTAAAAAAAAAATATTTCTCCTTACGGGATTCGAACCCAGGACCTTCGGTGCAGAAGTCCGACACCTTACCAACTTCTCCAATGATGCGGGTAGCATAAAATTTCTTAAGTTGCTAAATACTTATTTAAACTTTGGCTTAGTCTCCAAATTAATTTATTTTATCCAATAAATGTTTAATTGGCAGATTTAACTTAGAATTTCAGTCTAGTGACTGTCAAAAAATCAATTATTACCTGAAAATCCACAAGTAGCCTCAAAAATAATTAAAAACATACAAAAACTTATCCAATTACAAAAACTATAAACCCTAAAAATTCTCGTAACGTCTACAAAAAATTCAAATTTCTCAACTGCATAAACTTTTTTTTCGTTATTTCCAAACTACAACAACAAAAACAGGGTGATTAACCTTCTCAATGTTTACATTTTTTCTTCATTCTCATTGCATTCGCATTTCAGTCTAGACAATCTTATTGTTGTGTTCATCTGTAGTTTTTTACAATTTCTCATCTATTAAAAAATTTAAAATTACAATTAAAATTAATTTAGTTTGTATTTGAAGCAATTGAGATGACAAACACGGTCAAGTCGGCAGAAAATGAGTCTGAAAATGTAAAAAATTAATTTTAAAAATCTCAAATTACAAAAAAAGTTAAAATTTCCCTTCACTTTTTTTTCCTTCTCAGGAAGCTTCATCGTCAACATCAGAGTCACGTAGCCAATCCTCGTCCAAACAGCGTCGATCAAAAAAGGCAAAACGAGGCCGAAAAGCAAATCAAAATCCTTACAAATTTGTAACTTTTCTCACCGAAACACCAAACACACAAATTTTTGCAATTGCATTCAATCATTTTATACGCGATCGTGACATTTTCGCATCAGCCAATGGAAACAAGATCTCAATTTATGAGTGTGTTGATGCTGATGATGAACGTCCAGTGCAGTTTTTGAGAGCTTATATCGAACCCGATAAGGATGAAGTTTTTAATTGTGTTGTGTGGAGTTATGAAAGACTGAATGGATCGAGTGCTGTTGGACCAATTTTAGCTGGTGGCGGTGTTAAAGGAATTGTTAGAGTTGTGCAGTGTAATAGAGACAGTATGGGAGGATTTAAGAATCTACTTGGACACAGTGAGTATTTTTTTTGCAATTTATTTTTGAGGGTCTTGAGTTGCTTGTGGTCCAGTTTGTCTTATTTTAAGGAGGATGTGTTGATCCTCTAGAACATAATCTTGGATATGAATCAGGAAGTTATGTGAAGGACTTGGTAAAAGATAATATAAAGTGATTTGGGTTAAATTGAGGTTATCTTATTTATTTTGAGGTTATGTTAGATATTTTTTGTTACATTGGGAATTTTGAGGTTATTTTGGATACTTTGAGGTTATTTTGGATACTTTGAGGTTAAGTTGGAACCTTTGAGGCTAAGTTGGAACCTTTGAGGTTATGTTTGACATTTGGAGGTTTTCCTGGGAATTTTGAGGTTATTTTGGAATATTTGAGGTTATTTTGGATATTTTGAGGGTATTTTGGATACTTTGAAGTTAAGTTGAAACCTTTGAGGTTATGTCGGATATTTTGAAGTTAGAATGGGTATTTTGAAGTTATCTTAGACATTTTGAGATTATGTTGAATACTTTGAGGTTAAGTTGGAACCTTTGAGGTTATGTTTGACATTTGGAGGTTTTCCTGGGAATTTTGAGGTTATTTTGGAATATTTGAGGTTATTTTGGATATTTTGAGGGTATTTTGGATACTTTGAAGTTAAGTTGAAACCTTTGAGGTTATGTCGGATATTTTGAAGTTAGAATGGGTATTTTGAAGTTATCTTAGACATTTTGAGATTATGTTGAATACTTTGAGGTTAAGTTGGAACCTTTGAGGTTATGTTTGACATTTGGAGGTTTTCCTGGGAATTTTGAGGTTATTTTGGATATTTTGAGGTTATTTTAAATACTTTGAGGTTAAGTTGGATATTTTGAGGTTATCTTAGACATTTTGAGGTTATGTTAAATATTTTAAGGTTAACACATTTCAAATAATTCTACTTTCATCCCAATTTCAGCCGGTGCCATTAATGACATGAAATTCCATCCAAACCATCCACACCTCCTCATAAGTGCCAGTAAAGACTATTCACTGCGTCTCTGGAACATCCAAAATTCAACATGTATTGCAATCTTTAGTGGAATTCGAGGACATCGTGATGAAGTTCTTTCAGTTGACATGTCAGCTGATGGACGAACAATGATCTCAGGAGGAATTGATCACAATATTATGGTGTGGAGTCTCGAGACGGATGAGTTGAAAGAAAAAATTGAGGCTTGTAGTTCCGTTGATGGATTTGGACGAGGCAAACGTCCATTTGCTGCAATTCGAGTTCATTTTCCTGAATTTTCAACGAGAGATGTCCACGGCAATTATGTCGATACTGTAAAATATTTCGGATCAACGTTTCTCAGCAAGTCATGCGAAAATAACATAATCTGGTGGAAACGAAAGGAAACACCAAAAGGCATGCAAGTCTCAAAACTTTTCACATTCGACATAATTGACAGTGAAATTTGGTTCATGAGAATGGAACTGGATCTCCAACTGACACAACTTGCCGTCGGCAGTCAAAATGGAAAAGTTTTCATCTTCAATCTGGACACGGAGAAGCCAATAAATAAAAGAATTACAGTCACACATCCAAAATGTACATCACCAGTGAGGCAGATGTCATTTTCAAGGGATGGACATATTTTGGTGTCGGCGTGTGATGACGGGACTGTGTGGAGGTTTGATAAGAAGTGAGGGGTGCTGTGGGGTAACTCAAGGTGGGAAATTATTGATTCATGACTTAAAATTTGCAGGGAATAGAGAATTTTGGTTCAAAATTAAGTTTTAGTTGTAATAATTAGGGGAGTTTTTAAGGGGTACTGAAGGTAACAAACTAAGGAACAATGGGAACAAATGATCCATGTAAGCCTACCATATTAAGAAAGTTAACCAATAAGACTGTAATATTAGCTAGAATGGGATCAAGAAATGAACAAAACGATTTGTATTAAATTTTTTAGGATATAAGTGATTATTAGGGAAGTCAAGTTGATATTTGGAGTGGAACTGTCAGGATAGTTTGGGATATTATTAAGAATTAATATTTTGTAGAATTGAGAGCCAAAATATTTGAAAATATCGCAAAAATCCTGATTTTTCACTTTTAGGGCTGGTTTTGAGGTTCAACTGGGGTGTAGGTATCCTAGACAACCTAATAGGTGCCTATGATGCATCCTAGCCGACAATTTTCATGAAAAACCTGAGTATACCCATGAGTGACCCTAAAAACCAAACCTTAGTATCAATTTTGAGGTTAATTTAGCAAATAAACATGAAATTTAAGTTACTAAACATAATTTTAATTTAAAATTGTATTTTAGTTAATTTCCCTAGTTTAATTAAGTTTCCATTTTTACACAAATTCCTAGTTAATAACCACAAATTACCGTAGTTGCTTAAGCTTATCACTGCCAATATTTTTTTGTATCTAAAAATCCTAAAAATTCGCAAAATAAAAATATAAACATTTTTTTCTCATAATCATATTATTGAATTCTTATTTTATTATTTTTTCACTTTTTTAAATAAACTAGCATGAAGTTTTTTTTTCATCAAAGTAAACAAACAAGACAAAAAATTAAGACTTAATTCTACTGACTTTCTTTCTACAAAAACTTTTTCTCTCGTTTCCATTTTCAACTTTTCTTTTTTTGAATTTTAATTCATTCACACTCTGTGCGCATTCATTCGTTAATTTTTTATGATTTTTTGTTAGACTTTTTTAATTTAAATTCTTGAATTCGATTTTTTTTGGGCTTTTGAAGATTTTTGAAATATTTTGTAATTTTTTGAAATTAAAAAATAAATTTTTAAAAAATTAAAAAAAGATCCACTTTTGTCAATTTTTAAAAAACTTAATGTTTTAAAAATTCAATTTGCAAACAAAAACTATTTTTCAATCAAATTTTTTTAAAAAAGTCAATTTTTAAAAAAGCCAATTATTAAAAAAGTCAATTTTTAAAAAAAGCCATTTTTTAGAAAATTCAAATTTCAAAAAAAAATTATAAAATTTAAAAATTTGGTCTCTAGAAAACTAAATTTTTAAAAAGTTAAAGTTTCAAAACCAATTTTTGTCCATTTTTAAAAAACTAAATTTTTAAAAAATTCAATTTTCAAACAAAAACTATTTTTAAATGCATCAATTATTAAAAAAAAGTCAATTTTAAAAAATCCAATTTTTAGAAAACTCAAGTTTTAAAAAACTTCAAATTTTAAAAATTTTCATAAAATTCGGTCTCTAAAAAACTAAATTTTTAAAAAGTTAAAAAAAATCACTTTTTGTCAATTTTTAAAAAACTTAATTTTAAAAAAATTCAAATTTTAAAAATATTCCAAAAATTTCAAAAATCTTCAAAATCCCCAAAAATTTTTCCATTTTTTCAGTAAATTTTTTAAACTTAAAGGACGATTATCAATTTTTGTTGTTGTTAAATAACTTCACATCAGTGCATTGATACCATTTGTGTTAGGGGCAGAATAAGATTGTTTATAAATAAAATAAGCTAAAATTTATAGTAAAAGAAAAAAAAAATATTTCGAGAATAATTTCACTTTTTGTTGAGGTCAGATGTGATTAATTAAAAAAATACTGCTGTGGATTGATTTAAAAAAGTTAGTAAAAATGTGCAAATCCCATTTATAGAAAATTCAGGATTAAAAAGGGGACTAAGTAGTTTAAAAGTGTAGAAGTGAAACAATTTCTATTACTAAACAAAATCCTATCGACAGTCAGCTAAATCTTACAATTTGTTGCTAAACAGAAGGACCTTAAGTGTATTTTTAACAAAATATTTTCTGTATACGTGCAAAATATTCGAAAAATTATTTTTTAAAGATTAATTGATGCAAAAATCAATCAATTTTATGCGGATTCCATCCTGATTATTTTCAATTTTCGAGACCTTTACTGAATGGCTTCAAAGGACAACTTTTTGTCCTTTTCGTAAATTTTTGGAAATGATTTACAAATTTTGATTTTTTTTGACTAACTTTTTGACAGAATTTTTAGTTTTGGCTCATTTTTGGTGCACTTTCCCAAAGGGTAAAGACACTATTGTTATGGACTTGTCTTGTAAACTAAACTGAATGTTTTATTAATTGTGAACACCATGAGACCCTCTGGTACCATTGGGATCGGTTTCTTGGGTATACTCTAGGATATATACTAGGGTATAGCATAAGGCAGTGTTGCCGAACCTTTTTTGAGCCACGGCACACCTTGATGGTAAACCATGATCAAAACCGCATACAGCGTGCGGTTCGTGTTATTTTTTTTAAAAAATTCTGCGGCACACAGGTTGGGCAACACTGCCATAAGATATATGGTATACTCGAGAAACCGGGCGCTGGCTCCTATACTAGTGAGCTAGAGCTGATATCCAAGTGAGCCAAAATCATAAATCCTGTCACTCAAAGGATGATTTTCGTATTCATATCTACAATAACTAAAGGAGCTAGTCTGTTAAAATTAGATCTTAAAAAGTGCTACAGCTAGTTTTCAACTAATTCAGTGTGGTCCAACCTTTTTTGAGCCACGGCACACCTTGATGGTAAACCAAGACCAAAACCGCACACAGCGTGCGGTTCGTGTTATTTTTTAAAAAAATTCTACGGCACACCAGTGTGCCGCGGCACACAGGTTGGAAACACTGAACTAATTATTTTTTTAACAGTCAGTTTGACTGAGCAACGCTTGACTTTTTAGATTCAAAATTATAATTCTCTAAAATCTAAAAAATCATTATTTCCTTACAAATCTCAAGCACTTTATAATAATGCTTACAATAAGTCAGGCTACGTTGCCCATCATCGATTACATTTTACAAAATATTTCTGTTTTGATAATATTTGAGTGAAAAAACTTATAATTGAATATCGTTGCTGATTATTTTGTTCTTCTTTCTTGTTATATTGAAAATATTTGTTTTTCATGGTTGCATTTTTTTATATTAAATGTTGATACAAATTTACTTTTTTGGGGTTTCCTTTTACTTTTTTTCAATTTGCTGGAATTTGGAGATTGTTGACATTGAGGTTTGGTTGTTTTGGATTTTTTTTATGAAGATTGTTCTTAAGTTTTTCGAGAACAAATGAATGTTTTCTAAGGTGATTTTCACCCTAAACATCCTTAGTTGTCCACAAAATGTCAATAATATCCAAACTTTAGCAAATTTTTTCGTGCAGTTCTCAATTTTTCATCAGGAACAAATTTTCTTGTTTTTCGTCTTTTTACTAAAAATTGTTTTGTTACGTTATTACTTCAAAAAACTATATATTTTTTGCATGAATTTTTTGATTGTTTTGAATTTTGATTTGAGGTGAACTTCATGGGAGTGTATACCCTACCCTAGGGGCCTATGGAATACCCTAGGGCAGTATTGTCCAAACTTTTTTGAGCCACGGCAAACATTGATGGTAAACCATGACCAAAACCTCACACAGCGTGTGGTTAGTGGTATTTTCAAGGTAGCCCCAGGAATATAGAGTAAGGGTAACCCTAGGGGTAGTGTATATCCGAGGGTATACTCTAGGGTATACCAAGCAACCGTCCCCAGGTGAAGAAGCTCAGAAAAAGATCATTTTTACTGTTTTTGGGGATATAAAGTAGTTATATCAAAGAGATGACATCCAAGACTTCCTAACTAAAACCATAGATACCTTAGGATCCATAGCTTGTTTCTACTGCTCAAATTTAACATTCTAGAACATGGTATACTCAATATGAACCCCAAACCAGATGCAATTCCCTAGCCAACCACAGAATCCCCCCCTAAAAATTCAAAACAATCCAAAATTCCGCATATTTTTTCATTGTGTATTCTATTCTAATCTATTATTCATGATTATTACCTTTAATAATTCTATTTCTATGCATTTCATTTTTTTTATAAATTGTAATATTCACTTTTAAGCTTCTAAATTGTGTTCATTTATTTCTTGCTGAATTATTTTTACTTGATTATTAATTTTATTGTATTTTCTATTACATTTTTTTATTGTTTGGTTGATGGTTTGTGGATGTGATGAGGTTTAAAAATTTTTATGATCTGTAAATTTGCTATTTTGTTCCTAATCAAGCTTTAAATTGATCCTGTTACATTCAGGATTTTTGGATTTGTTTTAATTTGATTTAAACCTCACCATAACCACAACCACTTGACCTCCACATGGATCATTTTTAATCCTTTTATTATTAAATCGGGCAGTATAAAAATTTTCTTATTTGCATTTCATTTTTCAATACGTCAGAGAGAAAAAAAGGAAGAAGATTTTTCATTAATCTTATTTTGTGTACCGATTTCTTTGCTTTGTGGTTGTCTGTGTAGATCTGCGTTCAAGAGCGAGCACGTAAATTGAGTTATTGTGAAATTTTTAATTTTTTTAAATTTTTTGGTTCAAAAGTTTGAATTTTTTGAGAGATTTTTGGATTTTGAGAAATTTATTGAAGATTTGGATGAAGTACTAGATTTAGAAAGTTGAAGTACTAGATTTTTAAATTCTGATGTACTAGATTACAAAAATATTACAGTACTAGATTGGATTTTGCTATTCTAGACCTTTATTAACTGAAGTACTAGACTAACAGAATTGAAGTACCAGAATGCAATTTTTCACTAATCTAGTACCACATTCCCAAACAAACCTAATCATTTCTTCAAATTTCTCCTCAAAATCCAAATTCAATTCAAACTCAATTTTTTAGAAATATTTTCCATATATTTTCCGAAACTGTTATCATAATTTTTATAACAAAATTTTTTAGTTCATCAAAATTCATTCACTTTTGTTCCTTTTTCTTCTATTCTTTAAATTCACTCAACTTTATCAACTATTTTGTTTCTCATTCCACAAAAATTTTATTCAATATTTTAATTTTTTTTTTCATCAATACGGTTTACTATACTACAGGAATAACTGTATATTTTTTGTTTGTCATAATAAATTAGAAATTAATAATAATAACTAGATATAAACTTCCATTTTTTTTGTTTTGAGTTGCAAAGAAATAGGAGATAGATAGAGTATAAAAGAGCAAAAAAACTGTTTAGAGAGATTTGTTTACATATTGTATGCAACATAAATTGGATCTAGTTGATCGGCAAGGAAGCCGTCGCGGAGATGCATTCGTTGCTTTTCACCTCGGCTGTTGATTGGAACGACACCTGAAATGTAGAATTTTTTGGTTAGTAAAAAATCTAATTTTGAACTGAACTTATCCCTTAAATATTTCGGTCTAAACTGATCTTATCCCTTAAATATTTCGATCTAAACTAAACTTATCCCTTAAGTATTTTGATCTATACTGAACTAGTCCCTTAAAAATTTAGATCTAAACTGAACTTATCCCTTAATTATTTTGGTCTAAACTGAACTTATCCCTTAAATATTTCGATCTAAACTGAACTTATCCCTTAAATATTTCGATCTAAACTAAACTTATCCCTTAAGTATTTTGATCTAAACTGAACTTATCCCTAAAATATATTGCTCTAAACTGAACTAGTCCCTTAAAAACATAGCATATCCCAAAAAAATTAGAAGACCATCTACTTACCAGGATCAACAATCACAACAACACCAACAATCAGCTGATGCTCCTCAAGCACTGTACTCGTAATCAATGGCACCAGATCCAATGCTTCTGACTCATTACCATCTAACTCAGCCACAACAACAAGTAGATTTGTCCATGTAAATGTTGCACATTCAGCAATCTTCTTGTGACATCTTAGTACGGAATTCTCAATATCAATTGGATGATACATCATGCCACGCAATGAAATAACTTCATCTAAAGCACCAACAATAAAGACAGCAACATGTTGCTCGGTTTCAGTCGTTGAGCAATTGTTTAACGAGGAAGATGATGTGATTGTGCTTCCCATACCCGTACTAAGAGATGCTGGTGTAGTTGGTATTGCACCGCCTGTTGCAGTATACATTTGGTCATATCCTGGATCTAGGTCACGTGTTCCAACTGCTGGTTGTGTCTCGTCGAGTAATGAAAACGATTGAGAACACTCGATGCGACGGAGGAATCCTAAGTAGCCAGTTCGTGACCAAGTTTCGGTTGTTGAACATCCTGTGACTAATTTTGCATTGAAATGGTCATTGTAGTCAGCTTCATCGCCATAGATTGTGAAATATCCACTAGAACTGTGAGGTGATTGAACCTGAAATTGAGATTGGGATTTACGATTAGAAGGTTGACTCAAAAGAGGAAGATTGAGGGTTTTTGAGGTTAAATCATGATGAAATTTTTCTAAAAGACTAAAACTGTTAGTTTTAGTAATAATAAAAGACTTTATCATGAATTTACAAACAGGTTTTCTAGATTTAAACTTCGAGATAACCCAAACTCAACACTCAAGACATCAAGATTAAGATTAAGAGAATCCAGCATGTACTCACCCAAATTTCACCCAAATGTGACTCTCCACATTGACCCTTCGACTCTGCATTAGCAATGATTAATTTTACGCCAGGCAATAATTTACCAGACTCGACTAGGCACAGTGAATTGGGTGCACCACGTTCAACTAAAGCTACACGATTATTGCGCAATGCGCGGAGATCCACATATACCTGAATTATGGTAAAATTGTCAATTAATATACAAGTTTTATGGATATCAGAAGTTATAGTCAGTAAGGCACAACAGGTTGGTATCACAACCCAAAATACTCACATTCGAGCTTTCTGCAGAACTCGCTCCCTGAACACAAATTGCTGGATTAACACGACATCCAAAGCTTGTCGAAACACATCGATTGTTGAGTCCAAGAGCTTGGAAGAGCTTACAGAATTGCTGAGTCAATTGAACTCGCGGTCTTTCCTCAGCCACAACAACACATGTTCTCACACACCCAAGATTAACATTTCTCTGCTTCAGTGTTTGAATTGAATTGCTTAAAGCTTTTGTACAAAGCTCAATTATTCCATATGAACAGAATGTATCACGAACACGGTACTGGGAGAGTGTCGAGAGCCAAAGAGATGGATTTGCTTCAACCTGGAATAGAGACATAATTTTTTATAGGTTATTCTTCAGAATTATAGTTACACTTACCTCATAAGGTGCTATCAATATCGAATGATGTCCACTATAGACACTCAACAACGTCCACATACTAAATCCTAATCCACAATATGGATCTAAACAGAGAGCAACATGTCGTGATGGATAAAGTTCACAAGCTAGCTTTAATGATGCACACAAGGATGACAATGACTTATGTGAGACTATAACACCGCTCAAGCGACCACAAGTTGATACTGAAAAATCTAAATATGCTGTTGACTCAAGTGTTGCATTCGCAACTGCTGCTAATTTACGCTTTGGATTGTCTTCGATGTCTAGAATTGGTGGCCATGACTTTGCATCTACCGACGATGCAGCTTCTCTGGATTTAATTAACTTAATGACGCTTTGAATGGATAGAATCATTAGGGATTTAGAGACTTCGACTATCATCTTGACAGTTGGAAGGGTTGTGATTAGATTTTGAGCGTGTGGTGGACGAATGACTACTGGAACTGCTCCAATGTAGAGACAGCCGTAGAATGCTGCGATGAGATCCAAGCCAGGTGGGAAGATTAGTGCTGGAAATAGGGTAAATTTTAGAGTTTTTTGAGGTTATGTTGACTATTTTGAGGTTAAATTGACTCTTTTTAGGTTATATTGACTCTTTTGAGGTTATGTTGACAAATTTTGAGGTTATGTTGACTCTTTTGAGGTTATGTTGACAAATTTTGAGGTTATGTTGACTCTTTTGAGGTTATATTGACAAATTTTGAGGTTATATTGATTCTTTTGAGGTTATGTTGACTCTTTTGAGGTTATAATGACCCTTTTGAGGTTATAATGACTCTTTTGCAGTTAAAATTGACTCTTTTGAGGTTATATTGACTCTTTTGGGGTTAAATTGACTCTTTTGAGGTTATATTGACAAATTTTGAGGTTATATTAACTCTTTTGAGGTTATATTGACTCTTTTGAGGTTATATTGACAAATTTTGAGGCTATATTGATAAATCTTGAGGATAGGGTATCAATTTTGAATGCTTACCAACATGATCCCCAGAATTAAGCTTTCCACGCTCTTGCAATAGAGCAGCAACCTTCTCAGCACGCTTATGTAGTTCAGAACAAGTTAGAGTCTTTGCAACAGTTCCTTTTGAATTGAGAAGAGTGTAAAGGACATGATCAGGTGATGAGTTGGCTCTCCATCTTAAGACTCCAGTAATTAGTTGATGCTAGAAGATTTTTTGATCAAAAATATCAATTTTTTAAAGAATTTTTCTAAATTTCTCACCTTATTATCATCAGTAAATCCAAGATCTCGTCCTTGTGCAGCCGCCAGTCGATTACCCTGCACCAAATTCCCAACAATCACAGAAGCTGGTCCAACGGAAGCATCTGTTGCGAGAGATGATGAAGCAGTTGAAGTGCCACAAAGTTGCGACATTGAGCCTTTTTATTTTTATATTTTTAACGGTTTTTTCGGCCATTTTGTCAAAATAATTTTCAAATTTCGAATATTTTTTTGAGGGGTTTAAAAAAAGTTTTTTGTGTAATGGAAAAATTCATAACGGAAATCATAAGAATGAGTATAGACAGAGAGAGAAAGAGATGGAGAGACATAAACAAATTAGAGGAAGTAAAAATGAAAATGAGTGAAAATTTTGTTAATGAATGTGAATTTTTTAGTGAATGACATGAAACAAATGCAGTTAAAATTTTGTCAAAAATGATAAAAAAATAATTAAGCAACAGCACAAATTTGTTGTCAATGTGTTAGTGAGATTGATGATAGCCGTTAATTTTGAATTCAAATTAAACCGTTAAAATACCACAAAAAGTTAAATTATTAATTTTGTTATGGCACAAAACGATGTGAGAATTTTGAATTTTGAGATTATTTCAAAAAAGTTGGTTAATTGTGAATTTTTTTTTAGTTTTTTTAGGAAACAAAAAGAGAAAAATAAGAAAGAGAAAAATTTTTTCAATTAGATTTTTTTTATTTTTTTGGAGGTTATTAAATATTTATTTGGTAAAAAATAAACTAAAGATTAAGGATAATTTGGGTTAAAATTGGATCTAGCCAGGAAAAATAGCCAATTTTTGAGATTTGGTATCATGAGCTGCGATGGTTTGAGGATATTTGGGGTAAAGGGATTATTTGGGGATGTTTATAAGTTTGGCATAAATGAAACCTTTTGCTGTTTTAACCTTCACATTGATATTTTACAATGCAGATGTCAATTTTGTGTATTCTACCCTTGGTCTACACTACTCAACATGGGTACTATTTTAAGGAATAATACCATTGGGCATCATGTAATACCCCATCCGTATGACTAGAGACAGGACAGGTAGAGTACCATAAGTTAGGGGTCGTTCGCAAATTACGTCACGCAAAAAACGACTTTTCCGACCCCCTCTCCACCCCCCTCCCCCCCCCCCTTGTCACAAATTTTCCAAAGAAACAAAAATTTTGTATTTGGACTGTCACAAATTCTACTAACCCCCCCCCCCCCCCCCCTACTAAAGCGTGACGTAATTTTCGAACGTCCCCTTATACCCTACCTACTCGGAGAAAAGTAGGATAGGGAAGGGTAGGATATGAATTTTAAAATTCAAAAGGTTTCATTTATAGTCGCACTTGTTGCATTTCAAAAGCCATAGCCAATTATTCATCCTAAAAACTAATATAACACAGCACAAATAATATTTTTAGTCCATAAAGCCACCACACACAAAATTATAAAGAATAATTAGTAAAAGATTCCAGCAAGGCTACAAAATGATGGTGAAATACTGGTGAAATAAATTGAAATCAATCCAAATAATAATGAAGGTTGCGATAGACTAAATGATAAGAAAGGAGAGCAGTGACTGATTCAAACTGATTTTGTAGCAATTATGATGAAAATTGTCAAAAATTTTAACAATTTAATACCAAAATTGCACTAAACCAGCTTCAGAATCAGCAAACTTCAAATTATAGTTTCATCAAAAATAAAAAAGCTCAGCAATAGGATTGGATCAAAATCATAACAATCTGTAGATTTCCATACAAAATCATAAAAGAGGAAAATTTAAATTTAATTCCTAATTCAAATCTGACGAATTTTACTTCTGGCCGAATTTTTTTTAAAAAATAACCTAACACTAGCCGTACTCACCCTGATGAATGTCTCTTGGTTTTGGCAAGTTAGTCACACACGTGTGAGGACACATTAGGACATTAGCAGGATGCAATGATCCTTCAAGGAATCTCCGTCGTGCCTCACACAAATGAATTCCACCAAGTGGAGTTTTCGGTAAGTGATTTGGTGGCACGAGTGCTAAACAATAGATTCCAACTTGATGTATTGAATCTACAGCTTGGAGGACTCGTGACATCCATTGGAATGATTCTTCTTCACTACAGTCTGGACGCTGTTCAGCTATGACACAAACACGCTCGTCACGGAGGACTTTGACTGAGAATACGGCTATGCGGCCACGGTAGATGAATCTGAAAAAAAATTGAGAATTTTTAAGGTTAGGTTCAAAAAACAATTTTTAGGTTAGGTTCAAAAAATCATGAAATTATGATCATACCTCATTGGTTCCACAGCCAGCACAGTAGCAATAATATCATCAGCATTATGCTTCCGTCCACTAACAGTCATCAAACCATCTTTAGAACCACAGACAAAAACTAATCCACCAGGTCCTAAGAACCCAAGTAATCCACTTCTAACATATGGATCATCTCCAATAGGCTTCAAGGTCAAGTCCAAATCTTTCGAACTATTATGTGATCCCATTGTTGCTGTTTGACCAGCTGGGATTGGTGGGGTTGTATCGATTAATGGCAGTACCTTAAATGTTGAATTTGAAAGACCATCAAGTCCAAAATATCCGGTACCTGTTGATCCTGATGTCACACAAATTTCACCAACTTCATCTGTCTTACAGAGAATTGGAGGTCCTTCTGGTTTAACGACTATCATGCTTGCACCTGGCATTACCTGACCGCAGTCTTGGAGTGTTAATGATGTCAATGAATCCTCAGAATCAACACGCACAACTCCATGACTCAAGGCTGCCATAGATAACACTCCACGCCCAGTTGTAGCTGTTCCTTGATTATATGACATATTTCCTCTACCAGGTCGACGTAGTGCAACTGTAAATATCTCACTACCCGATGCACAAGGACAAATTGCATCACTTCTCAGTCCTTTCGCTGAGAAAACATTAAGGAATTGATCACAAGATGACAATGACCATGGATTAGCTCCATCAGCAACAAGTAGCATCCTCAGTGACGATAAATTAATATCTTTATGATCTTTTGTAGCCAAAAGTCCCCAATGGAGATCTCTTGACTTGACAAGACAGCACGACGTTCGATATTTTGTAATTAACTGCATCCATGATGACGGACGAAGTTTCATGAGTGCATATGGAATGAATAAGACGTGCATACCGTTCAAGACGCTTGTGAGTACTGCGTGCCAGAGTCCAACTAAAATTGGAAGAGAATATTGAGGTTATGGTCACAATTTTGAGGTTAGGTTACAAATTTTGAGGTTAGGTTGCCTAAATTTGAGGTTAAGTTCAAAACAAATAAGTTACTCACCTTCTCGTTTGAAGTCCAGCACACAAACAATCGTCTCACCCTCAGTATAATGACAAGCCATAGTTAATGCACGACAATGCTGAATCATTGACTGTCTGGTCACAGTAACTCCCATAACAGATCCTTCCTTATCAGTTGTATATTCAATATAGGCCGTTGCATCTTCAGTCAATCGATTTGATTGTGGATTATAGTCTTTTGGTACCTTTGGAAGGTGTTCAGTAACAAACCAGTGAAGTCGTGGCCATCCTTTGAGTTTTGCAACCTCACCGGTTGTTGATTTTGGTAGACCTTTGAGGCATGCTTCAGATGTGAGTGCAATTTGGACGCCACAGGATGAAAGGAGGAAGCCAACCTGCTGCGGTGGTGTATCACTAGTGCTTAATGGCAGTTCAATGGGAATTGGTACGACACCACAGAACATGCAGCCGTACCAAGCAGTTATAAAGTTTAATGGATCAGCATTTGGATAAACTAAAGCAACTCGATCTCCTGGCTTCAATTTGATCTGTTCTGGTCCTTTACTGAACAGTTTCGTTGACAATGCGTGTGCAATTTTTTGTGCTCGAGACAGCAACTTTCCATAAGTCAGTGTTGTTGTCATTTTACCGTTTGGATCTAAGACAGTTGCCATTGGAGCTTTAAAACTGGAAGTTCCATATCTTTGTAATGCAGCTTCTAATGTTCTTGGCAATCCAGATGTGATCACAAGCTGCTCACCCTGGACTGGTGTCATTGTTGCACCTTCAGGACGTGGAGCATTTGGATCTTTTGTGTTTGCTGCTATTTCTAGTTCAATGTCATTGTCTTCATAAAATTCTGGAAGTGGACGACGCTTTGGACGTTTAAGGGTATTAAGGAGTTGTTGGATTTTAGCTGAAACTTTCCATCGACCAGCTGTTGACGTATCACCAGGTTCTGATGAGGATAGATTGACATATCGAGTTACTCGATCAGCTCCATGGCGAGAACTGTTGAACTGTGTTATGTCTGGTTGATCTAAAAATTAATTTAAATTTTAATATTTTTAACGGTTTTTTGAAATTTGAATTGTTAACTTACTTCTTCCAGCACTTGTAATACTCAATTCACTAATTTCAGTCGCATAATCATAACCAGGCGGTGGGGCAATGGTTCTAGCATGTGCAGGCGGTGATCCAGTTGAACTAGTATCACTAATTTGTGGTGCACCAGTCTGCGATCGTCGATGATCTCTTGAGGATGATGGAAGCTTCAGTTGCTCTCTGGTAGACAAGACATGATCTTTTGGAAGATTATAGCCAATATCGTGATCTGGTGTCGAGACATTTTCAGGTGTAGATTCTTCAGATGTTGAATCTGTAATGAGATTGAAGGAAATGGAGAAATTGAGGTTAGTTTTTTGTGAATTAAGTGGGTTTTGAGGCTTCAATAAAATAGATTTGATGGAAATTTAAGATTAAAAGCAGGTCAAATTCAGCACAATCCGAGATGACTGAATTCAGCTCAACCCAAGATGGCGGAATTCAGCTCAATCCGAGATGACTGAATTCAGCTCAACCTGAGATGACTGAATTCAGCTCAACCTGAGATGGCTGAATTCAGCTCAACCCAAGATGACTGAATTCAGCTCAACCCAAGATGGCCAAATTCAGCTCGACCCGAGATGACTGAATTTAGCTCAACCTGAGATGACCAAATTTAGCAATTTTCTCAAAAATCTCCACCAAATCTACAAAAAAGTATTCAAATCTAAAATTTCCGTTGCAAGTTTTTTTTGTTTCGTCTAACATTAAAAAAGTGTGCAAAATTTACCTGAATCTTGTTCGTCACCGCGCTCAGGACTTCGATTAAAAACCGATGAGCGCTTTGACGGCATAGGTAGACTTGGCTTAGAACGATTTTTGAGTGCTGCCAAAGCTTGCTGAACAGCTTCTTGTCTAACTTCTATTCTCATTAATAGTGATTATTTTTTTGTTATTTATTTATTTTTGCAAGCATGATTTTTATTTATAAAATGCGATGATGTTCATGATCATGATTTTTTTTTGTGGTGTGGTGATAATCAGCATAGATTAATCGCGGATGTGCCAAAGGCAATGAAAACCGATGTGATATTTTTTGTGTGTATTTTTTGTTTCGTCAGACAGAAAAGCACAGGAAGATTTTTTTTTCATGAGTTTTACAGTGTGTTGATGAATGTCAGCATAAATTTTGAAAATATTTTTTATAAACAAGATGAAGGAGGCAGAAGACACAGCAGCGAAAAAAATTTTTTGCAAAGAAAAAAAAAATAAAAAAGAAAAAATTGAATGAAATTTTTTTCTCACTGAGTTTCTAGATGAATAAAATATTTTTTGTCTGTTCTTTTTAGAGAATAAGATGTGAAAATTTTTGTGAGTTGAATTTTAAATTTAGTTTTTTTTATATTGATTCTCAAAGCTTGATCTTGTTAGTGAAAAGAAGCTTTTGTTATTGAATTTTTTTAGTTTTGCAGCTTTTTTGCTTGCTGAGGGTTAATTAGGGGTTTTGTTAGTGCTGTTCTATTTGTATTTGGATTGCAGTATCTTAGCTATAAGAGAGCATAACTCAACTTAACCCAAGAGAATCAAATTCAGCTCGAGCCACGAGGATAAAATTCAGCTCGACCTAAGATGATCAAATTCAGCTCGACCCAAGATAATCAAACTCAGCTCGATCCAAAAGGATCAAATTCAGCTCAACCTAAGATGATCAAATTCAGCTCGACCTAAGATGATCAAACTCAGCTCGACCTTAAATGATCAAATTCAGCTCGACCAAAGATGATCAAATTCAGCTCGACCTAGGATGATCAAACTCAGCTCGACCTAAGATGACTGAATTCAGCTCAACCCAAGATGACTGAATTCAGCTCGACCTAAGATGATCAAATTCAGCTCGACCTAAGATGATCAAATTCAGCTCGACCCAAAAGGATCAAATTCAGCTCGACCCGAGATGACCAAATTCAGCTCGATATAAGATGATCAAATTCAGCTTGACCCGAGATGACCAAATCCAACTCAAAATTCTTCCAAAAATCCCCAAAAGCTTCTTTTCACATTTTCAAATCAATTTTTAAATAATTTTTCCAAAGAATTTGTCTCATAATCCTCTGAAAATCCATTAACATAAAAATTTCTCCTTTCTATAGGTGCGCAATATTAAAATAACAACAAAAAAATATTCTAGCATATAAATCAGAAATTATTCATAAATAAATGGAAGAAAAGTCTAGAATGAATCTTCATGCATTCATGCAAACAATGGCATTAAAAATCAATCAACAAATACAATGTAAGTAAAACATTACCGCTCGTGTATCTCGTATCGTGGTGCCGTCCTGACCGACTTCTATGTCTAACCTCACCTTTAGTCGGTGATTGTGTATGATCAACGAGTTGCGATGGCACATTATGCTGTATTATAGTCTGCGGCTGTTGCTGTTGTGTTCGATACACAATTGTGGCTTGTTGTGGCTGTGGCGGGTGAGTGACAGCAACATGCTTCTGTGCTGAAAGTAGTTTTTGTGCTACAAAGTGCTGCTGCTGTCGTTGAAGTTCGGCTGGATATTTTTATATATATTTTTGTGGATTTTTTTTGTGGTTGAGGATTTTAAAAAAATTAAAAAAGAAAGAAAAAACAAACGAAAAATTGTAAAATCAAATCATAAAAGGAAAAATTTTGGCATCGATGGAATGAAATAATGGAAATTAAGCATCGCAGGAAGTTTTCGAGACGGATGAAATGAAAAATTTAATTTTGAATGTGGAGAAAAAGTTTTCTAATTCGTTAAATGTAAAAAGTTTGAATTAGAAAAAAATATTGAGAATTGAAAATTGCATTTTTTTGGAAGAAAATTCAGCAAAGATTTAAATGTATTTAAGGATTTTAATTTCTAAAATTGAAGAAATTTAATTTAATTTTTTAAAACTTTAAAATTAAAAAAAGTTTAATTTTATTTAAAATTTAAAAAGTTTAAAATTAAAAAAATTTACTTTAGTTTAAAATTAAAAAAGTTTAATTTAATTTAAAATTTAAAAAATTTTAAATCAAAAAAATTTAATTTAATTTAAAATTTAAAAAACCTAAAATTTAAAAAATTTAAAATTAAAAAAATTTCATTTAATTTAAAATTTCATTTAATTTAAAATTTAAAAAATTTCATTTAATTTAAAATTTAATTTAATTTAATTTAAAATTTAAAAAATTTAAAATTTAAAAAATTTAAAATTAAATAAAAATCTATTTTTTAATTTAAAAAGTTTTTTGGATAAAAACTTAGAACTTAGAATTAATATTTCTAATTTGTATTTAAAAAAGAAGATTACAAGATTTAGTTTAAAATATAAAATATGCAAGGAAGTTAAAATCGAGAGATATCAAAAATTTAAAAATTAAATAAAGTAAATTAAATTAAATTTACATTTTAAATTTTTAAAACCAAATTTAAATTCAAATTTTTTTAACAATTAAGATTTTTTAAACTTTTTGAGAAAACTTCAAAAAATAGTATTTTAAGTAAATTTTAATTTTTTATGTGTATTTAAAATAGATTTTTTAAATTTAGTTTCTAAACCAGCTTTGATAAGGATTTTGGAATTCATTTTCCAAAATTAAACAATGTGATCCAAATATCAATGGATTTTAGAGGATACAGAACCAATAATTGAGCCAAAATATATTCATAACAGACACAAATTCTAAAAAAATCTAAAACATTCTACAAATCCACAAGCCAATGAGTTCTAGTAACCTATTATTAATTAAACATTAATGTGAAGTTAATGAGAAGCGAAATTCTAAAAAACTACTGAAGTGATTATTAAAAAGAGTAAAAAAACTTTCACAAATTAAAAATCATCATGCAAATCTAAATTCATGCAGAAAAGTAATTTTTGCGCCCCAAAGAATGTTCATAGTCACAAAAAAAAGTCTTCATCATCATCAATAGTACCTGAGTGATAACGTTTCTCATTGTGCGTAACTCTCTTCTGTCCACTTCGTCGATGCTTTCCATGTCCACTGCCATCCTTCGAATGATGATGATGGTGATGATGATGTGCAACAAGTGGCGGTTGATTGACGTAATTATGTTGTTGCTCGCCACTGCGACGCGATCCTGACGATGACGACTGTGCGTGCGAGCATTGAGAATTGCCACTATTGTTTGCATTCACATATGAGTTTACGTAGTTGTGGGTGTCTGGACATTTTGCAATTTTAATTGTGGGTGCAATATTTTTGTTTGTTCAAGAGGTTAGGGATTTAGTTTTTTGGTATTTAGCAATAGAATTTAGGGGGGAAGAGAGAGAGAAAATACACAAAAATAATGTTAGCGAAAGTGAAAAAAACCATCACCGAGTTTTGTGAATTTTAATGTGTAATTTTTGTATTTTTGCAAACTTGATTTTAAAAATATTTGAGGTTAGATTTTTTAAGGTTAGAATTTTTTGAGGTTATTTCTAAATTCATCCACCAATCTTAAAATTTCGCACACCTAAACCATTTTTGAGTTCAAAATTTTCAAAATAATCAAACTTTTAGAGAAAAACGCGCTCAATTTGAGGTTAGAATTTTTTGAAAATTCAAAAAGCTAGCTTTTAAGTTTAATATTTTCTATTTTCTTCAAATTTTAAATTTTTTCTAATATTAGAAAAAATATTTAAAGTTTAAAAATTCCCCTCTTCGAAAACCGCGCTAACCAAATCCAAAAAAATTCTAAAAATACCCCCAAGCCAGCTGGTCTACAATAAGAAATTATCTAGCGTATGATTTTTTAATAGTCTTAATTTCCTACAGCGTGTATTAATCCTCAACATTTAATTAATCTCAGCTTAGTGTATTAAAAAGAAATCTCATCCGAAGGTCGTGAATTATCGAAAGAAATTATTTTTAACTTTTTTTTTATTTCCTCTTAAATTTTTTGCTATTCAAATATTCGATACAATGCTGTTCATTTTTTGTTTTGTTTATTGAGAATGAAAAATTGCTCTTTTTATAGAATTTTCTTCTTGATCAATTTTTTACGAGCACAAAAAAAAATATTTTGTGCTTGAAGCTTTTCAGTTTCAACTTAAATTCGTTCATTATTCAATTTAAAATGCAAAAATAAAAATCTGGTAAAACAAAAGCAAATTGATCACGAATGCGAGACTCACCTTGACCTTGACTTGATGCGTTGCCATTGTTGGTGGTTGTTGTGCTGCCAGTAACAGCTGTGGCAGCGCTAATATATGGTGCGAGTAATCGCTGTCGCTTCTTTTCGTATCCTTTCTGTGTTATGTCACCTGTGGAAAAATTAAGTTAAAAAAATAATTTAAAAAAATAAGTCGTTGCTTTGAAGCGTTGCCTCAAAATTAAGTCATTGCTTTAAAGCGTTGCCTCAAAATTAAGGCATTGCTTTGAATCAAAATTAAGTTGTTACTTTGAAGCGTTGCCTCAAAATTAAGTTGTTACTTTGAAGCGTTGCCTCAAAATTAAGTTGTTACTTTGAAGCGTTGCCTCAAAATTAAGTTGTTACTTTGAAGCGTTGCCTCAAAATTAAGTCATTGTTTTGAAGCGTTGCCTCAAAATTAAGTTGTTACTTTGAAGCGTTGCCTCAAAATTAAGTCATTGATTTGATGCGTTGCCTCAAAATTAAGTCATTGCTTTGAAGATTTACCTCAAAATTAAGTCATTTCTTTGAAGCGTTGCCTCAAAATTAAGTTGTTACCTTGAAGCGTTGCCTCAAAATTAAGTTGTTACTTTGAAGCGTTGCCTCAAAATTAAGTCATTGCTTTGAAGCGTTGCCTCAAAATTAAGTCGTTGATTTAAAAAATTGCCTCAAAATTATGACTCAGCAAAAAATCTTCAGAATCAATTTGCACACCAAAACAGCAAAATTCCAGTCATGCACATTCTCTCCGAAAAGAAAGTCTTGCATCAGCCACCGACTGCACTTGAAATGAGCACGCCTTTCATAATTGAATAAGATGTTAACATAAAAAACTATTTTTCATCCACTGCATGAATTTTAAACCATGATGAGCACGTGTTTGAATATTACTTTTAAAATTTCTCATTATTCATGTTTGTTGTTTCTGTCGGATAAATTTAGTTGTTGAAAATGAAAAATGAGGAAAATTGAAGTCATTTAAGCATTTAATTAACATGAGTTAGAGAAATGGTAAATGAACTCTTTTTGGGGATTCGCAAAGGGAAAATTTTTATGTAAAGAGATTGTTGAACTGAAATGGCGACTGTTTGATGTTGTGGACTGCTGTAAAATGGATGAAAGGATTCAACATTTGATTCTGCTGCATTGGTCATTAAACTAAAGGTTTTCATCATTAACAAGTTTCTATTTTCCTGATTCTTCAACCAAATGCAAATCCAGATTTACAAAATCAAAATTCGACAATTTTCTGTTTACAAAAATCCACTCAAAATCACAATTCCCTCTACAATCATCAATCCATCCATTTCACATCTCCATCCACTGTAATTAAATTCTAAAAATTCATTGTTGACAATTTCCAATTACAAAACTGTTCAAACTAATGAGGCTCCAAAAGGCTACGTTGAGTAAGCTTGCATAATTTGTGACAATAAGAACTATTCTTCTACCCACATGTTCTCGCATGTCTGACGCTAGTAATTTTTTATTTACACAAAAAAGTGCAAAAATAACTGTGCAGAGACTCTGCAGTGGCGATGAAAAAGAAAAGTTAGTTTTGTTGGCATGTTTGCGTAAGGAATTTGATTTTTGGGACAAATGTGATGAGAATTTGGGATTTTTTCTATCTCTTCAAAAGTGAGTCGTTGCTTCAAAAGTGAGTTGTTGCTTCAAATCTGAGTCGATATTTCAAAAATGAGACGTTGCTTCAAATCTGAGTCGTTGATTCAAATTTGAGTCGTTGCCTCAAATATGAGTCATTTCTTCAAAAGTAAATAGTTGCTTCAAAAATGAGTCATTGCTTCAAAAGTGAGTCGTTGCTTCAAATCTGAGTCGTTACTTCAAAAGTAAGTCGTTGATTCAAATATGAGTCGTTGCTTCAAAAATGATTCGTTGATTCAAATTTGAAACGTTGATTCAAATATGAGTCGTTGCTTCAAATCTAAGTCGTTGCTTCAAAAATGAGTCGTTGTTTCAAAAGTAAATCGTTGCCTCAAAAATGAGTCATTGCTTCAAATCTGAGTCGTTGCTTCAAACTTGAGTATTCAAAATAACCTGTCAATTAAAAAATTCCATCACAAATCCCGTTCACCAAATCAAGAATCGACAAAACAGTGTCAAAGAAAAGACGAAGAAATGCAACAAAAAACAAAAGTTACAAAAAATATGAAATTATGTTATGACTCAAATTCGATATCGCTAATAATTAACACACTACAATAATTATCGCATTATTAATATTTTTTTTTAGATTTTTTAGATTTCAATTTTTATAATTTTTTAAATTTTTTAAATTTTTTACTTTTTAATTTTTTTTACTTATTTAATTTTTTTTAAATTTTTTAAATTTTTTTAACTTTTTAAAATTTTTAATTTTTTTAACTTTTTAATTTTTTTAACTTGTTTGAACTTTTAATTTTTTTAAAAACTTTTTAAGCTTAATTTTCTTAAATTTTTTATTTCATTTCAATTTCTATTAATTTTTATTTTTTTATTTTATCTCAAATTCTATTAATTTTTTCTTCCATATTTTGATATGTCGAAGGAATGCGTTATAAATTCCCCTATGATCCCATGCCCTCATCAACGTCACTCATTCTACTTCATTATCGCATTTAAGTCCAACATTGACAATATTGAATGCAGCTGTAAAAAAGAAAACTTTCTTTTATGATGTGCGATAAAATGTAATAAAAAGTAGCAACAGTAAAAAAAGTTCTCTATACAAAATAATAATAATAAAGAAACATTTCTCTAAGTGTGAAGTAGCTCAGCATATCGCGAGCTAATGATAAACACAATATGAATTACACATTTGAAGAATAAAATGCTGAAATGTGAGATATATGAAAGATAATTGTCATAATAGATGAGATTTTTTTGTCACATCAACGCCTCGAAACCTGATTATTATTTGCTGTTAAGAAGAAAATCATTACTATTAACGCTTGAAGTAGATTCGTGAGGTTGAAGTGAGAAAGTGAGACGAGAATTAATGTAGCTATTTTTGTTTGAATTTATTGAGGTGTGGGCTGTAATGGTGAGGATATTTTTTTGGGGATATTGATCTAAAAAAATTGGTGAATTTATAGAAAAATTATGAAGCAATGCTTCAATTTTGAAGCGACGATTCAATTTTGAAGCAATGACTCAAATTTGAAGCGACGACTTAATTTTGCAACAATGACTCAAATTTGAAGCGACGACTCGGTTTTAAAGCTAAAGGTAAATTTTTACAGAAATGACTCAAATTTGAAGCGACGACTCAATTTTGAAGCAATGACTCAAATTTGAAGCGACGACTCAGTTTTGAAGCTAAAAGTCATTTTACAGAAATGACTCAAATTTGATGCAACAACTCAATTTTACAGCCATGACTCAAATTAGAAGCGACGACTCAGTTTTGAAGCTACGATGCAGTGACTCAACAAATTGTTTTTGACGCCACGATTCTAATTTAAAGCAGTGCTTCTGTTGTAAAGCGCTGACTCAATTATGAAGCGATGACTCGTTTTTAAAGCGTCGACTTAATTTTTACATTATATTTTTATAATACAACTTAGCAAATAGGCAACTTTAAAAAGTCCAAAATAAAAATAATAAAAAATCTTCTAACTCACCTTCCGACAATTCCAGTTCCAGTTCAGCGAGTTTTTCACGCACGTCATCAGGCAGTGTTGAGATATCCATGTCAGCAGATTCTTAATGAATTTCCTAAATCTTCCGCCTCTAAATTAATTTCTTAATTATATTTTCCTCGCCTATTATTACTTCACTTTATTCTCTTCACTTTTTTGGAGTTCTTCTTCTTAAAAAACTCTGCCAGTTCCGGTAGCAAAATTAGATTTGTCTTGCTTCTTTTGATGGAAGCTAAAGAGTGGAAAATTTTAAAAATTAGTCAAACTTTTTTTTTCTTCTATAAAATGTGATTAAAAAGAATTTCAAAATTCACATCTGAGTGGATTTTTTTTTCAGATTGTAATTTTGTTGTTATTTATAATCATTTAGCGACTGCATAAATTTTTTTCTACACAGTTTTGAGCCTACACATGTCTGTTGAGAGATTTTTTAGGTTGAGATATTTTTTTTTAAATTTTTCTATAAGTGTAAATTTCATAATTAAAATTGAATTGAATTGGAGGTTTAGTTGTGGATTTGGAATTTTTTGTAGGTTGCAATTTTAAATGATTTATATTATTTGTGGATCTATTTAATAGATTTCAATGGCACTGATAGGAGTGTAGCCATGGGGGGGTCCTTAGGTACCCTCATACCCCCCCAACCCCCTCGACATTGAAATTCAACACAATTTTTTTTAAAAAAAATCAGTAAATTCCAAAACAAATTTCCATCAAAATGAACTTCGAGTCATGAATCACGAAGGAGCCATAAAATAAATTCTGAGCTCAATTCTGTATTTACATTGTTGTTCTATTAAGAAATTCTCACTCGTTCAAAATTTAACATTCAATTTATTGACTGGTGTTATTTGATCTTCAAGACTTCCTTCAAAAAATAATAGCACTCGACTTAGTCAGTCTTTTTATGTGTGTGCCTGAGCTGTTAACTGTTATTGGTCTTTAAACTGCTTTTCACACATCTTTTGTGTAAAATGATTAATTAGTGAGAAGTAAGATGAAATAATCTTTGAGATAATCAGGTTTTTGATGAGGTGATTTTTATGTGAAGGTTTTTGATTAGTTTTGAAAGTTTTGTTGGGTAATTGAGATGTTTTTGTGGGTTTGGTGTCTAAATTGAGAAAATAGTAAGAAATTTTCGAGGATTTTAACATATTTTGGGTGTTTTTCTTCACAATTTCGAAGAACATCATATGAATACATAATGATGGTGTATTTCAGCTACATTAATACAAAGTTGTAGCTAGGGAGGGGTCCGAAGGGGTAAACCCCCTTCTCGAGATTAAAATTTATTTATGAATTTTGTTTGAAATTATTTAGAAAATTAAAAATGCACAAGAAAAAAATTCGAACTCCATTTAAGAGGTCACAACCAACTCGAGAGGTAAAAGCGTCCTCAGGGGAGGGGGTTTGGTGGTCAAACCCTCACTTTTCGTGAATTTTTTTTCAATTTTCTACGATTTTTATGAAAACATCCCAAAAGCCCCCTGGAAAATTTCTGGATTCCCTCCTATCGAGAGGTCAAGCCCTCTATGAAAAAAATTCAATACCCTGTAAAAGAATTATTTAAAAAACAAATTCAATCAATAATGCAAATAAATCCTCAAAACTTGAGCCACATCCTGCAGTATCCTTGACATCCTTGAACAACTCATAACAATTCAACTAAATTGTAAGAAATCGAGAAGTAAAACTTTCAGCATAATTCATTCAACAAAACAGAGAAAGAAAATTGAATTATTGAAGGTTCAATTAAGTTTGACCAAACGAGAGTCGCTTTTCTTTTCAACAATTGTGTGCTTGAATGAAATGAGAAATGTTTAATTAAAAGAAGCCACTTAAAAGGAAGGAAAGATTGAAAATTGAATTTTTTGGGGGTAAGGATGCAGAAAATTGAATTCTAACCTCAAAAAAACTTTGTTCTTAAAATGGACTCGTACCCATCTCTTATGTACAAGAATCAATTCAAAAAGCATTAAAATGAGCTGGGAAATTAAAATTTTTGAGGTTAAGCTCAATTTTTTAGGTTAGAATTCAAATTTTTGAGGTTAAGTTCATTTTTAGGTTAGAATTCAAATTTTTTAGGTTAGAATTCAAATTTTTTAGGTTAAGTTCATTTTTTAGGTTAGAATTCATATTTTTTAGGTTAGAATTCAAATTTTTGAGGTTAGAATTCAAATTTTTTAGGTTAAGTTCATTTTTTAGGTTAGAATTCATATTTTTTAGGTTAGAATTTAAATTTTTTAGGTTAGAATTCAAATTTTTGAGGTTAAGTTCAATTTTTAGGTTAGAATTCAAATTTTTGAGGTTAAGTTCATTTTTAGGTTAGAATTTAAATTTTTTAGGTTAGAATTTAAATTTTTTAGGTTAAGTTCATTTTTTAGGTTAGAATTCATATTTTTTAGGTTAGAATTTAAATTTTTTAGGTTAGAATTCAAATTTTTGAGGTTAAGTTCATTTTTAGGTTAGAATTCAAATTTTTTAGGTTAGAATTCAAATTTTTTAGGTTAAGTTCATTTTTTAGGTTAGAATTCATATTTTTTAGGTTAGAATTCAAATTTTTGAGGTTAGAATTCAAATTTTTTAGGTTAAGTTCATTTTTTAGGTTAGAATTCATATTTTTTAGGTTAGAATTTAAATTTTTTAGGTTAGAATTCAAATTTTTGAGGTTAAGTTCAATTTTTAGGTTAGAATTCAAATTTTTGAGGTTAAGTTCATTTTTAGGTTAGAATTTAAATTTTTTAGGTTAGAATTTAAATTTTTTAGGTTAAGTTCATTTTTTAGGTTAGAATTCATATTTTTTAGGTTAGAATTTAAATTTTTTAGGTTAGAATTCAAATTTTTGAGGTTAAGTTCAATTTTTAGGTTAGAATTCAAATTTTTGAGGTTAGAATTCAAATTTTTGAGTTTTGGGATTCAAGACTCCATTCTGATGGGGAATTTTTGTTATTTTTGACTGCAATTTTTGTGAATAAAATTCAAATCCTTCTAAAAGTTAAATTTAAATTTTTTGTACAATTTCCAGCTTGAAATAATTAAAAATCCAGTTTACTATTTTTTTTGCATAAAAACTGGTCATTTTTCAATTTTTTTAAAAACAAATCTTAATTTAATCTTCAAATTTCTACTTTCTAGGGGTGTAAAAATCCACAAACCCCTAATTTTCATATTAAAATCCACATAATCGCGCTAAACTCCCCACATACTCCAAAAAACTGATTAAAACACGTTTCAATTTGCCTCATTTTTTTCACTTTTCTTTGTTCGTATTCTCCACATTAAGTTTTTATACTTTTTATCTTTCATTATTCCACATCTCCAAGAACTCGTTCGTTCTTACTTTTATTCAACTTTCTTTGTTTTCTTTGTCTTTTCTCTCTCTCTCTTCGCCTTACTCTTCATCATTATTTGATTCTTTTATTGATATTGACTTTATTGGATGCACAGCCACTTTAAATGAGTGTAGAAAGGGAGAAAGAGAAGCGAAATCAATTTTAACTTTTTTTTTTCTTTGTGTTTTTTTTGTTTGTTGGTTCACACAAAAATGATTTTTTTTCTCACCCTTCACTTAACAGTTTTATTCTAGTTTTGTAGCTCTTTTTGTTCTTTAAATGGTTCTAACCGTGTTTCTTTTGTGGATAGTTCCGTTTTTGTGCCTTTTTTATGGCATTTAAATTTTTTTCAATTTATGGGATTTTTTGGATGTTATTAGAATTTGAAATAGGGATTAGGGGTGTAGGGGATATAAATTGGATATTTTGACCTGATTCCAAGTCAAAAGTGATCAAAAACATGACCAGGGGTCTGTTTCAAGGTAGGATATACCCTAGGGTACCCTAGGAGGGTAGGACGTAAAATGTGGTAAAGTACCCCATGTACCCTTATAAACTGACCCCAAAGTTCAAAGTATACTCTGTTTTAGCTGACTAGACCAAAATTAAATATAGTTGACCTAACTCGACTCTGAACTAGACTAAGTCAGGGGCGTAGCCAGGAGGGTCTGCCCCCAAAAAAAGTTTTGAACCGCAGCGAGAGCACGGCTGAAAATTTTTAGGGGGGTGCCCAGACCCTCCTGGACTAAGTTGAAGTCAAAACTTTATAATTCCAGCAAAAATACTCAAAAATTCAACAAAAAAACTCCCAAAATTCATTCCCAATAAGCTTCTCCGGAAATTCCAACAACATCCAACTCTAAAAGATATTCAAGAAACTGCCAATAAAACAAAAATCAATTTCAATTCTTTTATGGAAACTAAATTTCATTTCGTGCGACCTTCGATCCGTAGCTTAATTTTGTCGATGTTTTTTTTCAGCTTTTGTTCTTATCAATTATTTAATTTATTATTTTTTTTGCAAACACGATTTCTTTGTCAGTTGTTTACTTTGTTTTCTTGAATTAAAGATAAAAAGAGCTCTTTTGTTGTAATGATTGATTTTGTGAGTGTGAGTCAGGATTTTTGTGACTATCGGTCATCAATTTTGAGAATTCTACAGCCATAAATTGAAATAAATCAGCAAACAGTTTCTGAATGTGTCATTGTCAGGTCATCTTTAATTTCTTTCCAGTCACTCAATTTCCGCAAGTATAATACATCATTCCAATAATATTACACCACATCAATGACATCACAAGTCTCAAAATCACCTGCAAAAATCCAAACATTTCCCTCAATTCCAGCTGCTCTTACTCAGCATTCTGTCAAACTTCATTTCCATTATTAATTTTTTCTTTAGATCTAAAAATATTTTCCAGCTCACTAGAACCCGAGCAAAGTTTAATATTTAACGTAATCTAAAACATGAAAAATCCATTCTCAATTTCACGTTATTTCCTCGATAATTGACAACTAATGTCAATAACTGTGACAATTTCCAGGTTATGAGACAGTATTTGCTGTCGCTGGTTGTGATCTGAGTGGCTTTGTGAATTTAAATAAATAACTGGGGGGTTAGGGAGGGGTTTGAGGATACTGAGTGATATTTTTGGAAACTTGTATTTTGATTGATTTTTTAGAACAGAATCGACTTGATTGCTAGTTCTTTCAGAAGCTTAACATATCTGATCCCACATCAGCCCCTTAAAGGATCTTAAAGACCCCCTCAATAGACCCCAAGACCCCCTTGGATGATTGTCTAGACAACAAATGAGGCTGCCTTACAAATCGTGCTCCAATACCATAAAATTCTAGAAAATCTCAGCAGCAATCAAGCCCACCTGACGCAAGTGCATAAAAATTTCATTCTAAAAAACCAGATTTTCCTTATAAGCACAAAAAAATCTATGCAAATTCACCTCGAAACATGAACAACAAATAAATAAAGCGATAAAAAAATTGTTGTTAAATAATCAGCGTATAATTGATGCATGAAAATTTGTACATTTAGCTATTTATTGACCTGTCATAATGAAGCAATTGTTTTACTGGCTTGAGAATTGAATTGTTAGTGCTGCTCATTTCCATTCTATTTGGTTGGAAAATTTCTCACGATTATTCAAAATATTTTGAAGTTGAAAAAAAATGTTGTTTTGATGGGGTTATTTTGGACTTGATCGGAAGACTGGAGTTGATGGGTTTTTTCGTTAATTTTTAAGAATTTTTTTTGTTAATTTTAAGAATTATTTGCGAATTTTCAAAGATTTTTTTTGTGAAATTTCAGAAAACATTTGTTGGAGCTTTAAAAAAATTTCAATTGAATTTTTTACATTTTTATAGTTTTATAAATTTTTATAATTTTTTAAAATTTTAATGTTTTTAAATATTTAGAATTTTTAATATTTCATTAATTTTTTTTTTAAATTTTTAGAATTTCTAGATTTTTAAATTTTCATAATTTTTATAATTTTTTAAATTTCTAGAATTTTTTTAAATATTTAAATTTTTTTAGATTTTTAGAATTTTTTCAATTTAGCTAATCTAATCCCATTCAGTCCCAAATCCACAAATCAAACTCCAAAGATATCGTTCATTAACCTGTCTGAACTTGTCTCAAACTCAATATTTATTTTTTTGGGACAATCTCATTTCATTCTATTTTTATCAAAAAAAATATCATAGATAACGTCAAATCCAAACTCAATAGATATCACGAACACAAAAGTGGTTCATTTTACTCAAACTGTTCTCATGTCATCACCCTCAATTCTAAGCTCATTTTTTGTTAATTTCCAGACAGACAGAAAAAAAGAGATTTGTTCAATCTGTGAAATATTTGAGTAAACACAATAAGGTGGATTTTTGTGGTATTTGTAAATAAATTGAGAAGACTTTTACAGAAGAAAATTGGAAAAAATACTAAAAAACACTAAAATTAAAGGAAAGTTTTTAAAAATTCAAAAACCAAAGTTTTGCTTACAATTTTCAAGTTTTACAATTTTTTAAGTTCATAACTCCAACAACCCCCATCAAACTGACACTAATCTATTTTCTGACAAGACTCCAAACTCAAATCCATCATTAACAACTTAAAAAACTGATGATTAATTGAAAATTTGCACTCAAAAAACTTTTTCATCTCATCCATTGACACTTGTCAGCTCCCAGAAGCTCCCTCAAAGTTTCATTGACGTCAACACTAAAAATAAAACTTTTTCCATCCACCCAGCATCATCATTTTATTTGTTTACTGCCAATTGTGCAGCTCACGAGAAGTTGAAAGTTCAATGGAAGTGCTTAAACTCCAGAAAAAAATAAAATTTTGGCTCTCAAGAACAACGAACGAAATATTTTTAGATTCAATGACTTTTTTTTCTAGCTCGTGCAAGTTTCGACATGAAAATCTTTTCTTACTTCTTGGTTAAATATCATAAATTACACACTTGCTATCTCAAGTCATCCATTCAGGCGTTTGGATGGCTTGATGGCTGATCGATTGGTTTTATTTGTTCATAAAGTGAGTAAGTATTGAGGAGTGAGAGGTAAGGTTGACTGTGGTGGTGTGAAAACTTAGGAGAGATTGAGGTTATGTGCAATTTTTGGGGTAGGAGCTTCATTTTGACAAAATTGTAGAAATTCACCATATTCACCTAATTCACCTAATTCACCATATTCACCAAATTCACCAAATTCACCAAATTCACCATAATTTACAAATTAATCAAAAATTTACCAAAAGTCACCACAAAATGAAAGAAATTCACCTTAGTTTGTTACAAATTCACCACAGTTTGTGACAAATTCACCACAGTTTGTGACAAATTCACCACAGTTTGTGACAAATTCACCACAGTTTGTGACAAATTCACCAATATTCATGACAAACTACCGAAATTATCAAAAGCTCACCACAAATCAATTGAAGTTCACCAAGTTCATTAAAATTCACTAAAATTCGGAATATTCTCCAAAAAAAGTCCCTAAAATCAAGCTTGCACTCCTGAATCTTAATTTCAAACTGCACAAAAGCAACAATAGAATAGCAGGCCGTGCATAAATTACCAATTCAACTTGAAAATTCCCATAATTTACTTCAATTCCTTCCCAATCGACCCGATGATGTCATTTTCCAACTCATAAATTCCACAGCATATCCAATTCAAATGCAAAAGCCACACAATTAAATCCACAACAAAAAATATTGCATGAAACTTTATTAATCATCAACAAATCCAAGACCTTTCATCCATTCAGTCCAGAAAATTTTAAAAAATTCTTTGAAACTTCAGACAACAAAAACTAAAAGAACTTCTCTCAGTGAGTCACTGAGCTGTGCTTCTTATTCTTAATTCTTCTTTTTGTTTCCTCTCACGATTATTCGTAACATTCATCTTTCGAGAGCTACTCGATGACTCACACACCTGTTAATGGCTCATACTCATTTGACTAAAAACCTGCTTGATTTGATTATTTTTACGTTTTTTTTCTTTTCTTTTCTTCTGTTTTTTGAGATTGCTTTTTTTAAATGGAAAGATAATGAGGCATGTGCGGTTATTATTGTTGTTGTTATGACTGAGTATGAGAAATGTGATCTGGGGGGATTTAATTGACTTTCGCGAGTTTGTTTAATTTTGAATGAGATTTTGAGACATTTTCAGACTCAATAGGAATCATGTTTGGGCAAAAGCCGATAATATGCATGATTTTGCATCCTAAACCACAATAACTCCCTCATTTACACCCCAAACTCAATCCCCATTGGCATTCAATTATTTTTCCAATCATCAAATCCACACGAATCTCAAATCTATTTCCACAAGTCCATCTTCATCTTCTTCATCAATTCTATTTTAAACTTGCAAACGATAGAGAGACAAAAGACCAATGATATTAATAATTATTACTGCTGAGATCCATGACATTGAGTTTGAATATCAATAACTTCAAGGTTCTTGTGCTTCTTGTCGATTTGTTAAATAAAACTTTTAATTATGCTGAACGGTTTACTTTGAATTTTTTTTTATTTTTGCTGTCGTTTAGCATTGAATGGACTTTTTTGGACTACTGCAGATTTTTTTTGTGGTTTTTGGGGAATTTTTTGTTTGATATCAACCAAACCAAGGTTGATAAGGAATTGTTTGGAAATTATGTAACGCTGGAAGGGGGGGGGGGGGGGTTCTAAGGTCTCTTCATTAGTAAGCTTCATACAAAAATTTTCTAATCTTCTTTCAATATTCGTTATAAGCATGTGTGAGTGGTTAAAATATTGTTATTGAAAAAAAATAAAATTTGGAAGAATTTTGCACAAAAATATATTTTAAAATAGAAAATCACAAAAAACCTTAAAAAAATACAAAAATTGATAAAAACTCAATAAAATTGAAAACCAGACAAAAAATCATAAAATTATTCAATATTTTTACATAACACAGATTATTAATCTGTCACCTAAAACCACCAAAAAATTAATCTCTCATTTTGTATTTACATAAATCTCTTTTCTTTTTCAAAACCAGTCAAAAAAATATTTTTTGGGGCGCGCTCGTTTTAAATTTCCGCAAATATTTGTATATTCATCATAAATAGGCTGACTAAATATTTTTTAGAAAATAAAGACAATTCAATTTCATTTTTTTAATTAAATGTTTATGACTTGTCTTTTTGGCATGAGTTGTGGCTAGGATGACCATCTGGTGGGGTTATTTTTGGAGGAATAGTAGGGTTACCAGACATTTTCAAGAAAAATAGAGGACACCCTCCAAGTCGACTAGTTTTATTCGTTTTCTGGACGAATTAGAAAATTACAAATCTTTTTTATTTTTGAAAAATGAAAAAAATAGAGGACAGTCCTCTGAAAAATCAAGTATGTGGTCAGATAAAGAAATGGGCGCTTTTTCAGATCTTAAAGACTGGCTTTCCATCGAATTTTGACAGAAAATCATGAAAAATGTACTGGGAGCAGTTCCTAGGATTATGTATCCTAAAGTAAGGTGTCCTAAGTTACTCTAGGATATCCTAGGGGTACCTCATCTATCCTACCCTAAAGTATTCCACATACCCCACACTAATCCACCCTAGATGGAGGGTAGTGTACCCCGGTTAGCCCTAGGAACCAGTCCCTCTCATGTCTTGCTTTTTTCTCCAATTTCGATGGAAAGTCAGTCTTTAAAACCTAAAAACAGAGCCAAATCCTCAAAAAAAATCAACCAGATGGTCACCCTACCCACAGTTCATGCCAAAAAGACAAGTCATAAGAAATGAATGAAGATTATCAATGCCACTCAAGGTCCGATGTATGAATTTGTATAATTAGCTTAAATGTTGTCGCTGTTATGAAGACAAAGAGTCAGAGGTTAGTATGTGAATTGAGATAGGAAATGAGAGAGAAATTTATGTTTTTTTTTTCGAAGTGACGTTTGGATTCTTCGAGGTTCGGGTCAATGAATTTTAGTGATTAAATTTGAATTTTTGAATATTTTTGAATTAAAAATTCAATTTTTCAGAACAAATCCAAAAATTGATAAAAAAGTGAAAATATAATTTCTCCACTCAATCAACTCACGCTCTATCCGAACGTAAAACATGATCCATTAAGAAATTAATAGCAGTAATAAATAATCCAATGGTTACATTTGCATACAGAACATTCTGAATTGGGTACGAATAAATGAGTTACATTTTCAGTCTATTAAGCTTGCGGTACAAAATGATAAAATTAATTTTATAGTAAAGAAGAATCACCAAAAAATTAGTACTGAATATTTTTTTTTATTCTCTTGAACATGAAGTCTGTCAAGCGTTGAGGAGAAATGGGAATTGAATTGGAGTGATTTTTGGGGTTATTGAGCTAGAAATGATTTTGGTGAAATGTTTGAAATATTGATAGAATTTAAAATGGTTCAAAATTTGTAACTAGAGTCTCTTAAGCTTCTGTGGGGTGTGAGAGGGTCCTATCCCATCTGAACCCCCTGTCTAGACCCTATCACCCACAAATCAACCATTTTTCAATGTCATCTTACTCAAAATCATGTTCGTTTCAATATTGCACAGCCCTTTACATGATTCATTACAATTACAGTACAAAAATGATATAATCTTCAGCCTTAACATCCAGAAAACATGTAATCATCAACCTTCCTCAGAAAATTACACAGTTTATATTTATATTATTTATTTTTTGTGTCTTCACTGCAGTTGATTATGGGTTCATTACTGGTAATGCTTTTCATTAGTTCCACCTGGTAGAATTACGTGTTTCTTTTGAAATTCTTAGAAGTTCGACTCATAACCAACATTTTTTATGATACAACTGAGAGCAAGTGACAATTTTGAGCATATTCCAACAATATCAAAACCACATCTGACCCCCAGACACAATTTGAATTTACTAAAGCAGCCAGAACAGCAAGTGGAAAAATTTAATTATTTCCAATTAAATTCTGCAAGCTCACAACATTCCGCGCGTAAATAACTTTCCAAATAACTACACATATGATCTCATATTCGATGTGTCATAAATTCTATTTTACTGTTTATTCCCTTCAATTTACCGAAACATTTGCATTATTATGAACTCAAAAAATATATTTTATTCAACTGAATCGTATAGAATAATGAACGCTAATCATGGAACATTAATGGAACAAATTTTGAAAATTTTTATGAGTTAATTTAGATTCGGGTGAATTCAAATGAATTGTATTATGATTAAGAAGTTTTTTTGGAGAGTTTTTTGTTATTGTATTAAGTTTTTGGGAATTATAGTGACATATGAAACGAAAGGAACTAGTTTTTGGTCTGAGATGACCAAATTAAACTTAATTTAATTCAAACCGAGATGACAAAATTCAACTCAATGCAAGGTAACCAAATTCAGCTTGAACCGAGATGACAAAATTCAGCTCAACCTGAGATAATCAAACTAAGCTCAACCTGAGATGATCAAATTCAGCTCGACCTGAGATGATCAAATTCAGCTCGACCTGAGATAATCAAATTCAGCTCAACCTAAGATAATCAAACTCAGCTCAACCTGAGATGACCAAATTCAGCTCAACCTGAGAAGACCAAATTCAGTTCGACCTGAGATGATCAAATTCAGCTCAACCTGAGATGATCAAACTCAGCTCGACCTGAGATGACCAAATTCAGCTCAACCTGAGATGACCAAATTCAGCTCAACCTGAGATGACCAAATTCAGCTCAACCCAAGAAGACCAAATTAAGCTCGACCCGAGATGACCAAATTTTCTAAAAAGACTAAATCATTAAATCCAGTCCAAAACCAATAAATTTCAATATCAACACCCCCAAATAATCATCAGTCACAAGTGGATGCCGCAAAGCTTTTCCGAAAACACAACACAACCAATTGTCAACCCCATCCATCAATTTATCTTGATCCACAAGCATTAAGTGAAAATCCACTGCCGAGAGAATCAAAACCACATCGAACAACTTAGTTCCAGAAGATTAAATAAAACAACAAAATTTTCACCATAAAATGAGGAGAAAAGAACCGAAAAAAATCAACACACATGCCTCATTTAATGCAGCAGCACAGCACGTAAAACACATTCTAGTTTTTTTTTAAATTTTGTATTTTTATTTAAAATCCATCAAAAGTCTCGTCATGAGCCATAAATTTCCAAACTGGACAGACAATTCCGTTTCACTCTATTTCAGTCTTTTGTTTCTCATCTGACTCTTTAGCTACTGCCATATGAATGAGCTACTGTCACCGTCATTAACTTAATTCTTAATTCTAAACAGAGCAACGCTGTGAGTTGAATGGAAATTGGACAAAAGCATAAAGAACTCAGCTGAGTCTTGATTGTGTGCGTGCATTTTGCTAAATAACTTTCAATTAATGTAATTGATTTTGTGTGAGTGTTGTTGACTCTCACTCGGCTATGTGTTATTAGCGTGTTTTGTGATGGTGATAAGAACGGAATTAATGAGGGTTGTTGGAGGAATAAAAGGGAATTTTCTGGCAATTTCACCTTTGTGGCTGGGTGAGAACATGTCAAGTAATAAGATTCTTGAAAAAAAAGCATAGTTTGAAGGGTTTGAATGAATTCTAATTGACCCTTTAGGTATTATTAGGTACCTAGACTGTTAAAGTAGCTCTTAAACAGCTAAACGTAAATACTGAAAGGAATTATATTCAATTGATTTAATTAGGTTGTCACATACAGTGACAAGTCATCAACAAACAGGATAAAGTGACGTAAAACAGAAAATTACTAAGGAAGGATTGAATCAGAACTAAATTAATTTTTGACATCAAAAAAATATTTTCTATAAAAAATTACTAAAAAACCCCAAAATAGTAAAATTTACGACCAACTTAAAATATTTTTGCCAGATTTAACATAAATTTTTACACACATTTTTGATGATTTTTCTTTTGTTTCTCACTTCATGGTAAACAATTTTTATTGGTTCAAATACCTTGTGTTTTGAGAAATTCCTTTCAAGTCCCAACAAAACATAAATTTTCAACTTGTTTGACATTCACTCTTTGGTTTGTTATTTTTTCTCTCCTGTGGGTAATTGTTTCTAATTATATATCTTTGTTTGTTTTATTTTTAATTTTTTTTAATTTTTTCAATTTATTTTCAATTTTTTTCAATTTTTAACTTTTAAACTTTTTAAAATTTCAAAATTTAAAATCCCTAAAATTTAAAAAAGTTCAAATCTAGAGTTTTTAAATCTTCAAAATATGAAATTTTTAATCTTCAATTTAAAAACTAATTATCAATTTGTACATTTCTTAGATTTTTTCATTTCTATCTAAACTTAGAATGTTTATAAACTGTGTTAAATTTTTGAATTTTTTGAATATCAAAAATTTAAAACCCAAATCAGTAAAAATATTCCAAAATCACAAAAAATCATATTTTTTATACAAAAATTCAACTTTTGAAGCTATTTTTAATTTTAATTTTTCCACATATAAATCCACATTCATTGTCACTAGCTCAAGACAACATGTAAGCAGGAACTGCCCACTTGAGAACTCAATAACAAAACTATCGATTTTTTCCATAATTTTTATGTCACAGTAAAATGCGTTATCGTTGCTCACTAGCTCATTTATCTCCACTTATATTTAGAATTAAATTTAGAAAATATGACATCGTCCAATTGACCCAATCAGCCGATCTCATAAAATCGACAATTTATGCAGCGCTAAATGATTGGAATTTCACAACACTTACTTTTAATTTTTTATTAATTTATTTTATTTTTTTTATTTTTATTTGGCACTAAAAATTTGTTTTTATTTCGTAAAAATTTTTCACATTCATCTTTTTTATTTTCAATTTGGGATTACAGTTTTGCATGGAATGTACAAAATTAACTCAAGTTATGCATTATTCACTCAGTAATTTCACAAAAAATCCCTTTTTTGTTATTTTTTTCTTCACTTCTCCCGTCTACGTCCCTCTCCTCTTTTTTTCTATACAGCAAATTTTTTTTTCTCCTTTTAACTTTTTATTTTTTGCAAATTTTAACGATGTAAATTAATTTTAGCGCGATGTGCGATGACGCTCAGCACTCGAACGCGACTTATCTACATTTTTGCGATAAAATTGTGAGAAAATTTATTGAATTTACCACTCAAAATTCATAAATTAAAATCTTTTTTCGTGGATTGAAAAAAAAGTTTTTCTCTCCTTCTTTTCTTTCTTCTTTCTGAATCGAAATCTTTTTATTCTCTGTGAGACGGGCGACTGGCCGTAGCTTTGTGCCCTGCGTATGCTCATTTTGCTCTTTGTTTTGGGTTGGATTCGTTTGAATTTTGAATAAATACGTTACAGTTAAAAATAGTTACAGAGAATGACTTTGAGTTATGATATGACAACTTTAGCTGCCAAGTGGACATTTTTGGGTAAAATTAACCGTAATTTAGGTATTTCTGGGGCTAGTTTCTAGGTTAACCTACCTCCTAGGGTACCCTAGGTGGATACTCTATTGTAGAGTGAGTGGTTACCCTAGGATACACTAGGTCACCCCCCCCATCCAAGGGTATACCACCCATCTTACCCTAGGGTACTCTAAGTTGAAGGTGGTACCCCGGGTAGTCCCAAAAACCGATTTAAAAACGTCTTCCAAATTTGATAAAATCACTCAATGCAGTCATTATTGGCATAGACCCAAACGTATTTTACTGATTGTCTTAACATATTCTTACTTATAATATTCTGAAAGAAAAATTCAAAAAAATGAAATAAATTTTAATATCAATTTTTATTTACATAAATTATTAAATTGAATTTAAAAAAATTAGAGAAAAAAATATTCACATGAAAATGGCAATAATGATCAATAAATGTTAATAGAGACATAAAAAAGTTAAGTTAAATGAGATTAAATTCAGAGATTATAGATGTGAGAAAACATAAAAAAATTACAGGATTTAGAATTTTTAAAGAAAGAATCAGAATTTCATGATGTGCATTACGTTATTTAATTTAAAAAAATTCTTTGGCTTTTCAATTCATTTCTTTACATAAGCGTTCATATTTTCATTGTAATTATCGTTAGATGGTTTGGATGTCAATTAATTTGGGGTGTCAAGACTGAAATTTTGAATTTAAAATGACAATGTTTGTCAAAACTGATCAAATGGACATCCAAAAGATATTTTGGTAGATTTCTTAGCTTTTAGGCAAGATTTGAGTCATTAATCTGCAAATCATTCATCTCAGAATTCAATCTGACCCCCAAAATCTACAAAACTAAAAATTAAATTTTTTCATTTTTTTACCACAAAAAATTTCTTTTTCACAAAAATGATTTTTTACCACAAAAGTTCCTCACAAAATTTTATTCTACACACAAAACTACTTAAAATTCTCAACCATTTTTGTGATTTTAGCCCACACTCGTCGTCCTTTTGGATCTGTCTCAAATAAGCTCCTGATCATGAAGACTTGAAGGAAGCCAACACACAACATTGTGACTATAATTATTACACTAAATAGATTGACTCGATCGCAGTTTAATTCAGCGATGTTTCGATCTCGAGCCTCAAAGCTCCTCAATAAATCTTGAAGTTGTCGTGCTTTTGTGATTTTTGACCTCACATTGTGAATGATGTCTTGAATATCCTGAACTTTCATCTCATAAAATTCCTCTGGTGAGAGTCCTTCCATTTCAGAAATGATGTCATTGTCTTCACCCTGATTATTTGGATCCTCAATTATGAGCTCAAAGAAGACTGTTTTTGAGTTAAAATGACTGATTGTGTTGTCAAAACAGAATTGATAATCGCCACCTGAATGTGGCTTGTCCATTCGATAAATATTGTCAGATTTCTTGAAGTCAGCGTGGAGGACTCGACCGTTTGATGTGACGTCAAAATTGATGTCGAGGTCACCTTGACCACCGTCGATTACCTAAAATTAAGAGATAAAGTTGGTCAAGATTTGTGTTTAAAATTGGATCAGAATTCGAAATGATCCAAAATATCATTGAATTTTGAAATAATTGATCTCATACAGCTACATGTATCCTAGACACATTCTGTATTTTTTGTAATTTTTTTTCAAATGAGTTTGCACATTATTGGGTGTTCACACCTTGACAGTGCATCTTGGACTCAGAATATTCTTTAAATTCAAAAGAAGGCATTTATGATTCTAAATTCATGGAACTACCCCTGTTTAGGGGTGCTTAGGATCAACCCCATGGGGGTTTTCCCATACATAAAAAAATTTCATTTTGATACGCCCCTTGCCCCTGTTCCTTCATATTATGAACGTACTATTTTTAAAAACAGCTACATTGTAGCTACACAAGTGTGACTTTACTAATCATAAATTATCCCATTAAATATTTTGAATACTAACAAAATTTTACAATGTTTTAAAATTTGGTAATGAAAAAAGGGAACAGAAGTTTTTTTGGTGATAACAAGGTGAATGTAATTATAATTTTTTAATACATTGTGTTTACTGATATTTACTGCTTTTATGGTCGAAACTGTGTATATTTAAATAATTTTTTTATTGAAAGAATTTACAAATAATGAATTTAATGATCAGAAGATCAAAAAAGTACCAAACGACCCAATTTTCTAGCTTTATGACCGATGTTTATGCCTTTATCTAAGTTGCTCAGCATGTTTGGTCATTTCAAGGACCACCTTGTGTGGTCTCTATCTTTTAATCAACTCTTATTATACTCGAATATGACCAAAAACTGACAAGAACTAAAAAATATCTTCAATTTAGCTACCCAGTTAACTGTTCAACTGTTTAGTACAGTTCTACTCAAACTATGCTCCGTGGCACGCTAGTGTGTTGCCTAAACCTTCAGTTGTGTTGCAAAAAGTATAAAAATTCACTCTTAATAAGAGGTTTAGTGTGTCGCACTCGAAAAATATTGAGAAGCCTGTTGAACAACCTTTGAAAATTGATTAATCAAACTTTATACAAAATCTCTCGTAAACATGATCAAAAAACTTATTCTCAACATGGGGGTGGAATGAACATTTCCAAGAAAATGTTTTATTATTTTCGGATGCTGTTTCGTACTCAAATTTGCTTTATTGCGTTTTACTGTACTTAATCTAAATTTTGTATTAAAATGTATGCAGCTTGAGAGGTACTTTTGATTACTTTTCAGTATTTTAGTGATAACAGCTCATGAACATGCATACGATGTCAATTTTTATACGTTAATCTGATTAATTGATTCGTTGGATGATTCAGTGATTTTTAAATGAACACGACTTAACTAAAAATTCCTCAAATTTTACCCAAAAACCCAGTATACCCACAACCCTACACATATACAGCTATGTCCTCACCTGATACTCCATATCAATGATATGATTGGCAGGAACGCGCTCAAAGAAGCACTCTTTCTCCTTTGCATTAACAATAATTGTCATTTCACGGTCCAAGCAGTGTCCATCCTTAAATTCTAATGATATGACTGTCAAAATGGCTATCACAATTCCAAATTTCATTTTTCTGTGACTTAATTGCGAGGAAGTTGAGGCAGGAAGAAAATTTTTTTACTAAAATAATAAAGAAAAAAAATTCTTTTTATCGTCGGTGAATTTATATAAAAATAGATGCGGATGAATTTGTGAGGTTCTGTAATTCTCAGGGGGTTGATTGTTGTTGGAACTAATGAAAAAGTATTGGATTTACCTGAAATTCTTGTTGTCAGTTGGAAAGTTGAATGAAAAAGTTTTCAAAATTCTTCAAAATTTATTTTTGTACTGAAATTTTTTTCAAAGCCTTCTTAGATTTGAAAATTTTCTCATCAAAACACCGGCAAACTTTGATCAATCCACATCAATTCCCCCTCTTCAGGGCCAACAAACTTTCTGCGTCACCAGAAAATTGAAACGAGTGAAAAAGATTCAGTCAGTCACCTAATTTTTCCACTTCATTCATTAACATTAATTTAAAAATAAATTAAATTATCGAAAAGAAATGACTTTGTATCATTTTGGAAATGTTGCTGCACTTGCTGTACTGCCGATTTACTTCCTGTATAAATTTAGTGGACTGTGAGTATTGGGGATTGGATTTGAGGGACATTATTGAAGATAATTGGGTTTTTTGGGTCATGTTCTGAGTGGATTTTGGGGTTTAGTGTTTATTTTTAATGATGAGGCTTCTGGATCTGCATTCCATGGATCAGGATCATTAACTCCTCTAAATTATGATCCTGTCGACCAAATTCAAAATTTCTAACATTCAATCTTCAATTTTAGAGCCGAATATGGAGCATACAAGTGCTTTCAAGCTGGTGGCACCTACATGTTTACACAACTATGCAAAATGTTGATACTAACATTCTTCCCAGAGACTATCAACTCAGATCCAACTGGATTTAATTTTATTGGGGTAAGTAATTGGATATGGAACATCAGTTTAGGATCTGAGATCTTGTTTGCTTTATTTGATCCTGTTAATACAAATTTTTAATTTTTCATTCCAGGAATGCCTTCGTTGCTCAGCTGACCTCCTAGACTTCATCGGTCTAACCTTCGTCCTCTCAAAAATACCCGGTAAAGGACACAGTAAGCTCCTCACAGCAGCTGTCGGTTGGTCAACAGCAGAAATTATCCTCTCAAAAGGATTGACCCTCTGGAGAGCTCGTGGTGCTGAATTCTCATGGATCTACACTCAAAAATCTCTTGAATCAAACATCCTTCTCGTCATCACAATTGCAGTCACAACACTTCTCTGGCTCTGGTCTAGACATGATCTCAATAAGAAAATGATGCCATTTGTTACATTTTTGTTGTTCGCCATTGCCTTTCGTAATGTGTGGCTTGATGGAATTTTATATGCCATGAGTTTGGGACCGTGGTCAGCTCTTATTGCTAAGGGATTAGTTGCAATATTTGGATTTGGATTGCCAACACTTTATTTGTATTCTAGTATGGCGCAGTCAATTGGGATTTAAGGGGTGGAAAGTTGATCAAATTTAAATAGGAATTAGGTAGAGAATTATTTTGGAAGTAAATTGGGAGATTCTGATGTAAATTCTTTTGGGGATTTTTGAGCATTTTTGAAGGCTTTTGACTGATAAATTTTACATCCTGAAATGGCAACTTTTGATTAAAGATCAGCAGAAACTCAAACAATTCAACACAAATTCCCAAAATTTTTATTACTACGTATTATTTAAGTATAAAAAAATTTAATAAAAAAGACCAACAGAATTGTATGAAAATATGAATATTTTGCTCTTAAACCCGTTTTTGTCACTATGACTCTCTTTGATGTTCTATAATCAATCATTTCATCACTACAGCTTAGCTTTACCTTCCAATATCAACACCCCATCATCAATCAAGCCATTCATCTCCTCTTTCCCTACCCCAACCTCGTTCATGACCTCAAGAGCCATCTCAACATAATCTCTGGTCTCTCCAACTCCATATTGCGATGTTGCTGGTGTTCTACTCAATTTTGGTGCTGGATTAGGCACAACTGGATCACTTTCATCAGTCTTTTGTCTAAAAACATCTCTGTCCTTGTTGTGTGGATGATTTGGAGCTTCTTTCCAGTCAAGAACTGGAGTGACGCAGGCATCGATTCCATCGAAAATCTTGCACCATTCGGATTGTGTTTTAGATTTGAAAATGTTTGTAAAAAGTTTTTTGGATTCTTCAAAATTTGCAAAATGAGGAGCTTGTTCCTCAGTTAATTCAAGTCCTTGTAACAATAAAGCATAAAATTGAGGCTCAAGGGCACCGACAGCCATAAATTTACCATCCTTCGTCTCATAAGTTTCATAAAAATGAGAACCACCATCTAGAATGTTTTCACCCCTTGGATTTCCCCAAATTGGAAGGTTTCGAGACCTGAACATCCAACTTGCCACATAAGCGCTTCCCTCGACCATAGCTGAGTCAACAATTTGACCTTTTCCAGATCTTGCTCGTTCCAAAAGTGCTGTGCATATTCCAAAAGCACAAAGGAGTCCACCGCCTGCAAAATCAGCTGCAAAATTGACCGGTGCGTATGGATTCTCTCCTTTCCGTCCAAACATGCTCAAAACACCGGAGGTTGCAATATAATTAATGTCATGTCCTGCACGTTTGCCATAAATTCCACGACCATCAGCACCGTAGCCAGTTAAACGAGCATAAATGAGCCTTGGATTGTCTTTAAGTAGAACTTCTGGTCCAAGACCAAGTTTCTCCATCACACCAGGTCTGAAAGGTTCAATAATGACGTCAGAGACTTTACAGATTTTTCTGACAATTTCAGTTGCTTTTGATTTTTTAAGGTCAAGTGCGATTGTTCGTTTGCCGCCTTTAAGGACATCAAAATCGGAATTGAGGGTCTGAAGAATTGAGATGAATTAGAATTTACTATGATATATTCCAGAATGGAATCTTACCTTGTCGATTCTCGTGACTTGAGCTCCAAAATCTGCTAGGATCATTCCACACATTGGAACCGGTGCCAATCCAGCCATTTCTATTACTTTTAATCCTTTCAGTGCCATGGTTTGATGAAGGATATTAATGGTTTAATGAAGATTAAATCTATTAATTTGCAAGTTTCAAGTCACACAAAATTCCACATTTAAGGTACAAAGTTGACTGTTTTGTGAGAGTTTTGATAAGTTTTGTGAATCAAAAAAAAAACAATTTCTGAATAAATTTATCAGCACTTGAACTTTGGACCTTTGAAAATATTTGTTTTTGTGTTTTTTGAGAGCTTTTTTTTGTATTAGTTTACCCAAAACTTGGTAAATTTCTGGAGCAACTTTGAATTGATATTCAAATTTTAATGATTTTTTCCATAAAGTCTCTTAATTTCAATCTTTTTGATACTTTTTAAGACCAAAACATATTTATGAAAAATTTGAAACTTTCTTCAATGTTTTTTGTTATTGTTTTCAGTGCTTAAAAGCAAACTGCTCAACCAATAGCTTCAAATACTCAATTGTTGAGTGATCCGGTGCAACATGAATGGAATGTTTTGTCAAATTCTCATCAAAAAATGTAAACTTTTGGGGATTGTTTGTGTTGAGCTAAAATGATTTTTGTATTTTTGGAAGTTCTGAATTTAATTCAGATATTGGGCATATAGCAGGTCAAGTATAATGTAAAAAGAACTTTCATCTACTCAATTGTAACTCTCTTATCATAACTGTCTTGTAAATGTATTAAAAACTAGTTCCAGGACTAGTTTGACGATGAAAGATCATATTTTGTAAGACATCTGCTAACACTCTAATGAATTCATTTCAATAATATGTCTAAATTATTAAATTTTGTTCAAAAAATGATTATTAAATTAAAAAATGATTATTGAGGAATTTATTATTTATTAAGATTTAAAAATATTTTTAAAAAATTGACCAACAGAAAAAAATTAAAATAAGTATCTTTTATTCTTTAACTTAATTTTTTACCCAAATTGAAACCAATTTTTTACTATAGCTTATACTTTAGTTCAGAAATTAGCACTCCTTCATCAAACAATCTCATCGTCTCCTCTTTCCCTACCCCAACCTCACCCATAACCTCAACAGCCATCTCAACATAATCTCTGGTCTCTCCAACTCCATATTGCGATGCTGCTGGTGTCCTACTCAATTTTGGTGCTGGATTAGGTACAACTGGATCACTTTCATCAGTCTTTTGTCTAAAAACATTTCTGTCTTTGTTGTGTGGATGATTTGGAGCTTCTTGCCAGTCAAGAACTGGAGTGACGCAGGCATCGATTCCATCAAATATTTTGCACCATTCGGATTGTGTTTTTGATTTGAAAATTTTAGTAAAAAGTTTCTTAGACTCTTCAAAATTTGCAAAATGAGGAGCTTGTTCTTCAGTTAATTCAAGTCCTTCCAGCAATAAAGCATAAAATTGAGGCTCAACGGCACCAACAGCCATAAATTTACCATCCTTCGTCTCATAAGTTTCATAAAAGTGAGAACCACCGTCAAGCATGTTATTACCCCTTGGATTTCCCCAAATTGGAAGAATTCTAGCTCTAAATATCCAACTAGCCACATAAGCACTTCCTTCAACCATAGCTGAATCCACAACTTGACCTTTTCCTGATTTTTCTCTTTCCAAAAGTGCTGCACAAATTCCAAAAGCACAAAGAAGTCCACCACCGGCGAAACCAGATGTAAAATTTATTGGTGCGTATGGATTTCCTTCTTTTCTTCCAAACATGCTCAACACTCCAGAAGTTGCGATGTAGTTGATGTCATGTCCTGCACGCTGAGTGTTTGAAGAGTCTGTTAATGAAAAACAGAACTATTAAAAAATGTCTGCATTAATGTGGTACACTTTCAGTCACTTTCAATAGATATGATTCAAGAAGGAAGTGAACTGCTCTTTAACCCTTTCATATGTTACAGACCGTTCAGACTTATATTTGTAAAATGTGCTAAAAACCAACCGAAAACACTTTTTCTATCTGAACCCTAAAACATGCTTACCATTAATTCCACGACCATCAGCACCGTAACCAGTTAAACGAGCATAAATGAGCCTTGGATTGTCTTTAAGCAGAACTTCTGGTCCAAGACCAATTTTTTCCATCACACCAAGACGGAAGGGATCGATAATGACGTCAGAGATCTTGCAGAGTTTCCTAACAATTTCTATTGCTTCTGGATTTTTCAGGTCAAGTGCGATTGTTCGTTTGCCACTTTGAAAAACGTCTTGACTTGAGATGAAGGTCTGGAACATTGAGGTGAATGGAAATTGTTATCATCTGCAAAATATCATCCTTAATGTGGCTTATATTGTAGCCTTACCTTGTCGATTCTCGTGACTTGAGCTCCAAAATCAGATAATATCATTCCACACATTGGAACTGGTGCCAATCCAGCCATTTCTATTACTTTTAATCCTTTTAATGCCATTTTTTGGTTTTATAAATAAAATTCAAGCTTTCATTGATTTTTTAGCTGTTAGCTATTTTAGGAGGTACAGAGATCAATTCTGTTATAAATTGAATAAGGATACAAATGTTTTTAAGTTGTTGGAACTTGATAAGCATAGCCACCTGCTCTGACTGATTCTTTTTATGTAGAATTAAATATTTTTATCGAATTTTTTTAATCGCATACAATTTTCGACTTCAGAGTCAAAGTTTACAATTTACACTCATGAAAAAAAAATTAAAATATTTTTCAATTTATATTGCAATTTTTTAAAATATTTTTAGGGGTCGTTCGCAAATTACGTCACGCAAAAAACGACTTTTTCGACCCCCCTAAAAAGAAAAATTTTGTATTTAGACTGTCACAAATTCTACTACCCCCCCTCCCCCCTAAAGCGTGACGTAATTTGCAAACGACCCCTTAGATTTGAATCTTAATAACTTTTTTGAAGTTAGAAAAAAAATATTTTTTAAAGTGGATTCCAAAAACATTTTATTAAAATAGTTTTATGAGTGTACTTACACAATTTCTGAATAAATTTATCGGCACTTGAACATAAGACATTCAAAAATATTTGTTAAATTCACATGTCAATATATTGTTTTGGTTCAGATTGAGATATTTCTTTTATGAATTGAAGATAGAAATTGAAATTTTGCATTATTTTCAATAAAAAAATTAGAAATTGAAGAATTTTTGTCTAGAAAATAGCAAAATACAATTCAGTTTAATTGTTTTTAACGTTTTTATTATTGTTTTAAATTTACAATGCTTCACATTATAATATTCAGTCAATAACTTCTCATTCTCAATTACTGAATAATCTCGAGCAATATAAATGGAATGTTTCGTCAGATTCTCTTTAAATAATCTCACATTAGCTGATCGTGAAATTAGTAAAATTGTAAAAAATTGAGAGTTTATTCCTTCAAGTGACAATTTCTAGTGCAATTAATTTTAAACTCTAGCTTAATTTATTCTAAGGGGTCATTCACTTATGACGTCTATGATTTAAGGGAGTCTGAGATTTTGTGACACTTTATATTAAAATTTTTTTTTGAAATTAAAATTTTGTGACAAGGGGGGAGGAGGGGACGTATAAACCCCATTTTTTGATGGAGAATTGAGGATAAATAAAGCGGAAATGATGAGAAAATTTTTTTAACTCGATTAAACTGCGTAAATTGGGAATCACATTGAATGAATAATGAGAACTATATTTAAATTCTTTTTCTTTCAATTTGCTAATGACTCATTTAAATAAAACGTCAAAAAAATATGCAGAATGTAAAAAAATAAATAAAACGTTTCCGTCAACTTTGGAATTCCCGAATTTTTTTAAACATTTATTTTTGATAAGTTTTTTAAAAAATATTTTTGTCTTCTAAAAGTTAAAAGATTCTCTTCAAAATTCTTTAGTAAAAATGTTGTTTACTAAAAAGTTGTTATCAATTATAATTTTACGTATTAAGAAAAAACTAGTTGTGAGAGAAGTGAAAAGATTTGATTAAGTGAAGAGAATTCAAAAAAATAATAAAAATAATATTTTTATTATTTTCGTTGATCATGTGTTTGTCACGTTTTAAACGAAATCAAAATGATCATTGATAATCGTACAACCTTTGTTACGCTAGAGGGGTGGGGGGTTGAACATTTATTACCCACAACCCCTCTCTTAATTAAGCCCCTGATACAAAGAGGAATAAACAATTTAAAAAATTCAATCTCATAAACTTCATGCTCAAAATCCAGTACTACTTGCAAATTCAATATTTATTACTCAAAGCATGTCATGAACTTCAAGTCAACAACTCTCAACAATTTCATTCATAAAATTCTCCACGTTCGCAGTGCTCTCAGTGCTTATCACGTTCTCTCGTTCTTTATAAATGAATTTCACCATAATAAAATGTTGCGATAAAAAAAGTCGTCGAAACGATCACAATTCAGTTGAAGATCAGACATAAGAGGAACAAAATAAAAGAAATTTTTTGATCTCAGTCATGGAAAATCGGGAAAAACGAATTTATGTAGGAAATTTAAGTAAAAACATTCGAGCATCAGATTTGTATGATCATTTCATAAAATGTGGCAAAATAAGTCAAATATTTTACAAAGAACCACCGTTTGCATTTATTGAGTTTGAAGATCCAGACAGTGCTGAGTTTGCTATAAAAACCTTAGACCTATCAGTCATAAATCATAGGAAAATTTTTGTTAAAGAATTTTTTCGAAAGAGTAAAAAAAGTGAAAGAAAATTAAAAGTGAGAAGTTATTGTGATGATGTTGAAGGAACTGAGTCGATTGACATGAAAAGTGAGTGTGAATTTTTTCAATTATGTAGAAAAGTATTAATGATGTGCATTTGACCTTTTGTGGATTGAATTTTGCATGGTTCATAAAATTGGTAGAATTTTGGAATTTTAACTGATTTTTGTGATTTTATGTTGATCTTACAAGAATAATGAATGGTCTGCATGGTGGTCACTCGGTTGCTAGGGTATATACTACAACAGGGGTTTCCCTAGAGGTTATACTAGGGTTACCAAAGGCCATACTCCTAAGGTCACCCCTAGGGATATTGTATACCCTTGGGTATGCCGAGCAACCAGCAGGCAGACCATTCATTATCATTCAAGCCAACCTGCCCCTGGGGTATCACAGGAGATCTATTATGTGTCAAATAGGCTAGAGTGGAACTGTCAAAATATTTGTGATCATTTTATTGATCTTATGCTACAAGATGCACTTTTAAGTCAAGAACCTACTTAATTTTACTACCAATTTAACTTTGTACAGTATTTTTAGATATTTATTCTCAAAATTCTCAGAATTCTTCACCAAACAGTATGACTATTGTGGACATAGCTCAATCACAAATGGATGTGGATCAAGTCACAAATGCTGCATGATAACAATCGAGAAACGTGATGTATTGTGAGTTTTTTTATTGTTTTTTTTAAATGTGTTATTCAAAAGATGAAGGCTGCATGGCTATCTGGTTGGTATCTTCAGAGGACTGAGCTCTTTTTATTTGTTCTTGCCTTTTCTATTTTTTTTTAAATTTTTGTTTACAACCGAGTGACTCAAAGTAGACAAAACTAGCGAAATGAAATACACGCGTATTTCACTTGTTTGTCCCAAGTGGCTTCTAAATGAAGTGACCATAAAATGATTGTCTTAAAGTGGTGAACCCAAAAAATTCATCATAAAAAAGTGATGAAAAAAGTATAATGTATAAACTAGTATCTGGTCACCCAAATTACAGGAAATACCAGAAAAAATTACTCTAGCTTAGATTCCTGATTATTGTGCCTACATTGTAAATATTAATACAATAATAATAATAAAAGATCATGGCGAAAATAGGTTGCATGGTATTATAATTTTTAATATTCATAAAATATTTTCCCATTTATGAGTAGAAAAATAATTTATGACTAATTAAGAAACAATAAAATTTCAAAATTATTGTAACTAGTCAATTTATTATTTTAATAACCAAATCAGCCACAATTTTTTGAAGTATTTTCAATTTTTTTTAAACAAATCTCACAATACTGATTTTTCATAACTTTTTCCAGATCATATGCAGAAAGTATATCCGAAAATTTATCAAATCTTGGAATTTCAAATGAAATTGATTACTTAGACTTAAATTCATCAAGAGATTCAATTCTACAGCGGCTGTTCATAGAAGGGTATTACTTTGCAATTTTTGTCAACGACTCGAATGTCAAGTGCCAAAGTTTTTCCATTTTCGTGAGTATTTTGTTGACTATTTAAGAATATTTTGAGAAAGTTATCCATAATTTTCTATTTCAGACCCTCCGGGGGATGCTAATTGAGCACAAAAACATCCCACTTGATGCTGGAATAAAATTAATTTTTAAAATTTATCATCAAAATAAAAAAAATCATTCAACAAGTCAAATGCCTGAAAATATCTCAAATTTTGTCAACAAACTCATGAACAATGGAGACTTGACAGTCACTCAGTACAATGTCTTAATTTCATACCTCAGGGACAAACGAAAGGAACAAAAGAAACTTGAAATTGGAAATTTGGAAATCTTTAAAGCTTCAAATGAAAATTTTGAAAATTCAGTTTATGAAGAACTTTTTAAGAAGGTGTTGAATGTATTGGATAGAGTCATTGAGAGATGGGTGCGGAAGGAAGTCCAGAATGATGAAAATAAAGCAGAAAAGAGAAGAATTGATGAAATTATTTTGAAAATTTTGAATGATAAAGGTTTGAGGGAAAGGCTTAAAGACATTGTTAAGTGATGTTGGAAATTTAGTGAATTTTTAGAAATTTCGGAATTAATGTGTCGTTTTTTTGACTGGAACGGTTTTTTGGTACATTTTTTTGTAAATCTAAGGTCGGTTTTTAGGGCTACATGGGATGCCTTACCCTACCCTACACCCCTAGGGTAGGAAAGGGTACCCCTAGTATAGGTTAGCAGTGGTACCCTTGGTGTAGCATAGCAGTGAACCTAGGGGTGTAGGGTAGGGTGGGATATCCCATGTATCCCTAGAAACCAGCCCCTGAACTTCAAATGTTGAATTTTAATCGAATTGTCTTAAATATAAAAAAATCAAAACTTAGTGAAAAAAAGTTTAAAATTATATTTATTCATTTCTGCAGTAGATATATTTTGATGATTTTAATAAACTACTGGAACCAAAAATTAATAACAACCACTTATTTTACTTTTTTAGAAATAAATTTTATTATTTCAACTTTGCTTTATTTCACATTTCTTTTGTCTTTCATAATTTTCTTACAGACTCGATTCACAAGCTTTTCACAATTACAAACTTTTTACATCTTCATTTATTTATTTTTTTTAAATTTTGTTGACTAAAACAATGTTAGTTTTGACAATATTTTGATTTATCGATTGTACTAATTTTAAATTAAATTTGAAACTAGTTTTTAGAAACTCAGAAAGCTTAAAAACTGATTGCAAGCTCTTGAAAAATGTTTTTTAAAGCAATAATTTAAAAAAATTTCCAATTTCTTGAAGCCCTTGATTTTTTGAAATATAATTTTAGCAGCTAAAAGCGTGCAATTGAATATTATGCTTTATTATCAGGAACAGTAGCCCAGGTGGGTCAACTAAGCTTCCTCAAAAATGACAAATTTGAGATTTTCCAACAGAAAAAAATTGCACTTCAAAATAAAGTTTATGAAAAGAAAACGAAGCCACTTTTTGTGCTCAAATTTTAACAAAAATCAGCTTTTTGCACCAAAAAATTCACAATAAAATCCACTTTTTAATACTGATTTAATTTTGATCTCAAATTCCTCTAATTTTTCTTCAATTTATATTTTTTTTCAACTATCAATTGCAACAACCTTTTCCGTTCATAAACATTCATCTTATTCCCTACTTATTATCCTATCATCGTCACAGATAGAAATTTACTTTTCTTGCAGATAATAAAGAAAAATAGACAAAAGAAGGAAAAAATTTAAAAAAATCAAAAAATTCAAAATGATTCAAAATTAATAGAAATTTTAAAAATTGAAAAAATAAGAATTTTAAACATATAATAAAATGGTTTGTCATTTAACGGTTTTTTGAAATTCAAATTTTCTAACGGTCAAAATATATTTGAAATTATCCCACTTGAAGTTGGCTCTATTGTATTGAAAACAAAAAATCATTAATTATAGTATTTAGCATTGGTTTTGAGATTTTTAAATGTCCGGGGGGCCAATAACTCGATAGCACGGAGCTAATGCAAAAAACCAGAACTCTCTACGATGTCTAGTTAAAAAGTTTTTCTTTGCAGCCGACCGACCGACCGACCGACCGAACAAAGTGCATTATTAAGCTACCTTTTTAAAACAAGTTTCAAAAATGCGCTAAAAAATTAAACTTAAAAAAATTAAAATTAAAAAGAATTAAATTTTTAGACAATTTAAAATCCTAAAATTAAAAAAAATAAAATTAAAAATTAAAAAAAATTAAAATTTAAGAAAAATAAAATTAAAATTTTGAAATAACAAAAATTTAAAAATATTAAAAAATTTAAAAATATTAAAAAAATTTAAAAATTTAAAAATATTAAAAAAATTATAAATATTAAAAAAGTTAAAATATTAAAAAAATTTAAAAATATTAAAAAAATTTAAAAATATTTATAAATATTTAAAAAAAATTTAAAAATATTAAAAAAATTTAAAAATATTAAAAAAATTTAAGAATATTGAATTAATTAAAAATAAAAATTTAAAATTTCGTAAATTTGAATTCAGCAACAAAAATAAAACTCACACCGCAATTAAATATTTCAACCTAGTTCTCATTCACTTCTATATTCCATAAAAATTCAACTTTTCTTAGATATTTTTTTATTATTTCATTTTAAATTCCATTTTTTTTTATCTCTTTTCATCTAGTCTGATTATATTAATAACTGTGTTCAGATTCAACTGCATTTTGTTGTTGTTTTTTGTGGATATTGAAGAGAAAAAAGATTTTATTTAGATTAATTAAATTTATTTTACTCAATTCTAATTTCACTATTGATATCATCATCATAATGTGCAAGTTTAAGGAACACTTGCTCCAGTGTTGTTTGACTAAATGAGTATTCTTCAATTCCTAGCGTCAATTTTACTGTGGAAAAAAAAGAAAAAATTGAAATTTTCTTTAAAAAAATCAAAAATTTCAAAAATAATTCAATTTTTTTAAAAATTCAAATTTTTTGAATTTTTAAAAAAATCAATTATTTTTTAAAAATTAAAAATTAATAAATTTTCAAAAATCAATTATTTTTTAAAAATTAAAAATTAATAAATTTTCAAAAATTCAATTTTCTTAAACAAAAAATTTCAAAAATCACCAACCTTTCTCCAACTTTTCAAAGCACTGCGCCAATGAGCTCACATTATCCTGCGGTATCGAGCACACAATCCGATCACCAAAACTTTCCTCAATTTTTGCATCCGGAAACATTTCAAACACAAAACTTTTACATTCTTTCTTCGCTTGCACTTGAATATTATCGAACGAGGAACTTGTGTGTAAGGCATCGAGGTGCTTTAGTTTCACTTCTAGATTGTAGCCAGCTCCGTAGAGGTTCTTGAGATGCTGCGTTGATCCGAGACATCTGAAATGTGGGTAAATTTATTTGATCAAATTTTGAGATTATGTTCATCAGTTACCAACCTTAGCTCTCCTTTTGCCATAATTCCTACTTTAGAACACAGAGCATCAGCTTCTTCCATTGCATGAGTCGTCAGGATTGCACCACGTGATCCTTGAAAGCTCGCTGGAATAATTTTTTGAAATTTTGAGGTTATGTTGCAGTTTTTAACTAAATTGACGGTTCAACTCACCTAATATGGTGTCCCATAGGAACCTCTTGGATTTTGGATCCATTCCAGTGGAAGGTTCTGTGAAAAATTCGAAAAATTACAAAATATTTCTATAAATTTTAGTTCAACAACTTACCATCGAGCAGCACAACTTTTGGTGAGCCTAACATAGCAATTGCATAGCTCAATTTACGCTTGGTGCCTCCAGACAGGTGTCTTGTTTGTTTGTTTGCATGTTCAGTTATGTGTAGGCCATGAAGATACGTATTTATCAGTCTGCAAAAAAATGTGATCAATTTTCAGAAAACAATTTCAGAAAATGTCAACAAACCTTTTCCTGTCCTTAACACAAAAACCCCTGATAGCCGCATAAACCTCCAAATGCTCTCTAACCGTCACATTCTTCCACAATGCATCATACTGTGGACAATATCCCATCATTTTAAATACATCACTATGACTATTCTTTATATTTTTCCCGCCAATATTAATTTGTCCTTTTGTTGCTGCAATCTCGCCTGTCATGACTCTTAACGTTGTTGTCTTACCAGCTCCATTATGACCAAGTAGACCGAGTACTTCACCTGGTTCGACAGAGAATGAAAGGCATCGAACGGCTGTTGTTATTTTTTCAGCATCTCCTGGTGTGCAGCAGGATGAGAAGAGACTTGATTGTTTGAAGTCTTTACGGAGATTCTGGAATAATAGAAAGGTTCAAAAATTGTTATTAGAACAAAATTTGGGATACTTTTTCTGGGACTACTCAGGGTACCCCACTCTCTACAAATCCTGCCAAAAATCGAGAAGTTTCAAAAGTAAACATCAACTTACCTTAACAATAACGATAGGTTGTCCAGCCTCATCGCTCTGCTCACAAGTAAACATCTTCGCAACCTTCTCCCTTTCCATTTTTACATCATCATCCTCATAATCTCCAGTATATTCCTCAACTGGTTCTTCCAACTCATTTTTCTTCCTCTTAATCAAATTCCTCACTTTCCCGCCATTTTTCTTAATATCAGCTATCATCAAGCACACCGACCAAATTGGAATATGAAGTAATGAGCTTGCCAATATCACAATTATTTCTTCGGTCATATAATTGGCAATTGTGAGATTTGAACACGCATTACTAATACTGCATGCAATGTAGATTCGATCAACGAAATAGATTAATGCATATGGAATGTACATTGGATTGAGTATCGATAGGACATAATGTAGTAAGATCGTTGCCTTTGCATCAATTCCCATCATGTCGAGGAATGCGACGAGTATGAATGGCACACAACCAGCAAATGTTAAAATATTTGGAAGAAATGTTAAAGCTGAGTCAGTTTTGTCGAAAAAGTATGATGAGCATGTGCTGCATAAAATAGCTGATGGTGAATAGATGATGATGAATAATCCAATAGTTACAAGTGCTGATGGATGTTGAAATGATGGAATATCCATGGCAAAGACCATGATGAGTAGGAAGATGCAAATGATAATCGTAAGACCAAAAATGACGATGAAAAATGATGTAAAGTACAATGTGATGGCAAGTCCATTGACTCGAAGTTGATTCTTTGCTTGCATCTCACGATCGTAAACCATATCGATGGCTAGTGATACAGGAATCAGCACAAAGATCATCCCAATGAACAGAGCTGTAGAAAATGTCCCAATATTAAATTCTTGTGACTGTGCTGTGATCATTAATGGATGTGATTGAACTTCAATAGGCTTAATATCCTCAGACGGTGATATTGTTCGATAAATCGCATTCGAGAGGATATTCAGTGCCACAGGTAAGCTGTGCATTGCTGTATCATTATACAATACTGTCAATGTCATATTGCTGCATGTTGCTGATGTGAAATTAAAAGCTGCCATGTGTGGCGTAAAATTAAGGAACAATGAATAACTGCCAGTGAATGATTCATCGATGTTGATGAGTTTCCTGAGTTCATCAATTATTGCGTTTGATGTTGATGATAAAATTACTGGTGGATCGTCGATGTAGTCACCGGGACCGATTTCAGGTCCATCGTCAAAATTTGATATGTCCATTGCGTTAAAGATTTCGTTTGGATTTTTGTTGTAGTTGCCTGGAAAGGATTTTTAATGAAAAGTTTAACTAGATTACTCTGAGAAGTACTAGATTTTTTTTTTTAAAAAAAAGTACTAGATTTTTGAAAAAGTACTAGATTTTAAATGAGGTACTAGATTTATAACAAAAAGTACTAGATTTTTCATTAAAGTACTAGATTTTTGACAAAAAGTACTAGATTCTCACACTCACCTATCACAGCAATCTTAGCATCCTCATATGTATCATTATTGAGCAAAATGGATCGCATTGTTGGTGTCACGACCTGTATTGAGTTCAAGTACAATCCAACACCACAGCAGAGTAGCGGAACAAGGATCATGAGGTATAATCGTTGCAAATCTCTTATCAGTATCGTCACACGTAGCTTCAACAATGCATAAGTTATCGACCAAAATGAAGGCTGAAGATTTATGTCATCAAGTTCCATCCAACTTGATTTAATTGCACTTTCATTTGACCTTATTAATGGTGGTTCATCGCTAGTGTCTATCTCAATATGTTCGACTGCATAAGCCATTGATTTGCGTTCAGGTAACGAGCGAATTGTTCCTTTCATGTCATATGATTCGGTGGGTTCAATAACTACGGATGTTGAGCTACCGGAGCGACCTTGGAGTGACATGCTACGACTTATTGCTCGGGATTGAACAATTTTTGTGTGACCTTCATAATCTTCGCCTTCCTTGTCATTTTCTAACTGAAGAAAAACTTCTTCTAATGTTGTCATTGACACTCCATAGCTTATTATTCCCAACTGTTGTCCAGTACTTCCCTCAATGTCACTAAATAATGGAGCAAAATTATGAACAGCATCATGTGGTAAAATGTAACTCAATTCTCGTCCATGATGTCGTGCCTTCTCTGCTTTAGGTACATGAAGATTTATTAAATTTGATATCGGTGTTGTTCTAGCTTTGAGGTCAAGGACTAAGGTTAAATGATATCCGATACCAAATTTATTTTTCAGGAACAGTGATGTGCCACAGCAACGGAGTCGACCTTGAGTTATGACTGCTTTACGGTCTGCTAGGATGTCGGCTGAAAAGAGGAATTTTATTAGTAGATTGGAGTACTAGATTGTGTTAGGTGTACTAGATTTCTTAGAATGTACTAGATTTTTTGGATTATAATAGATTTTTTGGATTGTACTAGATTTCTTAGAATGTACTAGATTTTTTGGATTGTACTAGATTTTTTGGAGTACTAGATTTTCAAAATGGATTAGATTTTTTTAGCATGTACTTGATTTTTTTTAATTGTACTAGATTTTTTGAAGAAAAAATTCCAATTATACTGGATCATTCAAAATGTACTAGATTCATCCCCTCAACTCACCTTCATCCATAAAGTGCGTCGTGAGCAATATAACCTTGCCCTTCTTAATCGACTGCAACAACTGCCACAAACATCTCCTCGAATAAGGATCAACACCAGCTGTTGGTTCATCAAATATTATAATTCTAGGATCTCCAATAATGGCAATTCCAACAGACAACTTCCTCTTCTGTCCACCACTCAAATGCTTCACAACTGTGTCACTGTTTTCCATTAGATCACAATCCTTGAGTGTCTTACTGACTTCACTCTCAATTTCTGACTCATCAATGCCTCGAACAGCAGCAAAGAAGCATAGATGTTCTCTTGGTGTTAAATCATCAAAGAGAATGTCATGTTGTGGACAGACACCAGTCATCCTTCTGATCATTGTCATGTCTGAGTGGTTTCTGATGTCATATCCAAAGACATAGCAGGTTCCATAAGTTGGTGAGGTCAAACCTGTCATGACGTTGAATAAGGTAGACTTGCCGGCTCCGTTATGGCCTAGGATGGCTGTTATTTGACCTGAAATAATGGAAATTGCTTGATAAGTTGAGTGAAAATGTAAAATTGTTAAACTTACCTTCATAAATAGTCAAATTAATCCCATTGATAGCTGTCACAGGTTCGTCACTACAGCAAGTATTGAACACCTTAACCAAGTCCACAATCTTAATAGCCTCTCTGCCTCTCATTTCCCTAGGTACAGGTTCAACATCAGCTTCATAATTATTGAATGAATTAACTGTTGACTCTCCATTCAACAATGGAACCTTAACTTCTTTCTTAGTAATCCAAAATGATGGATAAAAACAGAAAAACGGCTTTTGCTTAGTTCCATGCTCACTTGGTACAACAGCATCCAAATATAGAGCAAGTAATGAATATAAAATTATATCGAATGCCATCATAAGGATTGATCCACCAAGTGGGATTCCAGGTCCACTCCATAAATTACTTAAGGTAACTCCTTCACCTTTAATGTCTAACACCATAATCTTATCCATAGCTAGTGCAAACCCTGTTGGTGATATGAGGGACACTATCCATAATGCCGCAGATGTGTCATCATTGTCGAGAAATACTTGAATGAAGTAAAATAATGACATGATATTGACAATGAAGTTGCCGAGAATTCCAGCGGTCTAAAATTGACAAAATAAAGGTTTTCTAAAATTCAAAAAATTCAAATCATAATATACTCACCCTAGAATTATCGAAAAATGGCGTAATCATAAATCCAATGACTATAACACTAAGACTATACAGCAGAATGAGCAAAAATACTGGAAAATAATTCGTATACTGAAATACTCCGAGTGTAAAAAGCAGCACAACCGATACTAATGTTAAGAAAGTCACAAACACTCCATATATAGCAAACCAAGCAGCCCAAAAGACAGAATCACGAAGACCAATAATCTTTAATCCTTCCTTTATATGTTTCTCCTTCTCACCTACAATCAATATGAGCAGATATGTTATGAATTGTGATAACGCCATGACCATGTAAATCGGAATGACGACACGAAATGCAACGAGCCAATTTCCAGTATATGGTTCTTTTGGAAACATCTCGAGGAATATTGTTGGGAGACGAAAGTCGTTGCATTGTGATGTAAGCTGGAATTAGAGCAATAGAATATGATTTTGAGGTTAGAATTTGTTTTGATTGGATGGTTTTTAGGAGATGGATAGGATGAATTTTGGATCAGGAACCATATTATATTTAGTAAAGAAATTGAACCAATCTAAGATTAAGAACAAGATCTTCTTTAGTAAAGGAACTGAACCAATCTAAGATCAAGAACAAGATCTCCATCAGTAAAGAAACTGAATCAATCTAAGATTAAGAACAAGATCCTTTTTTAGTGTAGAAACTGGAATAATCTAAGATTAAGAATAAGATCATATTTAGTAATGGAACTGAACCAATCTAAGATTAAGAACAAGATCTTCTTTAGTAAAGAAACTAGACCAATCTAAGATTAGAAACAAGATCTATATTAGTAAAGAGATTGAACTAAGTTCAAGAACAAGATCCTCTTTAGTAAAAGAACTGGACCAATCTAAGATTAAGAACAAGATCTTCTTTAGCAAAGGAACTGAACCAACCCAAGATCAAGAACAAGATCTTCTTTAGTAAAGAAACTAGACAAATCTAAGATTAGAAACAAGATCTATATTAGTAAAGAGATTGAACTAATCTAAGTTCAAGAACAAGATTCTCTTTAGTAAAAGAACTGGACCAATCTAAGATTAGAACAAGATCTCTATTAGTAAAGAAACTGGAATAATCTAAGATTAAGAATAAGATCATATTTAGTAATGGAACTGGACCAATCTAAGATTAAGAGCAAGATCTTCTTTAGTAAAGGATCAAGACTAACTATTGTTAAGGAACAATATCCCTTCAAAAAATAAAATACTCACACTAATTTTAGTATAATCGAGCAACGTCTGTAACGCAATAAATCCCGAATAGTAATACTGATTAACAGGACACGCATCACCCATCTCAATTGGGATCATTTGCGATAAATAATTATCATCGTTCTGCCTGCAAGACACAGGATTCGAGAATAATTCAGTTGTTGATGGTGCCACATAAAATGATGGATTTGTTCGAATTTCATAGTCAAGTTGACCATTGTATGGATCATCATTGTGAAATACTAGAGCGAGTGGCATTGAGTAAGGATTTCGCCAATATGCAGCTATGAGCTCAGATTGGTTGTCGTAGAACTGCCAGCTGATTTTAAAAGCATCCGATGCTGGATGCATTGATGAATAAAGATTGTTGACAGCATCAAGGAACTGAAACGAGAAAAAATATGAAATATTTTTGGCGGGAAAATTCAAACGGTCATAAATATTTCAAATTCATTCTGTTATCCTTGTCAAATCACTGTCGTCATAGTGAAAATTTCATTGCAAAAACCAACGTGGAAAATGAAACAAGAAAATTTTTCCCATTACCTGCACCGTGTGATGTCGACTGCCATTTCCATTCTGTACAACAGCAACTGTATGATTCTTTAGTGCATCAAACTGCTCAAAAACTTTTCCAGTTCCATGTGGCTCTAAAATTGCTGGAAAATTCGGATTAGGAATTAAAATTTTCAGCACAATGAGGGTTCCAAGGGTGTAGAGTGGCAGGAAAATTTCAGCTGTCGTCTTCCTCGAGTCACGGATCTTCAATCGTAGATTTCGAATGATACTGGCCCGCAATTGCTGACCAAATGATGCTGGCGGTCTCTCTGTCATTGCATTATTGTGGCTGAAAATTTTATTTTTCACAATTTTAATTGGATTTTGGGGTGAAAATTTTTATTTCACTATTTTTTGGCAATTTTTCACGAAATTTCTCAGGAATTTTTAGCACAAATGTTGGAGAACGACAATAACTTCTCGATAAATGTCAAATTAGACAGAAAAATTCACGATTAAATAAAAATATTTAATTTTTTCACAGCTAAAATTTTTCTCAATACTGCAAATGAAAATTTTTGTTTCACGTTTGGTTTTTCGTTTCATTTCAGATGCGGGTGGTGATGTGGGGTTGGGGTGGAAATTTATTTTGGGGGTGTGATTGATGTAGAAAAGCACGTGCGCTGTGTCGATTGTCGAATGTAAACAAAAGTGTGAATGCGTGGAAAATGGAATGTAAATATTATGATATATTTAAGAATTTTATTCAGAAAGGTTTAAGAAAATGTAAAATAGAAATAAATCAATTTTTTATTAATAGAAAATTTTTATGCATTCTAATACTTTATTAAATGAATTTGAAAAATATGTGGTTAAAAGTATTTAACAACTTAAAATTTACATTTTTAAAATATATCAAAGACTTACAAACCTATCTTCAGGTCATTTGGTGCTGTTTCCGTGATTCAAGGGCTGCTTGAAGTTGAAACGGGGTTAAAAATCTGATTTTTTTCATGCTGGACTTGATCTGAGAAATTTATATAATGATAAAATAATTCGAAAAAAGGTTTCGCTTCGTAATAGTGCTATATAAGAGCTTTATTTTGACATAAAACAAAGTTTATAACTTTATAGTTTTGGTACCGGTATTTTAGAAAATGTATGAATGTATGTATCTTAGATGGCCGACTCATCAACGTTATGAAAAAAAATTATGACGATTTTAGTAACTCAATCTATGTATTGCCAAAAACAAGCCAAAAACTAAATTCTCTGATTAGAAAATATGAAGGATGATAAAATATTTTTGATGCTTTTTAGTAATTTTAGGGTATTTTAGGCTACTTTACATTTTTAGCTGCAAAATCAACAAAGTTGAAACAAAATTGCTGAAACTTGTCCCGTTTTTTGCTCCGGATTTACTTAATAAAATAAACATAAAAGAAATTTTATATTTGTTTATCCTGAATTACTAAAGAATTTCTTCCATATAGAGATGTCAAATATTTGGGTTTTTATTATTTGTACAAATACCAAATACCCCAAATAGTAAAACCCAAATATTTGTACAAATACCAAATAGTTTTTTGTATGGAAAAAACCAAAAAAATGTTACATATAGCAATAATGGTGTCTAAATTTTGTCTAAAAACCCTATTTCACTAGCAAAGTGCGTCAAAATTTAAATAAATGATTCAGAATTTAAAATACATAACAATTTATAGATAAATTTTTAGGCACTGCATGAAAAAAAATTATATTTTTCCACAAGAATCATGCTAAAGTCAGTAAAAATACTAATAAAATTGCTGGCTAAATTAAATATTTTGATAACTAAATCAAATTTAGATAACAGAATGCTCAAAAAATAATAATATCTCTTCTTAAAACAATTCTAAGCTGAATACCTAAAAAATAGAGATGTCAAACCAAAACAGTGCAAAATTTTCATACTAAAACTAATTTAAAATTAATTTAAATAATACAGAATTATTCCTTACTACCAAATTCTTCTAATAAACATTATCTTTTATTTTTAAATTAACTTTTTTTGGTTAATTGAAACAAATAGTTGTCAACTATTTGGGTCACTATTTGGGTACCCAAATAGTTAACAACTAATTGTTTTAATTCAATTCAATTGAAAAATAAAAGTTATAGTTTTTTAGAGCCATTTGATACTAAGGAATATTTTTGTATCATTAGAATTAAATTTAAGTTGATTTTACTAAGAAAATTTTCTACTATTTGGGTTTGACATCCCTACTTAAAATGTGTTCAAAACTTTATTAATGAGCTTTTTTTCTTTAAATTTATTGAAAATTAAATTAAATTTATTTAAAATTTGATATTAAAGTGTACAAAATTCAACAAAATATAGTTTTTGAATCTCATTTTAAAAATAATTTTTTGTACCCAAATTATTTGGGTGTAAACCCAAGTATTTGTATGACCCCAAATAGTGCTAAAAAACCCAAATACCCAAATATTTGTTATTTGTATCTGACATCTCTACTTCCATACAAGATAGTACAAAACTTAATTCTTTTAATGAAACTTAATTAATTTATTTTGCAGAAATTCTGTTTTGTTGATTTTCTAAATAATTTTTTTTAACTTTTTTATGATAAATATGCAGGTCTAGCTTCAAAATAAATTTTTTTTGATAAAATATTTAATGTGGTAAAATATAGTAATATATCATTTTTCGCCAAAAAAATTTTTTTCGCCATGTGAATTTTCGTGACAAAGTAGTCTTTCCCCTGATAACACTATTAGGATCTTATAGATTTCTGTCATTATAGAAATTTCTCAGATCAAGTACAGCATGAAAAAATCAAATTTTTAACCCCTTTTCAACTTCAAATAGCCATAGAATCATGGAAACAGCATTAAGTGACTTGAAATTTGACACACAAGTCTACTTGTATATACTCTGCAAAAAAAAATCACTTTGTAGTGGATAATTGAAATTTTCCCAATTACCAGGTGAATGCCCATATGTCCAGTCATATGGTTTCCAATCATATGGTGCATTGCAATTATGTTGACCATATTCAGTTCCTGCTAAATTGCAATCACAATAAAATTCTCTTAAATGTACAGAATATTTGAAAAGGAAGTCGTAGAGTAAGCTAATGAATTCCGGAAAAGTTGTTAGCAAATATTCAGTAATTCCCGTTTTATGTGCTTGTAAGAAATCTCTTATGTCTGAGTTGACATCTTCGTTGATATTTAAAATCTTTAAGTGATTCAAATTTAGTTTTTGTTATCAAATAATGCATTAAGATACTTACCATATTTTTTATAAATCTTAATAATTCAGATGGTTGATTTGTAAATTTCGATGATATGGGATTCCGAAAAAACTTGGTTACAAAAATTTGGTCCAATTTTTTTTGCCAATTTTTAAAGTCCGAATCAAACACTCTATCAAAGGTGTTAATGATCGGAATCCCAATAAAATGAGAAGCAGATCTAAAAAAGGATGATTTTTTATCGTTGTTCCAAAAAAGCGGATGATTGAGCATATGCGTAGAAGATGGTCGCTCTGATAGTTTATATCGTAGCATAGCTTTTATTACCTGTTTCGCTAAAGGAATATCATAACATTCCAAATACTGAGAGTTTTTTAAACTGTCGAAATTCGGTTCGAATTCACGGTTTAAAATATTATCTTTTAGAGTGCTCCCAGTTTTTTCAAAAGGATTTTTTCCTGTCAATACGTAAAAGATGACAATTCCCATACTAAATATATCCACTTTTTCAGTCACTGATTCATTTTTAATCAACTCAGGAGCTGAAAATTTATGTTTTAAGGATTCAAGCATTTCTCTTGTATTTGGAAAGATAATTTTTGATTTCGATTTACGTGAGATTTTAACTATTCCAATAAAATCATTGTTATTCGATTGAATTCTAATATTGTCTGGTCGTATGTTAAGAATTTTAATATTGTTTCTATGTAAATTCGCCATTTCTTTCATTAAAGAAAGGAAAATATTCTTAATTGATTCTTTCTTTTTTTCATCACCTAGAACTAAATTTAAAGTTCGTTTAGTTTCGCATTAAAAATTTAAATATATATAAATATTTTAAGATAAGAACTTACTTTGCTCAATATTATATAAATTGTTTTCGTTAGTCTGGATATTTTCAAAAATGTGTTTAGATGGAGAGCTTGGCGAATAGAAGTCCTTGTTCAAATACTTCAAGTCATCTTGCATTGTATAATACAAGTAGGCAATCAACTCATATTTTACAAAATCTTCGTAGTTTTGATTTATTAGCAGATGGCTTTCGATAATTTTCGGATACTTTGATTCATACCAAAAAAAGAATTAAAGTTAGAAACCAAAAAAAAAGTAGTCAGTCGTGACCGACGAAAGTGCATTTTCCCATTCAGGATTTGAGTAAATGCCCCAAAAAATTCAAAATTAATGGTGAAAAAGTATTTTAAAACTATTAAATTTAAGGATAAATTTCTCTGTTTATTCTCTCCACCACACAGTGGGCTAAAAATGGAAAAATTGGAAAAAAAATCATGAGTTTTTAGCAGCTTGTAGTCCTTGGCCTGGGAACTAAAAATCTGAAAACCAAAAAATTTTTGGACCCTCTGTGCGCCTCTGGGGATTAAAACGAGTTTTTGGTACTTGCCATTTTTAAAAAAAGTAAATGCTATTATAAAAAGTAACACAAGAATTATCGAGCCTCTATGCACTAGCCATAGACCCGAAAAATGCCATTTTTTGAACATTTTAGGGTACTGTGTAATCTTATATAAGCCACTTTTGGAAGTTTTATGGCTGGTTTTAGTAAAAGAAGTGACCGATCTAAAAAAAATCTCTCATCAATCCTCTCTCTGACTACATACTAAAAAATGCATCACATAAGCTTATACTGAAGGAAGTGTTACGCGACAGACTACAGACAGACGGACGGACAAAAATGTTTTCTTTTCTTTGGGAAAATGCACTAAAATAAGAACCAATTTTGATTAAAGGATTACTTACAATCATTGCGGCCAAATCAAAAACTGAGTTTGATTCGTTATCTTCTAACAGTTTTATAAAATAATTAATGGGGAATATTCTATCAGCTTCATTTTCAATAAATGTGGTTCTATTAAGATCAACAGCTGGACGATCTTTAAAGTCAGAAACAGCTTTCAGGAACTCTTTTCTATCAGTATCTTTCCAAAAGAATGGATTTTTCCTAACACCTTCAGCGTCTGGTCGTTTTGTTGATTCTTTTTCAGTCATATAATCAATAAGGATTTTTAATAGTAAATTTGTATTTTCTCGTGAATTCATCAAGCTTTCCTTAAAAACTATCCCTAACGAGTAGATGTCACATTTTGAAAAATAGATTGCTCTGCAGCGAGAATCACCTTCACTTCTATCATTTTCTCTTGAAACTTGCAAAAGTTCTGGTGCCATGTATCCCTTAAAAATTATAAAAACATATTTACACCAATTTTCAATTGTATGTGAATTTATTGCTTTTTGGTTTTATAGTGAAACTACTTTTTTTAGACTTGATACTTCAGACATACGGAATCGACCCATAGTGTTCAATACTGGAAGTCTGAGCCAAGAATTAATTAACCAATTTAATAGTGAAAACCGCAACTCGATTAGTGCTTCCAGTGCCAAGAAATCGCAAAAAGATTTCTGAATTTTAGTTAGCAAGTTCTGTATTTGGTGCAATAACTTGATTTAAAAACTTACGTCAAATTATAGCCAAAAAGTGTAAAACCCATTTTGTATTTTCATGAAAAATTAAATATTTGTTAATAGACTAGGGTAAACGATCTGTTTTTTGCGGTATTCGCACTTGTTAGAAAAACCTACTTTAAGATGCTTGACATATCCTTATTTTTTAGCAAACCTCTTCAGAATGTCACATTTTAAAGGAATGCTCAATTTCGAGTGTCTAAGTACTTGCTTTAATTAAATATTCATGATTTAAATTTTACTGCAGAATAGCAAGTTTTTGATATGTTTTTAATGTCAATTTTTAAACACTTTTTTGCATATGACTCCTGAAATAAGATGAACTAAATATATTGTAAATTAGACACCAAATTTACATATTTTTAATTACTTAAGTTCAAAACTTAATTAGATTAACTAAAAAACGTGATTTAATTTATGTAAACATTGAATGTATTTTTTGCGCTATTTGTGCGGGAAAATTCTAAAGGAAATTATGGTTGATTTACCCTAAAGGTTGATATTCCCCTGCTCAATTTAAAACAGAGAAAGTCGTTACAATTTTTTAGAAATTAATTTAAATAAATTTAAGGTTTCTGATTATTTTGATGACTTTATTTAACTTTTTATCAATTAAGTGTAAACTAAAGATCATATTTAAAGTATCTACACAAATAATTAAACAAGAAATTTCGATTTTTTGATTACCGCAAAAAATACATTTTTTTACCGCAAAAAATAGATTTGTTAATTAACTACGTTTTTTAGCAAGATCATAATAGGACATGAAAAATTGAATAAGTATATGAAAAGTATTTAGTCTCCTATACATTTTAGTGTATGCTTCATTAAAAAAGAAGATACCTGTAAAAAGTAATGAGCACTTAAAGTTCTCAAGAACAAGACTACCGCAAAAAACAGATCGTTTACAGTCATTTGTTTACATTTTTGAAGTTAAATTTCATTCCATTATTTTTTGCTTTATTTGATATAATTGAACTCTTTTAATGGTTTTAGTGCATTAATAGATGTCTATTAATTCTTTTAATATTGTTTTACAGCAAAACGCATTGAATAGTTCAAAAATTTTAAATTTCTTGGAATATTTGCCGAACACAATTTTTTTTTCTCTCGATAACTTATATTGGAGTGTCTGTTTTACACAGTAAGTCGAATAAATTTAATAAATACTTACTATGGTTACCGGTGCATATGATTTAATGTATGTTCCACATGTTCCACTATTGCTTGTTCCAAAGTCTGCGAGACAACCTACATAATCGTTATCTCTTCTGACAATCAAAATATTTTGAGGCTTAATATCTAAATGAGCTATATTACTTTTATGAATGAATTCAAGCCCTTGGACTACGTCTAATAAAATTTTAATAATTTTAAATTGGTCCTCAATGTTTTGATGATCTTGAATGAATTTATTGAAATCATATTCAGCCTTTTCCATCACAAGACAATAATTCATTGGCTCTTCGTAACATCCAAGAAATTTTATAATATTTTCTTTAAACTTGTTTTTATCTTCACCAATGTCCAACTTATAGGCACTTATAACTTCACCAATTAAAAATTTATTTTTTTCAATTTTTTTTACTGCCACTTCACGTTCTAAATATTTGGCAGAATAAACAAAGGCATTTGATTCTGCAATTTCGGCATCAATTTGTACATGTTTAGGTGAAATTGCCAAACTTTGTGGTACTGTTCACAATTTAAAAGGTTATTATTACTATATTATTTAATATTATTATCTAGGAATCAAAACTTACAGCTATGAGATAAGAGATATGCTTTCAATGCTTTATTTTCTTCCTCTTCAACATTCATATCATAAATAAATGACAGGAAATCAGGAAATTTTCGAATGTATGTAAGCATATGATCTCTTGGTTCAAATAATAATAAATCATCTTTATTATCATAATAAATCACCTGCAAGAAGATTAAAACAAAAATTTTCCATTTCATAAAGTATACTAAGTTTTGTATACTTACATGTGATGTAACAAACTTTACTTGTTCCACAAAGTAGTCTAAGTTAGCTTTAGTGTAGTAAAGTTGAGAAATAAACGTTTTTATATTTGTGCCAAATTTTTCTTTTCCTTTTTCGTTAATCTTTGCTGATTCCAAGTCTGTAAGATTACTCCAATCTTTGTTTGTGGTCTTAAAGTAATTGAAGATTTCTAAATTATTCCAAAAAAGAGGGTGTCTCAATACGTTAATGCACTCTGGACGATCCTTTTGATATTTATTTAAAATTTTTGATAAAATAAATATCGCACATTCAATTTTGTAATCAAGCTTTTCTGTTTCGTTTAAGAAGACGTTGTTTAAATCCTCGAGTTTGCATTCAAATTGTTTCTCTTTTATATTTTTTTCAATATTTTCTGGATCTTGAAGAGATCCAAAAGGGTGTCTGCCATCGGAGAAAACAAAGTAAATAATCACACCCAGATTAAAGATATCATTTTTCTTTGTTTTTGTTGAACCTGGAAATTCTTCTGGTGCTTTGAAAATCTTAAAAAAAAAATATTTTATTAAAAAATTGAGTTTAAAGAATTAAATTTGATTTACGTCATCTTCAAGTTTGTCAAATCCACAGTTGCAAAGTATAGCTTTTTTACTCTCGTAATTAATTCCAACATTACTAAAACTAAGATTCCTGTGAGTAATATTTTTACTATGAAGAAAATTTAAACCTTCAGTCAACCCTTTCACAATTGAAATTGGATCAATTTTGTGTCTTTTAAATTTCGAAATTTTCATAAATTGTTCCAATGTGACATTAAAGGTTTCAAGAGCCAAAAAACATGTTGTAATTTTTAGCTCGTATTTATAAAGTCTTTGAACATTTTCATGAAATTCAAGTTCACAAAACTTTTTAAGTTCATCATTCCTATAGCTCAAAATTTTTCTAACTTTTACATTCTTGCTGTCATTATTGTGTTTAAAATTTCCATCAAAAATCTTATCATTTTCATTTCTGTTATCAATGAAGTATGTAATGTCACTAATTGTTATTGCGTTTTCAACATTTTCTTCGGCCATTGTAATAAAGTTTTATTTTTTTTTGTTTTTGTTCTACGTGTAAATAGTTAAATCTATGAAATAATTTTTAAAGGCTAAAGAATTATTTTTAGGTTCTTAAAAACTTAAAATGATAATCCACATCAAGACTTCAGACTTAAAGTTAACATTTTAAGAAGAAAAAATCGTTTTTCGAAACACTGTTAAATCATAGATTTACACAAATATAGGGTTACCAGACATTTTCAAAAAAAAGGACATCCCCCTTGTCGACTAGTTTTATTTTTTTTAGACGAATTAGAGGACAGTTAAAAAATAGAGGACAGTCCTCTGAAAAAACAAAGCAGATGGTCAGCCTACACAAATATAACATTTTATTATCCAAAACACTACAACTTTGAAACATTTTTGGAGTTGAAAGCAATCAACCCCCACAATTTGGCTTACCAGGCAGGAATCATTTAGTCAATTCAAATTGTGTTCTTTGATCAAAAAGTTTTATTTTTTAAATTATCTTTTGCAAATATTATATTTTCGGATAGTTTTTAATTGTTTTGGATTCAATTAAGATTAATATAACATATTTTTAGTTATAGTTATTTAGTGTCTCGGCAAAAATAAAGTATATGGTCAATTTAGTTATTACGCATTGACTTATTTATGACATCATTATACATTTTTTACTGACTATATAAATTTAGAAAAAAGTGTTGAACGTAAATAGCGTCTTCTAAATAAAAAACAAATCGCAAAAAATGGAGGTAACAAAAATGACAAACTGGTGTATTGTTTGCTTTTTATTAAGACGTTGTTAATTTTTGAAACTTTTAGAAGAAACAAGATATATCATGTGGTGATACGGAGGAACCTTTACTTTCAAGTATGGACAAATTTTATAAGGGATATTTAAATAGTATTAAAAGAACTGTAATTATAAAAAAAGTTAAAGTAAAAGATTTTGATAACCAAAGAAAGGAAATCGACAGAGAAATTGATGCGGGAAATAAAAATGCAAGAAATACGTTCGTGCTGATTATTATAAAATACGAACAAGCAAATGAAGATGGTGAAAAAATGTATTATATTGCATATGAAGACTACGATTTTACTCTTAGAAATCAAGTCTATAACGAAATTCCTAAAGACGTTAGTGAAAAAATAAATAAACATATTATATATATTTTAAAGCATGCAATAAGCGGATTGAAATTTTTTCACGAAAAGGAATTGATTCATCGAAATATCTGCATAGAAAATATTATAATTCGTAGAGAAAATAATAATTTTTTTGGAAAACTTGCACAGCTTTCGATGTCCAAATCTGGTCCAAAAGCATCAATTAGCCAAGACTTCTCTATAAATGATTTTGCAGCTCCTGAATTGCTAAGCGGCAATTCTAGAGATAATGATAAAAATAAGGAAAAAAAAACTGTAACTAATAAAGTGGACATATTTAGTATGGGAATTGTCTGTTTTTATGTATTGACAAAACAGCATCCTTTTCTTAGAGATGGGACAAAAACAACACAAGGAAATATTTGTGACAGCTCTTACGAACCATACTATAACCGCTTAGAAAAATCAGAGTATTTAAGGAAGTCGGAGGTTCCTTTGGCAAAACAACTAATACAAGCTATGTTACAGTATGAACCAGATAAACGGCCAACAGCCAAGCAGGTGCTTAATCATCCACTATTTTGGACCGAAGATAAAAAAAAAGATTTTATTCATTGTGCAAGTGAATATATTCATGCTCCTACTAAAAATGCTGATAAGGTTTCAATGGACCTAGAGTATTCAGAATATAAAAAGTGGAATGAGAAATTTAGCTTGGAAGAAAAGAAACAATTTGAAATACTTAAAGCTAAAGCATATTTTCTATCTGATCTCTTAAAAGAATTGAGGAATACTGTAAGTTTTAAACCATGATGTATTTATGTTTTCTCAATAATTTTTATTTTTATCTTTTAGTATATTCACATTGTTGCAGCGAAAAATGAAGTTTTAAGAGATTATGTTAGAGATCACGGTGGTAGCATTGATGTATGCTTTTCAGAGCATGTACCAAATTACCTCATTGATTTCTACAATTACTTTTTTAAGCATCGCTCATACGCAACTTTGAGAATGTTTTATTGCGATTGTTATATTGATGGATTTCAAGAGGAGCATTTGTGTAGTGTAAATAATTTCATTACTTATGACTGGAAAGAGTATAAAACAAGTTAAGCTTATGATTGTTTAACGAGTGAGGGTTCGCCAAGCCACTGCACTCAAGTTAGACTTACAGCTTATAGTAAGATCCGAAACACTACTTTGATAACATTTCTGCATGTAGATTACAAAGGAAGGTTGGCAGTAAATAGGTCCCGAAGAACTAAATCACTTCGCCACCGCGGTGGCTCGGTGCACCGAGCCACTTTAGCTTACTTATTATTTTATAGAACTAAAAATATATATAATTAGTTTTCATAACATTTTGAAATATTCCAAAATTAGATATCTTTTCAATTGGTTCCAAAATAAATTATTATTATCTAATATTACAATATTTTTTCAAGTCAGTTCTGTTATTTTCCACGTTTTTTTGGACTAACTTAAATATTTCTTTTATAAATTTTTTAACCATAACTTACAGAAATACAGATTATAAATATATCATTCAAAGTTAATATTTTTCTAAGAAAAAACATCATTTAAAATAAAATCATGGAAAAAAGTTTAAATTATCATATTCACACCAATTTTAATTGTGTGTGAATATATTGTTTTTGGTATTTCAGTGAAACTACTCTTTTGGACTTGCTGCTTCAGGCTTACAGAATCGACCCATAGTGTTCAGTATGGAAAGTTTGTGCTTAAAATTACCAATTTAACAGTGAAAACCGCATCTCGATTGGTGCTTCCAGTGCCGAGAAATCGCCAAAAAACGCTTTCTGTCCTTTAGTTAGTTAGTTAGTTAATCGGTGCGATAACTCGATTCAAACTCAATATTAAGACTTCTGGTTTTTTCTATCTGATAGATATCATGTATGGCAAGAACTGTATTGTTTTTGGAATCATAGGATGCATCCAGTAAGCCACACGGAACGAAAAGGTGCGATTTTTGGTCAAATTATAGCCGATTATTGCAAAACACATTTTATTTTTTTCATAGAAAAGGCTTATTTTGACCAAATGAATTGAAATTTGGTATGTAGGTTCCTTAGGTGTGCCTAAATATGGAACCGACGCCATTTTGGATTTCGAGGGGCTAGAAGCTACGCCAAATTGATTTTTGCTTTAATCTTGACCAAATGAGCTGAAATTTGGTATGTAGGTTCCTTAGCTGTGTCTGAATATGGAACCGATGCCATTTTGGATTTCGGGGGCTAGAAGCTACGCCAAATTGATTTTTGCTTTAATCTTGACCAAATGAGCTGAAATTTGGTATGTAGGTTCCTTAGCTGTGTCTGAATATGGAACCGACGCCATTTTGGATTTCGAGGGGCTAGAAGCTACGCCAAATTGATTTTTGCTTTAATCTTGACCAAATGAGCTGAAATTTGGTATGTAGGTTCCTTAGGTGTGCCTGAATATGGAACCGACGCCATTTTGGATTTCGAGGGGCTAGAAGCTACGCCAAATTGATTTTTGCTTTAATCTTGACCAAATGAGCTGAAATTTGGTATGTAGGTTCCTTAGGTGTGCCTGAATATGGAACCGACGCCATTTTGGATTTCGAGGGGCTAGAAGCTACGCCAAATTGATTTTTGCTTTAATCTTGACCAAATGAGCTGAAATTTGGTATGTAGGTTCCTTAGGTGTGCCTGAATATGGAACCGACGCCATTTTGGATTTCGGGGGCTAGAAGCTACGCCAAATTGATTTTTGCTTTAATCTTGACCAAATGAGCTGAAATTTGGTATGTAGGTTCCTTAGCTGTGTCTGAATATGGAACCGACGCCATTTTGGATTTTGGGGGGCTAGAAGCTACGCCAAATTGATTTTTGCTTTAATCTTGACCAAATGAGCTGAAATTTGGTATGTAGGTTCCTTAGGTGTGCCTGAATATGGAACCGACGCCATTTTGGATTTCGAGGGGCTAGAAGCTACGCCAAATTGATTTTTGCTTTAATCTTGACCAAATGAGCTGAAATTTGGTATGTAGGTTCCTTAGCTGTGTCTGAATATGGAACCGACGCCATTTTGGATTTCGAGGGGCTAGAAGCTACGCCAAATTCATTTTTTGCGTCAGTTTTTTGTGCGTTAAATTTCTTTTTTGTTACTTTTTTGTACGTTAGTTTTTTATGAGTTTAGTTTTCTGTGCGCAGTAGTTTAAACTTTCGTAAGTCTTGTTAGTAACATAATACTAAGCTATGCATAAAAATTTTTGAAACGGTGTGAATATTCCCATGAAGCATGATCGCTTCATTACTAGTTTTCAATTGATATTGATTAACTATTTTGATCATTAATTTTAATTTTAATTTTGTGAACAGAAAATTCAAAATTTATTTCATATTTCCGTAAAACCCCTTAAATGTTTCTTCAGCATAAGTTCAGTTCAACTGTTTATTTGTTTTGGTCACAAAAAATACTCAATAGTGAAATCGTAACTTTCTAATTTTTATTATCGCTTATCGACTGTCTTTCGCGACATAATCTAGATATCCTTATATAGCAAGGTAATTGAAAGCAAGCAATTAAGTGGTGGTGGTAAACGATAAGTTGAGAATCTATGAATATTGCTACTAACTTGATAAGATACACTATCGTTAATCGATTGAGAAATAGAAACACTTCTAGAATATTCAGTTATGCACTAACAGGTGAGACGTGTTGGATTTGTAGTTTTGTGTACTTTAAAATTAATTATTCAGTAAAAAGGTGGTTTAAGGTGATTTAAGGACAAATTTGATTAAAATAGCATATTTTAAAAAATTGTCAGATTTACATAGAAAATAATTTTATTAAGGTCAAGTTCATTGTAGCAACCTTGAGTTTTAGAAATCAAGTCACAGATGATGAGCATGAAATGTTTTAAATTGTTCATTTAAGCTTATTTCTAGGCGTGTCCGATAAATTTGTGTTTTATTGAAAATTTTGAATTTTTGTATCTAATTTTCCATTATTTCTAGCTAATTTGTTTTCTACATCATCAAGTAGCAGCAAAAAGAACCAAGACAATCACACCTATAAAATGGAATTTGACAAAGAAAAGTTAAAGGAACGATTAACTCCACTCCAATATCATGTAACTCAAGAGGCTGGAACTGAGCGGGCTGGTACAGGAAAATACAATAAATTCTATGAGGAAGGAACTTACGTTTGTGTTGTTTGTCATCAAGAACTGTTTCATTCTGACACTAAGTATGACAGCGGTTGTGGATGGCCTGGTAAGAGAGTGATAGTCTAGTCTCTATAAGCCTAAAATACAATTTTTAATGTTTGTAGCATTCAACGACGTTTTGGAGCAAGGCAAAGTGAAATTACTTAGAGACGCATCCCTTGGTGTTGTAAGAACAGAAGTACGTTGTAGCAAATGTGATGCTCATCTTGGTAAGGATTTTTAGATTTATTCAATAATTAAATGTTAATTAATCTTGGTTTTTTGTAGGGCATGTCTTTGGAGATGGACCACCACCGACTAAAAAGAGATATTGTATTAACAGTGCATCTATTGAATTTATTGAACCTGGAACAAATGTAACTTCTTAATTGTATAAATGATTGCTGCTTTATTGGTCTTACGAGTAAGGATTATAATAACAATATTTAGATAAATGTATGTGGCTTGCTATAAAATATAATAATAAACTTTTCAAAAGTATTTGATCTTGTTAAGGCTTTTGGATCACTTATTTTTGGGACGAATGAAATGTGGTTTGCTGCTCTTATCTTGTGAATAACGTCTGTGATCTAAGACACTATAACCAATTTTTAATTTTTTTGGTGCTGGAATAAATTCACCGATGCTCGAAGTTGGAGACAATTTTCTTTTCCTATTTGGTTTTTGATCACCTTCCATTGACATTGATCTACGACGTAGAACTTTTGATTCACAATCCTGAGAGTATAAGTTTCTATTGGTCTTTTTCATATCATCTTGCATTGTATAGTACAAATATGTTATTAGATCAAATTTACTTAGCCAAAAGCTAATATATAAGTCTTGTTCCGATGACTTTAAAAATTCATTAGTATGAGGAAAGTAACTTTTGTTTTTAGGCTTAAAAATAAAAAAAGCAGAATAAATAAGTAAAAATTAAGTATTTTCATAAAAAAATGGTTAAACTTACAATTTCCAAAATTAATTCGACTAAATCGAAAATTGATTTTGAATTTCTTTGTTTTTCACGTAAACATTTTTCAATTTCCTTACAAACATCCAAATTGTCTCTTAAAAAATCAATCCAAGTATTTTTAGATTTGTCCCTTGAAGTGAACAATTTAGCAATAGCACCATTCTCAATATCTATTCTTCTTTTTGTGGCTAAATTCTTATGCTGGTACCTAAATATCTTCTCTAGGAATGTGAAATATTCTTTAGCTTCTTTCCAAAAAAATGGATTTTTTAGTACGCACTCAGCATCCGGTCGGTTTTCAGGTGAATCCTCGATCATGTAGCTTGCAAGCTGCTCGCAAATGGAACTTATTTCATTTTTATCACGACAAACTCCCAAGGCACGACTTGTTGACGTATTATGCTTAATTTTTATTCCTATACAATCTTTTATCAACACCATGCCAAGTGAATAAATATCACATTTATAAAAATCAATTCTTTTGTTCTTAAGGTCATCTTCCGTTGCATTTGAAAGGACTGGATCTCTGTATCCCTAAAAACAATAGATTCATTTTACAATATTTATACGTATTTATAAAATATTTTCACTCACATCTGTCCCACGACCTTTCAAATTTGTAAGAGTTTTTCGTAATGCCCTTATACTGATACCAAAATCTGCAAGACATCCCACATCTATTCCATTTCTTTTCACAACCAAAATATTTGCTGGTTTAATGTCCAAATGAGAAATGTAATTCTTATGAAGACAGTTTAATCCTTTGACAGCATCTTCGAATATTTTTGTAATTTTTCTTCTCGAATCTTCCTTATCCTTTTCCCTTACATCACTAATGTAGTCTCCAAACGTTATCTCAGCCTTTTCAAGAACAAGACAATAATAATCCGGTTCCTCATAACATCCATGAAATCCAATTATGTTTTCGCAAATTTCCTTCTCACAACCAGCACATATTTTACTGTTTACGATTGTTTTCTTATTCGGATCCTTTTTTGTTCTATTCACTAATTGATAAATACTTTTAACTTCGTCAGTAAAAACTTCAAAATCAACCTTTTTGATCTTTTTAATTGCAACATTTTTATTTTCAAAGGTTCCATTGTAGACTTTAGCATTTGATGGCTTTGCATTAACAATTATTCCTCCTAATTTAACATCATTTTCAGACAGTAATTTTATTGGTACTAGAATCAACAATAAATCAGAAATTCAATCATAAATAAGTTTGAAGCAGTTTGAATTTTTAATAGTAAATAAATAACAACTTACATCGTTTCTTAGTGAAATATTCAAACAACTTTTTTGATTTACTGCTTGAATCTACAGCCGCTGAAGTACCTGGTTGATCTATTTGATTAACTCCAAATGTTGAAGAAGTTGGCACAAATTTTATACTTTTTTGTTTTCTAATGGCATCTTTTTGAATGTTGTATACAAGTATTAATAAATCTGGATAAAGCTTCAAATAATAGTTCAAATGTTCTGCCGAATGAATTCTGTTATCCAATTCATCTTCATAATGTTTGATCTGAAAACGTTATCATTGTGATTATACTTTAAAAAATTCAGTCTAAATATTCTCACTTTTGATGTTATAAAATGAACAAGTACAACTAAACTACTCTCCTCGACAGAGCTATATTTGATACCTTTCAAAATCGTTTTCAATTGTTTCGTCCATGGATAGACTGGAAAATTCTCAAGTGCTCGAAATGATAAGGCTTTCCACGTTAAATTGGTATTCATCAAAAATTCATAAATTTTATGGTTGTTCCAAAATAACGGATGGTCCAGAATATCCTTGTAATCAGGACGATCTTTTGGATTTTTCGATAAAATTTCCTTAAGTAATGATATAGCGCAATCAACTTTATAATCATATTTTGTTGAATTTTTGAGCAATGAAAAGTCAAAGTTACATTCGAATGTAGCCGATTTTATGTTGCTGATTATTTCTCTGGGATTATCAAGTGATCCAAATGGATGAATTCCATAAGACAAAATGTAATAAACTATGCAGCCTAAATTGAATATATCCGCTTCTTTGGAAGGCCTTTCTCCTGGTGATTCCTCTGGTGATATGAAAATCTACAAAAAAGATAACAGATACAGAAATATTAGACCTTTCTAGAATGTTCTAAGGTTCATAAATTAAATTAACTTACATCTTCTTGAAGATCATCAAACCCACAATTGCAAAGTATCATTTGCTTTTTCTTGTAAATAATTCCAATATTACTAAAGCTCATATTCCCATGGATAATATTCTGATCATGAAGAAACTTAAGACCGTTCACTATATCCTTGATCATTAAAATTGGATCGATTCTCTTGCTCTTTTGTTGTTTTTCCGGCATCTCCATAAAATCCTTCAACGTGATGTCAAAGCTTTGCAAACCAAAATAATGAATTGAATCATGCAACTCATGTGCAAAAAGCCTTTGTACATTTGGATTGGATCTCAGATTTTTAAACGCTTCTACTTCATGATTATTCGTCTTTTCTTCCTCAATTTTTCTGACTTTAATTTTTTGTTTTTCCCGGAAAAATCCATCAATAACTCCAGAAGTTTCATCTTCAGAAGGATTTAAATATTTTATATCGCCAATTTTAACATAATTTGATGAATTCTCAGTCATTTTTTAAAAAATAAATTTAAATTCACTTGATCAATCCTCCAGTTGATTACAATATTTCATAATGTTCAGCAATACACTTGCTTAATAAATCTGATAAGAAATTTCAAATGGATTTTAAATCTATCCAATTTGATTTAGATAAATTTTTAAATTTAAAAACTAGTCGGTTTTAGTTTCATGTATCAGAATATTTCAGGTCTTTTATCAGTTTATTTAATCACTAATCTAAAATTAAATTAGTTAAGGATATATGTTAAGGCAACTGCACAATGTTTACATTTTTGCGCGCGAAATGCATAAAAATTGTATTAAACTTCCACGTAAGTTTTCTGAATTGATGTGTTATGGAAATTTCTAGAAATTTTTCTACTCATTGAATTTTACTTTAACAAAATTCTAATTTCATAAATTTTTAATCTCATGCTGAGTCTAATTTCATACTCTATTATTTAAACTACAATTCAGAATAAACCTTTTGTGAATTGTTACTTTTGACATTTTGGCAATAAAGATTTAAAACCATCGTGGAAGTTCAATACAGATTAAGCATTTTAAAGTAATAATTAGTGTCTTCTTAACTCTTTTAAAATTAATAAATTTTGCTTAAATATTGAAAATTAATAAGCTAGTATAGTTTTGGGAAAAAATAATACAAAATTGCAAGAAATTGTCACTAAAAACTACATAAAAATATATTTCTTATAATTTTTAAACAATTTTTACTTTTCGTTCCAAAATTTGTTAAATTAATTTCAAACCAATTTAATAATAGAAAAATGAATATTGACAATCAAATGCCTGTTGAACCAATGGTAATTAAGTAAATTCAAGATATTAGCAAATTAACACATCAAATTAAATATCCACAGGACACGGACGAAGGACTAGATGGTTTCGAAATCATCCAGAATCCGATTCCAGAACCGTCTACGGAAGTTGAAGTTTTTCGAGGTAGCTTACAAAACTCATTGAAAAAAGTTATAATCAAAAAGGTCGAACTGCAAGAGCTTGAGCTCTTTAGAAAGCGATACGATCGAGTATATCAAGCAGGAATAGACAGCCAAGAGATTTCAAATGTATTAAATGTTGAGCATATTGAGCAAAAAACTGAAAATGATAAGCTGATTTACTATATTACATATAAACATTTTCCTTATGCCTTGAACGAATTTATGGATGAAACAAATTTAGCAAACAGCAGCTTAATCAAGCATATATTATGTACAGCAACAAAGGGTTTGATGCATTTTCATGACACAAATTACACTCATCGTAATATTCGACCAGAAAATATAGTAATTTGCCAAAATGACTCTGATTATGTTGGTCTGATTGCTGACATTTCAATGTCAAAGCCATTGACAGATGACAAGAAACAAACAGTTAGCTGCAAATTTCCAGATGATCAATATTCTGCTCCAGAGCTTATAATTTATGATCAAATGGATAAGGATGCAGAGAAGAAGGCAACAATAGAGAAGCAAAAAAGGAAAGTGACGTCAAGCGTTGATGTTTATAGCATGGGAATGGTGTATTATTACGCTGTGAATGAAAAAGGATATCCATTTAATAACAGAAATAATAGAAAAGTTCCAAATGTTGATGTTCTGAAATATTCTGCATTTTTCAAAGATGCTCCATACGAAGTTCCATTAGCAATGCAGTTAATACAGTCCATGTTGCAGCAAAATCCAGATAATAGACCAAATGACAAAAATGTCCTTAACCATCCATTCTTTTGGAACGGTGAGAGGAGATATGCATTTTTGAGCTCAGCAAGTCAATACATTAATGGTAAAGATAATCAAGTTATCAAAGCAAAGGAGTTAATTAATGAAAGGAGCGCATTTAAAACTGATTATTCTGAATGGCAGAAGCCACACATTCTACCATCAGAAGTTGAAAAGGCTGTGAATAAACGAGGAAGACTTCCAGACAATGTTACTGGATTATTGAGAGCTATAAGAAATCTTGTATGTATAATTGACTTCTTATTTGGATAATGAATCAGAAAATATTCATAAAATCATGAATTTCTTTTAATTTTTATAGCCAGCTCACATTAAGGAGAAAGGCAACGAGGATCTTCGAAATTACTTAAAGCAATATCAAGGTGGAGGATTAGAATTATTCTTAAAATTATATCCATCACTCTTGAGTGACATATTTAATTACTTCATTCGATTTTCATCGTATGACACTTTAAGAGAATTTTATTGTGATTGTTACTTGAAAAAAGTAAATGATGTACATCAGTGTCATCAAAATCAAGACTTTCATATCTTCGACTGGGTCAACTTTAAATATGACAAACAAATTTGACAATCCAGAATTAAGATTTATTTTATTTTTACGTCAAAGAAAATATTAATACATAAAAAGACCAATTTATTTTTATTAAATTTTGATATATTTTATTTACAAATTCTATAATTTTTAAGAGCATGTTATCAAAAATTTATAATAAATTTGTACTTTAAAAAGTAAATGAACAACTATTTTGAAATTTACTACCAAGAAATTATGTTTAAATTAAAAGTCAATGATCCACCTAGTTTGCGGTAAGATCTATGTGCATTTTAGAAGTCAACAAGTGTTTATCTTAGTAACGGGTTTTTCAAATTTCAAAAGACACTGAACAATTTATAACATTATGTTATAAATATGTATGTTCTCATACTTTCAAATTTATGATATATTACTTAATTTGCAGAGTGTTATTTTCTTTTCTTGCTGTCAAACAATTTTTGGTAACAAATTTTATCCTTAAATTCATTTATTTTTGATACCACTCTAGCACATATATGCAATACTTGCATACAGTATGCGCATACTGCCGAACCCTACTATTTTCAGACCTATTGTAGGTAAAATAATAGCCAAAAAAGTTCAAAAACTATCAAATATTATAATAAAAAAAATATTATTCATTAGAAAAATGATTTAGATAATTTTCTATCTAAAAGCTTAGGTTTGTGTTACACAATCAAGTGTATAAAAATCCAATAAGATTAAACAGGTTTGAAAATCAAATATTTTTTTCCTATTTACTATCAATGTGTTTTTTCATTTTTTTGTTGTGCTTCATTTTTTTGCAAAAATAAATAATTAAATTACTTAAGAGTATTAAATTAAACAATTTCTAAAATTATAGAAGCAAAAATTCGTTATTAAAAAATCTAAAGTCTGTAAAGTCTAACATAAAGCTTAGTAAACAAAAACACAAACACATAGAATAATTTTGTTTGAAGATAAGATTGATAATATTTACTGATTCAAAACATTACTAAATATAATGTTCATTTTTTACGATCAAAATAAGTTTTGAAAACTAAAGCTCAAAATAATTCTTAGAATAACTAAAAATGATTCTACTGGATCTTCTAAAAATATAAAAACACAAAACATAAATAAAAAATCATCTAGCAATCCTTATTGAAAACAGTGGCTTAAAATAGTTTGTTTTCGTGGAAAAATTTATTTTTTCAAAAATAAAATAATAAATTATAATATTTTTTTATTATTGGATAAGTTTCTTATGAATTTAAAACAAATCTTAAAAAAATCATAATAATTGGAAGATTATCGGATATTTGTTTATTTAATATTATCCCTTGAAACAATCAATTGACAAATGGATGTAAGTTCCTTAATTCATAATTTAAAATGCACTTAAATATTTTAAAAGTGATTAAATCTTGTATATGAGAAATTTGTTACTAATCAATTTCAAAAATATTTTTTGCAGGACCAAAACATAGCTGTAAACAACATACGCTTTGATCCAGATCATTTGACAAATCTTCTTGGTGAAAATCATAAGTACAATCAAAGAGCAACAGAAAATCCCCAAGACATCATTGTTGTTAATGGAATACATATCAAGAATTGTCAGGAATGTGAAAACACCAGCATAAATAGAACAAATGGAACGAATCAAAATATTCCTTTCTGTTTAAAAGCTTGGACATGCCAAATCAACCAACATGATAGTGACTACATTTATATTGAGCATACACCTTACGAATGCTCTTTTGAAACATATTTTTGTAACAACATCTCTCCATACTTTAATAGTGAGGGCGAGAGGAATGACAGACAGAAACAGGAAGAGCTTAATGCTGTACTTAAAGGCATTTTTGAACTTGTCAGGCAACTGCACTCACAGAAAATTGTTCTTAAGAGTTTTTCATTCAATAACATCAGAGTTTGTATGAAATATGATGTCCCTAAACCAAAATTTGTCAATTTAACAAAAGCTAAAATTAGTTCGGATGATAAAGGCTTTACGGCAGATTTAAACAGAATTGGACAACTATTACTTTCACTTTTTAATGACAATAAAGATTTTTATAAAGACCTGGACAATAAGGAAACTTACGAAACGAAACTTGAATTCATAAATGAGAAGCTTAATCACATAAAATGTATTGAGCCTTACAAACTTAAATTATTTGGTCATTTGATTTTCTGCTTGATTGAACTTAGAACTGGTGATAGTACAACAGTTCAATATTTTAAAAATCATCCGTTCTTCTGGGATGAAAAAGGAATCGAAGACTTTCTTCGAATAATTAACAGCCGAGTTGACTGGTATGAAAAAGACAAGAAAAAAGATAAAATTAAAGATCGAATAAATCAACTCAACGAAAAAATCAAATATGTCAATTGGAAGGACAAAACAGACGACATTGTGCAAGTCTTTGTGCCAAAACCAACAATTGGAGATGAGCATCAATGCAACGACTTGCTAAAATTTATAAGAAATAAGGTGAGCCTTAAAATATAGTTAAAATTTAATTAACTCTACATTATTATTTTTAGATCATTCACAAAGACGACGATACAGATATTGAAGACAATTGTGAACAAAGCGCACCAAAAACTTGTTCATTACTTCCAAAAACAACTAAATGTAAAGACGGAAAAATTTTGTGGGAATTCTTCAATAAACATGACGGTCCACTTAATTATTTTTTGGAAACATTTAAGGATTTACTTTATGAATTGTTTATTCATTTTCAAATAATGTATAAGCACAAAAAAATCAAACAGTTTTACCCGAAATGTTTTCTTGAGGACATTAATTATTTTCCCATGTTAGGATCAAGACCAATTTCATATCCTCATGCTAATCCAGGGTCAAAAAATACATCACTTAAGAATTCTAGTTCAAAGGAAGAAAGTATGAAAAATACAAAGAAAACAAGGTGCTCATCTTACTCTAGTAATGTTAGAAATTAAATAAATGAAAATTGCATTATTTTTATTAAAGTCAACTTTTTTACTCAATAAAGAAAAGGATTTAAGAAAACTGAGAACATTTTTGATGCATCTGAATGTCAACTTTCAGAAAACATTTCCGTTTGTTATTTACGAATCAGTTTTGCAATGAAAGATGTCTATCAAAGACACAGATGAAAGATTCGTTCATTGATTTTGTCTTTCTTTATAAATATTTTTTCTTTATTTTCCCCTTTTTTGAAAAATTACAATTTTATACACAAACAGCTAGATTGCAACACTGATACGAATTATTCTTTTCAAAAAGATATACCAACTAACTCAATGAAAAGTTCAACTCAAGTACAATGAATATAAAATAAAATATGGTGTAACGTATTTTAAAATTTCAAAAATATTTGAATAACATTTTTTTTAAAGTCCAATAAATAACATAGTTTTGTTGCAAAACAAAAGTGAAATTGAAATTTTTTGAAAAAATAAACTTAAAATTGTTAAAAATATAATTCAGTTAAATACACTTTGTGTGCTATACAAAAGCATATAAGTAAGTTGAAGGGGAGTTCATAATGTGAATTGTGTATAAAAAATTGTGAATCTAAAAATAAGAAGATGTATTTTTTTTGCGGCATTAAGTTTTTGCTATTATTTTTATAATTTCTTTAAATAATCTAGATATAATCATTTTAGTGCAAATAATATTCAATTGTTGATCAAATGCAAATAAAATCTTTTTGTTTCAATAGCTGAATTTAAAATAAATTTGATGCAAAAACATTTCTTCTAAAATTCAGCGAAATATTTGATTATTGCGTAGTGTGATAATTAGTTATGAGTCACTTGTTGTGTCATATTTGCAATAGTGTCAGTAGCATAATTTAATAAAAAATGAATAAAAATGAAGTCTTTTGATAGATGAATAAAAGTAATATACCTAAATCTGTTATCTATTAGCTTTCCCTAACTCGCAACTTATTTATTTGTTTTTATTTTTTGAGGTCAATGTCATTATCAGTCAGTTTAAGAAATTTAATCAGTTTATTGAATTTTACTAATAATCATCATGCTTTTACGAGTGCGAGCTTAAAAGTGATATATTTACAAATAAACCTTTTTGTTGTCCATAAGTCAAGATCTTCTATTTAAAATTTCATTTCAGAAAGTATTTTGCAGCACGAAATGAAAAAAGGAAAATTTAGAAAAAAATACTCTGCGGTAAGTAATTTTAATTACTGATTTCACTTCTTTCTTAACATATTTCAGGGGCATATCCAGAAATTTTTCGAGGAGGGAAGTTTTGATTTTTTAGGGAAAAATTTAAGGGGGTCTTGGGTCTAGCAAATTGAAGAAATTATTCCAAAAAGTAGGGGGGGGGATTTCCCTAAATACACCTGACATATTTATTAAAATTAAAAAAAGTATCTTAATTCAAAAAAATGAGGTTTAGGTCAGTTTTAATTAAATTATTATTGTCATCTGTTAACCATAGTATTTTTTACAAAAATTTATTAAAAATGTTCATCTCCCTTCTTCCCCTTTATTGAATCCAGTTTTACCATACAGTTTTCTAATTAAATGTTTTAAAATTTTTTTCTATTGCCAGATTATCCTTTTAAGTCAAAAACTTGACGCATTTACTTGAACTCAACATGTATCTTGCCAACCGAATACATGGATACAAGCAGTCCAAAAATCTAATCATAAATGTGCAAGATAAGAGACGCTAAGATATAAAAAAATTATTTTTGGACCTATAGTGAAACTAAAGTTCGTTAACAAAATCATATAATGTAAATTATCAGAATCAAAATTGATCAAAATAAGTGTAACTGAATCGATTAAAATCTTCGAACAATAATTAAATGCATTTAGAAAAGTGAATAGTGACAAAAATAATTTTTAATACAAATCGAGCAATGGAAAATCAAGTGGAAAATGATAACAGTGATCAGGTAAAATTAGATAAATTTTTTAAAATATCAAAAAAAAATATTGAGATTTTAAAAATCTTGATAGAAATTCTGTAAATATATTAGTTAATTAATAATAATTCTTTTTAAATCTCGCATTCTACAGAAAATATGTGTTGGAAATATGCAATTCCAGAAAGACCTTGCAGTTGACGTTTTTGGAATAGGAGATATTTTCTATAACGGGTTTTTAAAAGATTTAGATTATGAGCTAATTATTCGTGAAATAAATCATAAAATTATTCATCCATCTTTAATTGAGAACGATCTTTCAATAACGAAAACATTCACAAAAATTTCTTATGTTTTAAAAATATATACATGTGTGAGAGATGATTTTAAAACTCACATTGGATATGAGCATTATCAGTATACATTGAGAAAACGAATTGAACTCAATGATGGCAATATAAATGACCAGAAGTTTAAGAAACTAATCAAGGATTTGTTTGTAGGAATTAAATTTTTTCATGACCATAACTTTATAATCAACAACATTTCCTCCGACAATGTTGCCATATGTTTAGAAGATAATGAGGAAAAATCAAAAATATTTAATTTCACAATGGCAAAAGTCAATTCAGATTGCACAAAGGATATTAACGATATTGCTTTACTTCTCTTATCACTTATGAATATTTCTGACAAGTCTCCTTTAGAATGTGCAAATGAAATTAGGAAACAAAATTCTCTTACACTTAAAATTAAATATATTTGCAATATCATTAAAAAACAGGGTTGGATCGAACAAAAAAATATTAAATTTTTGTCGCATTTAATTGTTTGCTTAATTGATGCAAAAAATTGCAAGAATAATGTAATTGCAATATTTCTAAAGCATCCATATTTCTGGGGAAAGGCAGAAATATATAAATTTATTGAGATGGTTAACCTGCGAAATCCAACTGAAAAGAAAAATGGAAAAACAAGATTTCTCGGCAAGGACACTGACTTACTGAATGAAGTTTTGAAAAAGTATGAAACTTGGCAGAATGATTTGAATGAAGAAGTCGAGAAGACACTCAGAACAGGATACCTCAAAGTAGTTAGTGAACTGATCAGGCTGATGAGAAATAAGGTAAATTCTTGTCCGTAAGAAAATAATAACTAACATCATACCCGGGGTAGGTAGCTTATACTCTAAGGTATAATTTATGGTACCCCTACCTACCTTACACCTATTCCCATCCTAGGTTACACCTGTATTAAATTCTAACATGAGAGTAATATCATCTTTATTTACTTTAACCATACAATGAATTTTAATATAAAAAACAATAGTAAATAAATGGTAAATAGTAAAACTAACTATATTCAATTATATGCAAAATAGCAGCTGGAAGTAAAAGGTATTGGAATTGTTATGAACTATTCAGTTTAATGCCTTATAATTTAATGTGCTATAATTTAATTTATTTGTTATAATTTTATTTAAATAATTAGTTTTAGCTTTTATCAATTTTGATCTTAAATTTTTTTAAAAATTTTCAAACTAAATACTTTGCTATCTAATTTACTTTACAACAGGAGACTCACTTACTTGAAGAAACAAAAGATCTACAAGATTTCTGCCTGACATATGATGGTTTCATAAACTACTTCCTGCACAAAAATCCTGATCTTTTATATGATTTGTTTATGTATCACTGGAGATACAGGTTATCAGATCTTAACCTTTTCAGCTACTATCCAAGTTATATTATTTCTGAAGATACCAATGATATATTTGACGATGATGATAAAATTCCAACGAGTTCTGAAGAAAAGAATGTATCATTGATTCCCAAACCAACCACATCAAAAGATTCATCATGCAGATCATCTCATGGTTCACATAAAGGAATGTGGCCATCCTCACGTCCAGAAGAATCTTCATTACGCAGAAATAAGCACATTAGGTCACAAAATAAACATGAAGCTGTAAAAAGGAAATAATGACTAACTGACATCATGCACAGCAGTATAGTGTAAAATTAAGAATTTTTTTCCATTTCCGTATAATTTATTGTATATAAGAAAATGTGAAGATATTTTCATCATGGTATGAAGGATTTATCTTAAGTAAATAAGGGATTTCTGCTGAAGGAAGCAGATATTAGACTATTTTGCTCTTATTTCATATATTCATCTTAGTTTATATTTGGTACATAATTTTAACTTAAAAATGAAAATCCTGTCTAGAGGCTAGAATCAATTTAATTAGATTTAAAAAATCCAGAACAAAAAAAATTGTTGCTCATGTTGGCTCACTAGGACTTAATAATTAATCGATTGTTCGCAAATTACAAACCTCCTCCCTATAAATTTTTTCATACAAAAATTTTGAAAATTTATGTCAACGCCGCTGGTCACGCTTAAGGTAGGAGGGGTGGTTGAATAATTTGTGATAGTCAAACACAAAGAATTTTTTTGTATGCAAGGTTTGTGACAAGAGAGTTCATAATTTATGAACGATCACAATAAAAAGTAACTTCAAATTGTATAAAATGTAAATTTTCATTCCTAAAATCAATTGAGAAATAAAAGTTATTTTATAAAAAATTTTAAAAACAGATTTCAATTTGTTCATACGTAATACTTTTTTATAAAATCTATATTCGATATGAATTAGTAAGTTTAGTTGCAGACGAAGATCTTCAAATTATCTGTTAAATTGCAGTTTTTTTTCAGAATACAATTTTTGCATATATTTTTGTAATCTGTGAAAAAAATTTAAATTTTTAAAAACAAAAATAAAATGTATTAGGAATTTAATGTAAAATGTAATCTTTTTCAATTCTTTTATAGTAGAAAACACTAAATTGAATTGAAAACCTCACAAATGTTTGTACTTCTCTGTTAAGTTGTTCTTTTCAATAAACCTTGTTTGTTTTTTATATTTTTTTGCGTTTTACTTTTGTATTTTATTTATTATATATTTCAGAATTTTTAACATTGAAAAAAAATTTGCATCGTTAAAATTTTTTAAAAGTTGTAAAAAATAGTTTAATAAATTAAAAAATTATATGTAAATTAATAAATTTAGCAAGATATTTTCGAACAATTTTCGTAATGTTATAACAGCCAACGGGGCTAACAATTTATATTTTAAAACCTTACAAAAGTTTTGCTTTATTTGTGTGAAAAATCATTAGTCATAACATTGTGGTGTTTGAAAACTTTTTTAAATCATAATAAAAATTCAACATTCTCAAAAAATCTCCGTTAAAAGATTTAGTTTGCTAACTTGCTATATATGCAATTGGAAATTTTCTTCTCAACGAGCAGTTGAGAGGAAATATTGAAGTTTCAACAATTGAAAAATCGAAAGGGGAAAATCACTTTAATAAAAATTGTATTGCTTTTTGCATTTTTAAATATTAGGTAAGATTAAAAAAACCGTTATAACAAAATAATGTTTATAATATAACATTTTGTTTTTTCTTAAGCTTCTAGAATAAATTGGATTTCAAGTCGATCACAAAAGGAAGCTTGCTTTGAATATAAAGCAAATAAAGAAGCGGATACAAAGTATCCGTGTTGAGGATTCTTAACTTACCCAAAATTCATCTATCAAGTATCAGATTATCAATTCTTAGGGGCCCTGAGGTATTGAATCAAACATTTAAAGGAGGACTATTCATCCTTTATTCTTGTGAATCATACAAAATTTATTACAAACATAAAAGGAAGTTACAAAAGTGGCAATTTAGAGTACCTTGAAATTATCTATCAAGAGTAATGATTGAGTCCAACACTGAAAATTTCAACATTGAAATTAAAACTGAACCACAGGATCATGATTTTGAGCAAGAAAGTTCATCGTGCATTGAATATCAAAATATTCCCGAACCACTGGAACTAAAATATGAAGCAGAAGATGAGCAAATTGAGGAAAATCCAAGAGCTTGTGTTATGAATCGACCAAGAAAGGAACCAATTATGTTACGTGCACCAGCTAAAAAAGGATTTGAAGTTGACTTTAAAGAGCTTGCTAACAAAGTCACGAGTTTCTGGACGAATTACGAAGAAGAAATTATCATAAAGAAATGTTATCCAAATTATTTCACAAGTTATGAAATAACTGGATCAAATGACAAACTATTTGACATGCTGACGAGCAAATTACGTATGCTGGATGAAAAAGAAGAAATTGAGCTTCAACCTTCAACAAAGAATTTTACTGTGCTAATAATTCCATTTGGATATCCTCGTATCTCCTTCGAAAAATCAAATATTTCAGCTTTTAATGAATATTTCAAGGAAACAAACAAAAACGCATGTCTACCCAAAGCTGAGCTGAAAAATGGATTTATAAAAATAGTTCATGATGAATTTAAAAACTTAAATGATATTTTTGAAAACAACAAAGATATAAAAACAATAATCGATGATAATAATCATTTGTGGAAGGTCCTCGAATGTGATCCTCATAAAAAACCATTTTCTATTGAAAATCCAACAACAATTGAGCCTTTGACATTTAAAAAAGTAAAAATATCCCTTAAAGATCTAAAAAATCTAACAGAATCAAAAAGTGATGACAATTCTTCAAAATTGGTTTCAAATGACATCAAAATCAAGGATGAACCAATTGAAAATCCAGAGCCAATTAACATTAAGCAAGAAATCAATGAAGATCATCCAATGATATCCAACCTGCCTCTATATTTGACTGGTGATCAACAGCAGGAAGACACTTACATAATTACAGAACTTGATGTGAAACAGGAACTGACAGAAGATGATGAATTTTCATACTTCACGTCCAACTTCCCAGAAAATTCCAGAGAAAGCAGGAACAACGATGATGAAGATGAGTTCCAATACAACACAGTCAATTCCTTTAAATCTGACTTAGCAACAAGACGCAGTGTCTCTCATACAGTTGTGTCTGGAAAGTCTGATAAATCGAAAGCTGAAGCTGCTCTTTTAGCCATGCGAGAATTAATGAAAATTGAGCAAGATAAGAAAGTCGAACGTGAAAAATCAGCTTCAGGATTGAATCAAGTTGAAAAGCCAAAAACCATGAATGTGTCTTTAAATGTCAATGGAGTCAGAGTCGTGACTAAAGTGTCACTTCCAAGTGTCGATCCGAAAATTAAAAAAATTGTAAAATCTGTTGAGGAAGAATGCAGGTTCCAATGTCCAATTTGTTTCATTAAATTCAAAACTGATGGACAGCTTATTGGACATAAAAGGATCCACGATACAGCCAAGGCAAAGCTTAACACAGCTGACATGACTAAAAATGTCTACAGGGAAGTAAAAATGAGAATTGAGCAGATTGCAAATAGACGAAGCATTCATGTCTTGCTACCTAATTATGATTATGCATTTATCGTCACTAATTCAACAGCTAATAAGCTGTACATGAAGTGCTTCAGACAAGCTTGTGAAGTCAAGGCTTACAGCACGAATGATGGTAAATTCTTTGTTAAAGTTGGTGAAGAACATACACATGGACCAGACAGAGAAGTTATTCTGTCAAAAATTGAAGAAAAGAAAAGAAGTGACTTGGAAAAAACGGAAGTGATCAACAAGAGTGTGCATGAAGCGATCTCTCAACAACAAAAACAAAAAAATATGATGGAAGCAAAGAAAAGTGCTTTAATTGATAGAATTAAAAGATCACAGGAAGCTGTGAATGGGAAGAAAGTTATTCAGGAAGTTAAAAGAAGAAAAATTTAAGAAATTGAAGACTTTTTAAAAAATTCTTTTTTAACAATTTTTGTGACTTTAATGTTGATTTTAAAATTTGATATGATTATATAGTTAAGCATCAGTCTTGGAAACTCGTCAATACTAGGGATACTTCACACAAATTAGAGATTCTATCCCTAAGTTTTCACGCCTGGGTTAAGCGTTCAAGCCATATATACAATGTTTTTTTCTCAGATATAAAATTCCTACAATATTTTAAGGTTTAAGGTTAAAAGTATGTAAGTAAGGATTTAATTTAAAATTGAGAAAATTTTGTAAAAAATAATTTTTCTTTGTTTACAAAAATTGAATTTTGTCGGCCGTTACAAAAATTCCTTAAAACAAAGAATTAAAGCATTTAATTCATAGCTTATACTGACAATTGAGCACTGTTAATGAGTAACAAGTGCATATTATGTCTAAAGAAAATGAAAAAGTTTCAATTTATTGAGCTATAAAATGTAACAAAAATATTTGAAAAATGAATATTCTGAAGATTCTACCCAACCCTATATTATTTTAATAATTTATAAAAATTTACTATATTTTTAATTATTACGCCACTAATAAAAATTGTAAAAAAGAAATACTTTTCTTTAAACTGCTGCATTCAAAAGCTGATTTTTCCCATTAAAACAAAAAAACGGCATTAAAATGGCAAAAATAGCAAAATGACAACCAATTTGGATACAACTTCCTCAAAATATGGAGAAATTTCACAAAATCCATCAAAAAGAAAGCTTTTTGGTTCCTAAAAAATCATTCTAAAACCAGTCGAATATCTATTAAGTTTTCAAATAAAAATCATCCGTTGAATAAAAGCATCCAAATTTATACAAAAATTTATATTGACCTTGACTTATATGTTCTTCGTGCTGATCATTTGTGTTGTTCCGGATGTTTTTAAATATACATAAAATCTTTTATTGCAGAATTATCAAATTTTAGCTCACAGATTTAAAAATAGAATTTTATCAGAATTTTTAGCATCAAGGAACAATTAATTGTGAAATAAGTTTGGACTTGATAGTCAGTTTTCTTCAGAGTTCTGCAAAATAAACTGAAATGTCAATTAAAATTGGAAAAATAGAATATATTAAAAATCAGAATTCTAAAATTTACAATGGAATATTTCATGAAGATGTAAGCATCAAAGTGAGGATCGTCACAAACATTACCGAAGCAAATGTCTTAAAACATTTTAATCTCGAGTCACACCCAAATGTGCAAAGAATTTTTGGATATGAGTATAAAGACTCGATATTTTATCTTGGACTTCGATCATTCGATGTTACTTTGCAAGAATTTATGAAAATTCCAACAAATAAACGACAGAAGATTGATTCAATCTCAATGATCAGGAACATCACAGAGGGACTTAAATTTCTTCATGATAATAAAATAGTGCATGACAATATCAGTTTCAGTAATGTTGGAATCAAATACAATGAAAACATCGCCATGCTATGCAATTGTGGATTTGATGACCTTCAAGAAGATGTGAGGATTTATTGCTCGTCATTTGATGATTTTTAATATTTTCTCTATTTCAGATTTTTATGACACCTGAGGAATTTTCAGGCCTTGAGCCTTCATACCCATCTGATGTATTCAACCTTGGTGTCATTATTTACTATATTCTATCCAACGGTAGTCATCCCTTTGGACCGCTAAATAATCCAAGTGCTATAATTGATAACATAAGAAAAACTCAATTTGATTGCAACTCTAATGACTTTAAAATTCTTAAAGATGAAGGAACAAGCCATAAAATAGAATGTGCAAAGTCATTATTGAAGAAAATGTTAAGCAAAGATCCAGAACATCGCATAAATTGCAATGAGACTCTAAAATATCCACTATTTTGGAATAATCATGAAATTTATAAGTTTTTCAGAGAAATTAATCAATCCTGGAACCTTTTGACAGTTGAGGATAAAAAGATGATCAATGATGAATGGTTCTGGCTCAGTGATCAACACAGCGTTGAGGAAATCCTTAGTTCTTATAGTGAAAAGAGCTTGATTGAGCTTGTAGAATTTATTGCCCAAAAGGGAAAAATTTTAAATTTTTTTTTAATTTGTGCAGAAAGTTTTGGTGTAGGACTTAACCTTAACCCTTCATCTACCCTCCACCTAGAGTAGGGTAACTATGAACACCTTACCTACCCTACCCTCTCCTTTTAGGATACCATAGGTACCCCACCTACTTTTGCCTTAAGGTATCCCACCTATCCTACCCTAGGGTACACTAGATGAAGAGTGGGGTGCCCGCGTAGCCATAGAAACCGGCCCCAGGTTCTAAATATAATATTTTAGGTTAGACACTTTGAAGATCCATTCTTCATTGATAAGTTGAAAGATGAGCACATTATTCATTACATGACAGAACTTCCGTTACTTCTACCATTTGTTTACGCCACTACAGAAATAAAAGAAGTAAAATGTAGGTTATGAAAAAATTAAGAATATTATTCCTCATTAATTTCCTCATTTATTCAATAATAAAGCAACTGCGGTATTCCAAATTCCATTAGAAAACATAGAATGCAATAACCGCTTACACACAAACATCTACTTTGGAAGATACAATTCCATGGATGTTGCAATCAAGAAAACTTTGAAGACAAAAGTTGAATATTTTGACGCAGAGTTGAAAAATATCGAAAAACTATCAACAAGAAAGGAACTACGCCAATATTGCAAAAGCTGTAAAAATATCGATTGCGAAAATATTTTAAAATTTTTTGGATGGTATGAGGAACCAAAGCACTGGTGTCTTGTTTTTGAGAAGGTTGAAATGAATTTTGAAAATTTTTTAAAAGCCATGAACAACGAAAATACTTCAAATGTAACAAAAATTCTATATGATGCAGTCAAGGGATTGGAATGTCTACATGCTAACTCAATAGCTCATTTGAATATTAATCCACAAAATATTCTGATTGTAATGAGAAATGGCATCCATGTTGGATGTTTGGCAAATTTTGGAAAAGTTGAAGATGTCATCACTGATTGCAAATCGTTGGATGATGACAAAACTAGTGTAAGTAGAGTTTGTTAAGTTTTTGTACTGGGGCTACCCGGGGTAACCTACCCTACCCTACTAGGATGCCATAGAGCACCCTTAGTAGGATAGATGGAGTACCCCGGGTAGCCTTATAAACCGGCCCCTGGTTTGGAGTCATAAATATCTATTTGTGTTCAAACTGTAATTAAATAAAACAAATTTAATATATTTCCAATCTTCCAGGTTTACATCGCACCAGAGTTGAAGAAAAAAAGAGAAAACAGAGCCAAAACAGATTACTCAAGATGTGATATATATTCCTTAGGAATCCTGTTCCAAAGAGACTATTTAAGCTACTTGCTTAATCTTGATGTCCCTAAATATCACAGCAAAAAAGATTTATATGATTTACGCAAAAATGAAAACATTTCATTCCTTTTTGAAGAACTTGTCAATTTCATGACTGAAGAGATGCCATTAAAACGTCCAAATGCAGAAGGTGTCAGAAAAAATCCATTCTTTTGGGATGCAAACATGAAAATTCAGTTCTTGAGGAATGTCTCTGAATATGTTCAAGGAAACAAGAGTAACAAAGAGAAGTTTAATGAAATTGAAGAAAGAGCACTCAAAAAACTATTTGTTGTGGAAATTCAACATAATAATGGAAATAACGATGATAGAAAAAAGAAAACTGAAGGTTGGATTGATTTTTTGGTTGAAAATGAAGAAGTTTATGAAGAAGCAATAAGGTTTATTAAACAAGAAAGTGACGAATCAATCTTCTGTTTGGTGAAGCTAATCCTGTCAATTGTAAATTCACTCAAAATTTTAATTATTTTTGTGGAAATCTATATTTTTTTAATTTTCAGTACGATGCGGACGATTCCAACATTATAAAAAGTCAACTAAATGCTTCAAATCCAGAAGAATATCTGAACTTTTGGCTCTCAAAATTTGAATTAATTGGATTTCTGTACTACGTCATGGAAGAATACATGAATAAACTTTTTCCGACTTTTTATTCAACACAAACTCCAAAAAGAGTTTTGGGCAATCGAAGAATGTCGTCTGTGCTGATTGAGCGACCAAACATCAGAAGGAATTTGTGTGAGATTGATGCAAATGGTGAAGGTTGTCATTTTTAAAGGGATACAAGAACCTATTTCTTTGATGAGGATTTATAGATCCAATCTGAGAATTTAATACTCATATTAATTTTAGATATAAATTTGAAAAATTTCGAAATGTACCTCTTATCAAAAATATTTGTAATCAAAACTAAAATTATATATCAAATAAATTTAATCTTTACTAACCTGAAAAAAACTCTAATATTCAATATTTCTATTTAAATTCCTAACTTTAACCTAAATTGTCATCCAATAAAATTCAACAAATTTTTCTCTGCTCATCCTCATTCACTTCAATTTAACCATGGCTGGATAATGAAGTAGCCGCAAGCCACAAATCCAACAAAACCACAAAAAACACGCATCGAAAAATTTTTTGTTGTCATCAAAAGCGCGAAAATGAAAGTTGAAAATTTACATAATGACGCGAACTAAATTAACTTTTTTTTCTCTCTTGTTTCACAAGACACGCAGCAAAATTGAGGAAACTCGAGTTAGAAAAGACGGAAGTGTAAGTATCATAGAATGCGTTCATTATTATGGCCACTGGCTAAATATTTTCCTGATGATGATGATGATCGTAAAGAATTTTTGAAGATGTGATGGGGGAAAATTTAATCTTTTTTGTGAGGTCAATTTACATTCGAGTTTCGATTGAATTGTTTTTGAATATTTGAATATTTAAGCACCTGAATTTTGTAAAATATTCCCCAAAAAGTTCTAAAACATCAACTTGTTTATGAGATTCTATTCAATAAACTTTAAATATTATCAATTTGCAGGTCAATATAAATGTGAAGACCAGAATTGTCCTAATTTAGTATTTTTTAACAGCAGCTTCAGAAACATTAGCAAAAAATCATTCCAAAATGCAAATAAAATCTGAGAACGAGCAGGAATACTTGATAGTGTTGGAAAGTGAAAAAATTCATCAAGAATTTCCAAAACCAATTATTGAAGTCAAAAAAGAGGAAAACAACAAACTTGAAGCACCAAAAGTTCAACTGAAAGTAGAGTTTATCCCAAGAAAACCTAAAATTAAGTGTAAATATTGTCCCAAGAGTTTCAAGACCAAAGGCAAGTATTACAATCACCTGGATGTTCATAAGATAGATGGCAAATTGCCAAAACCAGAATCAACTCAAAAATCTATTCAAAATTCAACTAAAGCTCAAAATATTGAAAGCTGTTCAACAATTTCATCTAAATTGCAGACAATAATTGACAATAATACAAATAATACTTCAAAAGTGGTCTTAGAACCTCCCAAAAGTCAACAACATCAAAGAAACTTTTCCTGTGATCTTTGCGGCAAAAAATATAGAACCAAAAATCACGTTTCAGCCCACATCAAATCAGTTCACTTATTCTCATCAGAATGTAAAATTTGCAACAAAAAATTGAGCTATGGATCGTCAAAATCGCACATGATGGTTCACATAACTGAAAAGAATTTCCAATGTAAGGTTTGTGAGAAAATGTTCAAAACACCAAATGATTTAAAATATCACATGAGGACGCACAACAAACAGTTCGATTGTGGAATTTGTGGGAAGAAATTTGCAAGAAAAAAGTCTAAAATTGATCATGAGAAAGTGCATCAACAAAAGGATTTTAAAGTTTATGAATGCAAACTTTGTGGATTGAAATTCATGACAGTGAGTCATTTAACAACACATCAAAGGAATCACAAAGAAAAATCAGAAAAATCTTTAAAATGTTCAAAATGCAATTATTCTACAGATTATAAGCAATATTTTAACATCCATCAAAAAAGTCACGAATATAAGGAAAAGAAGGCAGCAGACATCAAAAATCCAATAAAGTGTGAAAAATGTCCAGCAGTTTTAAGGAACAAACAAGCTTTGAGATGTCACATGATCAACTGTCATCCAATTGTTCCATATGAATGTGATTTATGTGGACGGGTCATAAATGCCAGAACAAATTTCATAAAACACATCAATTATCATTTGAGTATGAGGAAGTTACAAGATTATTGACAAAATATTAGTACAAAAGTTACAAATATAAATATTTAAATTTTTGTTCACAACGTCCATCACAAAATTTAAATAAACCATAACTTATTGTTATAAATGTTCTCTTGATATATATGTTATCCACAAATACATTGAAAGTTTTATATATACTAGCTTGATCATTGATTTTGTTTCATTTGACAGAGTTGGGAATAGAGTGGGGTGTGGTCCAAACTTCGATGGAAAATTCTTCAGTTTGATAGGGTTTTTCAAAAAAACCCAAAACCCTCAAAAAGTTATGAAAAAAATTAATATTTCATGTTGAGTTTGAGATTATAAACAATTTTAATAAATTCAATATCAATTTCATTATCTTTTTTTAGTCGCAACTGCTCACAAACATCTACAAAAATTTAATCTTGAAGATTATTGTGTTAAAAATTAATTTTACTGAGAAAGCTCAAATAACAAATATCATTTAATAGAGAATCTTTAAGGTTTTTCTGGATTTTTCATATATATATATATATTATTGGATCTAATTTAAACTTTTCGGAATAAGTTGGACTTTTTTCGAACCAGTACCGGCCGGTAAGGGATTTTTAATTTTCTAAACAGTTTTAGTAGATGATATTGCATAATATATTTGCTAATAAATGTTAATTATCTTTACCTAAAATCGATAAAAATATAGTTGAATTAATAACAATTCAAGTTTTTTAATTTAAAGTTTAAATTATTGAAATTTATAATTTTCATTATTTTAATTCAATTATTTATTTGTAGTAATAACACAAATGTGAAGGCATCCACACATGCACACTAAATCAAAGTACTAACAGTCGTGTATTTGTGCATTTGTATTGACAACATTATTTTTTGAATCGGAATCATGTCTGATCAATTTAAAAATGATCCCAGCATTTGGAAAAACTCAGTTGATTATTCAAACCCACCTCAAGATAATTTATCTGAGCATTACGGCACCCAAATTGATGAAAGGTTTATTTTTAAATTATCAAAAGAAAGCAAAAATATCAACAAGGAAGTTAAAGATTGCTGTAAAATTTTGCACTTCTCATCTGATTGGAGTTATGAGGAAGTTCTCATGACAACTGATGGATTGAACCCTCAAGAATATCCACAGCTGTTCATTTTTGTCATCGAGGTGACAAATTTTGGCTTTTGTGCAGAAAACCAAGCAAATGTTCAAATAAATTTAACAAAACTGCAGGAAAACTTGATTAAATTTGGTAGGGCTCGTCCAGTGGTCCTCCAACTATCATCACATAATGAAAATCTAACAACTTTATACTACAAAGACAAATGTCTTAACAAATTTACTATGCTTAAGCAACAACAAATAAGTTTTAATGATATGGATAGACATTTAACAATTTTCAATTCATTTCTGGATGGAAAATTTAATGATATTGAGAATGAAGATCTTAACTTCTTATCAGAGTCCCAAAATCTATCGTTAATTTTGAGACTTTTGCGGACCTTGGTCATCAGTGAAGGATTTTTTGGTAGTATAATTTTATATGCAGCATCAAAAGGTACAAAAGCTGATTTTTTAGCTGCATTAGATTCACCATTTGAAAGTAATGGAAGAATGTTAAGCATCAGATCACAAAAGTACATATCTGACGTATTTGGGGATGATAATGATCCAGATAACGACACATCAGTTCTCCTTACAGCTATAGAAAATGAGAACACGGATGTCATTGACTACTTAATCACTTACTGGACTCATTTGATCCAACTGCTTCCGTTTGAGCATCAAGTTAAAATATCCACAGCTGCATTTGAAACTAATCAACTTGATGTCTTCTGTGACTTGTTGAACATCGTTGACTATCCATTTCCTGATAACTTCAAACCGGAATTAATCGAGCATGCAAGATTGCGTAAGATAACCGCACAGAGAAATGACTTCAAAGCTGCAATCGAGGCAGATGATTTTGAGAAAATTTACGGTTTTATCCGTGTGAATCGGAATCTTGAATACATTTATAATTCATCAAATAACTCAGCATTGACAGAAGCCATAAATTCTAGGAAATTTGGAGTCTTTTACTATTTAAAGTCACTTGGTTTAAAAGGAGAATATTGCGATGAGATTTTAAATAAACTTAGCAGAGAAGATAAAGAAAAAGCAGTGAAGCTAGCAACAGAACAGCGTAAACTGAATGTAAATGTGTCACAGACTGTAATTCATCAACCAGTAATGCTATTATCATCGAAATCACGACTTCATAACAGTCGAGTTGATAAGAAACAGGAAAAAAATTATCTTGAAAAAATCATTAAATGGTTCCAAGACATTTACACAATCGCACCACTAATTATTGAAGTTGCAGCATCATGTGAAGAATTGAAAATTATATTTGACTTCGAAAGCGACTCGGTGAGTTTGTTAACTTAAAAATAAGAACGTGTGAATGATTAGTAAAATAAAATTTAAAATATTGTTAATTTTAGGTTGAAAATGCAAGTCTAGAAGGGCAAAATGCTGCTGGTTCAACATATCCAAAAAGTAAATGGATCTTCGTTGGTGCTAAGCTTTCAGATAAGAAGTGTGAACAGAAAATTAAAGGAGTTATTGCTCACGAGTTGTGTCATTATGTCATGAAAATGGTTTATGAAAATCAGGAGAATCCTTACTACAAGTACATGACAAGAGATAGAGACATTTTCGAGGGAGTTGTAAGAGCAATTGATAAGTGGTCACAAACTAAGACAACAGATCTAGATGACCAATGTAACGGGATTATTTCATCTGTGTTTATTGATTATAAAAGAAAAGATTTTCATCCAGAGTTGATTGTACGAGCTGTCCAAATATTGGTCGAATTTGATGATGATGAGGAAAAATCAAGATATCTTCAACAAAAATATAAAATTCTTTTCGGTTTTTGGGAAACCATTGTAGTTCCTGAGTTACAAAGTTTCAGCATAAAAACCCAATTTGATGTAATATTCTTAAACAAATTGTTTAAAGTCATGCCAGAACGTAAGAAGGAAAATTGGGAATTTTCTGTCTTCAAAAACTTAAATCCTTTATTCGATAACAAAGTTGTAATGATAACATCAAATACACCCAGACTATTGCTCGTGAATATATTTAACTTTTTTTACGAAAAGTATGGAAATCTGATGGATACAAAAAACGTGTTCGTTGATGCATTAAAACTTGAAAATCAAGAATTAAAAACCATTTTAACGGACATGCTAGCCACAAATCCTAAACTAAATATTATTATTGACTGTTCGAAAGGATTCAACGACAACTTAAAAGATGTTGCCGTTGGCAGTGAAGTAAGTGTAATTTTCATTGCATCTAACGAGTCTCAAGCAATGGAACTTGAAAGGCAATTGGAAAATTTTGAAATATCAACTAAATTAAAAATTGATTACAACTGGAATGACCTAAAGGTTGAAACTCAAAAACTTTTGCTCCAAACCAAAGTAAATTTTCAAAATAATTTGCAATATTCATTGATTGATTTAATTGAAAAGGACAGCCATATAAAAGAGCAAAATATAAATACATCTGCAAATAATACGAATGAAGATGAAATTAGATCTTTTTCTAAATTAATAGACGTTCAACTATTAAATTTGCTTGTTGAAAAATCTTTAATTTCAATTAATACAAAAGAAGAAATGGATTTATTTGAAAGATATTTTACCATCCTCTTTAAATCCAGGCAATTTGTAAAGAAACAAAGAGACAACAATGATGATGTTGATCTTGATGAAAATCAAACGAATAGCATACACATGACTGATAAGATCATTAAACTGTCTCAAGGAGAGTTGCTAATGGATGTTGAAGATGTAAAATATGTAATTATATCAGACATGGCTGGAAATGGTAAAAGCTGGACGATGAAAAAATTCACGAAAATTATTCGTGATCAAAATCCAACAAGATGGGTGACTTATGTGGACTTGAAGCAGTTTATTGATGAGTTTAAGGCACATGAAGGTGAACCTGAATTTTCAAGATTTATGATTGAGAAAATTTTGAATTTGCAACACAACTTTGAGGCAAAAATCTTCCAAAAACATTACAAAGACGGCAAAGTTTTCATTCTGTTTGATGGATTTGATGAAATTGCTCCAAATTGTGCAGAGTTTGTGTCCAAATTGGCTCAAAATTTCCAGTCAAATGACGGAAATCAGCTGTGGATTGCAACACGTGATTATTTTGAGATTGATTTGCAGACCAAACTCAAACTTAATGTTGCATATAGTCTTGCGGAGATGACAGAGGCGGAAGGAGTTAAGTTAATTGCTAACACCTGGGTTTTGATGGATTCAAAGGAAGGTAAAAATGAGCCAAAGTCTAAAAAAGACTTTGACGAATGCATTAAATTGTCACAAAAGTATAAACGCTATCAACAAAAGGCTCGTTTAATAGTAAAAAAAGTAGCGATGAGTTGGAATCGTTCAATTGGGATGCCTCAATTATTTAAAATGATTGCTGATGGATTTAAGAACGAAGAGAATGTTGATGAGTTGCAGGGATCTGAAATCTACGACAAATTTATAAAAATTCTTTACAAACGATGGTCGGAGGAAAAGGGTCCGCTAAGAAACGAAGCAAGCATCGAAAGTCAAGGATACGAGAATCCGTTTTGGAAATTTCATCAGTTCTGTGCATTGGAAGGTTTATTTCCTGAATTTGTTGCATTATTTTTTCCTGGATATGACAAAAGTGAGTGGCCAAAGGAAGAAGTAATCGCATGTGGAATAATGAGTGTAAAAAATGGAAAATATATTTTTTTACATGAAACATTCCGTGAAATTTTCGTGGCTGACTTAATTGCAAAGTCTTTAAAGAAACAGCAAATTAATGAAATAATTGTCGAGCTTCTTGTTATTGTTTTAACTGTTGAAAAGTATAAAGTAGTTCGAATTTTTCTGAACGATATTATTGATGAATGCTTGGATTTGAAAAATTATCAAAATCAAATGCAAGGTTTTTATAATATGGAAAATTTTCATTTGTGCTTCATAGAAAGTCCTCGATTGGTAATTACATTGCTTAATTGTGAGGGAATCGGAAAACTAAATGAATTTTTACACCAAAATATTACAAAAATGATTTCCAATACAGAAGATACTCGACAGTTTTCTGAATTTCAAGAATTGTTGTTTAAAGTCTTAAAAGCTGAACATTTAAAGGATTTAATAATTAAGCAAGAAGTATTTCAAAAAATCATCAGATCAAGTCTTAAAATTGATGTTTTCAAAGACATTTTGTCAAAAACTGAAGCCATTACCGATCGTGATTTCATTAAAATAGGATTGAAGCTAATGAGTTATGAACCACTGATGGGAAATATATTCTATTTTCTTTGTCAATCATCGAACTTAAATGCTGAAAAAATTAACACATTTTTGGAAGTCATGCATAAATATTTATCAAGAGATGAAATATTTGAACTAATGAGCAATTGCAATAGAGATAATAATAATGTTTTCTTGATCTGTGCGAAAACAAGAAATGGATCAAATCTTAAATTATTATGGAGAGAACTGTCAAAATATTTTTCTGTTGAACATTCACTGCAATCGTTTAAAGAATTTATCAAGCAGAAGAATCGAAAATTTGAAAATATTTTATATTTTTCTGCTCGATATGACAGCATTGACTTTTGTAGGGATTTGTGGAATCTTTTATTTGAAACGTTTATAGATCGAAATGAATTAAAAGACTTTATTCTTCAAAACGATACAAAGGCAAATAATTTCGTTCATAATTTAGTACTTTATAGTAAAAACTCAGCACTAATTGAATGGACATTTAAAACCTTGAAGGAAAGCTTCAGTGATGTTCAATATCAAGGAATTTTAGAGTCAAAAGGTGAATGGAACAGAAATTTGCTCCAATCTGCGGCATTTGGGTCAAAATTAGTTAAAATTCATAAATGTCTGTGGAATATTTTTGAAATTTTGGCCGATGCTCATGAATATATTGTTCAATTTTTTAATGAAGTCGATGGTTATGGGGAAAATATTCTTCACATTGCTGCAAAGAACTCGTCACGGGAAGTTTTTAATTTCATGATAGAAGGTTTAGAGAAAATTGTATTACGAGATGAAATGAGAGTTATGTTAACAAAATCAAATAATTGCAATCAGAATTTATTACAATCAGCGGCTAGCATGAATGAGTCATTAGAACTTCATGAAACTTTATGGAAAACATTGCAAAAATATTTTGATCATTCAGAAATTTTACAGTTTATAAGATATGTTGATAATGATAAGGATAATGTCTTTTTTGTTGCTGTCTCTTGCAATTCAAAAGAAATTGTAGAATTTACATGGCGAAAGATTAAAAATGTGTTAAACAGAGTTGAACAAAAGAAATATTTGTTGTTGACAGGACGACAAAATAAAACTCTTGCTGAAAGATCTTTAGATAATTATCAACATAAAAAGGAAGTTTATGATTTGATAAAATACATAGAACAGGAAAATCAAAAATCACAAGAATCTGACTGCATTATTCAATAAAAAAATATTTTTTCATAGTTGAAAAATAATACGATAACAATAAAATAAATTTTTGAGTTTTAAAAAGTTATAAATATAGAATAGAAACTAATTCAATAAAATAAAAATATTTTAAAATTTTGAAGATTAACTTTTAACAATATTTTAAAGTCAATAAAGTTCTTTCAATTTTGTGTTGTTATTAAATTAAATCCCATTTAAAATAAATAAAAATTAATCAACTTTCGGTTTTTATTTCAAAACTTTTAAATTTTAATCTTTTTGTGAAAAACTAAAAATTTCTAGATTGGAATTTATCATCAATCTTAATAACATGTCATTAAGATACGAGTCGAAGGAAGCAGAATTGAACTAAATTTTTTTGGAAAATTTATTCAACTTCCCCCAACTCCTCTCATCATAATTCTACATTCAGCATATCGAGGACACTGCGTATGATTATTCCATTAAGAATTCTCATTTACCATCGCTATCGTCTCATTTATTTACTCATTCATTCGCATTGAATATGTGGCTGCTGATTATTATGCATCGTGTCTTTTCCGTTCCTATCCACAATCCACTTTTACTTCCCCTTCTCTCGTGACTTTTTATCTTTTGTTTTGTGTACTGTTCTTCTATCTATTTGAATTACTTCTGATCAAAAATGTTTTTTTTTGCAGGGGTGGGGGATGTGAAGTGGTTTTGAGGGGGTCATGCTGGATTTTGGTGATTTTTTACATCGTTTTGAGCCTGGCAGAGTTTAAGACACTCAAGTTGAGCTATCTTTGGTTATCCTGACTTGAACTTAATTAGATCCACTAGAATCCAGAACGGCGGACCCAAAAAATACCCAATCCCCCAACTATGCCAAACATCAAGCATCATCCCCCCATCATCCACTCACATTCGATCTCATTTGATATTCTTATAGATTCATAATAAATTGATTATATGATTAAATCAAAATTTCAAATTTTTGTGTCCTCATTAAGCAATTATTCGATAAAACATTTATGTATCTTCCGTCGTTTCGATATTTTCCTTTTTGTTATGTTTAGAATAAATTTAAATAATAAATTCGACTTCTTTTTTTTTGAATGGGAAAGTCTTCATGAATATAATCACAAATAACAATGGAGATGAAAGGAAATTTGAAGATTGTTTTGAGGAGATACGGATGTTGGATTTAAATAATATTTTTTGTTGGAAATATAGAGGATAAGGGTTGGGGGGTTGATTGGTTGGATGTGAGGTTAATTGGTAAGAAAGCGAGGGGCTCGATGTTAATTGGGATACAAAGGGTCAATATTTAATTAGGTTTGATTAAAAATTAAAGGTGGAAGTGTCAAATTTGGTTAATTTAATCATTTTGACAGCTCAGGTTGGGGTAGAAAGGTTAGTGGGTAGAATTGTGTGAATATCAGGTAGATTACCATACAAATTAAGTAAATATCAAATGGTACAATTGATTCTGGATCCATAGGAGTCTCAGTGCCCTCATCTGGATGTACCACGTTACTGATATCCTTTTTAATAGTTATTAGACTAAAATCATCAAAATTATGTAGAATTTTATACAGATCAGACAAAAGAGGGCCACATTAGGTGAATTAGCATCCAAAGTATAACAATAGGAAGTAAATCTAGCAACATGTCGTTGTTAGACCAGATTTGATGGCACATTGATGATAATCTGGCACCAAACTAGTACTTTAATCATTTTAAGCACAATGAGTCATCTTCGATACAATTTACTGGAATAATACCAGAAATATGAGTTCATATCCACCCAATAGAAACTAAAATTCAATCAATTTAATCCCCAATCGTCAATTCATCAAATTCCATCACATAAAATTCCAAAGTCCACTACACAGCACGCAATACAAACATTTCTTGCCCCCCATCAAAAAAAATCATTCTTTCTCGCTCTTTCACTTTTACTCTTTTCAACTCATACACACCGACAAAAAAGATGCGATGCTGACCCTTTCGTTGACGACTACGCACGTTGGCCATCAACAATATCAATTTGTTCGCCCATCATCTGCGCAATGGCTGCCTTCTCGTCTCTCAACCCTTTCGTTTCTCTTTCTGTTCTTTACGTGTGTACAATCTTTTTTTTTGTGCTCATTTAATTGCGATGCGATGGCACAGGCTGATGGAAAGGAGAATGAAGGGTGGAAGAGGACAAGAAGAGTAACGGGTGAAATTGGATTTTTTTTGGTTGATTTTTTTTCTTCAGGAAAACTCCGCCCAGAATTGATAAAGTTTTTGTTTGGAGTTATTATTTTTGGGGAAATTGAAAATGATTTTTGTAATGTAAGGAGATTAAAATGAAATTTATTCTGATCTTAGAAGTCAAAATTATTATTATTTTCATTCTTTTTATTTCCTTCCTAATTTTGAACATTTTTAGTAAATGAATTTAAAATAACCAACTTCATCAACGGGGGTGCAAATTTTTTATTCAGACTCAGGTGACGAGAACCCTTGCTACGTCAATGGTTCCAATATTGCAGTTATGATGACAAATCCATAAATTCTTGAAGATTCTGAGCTTGGATTGTGTCCATAAACCGGCAATAATTGTTACATTTATTGGTAATTCCGCCAGGGTCAAGATTAAAACTTTGATATACTTTCCACAGACCCTCAGACACAAGCACCTAAATGTCAACCCTGCAACCCCATAAATCAACCCAAACCTCATCAGAATCCCTCAACAAACTCATCTCATCAATAAAATCAAAAAAATAAAACATCAGCATCAATAAAACCACAACAGCAAGAAGAATCAAAACAGCGAAGGAAAAAACTTCATTATCGTAACATTTACTCATCCTTATTCTCGTATATGATGCACATTTATGTGTAGGTTCAATCTTCATTCACCAAAAAAAAGTAAAAGGAAAAGTCGCGAGTAAAAATTTCACTTTCAATTGTCACGTTACGATCCACAACATTCTCAATGTTTACTATATGCGACAGTACCGAGGATGTGTGCAAAAGAGACAGCAATTCAAAATAAATCAATCCGCATGCGTGGATGTAAAATGAAATTCTATTGAGTGAGAATCCTTGTGAGAGAGAGAGAGAAGTTAAGGAATTGCCACGTGTTGTGGAAGGTCAGCGACTCCTCTCAGGGAGAAATTCTCTCATAAAAGTTGAGAGCATCAAGAGAGACTTCAGTTCCAACACACAGAGTAAAAGCGACAACACTTGTTTGCATTAATCTTAGTGCGTAAATGCACGTCGGTTCGCGTAATGAAACCCCACTGAATACCAATAACAGAGGATGGAAGGGTGAGGATGTTGATGAGGCACGGCGAAAATATACACAAATTTGCTTTTTACAACAGACAATCCGTTCACTGTTCATGACAATCAGGCCGGAGAGCGATTAGAATTATTTTGGACGGCGATGTGATCGGTTGGAAATTTTTTTTCGTCTAGGCTTCCTTGTTTTTTTGGGAACATTTCGTGAAGTATTTTTGTGAATAAAACATTTTAAAATTCAGGATTTTTTGTGAAAAAATTGACAAAAGAATTAAAATAAATTAAAATAAAAATTAAAAGTGATATTTAAAAAATACAAAAAAAATATTTACAGAATCTAGGATTTAAAAACGTAAGGATTAAATTATATTTATTATAACAATTTTAAAAATGAAGAATTCAAAAATAATTTTAAAATTATTTGTTAAAATTTGATTATAAATCCGAAAAGAATTGATGAACAAATTAGAAATAATTTTTTGATTTTGGAATTTTTTGTGAATTTTAACTGAAACAAAGTAAATATATAAAAATTTTCAAGTTAAATTTAAATTAGAAATAATTTTTGAATTTGGAATTTTTTGTGAATTTTAACTGAAACAAAGTAAATAAATTAAAATTTTGAAGTTAAATTTAAATTAGAAATAATTTTTAAATTTGTAATTTTTTGTGAATTTTAACTGAAACAAAGTAAATTAATTTAAATTTTGAAGTTAATTTTAAATCTTTATACCTTTAAATGAAATCTATTCATTAAAAATTAAATATTGAATTACAAAGATTTTAATATTTGCAACTCTGTTGTCAAAATCACAATTTTAAATTAAAAGCTTTTTCAAAACAAATTAAAAATTACCAAACTTAGTCAAAAGGAATTGTCTTTTACTTCTGTAAATGTATATACAGTGGAGAAACCACAAGAATTATAAAATTATTACAAAACAACTTTTTTTAAACCTTTTTAATACCAAAAGTTGGCAAATTTTTGAATTTTTCACGATTTTACCTTTTTTTATTACATTAACATTTTTTTAATAATAATAATATTTAATATTTAATAATAATATTCGAAAAATAATTTGAATTGAATTTAAAATCTGACAAATTTTTAAAATTTGAATCTTAAACTTCTAAAAATAGTAACTATTTAAAAGTTCAAGATTCAAATTATTAAAATTTTCCAGATTTTAAATTCAATTCAAACAACTTTTAATTTTAAAACTTATATTTTGAGACATTTTTTAAACCTTTTTTCAAGATTTTTGTACAATTCAAGAATTTCTCAATTTATTTCTTGCAGTCATCCAACCGGTAACAAGTAAAGAAATTACAGTACAAGTGCACAACAATAAAACAAAAAAAAATCAAAGTGACATAAAAGAAGCTCAATAAAAATAAAGAAAATTATTTTGTTGATAAATTGCTCACGACGAGGACATAAAAATTCAAAATAAAAAAAACTTTTAGAAATTTATTAATAATGTTGAGAAAGGTTAGTTCTGCATTTTGTTGGAACTGATTAAGTGACGGAAAGGTATAGCAAATTGTAAATTTGGATTGGAAAAAATGACTTCACCCACTTTACAGGGATCAGCGCTACTAAAAGGTGAGTTAAAACATTGAAAAATTAAGCAAAAATTCCAAAATTTGTTGGATTGACCATCAAAAATTCATTTAAATACGGGGAATGTAAGAAAAGGTGAAAAATGGTGTCTTAAGGTCGGAGTGAATCCAGTTCAGATCATATTTCATGAAACATGGATTTATGCTGGTCTAGGAACACTATTTTTGACCTTTTCTATGCCGTGTGCTATTCGAGGAAAAGTTTCCTTTAAAATCATGAATTTACCACCAATATTCATGGACTTTAGCTCACTATCCAGACTATGTCCAGTAAAATCTACATCTAAAGTCATTACACTTTAAGAAACTGCAAAAAACCTGATTAAATTTTTAAAAAACGACACGACAACTTCACTTTTGAAGGATTTTTAGGGTTGTTAAAAGAAAGTCGTGATTGCAAAATGATAAAAAGCTTTCGAAAGTGCTCCAGTTATTTTTCTTTACTACCTCAACGGCTTAAAACTTGAAACTCAAACTAAAGTTAGTTAAGTTTGACAAGTCAGGTTGAGTAATTTGACATAGGTTAGTGATACTTTAGGCTGTGGACTAACAAGTCGTGAAGTTAATTTCATTTTTGTGGATTTTCATAAGCTTTATTGTAGATAAGTTCGAGTTGCTGGATTAAATTGAAATTATTTTTAATTTCACTTTTTAATTTTAAAGAAATTTCATTTCATTGTTTTTTTTTATCATTTTTATTCTAAATTTTTTATTACTTTAGATTATTATTATTTTTTGATTATTTTTTATTAAACTTGAAATCGAAATTAAAAATTTCACCGAAATTAAACATTTTAAACTTTTAATTTTGAGGAAATTTAAATTTTTTTTAAAAAAGCATAAAAATTCAAGTTTTAGGTTGAAGTTCAAATAAAAACTAAAAAATTATTTACATAATTATTTACATAGTTACATAAGTAATACTTAAGTATTTCTGAATCTTTTGAGTTTTAACTTTTACATTTTTTAAGTTATTTATTTTTCTATAAATAATATAAAGATTCTAAATTCTAATTTTTTAGTATTTTTTGTTTCTACTTTTTTTAATTTTTAAAATATTTTTATTTTTTAAAACATTTTTAATTTTTAAAATATTTTTAATTTTTAAAATTATTTTTAATTTTTAAAATATTTTTAATTTTTAAAGTATTTTTAATTTTTAAAATATTTTTAATTTTTAAAATATTTTTAATTTTTAAAATATTTTTAATTTTTAAAATATTTTTAATTTTTAAAATTATTTTTAATTTTTTTTATTTTCTTTAGTTTATTTAAACTTCTTTAAATTCTTAATTATTTAAGAATTTTTAATTTTTTTATGATTTTTGAGTTTATTAAAAAGTTTTTATAAAAGTTTTATAAAAAAAACCGTCCAAAAAATAATTTCCATTAAAATTATAAATTTTTCCAACCTCACTCAGCTCCGCATGTCCATTTTCTAAAGCATTCTAATTATCTCCCATCTCTTTCTGTCCTACAACACAAAACATGAAATCCTTCATTCAACTCATTCGTCGGTGCTATTGCGACAGTCCCACGACTTTTTTTAATTATTTTTTTCATGCTGTCGCCATTTTTGTGTCTGGTGTCTTTTCTCCCTTTTGTTTCATTTACTCATTGTGTTGTTGTTGTTGTAACACGAAATTACTTGATTGTGTTAATGAGTTTGAGGGTGAATGGATTGAAATGGATGATGATGATGATGATAGGAGGAAAATTTTATTTGGAAGGAAGAAATTTTTTTGTTGGAATTTAGTGAAAAATATTTGGAAAAATTGAAAAATTAAAAAGCATAAAAATTGGAATTAAAAAAATTTACTATTTTTTAAAAAGGGTTTTTTTTAAAATGAACTTAAAATTAAATTTTTTTAAATAGTAAAAATTCAAAATTGTAAAATAATTTAGTTTTTTACAAAATAGTAATTTTTTTATAAATTTTAAATTTATTAAATTTTTAATATTTTTTATATTTTTATAAAATTGAAATTTATTAAATTTTTAATATTTTTTATATTTTTATAAAATTGAATTTTATTAAGTTTTTAATATTTTTAATATTTTTATAAAATTGAAATTTACTAAAATTTTAATCAATTTTTAATAAAATTTGAATAAAATTTTAAAATAATAAATTTGAAATTTTTTTACAAAATAATAATTTTTTCATGAAATTAAAATTTTAGTATTTTTGTAAAATTTTAAAAAATCCAAAAGATCAAAATTTCTTACAATTCGATTTTCCCACTAAAAAAATTCTTTCACACGACTTTTTTCCACATGTTTTGATTCCAAAAAGCCGTAAAAATACACAACATAATCCAAGACATGTGATTTTCCACACACTTCACACTACATAATAAAAATATGTTTTTTTTCTTCCTCACATATTCGCATGTGAATGAAAAAACAAAATTCTCTCATTTCCCCTTTTTTGATTCCTTTTTTTCTCGCTCTGTTTACAACTCTTCTCATACATGATTCTCGGTTTATTTTGATTTTTTTTGCTATAAGAGAGAATTTTTTTTTATTTCCTTTTTTTATATTCGCTCTGATTTTTTTCTCAATTTTTTTACACACACGTGGTTATCACATCTGTCGATACTGTTGAATTTTCTAAGGGGTGAGGATTTTTTTGGGGTGTTTTTGCTTTGAGATTTAAAAATTATTTTTTTTCTGTCTAGGAATTTTTTAGTAATTTTTCAAAAAAAATTGTTAAAATCCAAAAATCATTTTAACCCAAAATGAACTCAAAATGACCTAGAATCTATCATTTTTGCTTATATCAGTCCCATATGACCCCCAAAAATTCACAAAAATTTCTTTTTCATCTCTTTTCCCAGAAATGGACGAATTATCTCGAAAACGTAAAGTAAAAGATGAACCATCACCTCCAGCAACACCAAACCTCGACATTTTCAACTGCTTTAATCAATCAAATCCATCACCATTAACAATGTTTTCACCACAATTTCTGGCAAATCAAACAGCAGCGGCCGTTGCTCTCATGACATGGCCAATCCAACTAAGAGCTCAACTTGCATCAGCAATTCGTCTTCCGAATCATCCACTCATGAATTGGCCACCGCCGGACTTATCAAAACTGAATAAAGTGTTTAAAAATCAAAATAGTGATTCACAAATTGTATCGACGACGTCAGACTTGCCAGCACAGAAAAAGATTGCAAAGAGGAAACAGCAACCGGAAAATATAAGGAAATTGGAACCGTTGAAGATCAATGACAAATTTGTTCCAACAATTTTATCGCCAACGGAATCAAATTCTGAAATTAGTACGTGTTCGAGTAATTCGAAGGAAGTGACTAAGGTAAGTTAAAGTGACTGAGTAGGATGAATGGCAATTAGCTGATACCCAAGGGCATCTCAGTAACCTTAGAGAATTTTGTGAACGATTTGGTAATTGTTTCTAATTTTATTTTTAAATCTTTAGCAAGAAAAGGTCTTCACGTGTCAGATTTGTAATCGATCGTTTGGATATAAGCATGTGCTGCAGAATCATGAGCGTACCCACACCGGAGAGAAACCTTTCGGTAAGTGTCCTCAGGGGTGCATCTATGAGGGTTTATACTGATGATGAAAATTAATTTCAGCTGAAATTTTTGATAAATTTTGAAACTTTTTATTTATATTGAGCTATTTTTGATAATTCACAGAATGTTCGGAGTGTCATAAGAGATTTACAAGAGATCATCACTTGAAGACCCACATGAGATTACACACAGGCGAGAAACCGTATAGGTAAGTGACCTTAAAAACTTAACCCAACTTAATCTCAAATAGTTAAACCTAACCTCAAATACTCAAACTTAACCTCAAATATTCAAAACTAACCTCAAATATTCAAAACTAACCTCAAATATTCAAAGCTAACCTCAAATATTCAAAGCTAACCTCAAATATTCAAAACTAACCTCAAATATTCAAAACTAATCTCAAATATTCAAATCTAACCTAAAATATTCAAAACTAACCTCAAATATTCAAAACTAACCTCAAATATTCAAAACTAACCTTAAATATTCAAAACTAACCTCAAATACTAAAACCTAACCTAAAATATTCAAACTTAACCTAAAATACTCAAACTTAACCTAAAATACTCAAACCTAACCTCAAATATTCAAAGCTAACCTCAAATATTCAAAACTAACCTCAAATACTCAAAACTAACCTCAAATATTCAAAGCTAACCTCAAATACTCAAACTTAACCTCAAATATTCAAAGCTAACCTCAAATACTCAAACTTAACCTTAAATATTCAAAACTAACCTCAAATACTCAAAATTAACCTTAAATCTTCAAAACTAATCTGAAATACTCAAACTTAACCTCAAATACTCAAAGTTAACCTCAATTATTCAAAACCTAACCTCAAATATTCAAAACTTAACCTCAAATACTAAAACATAATCTAAGCTTAACCTAGCCTGAACAATCCTAAACAAACCTACCTAAAATATAAATCTTGAGATCCTAACCTCAATTTTTCTGTCAATAATCCTAAAATAACCATAACTAATCCAACAACATCATTCATTTCCTCCCACAGCTGTTCACACTGCGACCGTCAATTTGTTCAAGTCGCTAATCTCCGTCGCCATCTTCGTGTACATACTGGCGAACGCCCATACACCTGTGAAGTCTGTGAAGCACGATTCAGTGACTCAAATCAGCTCAAAGCACATGTCCTCTCCCACCAAACAGACAAACCATTCGAGTGTGAAAAGTGCAATGTTCGATTCAGAAAGCGAAATCATTTGATTAACCATAAATGTGGAGTTTTAACTGAACATCCAATTGAAGACGACAGTGATGACTCACTGGAACTTCCACCAGCACCAATGGGCTTATCACAAGATGTAAAGCCATCGTTCAAAAAGTTTTGCAATTTTCCAAGTTTTCTTGGACTTCCACTGCAAATTCCTGAGCAGACGGAGCCTGAGGACTTATCAATGCACACACCACGATCGAATTTATCAACAGATGAATTGGAGGAGCTTGATGATGCAGCCACGATGTTTATGAAGCTGAAGCAGCGGCAGATGGGAGGGAAAGGTGCAATAGAAAATTTCACGAAATGATGAGGGGGTAATTATGAATGAAAATTGATAATGAGGGGGAAATATGTGTAATATTAATAAAATAATGATGTGAGTAAATTTCTAGTCAAAAAAGTGCAAAAGTTTCGATGATTTTTTGTGGGATTGGGTGGGTTAAGTAAGAAGATAGCCGGAAAAATAGAAAATATGGGAAAACCAGTCCAACTTAGCATCTAGGGTGCGTTTTTCCCAGATTTTGATAGAAAACCAAAGGGGCGTAGCCAGGAGGGTCTGGGCACCCATCTAAAAATTTTGAGCCGTGCTTTCGCTGCGGTTCAAAACTTTAAGGGTGGGGGTGCCCAGACCCTTCTGGCTACGCCCCTTGAAAACCATCAATTTTGGAGGAAAAACTTAAAAAATCTTAGAAAAAGTAAAAAATTTAAAATTTTTGGGTTGAATTTTGGTAAAAAGTTCCCAAAACCTAAAAGGTCACCCACCCTAGAACCCCACTAGCTCACCTATTCAGCTCAGTTTGTAGATTTGTTCCTTATAATTTAAAATAATTTAATTGCAACAAATTCAGGGAATTTAAAATCTAAACAACAACAATTCTACCTTCAAATCTACACTAATAGCAATTTAATTATCATGTGGAAAGTATTCTTTACGTAGAAATTTTCAGGTTTATTAAAGAGTATAAAATTTACAAAAAAATATATATGGATATGAAAAAATAATATTTATACATAAATAATAAAAATATTTAGAAATATTCTATGAAAATATAGTCGTATAGTTGAATTAAGGCTTGAAAAATTAAAATATTTTTATTTTTGAATAATTTTAACATTTTTTAGTTTAAAAATGTGAAATAATTTTAACCAATTTAGAATCTTAAAATTAGTAATTGTAAATTTTTTATGATTTTCACCGTTTTTGGTTCCTTAAATTAAATTAAAATGTAGAAAATTAGAATCATTCAGAATTAGTATCTGAAAATAAAGATGTTCAAAAAATTATTTAAGATAAGAATAAAAATTAAATGGAACCACAGCCTTCGCCAAAACAAAGGTAATTAAGTAAGAATAATTAGCGGTTATTGATGTAAATTTTAATAATTTATTGCTTACGTACCGAAAAAAGAATCTGATAATTTAGTTTAATTTTGCTTTGTTTGAAGCAGAAAAGTCAGAATTGTACATTTTTTAAGTTTAAGTTACGATAAAGTTATGAAAATGAACAGAAAAATCGTATTCCAAAAGTATGCAACATAAATAACCTAAAACTGTTCAACAATCAGTGCAATGATATTTTAAATAATAATTTTAATAATTTTTCCGCAATTTTAAATTAATTCTGTGATTTAGTTTATTTAATAATAAATTGTAAATGTGAAATTCATAGAAATAAGGTTTAAATTAGATGGAATGATAGATGGAAAAAATTGAAAATTTTTAAAAATTACTGTGCAAAAATTTTTATTTGTATTTCTTAAAATAAATTAAAAGTTTAATTAAAAATTTATTTTATTTTATCAAAAATGGAAAACTATTTATTGTTTCTTCAAAATAAAAATATTAAAAAAATGTAAAAAGTGCAAATACATAATTTATTAAACAAAAAAAATTAGATTTTTTGTTAAAATAACTTTTTTTGTTGAACTCTGTCAAAAAATTTATTTAAAAATTATAAATTTTGATTTCGCAATAAAATAATAATTGTGCAAAAATTAAAAAATGAGTTTTTTAATTATTTACTTTCAGAAACATAAACTTCAACATGGTTGTAAGAAGTTCATAAATTTAAAAAACAAAAAAAAATTATAAAAATTTAAAAAATTTAAAAATTTAAAATAATTTAAAAAATTTATAAGAATATAAAAAGTTTATAAGAATATAAAAAGTTTTAAAAAAATTAGAAAAACTAAAAAATTTATAAAATTTTAAAAATTTTATAAAAGTTTAAAAAATCTATAAAAATTTACAAAAATTTATAAAAATTTATAAAAATTTACAAAAATTTACAAAAATTTAAAAAAAAATATGAAAATTTAAAAAAATTATAAAAATTTAAAAAGTTTATAGAAAAATTTAACTTCAGCGCATTTTTGTGTTAGCGATCAGTATTTGATTAGCAAAGTACTGCGTATTAAATAAGTTTATCATAAATATTTTGTGACTTAAATAAATTCGACGGCTCGATAACGGTTTCTTGTAATTCAAATTTTGTAACGGTCAAAATATATTTGAAAATTTACCCCGTAAATGCACTTGAAAATCATTAATTATAGTATAATTAACAATTTGCACGGTGAATTTTCATATAATAAAATGGTTTGTCATTTAACGGTTTTTTGAAATTCAAATTTTCTAACGGTCAAAATATATTTGAAATTATCCCACTTGAAGTTGGCTCTATTGTATTGAAATCAAAAATTGATTAATTATAGTATTTAGCGATGGTTTTGAGATTTTTAAATGCCCGGGGGGCCAATAACTCGATAGCACGGAGCTAATACAAAAAACTAGAGCTCTCTACGATGTCTAGATAAAAAGTTTTTCATGTGTTCCAGTCGAACAGACAGACAAAGTGCATTATTAAGCTATCTTTTCGAAACAAGTTTAAAAAATGCGCTAAAAATTTAAAAAAGTCTAAAAAATTTAAAAAATCTAAAAAATTTAAAAAATCTAAAAAATTTAGAAAGTTTAAAAAATTTAAAAATTTGAAAATTGGTCCAAAATAAACTAAATCTGCAAAAATCCCACTCAAATCCACAGCAAGTTTAACCTTCCTCCAGAAAGGACACCTAGAAAGAACTCTTTATATTGATATAAAAACCCCTAAAATTGAAAAGTTTGTTCAATTTCCAAGAAAGGATCAAACATAAGTGTGTCAAAAAATCAACCTTAACCATGACAATATTCAATCAATTTCTCTCAATTCCCATCACTCACCCCCAAATCAATTCCAAAACTTACAAAAGTTATCCCTTTCACAGCCAGAAGGAAATGAAATGAATTGAAATTAAAACGGAGATGAAATGTAAAAAATCCTGTGGCTATTCTTCTCATATTTCTCAATTTCCCCCCGAAAAAAATTTCCTTCCTTTTTTAACAATCGAACAAGGAAAATATGAGTGCAGAGAAAAAAAACTTGAAAGGCATGAAAAAAATTTAATCTAATCTCAATAACCTTTCGTATTTAGCCCCAGTTGAAGTTAAAATCTCCATACTGAACTAAGAAATTAGATTTCTTTTTATGCCTATATGAGTTGAGGAAGTTGTACAAGTAAGAAAGACATGGTTGGACTTATAAGTAGGAGGTGCATTTTTTAAAATTTTATTATTTTTTTTGTTATCTCAAAATATTGAGAATTTGAAACAAAATTAATCAAAGAATTTAAAAGTTAAAAAATTCAAAACTTAAAAAATTTCAAAATATAAATAAATATTTCACAATTTAAATTAATTTTAAAATTTAAAAAAATTCAAAATTTAAAACAATTCAAAATTTAAAAAAATTCAAAATTTAAAAAAATTCAAAATTTAAAAAAATTCAAAATTTAAAAAAATTCAAAATTTAAAAAAATTCAAAATTTAAAAAAATTCAAAATTTACAAAAATTCAAAATTTAAAAAAATTCAAAATTTAAAAAAATTCAAAATTTAAAAAAATTCAAAATTTAAAAAAATTCAAAATTTAAAAAAATTCAAAATTTAAAAAAATTCAAAATTTAAAAAAAAATTCAAAATTTAAAAAAATTCAAAATTTACAAAAATTCAAAATTTAAAAAAATTCAAAATTTAAAAAAATTCAAAATTTAAAAAAATTCAAAATTTAAAAAAATTCAAAATTTAAAAAAATTTACAAACTTTAAAAATGCCACGAAACAAAGTGAATTTGCAAAAATCTAGTCCAAAACCACAAAAAAATTCAACAGCCCCCTCAGAAAGGACACAAGCACTAAGAAGTAGGCAAATGTAAATGTCACAAAAATGCGCAGACTTAAGCTCACAAAAGGAAAAAGAATCACAAAGGAAAAACATTTGAATATGTGTCAACCGCAACAAACAACATAAGTACCAATTCATGGTCCTTTCTGATCTCAATTTGATTCTTATTATATTCACATTCCCTCCATCCTATATTATTTTTATGGACGCAGCAAATTTGGAACAAGATTATTCTCGTGTGCCGGTGAGTGGAACTAAAAAGTTGACATGATTTTGCATGCATGAGATGGAAAAAGGTATGTAGTTCAGGTGAATCTTTTTCTTTAATTTGATTTTTGTTGTTCAGGTGAAAATTTTGGGGTTTTATAATTTTTTAGGTTTTAAAATATTTTTGTGCACAAATTTTGAATTTTGGGTGAATTTAAAATAAAAATTCTATTTTTGTGATTGTTTTTGGAGCTTCAAAATTTTTACAATTGATCAATCCTGGTTTGTTTCATATCTTCAAAGCTTGAATCTTATACACGCTGGACATTTTATTTGTAAAGTCAAAATTTGGTGACATTTTCTTCAAATTTTCATAGCTAAAATTAAAAAATCTGAAAATTAGTTTTTTCTAAAAATATTTTTTTAAGAGGCTGTTCATAAATGACGTCACCTTTTTTTTTTTTTTTTTTTTTTTTTTTTTTTTTTTTTTTTTTTTTATAAATAATAATATTCTATTTCTGTATGTTAAGTATGTACAAAAAAAAATTTAAAATACATGTTCTTGAGGTTGGTTTTTAAGGAACCAGACTTGAAGTCTTTTCGTCACTTAGTTTTGGTTTTAGATTTGAACTGTTTTTGCTTTATTCAGAATTTTGTGCTGCAAGACGAATGTTGAAATTCGCTTGCAATTTTCTGACGTACTCCTCGATGGAGGGTACTTTTGCTTCTGTGTGTAGATCTTTGATCTTTTCATATCTTGATTTGTTGAGAACGATTCTCAGGAATTTGTTTTGCAAAACTTGAAGTTTTTGAAGATGAGTTTTTGCCATGCTTTCAAAAGCTGGACAACCGTACGTGAAGATCGGTCTGATGGCTAGCTTGTAGATGAGAAGTTTGTTACGAACGTCGAGATGTGAATTTCTGCTGATTAGCGGATACAGCAATCTGAGTGCAGTGTGAGCTCTGTCACTCACGTACTCCACATGCTGCTTTAGAGTCACTCTCTTGTCGATGACCATTCCCAAATATTTTGCTTCGTTTTCCCACTTGATGTTTTCGTTGAGAAATTTGATGTTGTTTCTTGGAAGTTGCCTGGAGTATCTGTTTGTGATGAATAAGGCTTGAGTCTTCTGTTTGTTTAGATTTATCTTCCATTTGTCCATGTATTGTTGGACTCTTCTTCCTGTGTGTTGAAGGTGTGTCACTACATCTGCTGAATTTTCTGAAGAATGATACAACGCTGTATCATCTGCGAAGAGCGCGATGTTTTCCGTTGTCTCTCGTACAATATCTTGAGTGAAGATGTTGTAGAGAGTTGGTGAGAGCACTGCTCCTTGTGGGACACCGAATTTGATTTTCTTGGTTTCTGACAACTGACCTTTTATAAAAACTGAAAAAGATCTTTCACTGAGAAAAGAACTAACAGTTTTTATGAGAGGCAGCGGAAAGCTGAGCTTGAGCATTTTATACAACAGTCCGTTGTGCCAGACTCTGTCAAATGCTTTTTCTACATCTAGGAAGATCATTCCTGTTGATTTCTTCATTTTGATGTTTTCTTTTGCTGTTTTGATGACTTTGATGAGTTGGTGAGATGTTGATCTTCCTGTACGGAAGCCACATTGCTGATTTGGGATGATGTTGTTGTCTTCTATATGTTCATTGATTCTGTTCAGCAACACTCTCTCCAATATTTTGCTTATTGAGCTTAGCAGACTTATTGGTCTGTAGCTGCTTACTTCGTTAGCTGGTTTTCCCGGTTTTGGGATTGGAATTACTTTTGCGTGCTTCCAAATCTTTGGGAAATGATTGAGCTTGAGACAGGAGTTGATGATGAACTTCAGGTATTCAAAACCTTTAGGTGGAAGGTTTTTGATGAGTATGTTGTTGACGTCATCTAGACCAGGAGCTTTTGGATTTTTCAGATTTCTCACGATGCTCAGGATTTCGTTTACGTCTGTTAATTCTGGACTGTCTTCATTGTTCTGTTCTAATGCTTCCTTGACTGTGTTGTTTACTTCTTGGGTATGCTCTGGGTCGTTTTGTTCAAGTGGATTTTCGTGTGTTGAACGAAAATACTCGCTGAGGACGCTGGCTTTTTCCTTGTTTGTGATGAACGTTTTTTCTGAGCTTGTCAATGGTGGCATTGATTTTGTTCCTTTTTTGCAGTGTTTTGCAATGCGCCAGACAGTTTGATTCGATGGTTTGATTTCTGATAGGCGTTTGTTCCAGTTTTTGTTTTTGAGTTCTTTTATGTTTTCATTGATGATCTTCTGCAGGATATTCAATTCAGCTTTAATTTGATTATCTCTGCTTCGTTGCCATCTACGTCGAAGACTTCTTTTTGTTTTGATTAAATCTTTTATTTCTGGTGTGAGTCTCGTCGATTTGAAGTTGATCTTTTTCTTTTTCACACTTAGATTTCTTGCCTGCATAATGAGATTAGAGAGAATGCTTATGTGATTCTCAATCTCTTCTGCTGTGCTGCAGTAGTTTTCACAGATGTTGTCTTCGATGCGACGAGCGATGTATGATTTGAATTTTTTCCAGTTTGCGTTTCTGTAGTCATATCTGTAGACTGTATTTTCAGTTCTGTCAATTTTTGAGGTTTTGATTTGGAAGTAGACAGCACAGTGGTCACTCATTGCTTCTGTGCATCTTAGTTCTGTCGTTTCGAGGTTGGAATTTGAGAGCATGAGGTCGATTGTTGATTCTGACTTTTTTGGATCTTCAGGGTAATACGTTGGCGAGTCCGGGGAGTAGATCATGAACTCCCCAGACATGTCTTGCAGTATTGTTCCTGCTTTGTTTGCCACGTTGCAGTTCCATTCTCGATGTTTTGCATTGAAGTCTCCACAGATGTAGTAGTTTCCTCTTATTTTTGTTATTTTGTTGATGTCGTCTCTTAAGTGTTGATCTATTTCACTTCCTTTGCTTCCTCCTGGGAGGTAGACGGAGAGGATGTGAAAGCTGGACGTTTCGTCGATGAAAACTTTGATTCCGATGCATTCTAATAATTTTGTGTTGTAGCTTGGTTGAAGCTCATGTTTTAAGTTTCTTTTGACAATGATCGCAACACCACCTTTCGGTCTGTCTATGCGATCAAATCGATGAATTACGTAGTCAGGATGTGAGTCGACTTTTGAATTTGGCTTCAGGAAAGTTTCTGAGATGCATGCGACGTCGATATTTTGTGTGCTTAGGTAGTCGAGGAATGCTAACATCTTGTCAGTTAGTCCGTTTGCATTCCAGTAAAGCACGTTGATTCTTTGATGTTTATGATTCATGATTGCTGATGGTGTTCATTGGCGATTGAGCCGATTGCTTGTTGAACAAAGTTCAGGCATTCAGGATTTTGAGCAATGATCTTGAATAACTCTTTTAAGAGGTGCATGCATCTTGTTGTAGATGATTCAGATTCACTTTGATTACTTGTACTTTGAGCTGGTGCATCGATTTTTGATGTATGTTGCTCTGTGTTGCTACTGGTTGATGGTTCAGCGATGGTTTCATTCAGAGTTGGTGAACTGATGATTTCTGTTTCCATTTCTTGAACAACTTGGTTTTGGTTTTTGTTGTTTCGTTTGTTTTTCTTGTTTTTATTGTTTCTTCTCTTCTTTCGTTGATTGTTCATTGGATTTTGTTGTCGTTGAACTACGGGTTTGTTTGTTGAAACGGTGTTGGTGTATTGCTGTTTCGGTTTGACTGGTGCAGAATTTTGATTAACAGAAATTGGTGCTCGGGATGTTGTTGGTACGTTATTTCTGTTCTGATGATTCTGCGGTACGAAATGAGCAGATTTGTTTGATCGTTCATACGTTCTTGGTGTCGAAGGAATATTTCTTCGTTGTTCAGTTTGATCTTGTGAATGGCGACTTGCAGGCTTGTTTTGATTTCGATTGTTTCCATTCATTGATTTTGCTTTCCATTTCTCTATTATTTGCAATCTTGTCTTGCAAACTTGAGAAATAGCTGTATGCTTTTCACCGCAGAAGTGACATTTGAGTTTGTCGAGTGGGACTTTGTTGTTATCTTTCGATATGTGCGGGCATGTTTTTGAGTCATGCTGTTCGGAGCATCTGAAGCAGGTGGGCAATCTTTTGCACCCACGTTGCCCATGCCCAAACTGCAGACAGTTCGAGCATTGGGATGGTCCACTGCGCTTGTTTTTGTATTTGTCCCATTTCACTTTGAAGTTGTCGACGCTTTTGATGTTTTCGAGAGTTTTCATTAGATTTGCTTGTTCTCCCTCTTGATTGTTTCCTTTGAAGTACAGCAGGTAATTTTGGTCGTCGCTGTGTCTTCTTTGTTTCATTGTCATTTTGACGATTTTGGCTGGTGAGACTTTTTCTGCTTTCAACGCTTTCTTCAATTCTTCCAACTCCATCGCCGGAAGTCCGTACAAAACGAACTTCATCTGCGGCTCTTCTGTGGAGTAAGTATGGAAGTGATGCTTTTTTGTTTCGAGTAGTTTGACCAACTTATGATAGTCATTCCAGTTGTCTGTTGTTACTGTTTTCGTCCCTTGTTTGTCTTTTCTGATGTCAATTAGGAAGCTTCTGGGTTGGTTGTTTACTTCATTTGCATATCTTCTGATTTCGGCTGCCGAGCCACGGCTGATGACAATCGGCGGTGGTTTGTGTTTTGGGTATTGCTGAGCTGTTTTGCTGCTTTCTCCTGCAGTCAGTGTTGTCTTTTGTTTTGGATGCTGTTGCTTTATTTTGTTATTCTCTTCTCCGAATACAAACGGTTCTGAAGTGATTTCTACGACATCCATATCGTTTGATGGTTCATCATCAAACAATTTCTTGGCTGTCGAGAAATCAAATTGCCGCTTTCTACTTGAGCTTGATCGTTTTTTGCTCGGTGCACTAAGCAGTTCAAACGATTCGTTCTTGCGCTTGTTTGTCGTTCCTCCATTTTGTTCTGGTGCTTTATTTGCTGAGTTTGCAAATTGAGTCATTGTTGTTTGTCTTTTCTTTATTTTGAGAATTTTCTTCTCTACGTTTTGTTGTTCAGGAACATTTTTGCAGGTACTTTCCTCATTATTATTGAGATTTGTCACTGTAACTGCATTTTGTTTTTGAGAACAATTTTGTTCAGGTTGATTTTCAGAAAGTTTTTGACTTTCCTCGTTGAGATTTTTTGGTGTCATGTTGTTTTGAGAATCCATACCTGTATTTTGAGAAACTATTTGTTCAACAGGTACGATCTCTGTTTTGATTCTTAATTTTTGAATTAATTTGCGGAGCGTTTTGAAAACACGTCTGTTCACGTTGAAGGCTGGATGAAGACTGACTCGTGAAAAATGTGTAAATTTTAATTTTATTACGTAAATGACGTCACCCTAAACATGAAATTTTTAGACCCCTCTCCTTCCTTGGTCACAAGATTTTCATACAAAAAAATTTCTGACCCCCACCCTCCTAAACATTAGACGTCATTTATGAACAACCCCTAATTCAGTACCTTATCGAATAAATTTCTTCATATCCAGCCATTTCAGCAGCTTTCTGTGATCCAGGTACAGAAAATGCAGTTGCTGTGACACTAAGTCCCAGTTTCTGCATCACAAACTGCCTTGATTTCAAAATTTCTTTAGCAATTCCACATTTTCTGTAAGCTCTGTTGACAACCAAACAGAAACTGCCCAAATATTTGTCAATGTTGTATCTTGTGAAGATGTCAACCTCATTGAATGTGTAAGTCATGGCTTCAAAAATGTCTTTGAGGCCTTGGTACTCAAGCTGAAAGGAGGAAATTGTAAATTTTTTATTATAACAAACTTGAGGTCTGAAGTTTAGGGGTGTATCCAGAAATTTTTCGAGAGGTTTTAAGGGGTCATTCACTTATGACGTCCATCAAAAAATGAGATTTTTAGAACCCCCTTGTCACAAAATTTTAATTCAAAAAAACTTCTTAAATTTAAAGTGTCACAAAATCTCAGACCCCCAATCCCACCTAAATGATGGACCAGGGGCGTATCCAGGAACTTTTTTGAGGGGGGGGGGGGGGGGTTGAAATCGCAAAAGTGGAAAATGTATCCTTTTCATGACCTTTTTTGGATGGTAAGAGTTACCTGTTCCAAGGGGGGGGGGAGGGTTTCGCACTTTTTCGGTGAAAACTCCTAGCAAAATGAAAAAATTTTTTTCAGAGGGGGGTTTTGACCCCGAAACCACCACCACCCCTGAATACGCCCCTGTCATGGACGTCATAAGTGAATGACCCCTTATGTTATTAGTTTCGTCAAAAACACACTTTTCATTATGGTATCAAGACGTATTATTAAAAAAAATCAAATGATACCAAAAGTTGTGTATCACACGGCTGCATTTTCTTGTATATAAATTTTTTAAAGTATCCTCGAAAAACGTGTTATTTGAATTTATTTTTGTATGGGTTTGGAATTTTTTTCTTAAAAAACCCTAGAAAATTGAAAAATTATTCCCAAAAAAAAGGGGTTTGACCCTCAGAACCCTTTTGAACATGCCTCTGTTCAAGTTAGACAAGACTAGCTAGAAACAGGACCAGCAAGTAGTGCAAAATCAATCACACAAGTATTAAGGCAGCTTGATAACTTCTACTAACCTTAAACGAATCCTTCGACTCATCCTTAAATTTCACAGTCAAAACATTCACTCCAACAATTTCATCCCCACCTCCATCATTCCTAAAGCACGCAATACTCAGCCGTTGTTTCATTATTTTCATCCAAATGTCGCAAATTTCCTTTTTCCCATTTTCATTTCCGTGCAAATTTCTACTCGATGTCATTGCCTCGTCTGGCAAAAAGTGCTCACAAAATAAATTGATGGCTTCTGTGAATCGATCTTCTGGCAAGTCTTGAATGCGATATTCTATTATTTTGTTGGATTTGTTGTCTTTGGCTTTAAAAATGCAGTAAGTTTGGGGAAAATTTGACATTTTTGGATTGATTTTCGTTAAAAAAATAACTTTTTCAAAATAAATTAGAAAATTTTGAATAAATTTAAATGCCGACGCTAAAAAATTTAATAATTTGAAAAATTCTATAAAATAATTTTTCAACTGCTAAACAAAACAGCTAAGATGCAACTAGATTAGATTGCATCTGAAAATCAATCTACGTCATGTGACTAATTCTAATATAATTTCAAGATCAGAATGTGAAGTTCATGTTATAAATAAATAGGAAGTGTGACTGTGTGACTTACAACTACTGTACAATTACATGCTGATGTATTTTAATGACTTTTTGTTGTAAATTGACAATACTAGTTTAGAAAATATAAATAAAATGTCTACGAAAATTACATTTGACCAGACTTGGACCTTATTTTTAATTTACAGTCGAAAGAAATTAAAAAGTTCATTGAAACTGAAAGTAAATTATCAACTTCACTTTTGTCACATATTATGAAGTAAAATAAAAATATACTTTTTTCATCCATGACCTACATCAATATTAATTGAAAGTCATTTCTAACATGTGTGCATGAACTTTAGTAAATTATTAATAAATAAGTTAATTTTAAATTTAAAGTTCTGGTAAAATTAGTTTAGACAAATTAAATTTTACATGAATTTTTGAAATAATATTAATAATCTAGCAAAAAATATAAATTGTCCATTAATTTTTACAAAATAAAGTTTAAAAAAACTTTATTTTCTAAAACACGACCCGCCTCAATGTTTGACAAAACACGAAGTTTTACTTTTTTGTAATATTGAAATCACGATTTTCTTTATTTTTGTGTCTGTATTCCTGAATTTGCATAAATTTTACATTTTGATGTTAATATTAACATTTTACAAATGGTTCTTGGGTAAATTTTGGTATGATCTTAAATTCTAATTGCCATAGTTTTGTAATATTCTGAAATGTCGTTCACAAAGTCGAGATTTGGTGATACTTTCCTCAGGTCTTCATATCTAGAAAATTTTAAAATTGAGAGTTTTATTTTTAAAATTTAGATTTTTACATTTAAGGTTCACGCATTCATCAGATTGGAATTTTTAAAAAATTGCAAAATAATTGAAATAACTAAAAAATTTACTAATAGAATAAAGTTGTGTTATTGTTCAGATTGGTTATTTTTTACACTTTTTTAACCTTTACATTAAAACTGATATTTTTTTAAAAAAATTCATAATTTTTTTATAAATTTATATTTTTTTTTATTAAAATTGACTTTTTTAAAAATAAAAATAAAAATAAAAAGGTTAACTTTTTTAAAAAAATATCAATTTTGATTTTAAAAAAAATATTGTTTTTAAAAAAATATCAATTTTGATTTTAAAAAATTATTGTTTCAAAAAATTATCAATTTTCACACTTTTTTAACTGTTCAATTAAAATTGATATTTTTTTTCTAAATTAATTTATAATTTATAATTTTTTTAAATTAAAATTGACATTTAAAAAAAAATTGAAAAGTAAACATTTAAAAAAAATTAAAATTGATATATATTTTTAAAAAAATTGATAATTTATTTTATTAAAATTGACATTTAAAAAAAATTAAAAAGTTAACTTTTTTAAAAAAAATTGAAAAAGCAAACATTTTAAAAAAATTATCAATTTTGATTTTAAAAAATTATTGTTTTAAAAAATTATCAATTTTCAAAATTGTAAAATAATTCAGTTTTACAATTTCTTATTAAAGTTTTAAATTTTAAATCAATTTAGAAAATAACAAAAAAAATTTTTGCTTAATTTTTCTAATTTTTCTAATGAGTGTTTGAGCCTTCCTTGTTTGTTATTATTATTATTATTATTATTTATTTGTTTGTACCTTACCTGATCGCATAAACCTCCTCAAATCCAGCATTTTTGGCAGCACTCTGTGATCCAAGTGATGTAAAAGTCGTCACACTTAACGAAAATCCTAAATTTTTCATAATTTGAGGTCTGACTTTGAGCAGTTCTGTTGCGATTCCTCTGCCTCGATAGTCTGGATTGACACAAAGTCCCATACTTGTTAAATATTTGTCAACATTAAATTTGTTGAATATATCAGCTTCCTTATTTGTGTACAACATGAGTTTAAATGAGTCAATGATGTTCTTATCGGTGCTCTAAAAATGTATAGATTTCAATTTAGACTGATTTTCAATTTAAAGGGTCTAAAGCTGCATGGTTGGTATTTTTTGAGTAAAATCTTAGTCAATGGTCCTCAGACTGAATTAAAAAAGACATTACCTAAATTTCTCTAGAATTGACTCAGAGGCATATTTTATTGGCTGTCAAAGCATCTTCTTGAAGGAAATTTTCTTTAAAATTCTAGGATTTTTTTGAAAAAACTCAATTTTCCCATTTATGCAAGAAAAAACACCCTCCTCGAAAACCCCCCTGGATTGACTGGTTTGACACAAGATCAAAACCTTGAATTATCACTATTAAGCTCATTAACCCTAAAATTACATACCTCAATCCGAATTTCATCATCCTTATTGTCAATCGACAGAACATTCAGTCCAACAAGTTCACCTTTTTCATTAAAACATCCAATTGACAAGCCTATATTCAGCATATTCCTCCAAACTATTTCCTTCTCATTCATTGTGTCTTCATTATCAAAAATTCGTCTGCTAACTGACAGTGGCTCATCTCTAATTGTGTCATAAATAATCTTGATTGCTTCATCATACTGAGCAGCTGGCAAGTCTTGGATTTTGTATTCTACGAAGTTTTCACTGTTTTTATCTTTTGCTTTGAAAGTTTTGTAAATTTTTGGAAAATTTTGACCTATTTCTTTATTTTCAGTCATTATTGCTGCAAAATATGTGACCAAACTCAACTAATGGTTGGCAACGACTTACAATGTTTGTAAAATGAGTAGTTGAACAAATTTTGAGTGCTGATAATTTTTTATCTGAACAGAATGAGTTCACGTGTTCATAAAAATCTTAAATTGATAACAATTTTTATTGCTATTGGGTATATTATTTATTATAATTTTAAAAAATTATCAATTTTCAAAATTGTAAAATTATTCAGTTTTACAATTATTACAATTATACAGGGTATTTTATTTATTAATGAGCAAGCGAGGCTCAGACACTATCTTAAAAATTGCAATTAATAACGATTTTTACAATTCTTAGAAAACCAAAATTTAAAAAAAAAAATCGTGCATTTTATGATTTTTTACACAAAAATTGTTAAAAGTTACAATTTTATGATTTTTATGACAGTATCTGAATAAGAGATGGTTGGAGCTGCATGATACTTTCTCCATCCCAAGAAAATTGTATAAATAAATGTGACGACGATGACCAAAAATTGATTGTAATTTTTTATTGACAATTCACAACTTTAGTGCCATAATTTTAAATATATCTGAAAATTTATTAACAAAATCAAAGCCAGGCGATCGATTCTTCAACTCTTCATAGCTGATCACAAAAATCTCTTCAAATCCAACACTTTTAGCTGCTTTTTGAGATCCGATGGCTGAAAATGTCGTCACAGTCAGTGTCAATCCTAAATTTCTCATAATTTGAGGTCTGACTTGGAGAAGTTCTTTTGCGATTCCTCTGCCTCGATAGTCTGGATTCACATATAGTCCTAGGCTTGTTAAGTATTTGTCGACGTTGAATTTTTTGAAGATTTCAATTTCTTTGTGGATTTGTTCCATATTTGCCATCATGTCTCTGATGTTCTTGTCCTCGCTCTAAAATTATTTTGAAATTTATTTAATTTGGCTGCAATTTAGAATTTAAATTCATAAGAGCCAAAATGAGCCAAATTGACACTCAATAAAGGATGTCAGATAGAAAACTGACCGGAATAGTGTCAAAATAATTCCAAAATAATCAATTTTAATACTCACCACAAACAAGCTCTCTTCTCCATCACTTTTAATCGTCAGCACATTCAATCCAACCATTTCACCGTCATCCTTAAAACACCCAACAGACAATCTAGCCTTCAACATTGCCGTCCATATTCTGACCAATTCTTGCTTTGTGTCTTCATTTTCGTAGACATTTCTACTTGCACATAAAGGTTCTTCTTTTGTGCCTTCAATTAACATTTCAATTGCTTTATCAAATATATCTTCTGGGATGTCTTGGATTTTATACTCAATTATTGATTCGTTGTCTTTATCCTTTGCTTTGAATGTGCTGTATGTTTTGAGGAATTTTTGGTTTCCTGTGTCTGGCATTTTTATTTAAGAATCTAAAAATAACTTGATAATTACTTTAATTTTTAAATTTAATTGAATTTAATTCAGGATTTTCATAAACCTCTCCAGTGTGACTAAAAAAACAACTAAAATGTGTGCTAGAAAACGAATTATGTCAGCATTAAAGTCGTTATCAAAGCTATGGGTCTGGATTGATTACGATAATACATTTTTACATGCGATAATAAATACAGGAAGTAATAAAGATAAGAATTGTAAATTATTATTGACTAATACATTTGGTATGGATTTATTTGTGTAAATATGAACTTATTAATAACGATGACCATTTTGTGGATACAAACAGACCCTTTACTACCTCAAGGTCGATCAATTCAGTTTAGTCGTAATGTTCTTACATTTCAAATGTGCAAAGCCATGACATTGTAATATTTTGATGATACACCAGTAAAGTCAAAATCTGCTGATACTTTCTTCAAGTCTTCAAAACTAAAACATAAATTTTTAATTAAATAATTAGTTTAATATAACAAATGGGGTCATTAACCTATGATGTGCATCATTTAAGGGAAAGGGTTTGAGATTTTTTTGACGCTTTGAATAAAAGAGATTTTTTGGATTAAAGTTTAGTGACAAGAGGAGTCTAGAAATTATTTTTAAGGACGTCATAAGTGAATGACCATGAAGCTAAAATTGAAAAAAAGAAGTAAGGTGACCAGATTTTTTAAAAACAGACAGAAAAATTTCAAAAATATAGGACAATCCTCTGAAAAACCAAGCAGATGGTCAGCCTTCCTAGAAGACCTTTTTGGGCTAGTTTCTGCAAAATAATCTCACCTAATCTGAAATAGCTCCTCGAATCCTGCACTTTTAGCAGCACGTTGAGACCCAACAGCTGAGAATGGAGTTGCTGTGACAGTCAATCCTAAATGTTCCAAAATTTGAACTCTTGCCATTAGCAGCATTTTAGCGATTCCTCGTCCTCGATAGTCCCTATTGACACATAATCCTAAGCTGCTGAGGTATTTGTCAATTTTGTATTTGTTGAATATATCGGCTTTGTTAAGGGTGTAGTTCATGACACCAACCATGTCTCTAAGGTCTTTATCTGATGCCTAAAATTTTGTTATGATTGAATTATCAGTTAAATTGTGAATCTTTGAGTTCAAGACGTCCCAAAAAAATACCGGTGTAATCACATGTGACGGATTAAATTGCATTTTATTCACATAGATCGTGAGTAGAAAATAAAGCTCAGATAATTCAAAAATAACCGTCAAGAAATATTTGAAAAATAACCGCCAAAAAATATTTGAAAATAACTGTCAAAAAATATTTGAAAAATAACGATCAAAAAATATTTGAAAAATAACCGTCAAAAAATATTTAAAAATAACGATCAAAAAATATTTAAAAAATAAACGTCAAAAAATATTTAAAAAATAACCGTCAAAAAATATTTGAAAACTAAATTTGTGGGAAAATGCACCCACTAAACTACACAACTTACCTCAATCGAGTGTTCATCATTTTTATCAGTTATTGACAAAATATTTACACCGACCATTTCCCCATTACTTTTAAAACAGGCAACTCCAAGTCGACTCTTCTTAATTCCTTCCATCCAAACGTGTCTGAGTTCAATTAAAGCATTCTGATTTTCATGTAATTTTCTAACCTCTGCGAGTGGTTCATCGTTTATAAAATGTTCAAAATATAATTTTATTGCTTCCTCAAATTTATCCTCTGGGATGTCTTGGATGCTGTATTCGATGATTTCATCAGTGTCTTTGTCTTTTGCTTTGAATGTTGAATAAATTTTTGAGTCTTGTAATTCTGACATTTTTTTGGAAACTCAAGTTGATGTCGAGAAACACAATTGTGATTTGAATTTTGAGTTAAAATATTTTTTGTGAATTTTTTATCTTATCTAGAAATAATTTTTTTGATAATTATGATAAGCTTCCAGACAGTGCGTCATTAAGTCTCCAGAATACCCCTAAAAATTACAAAATATTGATTCACAATGTAAAAACATTTTATTCATTTTTTGAAACACAGTTTAATGATTCAATGCCATTATTTTACAGAAATCTGACAGTTCATTCATAAAATCTATGTTCAGAATCTTCCTCATGTCTTCGTACCTAAAAGTGAAAAAGATAATTAGAAAAAATCTTAAAAACATTAAAAAAATTTCTACCTAATTGCAAAAACTTCCTCAAATCCAACACTTTCTGCTGCATTTTGAAATCCTTTAGCAGAAAATAGTGTCGCTGAAACAATCAATCCTAAATTTTCCATAATTTGCTTTCTTGCTTTGAGAAGTTCTTTGGCAATTCCACATCCTCGATATTCTCGATTGACAACCAATCCTAAGCTTCCAAGGTACTTGTCAGTATTATATTTAGTAAAGATGCTAGCTTGATTGAGGGTGTAGTCCATGACGGAGATCATGTCTTTGACGTTTTGGTCATTTATCTGAGGATAATTGAATTTTCATTGGCAAATTATATTATTTTTTACCTCCAATGGTGTAGCCAGGGTGGGGATCCATTTTTTACCCTTTTTCTGAACTAACTAAAGAAAATTCTATATACGACCCTATCCACCCTAATCCCCTCAATATTATCTAGAGCCAGTATCTAGTAGGTTATGGTATACCCTTGGGTGCCCCTTTCTACCCTCCCTCATCTTAAGGTACCTTATTGGTAGGATAGATGTAGTACTCTAGTAGATGGTAGATAGGGTACCCTAGGATACTTTACGATGACGTAAGTATACATTAGGATGACCAAGGGATGCCTTAGATCAAAGGAAAGGGTATGGTAGGTTTGTTCCTCTGAGTAGCCATAAAAACAGGCTTCTGATGTAAATTTTAAACAATTTGAGATCGATAAGCTAATTTTTGAAATATCAAGGTCAGAACACGAGCCTTAAGATATCATTTTGAAGTCCAAACAAGCCACATGACATCACGCACCGATACTATCCACATAACCTAAAAATTCAACAACTCACTGAACTTAACATCATTAAAAACTCACCTCAGACACTTTTTGTTCATCCTTTCGTGTAACTATCAATATATTCACTCCAACCATCGTACCAACAGAATTAAAGCAGGCAATCGAGACACCCTGTCTCATTGTGTTCATCCACAGCTTCCTGAACTCATTTCTTGTATTTTCATTGTCGTACATTTTTCTGCTGACACACATCGGCTCACATTGTAAATAATCTCTGGCAAACAGCTCCACAGCCTCGTAGTAACGTCCTTCTGGTAAGTCTTGGATTTTGTAGTCCACAATTTTACCAGTTAAATTACATTTTGCTTTGAATATTGAATGAGTTTTTGGTGGATTGAAAAAATTTTGCATTTTAAAATTAAAACTTTTAAATCGATTTGATTCCTTCAAAGTGAGATTGTACAATGAGAGAAATGAGAAGATTAATAATAAATTGATGACACAATGAGAGTTTGTTTTCATTTCAGTCTAGATGTGAGTTGACCTTACAAACCGATTATAGATTACTACTTCATATGTTATATTTTAATTATAAAAATGTGTAGATGTCAATTAATTAACGACGACTTTTTTTGTTAAATATTTTTCACTATTGACATCCGCGAGAGGAATGAGTCAAAGCAGCGGCGTAGCTAAAAAATTTTCGAGGGGGGGATTTTCAAATTTTTTGTATGTAAAAATTTTAAGGGGGGGGGGGGATTTTCAGGCGTTTTTCTCAAAAACCCTAGCAAATTGAAGAATTTTTGGGTGAAAGGCGGGACAAATCCCTCTGGCTTAGCGCCTGAGTCTGTAACGATAGGAAAAACCCTAATTACTTTTACTAAGAAAACAAAAAGATTTAAAAACGTTATCAGACAGATTTTATGATAGTTATCTGTTATCAGGTATCAGATCTTATTCCAAAATATATTCATCATCGCCATTAACTTAGGTAGCAAAAGATAAAGGGGAAATTACCGATAAGGATCGTCATCGGTTATCAGGATGATATATAAAGGACAGGAGAAAGCAACGAGCATCTCATTACATTTTTATATTTCTAACGATTTACATTTTAAGAAATAAAGACTTATATTTTTTAAGAAGATTTTCGTTTTAGTATAAGTCAAAGCTTAAATCACTAAAACATTATCCCCAATACTCATCATAAAGGAAGGATTTAGACGGGGAAGATGTGGATGAGGAATAACAAGAAATAATGTGAGGAATCTTTTTAAATTGATAATTCTTATCATTACGTATAAATTTTGTTAAAATCAAAAATAAACATGGAAAGTTATCTTGAGATAAGAAATATTGATAAGTAATGGAAAGAATGTAAAAAATCAAAGACGTGTCAATTTTAGTGTGCAGTTTTTTTAATGTGAAAAGGTTTCAGTAAACTTGAGTGAAAAAAGTATTGATTATTAGTAAAATTAGTTCAACATACAGCTTTTAGGAAGGTAAAGAAATTAGAAAGTTAAATCAAATTATAATTTTTTATCAGTGAAACATGTAGCTGAGTAACAAAAAAAACTATTTCATCAGTTTCTATTTTTAGACTTCTTTGTTACGTGAATATTTCAAAACTTTGCGAAAATGAACACGTCTGGCGGAGTTAATGTTGATTCTGAGGAAAATAATCCACGACAATCATGGGACATCTTAGCTGACCATCAAGGCATCAAAATTAAGGAAAAATTTATTCTAAAAGTATCAGAAGAAACCAAAAATGTCAACATGGAAGTGAAAAATTCCTGCAAAGTTCTTCATTTCTCATCTAAATGGAAGTTTGATGATGTTTTGGCGACAATTGATGGACTGGATTCTAAAGAGTATCCACAATTATTCATTATCATCATTGAAACAAATTTTAAATTTTCTGCAAAGAAAAGCAACATTTTTTCAACAAACCTCAAAAAGCTACAGACAAATTTGCTCAAATTTGATGTATCTCGTCAACAAATTCTTCAACTGACGTCAAATGATAAAAATAAAACAACAAAGATTTACTTCAAGGATAAAATTGTGGGCCAGTTCACTGAAATTGAGCACCAGCAAGGAAAATATAAAGGACAGAATGCTTTCCGATTACTTTTATGTTCTTTCTTGAACCATTCTTTTAACGCATTTGAGAATGATGTAATTGCCAACTTACCACAACTTCAAAATCGTTCACTTATGTTAAGATTTTTACGGATATTGAACCTTTCTGATAGATTTTTTGAGCGTATGATTTTGGAAATAGCAGGAAAGGGTTCAATAAGTGAGTTTTTAGCAGCTCTAGATGCACCATTTGGAATCAAAAAAGAGGTTTTTGTCAAAGGCGCATTTCCGCATATATCTAGAGTATTTAGTGAAAATGATGATTCAGTCTTGCTTACTGCCATAGAAAACAAAAATACGAATGTGACTGACGATTTAATATGTAGGTGGACTCACTTGATCCAACAACTTCCATTCGAGCATCAAGTTAAAATATCCACAGCTGCATTTGAAACCAAACAACTTGATGTCCTCCGTGACTTGCTAGAGATTGCCGACTATCCATTTCCTCAGAATTTTAAACCAGAAACAATCGAGCATGAAAGTCTTAAAACAATTATTAAAGAGAGAGCAGATCTTGAAGCGGCAATCAAGCATAATAATATTCATGAAATCAAATCATTTATTGACGAAAAAAGGAAACTTAAAATCGCTTATCATATCAACAACAAATCGGCATTACAACAAGCTGTGGATGCTTCAAATTTCGAAATTTACAAAATTCTTAAAAACGGTGAATTTCGTTCAATAAATCCAAATGAAAAACTCGAGGAAGCAGAAGAAAAAGTCAGTAAGTATGCAATAAAGCAGAGGATGAAAAATGTCAACGAAGGACTTACAGATGACCAATGGTCTGTAAATTCACTTTGTAATAAATCAATAATTCACAACAAGAGAATTCGTAAAGAACAGGAGAAGGAGTACCGAAAGATGATCCGAAAATGGTATGAAGACATCCACAAGGTCAATTACGGTCAAGAATTCCTCAACGTAGCAGCTTCCTGTGACAGATTGAAAATTATTTTCGATTTTGAAAGCGATACAGTAAGATTAGTTTCAAAAATTTTAATTTAAATATTCAACTAACTGTATTTTTATTTTTTAAGGTGGAAAATGTAAGTTTAGAAGATCCAAATGCAGCAGGTTCAATGGATCCATCATCTAAATGGATCTTTGTTGGAGCTAAACTGGCATATATAAATGATAAAGTAACTAAACAAAGTGAACAGAATATCAAAGGAGCTTTGGCTCATGAATTGTGCCATTATGTCATGTATCTCGTTTATGACAATCGACAGAAGCCTTACTACAAGGACAGAGAGGATATGAAGGAAATGTTTGAGGAAATTGTAAAAAATGTCAATGGTCAAAAAAAATGGTCATTAAAAGATGCAAAAGGTCCAGACGATGAGTGCAACGGGATCATCTCATCAGTCTTCAAATTGTATTTAAGAAAGGAAATCCATCCAGAATTGATCGTTAGAGTTGTTCAAATTTTAGTAGTATTTGACAATGATGAGGATTGTTTGAAAAAGTTGCAGAAGAAGTATAAAGCGCTTTTTGATTTCTGGGAAGGTCAAGTTATACCAGAGCTACGAAATTATATTCTTAGAAACAAAGAAGTTATTAAATTGAACAGATTGACAAGACTTTTACATAATATTATAAACGATCAAATTGAAATAAATCCTGGAAAAGACATTAATAAACTAATCGACAGTAAATTAGTCATAGTTACAACAAACTATCCAAAACTTCTGTTAATCGACATCTGTAAAAATTTAAAGAATAAATTTGGAAATTTGATGGATTCCAAAAATCTGCTCATTGAGTTAGAAAATTTGAACAATCCGGAAATTTGGGATGAATTTAAACAAATCTGTTCAGATAACCAAGAATTAAGCATTTTCATTGATTGTACCAAAGGAACTTCAGAATCTTTAGATAATATTTTCATCAACAAGGAACTGAATTTTAACTTTTTGGTATTGAATAAAAGCAAATCTAATGAATTGAAAAAATATTGCATCACAAAAGGAATGAAAGATTCTTTAGAAATGGAAATAAATTTAAACTGGAGTGACTTGACAGAAGAAAGTCAACATTTGCTGCTACAAACCAAAATAAGCTTTCAAAATGATTCTAAAATTTCTCTGAAGGATCTGCTTAATATTGAAAATACTGGAGGAACTGAAGATCACGACTTGGCTCAAATTATTGATGATCACGCATTAAATTTCTTGGTAGAAAAGAAAGAAATTTTAATTAATACAAATTTAGAAAATTTCACCAACGAGGAAAAGTTAATTTATCAAGCAAGAACATTTCGCAAGAAGCACAAGCACAATAAAGAAAATTTTCCAGAAATTTCTCAAGAAGAGCTCTTGTCAGAAGTTAAAAACCAGCAGTACGTCTTGATATCCGACCAAGCTGGAAATGGTAAAAGCTGGGCAATGAAAAATTTCACAAATATCCTCCGTGAACAGAATCCAACAAGTTGGGTGACTCATGTGGACTTGAAACAGTTTATTGATGAGTTTAAGGCACAAGAAGGTGAACCTGAATTTTCAACATTTATGATTGAGAATATTTTGAAGCCACAGCATAAATTTGAGGTCAAAATCTTTCAAAAACTCTACAAAAATGGCAAAGTTTTCATTCTTTTTGATGGATTTGATGAAATTGCTCCAGACTGTGCTGAATTTGTCTCAAAATTGGTTCAAAACTTCAAATCGAATGGCGGAAATCAGCTGTGGATTGCAACTCGAGATTATTTTGAGGTTGACTTGATGGAAAAACTGAAGCTTGACTATGCATATGGTCTTCATGAAATGACTGAAAATGAAGGAATAGAGTTGATAACCAGAAGTTGGGTGTTTATGGATTTTGTAGCAAACAAAAACGTGCCAAAATCAAGAGTAGAGTTCGATGAGGTCATTAAATCTTCAACAGCATACAAAAATTATCAACTTAAAGCTCTTGAGCTAGTTAAAAAAGTTACAATAAACTGGAATCGCTCAATTGGTTTGCCATTATTGTTCAAGTTGATTGCTGGACTTAAAAATGAAAAAAATGTTGAACGTTTAAAAAAATCAGAGATTTTTGACAAATTCATAAGAAATCTTTACATCAGATGGTCAGATAACAAAGGTCCGATTAGAAAGGTAGCAAGCGTTGACAGTCAACAATTTGAGCTTAATTTCTACAAATTTCATCAATTTCATGCAATTTTGAGTTTATTCCCAAAATTAGCACCAATTTTATTTCCTGAAAATGACGGCAGTAAATGGAAAAATGAAGAAATCATCGCATGCGGTATATTGACCATAAAAGATGGAAAAATTTATTTCATACACGAGACATTCCGAGAATATTTCGTTGCTGATTTCATCACAATAGGTTTAAAAATATCAAAAATTGATGAAAAAGTTTTCGAGATATTTGCTGAAATTTTAACAGTTGAGAAGTTTGGAGTAATTAGAATGTTCCTGAATGACATGATCGATAATGTTTCAATTCTGACAAAAATTCAACTCAAAGTACAAAACCATGTTGCTAAATTTAATAAAATGACAAGCTTTGATGACTTTTTCACAAGTAATCTTAAAAATTTAGTTGACTTGGTTTTCGGAGTACTCAAAACTGGAGATTACGAGCAAGTTTTAGGGATTTTATGGAAAAATGTATTTAGCATTGCAATAAGAACAAAAAACTCAGAAATATTTCAGAAGTTACAAGAATTTATCTTTGGTTATTTAAAAGTCAACGATTTAAAGAAATTGATAATTGAGCAAAGAGTCTTACATGGAATCATCGAATCGAGTCTCGAAATAGAAATGTTTGAAGATTTTGTGATAAAAATGGAAAAAATGGAAGCGAAAACTGATCAAGAATTTATCAGAGAAGCATTGATGAGTGGATATGGGCCTAATATTTTTTACTACTTGTCCACATCCTCATACATAAATGTTCACAAAGTCCAGAAGGTATTAGAAATCATGGAAAAATACTTAACAGTTGACGAGGTATTTAAATTAATGAGCAACTGTGGAGATGGAAGTGTTTTAAAAACTTGTGTTCGGGAAGGAAACAAAGAAAAACTCAAGATTTTGTGGACAGAAATTGAGAATTATTTCACATCAAGAAAAATTCACCAAAAGTTTAAAGAACTTGTTAAACAACATAAGAGGTTTAATGAAAATATCCTTCATTGTTTCCTTGATTATGCTGACGGAGACGATAGCATTGATTTTTACAAGACTTTATGGGAACTTTTGCTTAAAACATTTGAAGATCGAGAGGAACTGAAGGATATTGTTCTGCAAAAGGATGATAAAAGTGAGAACTTCGTATACAATCTTGTGAGTCGAATTATAAATCAAGAAATATTTGAGTGGACAATTAAAATTCTACAAGAAAACTTCACCAACACTCAACTTCAAGAAATTTTACAATTCAAAGTTAGGAATAAAATGATTTTACTTAAATATGCTGCCAGAAGTTCATCGTCAGAAGTCATCAAAATTTTGTGGAATATTTTCCAAGATCTGTGTGGAACAAAAAAAAAGTTTCTGAAAATGCTCAATGAAGTCGCTGGAAATGGACAAAATATTTTTCATATGGTTGTTTCTCATTCATCAAGTGAAGTTTTTGAGTTTATGATTCAAGAATTAGAAAAAATTGCATCACCCGATAAAATCAAGGAAATATTGAAGCGACCAAATGGGAGAAATCGAAATTTGTTGCAGTTGGCAGCACGTCGGAACAGATCTTTAGAACTTCATAAAAGTTTATGGAAAACAATCCGAGAATATTGTGAAGAATCAGAAATTACGCATTTCATAACAAATGTTGATACTTTCGAAAGTAACCTTCTTTTTAATGTTGTGAGATGGAACACAAAAGAAATTATAGAACTGACGTGGAATGAAATTAAAAAAAATTTAAACCACGACGAGCAGGTTCAATATTTAAAACTAAAAGGAGAAGGTGGATTAAATTTAATTCAATGCTCTTATCGAAATTGGATTCACAAGAATGAAGTTACTGAATGGGTTATGAACTTATTTAATGAGTATGGAATCGAGTAGAGTTGGCAGAATCCAACTTTGGCCCACTGGAGTGGATGGCAAAAGTGCATTCCTTTTTCCCGGGGCCTCAATTCCATTTGATTTTGAACCGCGAAATTTCAGACTTCGAAAGTGATTGAATTTTCAACATTTTCTAACGACGATCAAAAAATCTAAAGTTTTTAATTACTCGGACTCCGCGGACTCTTAAACTCCAAATTTAAAAAAAAATAATTTGTTAACAGAAACTGTAAAATTAAATGAGTACATTTTGAATAAGAAGATGTCATTAAGAATATTTACATTTATAATCTCTAATGTTTACATTTTTTATTTTAAAAATCCAAAAGATTGAAAAATAAAGTTTTAAAATTAATATTAAGATCAACTTTTTCCTGCTTTCAAATCAATAAGAAGAAGTTTGTATTCAAATTTTTTACAGTAATTTCACCAGAATTTACTCAAGGATTGATTCTTCAGTGGCGTAACAGGAGGGGACGACCGAGGCTTTGGCGTCGTCTGAAAAATTCGAAAAGTTCCATGTCCTCTATATTTCTTGAAAATGTCTGGTAACCCTACATATAAAGGGGAGCAAAAAGGCGTTCAACTTTATTCATGGGGGTACAAATTTCTGATTTGATCCCGGGCGACGAAGACTGTTACGCCACTGTGATTTCTCCAAAATATTTTTCGAAACCTTTTCAGTTCCTTTTTAGCACATTTTTGAAACTTGTTTTAAAAAGGTAGCTTAATAATGCACTTTGTCTGTTCGGTCGGTCGGTCGGTCGGAACACACTAAAAACTTTTGATCTAGACATCGTAGAGAGCTCTAGTTTTTTGCATTAGTTCCGTGCCATCGAGTTATTGGCCCCCCGGACATTTAAAAATCTCAATACCAACGTTAAATACTATAATTAATGATTTTTTGTTTTCAATACAATAGAGCCAACTTCAAGTGGGATAATTTCAAATATATTTTGACCGTTAGAAAATTTGAATTTCAAAAAACCGTTAAATGACAAACCATTTTATTATATGAAAATTCACCGTGCAAATTGTTAATTATACTATAATTAATGATTTTCAAGTGTATTTACGCGGGAAATTTTCAAATATATTTTGACCGTTAGAAAATTTGAATTTCAAAAAACCGTTAAATGACAAGCCATTTTAAAATAATAAAATTAACCGTGCAAATTGTTAATTATACTATAATTAATGATTTTCAAGTGTATTTACGCGGGAAATTTTCAAATATATTTCGACCGTTAGAAAATTTGAATTTCAAAAAACCGTTAAATGACAAACCATTTTATTATATGAAAATTCACCGTGCAAATTGTTAATTATACTATAATTAATGATTTTCAAGTGTATTTACGCGGGAAATTTTCAAATATATTTCGACCGTTAGAAAATTTGAATTTCAAAAAACCGTTAAATGACAAACCATTTTATTATATGAAAATTCACCGTGCAAATTGTTAATTATACTATAATTAATGATTTTCAAGTGTATTTACGCGGAAAATTTTCAAATATATTTCGACCGTTAGAAAATTTGAATTTCAAAAAACCGTTAAATGACAAACCATTTTATTATATGAAAATTCACCGTGCAAATTGTTAATTATACTATAATTAATGATTTTCAAGTGTATTTACGCGGGAAATTTTCAAATATATTTCGACCGTTAGAAAATTTGAATTTCAAAAAACCGTTAAATGACAAACCATTTTATTATATGAAAATTCACCGTGCAAATTGTTAATTATACTATAATTAATGATTTTCAAGTGTATTTACGCGGGAAATTTTCAAATATATTTCGACCGTTAGAAAATTTGAATTTCAAAAAACCGTTAAATGACAAACCATTTTATTATATGAAAATTCACCGCAAAATTGTTAATTACACTATTATTAATGATTTTCAAGTGTATTTACGCGGGAAATTTTCAAATATATTTTGACCGTTAAAAAATTTGAATGTCAAAAAACCGTTATCGAGCCGTCGAATTTATTTAAGTCACAAAATATTCATGATTGGCTTATTTGATACGAAGTACTTTGCTAATCAAATACTGATCGCTAACACAAAAATGCGCTGAAGTCCCTCGATCTATAACACGAGGACTTTCTTTAAATTTTTTATTCGAGTTTGCTACTCCTTCTCATGAATGTAAAGAATTGTGGGAATTTTCTGTCAATGGATCGGAATGAAAGGGATAATAGCTCTGGGACATTTTCATTTTCTATCTTTTAACCATCCCCAACAAAATATTTTATTTGCAAATAATTCAGTTGATACAATGCGCAAAAAAGGATGTTTAAAGTTTATTTGCATACAAAAAAGTCACAGGACGAACAATTGGAAGTTGATTGTGGTGATTTTTATGTTTGCGAATTTTTTGAGGAAGGATTTTGGAGGGGGGAAGAATGTGGATGAGGAATAACGAGGGATAATGTTGATGTGAAGAATTTTTTTTAGTTGTTTTAGAGGTGTTTGGGGGATTTGAGTTAGGATTATTTGAAAGAAAATTTGCTATTGTAAGCAAGATATTTTCAACCTGAACATTTATCTTCAAGCTGGGCGTTAATTATATAATCTGATCGACAATTCTTTAAAGCTGAGCGTCAAGTCGTATGATAAATATCAAGTCAATAAGCTGTGCTTCCGTTCTTCAAGCTGAGCGTCGAACTTTTTCAGGCTGAGCGTCGAATTTTTTCAGGCTGAGCGTCAAACTTTTTCAGGCTGAGCGTCAAACTTTAAGGTGAACTTCAAATATTAAATTTGGAAACTAAACGTCAAGCTGACCGTTAAATTTACAGCCTAAACGACAAGTCTTAAATGTTTTTCTAAAATAATCACCAAAATTTACAGAAATCTTCATCAATCACCTCATAGTTCAGCATATCCGCCTCTATGTCTTACATTTTAATGAAAATCCACTCAATCAACCTCATTCCTAGTTCTATAATTCATGATAATCTCCACTTAAAAACTGTTCAAATAATAGGCAATTAACGACCGATATCAAATTAATTAGGCTTTATTTCCAATCAATCTTATTTTAAATTGTTAATTGCATTTACTAGATAAATAGATTTAATTAGTTAAATTCTCTGAAAAATAGACGAGGATTAAAATAAAATTGAGAATGGAGATTTGTGTAAATATTTATTGACAAAAATCTTATTAGATTAATCGAAATCGGTCATTAAATGATAAATGAAGAAATTTTTTTTGGAGAAATTTGAGAACTTTTTGGATGTGAGAATAAAAATAAAATAGATTTGAACTAGATTTGATTAGGGAATTAAAATTTCAGCTCATAACTCAGCTTCAAGATTTGACATTCAGCTTCAATATTGGACGTTAAGCTTCAAGATTTGACATTCAGCTTCAAGATTTGACGTTCAGTTTCAATATTTGACGTTCAGCTTCAATATTTGACGTTCAGCTTCAATATTTGACATTCAGCTTCAATATTTGACATTCAGCTTCAAGATTTGATGTTCAGCTTCAATATTTGATGTTCAACTTCAAGATTTGATGTTCAGCTTCAAGATTTGACGTTTAGCTTCAAGATTTGACATTCAGCTTCAATATTTGACATTCAGCTTCAAGATTTGATGTTCAGCTTCAAGATTTACACCCAATCCAACTAGATCGTAGCTCAATCCTCCATTTTCTACCCAGTATCTGAATCTAGTACCAACAAATCTTCAAACAAGTCAATAATTCTTAATCTCATATTTCTAATTTTCCACAAGGACCATCTCGTTCAATCTAACAAAAGCACCTCAAGGACTCGCGATAATTTTTTAATTCCATCCAAAAAAAGCAGAATATTTAATTTTTATCTCTAAGAAGAACGTCCTCTGAAAAATATTTCATTCCTCCATGAACAAGAAAAAAGCAGAAACAGAAATCTTCAAGAGCTGGATGAAATTTTCATACCGATTTTTGCCGTTCCGATGACCTTCTTCAACATCACAGACCATTCATTCGCATTCTTCGCATGGCACAAGAAGTATGAGTCTTATTTTTTTCATTTTCAATGAGGCACTTTTGTGCCTTCATCTCATTTTTAAAAAGGAATGTTAAAAAAGGTTCGCTTGTGCGAATGGCGAATGGCACTTTGTGCTTTAATGGCCGCTCGCAAACACACACAATTTTTTTTTCCTTTCCTTTGTACATGATGAAAAAAAGTGGAGAGAGATAAACACTTAGCGGAACGGCATCGCCATCGAAATCGCTTGGAAATATAAATTTTAATTAAAAATGCTTTTAAGGAATTTTTTTTCCTCGCGATGCTTTTAATTTTTTTTTCTTGAGCTTTTTCTTTTGGTGTGTGTGCAAAAGGGACGATGAAAATAATTTTGTTGTGAAGTGCGATATGAAATTGAGTGAGTGGATGTAGAGGATGGATTGGATGAAGGAGGAACGACAGAGGAAGGGGATAAATGTAAGCTGATAATGATAATGACGATGATATTAATGAGAATAGGAGAATTGAGGATGTTTTGGAGAATGAGGTACTAGAATGAGGTTCTTACAGGAAGTATTAGATTGAGGTTCAAGAACAATGGGCTAGATTGAGGTAATAGAATGATATTCTTTATCAAATCACTAGATTAAAGTACGTACTAGAACTAGATTGAGATTCTAGAATGAGGTACTGGAATGAATGATACTAGACTAAAGTTTTAGATTGAAGTACTAGAATGAAGTACTAGAATCAATGATACTAGATTAAAGTTTTAGATTGAGATTCTAGAATGAATGATACTAGACTAAAGTTTTATATTGAATTACTAGAATGAAGTACTAGAATCAATGATACTAGATTAAAGTACTAGAATGAAGGACTAGAATGAAATACTAGAATGAAGTACTAGATTAAAGTACTAGAATGAAGTACTAGAATGAATGATACTAGAATGAAGTACCAGAATGAATGATACTAGAATGAAATAATAGAATGAAGTACTAGATTGAAGTACTAGAATGAATGATACTAGACTAGTTTTAGAATGAAGTACTAGAATAAATGATACTAGAATGAAGTACCAGAATGAATGATACTGGAATGAAATAATAGAATGAAGTACTAGATTGAAGTACTGGAATGAATGATACTAGACTAGTTTTAGAATGAAGTACTAGAATGAAGAAATAGAATGAAGCACTAGAATGAAGTACTAGAATGAAATAATAGAATGAAGTAATAGAGTGAAGTACTAGATTATACTAGACCAGAATGAAGGCTTATAGAACCAGAATCATATACAATAATGAATTGCAAAGTAACTCTCAAATAAACGAATAGTACCACAATCATATGACCACGCCAATCCATATCCACATCATCCCAATCCCCAATCAACTCACCCTTCTCCATCCAACCCACATCTAAAATCCATTTCTTTTATCTTTTCAATTCCTTCATTTTCTCTCGCTGCTCTAAATTTTCTATCCTGTTCTTCAACATTGCCTGGGTCTATCTTCGATAATGAGAAAATCTCCATCGTCACCACCCAACACACACCATCGTCCTTTTGAATTTTCTATTAAGCAGCCTACAGCTGCCTTTGCGCGCCAAATATCCATTAAAATTATATTCCGCTTTTACCCTTATATTTTTTTCTATTCACTTCCATCGTTCCGAAATGAAGAAAATGAAAAAAGAAGAAAAAAGTTCCGCGGAGGGTTGCGTTGTTTTTCGATCCACGGAAAAAGGACGATGGATAGGAGGAGAAATGAAAGTGAAGGATAATTTTTTTTCGGGGAGATTTTTTTTTGTGTTGTTAAAAATGGAAATAAAGGATGGCAGTTGAAGGATGAAGGAGTGAGAGAGAGAAAATGAAACATTGAAATTAAGTGGAATGGGGGAAGTAAATGGGAAAAAATCACCATCAGAATTTTGTTTTCTTATTTTCGCTTTTCTAAAAAACATAGATGAACATTTTTTTGTGCTCGTGGATACAAGTGGAGGTTTCTAAAGTTACTGGGACTTTATATTGGAAGTTTGTCTGTAGTTTCGTACCCCTTTTGATTAATTTAGTTGCATACCCCTTTTTTGTAGTTTCAAACCCTTTTATGTCAACGTAATTGTTTATTTCTTTTCTAGCTATGGTTTCCTACCTTTTTGGTCTCTTTAATTGTACTTCCCTTTTCTACATGTGGTTTCATACCCCTTTTCATCATTTTATTTGCATATCCCTTTCTTAGCCGTAGTTTTGTGCCCCTTTTGATCACTATAGCAGCATACCCCATTTATATCTGTAGTTTTGTACCACTTTTGTCACTGTAGTTGTATACCCCTTCCATAACTGTAGTTTCATACTCCTTTTGATTAATTTAGTTGCATACCCCCCTTTTGACTGTAGTTTTGTACCCACTTCAATAATTTCTGTTGCATACCCCTCTTATAGTTATAGTTTCTTCTTTTAGTCAACGTAACTGTTTACTCTTTTTTGCTATAGTTTCGTACCTTTTTGGGTCTCTTTAGTTGTATTTCCCTCTTTTACTTAAACATACCTTTCTTAGTCGTAGTTTTGTACCCCTTTTGATCACTGTAGTTGTTTACCCTTCCATATCTGTAGTTTAATACCCCTTTTGGTTACTGTAAATGCATACCCCTATTCTAGCTGTAGTTTAGTACTCTTTTTATTCAGTAAATGCGCTTCATCCTCAAAATACTCTCAAATAGTCCTCAAACTTCTCATTTTCCTTTCATTTTCTCTCCTTTCATGGTATTAACCATTTCCATTTACTAAGCAAGCCTTGTGGATGTTTTCATTCAACTCTCCACCACCTCATCCCACCCTCCGTCCACGTCCAACTTTTCCGCTCTTTCTCATTTTCCTTTTCTTTTTAGCATACCCGTCGCCCACAGTTTCTTTTTTCCTTTCCTTTCTCTAAAAAGACATTTGTGCTGTTTGCCTGTTGCCATCCCATTGGAGAGTCGACAGCTCATTCCACAATTTTTAAATGAAAAAAGAATAAACAAGTCGAATGGAGCTTTTTTCTTTCTTTTCTTTTGGCGCTTCCGACAACGCACAGTGAAAATCTCACAAGCAGAAGAGAAGCACAAAAAAAGTCCATAAAAGAGTGAAAAGAATTTTTTTCTTGTGCCTTTCGGCCGTTCGTTTACTCGCGCGCGCGGGGTGAAAAATGAAAGGAAAGTGGAGGCGAGTGAGATGAAATTTTTCTGTGTATTTTCATGCGGGGGTGGAGGAAGAGTACGGAAAAAATGAGTGGGTGAAAATTGAGGGGTTGAGATGATGAAAATGAACAAAGAGAAAGGAAGTTTCCTCTTTTTTAATTTCTCTGCTGTTTTTATGCTGAGTTGAGCTGGGGTTGGATACTTTTGGAAATTTTATGTTAAAGCTTCATTCCCTTTTGAAAGGTGCGTACCACTCTGATCAGAAGTTGTATACCCTTTTTGATTAGAAGCTGTCTTTTGGTTAGAAGTTTCGTATCCCTTCGACTAGATGCTGCGTACCCCTTTGACCTGAAATTGCATACACTTCTTGATTAGAAGCTGCGTATCTCTTTGATTAGAAGTTTCAAACCCCTTCGAATGGAAGCTGCGTACCCCTTTGATCAGAAGTTACATACCCTTTATGATTAGAAGCTGCGTATCTCTTTGATCAGAAGCTTCAAACCCCTTCGAAAAGAAGCTGCGAACCCTTCTGATTAAAAGCTGCTTTCCCCCGTGATCAGAAGCTGCGTACCCCTTTGATTAAAAGTTGCTTGTCCAATTTGATCTGAAGCTGCGTACCCCTTTGATCAGAAGTTACATACCCTTCATGATTAGAAGCTTCGTATCTCTTTGATCAGAAGCTTCACACCCCTTCGAATAGAAGCTGCGTACCCTTCGAATAGAAGCTGCGTACCCTTCTGATTAAAAGCTGCTTTCCCCCATGATCAGAAGCTGCGTACCCCTTTGATTCCATTTTTATAAGAAGCTACATACCCCTTTGACCTGAAGCTTCGTATCCACTCAGATAATTAATAAATCAACCAACAAGATGCCCATCCCTTGTACACCTCGTTTTCTTTCCTTCTCAATTTTATCATCTCCAGTGTTTGTGCTTTACTTTCTTTACTCCCATTTCGTCTTTTTTTCTTAAAAGAGGAAAAAATAAAGAAAAATTAAGGACAGGGGTTTGCTTTTACTTTTTTCTGTGAGCTCACCCATCCATCCACCCCCTTTCATCTTATGGCTATTGAAATATTTTTTTTTAAAAATCCTCCTTATCAACTCATTCCAAATTGTTCCTTGGAAAAGGAACTGCCACCATAATCTTTCTCATTTCTTCTCCTTTTTTTACTTAAAAAAGCACCATCGGAGCAATGGAAAGTGATGTTTCTTAAATTAACGGTGAAAAACAACATCGGTGAGTGGAGGATAGAGGGAAGAAAAAAAAGGTATTGGGAATGGCAGGTTAAGAATCTTTTTGAAAAGGAAAGTTTTGTCATTGTGATGAATTTGGGTTGAATTTTTCGGAATAATTTTTAAATTTGCATTTTTGGGGGACTGGATTTTAAATATGGGAATTAGAGTTAAGTATTTGAAGCTTTAGCTTTTTGGCTATGTGAAGTATTAAAAAAGAAGAAGATGATGTACTAGATTGCAAATATGTAGATTCATAAGTCAGGACAAGCTGAAGTACTAGATCAGATGTGTGTAAAATGAGGTACTAGATTCGGATATCAAGAAGAAATAATTAATATAAAAATAATTTTAAGGCTTAGTTTATAATAAAGTGAAGTACTAGATTAAGACAATATAAAGTACTAGATCAAGACAATATAAAGCACTAGATTAAGACAATATAAAGTACTAGATTAAGACAATATAAAGTACTAGATTAAGACATAACAAGGAACAAAAATCAAGAACAAAATAATCCTAAGGACAGAACATGAAAACAATAAAAAGGACCAGAGCCAATCAAGTACTGAATGATAAAAAAGCAAGCATTTTACAGGAATAAACGAAGAAAAGTCTCAAAACGACTTGATAAACAATCATAATTGCTTTGTTTTTCGAAGAAGTTTGTTGAAGTTTTACGGTTATCTGTTCTTGGAATTTTCATGAACAAAATTACATTTTTGTGTCCAAGTAGACTCAGGAACCTAAAAACTTATTTTTAAATAACTTATCAGCAAAACTTTGATGCACTCTGAAAGAAAATTCAAAATCGAAATAAAAATAGTCACAAAAAAACCCTCCAAGAAAGGTTCAATCATTAAAAAATTCAAAAATTCTTTGCATTTTTAATCGACAGTTCTTCACGATCCGAAGCAAAAACAAAAAACGCGAGAATTTTAAAAACAACTCTAGTTGTGTGAGTAAATGAGCCAAAGTAAAGAGCTGAAGGGTGAGTGAGTGAAGAGATAAAAAAAATTGTGAGGGACATTAAAATGAACACACAAAAAAAAATTCTGTGTATACAGCACAGGGAAAATGACATAAAGAGAAAATTAAAAAAAAAGTACAGATAAAAAAGTGTGGGGGGTTAATGGAAAGATGCGAGTGAAAAAAGAGGAAAAAAAAAGTTTAAGGAAAGATATTAAAAAGGAACACGAGATGGCTCATGGTGAAATAGAAATTAAAGGCAAGGGAAAGTGGATATAAATTATGTAGCATAATGTACATTGTAGAAATTAATGGATCATGGCGAGTCAAATTTTTCTTGCTTTCGCATGTGACTTGAATTTTAAGATTTTTTTTTTACAATTTTTTTGATAGATTTTTATGGAAATTTTTCGGGGACATGAAAATATTTTTTAATTAATTTTTGAGGGAAGATTTTGAGGATGACTTGGTTAAAAGCAATCATTTGCAGATGGTAGTCAGCAATAGCCGACAACTTAGAGATGTTTTGGATCACAATATGATCTGTACAACCAGCAAAGTAAATAAGTAAAAATATAACCTAAAAATTAATTTTCTTGAATTTTTCAGGATTTGAAGCAATTTTGACCAACTTTTGTATCTTTAAACCAGGAATGTTCCAAAAATGCGATACTAATCAACTGACTCTTGATCAACTTTGAACAAATTTTATGATCTTTTTCAATTTTTTTAACCATTTTGATTGTATTTGACAATTATTCGATCCTTTTTGATTAGTTTTTTACCCTTGCCACCAAAATCTTTGAAATAATTGAAAATTATGTTCAATTTAACCTTCCAGGGGCCGGTTGCTCGGTATAACCTAGAGCTATGGTCTAGGATAACCCTAGTGTAAGCCATACCTCTAGGGTTACCTCTGTCTGAGGTATACCCCTAGTGTTTACCGAGCCATAGACCCCAGAGCTTCCTATTCTTCCCTAAACCATAACCAACTCAACATTCTCAGCATTTTGAACATATTTCCATTTATATTCATCAAATATCCTCTGAATTGCATCCACATATCTCTCATGCAGCTCATCAATCTCATTTTGACTTGGATTTTCACTCTTAACAACATCAATAGGAGCTCCAATGACTGTATTGATTGGAGTTCTTCTAGGCATCAACCCAAAAAAATGCAAAAATCCTCTTCCATTCATTTTCATTGGAACAATACCAGATTTTTTCTTGGTATATTCTTGAAATCTGCTCCATTTTGTTCCTGGATCATTGTTCATTAAGTCATACGAGTCATTTTCACCAAATGAAAATACAGGAACAATTGAAGCTCCTGATTGAATTGCAAGTTTGATAAAACCTTTTCGATTTTTGATGTAAATTTTGTATGTAAATTTTTTGGTCATCATTGATTCTCTGGCACCTCCAACAAGCAGTGCAACTCCATTTGATGTGAATTTTCCTGAGGAATATTTGCTGATTTCTGATTGAGATTGTGATAGGATGAACTTCATGGCTGGGTACTTGCATGATACACAGTTCCATCCTAGGACAACTTGTCTGGAAAATTCAAAAATGAGGTTTTTAATTTAGATTCAAACAATCATTGCTAATCTACTTTTTAATAAATATTGGAACCAAGTCCTCTGGACTAACGTATAATATTTGAATTTAGTACTACTTATTTGTAAACAAAAGCCGTTACAAAATCATATCCATGAGAAAACTACAGAATAAATAGAAATATTTGATTCTTGTTGCCATTTTTCCTTACTTCGTCACAAAGTAAAATTAAATTATGAATTAAATTATTTAAATTCCTTAATATTAATTAAAGAGAGTCAAAATAATGATGAGAAAAAGTAGAAAATTATTTTTAGGTCTAATTGACTTTGGATTAGCTGTTAAAAATTCAAATTCAAATCATCTATCCAGAGGACTTGGTATTGGAATCTAGTTGAACTCTTACCTATAAAATGGATGCCAAAGATTACAACTAAGCGTCGACAAACTTGCTCGAATTCCAGGAAATAATTCTCGAAATTCAGTTCCTTCTGTAGCAAAATGAGCAAATATTCCAAAGCACATAACTCCATGTGGATGACAAGCAAAGAGGTAATTCTTATCAGGTGGAAGATCAGCAGTTTTTATCAGTTTGATTGGAAAATAATTAGCAAAATGTTTCCATATTTTCAGAAATCTGAAGCAGTTTGAACTGAAAGTGAGGATATTAAAATTTAAATTGTATTATTTAGTCGAGCAGGGGCGTATCCAGAAATTTTTTGAGGGGGGTTTCAATTTTTTTTGTATGGATGGGAAAATTTAGAAGGGGTTTTGGCATTTTTTTCTTGAAACCCCCTAGAAAATTGAAAAATTTTCTCACAAGGGGGGGGGGGGGGTTGGTGGTCAAACCTGAATACGCCCTTATAGTCGAGTCACTGGTATTTTTTGCGAAACATCTTTTATTTTGCCTAGTTGGTCAAGAAGCTTAGCTTAAGAATAGGGCTACAAGATATTTTTAGGAAAAATAGAGGACATCCCCCATGTTGACCAGTTTTATTCGTTTTCTGAATGAATTAGAACATGTCAAATCTTTTTTATTTTTGAAAAATGAAAAAAATAGAGTGCAGTCCTAAGAAAAACCAAGCAGATGGTTAAGAATCACTAATTTAATACTTACTAAAATATTCTAACCCCAGTTTCTCCAGAACGGTCAAATATTATATAGGTTATGTATGTACAAATGAAAATTTTACAGTATATGTTTGCATAAAACTGAAATAAATAAATTAAAATTTTTTATAATTTTTTGACTGATGATTCGAATTACAAAATAGAATTACAAGTTAAAAAACTTACTAATAAGTAAAAAGTAACTAATAAACTAGCATTTTGTGCTAAATAAAATAGACATATTGTGACAAAAACACTTAAATATTCATAAAATCTTTGACACAATCTTTTAGACATTTTTATTAATACTGAAAAAAAATCAAAGTTTCTAAATTGAATTTAAAACTAAACTGAGTAAGTTTGCAAAAAGTTACTGAAAAATATCTTAATTGATTAGCTTCACTAGTTAAAGTGTTGACTAAAAGTAAATGTTTATTTTGAAAATTTATTAAAAATCAGCTCTTTTGTCAATTATTTATAAATATTCACAATTACTTTAAATTTTCTTAAACATTTTCCACATCCACCTCACTCAATCTATCTGTATCAGCTCATCGACGTAGAAAAATTGATGATTTTAATTACTTGTCATGTGCATCGCCATCGAGAATAAAAAAAAATCCATTAAATCTCATACCCCTCATTATTTTATCTCATTTCCACATCTTCTTTTAAGTAAAAAAAAAATCGAGGCCTTTTTTCCAATTTTAAAAGCAAACAGAAGAGAAATTCTAACTCATTTTGTATTCATTGAACCCGGAAATTGATAATTAATGTTAATGGGAAGGTCGTTAATTATTAGAGTGAAGGAAAAAGTGCCATTTAGGAGAAAGGGGCGGAAACTTGACCCATGTTTAGCTGATTTTCTTCCAATATTTGTGGATGGAAATTCGTTTAAAGTTCTTGTGGTGATTTTGGGAGAATTCTTGGTAAAATTTGGTCATCTTGGGTCGAGCTGAGTTAGGTCATCTTGGATCGAGCTGAGTTTGGTCATCTTGGATCGAGCTGAGTTTGGTCATCTTGGATCGAGCTGAGTTTGGTCATCTTGGGTCGAGCTGAGTTTGGTCATCTTGGGTCGAGCTGAGTTTGGTCATCTTGGATCGAGCAGAATTGGATCATCTTGGGTCGAGCTGAGTTAGGTCATCTTGGGTCGAGCAGAATTTGATCATCTTGGGTCGAGCTGAGTTTGGTCATCTTGGGATGATCTGAATTCGCTCATCTTGGTCTGAGCTAAGTTCAGTCACCTCTGGTGGAGATAAAATATGTCATCTCGGATTGAACTAAGTTTGGTCATCTCAGGTCGAACGGAATTCAGTCATCTCAGGTCGAGCTGAATTCTGTCATCTAGACTTGATCTAAATTCAGTCACCTCAGGTTAATCAAATGTCAAATCCTGCCAAAATCTTCCTAATTACTCCTTCAAATCAATTCCAATTCCTTCATTTTGTTTACTTCCTCTACGCTCCGTTTATTGGATTTAAAAATTAAAATGGAACCATTCATTTCTCTTTCCTTTATTTGACCTTTTCTTGTTTGTTAAAATTGAAATTTCAATAAATTAAGAGACACAAACATAAGAAAATGAAAAAAGTGGACGAAATGGAAGCGACGATTTTTATCCTTCGCTGTTTACTTTCTTCTTGTATTATTCATGAGAGATGAAATCTTATGTTGAGTGAGAAAAAGAATGTTTTGGGTATGATTTGATGAATTTTGTTGATTATTTTAATAAAAAATTGAGGAAAATTTAATGTTTGCCATATTTGGGGAAGACAGTAAACTATTTCTCTGAATATGACGCACGTTTCGAATTTTTTTGCAATTTTCGTCTTCAAGTTCCTCAACCTTAACTCAGCACTGCCCAACAGTACATAATATAAGTAAATAAGACACTTGAATCTCAATTTACCTCAGCAAAGACTAAATAACAATTTCTTTCAGCAAACTGAGCCACTCAACCATGTAAATGAGAAATTTTTTCCCTTTCTTGTTGCCAACTTTTTTCGTTCTGTTTTAAACTTTACAAAAGTCACACAATCTTTCCCTTCTCAACTTTCTATCCACTTCTTTTTTTGTTAACAAATAAAACAGAAGAACAAACAAGAATGAAAAACTTTTTTTTCCTCTCATTTTTTTCTGTGTTAAAATCGAAATGAAGAAGCCGGAAAAATTTAAAATTCATCGCTATTTTCATTCTCGTTGTTCCAGCAAGTTAGTAAGAGTTTCAATAATTAGTGAGCGTAGCGAAATGGTAAAATGAAGAAAATGAAAAAACATTAAGATTAAAATTGCTTTTTCTTCCTCCTTTACTTCACTTTCCTATGTTTTATCTTGAATAGTCTTCTTCTTGATGCTTACTTTTGCTTTGGACATGGGCATACTGTGTCATGATGTAAGGTTGTGATCTGAGGTTTGAAAAAAGATTTTGAAAATTTTAAGGTTATATTTAATGATTGAAAATCAATCTGAGATGACCAAATTCTCAGCACAACCTGAGATAACAGATTTTTCAGCTCGACCCAAGATGACAAAATTTTCAGCACAATCTGAGAAAACAGAATTTTCAGCTCGACCCAAGATGACCAAATTTTCAGCTCGACCCAAGATGATAGAATTCTCAGCTCAATCCAAGATAACAGAATTCTCAGCAAAACCTGAGATGACAGATTTTTCAGCTCGACCCAAGATGACCAAATTTTCAGCTCGACCCAAGATGACAGAATTCTTGGCACAATCTGATATGGTATAATTTACAGCTCGACCCAAGATAACAGAATTTTTATCCTCAACTCGACCTGAGATGACCAAATTTAGCAAATTTTCAGCAATTTACCTAAACTCTAGTCTATTCAAAAATAACATCCAACGCAGAAAAAAATCCTTCAACCCCAACTGGAAAACGGCGATGTAATAACAACAGAAGCACACACAAAAGAAGAAGAACAACAACGAAGGAGATAAGCGAAAGGAGGCAAGAAAAAAATGCGAAATTCGCCGTTCATTTTAAATTGAATTAAAAAAAGAGGAGTATTAAGAACAAGAAAAGTATAGCGGACGAGGATGGGCAAGAAGAAGGAGATGAGAAAAGGATGAGTGGAAGGGGTTGGATTGTGTTTGGCATTAAAATTTTCCGTCGTTTTGGTGGAGGTGGAATATCATGAAGAAGAATGACGCTACTGTTATTCCTGAAATGAGAAAAAAAGCTGAACGGAAAGATTTTTTGTGTCTTTAAAGAATAGCAATGAAAATTATTGGTTTGAAAACTTTTTTTTGTGATAGGATGGCAAAAAGTTGTGGATGAAATATTGAAGAGCTTTTTTTTGAATAAGTGAAAGCAAGTTGATAAAAAAATTGTTTAAAAACTACAAAAACTGAAAGTTTTCCTCATAAATGAAGTTTATAAGTTCCTTGTTTGTTGACGTTTTTATAGCTTTTAATTAATTAAGCTTTAAAAATTGCAACTTCATCCGAGATTACCAAATACAGCTCGAACCGAGGTGACCAATTTCAGCTCAATCTGAGGTAACAAAACTTAGCTTTATCCAAGATGAACAAACTCAGCTCAACCCAAGAGGATTAAATTCAACTCGATCTGAGATGACTAAATTCAGCTCAATCTGAGATAACAAAACTTAACTTGATCCAAGATGACAAAAGTCAGCTCAACCCAAGAGGATTAAATTCAACTCGATCTGAGATGACTAAACACAGCTCGATCCAATATGACCAAATTCAGCTCAATCTGAGATGACCAAATTCAGCTCAATCCGAGATTATCAAATTCAGCTCGATCCAAGATGACCAATTTCAGCTCAATCTGAGATAACAAAACTTAGCTTGATCCAAGATGACCAAATTCAGCTCAACCCATGAGGATTAAATTCAACTCGATCTGAGATGACTAAATTCAGCTCGACCCGAGATGACTAAACAAAGCTTGATCCAAGATGACCAATTTCAGCTCAATCTGAGATAACAAAACTTAGCTTGATCCAAGATGACCAAATTCAGCTCAACCCATGAGGATTAAATTCAACTCGATCTGAGATGACTAAATTCAGCTCGACCCGAGATGACCAAATTTAGCTTCAATCTGAGATCAAATGAGCACATTGAACCATGTCTCATATCTTCGTATAATCACTATTTACCTAAAACAATTCAACCATAACAGCAAAGTACACAACAGAGTTCACGAAATCCTCAACAAAAAAAAATTAAAAGAATAGCCGTGAGTCAATTTCATTTCATCTTTAATAATCACGTCTAATAAATAAGAAATCAAATTTGCTTGTTATTTTCCATGTTTATGATCAACTTTCATTTCATTCTCTCCCCGTCTACCCCAAAAAATGGCCTTAAAGGAAAAATATATTGTAAGAAAGCTGAAAACAAAGTGAAATGAGAAATTTCATTACGAGAAGATTCATAAGACGTCCATTTTTTAATTCCATTCCATTCTGTAGCATTGTCAGTACACATAAGAAAAGCTTACAGCAACGAAAAAGATTAAGCGTTATAAAAATAGGCAACAATAAGTCCATCAAATCGTGTAGCGGTGAAGAGAGTTGCTTTAAGCGGCTCTTCTCGCAACACGAGGTGGAAAATTGGACGGGAAAGGAAAACGATGAAGAAATTTGTACATCAAGAGGCTTCTCGCCAACGCCATAGAAAAAAAAATCCCTCAACTCGGCCATTATGAAATTTCTTTTCTTTTTTTTCTTCGACGCTACCTAATTACTTTTTTTTGCTGCTGCTACTGCTGCCTGTTTATGCCTTCTTCTTCCATCTACTTTACTCTTATCTTGCCAGCTTCGTAATTTCCATTTCTCTTTCTCCTTTCTTTTTTTTGGGGATTCAACTGGGCTGTGGGCAGCTAATGGTTTGAATGGTAATTATGGCTTGATGTCCATCATGAAAGTTAAGTCATCTTGGGTTGAACTAAATTCAGTCATTACGGATATATTCAAAATTTGATCATCTTGGGGAGTCGAGTCAAATTCAGTCATCTCGGGTCGATCCAAAATTAGATCATCTCAGGTCAAGCTGAATTCTTTCATTTCGAGTGTAATCAAAATTTGATCACCTTGGAACGACCTGAATTAAGTCATCTAGGGTCGAGCTAAATTTGGTCATCTCAGATCAAGATGAATTTGGTCATCTCAGATCAAGCTGAGTTAGATCCCCTTGGATTAAACCAAAATTAGATCATCAAGGCTAGTGCTAGGTTAAATCAAGTTAGATCATCTCGGTTCGAGCTGAGTTAGATCCTCTCAGATTAAACAAAAATTAAGATAGATGTCAAAGTTCCAAATCAAAAAAATGCGCCTTAAACCCACACCACAACTCAATCCAAAAATCCTCATCATCACAAACTCATTTCTATTTTGTTCGGTGCGTTCAATTTACTTCTTTCTTTTCTTTTTACTTGGCACTGCTGCCATCATGTCCCCCCATTATCAGTAAAAAAAGCAAAAAAAAGAGGAGATTAAAAGCAAAGAGAAAAAAAAATTTGCTTGCTTTCTGGTGCGCATTTTCATTAAAAAACATCGAAGAAAAATAAAAAGAAGGCACAGTAAAAAAAAGTTCTCAGGCAATCTAATGGCCATGGAAGAGTAGATAAGTGGGTGACGTTGGGTTAGAAATGAAAGCAAAAGGAGAGAAAAAGGGAAAATGAAAATGAAATTGTGAGAAAGAAGAAAAGTCGTTAAAATGGGACACAAATACACAAAAAAAAGCAGTTGGAAGGCTAAGAGGAGATTTTTTTTCATCTTTTTGTGCGAGCGGAGGTGGAGAAAATTTAAAAATGGGAAATGAGGGAGTGAGATTAAAATGGGCTCGTGTTCTTTTGTTAAGAAAAAGCCTTTTGAAAGTAGTTTTTGCGATGATGAAGGAAAATGAGGCTTTTTTAATGGCACTGAACTGGATGTAATTGAAGAAGTTAATTAAAATTTTTTGCTGAAATGGAAAGAAAGTTGGATTAAGAAATAGTCGGTGGGTGGGGGATTTGTTATATTGTATATTGAAGCTTGAAGGTAGAATTAAGAGAGTTAATTGTTTCATTTGAACGTTTTTAAAGATAATTTTTTTGGTTTACTCTTGCTGAGTTTTTATTCAGCTTAACGTCAGTCAAACTGAGCGTCAATCAAGCTGAGAGTTAGTCAATATGAGCGTCAGTCTAGCTGAGCGTCAGTCAAGCTGAACGTTAGCCAAACTGAATCTTAGTCAAGCTGAACTTCAGTCAAACTGAGCGTCAGTCAAGCTGAGCGTCAATCAAGTTGAGAGTTTGTCAAGCTGAGCGTCATTCAAGCTTAATGTTGGTCAAGCTGAGCGTCAATCAAGTTGAGAGTTTGTCAAGCTGAGCGTCATTCAAGCTTAATGTTGGTCAAGCTGAGCATCAATCAAGTTGAGAGTTAATCAAGCTGACCGTCAGTCAGACTGAGAGTTAGTCAAGCTGAGCGTCAGTCAAGCTTAGTGTTGGTCAAGCTGAGCGTCAGTCAAGCTGAACGTCAGTCAAGCTGAGCGTCAATCAACTTGAGTGTTAATCAAGCTGAGCGTCAGTCAGACTGAGAGTTAGTCAAGCTGAACATCAGTCAGGCTGAGCGTCAGTTCAACTTAATTTTAGTCTATCTGAGCGTCTGTCTTAAGCTGAGCGACAGGCCATCTGAAAATTGATCAAAATGACCATAAATCAGTGTCAGTAAGTCATCTGATTGAGTGTCATCCGAAAGATTTACAGAGTATAGACCTCAAAGCTATTCAATCCCATCCATGACTAAAATATTTCATCATAATCCTCTTTTCAGACCAAAAATTCCTCTTTCTTGCAACAAAAATTCATCTAGATCAAGAATTTTCTTCATCCTCAAGAACCAAAAATTCCACTTCATCCCAACTGAACCCCATCTTCCTTCATCCTTCTATCCACCAACACATCCAAAGTCAGCAACATAAAAGCAACTTCACAGTCTTTATTATTTCCCTTTTCTAACTCTTTTAATGGCAGAGTCTATAATAATTTCCTTTTAAATACACATTCACAAACAAAGCGCGGCATTAAGCAAGAAAAAAGAATAATTTTCATTTTTTCTTATTTTTTCTCCCCCATTTTCATTTACATTTTCCCTATTTTACTCTCATTCACATCCATCCATCCATCCACGGCATCCGTCGTTCGCTTTTAAATTATTTAAATATGCAAAATGCGAAAAGCGCTAAAGCACCTCAACCCCATCACTTTATTATTAGAATTCTTGTTTCATTTTGTTGATGCCGTTCATTTAGACATTGCGCAATAACAGAAGTAGAAGTAACAACAGTTATAATAGCGAAAAAAAGGGATGAATTTTGTATTTGTAATAATGAGAAACAAAAATTAATGTCGAGAGTGAGAATTTTAATGAAAATATTTTTTTGGTTGCTTTTGGGGCTTCTGTTTGATTAAGGAAGTCCTTCTGAGGATGGAAGGGTTTGTTATTTGAAAAACTGTAGGGTAGACAGTACTCTAGGGACCTACCCTAGTGATATGGCTAAGAGACTATTTTTTTAGGTATCCCCATGATATTTGACAAGGGTATATCCAATAAACTGGTTCCAGGGGTACAAAAGGGTATTCCATTGCTGTGCACCCCTAGAATTTAGCTAAAAAAACAGGTTTATTACAAGGATAGGCACATGGGGTAGTGCATACCCTAAGATATAGCAAATAATCAGCCACAGAAGAATTTTTTCAATTTTATCAGGAGAAATGTCATCAAAATTGAACTCCAAGGACCCACCAGCTTAAGCCTAGATGTCTCTTGAGAGCTCAGTAAGAGGTCATTTGATGGCAAAGTCCAAATATCTTGCTTTTAGCACAACATCATTTATAAATGATCCCATATCATTTTTGAGAAGTAATTTCCTCAATGTTGAAGTAAAGAACCATTTCTTACTCCAGTCTTATACTCTTCCCATCCTAATGAGTAGAATGGGATATCAAAGCAGGCGCATCAACCGCCCACCGCGAATTTAAATGAAGGAAAACACACTCATTGCTACTGCATGTAAAATAAAAATATAGAAGATGAAAAGAGATGAAAAATACTCATTTTTTGAGGGAGTTATGAAAAATGTTTTAAGAGAAAATGAACAAAAGGGGTTAATTTTTGTGAGTGTAATTGTGACTCATTTGCATATTTTTTGGGAAAAGATTATGGTGATGTTGGTGTGTGTGACTAGGATGAATAGAAGCAAATGAGGGAATTTTTGGAGTCGGTTGATGGAAAAATGAATGAATTGTTGTGATTTTTGAGTGGAGTTTTGTGATTTTGAGGTTAGAATTGCCATTTATGCTTACCACACATCCAACTCTAAGTGCTTCCAATTTTGATCGTCAAAATCCATTCCATCCACTCACATTATCCCCATATTAACACAAAATAACTCCTTTGGGTTCCATTCCATCCACTTTTCCCACTCAGTCTCGTCGATTCTCTCGCAAATAATTTTATTTATTTGAAATCTTTTTTATTTCCGTCAACTGCCAATAAAACCGACAACACCGACCCATATGCATGATTTTCTCACATGCAAGACGTACCGCGACTGTAATGTGACATGTCGTAAACGTAAATTAGCGCGTATGTTGCACGCGAGACATTAAAAAGTCGTTTCAAGTGCGTCATAAGCTGTAAAATATTTTTTATTAAACTTTTTCATGGCATAAAGTGAAAATTTGATGTGTAAAAAATGGGCAAATGCACTTTCAGTTCCTTTATGAGATGAATTGTTGACATTTCTATGAGATTCTTAATGTCAAAACTCCATTAAGTTCTTTTTGTGTCTTTTGTCTTTACAGTTTTTTAATGGGATTTGAGATTTGGTGGGAATTTTGGGGTTGGTTGGTTGCAGTTTGTCTAATATTTGCTTCGTACCCCTCAATAGTAGCCTATTATCCCTGATTAGATGTTTTGTACCCTTTAGTTGTAGCTTTACTTCCCTCATTCATGATTTTGTATCCCTCAGTCATAGTTTTGTACCCCTTATTCGTAGTTTTGTACTCATTATTTGTGGTTTCTTAACCCTTTTCATAGTTTTGTACCCCTTTTCATAGTTTTATACCCCTTTTCATAGTTTTGTACCCCTTTTCATAGTTTTGTACCCCTTTTCATAGTTTTGTACCCCTAATTTTGGTTATGTACCCCTTAATCGTTATTCTATACGCCTTAAGCTTTATGCCCCTTCATTGGTTGTTTTCTACAAGTTACTCGTAATTGTATACCCCTTTTTGACAGATTTGTTCCATTTTTCATAGCTTTATACCTCTTTTCATAGTTTTATACCTCTTTTCATAGTTTTAGGCCCCTTTTCATAAATTTGAACCCCTAATTACAGTTGTGCACCCTTCAATCGTAGATTTGTTCCCCTTATTCATATCATTGATCCCTTTTTGTACCTTTGTTCCCCTCAATCGTAGTTTTATACCCCTTAACTCAAAAAATATCAAAAAAAACCAAAATGCGCCCCAATCCCCACCAACATCACCTTCCGTATGACCCAAAACATTCCTTACTTTCGTCTATGCATGAAAAAAAAGAAAAAAATCATAAAAAATTTGTTTTGTGAGATTTAAATTCTTCTTTTCATTCCAATGAAAGGCCAAAAGACACATTTTTCGGCTATAGTGAGAATATAAAAAATTGTGAAATAAAAAGCGCAGCAGCGATTATGATTCATAAAAGTTAACGATTACAGTCTCTTACTGCCTTCTTCAAAATTCCACTTCTTATTCTTATTATTTCTATTTGTTGAGCTTCTAAGTGCCTCATAAATGCTGACAATAATTCATTGTTTTAGTTAAATGTGACGAAAAAGAAGATGGAGATGTTTTGTGGGGGTAAAGTAGTAGATTTTGGGGTGGTGGATGTGATGATATTTGATATTTGGTTTGTGATTCTAACAGAAATAGTTAAATTTGAGATGATATTTGGAAATTTAATGCAGTTTTGGAAATAAATTGCAATCACAGCACATAACCTAGCAGATTGTCGAACTAAGCATCTAAAATCAGGAATAATTTGCATATTTTAATGCAATTCTCATTTATCTATCATAAATCAACAAAAGGTATTAAAAATTTATCACAATCTACATTCAGGGGACGTTCATAAGTGACGTCTATCAATTCTTTGAATTTTTACTTCTTTAAACTGCAAGGTTGGATAGAAAAAAATGGGTTTCAATGGCAAATAGGGGTGAAGATAAATTTTTTTCGAGATTAGAGGGGTCCAATCTTTTGAGGGGGTCTGACATCTCAAAACAGGGGTGTAGAATTTTATCTAATAATTTTTCAATTTTTTGAAGGCTTTTAAATTCTTTTCTATACAAATTTCAATCTGGTAGGGTACATGGACAACAAAAGACCCCATTAGACACCCCTAGATAGTTTTAGGCATCTCTAGTCATCTTTGAATACCTTAATACCACAAAATAGTCTCATAAATTCTTGAACCTACCTGGTTACGCCCCTAATGTTCAACATAGCCCCATGCACCCCTCATCCATCATAAAATCATAGTCATCACTACCAAATACTTCCCTCAAAAATTCTATCACACATGCACAAGTTTCAAAAATAAATTAAAGAATTTTTTAATAATCTGAAACCCTTTTACGCTCAGCATTAACTCATTTTACCGTGCATTTGCCAGGGTGATATTTTTTTAAACCCTTTTCCACCCTCAGCATTTTTTTTTGTTCATATTCAAATTTTATTTTAAATTCTCACTCCAGATGATTTTTTATGAGATATGCAGATATGTACCGTTATGAGGTGTTTGTTTGTGTTAGTGTAATTATTTTTGTGAGGGGTAATTTTTTATGAAGCATCTTCGTGTGCCACAGGCATACACGAGAAACGCATTGAAAGGGTTGAATGAAAAAAAAATTATTTTGTGAGTATGTAAATGATGCAGCACGTACATTTCCTGGGTAACGATATGCAAAAATAAAAAAGTCTTCTGGGTACACAATGTGCAGTGCAGATGAATATTTATAAAAAATTGTTGTGAGGGACGATTTTTAATGAATTTTTTTTTGTTGCTGTTGATGTTGTGAGTGTCGGCTCATATTCTTCTGGGTATAGGAAATATTTTTTGTACTGAGTACAATAAAATGTGAATTTTAATAAAAATAAATAAATCAATCGAGATTTATTAGAACTATTTTTTTAAAAATGTAATTAATTACTTAATTTTTAAGAAAACAATTTTTTTAGTTTTAAAAAAATAAATTTTTTAATTTAGTTTTTTTAATTTAAAAAAATTGAATTTTTGATTTTAAGAAATTCAAATTTTGATTTATAAAAATTCAATTTTTTAATTTGTTTTTACAAAGTTCAATTTTTTATTAAATTTTCTAATTTTTTTAAAAAGGACAATTATTAATTTTATATTTCAATTTAAAAAGCTAATTTTTACTTTAATTTTTTAATACTAAAAAATAAATTTTTGCTTTAATTTTTTTATTCTAAAAAATAAATTTTTACTTTAGATTTTTAATTCTAAGAGATTGATTTTTTATCATTTTTTGATTTAATTGTTTAATTACAAAAATGTTAAATTTTTTAATTAATTTTTTAATTTTAAAAAAGTTCAATTTTTGATTTAGTTTTCTAATTTTTTAAAAAGTTCAATTATTAATTTTATATTTCAATTTAAAAAAACTAATTTTTACTTTAATTATTTATTAATGTAATTATTTTTTTATTCTAAAAAATTAATTTTTTTATCAATTCTTGATTTAATTGTTTAATCTTAAAAAAGTTAAATTTTTTAATTTGTTTTTTTTCCAAAGTTCAATTTTTTATTAAATCTTCTAATTTTTTAAAAAGTGCAATTATTAATTTTATATTTCAATTTAAAAAGCTAATTTTTACTTTAATTTTTTTATACTAAAGAATAAATTTTTGCTTTAGATTTTTAATTCTTAGAAATTAGTTTTAACTTTAATTTTTTTATTCTAAGAAATTGATTTTTTATCAATTTTTGATTTAATTGTTTAATTACAAAAATGTTAAATTTTTTAATTAATTTTAAAAAAGTTCAATTTTTGATTTAGTTTTCTAATTTTTTAAAAAGTACATTTATTAGTTTTATATTTCAATTTAAAAAGCTAATTTTTACTTTAATTTTTTTATACTAAAAATAAATTTTTACTTTAATTTTTTTATTCTAAAAAATTAGTTTTTTATCAATTTTTGATATAATTGTTTACTTCTAAAAAAACTTAAATTTTTTTTTGTTTTTTTTCCAAAGTTCAATTTTTTATTAAATTTTATAATTTTTTAAAAAGTACAATTATTAATTTTTTATCAATTTTTGATTTAATTGTTTCATTCAAAAAAGTTAAATTTTTTAATAAATTTTTTAATTTTAAAAAAGTTCAATTTTTGATTTTGTTTTCTAATTCTAAAACATTCTTAATTTTAAAAAATTGAATTTTTGTCAAAATTATTTTTTCTTTTAACTTTTTGAAAAAAATTAAGTTTTCTAAATTACTATTTTAGTGAAACATAAATTTAAAGATATTAGCTAAACATCCAGTCCTCGACATATCCAGGATGTTTACTAAAATTGTCATTAATGATTGATTTTATCATAAAATTTACTTCCTCAAACTCAACTCTAACCACATAAAAATAAACAAAATTAAGAAAATTTCCATTAAAACAAAAGAGAGTGAAAAAGTCAACCCCAACACAAAAAACAGGCACACGAGCCGGCCATTTCAGCTCATCTCCTTCCATTTTAATCCATTATGTAAAACAAATGAAAAATTTTTCTCATTTTTTATTCTATTTACCAAATGAATTAAGCAAATCTCATTAAAAAGTCTTCTCAAATTTCCATTTTTTTCCTCCCTCGGATTTTTTTTTTGTGTCTTCAACCCCAAAAGAAATAAGAAAGACGCGGCAGCAGCAGCGACTATGTAAAAGATATCCAAAACCGAGCACCATCGAACATTAAACAGTAACAACAGAAAGAGTCATTTTCTCCCTTTTTTTCATCATCATCCTCGCTCTCTCATTTAATTCCGCGCCTGTCTTATCACGAAACAAAAAAAAATTTTAATCGATATTTTTCCTTTTCCTTATTTTGCATAAAGCAGCAACGACGAAAGGTTTTTTTTACGACTACACAGAAGATGAATTAAAAAATTTTCTTCTTTACTTTTACCCCTTTTGTTGCTTGTTATGAACGAATCGACTGCTTTTACTCTGTGAATGTGATGCCTCGTGTGTATTACGATATTAAATTCTACTACTGATGCTCTTATTTCTTCTGTGCTGTGCTGTGTTGTGGGGTAGCAATGAGGAAGACGATGAAGATGAAATAAATGAATGAACGTGGAATGAAGAAGATTTTACTTGAGTCTTGGGACTTGTGGGGGTGGATAGAGCGCAGTTTTGTGAACTTAATTTGAAATAGCCTTAAATTGTAAATTTAGAAAACATAAAAATATAGAAATTGAACGAAAAAAAATAAAAATTGAAAAAACCAATGAAAGTTAAATTTTAAAAAAAATTAAAAAATTTAAAAAATTTAACAAATTTAAAAAATTTAACAAATTTAATAAATTTAACAAATTTAAAAAATTTAAAAATTTAACAAATTTAACAAATTTAACAAATTTAACAAATTTAAAAAATTTAACAAATTTAAAAAATTTAACAAATTTAAAAAATTTAACAAATTTAAAAAATTTAACAAATTTAAAAAATTTAACAAATTTAAAAAATTTAAAAAATTTAAAAAATTTAAAAAATTTAAAAAATTTAACAAATTTAAAAAATTTAAAAATTTTAACAAATTTAAAAAATTTAAAAATTCCAAAAAAAAATTTAAAAAAAACTGAAAAATTTAGAGCGTTAGTTTAAAAATTCAGAAAGGAATTTTATATAACAAAAACCAAAATTCTAGGAAACCTTTTTTATTAATGTGAAAAAAATTGGAAAATATTGAAAAAGTTATAAAAATTTGAAATTTTTAAAAAATTAAGAACTTTAGAAAATGAGAACGAGTTTAAATAATTGAGAAATATTTAATAATTGATCCAAAAAGTATAAAATTTATAAGCAAAAAAAAATTAAAAAATTAAAAATTTGTTAAAATACATAAGTTTAACATAAGTTTAATAAAGGTATAAATTTAGAAATGGAAATTGAACGAAAAAAAATTAAGAATTTTTTAAAAAAAATTAAGAATTTTTAAAAAAAAATTAAGAATTTTTAAAAAAAATTAAGAATTTTTTAAAAAAATAAAGAATTTTTAAAAAATTAATTAAATTAAATTTAATTAAATTAAATTTTAAAAACTTAATTTTTTTTTAAAAAAATTAGAAACCTTTAAGACATTTAATCATTCATTAAATTTAGAGCGTTAAAAATAGAAAGTTAAAAAATTCAGAAAGCTATAAATTATTATATAGTTTTATATAACAAAAAATAAAATTCTACAAAACCTTTTATATTAATGTGAAAAAAATTGGAAAATATTGAAAAAGTTTAAAAATTTGAATTTTTTTAAAAATTAAGAACTTTAGAAAATGAGAACAAATTTAAATAATTGAGAAATATTTAAAAATTGAACAAAAGTTATAAAATTTGAAAGCAAAAAAATTGAAAAAAATTAAAAATTGTTAAAGCTGAACATAAATTTAATAAAAGTTATAAATATTGAAATGAAAATTGGACGAAAAAAATTAAAAATTAAAAAAACCAATGAAAATCAAATTTTTAAAAAATTCCTAAACATTTTGTATTCAAAGCCCAGACAATCTGCCACAAAAACATTTCACTCCCCACAAACAACTTCAAAATCACAGCTCACAAAAAAAATGTGAGGCACACGCGGGATGAAGAAAAAAAATCGTTACCCAGACATTTGATATGCAAATTAAAGGGAGAAATGAGTGGGTAAGAATTTTTTTCTACTCTTTATGTTCTGCGTCGTCATTAAAAAATTGAAATTCAGGGTGCCGTAGAAGAGTTAGAGATGAAAAAAAAATTGAGGAAAATTTAATGCGATGTAAAAACAAGTCGAATGCCTTTATGGAAAAGAAAACAGAAAAAATGTGAAGAAAAAATCGTTGATTGTGTTGGTGATGTAAATGAATCAACGAAATGCTTTTATTTACTTTTTTAAAATTAAAGGAAGAGAAAAGTTCTTAAGAATTGAAGGAGGTCTTTGAAAATTTTATGGATAATTTTTTAAGTTTTCACTAAAAAAAGTTTCAGTGAAATTCAAAAATTAATTAATTTTTAGAAAATTAAAAATATTGAAAAATTAAAAAAGTGAAGATTTACAAAAAATTAATAATGTAATTTAAAAATTGAAAAAATAAATTTTTAAAAAATTGAAAATTTTAAAAAAATGAAAAATTTGGAAATTTAGAAAATTAAAAAAAGTTGAAGATTTACAAAAAATTAATAATGTAATTTAAAAAGTGAAAAAATAAATTTCTAAAAAATTGAAAAACATAAAAAATGAAATTTTTAAAAAATTGAAAATTTTGTTAGTTTAAAAATTTAAAAAAAATAAGAAACTAAAAATATAAAAAATTTAAAAATACGGAAAAATTAAACAAATAAATATTTACAAAAAATTAATAATGTAATTTAAAAATTGAAAAAATAAATTTTTAAAAAATTGAAAATTTTAAAAAAATTAAAAATTTGGAAATTTAAAAAATTAAAGAAAGTTGAAGATTTGCAAAAAACTAATAATTTAATTTAAAAAATGAAAAAATTAATTTTAAAAAAATGAAAAATTTGGAAATTTAAAAAAATTAAAAAAGTTGAAGATTTATAAAAAAAACTAATAATGTAATTTAAAAAATTGAAAACAATAATATTTTAAAAAATTGATAATTTTAAAAAATTGATAATTTTAAAAAATTGATAATTTAAAAAAAATTGATAATTTTAAAAAATTGATAATTTTAAAAAATTGATAATTTTAAAAAATTTATAATTTTAAAAAATTGATAATTTTAAAAAATTGATAATTTTAAAAAATTGATAATTTTAAAAAATTGATAATTTTAAAAAATTGATAATTTTAAAAAATTGATAATTTTAAAAAATTGATAATTTTAAAATTGTCAATTTTTTAAAATTATCAGTTTTTTAAAATTTAAAAATTTGGAAGCTTAAAGATTTAAAAAAATTAAGAAGTTAGAAATTTAAAAAAGTTAAAAATAAAAATTTTAAAATATTAAATATTAAAAAATTTTAATATTTAAAAATTGTAATTCTTAAAAAATTGAAATTTAAAAAAAAACTAATAATGTAATTTAAAAAATTTAAAAAAATAAATTTTTAAAAAATTGAAAAAATTAAAGATTTAAAAAAAAGAAGAAAATAAAAATATAAAAAATTTAAAAATACGGAAAATTTAAAAACAAAAATTTTAAAATATTAAAAAATTTAAATATTTAAAAAGTTGTAAAACTTTAAACTTTTAAAAAATCTAAATCAATATTTGACAAAAGATCAATCATCATAGAATTAACTTTTTGTACAAAATCAATCAGCATTCATCAACAGCTGACAGAAATTCCTCAACCTAACTGTACATCCAACTCCAGCATCAACATAAAAAAAATCCAGCATAATGTTTGACATGCAAAAAAGGGTTGACTCAGTTTGAAAAAAATCATGACAAATACAAGCATCAAAGTACCGTTTTTTGCATCCACACACGTGGCATTGAAATAAATAATTATTCATACTGAGATGAAACAAACAAAAAAAAAAGTTTGTGAGTCTGAATAATTGTGAGTGACGATTTTTTTGTGAGCTCTCATCTGTCCCTCATTCAAATGCAGTTTCTACCCTCAAATATTTTTTTGTTTTATAATTTTTTTGTTCATTCAGATGAATTTTTTAAAATTTATTCTGATTTTTTTTTGATTTTTTTTATGATTTTTGAATTTTTAATGAATTTTTTCAAAACAAGAAAAAGGACTTTTAGCATTGAAAATTGTGCTAAGCATCATGCCAGTCAATTATGTCAGTAATTTATCGTCAGCATTGAGTCGGGATGATTATCAAAATTAGTTGTGTGAATATTAAATTTTTGAAATATATGACTAATTTATATGGACCTCTATGGCATGTTTAAAGGCTTAATCCGTATGAAAAAAATGTGTGCAGTTAATAAAAAATTCAAACTGTGACTTAAAATTTTCAAAGAAAAAAAAATCAAAAGTTGTTAAAATTTCCTCCCAAAAATTCTCTTTATTATTTTCCCAGCATTTTTTTACGATCCATCCCTTTAACTTCCTCCATTAAACTCAATATTTTCACGATTTTCGTTCCACCTCCGTTGTTTTATTCCTACCGTGGCCCACTTCATCTCATTTTCATTTATTTTCCATGCTTTGCTTTTCTGTTGGGCATCAGTTTAGCATACACAGGCAAAATAGGAGGCGAGCTGGCCATAAACATAACAAAAAAAGTGGAAAAGAGTTGCTATAGAAACTCATTTTCTCTTCCCTCATCCCACATTGTGTCCTCATTCCAACTTTATTTCCCCCCTTCGCGGATGAAAACCCATTCCAAGTTTTAATTTCTTCATAAAATTTGCGTGGCCTCCGTTCGTGAATGGGCGAGAAACTCGCTTGTTTTTCTGCCTTTGCCTTCTTATTTTTTCCGTCGTTTTCTCTTTCATTTCATTTAAAAATATAAAAAAAATGAGGAGGAAAGTCAATGGATTGTGAAGATTAATTTGTCATAGGGCGCATTCTTTTTTAAAGGACGTAAGAGAAAAGATAAGGATAGGATATTGTTGATTAATTATTGAATTTTTATATAAAAACTGAAGCAAAACTTCAATTTTAAAGCGTCACTTCTTATACAATGATTGAACTATGAAGCGTTGCTTTTGAAAATCATGGATTATTGGATCAGCTATTCAATCTTGAATTTAAAGCGTAGTAATGCTTCAAATTTGAAGCGTTGCTTTATAATCAAAACTTCAATTATGAAGCGTTGGTTTTTAATCAAAACTTCAATTATTAAGCGTTGCTTTAGAATCAACACTTCAATTATTTAGCGTTGCTTTAGAATCAACACTTCAATTATGAAGCGTTGCTTTATAATCAATACCTCATTTATAAAGCGCTGCTTTAGCATCAACACCTCATTTATAAAGCACAGCTTTAGCATCAAAACTTCAATTATGAAGCGTTGCTTTATAATCAACACTTCAATTATGAAGCGTTGCCTTAGAATCAACACTTCATTTATAAAGCGTTGCTTTAGAATTTTACTACCATTTTGAAGCGTCGCTTTAATTTTAACTCACTGCTTCAATTTTGATCTGAATTTGATGAACATCCTCAACACAAACCCAATCTGCTTCCATCAACTCACTCCATAACCTCCAAAAAAAAATCCAGCTTCTAAAAAATTGTTAAAAGGGAAAATTGAATGGATGACACAACGAGCAGGATGAGTCGAGGGTGGTGATTCTAACTGGAGAAGAAAAAGTGCCTCGCTTTTGATGGAAGCAGCATCAACACAGAGAGAAAGGAAAGTAATTTTCTTGTGGACATGAATTTTATGTTTAGAATATAATGGGTAGGGGGTTGGTGGGGTTTTCGGGAGATGTGAAAGTGAAAGCGCGGATTGAAGGAGGTGGAAAGGAAATTTAATCACATTGGAGGACTTTCCGCCAACAAAATAAAATATAAAAAATCTACCATTTTGCTGTGCCATTGCGTTGGAAGGACGAACATAATTAATTTTAATTAGGAATGGACACAAAAAAATATATATTTCGTGTGCTTTCGCGGAAGTGATTTATAAGGAGAAATGAATATTATAATAAAAAGGTAATAAGGTGGGTGGGGGGAGTTGTTGACCTGGAGTGTGGGTGGAAATTTGAATAATTTTTTATTTATTGTAAATAATTTTAATTAGAAACAATCAGCTTGGGAGGTTGTTGAGTTGGAAAAGGGAATATTCTTGACTTGAAGGTGTGACTGTGAATATTAAATGGAATTTTTAAGTCTATTGGACAGGATTCTTGAAGATTGTGTTGATTAGTTGCTAAAGGAAGCAGGAAACGGACAGAATTTGGTGGTTACTTACTTACTTCGCTGGTCGTACTGATCAAATGTGATCCATGACCTCCCTTAGTTGACGCCTATAACTAGTTCTATCGCTGGCTACCGTCTGCCAATTGCCAATGCCAAGTGCAATGCTGTCTCTATCAACAGCTTCCTTCCACGAGTTTTGGTAGTTATAGCCGAAAAATATGAAGGATAAAATTTTCCAGACTTTTGGCAGAATAATCCAACAGAAAACGAATAGAAAAATGTAAATTGACCAAACTTTAGAGAAATCTGGCGGATTTTAGTAGAAAATCAGCGGATTTTTTTTAAATGGTCAAATTGAATAAAAATCAAGCGAGTTTTACAAAAACAAACACAACTTGAACCAACTTTTGGCAGAAAGTTTTTTCCAGACTATTGGCGGAAAAATTTCTTAGACTTTTGACCGAAAAAATTTGCCAGACTATTGGCAGAAAAATACAAATAGATTAAATTTGGCTGAAAATTGGCGGATTTTGGCAGGAAATCAGCAGATCTTTTTTAAATGGTCAAATTGAATAAAAAACAAACGAATTGTACAAAAACAGACACAACTTAAACCAACTAATGGCAGAAAATTTTTGCAGACTATTGGCGGAAAAATACAAATAGATTAAATTTGGCAGAAAATTGGCGGATTTTGGCAGAAAATTGGCAGATTTTGGCAGAAAATTAGCGGATTTTTGAAAAATTTTGTCAAATTTTCTAAAAATCAGTCGAATTTCACAAAAATGGACACAACTTCAACCAAAAAAATAAAAATACACCAAAATAAAAACTTTTCCTCAATTTTAATTCAAATTTCCAAATCAAAAAACTTTCCTTTGAACTCGATCAAAAATTTTTCTCAATTCTCCATCAGCTTTCTGAACATCAAACGAGACGTAAATGAGCACGGCTACTTAACATCCATCAGAAGCCTCACAAGCAAATGAAAATAATTTTTTTCAATCATTTTCTGAAAAAGTTTTCCATCTCTTTTGAAACGAAATAAGAAACTGTCCACGTGTTTCTTTAGAAATTTAGTCGTTAAATTAAAAAGAAATCGTAAAAGTGCAAAAAAGCATGAAAAAGAAATTTTGTCCTTTGACGAAAAATTTGAGAAAAAGTAAAAAAAAGTAATTAAAATTTTCTTCTTTAAATTGCTTTCATTTTTTATGAGCTTCATGGAGAGGTGATTTGTGGGGGACGAAGGACCGATGAGAAAAAGTTTTCTGTCAATATAAAAAATACAAAGTTGTTGAAAAGTTTATTTTTTTATTTGAAGGTAAAAAAACTTGAAAATTTAACTAATTAAGAATTTTTTTCAGTAGACATTTAAATTCCTCATTGTCATTGCTTTTATGTCGTCATTAAAATTCTACACTTTTTTTATCAAATGTTTGTTGAGTTTTATTTTCGTCAATATTTTCTAAAGCGTGATTCTTATCAGAGTGATAAAATGAGTTGAATGAAAATATTTTTCTCTGTGTATAAAAATTGATGAAAATGTGAAAAATTAAACTCAGTTTATTTAAATAATTCAAACAAGACAGTCAGAAAATAAAAAGTTCTGAAATTTCTTACCAGAAAATTAATTAAAAAGTTCAATTAAAACCAAAAAACGTGAAAAATTTGAAATCCAAAAATGATGAAATTTTTGTTGTTTCTTCTTTTGGTGGTCATTGCATTACTGAGTAAGTATAAAGCTATTGAGCAGTACAATCAACTGTAAATCATCGTAGGGGTCGTTCTGATATTAAGTAACGCTAAAAATGGTTATTTTTGGCACCTTCCTCCCTCCTCGTAACATTTTGTTAGAAAATGAAAATGAAGCATAACAAAGCCAAAGACCCCCTCCCCTTTAAATGTTAAGTAATTTTCGAACAACCCAATAAATCTTAAATCATACCAACAAATCTACCCAAATATTCCAAATGAGATATTGACCCAAAAAGCAAAAATTCATCTTAGTCCTGACTTAACTGCAATTTAACGCTTGTTTTTTATCAATCCTGGCTTAATGTCAACCTAATTGGATATCAAGTCCATTTTTAACATCCACAACTATAAAATCACTCTTATCTAGGGTTACCAGACATTTTCAATAAAAATAGAGGACATCCCCCATGTCGACTAGTTTTATTCGTTTTCTGGACGAATTAGAACATTACAAATCTATTTTATTTTTGAAAAATGAAAAAAAGAGGACTGTCCTCTGAAAAACCAAGCAGATGGTCAGCCTACTCTTAATTCATTACAAATTGATAATTTTTAACAATTTTTTCTTATTTTCCAGTGTTTATTGACACAGCAGATGCATGCACACAAGCCCAGGTGTACACTTGCTTGAGACGAGGTGGAACCCTTAACTATGCCACTTGTACTTGCTCTTAATGGATGTATGATATTCCAAAAATATTATCCAATATAAAATCGATTATTGATTGATAATTTTTAAAGAAATCTGCATTTATTATGGAATTTTATATAATTTTTAAATTAACAAAATATTACTAACAAAAAAATAAATTTTATACAACTAACAATTTTATAAAATGAAAATGTGTAAATATTATTTTGGTTAAATAAAAAAATATTAAGTTTTGTTAAAAAATAAAAAATAATAACATGTTTTATATTTTTAGTAGATTAAAATCAGGGATGGTTTTAAAATATTAAGCAAGTAAATTTATTTATTGGTTTTCAAGAACCTTTTTTAATGATTTTCTTAAATTTCATTTTTAGTTTTATTGTAAGATTCAAAAAATATAAGATATATAATAGATTTCTCTTTGATCAAAAGATGTCAAGACATTGGACTTTTTTAGGAGTTGATATAAGGCCGTGGGCGTATCCAGGGGGTGTCTTTTGTGTCAAAAGGCTCCCCTCGATGGATATTTTCTTCAATTTGCTAGAGTTTTTTTTAGAAAAAAAACCTAACACACCCCCTAAATTTTGCCGTCCAAACAAAAAAATTCAAATACAACCCACTCGAAAAATTGGCTACGATCCTACACAAGGCACAAAAGTATGACAATCGGAAAAACTTAAAACCCAAAATTATTCTAGATTTTTATTTTATTTTTACTATGACTAGAGCTCTATCAGTGCATCTTCCTTTTGCCACCTGTAAACCTTATAAAGATGATAGTAGAAAATAAGAAGTAATTAAAAAACTTAAGTGAATGAAAAACTCAGACAAGAAATTTAAATTGTCGCATATTTTGACGTCATTAGAAGTATTTTTTTGCAAATCAGAAAAAGGCAAACGACAAACAAAATAAAGACTTAAGTCAACAGCTTAGCTCGTCACAAATGGAAAACAACATCATAAAATATTTATAACATTATTATTTTAAAATTTGCAAACATCATAATTTTCACGTAGCTCATATGAGTGAGGGATGAGAAATTAATCTTACATGAAATTTATTTATTTAATAGTTGATGTAAAAAATATTTACTTTGAGTATCTGTTTAGTAGTAATGGGAATTAAAAGCTATTTGTGTAGTTTATAATGAGGTGTCATAACTTTTAAAAAAATCTTATCAAATTGAACAAAATAAAATAATTTTATGATTCGATTATGAACACCAAAAATGTGACAACCATGGCATGAGGTAGCTTTTGGAGGTTAATGCCAAAATTGTTAAAAAAATCAATGACTATTTGAACAATTTGACATTCAAAAAATGCTCGTTGCTTATAATTTAAGCCTACAAATGCCTAACTTGAGTGCAGTGGGTTGACAAACCCTCACTTGTTAAGCAATCTAAAGCTGTGAAATGCTAGCTCTAGAATCTAGTTTTTTTAAAATTTTCAAAAAAAAGGTAATATATTTTGAGGATTTTTAAAATTCATAAAATCAATAATATTTGAATTTAGATGCTATTTTATTTTAATATGACTGCAACTTAGTTGTATCAAAAATATTTACACATTTAAAAAGCAAAAGATCAAAACAACCTCACACGAGTTTTTTTCTTGTGACTTGATCTAATTTTTGATGAGATAAGACTGCACATTAGATAAAAACAATAGTAAGCGTCACGTTAAGTAATTTAGATGAAACGTGTTTGCACTAGAAGTTTTCTAGTTCATAGTGATAAAAATAATTTTTATCTAACCTTGAATTTTAGTTATCATGGCAGTAAAATTCAGGTTTTTGATAATATTTTATTTTGAAAATTAAAGTCAAGAAAGAAAAAAATTTTGGGTCTAAAATAAGTACAGGGGCGTATTCAGGAATTTTTGAGGGGGGAGGGGGGTTTGAAATCTCAAAAGTGGAAAATGTATACTAGCTTGCTCCAAATTGACGTTTCGTGACCTTTTTTTTGAATGAAGAATTTTTTCAGAGGGGGGGGGGGTCTGACCTCGAACGCCTTCCCCCCCCCCTGAATAACCTAGCAAGACCTTGACAGTAAGATCATTTTAATCAATATAACCTGAAAATTAAAGAAACATTTATGAAAATTTATCTAATAAACAAAACTACAATTTTTTTTATATTTTCATCATCAAAATATATTTCATAAATTTTTATTCGTCAACTTTTTTCAACAATTAAGATCAAGCACCTAGGTGACAATTTCTCATTTTGTAGCTTCTTAATCGTTACTTTGAGGTTCAGATTTAGAATTTTCATTTGCTCATAAATATAAAATACTCGATCCATGATCACTAGATTCTCGCAAGAATTTTGCACAGCTGTTTGAAGACAGAACAAATTTTCACTCATTTCCTCGCCTTTTGGATGTAAATTTCTGATTTTGTTGAATTTTTCTTCATGTCCTTCTGTCCATGGCTTTAAGGTTAAAGTTGTTTTATCCAAAATTTGGTATTTTACCTTAATATCCTCAAACTTAAGTCTACCCTCACTAAAAGTCACATTATTGACCCTCTTGGATGTCTCATTGTCCATCAAAATAGCCTCAACTACACCTCTTTCAAACATATTCTTTCCATGCACAAAATGCTCAACTTCTGTCATTTCCTTAAACTTAATCGGTGATTGCTGTCCAGCGAGTCTCAAAAATGGACGCAAAAATGGATTTGTTGGATATTTTGCCTCAAGTTCCTTTACAGTTTGACTCAATGGATAATAATTGAATTCTGAAAATTCAGCATTCTTTCCACTCATTTTATGATAACAGCATGGACTGAAGATGAGCTTTTTTACTCGGTCGATGTTAAGGAAGAGCTTGATGCAGACGATTGAGAGGTCACCGCATGGATGGAGTCCAAAAAGGGCGATTTTTGGGAGTTCGAGGGGGGTTGGTGGGGAATTTTGTGATTTAACCTCGGAATTTGTGAATTTTTCATGGATTATGGTCGAATCCGTGTCACTGATGTTCGAATTTTTGGATTTTTCAGAGTTTGCTTGATTTTCAATCAAGTTTGCAATTTTCTGACTCAGAGTCAAAGTACCCCCAACCCCATTGACCTCATCAACCTCCTTTAATATAAACTCACCAGAATCCATAGTAATAAAGTGATGGACATGCTTGACCTTCCCAATTGACTCTGCATAATATTTTTCCTGTCTTTTCACAGCTTGTTCCTGATTCTTTGCACTTCCTTCAAGTCCGATGATCTTATATCCATAACTTGTGTGCAGATATTCATCCAAATACCCCAATCCAGACCCCAAATCCACCAAAGTTGTGACTTCATCCTTACAAATTTCATTAATTAATTTACTCATGTTTTCAATTTCGTACAACTTTTTGACACTCATCCTTTTCTGCTGGTTGTTGCACTTCCATGATTCTGTGTTGATGATGTCAAAATTAATTCTGAAGAAATTGACATTTTCAATCAGCTTTTGCAGCTCCACTGGATGATTATTTTGAGGCTCTTTTGCATTCACAAATTCATTCAAGTCAACATTCTCCAAAAGTGACAGAAATTCTCGATTTTCATCCAAAACATTCCCTTTGACGTATTGTGTGTTGAGGACTTTGTACATCCAGGAGATTGAGTAGAGGAAGTCGACGAGTTTCTGGAGGTAATCTTGAGTGATTTCGGTAAAGGTGAACATTTTTATGGGGTTTAGCTTGTGAGGTGAGCTTGAGGATGCTGTTTATTTGAGGACGCAGCTTGATAAGCAGATTGCCGGATGATCTTGGTCCAATTTTGTTATTTTTCAATTTTTTTAATTTTTTGAAATTTGTTTAAATTTACAATTTATAAATTGGTTACTTTGATGACTTTGTTTCACTGTTTATTTGATGGTATTGATGTTTTTCGTGAATTGTTCAATTAACGGTTGTAATTTTAAAAAAGTCAATGACAAAGGATGCAGCACTGAGGCAAATTACAAGCAGTTCAGTCCAATATATTTAAATTAGCACTTTTTCCATTATTTTCACAATTTTTAATCGATTTTTCATACAATTTCAATGTGGTTTAATTTTTTTCAAGTTGTATCCAATTATTTCGTATATCCTCAATGACTTCTTATACTCTAATCAAATAACAACTAAAATTCACATTCTTAATTACAAAATCTCCTTGAAAAACTCAAAAATAATTGCAAAACTTTCACAATTCTCAAAAACAGCTGGTTGAGAATGAAAAAAAAATTGTAAACATAAGATCGTGGCATGTGCCGTTCTCTCAGTTTGTCTCTCTTGATTTCTCTCACGAAATGTCAAAATAAATTGACAGAATGAGAATTTCATCATCTCGGTAATTGTTTATGTTTTAAAATTGAAAAGAAAAAAAATTATCGGAATTAAATTGAAAGGAAAATTTGGATTTTTGATGGAAGTTTGACACTTTAAATGATTTATATTGAAAAGTTTATCAAACCAACCGTAAAATAGTTAATTGAAAATTGTTAAAATTCAGGTAAAAATATAAAAATTGACAAATTTTCAAAAAGTTTCTAAATTTTGACAAATGAAAAAATAATTTATATAATTTTTGTATTTTAGGTTGCATTTCTAAGATGATGTTGGCAGATACTTCAAAAATCTAGCAACTTTTAACACAAAATGATTGAATTTTGATAAAATTTGCAATTTTAAAAACTCAACAAAAATAATTTTCAAAATCCAATAAGAAAAATTGACAAAAAAGGTTCCGGATATTCATGAAATTTTGAATCTTTTGAGATAACTCAGGAATAAACCTCGTTCATAATGACACCTGAAAACAGTTAATTCCAAAACTATTAGACTATCTACAAAAAATTGAAGAAAAAAATTCAAAACAATTCTCAACTAAACTTAATCAATCCACAAAATTGAACTTAAAATCCCCCAAAAAAATGGACGACCTCTGCAGAATCTGCCGCAAAGACTGCCTTCTCAATTCCACTTACATCCAATCCAAACACGACGGAGTTCCAATATCAGAAATGCTCATCAAAACCTGCCCAATTGACATCACATTCGATGATCCAATCAGTCAGCTTCTCCCTAAATCCATCTGCAGTGACTGCCTGGAAGTCATCTCAGCAGCATTTAATCTTCAGCGGGTCTGCATCGAAAGTGATCAGTACTTCCGATCGATGATCACAAATGACCAAATTATTGTGAAAAATGAATTTGAGATTAAGGAAGAAGAGTTTTCAGTTCCAGATGATGTTGAGATAATTAGTGATGGTGATTATGATGAGCATGAGACAGAGCACGTGACTTACTTAGTTCCAGTAACTAAAAAGAGAAAAATTGCAGCAACAACTTTCAATCCAAGAATGGTACAAAGCACAGGCAGACGGTCAGATTCTCATTATGAATGTAATTTCTGTCTCATTCAGACAAAGCCAAGGCAGGCAATGATTAAGCACATGAAACAGGAACACGACCCAGTTTTCCTCCCCTACGGATGTGACTTTTGTGCTTCTAGATTCAAAAATGAAGATAAAAAATATTTACATGAGAATGTGAGGCACTCTGGGGAGTTCCCAGAGGCTGTAATCTGTGAAGTTTGTGGTGTTAATGGAATCAGTGAGGAAGGAATGAAGAATCACATGATGGATGACCACAAAGTTTTCAAACCAAACAAAAGGAAAAGAATTGAAGAGAATGAGGAAGAAAAGACAACGAATTTCAATCCAAGGCCACTTAATAAGGGTGCAAGGTGAGTTGGTTTGGATATTTATAGAGTTTATGGTTTAGGGTATGCAGTCAAGGCATATTCATCAGGGTTGACCCCCCAACTCCCTCCAAAATAGGGAAAAAAATCCCCTATAGCTTAATAAACCTAATACAAATTTCCAATTTTAGGTACGACGACGTCTACTACTCCTGCAACTTCTGTGACATCAAACAGAAACCACGAAAGAATCTCCTTCGTCACATGCACACCAAACACGACCCAATCACCCATCCATTCTACTGCAGCTACTGCACCCTCCGCTTCAAAGACGAATCAAGACAAACATCACATGAAAATACACACGACCCAAGTGAACCAAAAATATTTATTTGTGAAGTGTGCACTGCGACAGGTGACAGAGAAGTTGGAATGTTGCAGCATAAGATGGATGATCATGGAATGAATGTGAAAATTCCAGTGACATTTGATGCTTTTGAGTCTGAGGATGTTCCAAAAGGAAAGAAGAAAAGTGAAAGACTGTTCCATCCACGACCACTTCCAGGAAGTGAAACTCTCGAATATGAGGATGTCTGGTACACCTGCAACTTCTGTGATAAGAAAATAAAGCCTAAAATGAGCATGTTGAGGCATATGAGGAAGCACAGTGCTGCTGCTTATCCTTTTGGATGTGAATATTGTATTGAGAGATTTGAAGATAAAGAAGAATTTGAAGCTCATTACAAGTATGTCCATGAAAATGAAGAGGATAAAGTGATTTACTTCTGTGACCTCTGTGGTGCTTCTGGTGACCATAAAAAAGGAATGGACAATCACATGACTGACGATCATTCAATGATGGAACACAAACTAAAACTCATGAAAAAGCGAGACATTTTCAAATGCACAATTTGTTATGCAAAATTCCTTCAAAAACGTGGACTTGACAACCACTTGCTGTCCAAGCACAAAGAAACCACAAAATGTGATAAATGTGACGAAGAATTCAGTGACAAAAGGGAAATGAACCATCACATAATGATGATCCACAGTAAACTATACCGACAAGTTGAACCACATGAAATTGAAGTCAGCTACAAATGCTGTAAATGTGAGCAAGATCATCAGTCTGAAGTAGAACTAAATCAGCATTTGGAAAGTCACAGGAACTCTTTCAAAACTGAAAAGACTAAATGTCACTTTTGCCCCAAAAATTTGAAACATTTCAACGAATTTTTAGAGCATGCTAAGTATCATGCACAGCCACAGACCCATGAGTGCTTAACCTGTAAGAAAAGACTTCCATTTGATGACAAGCTACTTAATCATGTAAAGAATCACAAGAGATATGACTGCTATAAGGTTGAGTGTAAGAAATGTACTCAAAAGTTCAGATCAGCTAAGGATTTGGAGATTCATGATAAAGTTAAGCACAATAAGGAGACGCTGTTCATTTGTCCTATTTGTGCTAAGTCATTGAGTTCAGCTAATGGGTTAGATCAGCATATAAGGTAAGAGAATTATGAAGTTTTGGAACTAGATTCTATGGTAGGGTAGGGTAGGGTAGGGTAGACAAGGGTAGACTACTTAATCTCTAAACAAATTCTAACCTCAAAATCTTCCAGATACGTCCACAACAAAGAGCAAGAAAAGAAATTCCAGTGCAAATTCTGTCCAATGAAGTTCATCCTTAAAACCAAACTCACAAGACACGAAGCAGTCCACAGCACCGAGCGACCTCATGTCTGCGAAATTTGTGGAAGTTCATTCAAGCACAATGAGGGATTGTCATTACACATGAAGAGACATAATGGAACTTTAGAGAGGAAGCATGAATGCACACAGTGTACTCATAAATTTACAACGAAACATCGATTGGATCAGCATATGATGACACATACTGGATTGGTAAGAAACTAAGTTTTCAGAATTTTTTTACCTAATATTCAAAATTTAATTCCAGAAACCCCACGAATGTAAATTCTGTGATCGAGCTTATGCATCGAAAGGAGATTTAGTGAAGCACATGCAGAAACTTCATGTTGGTGATGCAATTTATCAGTGTGACAAATGTTCAAAAGCATTCCGAGTCATTGTGGAGCTAAGAGAGCATCAGCATGAGCATGGAGGGAGTCAGTACTTAAATTAAGATAGTTTATGGTTTAAAAATTGAAATTTGGATTTTATTACCCAAGAATCATTAATAAATACTTAAGGTGACTTAAAATGAAAATTTGTGTTGTTATTGATATGTTAAGTCGCCTGAATCTCATAAATCTAGTGTAAAGGCACCTGAACCACAAAACTCTAGTATGAAGACACCTGAACCACAAATTTCTAGTGCGAAGGCACCTTAACTACAAAACTTGAATGTGCAGGCACCTGAACCTCAAAACTCTAATGTGAAGGCACCTGAATCAGTTTTATATTGAAAAAACAACATAATTTTTGATTTTTTGAATTTTTATTTTTTATTTTACTCATAATGATATTTAAATTATACATTTTAACAGATAAATTGCTATGCAGGTTTATTCTTGAATACAAAATAATAAAAATAATATAATAAGAAGGACTTAAACAGAATTTCAAAGTGAGAAAATTTGGAAAATTTTTGTACAAAATTCTTTCTTTTTTATTAAATTTTCAGACCACTGGTGGCCATCAACTCTGCCTTTTTCGACCTTTATTATGTCTTTTTTGGAATATTTTTTTACGATAAGAAAAATTTTTGACAAAAAATCTCTCACATTTGAGATGAGCTTTTTTTCTCACGAACAAAAATATGCAAAAAAATTTAAATGTTCAAAACAAAAATTTTAATTTATGAAGAAATTTTATCAGGATGGATAATTAGAGCATAAAAATGACGAGCAGGAAGATTTTTTATGGGGAAAATTTTACAAAAAAAATTCATTTCTTATCACTGCAGTCATTTCTTGTTATACTTTTGCTGTTTGCTGCTTCCAATGTGTTTTTATTATTTTTTCTCTAATTCTTTGGACAACCAGTCAAGGCCTTCGTACAATCCGTTACCCTGCGTTGCACATGTTGCTTGGATGTACCACTAAAAATAGAAATGAGGAAGGGTTTGGTTAGTAAAATATTAAAAAGGTTCAGGTGCCTTCACACTAGAATCATAGGTTCAGGTGACTTTACACTATAATCATTTGATTCAGGTGCCTTTACACTAGAATCATTTGATTCAGGTGCCTTCACACTAGAGTCATAGATTCAGGTGTCTTCACACTAGATTCCATAAAACTAAATACTCACACTTCTATTATGCAGTGAGTTCAACCTCAACTTCTCGGTCAACTCCGATGCGCTCATGGCATTTGGCAAATCTTGTTTATTAGCAAACACCAACAGCACAGCATCACGCAATTCATCCTCATTCAACATATTGTGTAGCTCACGTTCCGCCTCAACAACACGCTCACGATCATTTGAATCGACTACGAAAATTAATCCTTGCGTATTTTGGAAGTAATGGCGCCATAATGGACGAATTTTATCTTGACCACCGACATCCCACACCGTGAAGCAAATGTTTTTGTATTCTACAGTCTCAACGTTGAAGCCAATTGTTGGAATGGTTGTGACAATCTCACCGAGTTTTAATTTGTAGAGGATTGTTGTTTTACCAGCAGCATCGAGACCGACTGAAAGTTGACAATAATTAGAATATATTTATGAGGAAAAATGCTCGAATTGTAAAAAGTATGAATGTTGCGATAAGAAAATTGATTTTGAATGGAAATTGATAAAATATTGTAGATAAAAAATTTGTATGAGAAAAAACGTGTATCTGGATTGAAGGTCGATGTATGACGTACATATACCTCAACCTCCCAGAATATTTACTGTCTGTCCACCTCAACTACTCAACAACCAACAAAAAATACCTTAAATGACTGCAAACTTTCATGAATAATAAAAACAATTCCATTGTCTATGCAGGAATACGATGCAAAAATATAAATTACGATGTTGTGAAAATAGGTTGATTGAAATATGCAAATTCTGACCTAAATTAGTCGCACGGCTATATTTGCTCTATCTTATTGAATCAGAATAAATCTGAGAGAAATTCTGAATTGGAATTAAAATAAAAAATTGCTTGATTGAATTTAAAGTTAAATCCACTTTAGTTTGGTATTTCCGTGAGATTTAACTGGAATATTATGAGATTTTTGTTGATAATTTGAAATTATTCATTAAGTGTATGGAAATTAGGAGGAATCAATTAAGAGGAGGATGAACAGGACATGAATTAGATTCTAAGAATGCTTGTGTTGATTACAGCTTCTTAAAGGATTGCTTTTTTGTTTCTTACTATCACAGAACAGTAATACTGTTCTCAATTATTACGGCCCCGAATGACAAACGGCAAAAAATGTTGCACCAGACCAGCATCAAGATGACTCCATACAGGATTTTACTAAATCCAGCCGGAAGCTGGTCTGATGTCACATTTTTGCCTTTTTAACACCGTGTGCCTTTCGAAGATGCATCAGCAAAAAGGATAAATACATGAACAGTTCTTAAAATTTCAAAAAGTCTTGAATTTCTGAATATTCAATTGAGTCTTCTGAAATTATACCAATCGTGACAAACTAATCAATTTTGGACTACTTCAAATGTTTCATAACATATTGTTGCCACAGTAAATGCATTTGGGAGGACACTGGGCCGATAACATGATTAGTTCACCCGAAAAAGACTACATTTTCAATAATGTAAAGGGGTTCATGGATATATCAATGATAAAATGACTATTTTCTACTAATTAAGATTAGTGATTCTGATCAGAAACGTAGCCTGATGGGGTCTCAACTACGACTCTTAAAAATTGAAGTTCAGTCGAACTACCCTCGAAGATACGCCTTAGTGTCTGATAATGTGATTAATTGATTGAAACAGCATGAGACATGAGACATATGATGAAGGCATCAATATAATTAAAAAAATTTAATTACTCTAAAAAGCTAAAACATACCGAACAGTTGAAAATATTGTTTGGAAACAGAAAAAGTCTTGTAAAAGGATGCATTGTCCAGGAACGTATTCAGGGAGGGGTTTTAGGGGTCAAAACTACCCCTCTTTTTGGGAAATTTTTTCAATTTGCTAAGGTTTTTTAAGAAAAAAAATCCCAAAGCCCCCCTAAATTTTCACGTCCATACAAAAAAATCAAACCTCCTCCATAGAAAAATTTCTGGATACGCCCCTGGCATGGTCTTTGTATGATTCAAATTATTTTGTTAAAAATGTAAAATGCCTCAATATGTTCATGTCACAGGGAAGGTTTGGCATTCTTTTCTTCGAGAAACCTTAGAAAATTGAAATAAAATTCCTAAAAAGAGGGGGTTGACCCCCAAAACCCCTCCCTCATGTCATTATTTAAATCAGTCAATTGGTCACTACGCAGCCCTAACAGATAACAATTTTAATGTTATTGTAAATTAATAAACAATAAATTAAACAAAATTTGATCTAAAATCCAATAGGCATGACTCATTTCAAGCATATTCCATACAAATCAAATCAAATAAATAAAAAAAAGTCATTCTATTTTTAGAACCTTTAAATGTCAATAATTCTGGACTAGCCAACAAAAATGTCTATCCAGCTTTTAACCTTTTATCACATCAGAATCAAAATTAATCTTCTAGACACAAAAAAACATTTATTTTTTCTCACACAGATTTTTTTTGTAAATATTTTTGACATTCTTCAACTTTTCACAATTTTTTTAATTCCACCACTAAATGCACAACTTACCCATCAAGATTCTCATTTGCTTCTTGCCAAAGAGTCGATTGAGGACACTTGAAATTGTGAGACCCATTTTCGAATGCACTAAAAAATAGATAAAAAATATTTGAATATTTACTGCCACGTAATTTCTAATCCAATCCTTAAGTTGCTGTGTTTTTTTTTCTAATCCGACGGATTTTATTGAATTTTTGGGATTTTAATTACAAATTATTGTGAAATGTTTGGCAATTTCCAGATGACATCATCCAAAATCATCACATATTCACATCTTAATTAAGACTTTTTAGCAATAATTAACTCGACGTTTTTTTTTTGTCGGCGTCACAAAGTGCATTTGTAGTTGTGACAAAAGAAATTTTTCTTACCTTAAATCTTTTTTTCTGTTTCTGAGAATAAAATGCTAGAATTTTTCTTATTTCGACCAAATCTTCAAGATCGACACTTGCGATTTGTCTGCTTGATCCTTAAATGCTAGTCCAAAGGGCGCTACAAATTTATTAATTTGAAAACTTTTTGTCGTGGAATTTTGTCGAAGTTTTTTTCTTCTCTGTTCTTTTTCAACTACACAAAAAAAATTATTTTGGAACGTTAGAAATGTCGATGTGAACGGTATAAAGGTTTGTGATGGGTGTAGAATGTTTGAGGACAGGGGAAGTTGTGATTGTTGGAAGTGGTTTATTGTTGGAAACTTTTTTTTGTTATTGAGAATTCAGAAATTGGCCAAATGACCTGAGTTTTGGATGGTTATGTTATTTTTGGGAATTTTAAGGCTTTTACCTACAAAATGTCTCTCAATAAATCAAAACTTTTGCTGTGTCTTTCAGCTAAGCTTCTTAAACTCCAATCAAACTGATTTTTCAGCTTTTAGTCAAGAAACTTCCAATTTACCTGAAATTTTGCCTTCTTGATGACAATTTCCTTATTGATTCACTTCAGATGATATTAACAGAATGTTAAGCTTGATTCCAGCTTGTATTTTTGAATTCACTGACACTTTGTTAAATGTTGACGTGAAAATTTAACTTTTTTATTGTGAGAAAAAATTTGAAATTCATGGCATACTTTGATTTGTTTTTGAATTTTTATTTGATGAAAAAAATGTTTTCAAAAAAAAAATGTTTTATTTTTGATAGGTTTTTTTTCTTGAAAACCCCTAGCAAATTAAAAAAAAATCAAAAAGGACCCCCAAACCCCTCTTTGGATACGCCCCTGCATGGGGCCTACAGCCTATAGTGGGAAAAGCACCACTTCCTTTGATGACATTTCTGTCTGTAGCCTACAAAGGAAGGCTGTGAGCTTCATGCATTAAGTTCAAAAAAGTTTGACAAACACCTTTGTTATGCCACTGATGGGCAGTAATTAGGTTCAGAAGAACTAAACCACTACCCTATCGAGCCACTTCAGCTACAATTTATGGAATTTTTTAATGCTGGGAATTGTTGAATCATTTTTGGTTATTTTCTGCTACTTTCGATCATTTTTGATCAGTTTTACACCTTTGAGCTCAATCTAATTTTAAAAAATATTTCAGTCAATTCAGAGATTCCCGTCTGCATGGCATTGCTGTTCTCTCTCTTTAAACAGCGAATTTCATCTCACCAAATTTAATAATTCTCTCAACAAATAATTCCACGCATTACACCACGAATAAATTGAGATAAATTAAACAAAAAAAAATTATTTATCAAAGAACATTAAAAAATGTTTAAAAATAATAAAAATAAGTAGCAACAACCATCAAGAATTCCAGATCATCAAAAGAGCAATAAATTTCCCTCAAATCTCAGTCATTAGAACAAATAGAAAGAAACCTGTAATCAAAGAACATTTTTCCAGCACGATAATCAGCACAAACACAACCAAATCCGAGCCACAGAAAATGCACAAAAACAACGATCGAAATGCCGACGAGTCTCTCACGAGAATCAACAAAACTCGGCTAATTTCGTAACGCATGCTTTCCAAACCGGCCTTTTTTTTGAGGAATTATAAAAGGCAGCGCGAACATCTTGAACGACTTCATAAGTTGTTCATCATTTGTTCCATCGCTGACAAATTAATTGGACAAATAAGTCTCACTAGTGATTAGTGCTCTTATTTTAGAATTGAGGAAAAGTTCTTGAGTGGATCTTTAAAAAAAAGTTTTTTTGTGATTGTGCAAAAAATAAAATTGAAATTTTTTGATAACTTTTTTTCTTGTGGAAGTTTTTGAATTAAATTAAAATCAAGTAAAATGGTGAGTTTTTATTTTTTTTATAGATTTTAAGAGGGTTTCAAATGGGTTTGTGGAAACTAATTCAATGGGAAAATATGAAAAATTTTACGAAGTTAAAATTTGACTGATTTAAAAAAAATTCTAAAAATAAAAACATAAGATTTTCTTTAATTTTCTTTAATAAATTAAATATTTAAAAACAATAAATTTTAAAATGAATTGAAATTTTGTTCTTTTTACTAAATAAAATTTGACAAAAAAATCTAAATTTTATATTAAAATAATATTTGAAAAATTCAATTTTAAATTAAAATAATATTTAAAAAATTCAATTTTAAATTAAAATAACATTTAAAAAATTCAATTTTAAATTAAAATAATATTTTAAAGAATCAATTTTAAATTAAAATAATATTTAAAAAAATTCAATTTTAAATTAAAATAATATTTAAAAAATTCAATTTTAAATTAAAATAATATTTAAAAAATTAAATTTTATATTAAAATAATATTTAAAAAATTCAATTTTAAATTAAAATAATATTTAAAAAAATTCAATTTTAAAATAAAATAATATTTAAAAAAATTCAATTTTAAATTAAAATAACATTTAAAAAATTATGTTTAAACCTTTTTAAATTCTGTAAAATAAATATTTCAAAATACCAAAAATTGAAATTCTAAAAAAGTCTCAAAAAACTTTCCACTTCATCATGGAAAATTCTCATTAAATTCTCAAGTAATTCTAAATTTAAAACAATTAAAAATAAGAAAAGTGACGGAAAAGAGTTCTTATGTGTCTCACTGCATTACTCATCAACATTATTAAAGACGGCAGGCTGGCAGGCAGTCATACGTCTGCAGACATATGTGCACATGGAACAAATTAAAATCTGAAAATGATTCATGAAAATAATTTTTTTCTCGGTTTTTTGTTTTGTAAATAAATATAAAAATAAAAACATGTCTCAAAGGGTTTTTTTCTGGATTTATATTTTTTTAAATTATAAATGTTAAAATAATGTTTTTGAAATTTAAAAAATTAAAAAATAGCTTTTTAAAAATATAAAAAGATAGTTTTTGAAATTTAAAAAATTAAAAAATAGGTTTTAAAATTTAAAAAATTAAAAAAATAGTTTTTAAAATTTAAAAAATTAAAAAAATAGTTTCTAAAATTTAAAAAATTAAAAAAATAGTTTTTGAAATTTAAAAAATTAAAAAAATAGTTTTTGAAATTTAAAAAATTAAAAATCGAGTTTTTTGAAATTTAAAAAATAGTTTTTGATATCTAAAAAGTTAAAAATATATTTTTTAAAATTAGAAAATTAATAAAAAAAAACTAAATTTCCATTTAATTATTTAATCAACATTTAATTCCACTTCATTTCTAATCCATCATAAAGTCTAATGAACAAATAATAGACTCGAAATGTGTTAAATATCTCATATATCATTTTCATATCCATTCATCTAAAATTTCACTCTGAAAAAATCTTCCAGTTTCAAATGCAGCAATTAACCCTACCGAGAGTAAATTTCATGTTAACGGATCTCATTTTTCACTTATTTTAATTGCGGAATTATGAGATTTGTTGATGCAGAAAAAATACAGCTACAGACATGTTCAGCACAAAGCTGATGTGTAAAATGTAGCCGAGAAATTTCATGATAAAAAAAGTTAAAAACACCTACGAAGTGTTAAAGTTAGATGGGTTCTGTTTCAATGTCGTGTGCTGTTGTTGACATTTATGTGGAGTAAATTTCTGGTTTGTGGTTTGGTCTGAGAGTAGTTGACACTGTGCATAGAATTTTTTCAGAAAAAGAAAAAAAAATTCGAAAAAATATAAAAAAGTTGAAATTCTTAAAAAAATTTAAAAGAAATTAGAATTTTTAAAAAATTGGAATTTATAAAAAATTAGAATTTTCAAAAAAAATTTGAATTTTTAAAAAAGTTGAATTTTTAAAAAAATTTGAATTTTAAAAAAAAATTGAATTTTTAAAAAATTGGAATTTATAAAAAATTAGAACTAAAAAAATTGAATTTTTAAAAAAGTTGAATTTTTAAAAAAATTTGAATTTTAAAAAAAATTGAATTTTTAAAAAATTGGAATTTATAAAAAATTAGAACTAAAAAAATTGAATTTTTAAAAAAGTTGAATTTTTAAAAAAAATTGAATTTTTTAAGAAATAGAATTTAAAAAAATAGAATTTAAAAAAATAGAATTTTTAAAAAAATTAGAATTCTAGAAAAATTAAAATTTAAAAAAATAGAATTTTTTAAAAAATTGGAATTTTAAAAAAATTAGAATGTTTTAAAAAATTTGAATTCTTCAAAAAATTAAAATTCTTAAAAAAATTAGAATTTTTTTATAAATTAGAATTTTTAAAAAAATTAGAATTTTTAAGAAAGTTAAAATTCTTAAAAAAATTAAAATTGTTAAATAATACTAAAAAAATTTTAAAAAAACTAAAAAATGAAAATCTTTAAAAAATCCATTAGATGACCCCAAAAACCTTACATAACCTCAAAATTTTCAGTCCAAAATATTTTCACACTTTAAACAAATTTTTACATCCACAATAAAATAAATTTCGCACTTTATCAACAACTCCAGTCATTCATCAACCGACTTAACAATTTCCTCGTAAAATAACATCAAAAAATTTGTTTTTTTTGTTCCACATGCAGCAATAAAAAAAATTCACAGCAATATCACTGAACTTTTTATTGCCATAATTTTTTATAATTTCAATGACATCAGTTGTGAATGTATTTGAAAGTCAAGCACATTTGTTATAGATTTTGAATTTTTGTGGAGGCAAAAATGTGCTATTTTTATGTTTTTTTCTCGCCTTATTTGAAAAAAATTATATTTCAAAAGAGATTTTTGAATAGAAAAAATAAATAAGAGGAAATTCTTTTAAAAAATTTTATAATCGGTTGAAGAACTTTTTATTTTGCGATATTTCTTCTGATTTGTTGAATAATTTTGGAATTTTTGATCGAAATCTTTGTGTGAGGTACTTGAAAAATTAACTAAGTTGAGGTTGAAGATGTGTTTTTTGTGGATTTGTTAAGGAAATTTGACTTTAATAATGACCCTTGGCAGGAGTGTATCCAGGATTTGGGGGGTTTTGGGGTTTTTTGATTCCCATTCTCCTGAATACGCTCATACCCTTGGCAAATTGTGGGGGGTATGCCCAGACATTCTCGAATTCACAACATTCAAAATAAGCTCCGAGCATTCCACAATTCCAACTTCCAGGGGCGTATTCTTTCAGGGGAGTTTTGTGGGTCAAACCCCCCCCCCCCCCTCCTCTGAAAAAAATTTCTTCATTTTGCTAGGGTTTTTCACCGAAAATGTGCGAAAACCCCTTTGGGAGAAGTCAAAAAGGTCATGAAAAGTCAATTTGGAGCAACTTAGTATACACTTTCCTTTTTGAGATTTCAAACCACCCCCCCCCCCTCGAAAAATTCCTGGATATACCCCTGCCAACTTCAAACCCCATCACAATCCACACCAAACCCCCAATTTCCACTAACAACCTTTCTCCATCTTCCACAAATTTCATCACGCAAAACAGATCAATAACAGTAATATGCAATGAACTGAGCACTAATGAATTATCGCTAATTTCATATCGCATACATTCCATATTCTTCGTTTTCTTCTCATTACACGCAAAGCATCAAGAAACTTCACAAAGTGAAAGAATGAAGCAATTTTTTACTTCAATCTTACTTAATACCCATGAGCATGACTATTCAAAAATAATGCTAAATTCTCAATCAGATTTACGGGAAGAAAAGAGGTTTGATTGCATCTTCTTGTTTGTGCTAGATTTTGTTGGAGTTGGGTATGGTTAGGAGGTGACTCAGGGGTTTTTTTTGTTGTGTTAAGAGATTGTAAAAAAATAATAAAATTTTAGGCCAAGAAATTCAATTAAATTTGTCGAGAAATTCTGATTTTTTGAGGTTATGTTCTCATTTTGGTACTGTGACCTGACCCCCCCCCCCTAATTTTTTCCATTTCAGATACTACCCCTTAGTACCTTCCCATATTCCACTAAATACCAATTTTCATAACCACAAAACCTCAAATAACCAAAATTAAAATTTATTAATAAATACCTTCCGACACAAGAGCTGCAATTTCCTCAAAATTCACATCACATTCTTTGTGCACTTACTTTGTATTCTTAATAAGATTTTCATAATATTAACCTTTCTTGCCGGCGTTTAAACTGAATTTGAACTGCAATTTGCTCTCAGAATTTACAATGAGCTTAATTTGCATGCCAGACGAAACAGAGAGGCTTACAATGTATTAATTTTTGAGAAGTTTGATGAACTTGAGGATGAATAAATCTTCTGAAGATCGTGGAATTTGAAAATTATTAATAGCCAATCTTGAAATTTTTTGAAAAATCATTTTTTGAATTTTATAACAAAAAAATCTTCTCAATGTGGTTCCAATTTGTTACTTCTTGTTGTTATTGTGATCTTATGAAGATGAAATATAAATAAAAATAGACACAATGGAAGATAAAATAATGAATTCAGTATGGTACTTCAGGATTTACTTTATAGTTTTGTTTGGTTGAGTGAACATGAGACATTTGGTAGATATTTGACATCAGTAAATGACAAAGGGTGTGTTTTGTAAAACAAATCATAACTCTTGATTGAACTTGAATTTTTGGAATTTTTAGAAAATTAATTTTTAGAAATTTGAGTTTTTGGAGTTTTTGTGAAAAAATTGAATTTTTAGAATTTTGTTTAAAAAATTGAATTTTTAGAATTTTGTTTCAAAAATTGAAATTTTAGAATTTTTTTTTAAAAAAATCGAATTTTTAGAATTTTTGAAAAATTTATTTTGAGAAAATTGATTTTTTTAAAAGAATAATTTTAAGAAAATTGAATTTTTGGAAAACTAATTTTGAGAAAATTAATTTTCTAAATATTTCAAAAATTCAAATAAAATTCCAGTGATAAAAATCTTGTAATAAAAATATTTATTTTTCATTAACTCTGTTACCAATGTCGTCATAAAAACATGATAATAATTAGTCAAATAACAATAAAATTCAAACAAATTTCTCATATTACTAGCGCCTCGAATCACGTCATTTCGTTCTGAAATTTCACATTCTTTAGAATTTTTTCATAATTAAGAATTCATAAAGCTTGAGACGAATTTTCATTTAAATTCTAAATTATTGGACAATTTACGAGGAAATTTGAATGAATAAATTTTAAATAAATAATTTCAACATTTAGTACTGAAGATTACAACATCCAATTTTTAATATCATACTGGTCATGTCTGGCTAAAATTGTACAACATTAATTATAATTTGTCATATATTTACCAGAAAGTTGATTCCAATGCCCCCAAAAACAACTTCATCTAGAAAAACCCATAAAATTTTAACAAATTTCTTTTCACATTTAAATAAACTTTTATTGATGAATTTTTATATCTTAAATATTTATATATCCATCCACATAGCGCCTCAATTGAATCTTGTCATTCCACTTCTATTTTTATGTTATATGAGAATGAATAAAACAGCAGTTTTAATTTAGTGATAAATGGCTATTAAGAGATGAAAATGATCAAGATGTTAATTTACATAAATTTGTTATATTTTTTTGGAGTTAATTAGAATTCAAGTTTGAGCGTGGATTAGGGGGATTTTAGAAATGTAAGGGGTCATCGTCGTGTCAGTCCAAGCACCAAAAATTTCATTCTATGGAAAATTTGTGACAAGGGTGGTGAGGGGGTCGAAAAAAAATCATTTAGCAAGACGTAATTTACGACCGACCCCTAATGTAATAAAAGAGTCAGGTACAGCAAGTAAAACTCAACCTTTTATTTTAATAAATGCCATTCTACCAAAAATGAATTGAATTTCAATTTTCTCAAACAGACATCATTTACGAACGACCCTCAAGAAGTTGATGAAGAACAAGAATGCAAAAAAAAACTTGATTTATTTCAAAGAATTCATTAAAATGCGGAATTCACTGAAATTAGTTCACAAAAGTCTTCTAAATAAAAATGTAGATTAAAAATGTATGCGAATAAAAAAATCAATATTTTTTTAAACATACAAAAAGTAAGGCAAACGGAATGACTTGAAATTTATTATTGCTAGGAAAAATTATTTAGGGCAGTAGGGAGGAAATGCTTTTGTGCTAATTGATTTTTGCAGTGATTTTTTAGAGGACATGAAAAATAACTTTTTTTTGGCATTTGTGCAATTTTTTTTTTGAAAACTTTTTCATTTAACAGAAAATCCTACATTTTCAATCATGTCGACAACAATTTAAATCAGTTCAAATTCTGAACAATAAACTCATGTCTTCCATTAGCTTAATTACACTTTAGCATGTACTGTAAATATAAAAAATAGCAATGCGGTCAATAGACTCAGATTGTTGAGCTATTATCATCAGCTGTGCATCGTAAATTGAGGTAAAATCATGAATGGTGATAGCGTGCGAAAAAGTTGAATTCTTTGTGTTTTACAGACAGAAACATTTAAGATTGAAGTTTATGGAAGTGTCATGAGAAGGAAGGTTCATGTTTGAGGTGATGGCTAGCAGTAAGGTCAATAAGTTTGTGATATTGTGGGAGATTTTGGAAGCATTTGGCTGACTGAAGCTCAATCAGCCATATCCTCCAGGGGTCAACCCCTTTTTTTTGAAAAACCAAAGCTGAGTTCAAAATAAAATTGTCATGCTTTAAGAAACCCTCGAAAAAATCATCCTGGATACGCCTCTGAGTTGGCATGACTCACTTTTTTAGGAGAGTATTTTGACTTTATTATCAATTTTTGAATTTAACCAAAATTATTATTAACATTTTTTTAAAATAAATTAAACAAAGAAAGCCTCAAAAATCCAAAAAATGTCAAAAAAAACAAGAAATTCTAAATTTATCCAACATTAAATCATCGAAAACACTCGAATGTGTCATTCTCAAGTGCCATTTAATCTTATCAGGGTCAATTCAAAATTTATTAATACCGGCACCTTTATTTGACGAGCATTTCTTTACTACCTCAGATAACAATTGTCGTAAAATATTTTTATTATTTTCTCAGCTCAAAATGATTCCGTATTCTTCATATAAAGCAGTAAAGACAGAAATGAAACTGAATGATTCGCATAAAGTGAATTGATAACTTCTTGTTTTATTGCATGTGCAGTAATTTAATGGCTTGTGTAGGTTCAAGTTCTAAGTTGTCACATTTGGTTGCAAATTGATGATTTTAATAGCATAACATGGGGCGTACCCAGGAGGGTCTGGAACCCCTCCAAAAAAATTTGAGCCATGCCCTCGCTTGAGACCCTCCTGGGTACGCCCCTGTAGCATAAAATTCTGTTTTGTGGAGTTTTTAAGCCTAAATAACTAAATAAATAAAGAACAAACCTAAAATTATCTCCAACCATTCACAACCACCTAAACCTCTCACAAACCCATCCAACTCACACATTTCATTCAATTCACCGTGAAATTTTTCATTAACTTCATTTTATGCTGCTTCTTTTTATTATCAAGAATTATTTCTCGTACACATGTACATCAACGTTGGCAACAATGAAAGCAACAAAAAGGAGAAGAAGAAAGTCTTGAAGCACGTTTAAAGGAGAGAATGAAAATAATTCTTTTAATTGTTTAAAGTGCAAAACCGTTATTTTATAATTGATACAAAATAGAAAAAGAAAATGTTTAAAAAAATTCTTTAATTGATTTTTATGACTTTTTTGTGTGGTTTATTGTTGATGGAGATTTTGGTGCTCAGAGGTGTAGACAGAGAATGTGGAGGATGAATCCAAATTCTTCTGGGCTCCGTTTCTCGAGTATACCCAATACCCCATACCTATGCTACATATGCTAGGGTATACCCTAGAGCAGTGGTGTCCAACCTTTTTTGAGGCACGGCACACCTTGAGGTTAAACCATGACCAAAACCGCATGCACCATACGGTTCGAGGGATTTCCTAATTTTTTTCGCGGCACACAGGTTGGGCATCACTGCCCTAGAGTTTATACCAGAAACTGGACCCTGACTTGAAAAGATTGGAAGTTTTGACGAATTTTTTGAAAATTCTTGACTTTTTGCTTCAAAATTGAACTTAAACTTATTCAAAGATACATGCAGTCAATTGATGTAGCTGCAAATCCAGATACTGTTCCAATAGACCAGTGTTATCCAACCTTTTTTGAGCCACGGCACACCTTGATGGTAAACCATGACCAAAACCAAACAGAGCGTGCGGTTCATGATATTTTCAAAAAATTTCTACGGCACACAGGTTGGACAACACTGCATACCAACCCCCCTCCGGACCCAACCATCATCATACCCCAAAAATCAAAATCTTCACAAACTGTTAATTCCTCAAATCAAGAAATTCTTCAAATCAAACCGCAAATAAACTTTCACGATCCATAACTCATCATTAACCGTAGAATAAATTATAACGAATCAATTAGCGAGTTTATTCTTTTTAGTTCCATGTATCAAGATTAAAGCAGAATTTTTAATGAACACTTTTTTGATGTGTTTCGTTTTGTGAATTTTAAAATGAATTTGCGAATTTTTTACACTAAATAAAGAAGAAATTTTTGCTAATTTAATTATCAAGATCTGAAATTGAATCATTAGTGCTGGAGTTGAATGATGAATAAATCAGTTTAAATTTAGAAGCAATTAAATTTGTTTATTTTTTCAAATTAAAATTGTGACTTTTGTGAGTCAGATTTGTGGACTTGGATTGACTGTAATTGGAGTGCAATTATTGTTTATTTTTATAATTTTGAGATGACTAACAGCACGTGGCATGGAAGCAGTTCAAAATCTGAACATTAATCTTCAAAAGTTGCAAAAAAAATTGATGTAAAAAGAAAGAAATTTTAAACAGCTATAAATGTGTGGATAATGAGTAATTCTGAGATGTGTATAAAAAATATTAATAGAAGCTATAAAAGAAATAATAATAAGAGGAAATAGAAGCAGCTATATTTTATGGAATGAAACATTTTAAACTAAAATTTTTAATATTTTTAAATTTTGCAAAAAAAAAAATCAATTTAATTTAACTTTTGTGAAAATTTAAAAAATTGAATTTTATTTAAATTTAGATCTATAAAAAATCATTTTTTTTAAATTTAATTTAAAAAAATATTTTTAAAATTATAAAATCATTTCATATTGATATTAAATTCTAACATATTTTTTTAAAAAATAATGAAATCAAATCTACCTCAAAAAAGTCCCATTATTTCATACTTCATGCCTTTTTCACTTCTTTTATCACTTAAAAGTTGTCAGCGTGTCAAATTTCATTACTAATTTTTATACATCATGCATGTCTTTCTGTCTCTTCGTTTTTTTATTCATTTGTTAAAAAGTTCTAAGAAGAAAATTTAAGTTAATTAGAATAATTTTCGTTGTCTTCATTTCTTTTATATTTTGATGACTTGTGTTGCGTATTTTGTCATATTTAGTCATGCTAATGGGGTTTATTTAGAGGTTTAATGTGAAGTAATTGATAAAAATGATATTTAAAAAATTAAAATTGTTATTTTAAATTTTTTTAAAATATTTTATCAATTTTTACTATTTTTTTGAAACTTTTCAAAAATTTTTGACTTTTTTTTGAAATTTTTCAAAAACTTTTGAATTTTTTTTTGGAATTTTTCAAAAATTTTTGACTTTTTTTTTGACTTTTTTTGAATTTTTTCAAATTTTTTTGAATGCTTTTAAATTTTTTTGAATTATTTTAAATTTTTTGAATTATTTTAAATTTTTTGAATTATTTTAAATTTTTTGAATTATTTTAAATTTTTTGAATTATTTTAAATTTTTTGAATTATTTTAAATTTTTTGAATTATTTTAAATTTTTTGAATTATTTTAAATTTTCTGAATTATTTTAAATTTTTTGAATTATTTTAAATTTTTTGAATTATTTTAAATTTTTTGAATTATTTTAAATTTTTTGAATTATTTTAAATTTTTTGAATTATTTTAAATTTTTTGAATTATTTTAAATTTTTTGAATTATTTTAAATTTTTTGAATTATTTTAAATTTTTTGAATTATTTTTCTAATTCTTCACAAAATAATAACTCACAAAAACAAAAAAAAAATAAAAATATCAAAAAATTCCAAATCACACAAGCATATCGACTCCAATCACGTCTTCACACCCCAATAGACACCAATCAAGCAGATCAATGACTGCACAGAGCTAGAAAATTGCAAAAAAAATTGTTAAATTATTATGTGCTACTGCACTTAACTCATTGTTTCGAGTTCTATCGCCCATAAAAAGGCGAAAATGCACTCAATAGGAAGCCAATTATTAGGCACATGGATCATTAAGAAGACAAACTTGCGTCGGAAGTTGCAGACTTAATTTGACATGCCTGAACTTATCAGCTTATTATGTCAACTACCAACACGTACTTTAAACTCAATTTTCTCCGTCATTTATAATTGACGATAATTGGATTTATTGATCGGCTTTGACTGATGAACATATGTGCTTATGGGTGGATATTGCGACAATGGACTAGGCATTAATGATTAATTATTGGGTAGAACATGACTAGGCTAGGAAATTGACTATAGAGGAGAGGGTGGGGGGGTTCGAGGTGACCTGAAAGCAGTTTTCTCCTTTTTTATTAGATTCTTCAAAATTTTGAGATATTGATGAAAAATAAGCGGATTATATTGTGGATTAATATAAATTTTTTATTAATATTGTATTTTATTTTGACTAACTGTTAATTAAATTCTAAAAATTTCTTCTTACACCCCCCTAAAAAGCCACTCATTCACATCCAAAAATCCGCTACAACCATAAATTCTTCAACTCATTTTCTCTTTTATTTCATTCCATCTTCAATTTTGCATGATAAAAATTCATCATTCATAGAAATTATTCCGCTTATCTTTACGTGTTCCTCACAATTTAGAGAGAGATTCGTGGGTTGAGCAATTTTAGATATGAGAAATTAAATGAATTAATATCCATATATGCACGAATTAATTCACTTTAAACATGAACAAGATAGTTCAATTAAGACTAATTTTCATGCTAGTTTTTTAAGCTACTTCAGAAAAGTTGTCATTTCCATTTTTGGAGATCTTTTAGTCATCTTTTTGTTGGACTAATTTGTTAAGCGACGGAGCATTAATTACGAGACATATGATGACAGAGGAACAATAGATAATTGACTCAATATGTGGAAATATCGAGCATGGGACGTTCCTCTTGATATAATTTTATGTAATTTGATAGTCGCTTTTGTGTTTTATTGGAAAATAATTTGAGATTTTTTGGAGTGGAAGGCGAAATTGATTTTTTGAGGGAAGTTGTGGGTTTGGGATGTGGATTGTCTTGGTTCTGTCTGAATGATGACTGACACAAATTCAACTTTTTAAAAAAAAATTCAATGTCTTAGCAAATTTTAAATTTATTTATTTTTTAAATTTTTATTTATTTTTTAAATTTTTATTTATTTTTTAAATTTTTATTTATTTTTTAAATTTTTATTTATTTTTTAAATTTTTATTTATTTTTTAAATTTTTATTTATTATTTAAATTTTTATTTATTTTTAAATTTTAATTTATTTAAATTTGTATTTATTTTTTAAATTTTTATTTATTTTTTAAATTTATATTTTAAAAAAAAATCATTGTTTTTTTTGTTTTTGAAAAATTAATTGTTTTAAATCTTTCAAATTTTTTAAAAAATCTAATTTTTTTAAATTTTAAATATTTTATTTATGAAATCTAAATGTTAAAAAAGTCTTTAATTTTGTCATAAAATTATTTTTAAGTTTTTTTAAACAAAAAATTCAATAATTTTAAACTTTTTTAACAAAAAAAATCAAATTCAATAATTTTAAACTTTTTTTAAAAAAAATTTAAATTTTTTTTAAAAAAAATTCAATAATTTTAAACTTTTTTTAAAAAAAATTAAATTTTAAAAATTTAAAAAAATATATAATTAAAAAAAACAATTTTTTAAGTTTTTAAATAAAATCATTTTTTTAATTTTTTTATAAAAAAATTTAAATAAATAAAAAGTTTTTTTTAAAAATTCTATTTTTTATTTTCAATTTTTTTTCTTATTTTGTTTTTAAATTCTTAAATATTTTCAAAAAAATTTAAAAAATCTAATCCCATCAAATGCGCTCCAACCTCAACAATTCCATGTTATTCCCAACTTCCTCGCCTTCTTACTCCAACAATACATTTTTTATGTTCTGGATAATAAGAATCATTGATACACTCATTGAAAGTATATCGAAACGGCTTCAATTCTTCATTCAACGATGCGCAACGGAAATTTGTAATTTTAGATTTTTGCCTCGTCGTCGTCGATTGTACTTTGTGTTTGTGATACACACGAAATTTGTTTTTTTTTGCTTGCTTTGTTTTTAGGCAGGAATTGAAGACTGTAAAATGAAATGTAATGAATCATACTTTTGTGACGTGTCATTTGGGTCGATGGGCTATTGGGATTTTTGAGTATGCAAATTTTTGGTTTTATTTAGAAATTTTGAACATATTTTGAACTTTACCAATCCTTTCCTCGACTTCCAGTCAAGACAATCCCATAAAATTCCACAAAGTCACAGACACAACATAAAAAATTGCAAAACAAATTTGCATCCAAAAAAGGCAATTTTAGTGAATTTTTCATATTCATTGACTTTTTTCGTTATTTTTTTTATCGCATCATCAAGTTTCATTTCTCATTCTGCGAGACGAGATTGTTAAAAGCAAATCATGCGTGATAAATGTAAATATATAATTTATACATTTCTTACTCCGTCTTTGTTTTGTTTAAGTTAAGTTGAAATGCAAAAAAAAATTAAGTGCATTTATTAGCGTGTTGAGTCATGGACCCATTTGTGGATTTTTAATGTGGAATTGTGAGAATTTTTGTGTTATGGGAAGGGTTGTTGATTGAGTTTTAAGGGGGTCTAAGTGGTTGAATTTGGGGTTACATAGGGAATCATTCGAAATTTTGACATTAAAGATGATCAAATTTTCATCAAATTCTGGAAAAAAAATTGTACAAAAATTTCTGAACATCCAAAATTACAGAAAATTCCAAAAAAAAAAAATAAAATCACAAACATGACCCTAGGGGTCGTTCACTTATTACGTTACGCAAAAAAACGAAATTTTAGTAACCCCCCTCCCCCTTGTTCTTTTTTTGGTCTGTTACAAAATCTCAGACCCCCCCTCCCCCCTAAAAAGCGAACGTAATAAGTGAACGACCCCCTAAAGTATGAGAATATTTAAATTAGGTTCGAAATTTAATTTTTCAATAAACTTTCTAGGTAATTAAATAAAATTTTCCTTCGTTGGGTGTCTTGACCCACATGCACCCCTGCCCTGACTATACCCACTGTCTCATATAAAAAAAAATCATCTCATCTAGATAAGCATCATCATCATAATGTAAACACATTCTCATTTATGCAAACAAATTTATGTAATTATTATTTTTTGTTGCTCTCGTTTGATTAATTACTCTGAGTCTCTGTGTGTGTCAATGAATGTGCAAAGAATGAGGCTCAATTTTATGTTACAAAATCTCGACTAAAAGCAAATTAAATGTAGATTGAAAGTTGTTACTTTATGAATGTTTTGCACTTCATAAATCATAATGAGAATATATTTATGAATATGAATATTCAGTATAGTTTTGGAATTCTGGGTCAATTTTGCTTAATTGTGGATTCATTTAATATTGTATTAAAATAGAAGAATTCAAAAAAATTTGTAACATTTTCTGAAAAATTCTAATTTTGCCAAATCTAAGAGCTCGAATTTTGGTACCAAAAAGTCAATTTGACTTCATACAAAATTCATGTTAATTTCAAGCTCCATTTAATCCCCAGAACCTCCAACCACCTCACCCTGAATCAAATAAATCCACCAAATTATTATTTCTTTCCTTTATTACCGTCATTTCCCCTCATTTGTGTCATAACAACCCATCCCCAATTCAGCATAATAACAGGTGATTTTGATAACTAAAACATAGGCGTGTTCCGTCTTTATTTTCTTGTTCATGGCTCCAAAACTGCCTGTATGACCACGAGCGTGTGCTTTACTATTAAAAAATTCAAACAAACGAAAATTTCCATAAAATTGCCGAAAATAAAGAAGTAAATTCTTTATGGGACACGAATCGTAGGCACCGTGAAATTACAGACTTTATATGATTAATAATTTAATGAATTTTCACGCTAAATATATGAAATGTGAAGGACTTGAATGTGAATCTAAAATATGGAAATTATTGAACTTAGTTAGCCTAGAAACTGCTGTGCCATCGTGTGTCATCATCGAATAAATTTTCTTCTTGGAATTCCGATTGTGTTTTTGATAGTGAAGTTATTTGGGGATTTTGATTAGAATTCATTCATAATTTGGGTATTGAATGCTAGAATCTGGTTTATTGTTATGAGTTTTATCCGGAAAAGACAAAAATTGTTAGCTAAATACAAGTTTGTCTCACAATTATTCAGTATGTATCCATGAGGTACCAACAACAAGCTATGAATACTCACAACACAAATTTATCTACATAATAAAATCCTGATTATTACAAATAAAATTACAGACAAAAGGAAGGCAAATATGAAATTGATTTTGATAATCTGTAATTGACTGATTTATTATTGTGATTAACGAACATGTTGTCATCCAAATTTGGTTCTAATTCATCAGGGGTATAGCTAGTGGATATCAATGTCTAACATGATATGATATTTTTAAGAAAATAAGGGAAAATTCACATTTTTAAGTTTCAAATAGATTATGACTCGTGAATCATGCTCACATTATAAAATAAGACTTTAATGAAGCTCAATAGGGTGTATCCAGGGGGGTTGGGGTCAACCCATACTTTTTTTTTTAAAAAAACCAAACCAAGAACTCATGGGCGTGACAAGAAATTGGGAGTTTTTTATATGGACGACAAAATTGGAAGAATGTTTTGGGATTTACTTCTCAAAAAATCCTAGAAAATTGAAATAAAATCCATCAAGGGTGGTGTTTTTACAATCAAATCATCAAGTTTTATCAAATTCAATCAAATTTTGCCCACTAGATACGCCCCTGCAAGAACCATCTGCAATACACCAAAAAAACACAAACAACCCCCACCAAAAAATGAGAAACAATACAAAAATTATTCTAATGACCCTTTTTATTTTTTTATTACTCAATAAAATTGATTTCTGTCTTCTTCATCATCCTCACGTGATCCACAAAATTTGTGTTGACAATAGAATGACGCTAGCATATGCTGAATAAGTGAAGAAGCCACAAAACGGAAATTCCAAATGAAAAATTTTCAATTAGTCATGGATTATTTTTATCATTTGTCACACCTTATTATGTTAATCGATTTGGGGAAATGCTGCATGTTGGGTAATGTAAAAATTGTGGAAAAATTTCATTGATTAAGTAGAATTAGGGGGTCCTTGAATTGGATAATTGTTTTAACAAGAAAAATCACTTTAAAAATTATAGGAATTTTTATTCCAAAAAACATGAAAATGGAACAAAATTCTATTTCCCAAAAATAAAAAAATCGAATCAAATTTTAATATCAGCACGAATTTCATCACGAAACAGAAAATTTTTCTAATGAAAAAATAATCATTAAAACTTTTAATTTAAAAAATCATTATCACGAATGTTTAATGTTTACATCCGCACCTGGAAAGCTCATAATTTCCTTTTGTTTATCTTCTAAATTAATACTTTCAAGTTCTGTCATGTTGTGACAAGCTCATTCTAATAACAGACAGCAAGCTTTCAATTATAAAGTTTTTGTAGCATTTTTTTGTGTGAAGGATTTGTTGGATATGACATGAGGCTGTTGTATGGACGTATTTATGGGTTGTGGGTTAGGGGCCATCTTTATTATATTTTTTCAATTTCCAGGGTTTTTTAAGGAAAAATCCCAAAACACCCCCAAAATTTGCTGTCCATACACCCCTCGACAAATTTCTGGAAACGCCCCTAGGCTGTGGAGTTGTTATGTATGGAATCTTGGTAGGAAGACAGAGGCGTAGCCAGGAAAGTCTGGACCCCACCCCCCAAAAATTTCAAAAATTTTAGTGAGGTTACCCAGACCCTCCTGGCTACGCCCCTGAAAGGGCGATTGGAGCTGTTTAAATACTTAACCTCAAAAAATTGTATTTTGGTAATAAACCTAATATAAGGGCAACTTTGGGGGTTATCTGGTCACCATATAATGGATGTCGCTTTACTTTGTGTAAAATTCTCTTTCTGCTCCACCGTTTTTAACAATTTTGAACAGGATTGAATTTATTGGAAAACCTGTTGCATAGTAAAAAAGGCAAAATTCATCGATTTTTTAAAAAAATATTTTTTATAGCTTTAATATTGAAAATTGATCAAATTCACCCACATTTTTCCTTATACACGAAATCATCTGTTGCACAAAACAATCCACATACACAAAAATATGCCAAACCACCCCAATTCATACACTCAGACTCAATTCTCATTCAAATTGCTAAAATAACAAATTTTATTTTCATATTTTTTCAATTTTCATTCCAAACAAAATTCCTCATTTGCTCGTAATTAATCAAACAATTCGTAGCAATTCAAACAGCAACACCGATTTTCATTTACATAAATGAAGTGATTTGAATAATGAATCAGCGCTGTTCATTTCGTTGCATGAAGTGTAATTATGTACAATAACAATAGCAAATAGGGACTTTTATTTAGGGCAGCAATATCTTTAATTTGGAAAATATTTCTGAGGTTCAATGCACTTTTTTGTGATTAGAAATAACAGGAAGATCAAAAATTGAGGAAGTATGATATTATTTTCATGCAGGAACTGAAATAATACTCGAAAAAATTCTAGTAGGAAGGAAATTTAGTTTGATGGATTTTCTAGTAAAGTTATGGCTCATAAATGCTTGATTTTTGAGTGGACGTTGTAGACTTGTCATGTAATTTGAAGGCAAGAAGCATGAAAATTCAGGAAATGAGGAAAAATTTTGGTAATTTTTATAATCTGAACATGGTTTTTGAGTAACCAACCCTTCCAACCACTTCATTGCCATCTAAACAACCCCAAAGTAAAATTATGTCACACAATCCCATTCCACCAGACAAGCAGTGCAACACAGCATGTAAATCCAAAGACCTTGACTTGTAGCATGCGCAAAATAAATCAAAAAACAGGTTGAATTTTTGAAATCGATTCGGTTCAATGTCCTTTATTTATGTTAATGTAATAAGTGGATTCGAATATGTTGAAATACCAAAGCGGCTATTCTAATACAAAACAAACATTTTTCTACTGAATTGAAATTAAAATCTCTAAATGTGTGTGGCTCAACATTTGCGTGCATGAAAAAAACTCCAAAATCCTTTGTCACGCGATTATTATTGACGTATGTACGGCTAGTTGTACAGGAACTTATGCATGCTAAATGGTGAACTTTAATAGAGGGAAATTATTAAAATTGTTGTTATTAGAGACGGTCTGATGACCTGCTTTAATGTTGTGTTAATGGAATTAAAGAGTTTTGGGTGAAATTTTGAGGTTATATTGTAAAAAGATGAATATTTGAGGTTAAAAACGATACTTAGTGAACATACTACCTCAGAATATGGAATATAACGTCAAAAATATGAAACATAACCACAAAAAATGGAAAATAACCTCAAATTAGGGTACGTAACCCTAAAAATATGGAACATAACCTCAAAATATAGAACATAACCTTAAAATAAAGAACATAACATTAAAATATGGAATATAACTTCAAAATATAGAACATAACCTCAAAATATGGAACATAACCTCAAATTAGGATACATAACCCTAAAAATAGAGAACATAACCTCAAAATATTACAGTATAACCTCAAAGTCATTCCACTTAAACCCAAAATTTTATACTTAACCTCATTTTTTAAAAAAAATTACTAATTTCTTATTTTCTCCCATCTCTTCCAGCGTGAATGTATCTCAGTTCATATTGGTCAAGCCGGTGTCCAAATTGGTAATGCCTGTTGGGAGCTCTACTGTCTCGAACATGGAATCCAGCCAGACGGTCAAATGCCATCTGACAAGACCATCGGCGGTGGAGATGACTCATTCAACACCTTCTTCTCTGAAACTGGAAGTGGCAAGCATGTTCCACGTGCTGTCTTTGTTGACTTGGAACCAACTGTCGTCGATGAAGTTCGTACTGGAACCTATCGTCAACTTTTCCATCCTGAACAATTGATTACTGGCAAGGAAGATGCTGCTAATAATTATGCACGTGGTCATTATACAATTGGAAAGGAAATTGTTGATATTGTCTTGGATCGCATCCGTAAATTGGCTGATCAATGTACTGGTTTGCAAGGATTCTTGGTTTTCCACTCATTCGGTGGTGGAACTGGATCTGGTTTCACTAGCTTGTTGATGGAGAGATTGTCAGTTGATTATGGCAAGAAGTCCAAGTTGGAGTTCTCAATTTATCCAGCTCCTCAGGTGAGATTGACATAACCTTAAAAAATTTGACCATAACCTCAAAATTATTGACGATAACCTCAAAATTTCCATCCTATCCATTTCAGGTATCAACAGCCGTTGTCGAACCCTACAACTCAATCTTGACCACCCATACAACTCTCGAACACTCTGACTGTGCCTTCATGGTCGACAATGAAGCCATTTATGACATCTGTCGTCGTAATTTGGACATTGAACGTCCAACATACACAAACTTGAATCGCCTTATTGGACAAATTGTCTCGTCAATCACAGCATCACTTCGTTTCGATGGTGCCTTGAATGTTGACTTGACTGAATTCCAAACAAATCTTGTGCCTTATCCACGTATCCATTTCCCATTGGCAACATATGCTCCAGTCATTTCAGCTGAGAAGGCTTATCATGAACAATTGACAGTTGCTGAGATTACAAATGCTTGCTTTGAGCCAGCAAATCAGATGGTCAAGTGTGATCCACGTCATGGTAAATACATGGCTTGCTGCATGTTGTATCGTGGTGATGTCGTTCCAAAAGATGTCAATGCAGCCATTGCAACAATCAAGACCAAACGTTCAATTCAATTTGTCGACTGGTGTCCAACTGGTTTTAAGGTCGGTATCAACTATCAACCACCAACAGTTGTTCCAGGCGGTGACTTGGCAAAGGTTCAACGTGCTGTCTGCATGTTGTCCAACACAACAGCCATTGCTGAGGCCTGGGCTCGTTTGGATCATAAATTTGACTTGATGTATGCCAAGCGTGCCTTTGTTCACTGGTATGTCGGTGAAGGTATGGAAGAAGGTGAATTCTCTGAAGCCCGTGAGGATTTGGCTGCTTTGGAGAAGGATTACGAGGAAGTTGGTGTTGACTCAACTGAAGAAGTCGGAGAAGGAGATGAATATTAAACTTTTTGATAAATCCTTTTTTAATTTCACACAAATAAATGAGAAAATATTTATAGAAACACAGACATTAAGAAACTAATTTCACAAAGACATTGATGCTTTTACACAGAATAATTTGATTGATGATGCTTCTTAACTAAGGGGGTTGGGAGAGAGTGGGTGGTTGATAAGGAGTTCATGGTTAGGTTGATCTGTCGATTTTGAGGTAATCTTAATATTTAGTCTGAGATTCTAACATCAAACTTGGAGACGAACCAAAAATTTATATTAAAATCAGCAAAAATTTGAAAATCTGGACCAACTCCTCCTATGTGGTTTATGTTAATCTTCATGGTTGGTTTGAGAAAAGTTCAGATTTTCCAGATAACGTATGTCAAGTTAGCCATGAAGTACCACAAATCACATCAAACTAAGTACATAATTGATCATCTGGACCAACTCCTCCTCCTCCTCTTGACCCCCTATAAATTCCCTCTTCAACAAAAAATTCTCCCTCATAACATTTTTTCTTACTTTGTAAAACCATATTTTGGCCTTAAATGGAGATCTGTGGAGATGAAAACAATTAAGTAATAAATTAATAAAAAGAATGAAGAAAAATTGCATTTAATTAACACTCAAAAATAAATTGTGTTTTATGAATTTATTATTGCTTATGCAAATTTATTCGCCTTATTTTTCAGAAGTTCAAAAGAGATTTAAATTGAAGAAAAAAAACTTCAGACGGGATGGAATGTGTGCATTAATTTGAAGATGTTGATGAATTTATGGAGATTTATTGCAGTTAGTAAGAGTTTTTAGGGTTAGTTTACAAATAATGTCAAAAATCCAATGCTAGATTGGCAGTATCTAATGATCGATTAATAAATATCTTAAAACTTCAGTTCAAGTTTCAATGAAACACAAAATGTTCAATTTTATTAATATTTCTTCAAATTAACCATGAAAAAAAAAATTATTATGGACACCAAATATCTGCAGTAAAAAATGATGATGATATTTCTGATATTGGATATGGATTAGTTACAGTTCCAGCACAAAAGCCTGTAATTATGTTGAATCCAACTGCTTCTACAGCCTCGCCTTCACAAACAACTTTGTTGACAGGATCACACGTTTGATCTGAAAGTGGAGCTGCATTTTTATAGAAATTTTCACAATCTACACACAAAGGTCTAGTTGGTGGTGCTGACGATGATGATGATGAGAATGATAATCCTCCAGCAGAAACTTGGTAAATCAAGCAGGAGATTATAAAAACTGGTAAAAATTTCATGATTTTTTAAGTGAACTTGACAAAATTCTAAATTAAACTGATAAAATTTCGATAATTTCGCTTTCTTTTTATAGATTTTTCAATTTTTTTGTAAATTATTTTTTTTATGATATTTTCACGATGTTTTAGTTGAAGGATTTCAGAATGAGAGTCACGTTTTCATGCATCATTTTTATAGCTGATTTTGACAGTTTTAGGTACATTGTGAGATATTTTGTAAAGAAGGCACAAGTTTTGATTCTCAGGTGTTTTAATAATCAAAAAACCGGACTCAAGTTTCCACATATTCTAGTAAGCAACCTGACAACACCAGAAAATCCTAAAAAAAGCAAAACAATATTTGTTTTAAAATAAATCAATTTTATTCAAGTAGATTAACAACTATCTTTATACATTTGATGATAAAGTCATTAATTAACACAATATTTGATTGATTTATAGGACCATGTTTCTCTTTTGAATACCTTTTAATTTTTCTCAAATATGAATCCTCAATAATAAACACTGAATGTCTTATGGAATGGGACATAAGTCAACATTTCAGCATTAGCACGTCGATAATCCCACAAGAAGTGATCAATCAAGATAGAATTGATATTTCTCAGGCACATTTCTGGATCTTTTTCCTTCAACAATTGTCTGACAATCTCTTTTGCCTGCTCAACGATGTAAATTGATGCTCCACGAATTTCCACTTCCTTTTCCTCGCCGTTTAGTAAAATTTTGTCATCTTTCAGTTCCTGCATGAGCTCATCAGAATACTTCATTGATCCGAAATGGACGAGAACTTGAGGAACTCGATAATCAGCAAACATCGTGATTTCATCATCAATATCATCAAACTTTCCAATTCCTTCACCTCTATAGCATGCATAGACATCACCAACGAGAATCTGAGCTCTTTTGTAGATCGCAACTCTCTTGCCACAGTAATCAGCTTCATCACGGAAGCATGGAAACTCATCGATGATGATTTGTAATAATTTTTTAGCTGATCCAGAAGCTTCACGGACGACATTCTCAAATTTGCCATCGTACTTATCAATAAGCTTAGCTCCAACATCATGAAGGCATTTGACACGATCCTCAAGCAATGGAGCTTTGGTGACTCCATCATCTGGTCTCAAAATTCCATCCAATTCCTCCAAAGTGATTTTTGAATAATATTTTGGATTTGTCACGTCAATTCCTTCCTTTTGTGCTCGATTTATGGCTGCACATAATGCAAAATATCCAGATTCACCTTCGACTTTCCATTTTTGTGGCTGACTGTCAGGCGTCCAGAAGCAGAAGTTGAGAGTGTCAATTAGGAAGATCCAGTTGAGGGCAAAGTCATCGGTTGATTTTGGATGAAACTTGATTTGTGAGAAATTGTTGATGCTTAAGGTTTTGTCGGTGATTGCTGTGATAATCTAAAAGTTAAAAAATATCGATGTTTAGTGCTTTATGTTCCTTAAAATTCATAAAGAATTTCACAAATTTTGAAAATGATTGAATCCCAGAAATAATCCGAAATTTAATAATTTAACTTACTTGATTCGCGAGATTCTTGATTCCATCCTCACTGACTGTCAAATGTTTAGCATTTTTGATGATAAATTCACCGGATTCCTTTGGAGAAAGTGCCATTTTTATGGAAAAAATTCTTTGAATAAAATGCCGGTTGGACGATGAAAACAAGCGGAATTGATTCAACAAGTTTTCGAACATGTTCTGACTTGTTTAGTTGAGATTTATAGGGAAAATGAATTTGAATATTTTTTGAACGTTATGAAATTATAAATTAACTGTAAAATTACTGGTCCGAGACAAAATTTCACAGCTTTTGACCCTTACATCAGAAAACAAGAGCTTTTGACTCTAAATTTTTATGTCTGTAATATAATCTAAACATAACCACACGCATGTTTATTAGATGAAACACAGTTAATAATATAACCAGCACATATACTATGAATTTCCAAACGATCTTGTTAAAACTCAAACCTGTGTCCTTGGTTCTTAAAAATTAGTTTTTTTGTAACCGTTAAAAAAAATTGAGAAAAATTATCACAAAATTTGCAAAATGATGAAATTATTTAATACATTTAAATTGAGATTATGTCAGCAAGCATATTTATAGCTCCTATAGCACAATGGTAGTGCGATCGGAATACCCCAATTTGATAATTTGACTACTTTCAATTTTATCCGAGAGGTTGGAGGTTCAAGTCCTCCTAGGGGCACATCCTTTTTGACTTTTTTGCTGAAAATAATTATTTTTGGATATTTTTTTATGAATTTTGAATAAAAACTCTTTTTGTTGTTAATACATCAAGTTAGATGTGGTTTAAAAACCTGCTAAATCAAGCAAAAAACAAGGATTTCTACAAAATTAAGCCATTTTTATGGGTTACATCCTAATACACTTTATTCAAGAATTTTATGTTTACTACAATGAATGACAATTTAGATGATGACAATTACAGAGCACGGCTCAAAATTTTTAGGGGGGTGCCCAGACCCTCCTGGCTACGCCCCTGAAGAGAGGGTTTGGACCCCTAAATCCCCCGGATAAGCTCATAATTTCTCCAACTTAAGCATTATTCATGATAAAAGCCTTATCATTAGTAAAATTATTATATTGAGATTGTGAAGTCAATGCCTTGATATTCTCCCGAATAGACAATAGAGTCCAGAGGCGGTAACCTGTGATCATGTTGATAATGACAATTGCAATGAAAAATCCAAATGACCTGCAAACTATGAACAACAAAAGACCAAGAACCAATGCAATGAATTCGTGAATAATCGCTGGAACCATTTGCCTTGCGCAGCGCTGAAAAGAATTGAGGACAAATGAAAATAAATGAAAAACATGGGGAGTATCCAGGGGGGAGGGGATCTGGGGTCACCCCTCCTATTTTTGGTAAAACCAACACTATTTTAAAACATAAAGTCACGACTGTTAACTAAAAAATATCACGATTTTACCAAAAAAAATTCTGGATACGGGGTCATTCACTTATGACGTCCATGATTTAGGGGGAGGGAAAGCCTGAGATTTTGTGACACTTTAAATTAAAGAAATTTTTTTGAATTTAAAATTTGTGACAAGGGGGAGGGGAGAGGGGGTCTAAAAATTCCATTCTTTGATGGACGTCATAAGTGAATGACCCCTACGCCCTTGGTTAAAAATTTTGGACTTACCTCTTTTATTCCTTCATACAATGCATAGTGAATATAAAACATTCCAGAAAAGATCATAGCTAAGCCACAAATGATCCATATTCCAGCTGTAATTACAAAAAATGATTAATTTTTTTTTAAATTTAATTTTTACGTATTTTTAAGTTACCAATTTTACTCTCAAGACATTGTTCAAGCACATCATGGTTTAAGTTGATGTTATTAACTTGATCTTGTAGATTGGTACACGGAATTGGAATTACGATTAACAAAACTGTTATCAAAATTGATATGGATATTCCATGATTAATCATTCCTAGCCTGTAGGAGAAGTACATTTAATTTTAAATTATTTTTAAATCATGACTTTTTTAATAATGATTTAAGATGAACTTACCATGCCAGAAATTTTCCACCAGCTTCCAAGTCGAAGCACAAAAATTTATTCAATTTATACATTTTCATTATTTTTTAATCTCAAAATATCCACAACTTTTATCTTCAACGTCAGACAGAGAACTGTTTTGTGCAAAATAATGATCTTAATTGAAGGTTTGTGCTGATGTACTCATGGATAAAATTCATGAATTTCACCATCAAATCGAATTGTATTACAATTTTGATGATTGTTATAGCAATTTGGGAATTTTTATGAGTTCATTTCTAAGTACAATGACTAAAGGTTCGTTTTATCCTAATGCATTGAGCAGTGGCGTAGTAAGAATTTTTGTAATGAAGGTGGAATTTATTTTTTCAGTTCAAAAATCCTAGTAATTTTAAATAATTTTTTATAAATTAACCCATCCACCCCCATCGCCCATGGTTACCTCCCTGACATTGAGTGACATTTATTCGTTCGTTATGAATCGTTCTACAAAATTTTGCGAATTATATAGGTCGCTAGGATTAATACGTGCTTGTTTTCTTTATAGATTCAAATGTCGTGAAATTGGAACATTTAAATTAAGAATTTTTCAACAAGAATATTTACAGCTCCTAAAGCTTTAATAGAAGAGCGATCGGAACAATCTTATCAATGATAATCGCATTTCAATTCTATTCAAGAGGGTTCAAGTCCCCCTAGAAGCTTTTTTAGCTTCTTTTGCTAGATTTTGGGGAAAAAACTTTAATTATTGACTGTTGGAAAAAACATTTGAACTAGACTTCTAGCTAACATAAATTATTTTGTTAGTGTTCTTATTGTCTATCTATAATCATGTTTGTTATCTTAAAATTGTATATTTGTAAATTTAATATCCTTTAAGCTCTACTTAAAAAGCTTTTAAAATAAAATTAAAGCTCAGTTTTGTGTCTTGGATGAAAAATTCAAATTGTTTATGACCGTTATTCAAAAAGCTCAAAAAATAATAATTTTGCAAAATTATGAAATTAGATGAGTTAAATGCACGATTTGTCATCGAATTGATTCATCGCTCCTATAGCACAATGGTAGTGCGATCGGAACACTTTACCTATTTCACATTGTGAAAAATACTTGAAATTCTATCCGAGAGGTTGGGGGTTCAAGTCCCCTTAGGAGCAATTTTTTTTGTTTTTTTTGCCTTTTTTTTGATTAATGCCATTTAATTTCTACGAAGAAGGTGTCTCCCGGTAATCAATCCAACCAGCAAACTAACTCCTATAAAGTTTCTTAATCGGAAAAATAAAACTTCACACAAAAATCCTAAAGTTGACACTCCACAAACAGTCAGCCACAAAATAAATCCAAATTCCAATTCATTCATTGTTAAAACTTTCGGATTATTTTCATCAATCTCGATAACCGGTCGAAGACATATCCAATTATGAAGATCATAAGAATGCTGAATGATCCCCATTGGGATAAATCTTTGCATGACTTCCTCAGTTGCAGCAAACAGGAAATGATTTTGTAACATTGAAATTCCATTTTGGTAGGTTAAAAGGGTTTGTTTGAGCACTTTTGGTTGACATTTACAGATTTTGATTAGAATTGAAATTGAATCCTCAGGCATAAAAAATGCTATTTTGTATGAATGATCCTGTCTTGTTTGCCGAAATAGCTTATAAAGTTCATTAATATTGCTGAATTTTACGATTTTAGGCCTAGAAATAAAAATAATAATGTTGAAAATGTAAAGCAAATGAACCTTGTTACTCTAGTGTGAAGGCACCTGAACCCCAAAACTCTAGTGTGAAGGCACCTAAACCTCAAAACTTTAAAGTGAATGCACCTTAACCTCCAAAAATCTAGTGTGAAGACACCTGAACCTTGTAACTCTAGTGTAAAAGCATCTAAACCTAAAAAACTCACCTTCTGTTTTCCTCAATCAGATTCTCCAAATTCTTCACAATATGCTCAAAGTCCATTGTATGAATTGTAAAGTTCTGCTCAAAAAGATCATCGATAGTTTCTGGCGAGGACTTCCTCATATCCGATGTCATAAACTCAAACATTTTACTTTGGTAGCAAGTTCGAAAAATCAAACAAAAAAGAATAAAATTTATGAGTAAAAATCGTGCAAACCACTTCGACGGCAATCGCATTTGACCAATTCCAAAGAAAATGAAGAAAACATTCATGGTCGGTGTCTGAACATTTTCCCCATAAACCAAGTCTTGTACTTCCTTCGAGATCATGTTGATGATAAAAATTGACACAAATGTACATGAAAATGTAATAATCAGCCATGTCCAAGTGTCTGTGTCAAAAGGAAGGAATATTTTCTCATAACTTGTATAAGGATCAGCTGGTGTGATCACGAATATGAAGCTATTCTGATTAAATGTCATTGTCACGTGCTCGAGGGAATTTGGAAAGTTTGTTTTTACGCTGTGTACGACTTGGAATGTTTGCTGACCAGTTTGATCGATGTATGTGCCTGTTAGTGAGTTGTTTTGAGGCAGAATGATGACTGGTGTAAAGTTAGTATGTTGAGCTATGGACATGATCAGGTCAAACAACATCCCTCGGACTTCTTTCTTGAATTTGTCGATGTAAAAGATTCCATAGAAGTTATAAAGACTGGTCACTGTTAGCGGACATTTGTGGAAGTTTTGAAACTTTTTGAAGGTTCTTAATTCTATTGCCCATTTCCGGGAATATTTAAAATACACATTTATAGGATGGAAGTACGCAGATCCACATGAATATTTACTGTGCCATAAAATTGTAACTAAATGAATTTCGTTGTAAAAGTTGAGAAAAAAGTATGAAAAGTCCTCAATTTTACCCTTTGAATTGACCAGATTATCACGTATTATTAAATTTGACACAAAATCTTCAGGATCATCAAGAATCACAAGAAATTTGAGGTCTTTCGGATAGAAATTTGTTAAATTTACTTTCAAATTAAAATTATTAAAACTGTAAACATTTCTGACTAAAACCACAGCTGACTTGTCTAATTGATCAACACTTTCACCATTCTTAACTTCATATGAGAAATTTCCATCACTGGAACTTCCAATTTTATCGATTATTCTAGAATTTTCACCATCAAAAATAATAAAATTAAATTCAATCGAATTTTTCACGTAAAACTCATCAATAATGTCCAAAAGTGCTCGCTTAACTGTTAAATCTACTCGAATTTTGAGCAGGTTGTTGACTAAACCTGTAGTCAATGTTAATATGGATGCGAATGTTATGTAAAAGGTTTTAAATGTTGGCATTTTTGCTGAAAAAATTGGTTTTTAATAACAATTGAAATTAGCTAAAATATTTTTGAACTTTGTTAGTATTTTAAACTGTTTTGAAAGTGCGAAAATAATTTTTTATATTTTTCTAAATGTTGACTTGTCTAAAAGAAAGCAATTGAAAAACTGACTGGATATAGGAAAATCTGGAAAATTTTAAAATAATCAAGACTGACCATTCTCACACTCGTCTACTGAAAATCGATATTTTTCAGATATTATTGTAAGTTTCTAGCAGGGACGTAGCCAGGATTTTTGGAGGGGGGGTGCCCAAATTTTTATTTTTTAAAAAAATTAGTATAATATAACCTTTATATTAAATTTTTATACCTTTTTGACATCAAGATTGATTTTGCGTATATTATTCAACATTTTTCTGTAAAAAATTAATTTTTTAATTTTACAAATAAATTTTTTTTAGAAATTTGTATTCAATTTTGATCTCGAGTGGGGGGGGGGGGGGGGGTGCCCAGGCACCTGGCTACGCCCCTTGTTTCTAGTGTGCGAAGGTCAAGGACTTAGCCAGGATTTATGATTCCCCGTTTTTTGTTTTTAAAATAATCACGATAAAATAACGTAATTAAAAATTTGTATTGAATTTTGATCTCAATGGAGTATGTCCGGTTACCTTGGGAACACCCCCTAGGTATGCCCCTGGAAAATATCTATATATATTTAATAGGAATGGTTTAGGACAGTGTTGTCCAAACTTTTTTGAGCCACAACACACCCTTTTATATTTTCAAAAAATTTCTACGGCACACCAGTGTGCCACGGCACACAGGTTGGACAACACTGGTTTAGGATGAAAACCTTGAATTAAATATTTTATTATTTTGTTATTTTACTTGATAATTTTTTTTAAAAAATATAAACTAGTTGTAAATGGCTCCCAAATATATATATTAACATTTTAATTGAGGAATTATTTTTCACAAATTGAAAAAGTAATGATGCATAATTAGATGTTTGGTATAGAAACAGGATGTGCTAAGAGGACCCATGAGAGATGAAAATTCACAAATGGGCAAAAAGGATATCTAAATATAGACGCGATACGTGCCAAGCTACAGTAAATAGCTTTTAAAACATTGTTGATTAAACTGTTGATCCTGACTGACGTTTTCAGCTAATCAGTCAAGTAAATTATAATTTTGAACCAAAAGGATATTTCAAGATGCCTTATTTGAATAACTTTTTGTGCTACAAACTTGAAACTGGTGGAAAAGTTGTGGCTTGGTGAGATTTTTTTGTGGTTTTCAAATTTTCTAGAGGACTTTAATAAATTACTGATTGCTGTCAAATTTAACGAAAACATTTAGAGTTGCTCCATTTAAAATTTAATAAATTTTCAAAGTTTTTTCATTAATGTCATCAAATTTAGAATTATTTTTAAAATCCTACATTTTTTTTTAATTTTTACCTTAATTTGAGACTAAATTACTAAAACTAAAGGTGCCTGGGAATCCCTAGCCCCACCCCCTTCGAGATTGAAATTCAATACAAACTTTTAATTTTTTTATTTAAATTATTTATATTATTTAAAATCTGAAAATTAATTTTTTACAGAAAAATGTTCAATACTACTTGCAAAATCAATCTAAATGCCTAAGAGAGTATATAAATAGTTTCAAAGGTTATATTATAGTGATTTTTTCAAAAATAAAAAAATGGGCCTTGCAAAAAAAGAAGATTATTGTAGAAATTATTGTAAAATCAATTCAATTTTTCTTCACTAAATAGGTGTGGAATGATATCAAATGGATTGACTTTAACCATTTTGACAGCATTTTTGGCATTTGTCTTGGGATCTCCATGTGAAATGCTTAATGAAAATTTACAAGAAATCCTTCCTTTATCGATGAGTGATGAGTTTTCATGCTTGGGAACAAAAATGCGTAAGTCCAATTTTTTAAATAATTTAGATGATGTTTAAATACTTATTTTGTAGAAAATGGTGCGTTAATTCTGCTAATCATTCAAATTTTCATTGGATTCTTTTATGTCAATTTTGTCTTACTTGAGGGAATCAAAAATGTAAGTAACATACTTAAAGATCAAGAACATAGTCATTAGGGGTCAAAATCCCACTTGATAAAAAATTTACTTCAATTTGCAAAGGATTTTGAAGAATTTATTTTCCAGAAAGCTTCAACTCAAATGGTTCCTGCAATCGTAACTGGAATAATTTCGTCAACAGTTTTTGCATTCAGAATGGTTGATTACACTTCAATTCAAATATTTGCTGCAGATTTTTCAATGTTTGTCATTCAATTTTATTTTCTTGTAATTTTGTTGTCAATTTTGAGAAAAAATTGTGTTGAAAAAAGATCAAATGTTGATGTTGTCTTGCCTACAAATGGTGTAGTATCTGTCTATCCTTAAAATGGGATCAATATTTGTTTTATGAATTTAATGTTGTAATTTATGGAAATTCTAAAATTCTAATCAAATAAAATTCAAAAAAAGATATCAAAATGTTTCAAATTTATTTAAAAAATGGCAAAAAGGATGCTTCTAGGGGGACTTGAACCCCCAACCTCCAGGATAGAATTTATTGAACTTGACTTTTGTTATGATTGTTCCAATCACTGTTCTATTAAAATTATAGGAGCTGTGAGTAGTTTGCACCACAAATTCATAATTTAAATGTTGGAATTTCATAATATATGAATAATTGTTAGCAAAATTTCCATAACGTTTGGAAAAAATTCAAAATCTTTATCTTAATAAATTTTCAAGAACACAGAAGCAAGCAAGTAATTTTATTACATTATATTAATCATATCAATAATTTATTGCTTATTTGTTTGCGAATTTTTATCAATCGGGGAATAACATTTGAGATTATTAAAGGAATTTGCTAGTCTATAAATAAAATAAGATAAATAAGCAGTCATTAAATGTGACGACCACATGAAGTATTGGTATTAAGAATTGATTTGCAATATTTTTAGGAAGTCATCAAGGACTTTATTCAAGCATCCAATTGTTCAGATCCACAAAAATATATCGGCTCCTAATGAAGGTGGGTGTAAGGGGCGAGCATGGGGGGCTCCTAAAATCAAACAATTTTTTATTTCTTTATTTTGAGTTAAGCCTCCAAGGCTGGTATAAAAATTCAGACTACAAAAAGAAGTTGTTGCGTGTGTTAGACAATGAAAAGTACCAAAATTGAATTAAAATTATTTAGGGATGAGCCTGAGTCTACAATGGTCAATTCAAATTCAACAAACCTTTCGATCTGTTGTTATTTTTTACTGTTTTCTGTAAAAACACAGTGAGATTAATAATTAAAGATAAGATTGAGATTGCATAAGTGGACTTCTTTATCAATTGCGCAATAATTTTCTTAACTTTATTCGAAGGTATAAAAAGCCATCGTCAATCCACCAACAATCAGTCAAATTTTTAATAATCCACAAACAAGTCATGAAGTGTTTTTTACTCCTGGCATTAATTGCATCGACATATGCAGCAACACCATGCGATAATATTCGTACGAGAAGTCAATGGGGTTCTCGAAGGACAAACCTCCAATGGATGACAAAACGTCCACCGAAGGGCTTTGCTATTCATCACACAGAAGGTGCACGGTGCACATCACAAAGAGCTTGTGATGCACAAATGAGAAGCATTCAAAGTTATCACATAAATTCAAGAGGATGGGCTGATATTGGATATAATTTCTGCATTGGTGATCCAGGTCAAGTCTACGAAGGACGAGGTTATGGACGACATGGAGCACATGCTGTTGGATTTAATGCAATAGCTTTAGGACACTGCTTTATGGGTAGTCATATGTCAAGTTTGCCAACTGCAGCTGCTTTAAGTAACACACAAGCTTTTATTACTTGCTCAAGGGCAAAAGGACAGCTGACATCAAGTCATTGGGTATCGACACATAGGAATGACAGGCAAAGTAGCACAAATTGTCCTGGAAATGCACTTTACAATAAGGTTAAGACTTGGTCACGATTCAAAGCTAATCCTAATTAACTGGGTTTCTACTACATAAATGCAAATATTTTGATGTGGGATTAGCTCATTAATTAAGAATTTTTAACATGCTAAAATAATTAAAATAAATTTTTTTGCCAAATAAAATTAAAAAAGAAATCAAAAATTGTCAAAATTATTTGAAAAAAGTCAAAAAGGATGCTCCTAGGGGGACTTGAACCCCCAACCTCTCGGATAGAACTGAAATTATGGGTATCATTGTCACGATTGTTCCGATCGCTCTTCTATTAAAGCTATAGGAGCTGTGAGTATTCTCGTTGACAAATTCATAATTTAAATGTTTTAATTTCACAATATTGTGAATAATTATTAATAAATTTCCAAAACGCTTTTAAAAAATTCAATTAATAATATTTTGTAATGCTTAAACGGAGTTTCGACAAACACAAGAACCAAAAAATCTTAACATCTTAATAAAACGTTCTGAGTGAAGATGTGTCGTAAGAGAAACATTTATTCCATACAAAACGTGACCATATCAATACTAAAAAAATAAACAAATGATGGTGAAATTCATTGATTCATATGACCATATTTTTTAGAAGATTTTCAGCAGATGTGTAGTCGGAGTCTAAATATTTCACTTATGTTCACAATTGACCCAAGTTAAGCAAGGGCTCAGCTGTGGTATTAAGGTTTTTATTTCTTGTTGTCCATTTTGACTTACTAAATATCCGAGTGACTCCTAAGTGCGTATCTGAATTTCAATAAATTCGGTTTAGAACTAGTAAAGGAAAAAATTATCATGCGTAGAGGAAGATTGTAAAATATTCACGAATATTTCTATAAATACGCCAGTTAGTGAAGAATATTTGCGTAAACCGGTTCAGCTTTTTTTGGTGTCTTAACAAAAAAAACTCTAAAATGCAGTTGTTGAACAAATTTTTGTGCTTTGAACTGGATACAGGTGGAAAGATTGTCGCATGGTAAAAATTTATTTTAAAAATGCAAAAAGAGCTAAAATGACCCAAAATTTTTATATATTTTTTTAAAAGGTTTGGGATGATAAATCACGGAATTTCGATATTCTTTAATTTGATCTTTTTGACTGTACCACTTTTCATACCATGTAAATATATAACAAACACAATCGAAGAGTACCAGCCTCAACAATCTTATAGTGATTATGGAAGATCTGGTTATGGGAGTTTTGAGAGTTCTAAAGAAAATCTTAATCAGTTTTTGTATTTTTTTCTGACCTTTTGTAATGGAGTAAAGATTCGTAAGTAAATTAAAATATTATATAACAATTTAAACATAATAAAATAGATAATTAAATTAATTTGAATACCTAGTTGCTGTGTGGATAAGTCTATCATTACTCATCAACAGCTTAGCAAAATACTATATGTACTATGCTTTGTATGAAGGCATCCGAAAAGTAAGTCATTTAAATTTTTTATATTTCAATGACCAGCGACCTACCCCGAGTGGCACAAAACGGATAATCGAGAGGAATTCCGTCCCTGGGATGGCGTGACTCTTCGTGATTGAAATCAAATCCAGCCCTATGCCAGAGTCACGCCATCCCAGGGACGGAATTTTTCTCGATTATCCGTTCTGTGCCATTCAGGTACCGTGCGGCAATTTGATCAAATATGACATGGTGGCAGCGTGTTGTCAGTCAGTTGCTGCTATTATCCGTCTGGATGGCTGTCTTCTAATCAGGCCTACCTTGCTATTGCTCAAGAATTATTCTAAGTAATTTTCATTTTTTTTACTCTAGCGACGCATCGGCCAACTCATGCCAGTGACCATCTGCAAGCTCTGTGACGTATTTCTCTCCCTTCTCCTGTTTCTGTTGTGTGGATCAGTTTGGAGCTACATCTGTGTAGTTTTGCTAGTTGTTATCGACATATACTTCCTCTTAACACTTGTTTCCATCAGATTGAAAATATGTGATGAGAAGATGTCACATCCTAAAACCAGAAATTATCAATTTGGCACTCCTGTGGTTTAATTTTGAACCTTATCCGCTTAATTCCGTTTCTTTATATTTCTGTTATTGTATATGATTTTATCTAACAAACATTAGCAAGGTAAAGTTAGGTCGACTCCCAAAACCACTATGACCTGAATACGCCCTTATATTCCCAACATTCATCTTATGTAAGTAAATAAGCTTATCTAACAGTTCAAGCAAATGAGATTAGAATCATGAACAAAATATTTTCTAAATAATAATAAAATTCGCTAATCAAATATTTTTTTTAAGTGTATAAAAAAGTTTGTTGACAATAAATACAAATAAATCAATTTGATAAACTTGAACTAATTTTTGTAATCAACTTCCGAATATTTTTGTTTTTTATTTTTTTATATTCATAAATGTTTTTTTGTGTGAGTTTCTTGTTAGCTTATTAATTGAGTTTCTACTCATCTGTATCACACAACCATCAATATGACAATTCTAGAGTTTAAATATTAATTTTGTACAAAACTAACATTTTTTTGTGAGTTACTAAATAAAATTAAATTTTTTATTCAAATAAAATCAAAACTCATCTTTTAAAGAGCCAAAAAAGATGCTTCTATGAGAACTTGAACCCCCAACCTTTCGAATAGAATTTAATTAATTTGAACTTGACTTTCATTTAAACGATTGTTTCGATCGCTCTTCAATTAAAGCTATAGGAGCCGTCCGTATACTCGTTGAAAATTCTTAATATAAATATTCTAATTTCACCATATTGTGATTTATTGTTAAGAATTTTTCATAACGTTTGGAAAAAATTCAAAACTTTATAATTGTTATAATATCAAAGATAATTTTCTAGACAAAACGTGACCACTTGAGTATTAAAAAATTAGGAAATGATTCATTGGTATTTATGATCAGATTTTTAGAAGAAAATTTTCAGCAGATGTGTAGTCAAAAACGTTTATGTTCTAAAATAATTTAATTAATATGTTTTGGTTGGGTCAGAATTTCACAAAAAAATTCTAACTATTCCATTTTCCATGAAAGTTTTGACTTCACGTTTTTTTAAATGTGGGCTCAATGTTTATACGAAATTTTCATTTTTTTTGTATGGAAAAATTTTAGGATGGGGATTTTCAGGTTTTTTCTCAAAAACCCTAGCAAATTGAAGAATTTTTTGTTGAAAAGGAGGGGACAAATTCCCCCTTCTGGCTACGCGCCTGACCGGTGCATATATAATATAGAGGGTAAAAAAACATTTTATTTGCATCCACAATTGATCCATGTTAAGCAAGGACACATCTGTGGCATAAAGTTTTTTGTTTATTCCTGTCTATTGTGGCTTATTCTACATTCGAAAGTCCACTAAATGCGAATCCGAGTTCCGCTTAGAATTAAAAAATGAAAAAAAAATCATGCGTAGAGGAAAATTGTAAATATTCACGAAAACTTCTATAAACACGCCAGTTTGTGAAGAATACTTTCATAAATCAGTTCAGCTTTTTTGGTGTCTTAACAAAAATGCAATTATTGAACAAATTTTTGTGCTTTGAGCTGGATAAAGGTGAAAGATTGTGGCATGGTAAACATTTATTTTAAAAATGCAGAAAAAGTTAAAATGACACAAAATTTTTTTTATATAATTGTTATTCTTTTAAAGGGGTGGGATGATAATTCACGGAATTTCGATATTCTCTAATCTGATCATCTTGATTGTACCACTTTTCATACCATGCAAATATATAACAAACTCAATGTTTCAAGAATCCACTAATAGTTATGGGAGTTCTGGTTATGAGAGTAATAGAAATCAAATTAAACAGTTTTTGCCGATTATTCTGAATTTTTGTAATGGAGTAAAAGTTCGTAAGTAAATTAAAATATTATTTTAAAAATTTAATCACAATAAAGTAAATAATTAAATTATTTTAAATACCTAGTTCTTGTGTGGATATTTCTATCATTACTCATCAACAGCTTAGCAAAATTTTATATGTATTATGCTTTATATGAAGGCATCCGAAAAGTAAGTCAGTCATTTAATTTTTTAAAATTCTAAATTCATTTACCTACCTTCTTTTTGCTCAAGAATTATTTTAAGGAAAATTTCATTTTTTTTACTCTAGCGACGCATCGGCCAACTCATGCCAGTGACCATCTGCAAGATCTGTGACGTATTTCTTTCACTTCTCCTGTTTCTGTTGTGTGGCCCGATTTGGAGCTACTTCTGTGTAGTTTTGCTAATTGTTATCAACATATACTTCCTCTTAATACTTATTTCCATCAGATTGAAAATAATTGATGAGAAGGAGTCAAATCCAAAAACCCGAAATTATCAATTTGGCACTCCTGTGGTTTAGTTTCGAACTTAATACCGCTTAATTCGTTTCTTTATACTTTTTTCATTGAATTATTCTAGGCATATAAAGTTGGGTCGACTCCCAAAACCACTATGACCTGAATTCTCCCCTTTCCAGGGGTTCAACATTCATCTTATGTAGGAAATGAGCTTATGTGACAATTCAAATAAAGGAACATTTCTTAACAAATAGTCAAATATAACTAACCCAGTAAATGACACATGAGCTTTAGTTTCCAAATCTTACTTATGATAAGATTAAAATTGCAAAAGTAAAATGCGATACCTGTCACTGAACTTGCAATGGATGGCAACTCGTCCATCATCTGGCTTTGTAGTTCATCACACAGAAGTTACAACACAAAGAGCTTGCGATGAACAAATGAGAAGCATTCAAAGTTATCACATAAATTCAAGAGGATGGGCTGATATTGGATACAACTTCTGCATTGGTGATCCAGGTCAAGTCTATGAAGGACGAGGTTATGGTCGACATGGAGCACATGCTGTTGGATTTAATTCAAGAGCTTTAGGACACTGCTTTATGGGTAGTCATATGTCAAGTTTGCCAACTGGAGCTGCTTTAAGTAACACACAAGCTTTTATTACTTGCTCAAGGGCAAAAGGACAGTTGTCAGCAAATCATTGGGTATCGACACATAGGAATGACAGGAGAAGTAACACAAATTGTCCTGGAAATGCACTTTACAATAGAGTTAAGAGTTGGGCACGATTCAAAGCTAATCCTTAATTTATTTTTATTTTATTTATGCAAAAATTGTTATTTTTGGTGTGGGTTTTATTATTCCTTGATAGCATATTAACTAAGAATTTAAAATAAAAAATTTAAAGAAAGTCCTCGTGTTATAGATCGAGTGACTTCAGCGCATTTTTGTGTTAGCGATCAGTATTTGATTAGCAAAGTACTTCGTATCAAATAAGTCAATCATGAATATTTTGTGACTTAAATAAATTCGACGGCTCGATAACGGTTTTTTGACATTCAAATTTTCTAACGATCAAAATATATTTGAAAATTTCCCGCTTAAATGCACTTGAAAACCACTAATTATAGTGTAATTAACAATTTTGCGGTGAATTTTCATATATTAATATGGTTTGTTATTTAACGGTTTTTTGAAATTCAAATTTTCTAACGGTCAAAATATATTTGAAATTATCCCACTTGAAGTTGGCTCTATTGTATTGAAAACAAAAAATCATTAATTATAGTATTTAGAGATGGTTTTGAGATTTTTAAATAACAATGGCCCACATAATTCGATGGCACGGAGCTAATGCAAAAAACCAGAGCTCTCTACGATGTCTGGTTAAAGAGATCTCAAACAGCCGAACAGCCAGCCGAACAAAGTGCATTATTAAGCTACCTTTTTAAAACAAGTTTCAAAAATGCGCTAAAAAGGTTCTGTACAAAACCATTATTTTTATGTGTACTACCAAATAAAATAAATTTTTTTAAAAAATAGATTTTTTTTTTCATTTCATTACCCAAATATATCAAGCCAACATGTATTAAGAATAAATTTCAAACCCCCCACCCTAGAAAAATTTCTGGATACACCCTAGCTTGATGTATGTGCCAGCGGCTTTCTAGATATATTTTACAGTGCTTAAACGGAGTTCTACAAAATACAAACATTTTATTATCGTGATAAAAAAAATTTGAATGAAGGTGTGTCGAAACACAAAAATTTTCCAACCATTTCTCTATACAAATCGTGACCTCGAAAGTATTGGAAAATTAGCAAATGATGGTGAAATTCATTGATATATATGACCATATTTTTGTAGACAATGTTCAGCAGGTGTGTAGTCGGGGTCAAAATATTTTACTTGTGCCCACAATCCACAATTGATCCAAATTATTCAAGGGCACAACTGTGGTTTAAAGGATTTCGTTTCTTGCTGTCCTTTGTGGTTTATTCAGTATCCAAAATCTCTTAAGTTGGTATCTTATCATCAATAAGTTTCGTTTAGAATTAGGAAATGAAATAATCATCATGCGTAGAGAAAGATTCTGAAATATTCACGAAAACTTCTATAAGCACGCCAGTTTGTGAAGAATATTTTCAAAAATCGGTTCAGCTTTTTTTGGTGTCTTAACAAAAAAAACTCTAAAATGCAGTTGTTGAACAAATTTTTGTGCTTTGAACTGGATATAGGTGGAAAAATTGTTGCATGGTAAAAATTTATTTTAAAAATGCAGAAAGAGTTAGAAAATTTTTATAAATTTTTTTAAAAGGTTTGGGATGATAATTCACGGAATTTCGATATTCTTTAATCTGATCATCTTGATTGTACCACTTTTCATACCATGTAAATACATAACAAACTCAATGTATCGAGAATCCACTAGTGGTCATGGAAGTTCTGGTTATGAGAGTAATAGAAATCAAATTAAACAGTTTTTGCCAATTATTCTGAATTTTTGTAATGGAGTAAAAGTTCGTAAGTAAATTAAAATATTATTAAAAAATTTAATCACAATAAAGTAAATAATTAAATTATTTTCAATATCTAGTTCTTGTGTGGATATTTCTATCATTACTCATCAACAACTTAGCAAAATTTTATATGTATTATGCTTTGTATGAAGGCATCCGAAAAGTAAGTCATTTAATTTTTTTAATTCTAAATTTATTTCGTACCTGTTGCCTGCTCAAGAATTATTTTATTTTTATTTTTTTAATTTTTACTCTAGCGACGCATCGGCCAACTCATGCCAGTGACCATCTGCAAGATCTGTGACGTATTTTTTTCTCTACTCCTGTTTCTGTTGTGTGATTCAATTTGGAACTACATCTGTGTAGTTTTGCTAGTTGTTATCGACATATACTTCCTCTTAACACTTATTTCCATCAGATTGAAAATAATTGATGAGAAGGAGTCAAGTCCAAAAATTTACACCGCCAGTCATGAATTTAGCACTCCTGGAGTTTAATTTCGAACCTAATCCGCTTAACCAATATCTTTATGCTTTTTTCATTGCGTTATTCTAAGTGTATACAATTTTATCTGATAAACATTAGAAAGCTGAACTTATCGATTGTTCCGATCTCATTCTATTAAAACTATGATTACTTTGAACGACAAATTCATAATTTAAGTGTTAAAATTTCATAATATTTGAATAATTGCTAGCAAACTTTCCATAACGTTTATAAAAATTTAAAGAAAGTCCTCGTGTTATAGATCGAGGGACTTCAGCGCATTTTTGTGTTAGCGATCAGTATTTGATTAGCAAAGTACTGCATATTAAATAAGTCAATCATGAATATTTTGTGACTTAAATAAATTCGACGGCTCGATAACGATTTTTTGGCATTAAAATTTTCTAACGGTCAAAATATATTTGAAAATTTCCCGCGTAAATACACTTGAAAATCATTAATTATAGTAAAATTAGCAATTTTGCGGTGAATTTTCATATAATAAAATGGTTTGTCATTTAACGGTTTTTTGAAATTCAAATTTTCTAATGGTCAAAATATATTTGAAATTATCCCACTTGAAGTTGGCTCTATTGTATTGAAAACAAAAAATCATTAATTATAGTATTTAGCGATGGTATTGAGATTTTTAAATGTCCGGGGGGCCAATAACTCGATGGCATGGAACTAATGCAAAAAACTAGAACTCTCTACGATATCTGGTTAAAAAGTTTTTCATTGGAGCCAGCCGAACGAACAAAGTCCATTATAAAGCTAACTTTTCTAAACAAGTTTCAAAAATGCGCTAAAAATAATCTCTTAATTTTTTGCTGCTCTCTGGATGTATTTTCTGATGACTAAACTAAGTACTATCATATAAAAAAATTCAACTGCGCAGAAAATTGTTAAAAGTTTATCTTATTTTCATAAATTATTTTCTATTAAAAGTTTTAACATCGTGCAAAAAAATTCTGACTGAAAAGAAGAGTTGACAGGACACCACTTTGGAGTCGGCTCCATAAAAGGGATTCCGAAACTAATTGAGTCCGGACGGTAATGATGAGAAGTGAAAGAAAAATTTTTTTCTAACTACTTTTCTAGACAAAACATTACCACGTGAGCATTAAAAAATAAATAAATGGCGGTGAAGAATTGAGATTTGATGGTGAAATTCATTGATACATATGTCCACATTTTTATAGAAAATTTTCAGCAGGTGTGTACTAGGGGTCAAAATATATTACTTGTGCCCACAAATGTCAAAAAGTATGCAAAAACACAGCTGTGGCGGAAGGGGTTTTTGTATCTTGTATCCATTGTGACTCACTCAATATCTCCTAATCCCCTAAGTTGGTATCTTGTCATCCATAAATCTGGTTTAGAATTAGAAAATGAAAAAATTTTCATGCGTAGAGGAAAATTGTAAAATATTCACGAAAATTTCTATAAATAAGCCAGTTTGTGAAGAATATTTGCGTAAATTGGTTCAGCTTTTTTTGTTGTCTTAACAAAAAAAACTCTAAAATGCAGTTGTTGAACAATTTTTTTTTGTGCTTTGAACTGGATACAGGTGGAAAGATTGTCGCATGGTAAAAATTTACACCAATTATGCCAAAAAAAACTAAAAAATAATAAAATAATTTTTTTAAAGGTTTGGGATGATAATTCACGGAATTACGATATTCTTTAATTTGATCCTTTTGCCTATACCGCTTTTAGTTCCATGTAACGACATGATGCCCGAACTCAAATATTTAGATAATCGAGAATCCACTAGAGGTTATGAGGGTTATGGTTATAAGAGTAATAGAGATCAAATGAAACAGGCTTTATCAATTCTTCTGACCTTATGTAATGGATCTAGAGTTCGTAAGTAAATTAAAATATTATATAACAATTTAAACACAATAAAATAGATAATTAAATTATTTTCAATACCTAGTTATTGTGTGGATAATTTTGTCATTGTTCATCTTTAACTTAGCAAAATACTATATGTATTATGCTTTGTATGAAGGCATCCAAAAAGTAAGTCATTTAAATTTTTTATATTTCAATGGCCAGCGACCTCCAGAGAGGTAATTTAGTCAAAAATGACGTGGTGTCAGTCTGTTGCTGCTATTATCCGCCTGGATGGCTGCTTTCTAATTGACATTTGCCGCCAAGGCACCTTGACGGCGATGACACGGTAGTGGAAGTTAAATGGCAGCTATGCAGGCGGTTAGAAGCAGCAACAAGCAACAGCAATAGCTTGCTTTTGCTCAAGAATTATTCTAAGTAATTTTCATTTTTTTTACTCTAGCGACGCATCGGCCAACTCATGCCAGTGACCATCAGCAAGAGCTGTGACACATTTATTTCACTTCTTTTGTTTATGTTGTGTGACCCAATTTGGAGCTACTTCCTTGTAGTTCTGCTAGTTGTTATCGACATATACTTCCTCTTAATACTTATTTCCATCAGATTGAAAATAATTGATGAGAAGGTGTCAAGTCCTAAAATTTATACCCGAAATCATCAATTTGGCACTTCTGGAGTTTAATTTGGAACCTTATCCGCTTAACCAATTTCTTTATATTTCTGTTATTGTGTTATTTTAGTTGTATATGATTTTATCTAATAAACACTAGCAAACTGAAGTTGTGTCGACTCCCAACCACCATGATCTGAGTACTCCCCTGTCCAGGGGTTCAAAATTCATCATAGATGGGAAATGAGCTTATGTGACAATTCAAACAAAGGAACAACAATAACAAAAGAGATTGTAAACATGAACTAAATATTTCTTAACAATAAAAATATTTGCTAATAAAAGAATGTTATTTTTAAAAGTGTTTAAAAAAGTTTGTTGATAATAAATACAAAATAATCAATTTGATAAACTTGAACTATTTTTTGTAATAAATTTCCGAATAACTAACCTAATAATCGTCAAATTATGAAATAATTCTTTATTACTTATGATAAGATTAAGATTTCAAAAGTAAAATGCGATACCAACATTTTCTAGGTATAAATAGCCATTGTCAATCCACAAACAATCACACAAAGTTTTAATAATCCACAAACTAAACATGAAGTATTTTTTACTCTTAATATTAATTGCATCGACATATGCAGCAACACCATGTGACAATATTCGTACAAGAGCTCAATGGGGTTCTAAAAAAACAACGCTTCAATGGATGAAAACTCGTCCACCAGTCGGCTTCGCTATTCATCACACAGAAGGTGCACGGTGCACATCACAAGCTGCATGTGATGCACAAATGAGAAATATTCAAAATTATCATATCAAAAGTAATGGCTGGGCTGATATTGGATATAACTTCTGCATTGGTGATCCTGGTCAAGTCTACGAAGGACGAGGTTATGGACGACATGGAGCACATGCTGTTGGATTTAATTCAAGGGCTTTAGGGCACTGCTTCTTCGGAAGTCATTCGTCAAGTTTGCCAACCGCAGCTGCTTTAAGTAACACACAAGCTTTTATTACTTGCTCAAGGGCAAAAGGACAGTTGTCAGCAAATCATTGGGTATCGACACATAGGAATGACAGGAGAAGTAACACAAATTGTCCTGGAAATGCACTTTACAATAGAGTTAAGTCTTGGGCACGATTCAAAGCCAGTCCATAAGAAAAATTTGACTTAATAGTTATTTGAATAAACTTTTTTATTTAAAAAATATTATTTTTATTTTTAAACACATCATCGGACACTTGGGTGACATGCGAGGGTCTTAATCCTCAATTTTTGAAGGAAGATCTGATCTCATTTATCAAATTCTGCAGTTTTTCACACTTCGGGGGTTTTAAAATTGATATTGTGTCCAAAGTAGCACTTTGTAATTTTAGGAAGTGTACAACACAACTTTCAGACACACTCGGTCCTTCAATTTCATCCAACTTCAGCAGCCGAAGTTGAAATTTGAAAATGTTCTTTTCAGCTAGGAAGTTATCTGTTAATCCTACAACTCCTAATAATGATAAATTTGAGATTGTTGATGAGTTTTTCAGTAAATTTGTTAAGCTTTTCATGGAAGCTGTCTTTTGTGGGTTGTATTTTGGTGAATATTCGACTGTCAGTGATGTTAGCTACAAAATAATATATATTTGAATTAATGTTTAATGTATATTGAAAAATTTAAAAAATTTAAGTTTTTTTACAATTTTTTTTATTTTTTTAAATTGAAAAATTTAAAAAAAAATTTAAAATAAAGAACTAGAAGTTTAAAATATTTTTAAAAAAGTGCAAATTTAAAAAACTAAAAAAATATTGAAAATTTTCTTAAAAAAATTAAAAACTTTAAAAATTGAAAATTGTAAAAGATTTAAATTTCTTTACAATTTTTTTTATTTTTTTTTAAATTGAAAAATTTAAAAAAAAATTAAAATAAAAAACTAGAAATTTAAAATATTTTTTTAAAAAAGTGCAAATTTAAAAAACTAAAAGTTCTCAAAAAAAATATTGAAAATTTTCTAAAAAAAAACTTTAAAAATTGAAAATTTTTAAAAATTTAAACTTGTTTACAATTTTTTTTTATTTTTTTAAATTGAAAAGTTAAAAAAAAATAAAATAAAGTAATAAAATTTTAAATATTTTCAAAAAAAGTGCAAATTTAAAAAACTAAAAGTTGTCAAAAATATTGCAAATTTTCTAAAAAATTGAAAATTTTAAAAAATTGAAAAATTTAAAAAACTGAAGAATTTAAAAAAGTTGAAAATTTAAATAAATTGAAAAATTTAAATAATTTAAAGTTTAAAAGATTGATTTTTTGTGAGTTTTAAAAATTTAAAATTTCTAAATAATAATTGTTTAAAAAATTTAAAAAATTGTTAACTTAAAAAAACAAAAATGTTAAAGAATTAAAAATTCAAATTTAAATTATTTAAAATTAAGAAGCAATAAAGTTAAAAAAAATATATTAACACTTTTTTAAAAAAAACTCACATTACAATCCTTAATAAATTTTTTTTAAATTTCAAATTTTTAAATAATAATTGTTTAAAAAATTAAAAAAATTGTTAATTTAAAAAAACTCACATTACAATCCTTAAAGATCTCAAAAATCTCACAGCAACAATCAACAACCGTCAAATGCCGTAAGCTCACAAATTTCTCTCCGCTCTCAATCATCTCAATATCTCTTAACTGGCAATTATCCAACGTCAATTGAGTCAAATATCTCAATGAACTAAACGTGTTTATAAACTTTTTTGCACGCCAGTTTGCTGGTCTGGCAATTTTGATACAGCTGATGAAGTTTCTATGCATAAAGAGGATCTGTTCAAGGATCAGGAAGTCTCCACAGAAGTCTACAATTTCTATATTTTGGTGGAGTGCACCGGGGACTGGGTCGAAGATTGTGATGTTATCTGTTGACCGGTTTGAAGTGATTTTTACTGAAATTGTATTTGTGATTCTTGGGGTTGTTCTGATGATGAATGACCATCTAAAATTGAAATTTTTTATGATTCATTCACTTTAAATATTCATTTTAAATTGTTCAACATTTTTGAATTTTTAAATTGGTTTTAACAATTTTTTAAAAAATATTTTTTAAAATTTTTTTAAACAATACTTTATTTTTAATTTTATTTCGAAATTTTTTACTTTCTAAAATTTTTTTAGTTTTAAAAAAAATTTAGTTTTTAAAATTTAAAAGATTTTTAATAATTTTTAAAATTTTATTTTTTTTTTACTTTTTCAATATTTTTACTTTTTACAATTTTTTACTTTTTAAATATTTTTACTTTTTACAAATTTTTAATTTTTAAAAAATTTTACTTTTTAAATTTTTTTACTTTTTTAAAAATGTCACTTTTTTAAAAAAAATTACTTTTAAGCACATAAATTTGCAACTCACCGCTGACAAACCTTGCTAGCTTCAGTTAAGCTGTCCCCACTAAGGTGTAAAAAAATCTCAATTAGTATATTTTGAGGCAACTGATTTATCATCGTCTTCATAATCATCAACTCGTCTTTTCAATTTACAAATTGCAACTGAAAGAAATTGAGAGAAAAAACAAATTTTAATTTAAATTAAACTATGTGAGTTTATTTATCATATGATCACAACGTGACAGTGAGATTTATTAAGAAGATATGAGAAAGATGTGAGAGACGCTAATATTATTGAGAAAAAAAAATTGTAGCAGGAGAAAAACAATAAAAAATTTGTGACGAAAAATCAGAGGAAATTTTTTTGTTTTTCAATGAAATCATATTTGCAGTCAGGGGTCATTCAGATATTGCGTAACGCTTAGAGTGGGGAAGGGGCTCTTGTTTGGTTTCACTTCATGTTAAATTTTCAAATTTTCTAATAAAATTTGTTACAGAGATGAGAGAGGGGGTCAAAATAGCCATAGCGTCACGTAATTTCCGAACGACTCCGTCATCTGCACACTTATTTTGAGGGCATATAATAATTTATGGGTTCGGTTTTCAAGGAGACTTTTTGACTTTACTTCTCTTGGTATCTATGCGCTCTCAGCTTTCGAGGGGCTATTTTTAGTAGAATTCGTTGGAGCTGATAAACCTTTGATGATTTTTGATCAACCAAAGATCACAGACACCTGTTACAGAAATGTAAAATAAGATTTAAAATATAAAAAAATGAAAAAAATTAAAAAATGAAAATTTAAAAAAAATTTAAATTTAAAAAATTAAAATTTTAAAAAATTGGAAAAATTTAAAAAAATAAAAAAAAAAATTTGAAAAATTGAAAAAATTTTAAAAAAAAAGTAAAAATTAAAAAAAAATTGAAAAATTTAAAAAAGTAAAAATTTTAAAAATTTTTAAAAATTTGAAAAGAGATGAGAAATTTAAAAATTCAAAAAATTTGAAAAAGTTTAAATTTTTTTTAAATCAGAAATTTTTAATAATTTCGCTTTTTTAAATTTTAAATTTTTAAAACTCATTTTTTTAAATTTAAAATTATTTGAATCATAGAAACCTGAGAAAATTTAAAATTTTCCATAAAAAAAATTTATTTAAAAAAAATCATAGCAACCACTGAAATTTCTTATAACGTCTTTTTAAAATTCAAATCAATCGCAGCAAACTTCTCCACATCGAGAAACTTTTTTGTTTTCATTCAATTCTTTCCACAAGACACAAGACATAAAATATTTTAAGTTCACTTTTAATTTACATTTCAATCAAATCATTTAACATAAATTAAACAACAAAATGGATTGTGAGGACCTCGAGCCAACCCTAAACAACGTCATCGAGCAATCAACATTAAAATGGATTTTTGTTGGAGGTAAATTGACAACTTAAATTCCAAAAACATGACATGGCACTTAAAAACAATTTTAAATAAAATTTACAGGCAAAGGTGGTGTCGGTAAGACAACATGCAGTTGTTCCTTGGCTGTGCAATTGGCAAAAGTTCGTCCATCCGTTTTAATCCTGTCGACCGATCCAGCTCACAACATTAGCGACGCTTTCGATCAAAAATTCACAAAAGTTCCAACAAAAGTCAATGGATTTGAGTGAGTAGCCGTGGCTTGATTGTTATGAAATATTTTATGGACCACTTGACTAAATGACCTAATTTTTGTTTGTAGCAATCTATTTGCAATGGAAGTAGATCCAAGTGTTGGGGTTAATGAACTTCCGGATGAATATTTTGAGAGTGAAGATTCATCGTTGAAGATGACGAAAGGAATTTTGCAGGAAATTGTTGGCGCTCTTCCCGTGAGTATTGGATTGAGTTGTGGATTTTAAATGAGGGTATCATGGTTAAGGCGGTCATGACTTGGTTAAGGTGGTCATGACTTGGTTAAGGTGGTCATGAATTGGTTAAGGCGGTCGTGACTTGGTTAAGGCGGTCGTGACTTGGTTAAGGCGGTCATGACTTGGTTAAGGTGGTCATGACTTGGTTAAGGCGGTCATGACTTGGTTAAGGTGGTCATGACTTGGTTAAGGCGGTCATGACTTGGTTAAGGCGGTCGTGACTTGGTTAAGGCGGTCGTGACTTGGTTAAGGGGGCCATGACTTGGTTAAGGCGGTCATGACTTGGCTAAGGCGGTCATGACTTGATTAAGGTGGTCATGACTTGGTTAAGGGGGTCATGACTTGGTTAAGGGGGTCATGACTTGGTTAAGGGGGTCATGAATTGGTTAAGGCGGTCATGACTTGATTAAGGTGGTCATGACTTGGTTAAAGTGGTCATGACTTGGTTAAGGCGGTCATGACTTGGTTACGGGTGTCCGACCTCTCAATGCGGAGTCTGTGATTTTTGGTCATATATTTTCAATTTTTTGAAGAGGTTCAAATATTTTCCCATAAAAATTTCAACATACAGGGGGGTCAGGATCCCTTAAGACCAATGCTACACCATATGGCAAATCATATATCCACAAACATGACTTTAATCGCAAATTAGTATAAAAAGCTAATTTATTCCCAACTTTCTCCCCACCTAAAATTCCAGGGCATCGACGAGGCAATGAGCTACGCAGAAGTGATGAAATTAGTTAACTCAATGAACTTTTCCGTCGTCGTATTCGACACAGCACCAACCGGTCACACCTTACGTCTTCTCTCGTTCCCACAAGTCGTCGAGAAAGGAATCGGCAAAATGTTGCGTCTAAAAATGAAACTTCTTCCATTTATGAATCAAGTAGGATCAATTTTCGGTGTTAGTGACTTCAATGCCGACTCGTTTACGAAGAAATTGGAGGAAATGTTGAACATAATTCGGCTAGTGAATCAACAATTTAAGAATCCAGAACAGACGACCTTCATTTGTGTTTGTATTGCTGAATTTTTGTCACTTTATGAGACGGAACGTTTGATTCAGGAGCTCATGAAGACCGGCATTGATACCCATAATATTGTTGTGAATCAGTTGCTGTTCAAAAAGGAGGGTCAACCACCATGCACAATGTGTGAGGCTCGATTGAGGACACAAACTAAATATTTAGATCAAATGGCTGATTTGTATGAAGATTTTCATGTTGTAAAGTTGCCTTTGTTGGACAAGGAAGTTCGAGGAACTGAAAAAGTTAAGGAATTTTCGGAAAATTTAATCGCACCTTACAAACCATAAAAATTCATAAATATTCCAAAATTTTGTGTTTTTTTTTTGTAAATTGACAAATTTTTATTAAGAAAAATATTTTTCAAATTTTCTGTGACTTAACGCGAATAGATGACACTGGTGAATGGATAAAATGATTATAACAATAAAAAAGCTATTTGAAAATTTAATTTGTTACTAAATTTTTTATTAAACTTTATGCAGCATTATATCGAACAACTCTTCGATCAGTTGTTATGGATGTGATTTTGGAATGCAAGAAACATGCACGCTTGACAACATAAGACTCCAGTAAAGGTACAACACCATAAAATATCCATTTCATCTCACTTGGTGCACTTCCAAACACTCGTTCCATACCATTAAGCAGAGTCATTATAAAAGGTAAGTAAATAATGACATTTATGACTCGAAGGACAGCAAAGCAAATTAAAATGGGTCCGGAGTTCTGTAAATAAATGGTTGAATCCTCTTTTTACTAAAAGCTAGCTAAAAAAAAATCAAGAATTACCAATGATACAGCACAAAAATATATAATTCCAGTAACGGCGAGTCCAATATAGAAGAAAATCCCAAATAAATCAACTATGAATGAAAAAATAGGATTAAAATTATTTCAAAAATCTTATATAAAATCTAAACTCACGTTGTGGATCTAGATTAAATGAACAACAAATGACAATATGACCCCAGCAAAAGTTGTTAAAAATAGAAAAATGCCACATCCAACTTTAATATCACAGCAAAAGCAACACTTATCGAAAAAGGAATTCCCCATTTTACACAATTTCAATTTTTATGAATAAAAACGATTAGTGAATTAATTGTCAACTTTTGAACTGAACGTCTTGATTTAATCTGAAGCTGAGGCAAAAAATTATGAAAACTTTTTACTTTTTGAAATCATATATGTATAAAGCATTTATAACACAAACATAATTTTGAATTTATTTCCTTCAAGGGTGGTGCAGCGCGTAGCCAGAAATTTTTTAGGGGGTCCAAATTTTTTTTTTGGCTTTTTAGACTCACATTTTTGCACCTTTTGTTAATTTTAACGTTACATGAATGATTTTTTTAGAATTTCTTATAAAGAATTTGAAAATAAAATCGAGAGTGGGTGTCTGGACCCTCTTATACCCCTCCCTGGCTACGCTTCTGGGGTGGTGTATTGTCGCTTTAATTCTTCCTGAATATGTTTCTGCAGATCAAAATTTTATTTAAATTAAATGTTTATTTTTAATTAACATTTTATTCAAAAATATATTATATACTTAAATTTTATGATTTTTTGTAGCAAGCTTAGAATTTTTGTAATAAAGAGGTTATCACGTGAGGTTAAATCTTAATAAAAATATTTGTTAAAAATTGTAGATAAAATTTCTGCTTCAAGAATTGAAAAACATTATTTAATTTAATTTTGAATGCTAGATAATTGCAAATTTGGATTTTTAAAAGAGATTGATGATATTTTTGAATGAAGAAAAATTACACCAATAACCACAAGAGATTCCAATGAAACTGGAACAACTAAAGTAATAAAAACTACTTCTGGAGGTGCTTTACCGTACATATTTTCCTTATAAAATAATATCAGCATTGTGAAGAAAATGTAAATTAAAATATTAAAAAGTCGAATCACAACGAAGTATATTAAAGCTGTTCCGAAATTCTGTGAATAAAATTTAAATTATTAATATTTATTTTAACATTATTTCTGCAATTACCGAAAATATACCACGAAGAAACATAATACCAGTTCCAACAAGTCCAAGGAAGAACATTAACTTAGAAAGTTCAACTTTAATTTAAATAAAAATAGTTTAAAGATACTTTAAAATAAATAGAATCTCAACATACAAGCTGTGCCACCAAAAGATTTAATTAAAATTATTGACATTACGAATCCTATTAATGTAGTTATTGAAATGTGTATGCTGCATCCGATTTTTATAGAATTATAAATGCAGTTTTTATCGTTAACGTGATATTCCATTTTAGTTAATTTCAGCAAAAATAAAAATTATTATTTTTAATTAACTTCCCAACGAATACTAAAACAACAATTTAATTATGTCAAACTTATTCTTAATTCTAATTTGTATGCGCGCTTATCAGATATTTTCGGATTGTATTAAATTATTTATATACACATGAGGAATTCTCATGGTATGCAAAATTATATTGAGAACTTTCATCAATCAAAATTTATTCTCATTTCTTTAATTTACTTATGTACTTGTAGAGTCTAATTTCTCCAAAATCAAACAAATCAGTGTTCATTGGCCGTGGCTCAATGGACATAAGAAGCTGTACGTTTTCGTAGTGTAGGGGTTATCACGCGAGTCTAACACACTCGAGGTCCCCGGTTCGAGACCGGGCGAAAACAGAGCTTTCTTTTTTGAATCTTTTTTGGGGATTCAGTGCATTATTATGCAAGGAAAATTCTCAAAATTTTAAAATAGTTATTGTCGATTTAGATATGTTTTAGAATTAATTTTTGTTTGAATTTTAATTATTTTATTTGAGATTGTAGCGAAAGAATGAAAATTTTAATTTAATTCACAATTTGTTTCGTTTTAATTTCTTGATTCTTCGATTTTTACATATTATTCACTTTATTTCACTCTAGCCATTTTAATCCTGTTTACCATTTTAATTCTTTTACGGCATTTATCTGCTTCTTTCCTCTTCTCCTCCTCTTTTAGCAAGAGAATCAGTTCAAAAAGTTCTACTTTTAGTAGATCAAATTAATTTAAATTGGAAATATAGGTTAAAATTCAATTTCTAGAAAACCGTTAATTTTCAATTGTTTTATGAAATAATTGACAGTTATTGACAATAAATGTTAATTTAATATAGAAAGAAAAGTGTTTTTCTTTGATATTTAACAATTTTAAGATAAAAATTCAATTTGTTTATGAATGAGTTTATTTTGTAAACATTGTTTCATGCAGCACTAGACACAACTTCTCTATTGCGCTTATACAATGAGTAGACACAAATTATGAAATACACAAAAAACGATACATTCAGTATCAAGGAAAATATAAGCAATTCAACGTTTTGATTAATTTCTGGGTCAAAAAAGGATGAAATTATTTCGAACGCCATCAAGATTGTATTAAAAGTAATGAATGAGATCAAATATTTTGTGTTGTTCTGTAAAAAAAATCAAGACATTCAAAATTATGATTTAAAAATTAATACTTCAAAATCTTACCGTGAATGTGCCAATAAGAAAAAATATACAAAACAGAATGTCAGGAACACTCATAATAATTCTCAAATATTGTAGCCCTGTAAATAAAAAAATTTCTTTTAACTTTTCGTACATAATTATTGATCTTGAGACACAATTTTGGGTGCTTAGAAAATTCAGTGTCCAAAAATTTTTAACAAATTTTTAAACTTACATTTGGGATGATCGATGCTGTCATCTACAAACTTTGGTAAAATCTCAAAACCTAAAAAAATCAGAATTAAATTAAAAATTCACGAAAATTTAAACTTAAAACTCACCCAAATTATCAAGAGAAGTTAAAATATTTAAAACTTCCATTAATAATTAATTTATCCATTTTATTTAGGAGACACACTCTTGACGAATTTAAATTCTTTTCTAAATTGAGAGTGAGAAATGAAATGAAAATAATTGCTTAAGGGTTTAAATTAATTTCTCAGCAAGAGTATCCCATTGCAAAAATATTTGTAGGGTGACCATCAGTTAATGTTTGGGATATTTGATAAAATAAAATTTATTATATGTCGTTTTGACATTACATAGCCACTTTAGACCCATTTTTATCCCTGAGCCTGGTTTTTTGGGTATACCCCATACCATAGGAGCATACCCTTTACCTTGGAGTATCCCCCTAGACCAGTGTATTCCAAACTGTGTGTCGCGACACACTGGTGTGTCGCCAAATATTCTAGATGTGTCGCGAGATTTTTCCTACAAGGCTAAAAATGACCAGTTTTTTGAGACTTGCTCTAAAAAAAGGTCATAAAACTCAATTTTTGAGCAATTTTTGCATGAATTTGTTTTAAAAAAAATATTTTTTGGTGTCGCGAAATTTTTTGACTCAAAAGTGTGTCGCTAACCAAAAAAGTTTGGAAGACACTGGCCTTGAGTATACCTAAGAAACCGAACCCTGCATTCAAATTTGTAATCAACGGAAAAAATTCTCTGTTATTAAACATTCCGGAGCTGAGAATTATGACGAAAGCAGTTGCAAAGTTGTAACTCGAAGACTGAAATGTGATGAATATATTATATGCATTGCCAGTATGCGACGATCAGACTTTCTGATGTGTCTGACTCAAGAAAATTATTTACATTGTTTTTGGATCCAAAACTGTTTTTATTTTATTTTTTTATAATATTAAATTTTTCAATATTTCTTATAAGCCCAATTTTTCATTTTCGCAAAAATCACTGTAATAAAGCTTTGTATTAAATTTTAGTATTTTTTAGACAGTATTATTGATTTTTTGAGCAGTCTTCAGAATTTTTTGCAAATTAAATAAATTTTACGATTTTAATTATTAAAAAAAATTAAAAACGTGTATTGAATTTTGATTTAGAGGGGGTACCCGGGTACCTAAGGCCTCTGGCTATGCTCCTGGTTGGAAGTAAAAAACTGGTCATTTTTAAATCCTCAAGTTAATCAAAAAATTTTACAGTAAACAAAAATTTTCAAATTTTTTTTATATAGACCGAAAAACTTAGAGGGGTGTTATAGGAATTTTTTTGTTTTAACACCAAAATTACCTCCTTAGATACGCACCTGACTCAGGTCAAATGACATAATTTTTTAGAATGATCATTAAATTTATTCACCAAAATAATTTATAAATATTATTTCACACAACATTGGACACATCTTAAATGTTAAGGCATCGCATTATAATTATTCTCTCGTCGCATGATCTTGTACAATGAACAGACACATAATTGGAAGTAAACAATCATGCAAATGGCTAGCATTAGGTCAAATATGAATAAAAATAAATCTTCATTTAAATCTAGTTTATAATATGTAAAAATTAGTCCGACCGGTGTCAAGAACATCTCAGCAATGGTAAATGGAATTAAAAGTTTTGCGCGGTTCTGAAAGAAAATTATAGACAATTAATTATTAAGGTTTGTAAAAAAAATGATTTCAAATATTACCGTGGATATGCCAATAAGCAGAGATACACATGACAGAATGACAGGAACACTAAGAAAGATGTTCAAGTATTCAAGCCCTATAACGTAAAAAATCAATGATCCAAGTATCCAAAAAAAATTATTTATTTTACTTCTGTTATATTCCGGCATAGGAAACAAATTAAAACCTAAAAATTAAAATTGAATTAAAATTTCACAAAAAAATACAAATTCAAAAAACATACCCAAATAGAAAAGGGATAAATAAATATTGAAAACTTCCAGCAATATAGTAACTGCAGCAATAAGTCTGCATCCTAGTCTCAAATTAAAACAGCAGCAATAATTAACTGTTGAATTATCCATCTTAATGTGGATTACACACTTGTTTACTGATTCAAATCTTTTTTAAACTGAGCACATAAAATTAAAATGTGCATTCTTGAGCATAATTTCTAATGACTTCAATTCTCAGTAAATATCATATTGCACATATATTTGTAGGGTGACCATCATAACTCAAGATTTTATTTTTCCTAAATAATGAATTAACTGTAAACAGTGTTACAATCATGCAAATTGTCTGGATCAGACAAATCTGACACAGATCCTTAACTTAAATAAGCGAAAAACATTGAAAATTTGAAAGATGTAGATTCATCTACAGCTATCTACATGTAGATTGATTTTTCTATCTTTATATAGACAAAATCTAGGAAAGTATCTACATCATTTGTCTAGTATAGACATCTACATTTGAAACACTGGATTTCTATTACTCTGTAGTCACACAAATAAAATTTAACTTTATTAATTTGAGTTAAAATACAAAATTTCTCCAAAATCAAACAAATCAGTGTTCATTGGTCGTGGCTCAATGGACATAAGAAGCTGTACGTTTTCGTAGTGTAGGGGTTATCACGCGAGTCTAACACACTCGAGGTCCCCGGTTCGAGACCGGGCGAAAACAGAGCTTTCTTTTTTGGATCTTTTTTGGGGATTCAGTGAAAATTTTTGGTAAAAGTTTTAAGAACTAATTTTAATATTTTATGTCTGATTTGATTGAAATTTAGAAAATGGACCAGATTGATTGATTGATTGACTAGATTGACCTTAAGTTGCTAGTCTTGTTAAAGATGATAAGAACTTGCTCGTTAGAATTTGAGAAATTTAAAATTCAAAAGTTTTAATTCCATAAGATTTAATGAAGATGTCGCTACAATCCAGTCAGAAGCATCTGAAACTCAATCCACAATAAAATAAGAAATAAATTCAGATATCATCAAAAAATTTATTTAATTAATTATTTAAAAATTACAATTTTAAAAAAATCTCACAAAAAAACCTAACTAAAATCCTAAAAAATCATCGCCGTACTTTACCTTTCGGCTTTGACTCTTTTGGCATTTCAGTGCAGTCACACCATGGCGTTAAGTTTTTATCGCATTCTAGTTTAACATTAAGAACAGTCACTCTAATTCCATCAATATCGAGTTCCTTTCGTGCATTAATATTATATTTCATAGTATTTAATCCAGTTTTTCTATCACGTTTCCTAGTTTCCTCTTTTTGATTGTAACATTTTAGCGTGTCACGTCTCCGATGCAGTCGATCATGATTATGTACGAATGTATTCGTCATATTAGTTTTAATATTCTGTGGCCTCATAATTTCAAGTCCAGCATCCTTTAATCTAACATAAAATTCATCATCCTCAAGACCCCAGCCCCAATATTTTGTCGACATTCCATTAACAAGTTCAAAATGTTCATTTTTGAGTAGCAAAATTCCTCCAATGAAGCTTGGATAGTGGTATTTTGGGTGTAGACCGGGTGCTGCTATGTGAAGGGGACTCTCGGGGTATTCGTACTTTAAGTCCTTGTTGATTGGAAGGAGGTCGACATCTGGAATGAAGAAGAGATTGCTTTAGTGAGTTTTTGGAATTTTTGGAGGGTGTCTGATTGATTTTAAGGGGGTTGGGGGTCAATTTAGGAGGAACTAAGTCCATCTTAAGAGGAACTGGTCCAAAGTTTAGCGCAGAATTGCAGAATTGATCGAAATATTTAAAGACATGATTCAAACCTTTCAAATCATGACTTCAACCCTTCAATCCCCATCAAATCCTTACCATGCATAGCAATGTAGTCAAAATGATCCTTCACAAACAGAAATCCAGCGTTAATCAATGCAGCACGATTAAACCTAAAACGATCTATCTGATTAACGATAAATATGTGATGTGGCACGCCCTGTTCAGTCAAGAATTTATTCATATGTGGTGCAAACTCGAGAAGTTCATCAAATCGATCACGGAATGGAACAACAATTGCCAATTTTTTCTTATTTCCAACATTTATTGAGTTGATTATTGAATTATAATATTTTTTATTCTGTACGTCATTGTGGATTGAGTTGTGAGTCTCAATGTAGTTCTCACAGTTGCAGGATTCTTGAAAAAATTATTTTTAATTATTGGAAATTTATGAAAAAAATTAAAAATTTTCTACAAACCCAAAGAAATCGGCAGAACGCTGATGATGAACGTCAGAATTAGTGAAATGATAATGCAAATGCTAAGAAACTTCATGGCATTTGATCTTAATAATGACATTATGTTGATTTCTCATTTCAAATGACTAGAAATTAACATTTTAATATTTCAGACTGAACTGTGTATTTAAAAAATTATAAACAAATGCGGGCTGGAAAGTAAACATTGGAAATTTGAATTTATTTTGACCGTTACGGGAAAATTTTATTCACAAATTTTTTAAATTCAGTTAATTTTGTTAATTTCTATTATACTCAATGTTAAATGACTCAAACCTCCTTGACATTGGTTCATTTGGTATATGTCCAACGCAAGCACCAGTGACCGTTCTTCTTGGACTACTATAAACAGCTACAACAGTGTGCTTATCAAATCTCCTTGGATCACAGTTAAGACTCGATGGTTCGTTTCCACTTGACCAGATGATTTGACATTCTGCACAGAAATTGGTATCAGAGGATGATGATCTTGTATTTGGCTGAGGTGGGTTTCTATCTCCTGAATCTGTATTTGACTGAGGAACGTTTCTGTCTCGTGAATCTGTATTTGGCTGAGGTGCGTTTCTATCTCCTGAATCTGTATTTGACTGAGGTGGGTTTATGTTACCTGAATTTGACTGAGGTGCGTTTCTGTCTCGTGAATCTGTATTTGACTGAGGAACGTTTCTGTCTCGTGAATCTGTATTTGACTGAGGTGCGTTTCTGTCTCGTGAATCTGTATTTGGCTGAGGTGCATTTCTGTCTCGTGAATCTGTATTTGACTGAGGAACGTTTCTGTCTCGTGAATCTGTATTTGGCTGAGGTGCGTTTCTATCTCCTGAATCTGTATTTGACTGAGGTGGGTTTATGTTACCTGAATTTGACTGAGGTGCGTTTCTGTCTCGTGAATCTGTATTTGACTGAGGAACGTTTCTGTCTCGTGAATCTGTATTTGACTGAGGTGCGTTTCTGTCTCGTGAATCTGTATTTGGCTGAGGTGCGTTTCTATCTCCTGAATCTGTATTTGACTGAGGTGCGTTTCTGTCTCGTGAATCTGTATTTGGCTGAGGTGCGTTTCTGTCTCCAGATTCTGTATTTGACTGAGGAACGTTTCTGTCTCCAGATTCTGTAGTGGACAGAGGTACGGTTGTGGTTGGTAGTTCTGTGTTAGATGATGCTTCAGTTGTCGATTCTGGTACAATTGAGGGAGGTGGTGGTGCATTACTTGAAGGTGCATCAGAACTTGACGATGATGAACTTTCAGTTATAGAAGTTGGAATGGAAGGCTCAGTACTTGAAGAGCTTAGTGGTGTCGATGATGAAATTTCATCATTTGTTGAGCTTACAGATGACCAAGTTGAAGTCTCGGGATTAAAGGAAGGACTTCCAGCAGACGTCAAGTAAAACAAGCAGCAAGACAACAAAATAAATTGAATTTTCATTCCTAAATTTTATTTTTTCCACAAATTTAATATAATTCAATAATTTACTAGTCACAAGTGATGGATAAGTTCGAAAAATTTCACATTTTATACAATTTAATTTCATTTTTAGAATAGTAATTTATTGCAAAACCTATAAAACTATCTAAATAAAATTTGAATATTTAACTTGTTTTGGCAAAAACGTGGGCACGATATTTTGGTTTTCATGTGTTATATTCGTGAATCTATATTATTTCCTTAATACTGAATAGCTATTTTCATAGTTTCACACCCCTTGAAATTCTAAAAGTTAAGTAGTTTAATACCCTTTGAAAATATTCAAATTTACGTACTTTCACAACCCTTGATCATCACATTAAAAATGTGATGTGGCACGTGTAAATTTCTAAATTCAGTTAATTTTGTTAATTCCTATTATACTCAATGTTAAATGACTCAAACCTCCTTGACATTGGTTCATTTGGTATATGTCCAACGCAAGCACCAGTGACCGTTCTTCTTGGACTCCTATAAACAGCTACAACAGTGTGCTTATCAAATCTCCTTGGATCACAGTCAAGACTCGATGGTTCGTTTCCACTTGACCAGATGCTTTGACATTCTGCACAGAAATTGGTATCAGAGGATGATGATCTTGTATTTGGCTGAGGATCGTTTCTGTCACCAGATTCTCTATTTGACTGAGGTGCATTTCTGTTACTTGAATCTGTATTTGACTGAGGAACGTTTCTGTCTCGTGAATCTGTATTTGACTGAGGAGCATTTCTGTCTCCAGATTCTGTATTTGACTGAGGAACGTTTCTGTCTTGTGATTCTCTATTTGACTGAGGATCGTTTCTGTCACCAGATTCTCTATTTGACTGAGGATCGTTTCTGTCACCAGATTCTCTATTTGACTGAGGATCGTTTCTGTCACCAGATTCTCTATTTGACTGAGGTGCATTTCTGTTACTTGAATCTGTATTTGACTGAGGAACGTTTCTGTCTCGTGAATCTGTATTTGACTGAGGAGCATTTCTGTCTCGTGAATCTGTATTTGACTGAGGATCGTTTCTGTCACCAGATTCTCTATTTGACTGAAGATCGTTTCTGTCTTGTGATTCTCTATTTGACTGAGGAGCGTTTCTGTCACCAGATTCTCTATTTGACTGAGGATCGTTTCTGTCACCAGATTCTCTATTTGACTGAGGATAGTTTCTGTCACCAGATTCTCTATTTGACTGAGGTGCATTTCTGTTACTTGAATCTGTATTTGACTGAGGAACGTTTCTGTCTCGTGAATCTGTATTTGACTGAGGATCGTTTCTGTCTTGTGATTCTCTATTTGACTGAGGATCGTTTCTGTCACCAGATTCTCTATTTGACTGGGGATCGTTTCTGTCACCAGATTCTCTATTTGACTGAGGATCGCTTCTGTCACCAGATTCTCTATTTGACTGAGGATCGTTTCTGTCACCAGATTCTCTATTTGACTGAGGATCGTTTCTGTCACCAGATTCTCTATTTGACTGAGGATCGTTTCTGTCACCAGATTCTCTATTTGACTGAGGATCGTTTCTGTCTTGTGATTCTCTATTTGACTGAGGTGCATTTCTGTTACTTGAATCTGTATTTGACTGAGGAACGTTTCTGTCTCCAGATTCTGTATTTGACTGAGGAGCATTTCTGTCTCCAGATTCTGTATTTGACTGAGGTGGGTTTCTGTTACCTGAATCTGTATTTGACTGAGGTGCGTTTCTGTCTCCAGATTCTGTATTTGACTGAGGAACGTTTCTGTCTCGTGAATCTGTATTTGACTGATGATCGTTTCTGTCTTGTGATTCTCTATTTGACTGAGGATCGTTTCTGTCACCAGATTCTCTATTTGACTGAGGAACGTTTCTGTCACCAGATTCTCTATTTGACTGAGGATCGTTTCTGTCACCAGATTCTCTATTTGACTGAGGATCGTTTCTGTCTTGTGATTCTCTATTTGACTGAGGATCGTTTCTGTCTTGTGATTCTCTATTTGACTGAGGATCGTTTCTGTCACCAGATTCTCTATTTGACTGGGGATCGTTTCTGTCACCAGATTCTCTATTTGACTGAGGATCGCTTCTGTCACCAGATTCTCTATTTGACTGAGGATCGTTTCTGTCACCAGATTCTCTATTTGACTGAGGATCGTTTCTGTCACCAGATTCTCTATTTGACTGAGGTGCATTTCTGTTACTTGAATCTGTATTTGACTGAGGAACGTTTCTGTCTCGTGAATCTGTATTTGACTGAGGATCGTTTCTGTCTTGTGATTCTCTATTTGACTGAGGATCGTTTCTGTCACCAGATTCTCTATTTGACTGAGGAGCGTTTCTGTCACCAGATTCTCTATTTGACTGAGGATCGTTTCTGTCACCAGATTCTCTATTTGGCTGAGGAACGTTTCTGTCACCAGATTCTGTATTTGACTGAGGATCGTTTCTGTCTTGTGATTCTCTATTTGACTGCAGAACGTTCCTGTCTCCAGATTCTGTATTTGACTGAGGAACGTTTCTGTTACCTGAATCTGTATTTGGCGGAGGTACGGCTATGACTCGTGGTTGTACAGCGGACGGAGGTATGATTGAGGATGAGGGAGGCTCTTCAGAACTTGAAGGTGTCGAAAATTCAGCACTTATTGAGCTTATATCCGACCAAGTTGAGGCTTCAGGATTATAAGTATCACTTCCACCATGCACTAAGTAGTACAAGTAGAATGGAAACAAAACAAATAGAACTTTCATGCTTAATATTTATTTTTTCTGTTAACTTGACCTTATTCAATACTCTTTTTATCGCAACTGATGGTTAAGCTAGAAAAAATTTACATTTTATACCCAACTGACAATTCAAATGATTAAAACGTGCGGCTAATTCATAATTGAGTTTTATTGTCAATGCAATCAATTGTACTTTTAGAAAAACAAAACAAACCCTTAAAATTTGCCTAACTAGAAATTTTAAATAAAGCTTGTAGTGACAAATATGTAGACACGATATTTTATACTTTCATATGATTCACAACATTTTCTGAATGTTGAAACCACTTTCGTAGTTTTGTACTCTTTTGTTGACTCAAAGTTAAGGAGCTTCATATCCCTTTGAAAATTTTTGGATTGCTTAGCCTAAAATGTGTAGTTTAATACTCCTTAAGATCCACAAGGTTGCTTAGTTTCACACCACTTAAAAATTCTCAAAAGGCCATAGTTTTACACCCCTTGCTAACCAAAAAAGCCACAACACTCATCCACACATGACATCAATATCCATAATTCCATCAACTGCCAATAAAATTTCTCCCATAAAATGAGCAAATTGACAAATGGCAAACCACAGCTTGGCATTCTTGTGCAAATATTTTCATTCACCCTCACACAATTTTGCAGTGTCTAAAAAGTCAATTGACTTTCCCTTTTTTTCAAAAATCAGCGACACACTTCACTTTCACTTTTCTTCCTGCTTCATCCACATGCAAAAAATTTTCTATTTTTTTGCGAACACAAAAGGGATTGTCGCCTCATCCCCTAAATGGTAAAAAAAAATACTTTCTCTATTGTCAATATTATGATATTGATATGATGCATGCAATTTGAGAGAAATTACAAGCAGATTTTATGGAAATCTGATGATTCATTTAAGTCCTCGTGATTTGTTGTATTTTGCAAATTTTATGACATAAATGAGAGTTGATCTGGGTGATGAAATGAGGAGTAGGGGATTATTATTTGTTTGTTGAGGGTTGTCGACCTTGTTTATTTGCAAATTTTATAATTTCTTAATTGTTGTGATGTAAATTATTTAGTATTGTATTTTGAGTATTGTCGAAACCTACCCTAACAGGCAATGATCACGATCAGATCGTATTTTTGTGATCATGAAACGAGGTTGTGATCATGATAATTTTTCATGATCACTCCATACATTTCAGTGATGTCGGTACGGTACCGACGCGATCGCGCTTTTGTGATCGTGATCACTGATCATGATCACGATCGCGTCTGATTACGATCACAACTTGTATACAAGTTGCAAACTTGCATACAATTTTTTCACTTGCATAATCACTGATCATGATCAGTGAGTATAATCATAGTGATCATGATCACTGATCATAATCACTGATCGTAATCAGTGATCGTGATCACTTGTGATTTAGTGATCATGAAAAAACAAAAAAAATTAATTAAGTTAACCAATTTTTTGGGTATTTTTTTGAGTTGACCAGAAATTTTTTAAAGTATTTTTAGAATTTGTATTAGTAGAATTAAATTTTATTAAAATTTGATACTTAGAAATTTTTCCGGTCACCCATCTTTGTTTGAATTCGTCCTTGCGTTGCTTAACTTTCGAGATCTCGCATTTTTCCTTGAAGTCACCATCTGTAAATATATAATAATATAAATATGGCAAAAGACATATTTAAATTATTATATTTTTAAACATGCTAATTTCAAGGAATAACGGTTCTTCAACGTTTAAAATACATCCAATAATTCATTAATTAACTTAATTAACTTTTTTTGCTTAAAAATCTCTGAGTTTGATCATGATCGTACTCAGTGATCGTGATCAGTGATTATGATCATGTGATTATGAAATTTTTTTGGCTACTGATCACGCTCAGTGATCATGATCAAACATGATCGTGATCAAACAAAAAAGTATTTTTTGGAAATTTTTAGAGATCATGCTCAAATTACTTCTGATCACACTCAGTGATCGTGATCAGTGACCATGGTCAAGTGATTATGAAAATTTTTCGAAGTGATCATGCTCAGACCTCATCTAATTACGCTCAGTGACCACGATCAGTGAGTATGATCAACTGATTACGATAATTCTTTAGAGTGATCATGTTCAGACCACATCTGATCATGCTCAGTGATTATGATCAGTGAACATGGTCAACTGATTATGAAAATTTTCGGAGTGATCATGTTCATAGCACATTTGATCACGTTCAGTGATTATGATCAGTGAACATGGTCAAGTGATTATGAAAATTTTCGGAGTGATCATGTTCAAATTACTTCTGATCACGTTCAGTGATTATGATCAGTGACCATGGTCAAGTGATTATGAAAATTTTTCAAAGTGATCATGCTCAGACCTCATCTAATTACGCTCAGTGACCACGATCAGTGAGTATGATCAACTGATTACGATAATTTTTTAGAGTGATCATGTTCAAATTACATCTGATCATGCTCAGTGATTATGATCAGTGAACATGGTCAAGTGATTATGAAAATTTTTCGAAGTGATCATGCTCAGACCTTATCTGATCATGCTCAGTGATCACGATCAGTGATTATGATCAGTGAACGTGCAAGTTTTTTGGAGTGATTATAATCAAATCACTTCTGATCATGTTCAGTGATCGTAATCAGTGAACATGATCAAGTGATTATGAAAATTTTTCGAAGTGATCATGTTCAGACCACATCTGATTACGATAATTCTTTAGAGTGATCATGTTCATAGCACATTTGATCACGTTCAGTGATTATGATCAGTGAACATGGTCAAGTGATTATGAAAATTTTCGGAGTGATCATGTTCAAATTACTTCTGATCACGTTCAGTGATTATGATCAGTGACCATGGTCAAGTGATTATGAAAATTTTTCAAAGTGATCATGCTCAGACCTCATCTAATTACGCTCAGTGACCACGATCAGTGAGTATGATCAACTGATTACGATAATTTTTTAGAGTGATCATGTTCAAATTACATCTGATCATGCTCAGTGATTATGATCAGTGAACATGGTCAAGTGATTATGAAAATTTTTCGAAGTGATCATGCTCAGACCTTATCTGATCATGCTCAGTGATCACGATCAGTGATTATGATCAGTGAACGTGCAAGTTTTTTGGAGTGATTATAATCAAATCACTTCTGATCATGTTCAGTGATCGTAATCAGTGAACATGATCAAGTGATTATGAAAATTTTTCGAAGTGATCATGTTCAGACCACATCTGATTACGCTCACTGATCATGATCAGTGAGCACGATCAAGTGATTATGAAATTTTTTCGAAATGATCATGTTCATACCACATCTGATTACGTTCAGTGATTATGATCAGTGAACATGATCAGTGATTATGCATTTTTTCAGAAGTGATCATGCTCTGATCATGATAGTGATCATGATCACAAGTTGTGATCATGAAAAATCACTTGTGATGATGCTAGTGATTGCAATCACTATCACGATCGCGCCACGTGATCACGATCATTGCCTGTTAGGGCTAGTCACGATGCTTGGTTCGTGAGTTATGTAAAGAATTGAATTACTTAATAAAATATGTGTTCATTTTTAGATAAATTAGAATACAGTAGAATTGCGATGACTTTCTTACGGCATTTTTGTCACACGAATGGTGTTCAAGTTCAAAATATTGACATATCAAAGCATAATGATGTGCTCGTGTTTTTGGACGATTGATATTTGAAACGAAACGTGATTAAGAGAATCTGAATCAGGAGTATCCGGGGGTCCAGGTATCCAGGGGTATCCAGGGATATTTAGGTATCCAGGGATATCTAGGTATCCAGGGAAATCTAGGTATCCAGGGGTATCTAGGGGTATTCAGTGGTTTTTGGGTTCAACCCCGCAAAAAAAAACAATCTTTTATCCCCAAATTTAGATTTTTTAATTTTTTTAAAAAAAATTCTCAGAACCCCTCCCCCTCAAAAAAGCAAACATAACCTCTAATAAATTTTGGTAAGACTATTTTTAGTAGTTTTTTACCCTCTTACTTCCATGAAAATAATCAAATTTCCACTTTCGAAAAATCATCGAATATTTTCAAACTGTCTCACATGAGGGATGTCATTCAGTCACAGAAAAAGGAGGGTTAAAAAGAAAACTGTATGTTCTAATCATATTAGACTAACATCACACATGTGTAGGGTTGTCTGATGTGTGAGCAGCACGTATGTGACACATGTGAGCATTTATGCCACGCCTTCAGAGAAATAACGAAGAATTTTTCAATTTTCTGTTAACATTTCAATCATCAGCAGTTTCAATTCCACTTTTCACTTCATCATAATTTCAATTCACCTATGCACGAGTTAATGTTTACAATTACCTGAGATGAGCATTCAAGTCATTCATACATCATGGCATATAAAGACAAAACGTTTAATCTTTTATTTCCCACGGACAAAAACAGAGTTCCTTAAACAAATAAAATTATTTGCAATTTCTTTTTTATTCTTGCTTCTTTCTTTGGCATCAAAACATATAAAGAAGAATTCTTTCTGTTCTTCTCTCACACTCTCTTAGCCATTCATTTATTGTGCCGACATAAAAGAAGAAATATACGACATATAGAAAGAAATTGAAGTTGTGAATGAGAAAGAGTGGGTTAGGGAGCGCATTTTCGTAGTTGTTTACCCTTTGAAATGCAATTTATGTAGTTTTGTCCCCCTTAAGAAAATGAATTGGTCATTTTCATAGTTGTTTACCTTTTAAGATGCAAACTTAGTCACTTTTATTAGTTGCGTGTCCCTTTAGATGCATAATGTAATAATTTTCGTAGTTGTGTACCCCTTAAGATTCATTACATTTCACTTTTTTTAGTTTTGAACCCCTTAAGATGCAAAATTATTCATTTTTCGTAGTTGTGTACCATTTGAGTTTCTGTATCTCAAACCTTTAGGTTATTTTAATGGTTGAGTACCCCTAAAGATGCAGAAAATGTCAGTTTCTTAATTGTGTACCCCTTAAGATGCAGAGTATTCCCTCTTCGCAATTTTGTAACTCTAAAGATGTAGAATAAGTTTCTTTCGTAGTTTCATACCCTTTGAGATAAAACTTAAGTCATTTTTATAGTTGAGTATCTCTATAGATGCAGAAAATGTAAATTTTTTAGTTCTGTTCCCTTCAAGATAATAAAAATAATAATAATAATAATAATAAGATACACAATTAGGTATTTTCGTAGTTGCATATCCCTTATGATTCAGAATTGGTCACTTTTCGTAGTTGTGTACCCCTAAAGATGCAAAATTTGTAATTTTTCGTAGTTGTATTCCCCTTAAGATACAGAATTGGACCATTTGATAGTTGTGTCCCCCTTAAGATCCCAAAAATTCAAAATAATGAATTTTATACCCCTCAAGCTATCTTAAATCAAATAGTTTTACTCATTTTACCAGCCAGCTAGACATACTGCTTACATTGCTTCCAAACCACAAAAATCCATCCCAAGAGCACAAGTACAGCAAAGAAAAATTCACTCGAATGATGATTACAATATTTTATTCTTTTATGTATATCGCACATGATTGTATGACTCGTGTATGTGATGATTATTCATTTTGTGGTCACGATTTATATTAAAATCATCAAAATATATCCATGGTACAAATGAATAATTATTATTATAAACTTTTTTTCATTCATTTCTTCTTTCTTTTGGCATATTCATACAGAACTAAATTGAACGTTGTAACTGACGGTACGGGCTTGTGCTGCTCGCATGTGTGAATAAAAATATACATAGAAATTTTTATTGTGTTGAACTAAAGAGAAAGAATCTAAATCAGAGCACGATTTGAGTTAGATTGTAAAGAAATTGGTGAAAAATTGAGAAAATTGAAGAGGAAAAAAATTAAAATAAAAACGGATTTTGGAGAAAAAAGTTACAAACTTAAATTTTTTATTAGATTATTTAAATTTAATTAATATTTAAATAGAAGAGTTAACACAAAAAAGGAAAATTTTAAAAATATAAATTATTTTATACCTACGTAATAAAAGAGTTAATTGTGCATGATTCTAAGCATACTTTTTCAGTTGAGCTTTGACCCATCCGTGAACTTCTCCTGCGTAAAATTTATTTTGAAGAGACAATTCAAATATGCCATATTTGCCATTTTTTCTCCTCCATAATAAATGCTCAATTTGCTCTCTGTGATTCAGAAAGCTTTTAATTTCATTCCAGGTCAGTTCCACAATTTCTTTTGTATTTTTCTCAACAGCATTAAAAAGAAGGTTATTTCCGTCTTTATCAATATATTTTATAAGCTGCAAAATTTCTGCTTTATCAAAATAATTTCGCAAAGTTTTCCATAAAGTTTCATGAAGCTCTGAAGATTTGTTCAACTCTGCCGCTTTCTGCAACACACTTTTATCATTTTTATTTATATGACTCAACATTTCTTTGATTTCACCTCGTGATGCAATTTTTTCCAATTCCTGAATTAAATACTCAAAAACTTTACTCGATGAATTTTTTGCTGCAGCAATTTGTAGAATGTTTTGTTCATCTTCATCGATTTCTTTGAGCATTTTCATAAAATTTTCATCCGTTCCACAAAAATTACGGAAAGTTTTCCATGCAAATTGATGAACTTCAACGGTATCTGACTCATATGCAGCAGTTTGCAGTAAATTCATTTCATTTTGTCCCTTTGAATTTAAAATTTCTTGAAATTGAGCATCACCGAAGTTTTCTTTTAGAATTTTAAATGTTAACTCGATTATCGCTGGATTTTTGTTACATCCCATAAGTATATGAACAAAATTATTTCTATATGTGTTCTTTTGAAGAATTAGTTTCTTCAATTCTTCTTGATGTTTTAATAATTTGAGCAAAAGATTCCAAAAAGTCTCATGAACTTCAATATTGTCACACCAGGCAGCAGTATGAAGAAGTATTTTACCATATCCATAATGCTGCTTAACAAACTCTTTAAAGGTTTGTGGAAAATTTCGTACTGCAAAATATTTTTCAATTTCTGTCCATAAAATGTCGAGATTTTCTTTGTTTTTTAGAAAAACACAAACATGTAAAATACTATGTTCAGCAAAGTTGCATTTGCTCATTAATTCAAATATTTCAGTACTTGAGAGAAATTTTTCTATGATTTCTAAGAATTTGTTAATTTTGTGAGCATTTAAGTTAGGTGATGTGGACAAGTAGTAAAAAATATTTTGTCTACCCACGTACACAGACTTCAATATTTTTCTGATAAACTCTCGATCAGTTTTTTCTTCTGATTTTTTAACAAAATCCCCAAAAAGGTCTATTGTAATCCTTGATTTGACCATTTCTAACATAACTACGATTATTAAACTCTTTAAATCGTCATTTCTCAAAAAAACATACAAAACTTCTTGAAATTTTGAAAGCATTTTTGAGCTTTGTATATTGCTGGCAATCGATTTAGCATTTGTTTTCAGTACATACTCGACTTTTTCATATTTTTCTTTTTTAAGAATTTCAATTGCAAAATCAGCAAGATTTTCGTGATTTTCAATGAAAAACTCACTAAAAAGCTTATCTTCACGTAAAATTAGTCTTTGTATTTTTGGTTTAAATTGCTCCATCAATGATTTTTCATTTAAGACAGGAAAAATAAATGTTCGAATGATTTTGAACTTGTCTACGGACAGAATTTCATTCACAAACTTTACAACTTTTTTCTCAATTTTTATCAGTCTTAAAGCTTTGACGATGGCTTCAGCAGCGAAATATTCTCGAAAAGTCTCGTGTAGAAAATAATATTTTCCATTTCTTTTTGTCAAAATTCCACAAGCAATTACCTCCTCTTCTGGCCATTCACTGCCATCATATCCAGGAAATAAAATTGCAGCTAATTCAGGAAATAAACTTAGAATCGCATGATATTGATGAAATTTGTAGAAACTCAGCTCAAATTTTTGGCTTTTGACATTTGCTTCTTCTCTGATTTGACCTTTTTTACGAGACCATCTGATGTACAGAATATCGATGAATTTGACGTAAATTTTAGGTCCTTGTAAGTCATCAAGGTTTTCTTCATCTTTAAATCCATCAGCAATCATTTTGAATAATTGAGGCAGACCAACTGAATTATTTCTTGAAATTAGAGCTTTGTCAACAAGCTGACGTGATTTTTGTTGATAAATTTCAAAATTTGATGTCATCTTGATGCATTCCTCGAATTCTTCTTTTGATTTTGGTTCATTTTTGTCTTTAAGACTCATAAACGCCCAACTTCTAGCAATCAAATCAACTCCTTCTTTCTCTGTCATCTCATCAAGTCTGTATGCAACATCAAGCTTTAGTTTTTCCTTCAAATCAACCTCAAAATAATCTCGAGTTGCAATCCACAGCTGATTTCCGTCATTCGATTTGAAATTCTGAACCAATTTTGACACAAATTCAGCATAATTTGGAGCAATTTCATCAAATCCATCAAAAAGAATGAAAACTTTGCCATTTTTGTAAAGTTTTTGGAAGATTTTGGCCTCAAATTTGCTTTTTGGTTTCAAAATTTTCTCAACCATAAAAGTTGAAAATTCAGGTTCACTTTCTTGTGCCTTAAACTCATCAATGAACTGCTTCAAGTCCACATAAGTCACCCAACTTGTTGGATTCTGTTCTCGGAGGATTTTTGTGAAATTTTTCATTGCCCAGCTTTTCCCATTTCCAGCTTGGTCTGATATCAAGACGTACTGCTGGTTTTTGACTTCTGAGATGAGTTGATCTTTTGAAAGTTTTTGCTCCTTGAATTTGCTTTGATTTAAACTTGATGCGCCTGATTCACTTTTTCCAAATATACTAAATATTTTCCCAAAAAATCCACTTGGCTTTTCTTCTTCTGAATTTCCATTTTCAATGTTTAATTTAATTTCCTCGTCAGTCATTCTTGTCTTTTTAATAAAATGTCTTGGTTTGAATAGCAATTGAAAATATTTTTCAGAATCTTCGTCTTTTTCTCTTAAATTAATGTTAACTTGCTGATTTTCCAGGATCAAATTCAAAAGCTGATCATCAACCAGATCTTTTATGTCTTCATTGCCATTTTCTGTTACTTTACTTGTTGTTGCTTCAAATGCTTTGGTATCAATCTGGATCAAATCCTTCAATGTTAATTGTGAATTATTTTGAAAATTGATTTTAGATTCAAGAAGCAAACGTTGACTTTCTTCTGCCAAGTCATTCCAGTTGTAATTAATTTCCAATTTGCGTGCATTTTCTATTTTCTGTTCCATGAAGATTTTATTAACTTTACCAAATTGAAGCTCATTTGACACAATAAAGATGAAGTTCAGTTCTTTGTTAATGAGAACATTTTCCAAACCATCTGGAATTTGACATGTGCAATCCACAAAGATGCTCAGTTCCTGATTGTCTGAACATATTTGCTTAAAATCATCCGAAAGTTGCTGATTGTTGAGCTTTTCTGGATCAACAAAAATATTTTGTGAGTCAAATAAATTTCCGCACTTTTTCTTAAGATGTTTATGGATATTGAGAAACAGCAGCTTGGGCACATTCGTCTGCACTACGACCAACTTGTTGCCAGTAATTTTTTCTACTTCATTTCCATTACGAAGCTCATATTTAAGTTTTAAAATGCTTGGAAGTAGTCCAAATGTTCCATTTAATCTTACAATTTCCTGATTTTTCTGGAGATATTTCTGTAACTCAGGTATAACCTGACCATGCCAGAAGTCAAAGAATACTTTGTACTTTTCTTCAAGATGCTTTAATTTATCCTCAGAATCATCAAACTCTGACAGGATCTGAACAACTCTGACAATCAATTCTGGATGGAAATCTTTGGGATCATAAAGCCTGAAGACTGATGAGATGGTTCCGTTGCACTCATCGTCTGGACATTCTGCATTTTCTGCTGACCATTGATCAATTATTTTGACAACTTCCTCGAACAATTCCTTCATATCCTCTCTGTCCTTGTAGTAAGGCTTCTCTTGATTGTCATAAACAAGTCTCATGACATAATGACACAATTCATGAGCCAAAACTCCTTTAATCTTCTGTTCACGTTGTTTGGTTACGTTGCCATTTCTGTCTGCCAGATTAGCTCCAACAAAAATCCACTTTGATGATGGATACATTGAACCTGCTGCATTTGATCCTGTCAAGCTCATACTTTCTACCTAATTTTAGGATAAATTTATACCTTAAGTAAAAGAATCAATTTTAACAAGTTAAAAACTCACCGAATCACTTTCAAAGTCAAAGATTATCTTCAAATTATTACAAGATGCAGCAACGTCGATCAATTCTGGTGCAACTTTGTGGATGTCTATGAACCATTTTATGATATTTTCTCGATATTTTGATGCTTGTATCTTCTCAGTTCGACTGTTATGGACCGATGATCTCATGGACAAGAGCATCACTGATTTTGGGGCAATATCCTCTGACTTGCTTACATTTTCTTTCCTTCGATCTGTTGCAAGTTTTACTGCTTGTTCCTTTTCTTCCTTGCTGAGCTTTGCTAAAATGTCATCGCATTTTTCTCCTTTAAAGTTGAGTGATTTTAAATAATAAAACACTCCAAACTTCTTCAAGTTAATAGCTTCGGTCAGTGCTGATTTATTTGATGAATTGTGGATGAATTTGAGATTAGAATTATTTTTTATGAAGTCATCAATTTTGTCAAAATTTTCTGTCTCGATTGCAGCTTTGAAGTCATTTCTCTCTGCGGTTATCTTATGCAATCTTGCATGCTCGACAGTATCAATTTTAAATTCCTTAGGAAACGGAAAGTCGGCAATATCCAGCAAGTCACAAAGGACATCAAATTGATTAGTTTCAAATGCAGCTGTTGAAATTCTAACTTGATGATCAATTGGAAGTTGCTGGATCAAATGAGTCCAATAAGTGATCAAGTAGTCGATGACATCCGTGTTCTCATTTTCTATAGCTGTAAGGAGAACTGATGTGTCATTTTCTGGATCATCATCATCCCCAAATACATCAGAGATGTACTGCTGAGCTCTGGTGCTTAAAACTCTTCCATTACTGTCCAATGGTGAATCCAAAGCAGCCAAAAACTCAGCTTTTGAACCTTTTGCTGCTATATCCAATATTAAGCTTCCAAAAATACAATCACTAAGTTGTAATGTTTGCAGGAATCTAAGAACTAAGGAACAATATTTTAAACTTCGCGTAGCAGCGTTAAGGACTTCAATCTCAGAATTATTAAAGTTTCCGTTGAAAAAAGAGTATAAAAATGATTGGAATGCACTCGAGTCTTCAGATTCGTCTTGCTGTTGGTCGATGACTGTGAACTGTTTTGAAGTTTCCTCCTTGAAGTAGATTATTGTGTCATTTTCATTTTCTGCTGTCAGTTGAAGGATCATTGGACGAGTGGCACCAAACTTGAGTAACTTTTTCTGTAGATTTGTAACTTTATTGTACAAGTCTTGCTGGTTTTCTGCAGTAAATCCAAAATTTGTAGCATCAATGACAAATATGAAGACTTGTGGATAGTCTTTAAGTTCCAGTCCATCAATAGTCATCAAAACTTCCTTAAAGTTCCACTCAGATGAGAAATAAAGAACTTTACAAGAATCTTTAACTTCCTTGTTGACATTTTTGCTTCCTTTTGTCAATTTAAGCACGAATTTTTCATCAATTTTGATGTCTTGGTCATCAGCTAGTATGTTCCATAAAAATTGCTGAATATTTTCACTTTCTAAACTCTCAACAGACATAGTAAAATGTCAGTTTTAGTAACTTTTCGAAAAGCTGTAATAAATAGACAATAATAATGCCAATTGAAGACAAGAAAACAGCAATAAAATTAAAATTGTACAAAAAACTACTTACATGTCTTTAAATCTACTAAAATCACCAAATCTTGATCGAAATTTTAGTCAAAACCAAATTTTCTTCTTTTTGTTTCATTTATTTTTAAATAACCTTGAGGTTATGTTAAAGATTTCTTAAATGTGGATAGATATTTATTTATTTAAAATTCTTCAACAAAACACAAAATTCACGTATTGTTATGTCAACTTCCACAAATATTATAGCCAACTGTGCTATCAATTGTATTATTGCTATACTTCATGTTATCAGTTTAGGAATTCTGTGATAAGAGTTATCGACGTACTAAGTTGAATGGATGTAAATTCTTAATCTAATCTTAGTCATAATTTGATAAAAGTCGATTAAGAATTACTGGAATTTAATGTGACTCACAGATGCGTAACGAGGGTCCTTGACGTGCCGGGCTAATGTCCCACTTTCCCCACCCATGTTACGCCACTGGGGACTTTAAATATAAATTTCAGGGAACATCAAGAAACTATTAAAGTTTTACATAATTTTATTAATTTTTTTGCTCAGGCCGTTTATAAATCAGCGGAACACTGTAACCAAAACTTTCAATTAAAGTATTTATATCCTCAATAAACAGACCAGTATTTCGACCAACGCAAGCTCCTGACGTGTCAGATATTCCAGATGCTTTTGTGTATCCAAATTGAACAATAACTTTTTCCATAATTCCTGGATAACAGCTCACAGGTGACGGAGGTACTGCATACTGCAGGACAAATCCACAAGGAAGACAAGTTTGAATTGTTGTTGTTTCTGGCGGTGTTGCTGTTGTTTCAGAGGAATATGATGGACTTCCAGCATAAATTTGATGGATTAAGATGCAAATTATTAATACTGTGGATTTATTCATTTTCTGAGATGTCAGCTGTAGGCTAGAACTTGTGGCTATGTAAATTTTTAAATTGTTGTAAATTTTTTCATTGCCTGGAATATTAAATTTTTTTTATTTTCACGACTGGTACTAAAGTTGTTTAACGTCCATGGATTTTTATGTTCGACTTCCAGCCAGGGGCATATCCAGGGGGTTTCCTTGTCAACCCCCCCCCCCCTCCCCCTTCCTATTTTTTTAAAACCAATAATAGCATAAAAAGTCATGATTCATTGAAAAGATATCCAAACAAAGACCATGATTCGAATAAACCCATTAAAAATTTCTTGGATACGGTCCTGCTTCCAGCCAAGGTTTAGCAAAATAAGCTTTTAAAGAGGTCTTTCGCAAATAACGTCACGTATAAAACAACTGTTTCGACCACCCTCCCTCTGGTCACCAATTTTCCAAACAACAATCCCCCCTCCCCCTTTAAGCATAACGTAATTTGCGAACGACCCCAAATTAAAAATATTCAAATAATTTATTTCTCAGTCATTATTTTTTAACTTTTGGACTGTTGACTAAGCTTTTGAATTTAATTTTTCATTATTTGGGTCAGGTTCTTTTGTTTGTCTATTTCTGTCTCCATCCACAAAATTATTGAATTTTATTAAAAAGCACCTGATGCATCTGGTCTACCTGATTCTCTAGTATATCCAATGCTGATTGTAACTAATTCATTATCTCCTGGATCACAATTTGCTGGTGATGGAGGAACAGCATTGCGTAGAACTTCTTCACATGTGACACATTTCGGTGCTGTTGATGATGTTGGTGGGGATGGAGCTGATGAGAATGTGGAACCTCCAGCTGAAATTTGAGAAACTAAAGCGCTGAGAATTAAAATTGTCAAAAAATTCATTTTTTTTATTTTTCGAGATTCATATTTGCGTATAAAACAAAACATTGCTTTTCCTTAGCCTCCTTATATATGTTCTGTGGTCAGTGCTACCAGTTTCTAGTGCTACCACCCCATCTACCCTCCCTAACATAAGGTACCCTAGGGTAGGGTAGGGTGTTCAAGGGTGTAGCGTAATGTTAATCAATCAAATACTCAAATTTATGCTTAACGAATGTGCATGAAAAAGTGAATTTTTTTTATTAATTAATTTCTAACAGAAAATTTGTTTTTTTTTGCACTTGTTGCATTGTAGTAAAATTATTAAATGGTTATGAAAAATTTAAATATTAAGATTATTTACAATACAACACAATTAAAATTAACAATAAATCACACTTTTCAGCTTCCAAAATTTTGTTGTTTTTTCTGCTCAAATATCGAAGTTAATATAGGAGAAGTCCGGAACAAGATTGGTAGTCTGTTCGATATGATTTTTATTATAATTAAAGTTTTATCTTATAAAATTTCATCAAATTATTAATATACTTATCAACTTCAGAGTTTTCTTCATTGTTGAGAGATATTTTAATTAAATTACTGCCATATTGTCCTTTCATTTTTAAAAAATCAATTTGTTCGTCGTGATTCAAAAAACTTTTGATTTCATTCCAAGTTAGTTCTACAATTTCTTTTGTATTACGCCGGACAGAATTAAAAAGAAGATTATTTCCCAGAAAATCCACATTTTTTATGAGTTCCAAAATTTCAGATTTTTTAAAATATTTTCGTAAAGTTTTCCATAAAGTTTTGTGAAGTTCTAAATATTTATTTGCCAATGTTGCTGACTGCAACAAATTTTGATTCTCCCAATTTAAATTTCTCAACAGTTCCCTGATTTCATTTTGTGATACAATTTTTTCTAATTCTTGAATTAAAAATTCAAAAATTTCACTTGATGAAGAATATGCAGCATTATGAAGAATATTTTGTCTAAATTCATCGACCTGTTTGAGCATTTCAAAAAAAATTTCATTCGTTTTGCTAAAATCACGGAAGAGAATCCACAAAAATTTATGAACTTTGATGACTTTTGAATTTTCTGCAGCAGTTTGAAGCAAATTTCCTTCAAAAAAACCTTTTGATGTCATAATTTCTTTAAATTGAGCATCGCTGAAGATTTCTTTTAGATTTTTGAATGTCAACTCAATTACTTTTGGATTTTTATTTTCACTCACAAGGAAATGAACAAAATTGTTCAAATATTTATCCTCTAACAAAATAAAACCTTTTAATTCATCTCGATCTTCAAATGTTTTGAGTAAAAGTTCCCATAAAGCTTCATGAACATTAATTTCATCAGAAAAAGTAGAAAAATGAAGAATATTTTGTCTTTCTCCATCACGCTGCTTAACAAATTCTTTAAAATTATGCGGAAAATTTTGGACTGTGAAATATTTTTCAATTTCTGTCCACAGAATTTTAAGATTTTCCTTGTTTTCTGTTTCAAAACAAACTTGTAAAATATTTCGTTTCTTTTCATTGCATTTGCTCATTAATTTAAATATTTCAGTGACTGTTAAGAACTTTTTCATGATTTCTAAGAATTTGCTGATCTTGTGATTATTTAAATTTGATGATTCAGACAGGGAATAAAATATATTTACCTTATTTTCACCACTCACCATCATCAATCCTTGTCTGACGAATTCTCTATCAGTTTTTGCTTCAATTTTTGTCATAAAATCCTCAAAATCTTCAATTTTAAGGTTTGATTTGATCATTTCTTGGATAGCATTATGCTCGATTATTAAATCCTTTAAATCATCAACTTTCACAAAATCAAATAAATTTTTTAGAAATTTTGAAATCATTTTTGAGCTTTGTGTATTTTTTAAAATCGTACTAGCGTTTGTATACATAATCACCTTTACTTTTTCATTTTTTTCATTTTTCAGAACTCTAATTGCAAAATCAGCAAGATTGTCGTAATTTTCAATGAAAAATTCACTAAAAAGTTTATCTTCACGTAAAATAAGTTTTTGTATTTTTGATTTAAACTTTTCCAACAGTGAATTTTCATTGAAGATGGGAAAAAGAAATGTTCGAATAATTTTGAACTTGTCAACAGTCAGAATTTCATTTAAAAGTTTTATAATTTTTTTCTCAACTTGTTTTATACCCAAACCATTGGCGATGGCATCAGCAACGAAATATTCTCGGAATGTCTCGTGAATAAAATAATAAATTCCATTTCTTTTCGTCAAAATTCCACAAGCAATTACCTCCTCTTCTGGCCATTCACTGCCATCATATCCAGGAAATAAAATTGCAGCTAATTCAGGAAACAAACTCAAAATTGCGTGATATTGATGAAATTTGTAGAAACTTAGCTGAAATCGTTGACTTTTGACATTTGCTTCTTCTCTAATTTGACCTTTTTTACGAGACCATCTGATGTACAGAATGTCGATGAATTTGACGTAGATTTTAGGTCCTTGTAAGTCATCAACATTTTCTTCATCTTTGAATCCATCTGCAATCATTTTGAACAATTGAGGCAAACCGACTGAATTATTTCTTGAAATTAAAGCCATTCTTATAATTTGACGAGCTTTTTGTTGATAAATTTCAAAGTTTTGTGACATTTTTAAGCTTTCTTCAAAGTCTTGTTTCGATTCTGGTTCATTTTTTCCAACTAAGTCCATCAACGCCCAACTTCTAGCTATAATGTCAACTCCTTCCTTCTCAGTCATTACATCAAGTTTGTATGCAACATCAATATTGAGTTGTTCCTGTAAATCAACTTCAAAAAAGTCACGGGTTGCAATCCAAACCTGATTCCCTCCATTCGATTTAAAATTCTGAATCAATTTGGAGACAAATTCAGCACAATTTGGAGCAATTTCATCAAATCCATCAAAGAGAATGAAAACTTTGCCACTTTTGTACATTTTTTGGAAGATTTTAGCCTCAAATTTATTTTTGGAATTTAAAATGTTCTCAACCATAAAAGCTAAAAATTCAGGCTCGACTTTTTGTGTTGTTTCAGGATTTTCCGTTGCTTGTTCTTCCATTTTTTGTTTTCTAATTTTTTCGTCTTTCTTAAAATTGTCAATGAACTGCTTCAAGTCCACATAAGTCACCCATCTTGTTGGATTCTGTTCCCGAAGGATTTTTGTAAAGTTTTTCATTGCCCAACTTTTGCCATTTCCTGCCTGGTCTGAGATCAAGACGTACTGCTGGTTGTTGACTTCTCGGAGGAGCTCATCTTCAAGAATTTGTTGTTCTTTTATTTTTCTGTGATTTAAACCTGATGCTTCCGATTTATTTAATTTTAAAAATCCTCGTATTTTGCCCTTAATTCGACTTGATTTCTCTTCTTCTGATTGTTTGTTCATTAGTTGGTCCAATTTAGCTTCCCCGTCAGTCATTCTTGTCTTTTTAATAAAATCTCTTGGTTTAAACAACAAATGAAAGTATTTTTCAGAATCTTCGTCTTTTTCTTTTGAATTAATGTTAACTTGATGATTTTCCAGGATCAAATTCAAAAGCTGATCATCAACCAGATCTTTTATGTCTTCATTGCCATTTTCTGTTGCTTTACTTGTTGTTGCTTTAGATGCTTTGGGATCAAACTGGATCAAATCTCTCAATGTTAAATGTGAATTATTTTGGAAATTTATTTTAGATTGTAAAAGCAAAAGTTGACTTTCTTCTGTCAAGTCACTCCAGTTGTAATTTATTTCCAATTTCTGTGCATTTTCTATTTTCTGTTCCTTGAAGATTTTATTAACTTTATCACATTGAGCCTCATTTAACACAATAAAAATGAAGCTCAGTTCCTTATTGATAAGAATATTTTCCAAACCATCTGGAATTTGACATGTGCAGTCCACAAAGATCCTCAGTTCCTGATTGTCTGAACATATTTGCTTAAAATCATCCGAAAGTTGCTGATTGTTGAGCTTTTCTGGATCAACAAAAATATTTTGTGAGTCAAATAAATTTCCGCACTTTTTCTTAAGATGTTTATGGATATTGAGGAACAGCAGCTTGGGCACATTCGTCTGTACTATGACCAACTTGTTGCCAGTAATTTTTTCTACTTCATTTCCATTACGAAGCTCATATTTAAGTTTTAAAATGCTTGGAAGTAGTCCAAATGTTCCATTTAATCTTACAATTTCCTGATTTTTCTGGAGATATTTCTGTAACTCAGGTATAACCTGACCATGCCAGAAGTCAAAGAATACTTTGTACTTTTCTTCAAGATGCTTTAATTTATCCTCAGAATCATCAAACTCTGTCAGGATCTGAACAACTCTGACAATCAATTCTGGATGGAAATCTTTGGAATCATAAAGCGTGAACACTGATGAGATGGTTCCGTTGCACTCATCGTCTGGACATTCTGCATTTTCTGCTGACCATTGATCAATTATTTTGACAACTTCCTCGAACAATTCCTTCATGTACTCTCTGTCCTTGTAGTAAGGATTCTCCTGATTGTCATAAACAAGTCGCATGACATAATGACACAATTCGTGAGCCAAAACTCCTTTGATCTTCTGTTCACGTTGTTTTGTTACGTTGCCATTTTTGTCTGCCAATTTGGCACCAACAAAGATCCACTTTGATGATGGATACATTGAACCTGCTGCATTTGATCCTGTCAAGCTCATACTTTCTACCTAAAATGAGATAAATTTATACATTAAGTAAAAGAATCAATTTTAACAAGTTAAAAACTCACCGATTCACTTTCAAAGTCAAAGATTATCTTCAAATTATTACAAGAAGCAGCAACGTCGATCAATTCTGGTGCAACTTTGTGGATGTCTGTGAACCACTTCATGATTTTATCTCGATATTTTGATGCTTGTATCTTCTCAGTTCGACTGTTATGGACCGATGATCTCATGGACAAGAGCATCACTGATTTTGGGGCAACATCCTCTGACTTGCTTACATTTTCTTTCATTCGATCTGTTGCAAGTTTCACGGCTTGTTCCTTTTCTTCCTTGCTGAGCTTTTCTAAAATGTCATCGCATTTTTCTCCTTTAAAGTTGAGTGATTTTAAATAATAAAACACTCCAAACTTCTTCAAGTTAATAGCTTCGGTCAGTGCTGATTTATTTGATGAATTGTGGATGAATTTGAGGTTCGAATTATTTTTGATGAACTCGTCAATTTTCTCAAAATCTTCTGCCTCGATTGCAGCTTTGAAGTCAATTCTCTCAATCAAGTTGATTTGTCTCAAATGCAGCTGTGGAAATTTTAATTTGGTGCTCAAACGGAAGTTGTTGGATCAAATGAGTCCAGTAAGTTATCAAGTAGTCGATGACATCAGTGTTCTCATTTTTTATAGCTGTAAGGAGAACTGATGTGTCGTTTTCTGGCTCATCATCATCCCCAAATACATCAGATATGTATTTTTGACTTCTGTAACTTAAAACTCTTCCATTACTGTCCAATGGTGAATCCAGGGTGGCTAAGAACTCAGATCTTGAACCATCACTTGCTACATCTAATATCAAAGATCCAAAAAATCCATCACTAAGTTGTAATGTTTGCAAGAATCTAAGAACTAATGAACAATTTTCAAATTCTCGAACAACGTTAAGAACTTCAATCTCAGAATTATAAAATTTTCCGTTGAAAAAAGAGAGTAAAAATGATGAAAATACACTCGAATATTCAGATTCGTCTTGCTGATGGTCGATGACAATGAACTGGTTTGATTTTTCTTCTTTGTAGTAAAATTTTGTAATATTTTCATCCTCTGATGTCAGTTGGAGAATTATTGGACGATCGTCGCTAAATTTGAGTAACTTTTTCTGTAGTTTTGTAACTTTATTGGAGGAATCTTGCTGATTATTTGCAGTAAATCCAACATTTGTGACCTCAATGACAAAAATGAATAGTTGTGGATACTCCTTAAGATCCAGCCCATCAATTGTCATCAAAACTTCCTCAAAATTCCACTCGGATGAGAAATGAAGAACTTTGCAGGAATCTTTCACTTCCTTGTTGACATTTTTACTTCCTTTTGTCAATTTAAGGATGAATTTTTTATCAATTTTGATGTCTTGATCATCAGCCATAATGTTCAATGAAATTTGTTGAATATTTTCACTTCCTGAACTCTCGTTAGACATAATAAAATGTCAATTATAGTTACGTGAACTGCTGTAATAAATAAATGGATGATAATAATAAAATCAAGTCAATTGGACACGTAGAGAACATCACTAGAATTAAAATTGTAGAAAAAACTACTTACAGGTCCTCAAATCATTTAAAAACACTAAATATTGATCACAATTCCAGTCAAAGCACAAAATTTATTTATAATTCTTCAACAAAACACAAAATTCACGTATTGTTATGTCAACTTCCACAAATATCATAGCCAACTGTGCTATCAATTGTATTATTGCTATACTTCATGTTATCAGTTTAGGAATAATGTGATAAGAGTTATCGACGCACTAAGTTGAATGGATGTAATTTTTTATCTAAGCTTAGACATAATTTGATAAAAGTCGATTAAGAATTACTGGAATTTAATGTGACTCACAGATGCGTAACGAGGGTCCTTGACGTGCCGGGCTAATGTCCCACTTTCCCCACCCATGTTAATAATAATAATAGAAACTAGAAACTATTAAAGTTTTACACAATTTTATTAATTTTTTTGCTCAGGCCGTTTATAAATCAGCGGAACACTGTAACCAAAACTTTCAATTAAAGTATTTATTTGCTCAATAAACAGACCAGTATTTCGACCAACGCAAGCTCCTGACGTGTCAGCTATTCCAGATGCTTTTGTGTATCCAAATTGAATCAAAACTTTTTCCATAGTTCCTGGATCACAGCTCACAGGTGACGGAGGTACTGCATACTGCAGGACAAATCCACAAGGAAGACAAGTTTGAATTGTTGTTGTTTCTGGCGTTGTTGCTGTTGTTTCAGAGGAATATGATGGACTTCCAGCATAAATTTGATGGATTAAGATGCAAATTATTAATATTGTGGATTTATTCATTTTCTGAGTTGTCAGCTGTAGGCTAGAACTTGTGGCTATGTAAATTTTTAAATTGTTGTAAATTTTTTCATTGCCTGGAATATTAAATTTTTTTTATTTTCACGACTGGTACTAAAGTTGTTTAACGTCCATGAATTTTTAATGGGGTTTTCAAAAGCAAGTAATTTAAAGAAGCTTTATATGTTGGACTTCCAGCCAGGGGCATATCCAGGGGGTTTTCTTGTCAACCACCCCCCTCCCCCTTCCTTTTTTTTGAAAACCAATAATAGCATAAGAAGTCATGATTTATTGAAAAGATATCCAAACAAAGACCATGATTCGAATAAACCCATTAAAATTTTTTTGGATACGGTCCTGCTTCCAGCCAAGGTTTAGCAAAATAAGCTTTTAAAGAGGTCGTTTGCAAATTACGTCACGTATAAAACAACTTTTTCGACCGCCCTCCCCCTGGACACAAATTTTCCAAACAACAATCCCCCCTCCCCCTTAAGCGTAACGTAATTTGCGAATATTCAAATAATTTATTTCGCAATCATTATTTTTTAATTTTTGGACTGTTGAAAAAGTAAAAATGAGAAACATTTTTAATATATTTTAACGAAGCTTTTGAATTTTATTTTTCATTATTGGGGTCAGGTTCCTTTGTTTGTCTATTTCTGTCTCGATCCACAAAATTATTGAATTTTATTAAAAATTATCTATGGAAATATCAAACGACTTGCTCTAATATGCTCAATCAATGGATTCCATTCAAATAATTTCATCCCCGTATGAGGATCAGCACAAGCACCTGATGCATCTGGTCTACCCGATTCTCTAGTATATCCAATGCTGATTGTAACTAATTCATTATCTCCTGGATCACAATTTGCTGGTGATGGAGGAACAGCATTGCGTAGAACTTCTTCACATGTGACACATTTCGGTGGTGGGGATGGAGCTTATGAGAATGTGGAACCTCCAGCTGAAATTTGGCAAATTAAAGCGCTGAGAATTAAAATTGTGAAATAATTCATTTTTTGAAAATGTGCTTAAAGTTGGATGACTTTGAGTAAACTGTAACTTGTACAGCTGTTTGTGCTGTTTTTATAATGATTTTTTTTGTATATTCCATGAAGATGGAATATAAAAAATTTGGAAGTTGTAGGTTGAGAAATTTAAAATGCCACTTTATTTAAAAAATCTTTAAAATATTAAAAAAAATTGTTTCAAAATTGAGCAACTTAAGCAACTGCACTAAAATCAACTATCAATGGATGTGCATTCACTGTTTCAAAATTGACACAAAAGCCATCAGCAGGTGGCAATCCAGACTCAGGTGTGTAGTCAATGGCAATTTCAACCAGTTGATGACTGCCTGGATCACAACTTGATGTTGATGGATGAACTAAGTTGACCAGAACGTCAGTGCAGGTTGCACATGGATTTAAAGGTCCTCCTGCCATGGTTTGGTAAATTAGACAAGTGAGGATCAAAAAATAAAATAATTTCATTTTTGACACGCTGTTGATAGAAATTGGAACTGATTTAAAGTTGTGAAACTTTCTTTGGGTATTTTAAACTGAAAATAATGCAATAATTTTTTTTTGAAATCGAAAAATAAAATTTTATTGTCAATAAAACTTTTATATGTCTATAACTTCTGTTACAGGTTTATTTTTGTCATAGCAGTATTTTAAGCTATAGCACTAAAATCTAAAATCAATGAACTTGGTTCTTCCATAAATGAGAAATCAACACAAACACCTTGTGCAGCAGGCAGTCCAGATTCAGGTGTGAAAGTAATTGAAACTTGAATTGGATCATTGGTTCCGTAGTCACAGTTGAAAGGTGATAAAGGTGCAAGATCGACAAAAACGTCTCTGCATGGTACACACAACTGGTATGATGCACTTCCAGCCATGGTTTGATAGATTAAGCAGCAGATGATCACAAATTTGAAGAAACTCATTTTTAGTTGTTTAAAGGCTGACTTTTCTAATTCAATTTAAAATTTCTTTGACATTCATGAGCTTTTTAAACAAAATATTTTGTCACAATAAAAAGTCATAAAAATTTTATTTCCTCATTTGAGCTTAAAAGCCTGCGACCTTATTTTTAAGTGTTTATTAAAATTTTATTAAACACGATTTATTTTAAAAATATTGTCTTTGTCGTGAATTGGTGATTTTATTTTTATTTTTTATTATTTTTCAGGGTTCGCCAACTCTGCGCAGGCATTCAAAAATGCCTGCATGCATGCACATGTCTCATACCAACAACATCAGTTCCAATGCAGCCATTCAATATTGTGTACTCTGTACAGATGTTATCAGAATTGATGTCATTTCATCATCTGCAAATTGTAATGCAGGATCATCCACAGAGTTGTTTGGGCTTAGCGTTAATGGAATTGGATTCTATCTAATTATGATTTTAATTTTAAAACTGTTTTGATTGTCAAAAAATTTATGGTTTTTTACAATTAAAAGTTTTAAAATTGTTAAAAATATTAAAATTTGATTTTTGATTGAACTAAATTCAATAAAAATTTATCCATAACACATCTCACATTTTTGAGTCACATGTGATTCCCTCGAACATTTTCATTCTTGTTGTTCTTGTTGTTCCTCATTTGTGACACTCACTGAACCCCTTTTTGCTGCTGACTGAAAAATTTTCATTTTTATGTTTCTCATTTTGAATCACAAAATCCGCTACGCTCGAGCTGCAAATCCCACACAAGATCCTTTTTATGTATTTTTTCCTTCTTTTGCTGACTCTCAATTTTCTTGAATTGTGGATGTGGATGTGAGGATATGTCTTATAAAACCCTCGAAACAATATAAAGGATGAAGACTGACTCTTAACTTAAGGTATTGTTATGAATTTTACAAATGGGAGGGGAGTGTTTTTGGTATGTCAGGTATTAAAATAGGATTTTTAGTAAATCTTGGAGTCAGATTTTGAAAAAGTCTAGTTTATGGAAGGATAAGTTCATTCAAACTAGAAATAAGTCCAGTACAGTTAGGGATAAGTTCAGTTTCTTGAATAAATATATTTAATCAGATCAGGGATAAGTTCAGTTTACTCAAAAGACAAGTTCAGTCAAATCAGAATTCAGTTCAGTTACCTGAAAGGAAAAGTTTAGTCATTTTAGGGATAAGTTCAGTTAAATCATGGATAAGTTCAATTTGTTGAATTAAAAAATTCAGTGGAAATTACAGAATATTTTCAACAAAAATTTTTAACTCGTAGCCATATCCACAAGCATATCTGACAGTTGTGTGAGTAAATAAAATTTAAATTCTGTTCCTCCTGAGTAGGCTTAGCATTGTTCTCTTCATAAAATTTTATTTTTATGCCCTGGATTTAGAGAGAAAGAAATAAAGGTGATAATGAGAAATTTTCATGATTATGGTCCATAAATGTGGCAGTTACGCATCAAATGGGGTACAATATGAAGATATCTTGGGGATTGAAGCTATTTTTAGAATTTTTTATCTGCTTTGTTCTGAAATTAAAGATATAAAACTGCTTTAATATCCTAAAACTCTACAAAAATTTGTTCCTTTCAATTCAAAAACTCCTTCACGATCTGCAAACCGTAATTCAATAACCCTTCATTTCCTTACATTTTCTACCTCCTTTGCCATTCCTTTCTTACTCAACCCTTTTATATTACAACGAACAATTCCATAGCTGCAAGAAAAATGTCTTTGAAGCACGTACACAACATATTATGTGCCGAGAGTGCGTAACAATTGTAATTTTTTGTGTCATATACGAACATAATTTTTTTTCTTTTCTTCAGAGATAAAGGCAAGAATTTAGCGAGGGTTGTTGTTGGTGGTGCTTCAAGATACAAAAAGGGTTGCGTGGAAAAAAATTTATGCGTGTTTTTCCCTTCTTATCATATTATTGTGTGTGGTGTATGTGTAGGAGCAAATATAAAGGAAGAACTCGAAGAGAAAGGATTGCTGTCATGAGATGAGGGTGAAGTGAAATTTTCTACGCAATGAAACTCGAGATGGGATTGAATGTGAAAGGATTCATGTGCGTACTTTTTAGAAATGGCTGAAAAATGAGATTTTCTGAGGGAAAATATTGAAAATGGAAGATTTTTACTTCACTTTGGATATTTTTCGGTTAAAACTGAATTTAACTTAAACTGAACGCATCCTTCAAAACTGAACTTATTCTTCAAAACTGAACTTATCCTTCAAAACTGAACTTATCCTTCAAAACTGAACTCATTCTTCAAAACTGAACTATTTATTCAAAACTGAACTTATTCTTCAAAACTGAACTTATCCTTGAAAACTGAACTCATCCTTTAAAACTGAGCTTATCCTTCAAAACTAATCCTATCCTTCAAAACTGAACTCATCCTTTAAAACTGAGCGTATCCTTCAAAACTGAATTTATTCTTCAAAACTGAACGTATCCTTCAATACTGAACTTATTCTTAAAAACTAAACTCATCCTTTAAAACTGAACTTATCCTTGAAAACTAATCCTATCCTTTAAAACTGAACTTATCCTCCAAAACTGAACTCATTCTTCAAAACTGATTTTATTCTTAAAAACTGAACTTATCCTTCACAACTGAGCTTATCCTTTAAAACTGAACTTATCATTCAAAACTGACTTTCAATTTATTTTTTTTTTTTTTTCAAAAAATTATGAAACTCCACAATCTTCATGACTTTAGGTCATAAATCTTTTAACATTGTGCTCATTAGATACACATAACACCAAACTCAACCTCCAGACTCAAAACTCAGTTACACAATACATATCATCAAAGCAAAAGACACACATAAAAAATCCACGACAAACTCATCCAACATCACAAAAATAAAACAAAAAAAAACTTCACATATATGATAAATTCGACATTGCTCATCTAAAAATTTCAACGTACACATGCCCGGGATGAAAGACACAAACTGCTTAGGGTGAATTTTTAATTAACAAAAAAACTAAATGTAAATGATTTTTTTTGTGATTATTCAGTTCCTTTTATTTGTGTCATGCTCATACGTACGTGGATAATGGATTTTTTGTAGACTTGCACACATGTAGTTGTGAATCATTATTTATTATTTTTTATTTTCACGTTTGTTATTTATGCAAATGAACTTAATCGGGCAATACCAAATATTTTTGTGCATATTTGGAGGGGGTTGCATTTTTGTAGCGATTTTTGATCATATATTGAGATTTTTTGTGCGCGTTAGAGACTTTGGCATGAATTCAAGTCAAATTTAGATTCCACAGTGAACTGAACTTATCCTTCAAAACTAAATTTATCCCTAAGAACTGAATTTATTTTAAAAAAGTTGATTTTTTTTCATCAAACTGAACTTATCCGTCTTAACTTTACTTTTACTTAAAAACTGAACTTATCCGTTAGAACTAAACTTGTACTCAAAACTGAACTTATCCTTTAAAGCTGAACGTGTCCTTAAAAACTGAACTTATCCTTAAAAACTGAACTTATCCTTAAAACTGAACTTATCCTGTGAATCTAAACTTATTCATAAAAACTGAACTTATCCAAAAGAAATCGTGAATTTTAATTTTAGACCAAAATAAAATCAATAAAAATGTCCCAATACACATCTAACACCCCTCATGTCACCTCTCAGTTACAAAATTACATCAATTTCCTCTTCAAAAAGTCTTCAATTTCAATTTCATTTACATAAATGTCTTTCAATCTGTCGCTATCCATCTTCAAAATAGATATCGAGACATAAGAAAGTTGTTTACATCCCATCCATTGTTCCATCCGCGTATTTCTCATTTGAAATTCATTTTTTATCATCATCATAAGTTTTAAAGACTCATTCTGAAGTGTTTTTTTCTCATTCGTTCCCTCTTTTTGGCATAATTTAAGGATTTTAGTGCCCCTGCGTCAGTTCTCATCCTCACACTCAGTTCGTTGTGTTTATGGTTTGTTTGTGCCTCATATATTTATATTAATATCATCAAGAACAGCACACTGGATGCTGGGATGGATCGAGAGACGTGTGTAATATCTGGCAAATGAATTCGACGTCAATAAATTTTCAAATTTAAAAAATATACGCGAAAGAAAAAAGAGAAAAGGAGGCGAGGAAGTAAGTGAGTGGAAAAGAAATGGAATCGAGAGGGTGAAAATGAGTTTTGGGTTTGGGTGAAAGTTCTTTGATGAATTTTGTTTCATTTAATTTGCATATGAAGAGGTTCCTTTATGAATGGATGAGGATGTTGCTTGGATATCGAGTCAAGGATTATGGATTTTAGGTTATGTCATCTGAAAATTCTGATCTGAAGGTCAAAAGTAGTGTGGATTGTACGACTTTGGTATTTTGGGTCAAAAGTGGTGTGGATCGTACGACTTTTGTGTTTACTAAACCCCCAGACTCATCCCTAAAAAAACTTCAAATCCAATCCAAAAACAAAAGCTGCAAGCTCGACTTTAATGAGTCTGAATTATCCATCACTTGGGGATTACTTCCTCTGTTGCTGCATTTCTCGCTAATGTAAAGTATCTCTCGACATTTATTCTCATTCATTTATGCCAGTTATTGCTGTATGTTATTGATGCGATTTATTATTCTCAAATTTTCCACTTCTGCTGCTGCCTTTTTGCCTTTTGTTGCTGTTCTTCTCCTCATTATTTGTTAAAAAGATGAAAAATCATTTCAGCCATAAATTCAAATTTAAATTTCACATCGACGGCGGATTTTTTTTGTTTTTGCTTCTTCCCCAACTTGATTCTCATTTTCAATGCTTTTTATGTTCAAATTGATGCCAGATAACATGATATAGTGGAAGTGAATGGAAGATAAACAAAAAAGTATATTTTTATGCTGTACATGTAGTGAAATGAGGGTTGGGTTGGGGTGATTGAGAATATGCATTAATATTTATATGAGATATGAGGAAATTAGGAGGATGTACTTCAATTTTTTAGAGGGGTTGGGTATTCTGGGTATTCTGGGATATTTCTGGGTGTATAACTCTAAACATTTTTGTGCCAAAAGTGGTGCATTTTGTACAGTTTTTGACCATTAAAGTCCATTAAATCACAATAAAATCAACAAGTGACCATCTCAACCCCTCAAACCCATCCAATTGTAAATATTTACAAAAATAAATAAATTAAAAAAATTTAAAGTCCATTAAAAAGTCAATTGAGGGTCATTTTATTCACAAATTAAGAACCATTAGCAGCAATCCATCAAACTGACCCTAAAAATTTAAATCACAGCTCATTGTTGTGACTTCACACATCCAAAAAATAGCCACGGGTCAATTTCCATTCATCTAAAACTTGTTTGACCAGTTCACATCCTTTTCATGTGTCCCGTGCCTCAGCATGCAGCACAAATTGACCATTCACGACTAATTTCGAGGGTTTAAACTATTTTGTCATGGATATTTGAGATTATTAAACAATTAAGGAACAAACAGCACTAAAAGTGACCGAAAGTGAGCACAAAAGAGGGAACAGAAGAAGAAAACATTGTTGTTGACCAAACATGATTATTTATTTATATTCGTGTTATTGTTGTGGTTTTAAATACAAGAAGGGTCGACGGCTAATTTAATGTTCACAAAAAATTATTTTTCATGTCTGATTATTAAATGAGAAATTATTGAGTATGTTTGGTGGGATTTACAGTAAATGTGAGGGGTTTGAGATTGAATTTAATTAAACTATGAGAATTAATTTGTCATGTTTTATGTGAAAATGGGAAGATTCTTATCAAGTTTGATGGACAGAGCTATTATCATGTCATCGATACTTTATGTGTGATTATTTATTTTTGAGGGGTCATTTAGCTATCATATAATTATTAAAAATAGTTCATATTAGCAATATTCATATTTTATTCTGAACTTCAATTTAAAATGTTAAAAATAATTTTTTATGATTCTTTTCAACTTTAAAAGAAGAAAATCTTTGACTAAGAAGTCTTAATAGCTCTTCGAACATGGACTAAAATATATAAAAAAATTCAAGCCATTATTCAAACATTTAAAAGACTTAAACATGTTCTTCTTATTCTTTTGAAAGATTCTCTTTGAGCTCCTTTTGAGTTTCGTCTTGAACAAGAACTGACAACAAATAAGCTGCATAAGCAACTTTCCTTCAAATTCCTTATTCATGTTGGTTCTTTTTGTAGACAAATGATAGAAGTCTCAAGAAGATAAGAATAAGGAGGAATTTAAGATTTTTGCATGAAAACAGTCACTTTTAGTTACTCAAGCAGAATATTTTGGAGTAATTGATTGAATTTTAAGGATCAGGGGTATATCCTAGGGTATACAGAGCAATCGACCCTAGAGCTCTATCAGACACCGTTAAGGTCATCTTTATTCAATTTCATGCTCTATTAGAGATTAGTTCAAAAATGATGCTTCTGTTTGGACTCTAAAGGTCAATTTTGGACCACTTACATGTAGATCTCTGGTCTCTGGTCTCAGGAACCCTATATATACCTCAAATATATAAGTGTCTACTAATCCATAATAATTACATTCCAATGATCCACAAATTCCACATTAAATTGAATAAATCACCAAAAAAAATTAATAAGATCAACAAATTCTGATACACAAGATTAACAATCTTCCCAACTTAATGTTCAATAAAGCAATCTAAAGTACTTAGCATCTAAAATCTGCAGCGACAAGAAAATCTGAAGCACAAATCACTTAACATGAAAATTACTTCATATACTTAACATCCATAAGACATAATCTGTGCTCCTCAACCTCCTTATTGTTATATCTTCATCATATCACTTACTGCTCCTCATACCCAAAAAATCTAAGCAGTTCCTTAACAAAAAATGAGTCTAAATGACTTCATATATTAGAAAATTACAGTTGTTATCACTCATCAGTCTTCATCCCTTCCCAACTTCCTCATTTTCTCAGTACTTTAGCACATTCAGTCACACATTCCCTCACTTACATGTGTTCTTACTTCCTTATTTCATTTTTACTTACCCCATTCCATATCCATGTACATACTACATCCTCATTACATTCATTCTCATGTTCCTTATCTGCTGCTGCTGCTGTGTGTGTGTAACATGTCTACACACATTGCCAATTTAATCAGAATCGCGAAACTTTTTCTCAATGCTGTGCAAATTGACATATGGAAATGAGTAGATTAGCAGTAAATGATGTTTTCATGCCGTCTTGTGCTGCCTCGAATACATTTTGTGGCATGTGCGAAATAAAAAGAAAGAAAAAGTGTGGAAATTATCAGGATATGTATGTAATGCATGGGTGTGATGAGAAGTGTTCTTGGTGTAATTTAATAGAGATGTGATGGGGTGGATGGGGGGAGGGGGGGAGGGGGTAATGAGATTGAGGTAAGGAACACATTTGCGTGTGTTATAAATCTTACTTGAGATTCTGACATGAAAAAGGAGTCGGAGGAGATTTGTGTGCTGATTATCGGAAGAACGGCATGCAATGTGATGAGAATGTGGATGGGGGTTGTTGAGTTAAATTGCAAAAATTACTTGGACTGCAAAAAATTACAGCAAAAATTCATTTTCCACAGAACTGAAGCTCATCAGCCACAGCGACTGATTCCTTTGCTTCAATTTTTTTTCTCATGAATTTTTATTTTAATTTATAAAAATTGTAATTTCGCTCTGCTGCATCTTATGTTCTTTACATGAATATCCATTTCTGGTTTCCTTATTTCATCAAATAAGCACCAAAAAAGCCGTGGAAAATTGGCATGAAAAAGTCCTTTTTTGTGTGGTTTTGGATGAGAAAAAATTTTCCGTCTGATGAATTTTTTCTTCCACTTTTGTGCATTTTTATTTTAATAAATTAATTGCTTTTTACTTCTTGTTTCTCATCCAAAAGTCAGCTCCTGTGGTTCTAGTTTGGCACAGAAATAAACTTTTTTCATTTCCGCGAATATTTTCTGCCTTCTTTCACATCTGCTTAAAGAAAATTCGATGATTTATCGCCAAATTCACTTACTTTACATATGTAAAAAATTCTCATTCCACAAATTTTTTCAACTTTTTCTTCGCAATCACAAATGGAAAATTTAAATAATGAAAAAAGAATATTTTTTCTACCCCACGTGCGTGAGATTCAAGCATGTATGGATGTATGCTGAGTGTGAATTTATGGATATGTGCTGTGTATTGAGAACAGGGGGAGTGGGGGAATTAATGAATTACTTTTTCCACTTTTCTTCGAGAATTTTTCAATATTTCGGCTCATTTTCATCATCATCAGATTCATGTATGAATTTATTCATCCACAGCTACTCTTCCTTATTCAACTTCTTTTTTTGCTTTTCTATTTTATGAAATTTAATATTTTTTATTCTGTTGCCTCCGTTTTTTGCCTTCTGTCGCTGCCGCAAAATAATTCAATGTGCAAACATACATGAGTCTGATTTCCTTGATATAATGAGCAAATATGAGCGGAAAAAATATAAATATGGGAAAATCTGCTTTTTCTCATTTTTCTCGTATATTTTGCATACATGGCTTTTGTGGATGGATGGATGTGAAAAAAACTGTATTCTGTACAATGTATGAAGGTGTAGAAGGAAAAAGAGATGCTGAAAACAGAGAAATTGGAGGATGTAAGAAGGCATAGAATGTACGAAGAAATTCCATATGCAAATATAGAGGAAATGACACACGGCAAATATGAAAATAAATGTGGAAACAGGAAAATCCTTTTCAGTAAAAATTGAGTCTTATTTGCATAGAATTTGAACTTATTTGACTTATTTTTTAATAATTCATCGCAAAGAGGATCAAAACTATTAAATCTGTGTCTATTAATGGTTTAAAGCAGTGTTGTCCAACCTGTGTGCCGTAGAAATTTTTGAAAATATCACGAACCACACGATGTGTGCGGTTTTTGTCATGGTTTACCATCAAGGTGTGCCGTGACTCAAAAAAGGTTAGGAAACACTGGTTTAAAGCAATGATGGGAAACCTTTGTGCCTCAGAATACAGTGTTAGGTGAGAAATTCTCGGTTGTGTCGTGGTCAAGGGTGCAGATTGAATCAAAATGATCAAAAGTTAGTTTATCTAAATTACCATTGGTTGGTGTAGTGACTGGATTTTGATACCAAGTTTTAGAATTTTCATGACCACCAGTGGCGTAACCAGAAATTTTTCGAGGATGGATTTGCAAATTTTTTGTATGGAAAAATTTTGGGGGGGGGGGGTTGATTTTCAGGATTTTTTCTCAAAAACTCTAGCAAATTGAAGAATTTTTGGGTGAAAGGGGGGGACAAATCCCCCAATCCCCCCTGGCTATGCGCCTGATGACCACTGACATGATTTGAACACAAAAATTAACAACATTAGTCCATCAAGAATACCCAACAATAGTCTTCTACTAGGTCACTAAACCACATTCAATTTTAACCTAGATTATCCACCAAAAAACTGAATTTAAACAAAAACATCCTCACTCCCCCACCCCTTCCAATATCCAACCAGAAAATCATATCGCCATCAACATCAATGAAAAAAATTCTCTTACAGAGCAATTTGAGCCTTTATCAGAAATCAAAACAGCGTGATAATTGCCTTGTTGTGAGTCAAACTTATTGTTCTCAGATATTTTTGCTCCACTTTTGAACATTGTAATTTTCACCCATGCATGAGAAGTGGAAAATAGGAAGCAAGAAGAAAATGTTTATTAATATTCAAATGAAAATTGATTTTTTCCGTTCCTTCTTCCTATTTTGTTGTTGTGGATGAATAAGAAGATTTTTGCCATCGGCAATGGTTTGAATATTGATTCCTGAATGTGTTCTTTTTTGCTTCTTGATAGCTTCTCGGGTAATTTGATAAGGCATTATTCAGATCCTACTTTGTTGTGTTGAAAATTGGATGATATTTGGATGGGGGTGGGGATTGATGATAGAAAATGGATAGTTTGGTGCAATTTGACACTTTAGATTCTAAGTTTGAGAATTGTAGTAACAAAAGTCCATAAAAATAATGACTCAAAAAAAAATCACACAACTCAAACCATTCACAGTCCACCTTCCATAATACATGCACAGCACTTCCACATAAGAATAAATTTAATGTTCATTCATTAATGCCGAAAATTAAAGAAAATGACAAGTTTTTCTTTCTTTCGAACAACCTTTTCTGTAAGTTTCTGAATATTTTACGACCATTTCCGGATATACGGCGAGTTTTAACATATTTCATGTACATATGTACATGAGCACACGCACGAACATACACAAAAGAAAGTGAGAAGGTTGAATTGACGATTTTTATTTCCATATGCATAAAAAAAATGTGTTTTTCGTTGATTTTTGTGATGTGGAATTAAGTTTGGTATCCTTGTGGTGATTTTGTGCGAGAAAAGCTGGAACTTAACCTCAAAATTAAGAAACTAACCTCAAAGATACCCAAATTTGGGATCTAACATCAAAATTCGTCAAAATTTAGAACGTAACCTCAAAACAATTGAAAATTCAGAAACTTAACCTCAAAATTCAAGAAAGTTAAGAACCTAACCTCAAAATTTTTAGAAATTTGAAAACTAACCTCAAAATTCCTGAAACTTTGGCGATTAACCTCAAAATTTTAAATTTGTACAGGGTTTTGAATCTAACCTCAAAATTTTTAAAATTTGTAACCTAACCTAAAAATTCAAGAAAATTTGGAAACAATACCCAAAATATCAAAAATAACCTCAAAATACCTGACAAAATCCCCCCAAGAGAAGTAAGCACACACAAAACCTCCAAAAATAAATGCGTCCTTTCCGTTCCTCATTCTCATTCATCCATTTCCATTTAAAAACCGAAAGCCATACAGCACCTTATCAACATATGTAAATCGCAAGCAATTCCGGAATCATGTTATGTGAAATGTGTTCTTTGATGCCTTCTAAGTAACCTTTTGAGCCCCACACAGCTCAAGACTAAAACTTAATCGAAATTTTGTGTGTTGCACGCACATGCGAGAGGAAATTTTGAATAAATCAATTTGATTGTAGTTGTTTGGGTCAAGTGGATTTTTTTAGACGTCGAAAATGGAAATGGAAATATTATATGTGTGATATTCAGACCTAAATCTTACGACTTACTGTACATACTCACACTATATGTATGCAAATGATTCAGTGCGGAATTTTTCTTGTTCCTTTACTTTTTGGTCACATTTGCATAAACTGCGTGTGGTATGAAGTGAATTAGTGGTGGGAGGGGATAATTGAGTGGATTTGGAATGAGTTTGTGTTTTTCAGACGTAATTGTAGAGTTGATTTTGTGTCGTGAATTGTTTTGAATATTTTATTAATTTAGGTGCCTTTACACTAGAATTTTGAGGTTCAGGTGTCTTTACACTAGAATTTTGAGGTTCAGGTGCCTCTACACTACATCATTGAAGTTCAGGTGCCTCTACACTACAGCATTGAGGTTCAGGTGCCTTCACACGAGTTTAAATTCAAACTTTTTCCACAACATTCATAAAAATCGATATTAATTTGCCTCATTTTCACTTTCAATCTTTAAATCCTCCTTCATCCTCACTTCTTATAGCAAAACTTACAAGAACAGAGACAAACAAAAAGAAGAAGATACAAAACAGATAAATTCAAGGTTGAAACATAAAAAAATTCGCGTCTTGTTGTGCAAAAAAATATTCAAATAATCTTTAAAAGAATGGAAATGGTAAAAAAATTCTCGTTTTTTGTTCTTCCGCAATTTATTTTCGCTTCTCGTCCTCCTTTATTTAAATTTTTTTTTTCATTCATCTCGTCTGGTTTTATTTTACTTTTTTTCAGTAATGCTCTCAATGTTCTCGTAATAGAAAGTAAAGTGAATTTAAAAATGTGAAAATTAAAGTCATAAACAGCGAGTAGACGACTGGAGGTGGGAATTGAGGGAAGGATGTGAAGGAAAGGGATGGTAACTTCTTATTTTCTGGTATATTTCACGAATATTGTTTTTAAAAATGATTAAAAAAATTTAAAAATTTAAAAAACCAAAAAAAAATTGAAGAAATTTTAAGGAAATAGAAATTTTTTTAAAAAAAATTGAAATTTTTTAAAAAAAACTTGAAATTTTTTTAAAAAAACTTGAAAATTTTTTAAAAAAGATAAAAAATTGAAAAGTTTAATAAAAAATTTAAAATAAAAAAAGTTAAAAAAATTGAATTTTAAAAAGTTAAAAAGAAAAAAGGTAAAAACCACTTTAATACATTGAAAAACTTGAAAAATATTTTAAATTAAAATAATTTAAAAAAGTTTAAAAAAGTAAGAAACCTAAAAACCATTTTAAAACACCAAAAAACCTTAAATTAAAAAAGAATGAAAAAAATTAAAAAGTTTCAAAATTTGAAAATATTCAAAATTTTAAAAATAAAAAAAATCAAATTTTTTTTAAAAAAATAAAAAAAATCAAAAATTTTAAAAAATAAAAAAGTTCAAAATTTTAAAAAATTAAAAAAATTAAAAAATTTTAAAATTTTTAAAATTAAAAAAAAGGAAAAAAATTAGACAATTATAAAAATTGTTAAAAAATAATAAAATTCAAAATTCAGTTTAAAGATTATAATTTTTTTTAGAAAATTAATATAAATTTCATAATCCACCATCCCCTGACATCCCTTCATCCACCAAGCATCATCCAATGAATTCTTTTTCTCTCTCACTTTTGCAGCATGTGCACCGATGAATCTACAAGTGGCATGTGCATAAACTTTTTCATTTGCATTCATCGCATCGTTCTCAAGTGCATGCACTCATATCATTGTATGCAAACATTTGAGTTAATAAAAAAGTCATTCATTTGAGTCGAAATTGTTGCAAATTATAAGCATACTTGACGCTGATGAAGTTTTTCTTGTGTGTTTTGCTCATTCGGTTAAGTTGGCTTATTTGGAGGTTTTGAGGGGGGAAAGGGGAGCGGTGTGAGATTTTTGAGAGGTTTTGGATATTTTTTGTGGGGAATTGTGGTTGAAGGATGGGTATTGGGTTATATTGAGGGTAACTTATGTGTCAGTTAAGGGTAGTGGGTATATAAGGTTGGGTTAGTTAGGATATGGACCACCATTCATCAGATTGAAGGTACCAGTCTCTAATTCTGCACGATAACCCTCAAAATTCCACCTTTTTCCCAATAAAATTGATAAAAGTAAACATAATCGACTCTATTAGAACAAGCGCATGCAAAAAATAATCAACAAAAACTTGATATGACGTCACAACACATATGATTAATCACCTCGTTACTGCGACTTTAAATTATCTCAATATTATGATCCCATTGCTGTATTAGATTACATTTTCATTCAATTCACTTTCTCTTCTCTTTCTCTTTCTCTCGCTCTTATTTGGATTTAATTTCATTGATTGCTACAATTATTAACGCTCATTTTTTTGTGTCTTCGAGTTTCTGTTTTGCTCTTGTTTCATTTCTCAGTTGAATAAAATTCATGGTTTAAATACAAATTATTTCAAGTGTTAAAAACAACTCAAAAACTGAGCAGTGGCCGTGATCGTCTAGTGGTTAGGACCCTACGTTGTGGCCGTAGTAACCCAGGTTCGAATCCTGGTCACGGCAAGATTACTTTTTTATCTTTGAGGATTTTTTTTTTGTTTTTGGATATTTTTGAGGGATTATATTGGAGGCTTATCTAAGTATAAGCTTGATATTAACGAATTTTGTTGCTAAGGTAGATTTATATTTAGACTGGACGTTGATAGGAGTAAAGGTGAAATGTAGGTCAATTAGAAAACAATTTTGGATTCAATTTTACAAATTTATTTTTATTTTATGCCAAAATTCATGATTTTTACTATCACAGTTACAATTTTTTTTTATTTTATTAAATGCCAAAATATTTCAAATTTCTAATATAATTTTGTCTTTTTCTTTTGTCAAATTGGAAGAATCCAGCCTCAGGCTTACAACTCTCAAGCATTCTCTACAAATTACAAGGCACATTAGCAGCATAATCACACCATCTATTCTGCTGATCCCAATGCAATCCAGGATGGCAAGTTCTTGGAATTTTACTTCCATTAAAGCACACAAAGTATCCATTGCATCTAGTTCTGTCTGGCACGAAGACAACGTTGTTTGGATTGTCATAAAGTGGACAATCGGCATAAACTGGTGTTGTTGTTCCTGGCGTCGTTGTTGTATTTGTTGGGCCTCCAGTTGGTGTTGGGAGTGGTGGAAGTCCAGCTGGATCGCATTGTGCAACGTTTTGCCATTCACATCTGTCATGAATCACACTCCAATGTAATGGTGGTGGACACTCATAAAGCCAGATGTGCGTATTAGCACACTTGTAGAATAAATGACACTCAGACTCGTGTGGAAGATGAACTGGTGGAAATGGATCTGGATCTGGACATCGAGGATCAAATCCCATGTCAATTTGACAATAAGCTTGATGAAAAATTGCAAAAATCAAGAAAATTTTAATGAACATTTTTTAAATTTTGCTTGTTTTAAGATTGAAGGTTGAAAAAGAACTGAATGGATTTATTCAGACACTTGTGGCTTCAATCTTATCAAATTATTTTGGTAAGCAGGTGATAAGGATATCTTATCGATGAGAAAGTCTTTTTGGTTAATTAAATTTTATATAAATGGATTAATTGAACGGAATAAAAGACTTAGCCTTTCGTGGAAATCCAACAGGAATTATGATAAGAATAGAAGTCAATTTTTTGTCAATAAAAATCAATCGTAATTTAGATTGTTTACTAAAATTTATAGCTACTTGAACTTAAAACTAGTAACATTATCAGATAAATGTTTAATTGCTTCCTCGCTGATAACAAGAAGCTTACATCCGGTCTGGTATGATTTGATAAAAATGTTTATAATGAAACAATTGGATTTATTTGTGTTTAATATGATTTTTTTTCGAAAAAGGCTGCTTGTGACTGATATGGTGGAAGCTTAGGTCCAAGGAACTGGTTTCTAAGGCTACCCAGGGTATCTTACCCTACCTCTAGAAGGTAAGGTATCCCCACCTACTTAGATGGAGGTTAGGGGTAGGTAGGGGTTGGTAGAGGTGGGGTGGGATGGTGTAGGGGTATGGTAGGGTAGGGTAGGTGTAGGAAGTAGCATATGGTACAGCTTAACTAACCAGGTTATGATAGTGTGTAGGCTAAAAAATAAAAAAAAAGTTAAAAGCTTCAAAAATATAAAAAATTAGTTTAAATTTAAATAAAAATTAAAATAATTGAAAATTAAAGCCGTGGGGGTAGGGTAGGTAGGGGTAGGGATGGTAGGGGTAGGGTTGGTAGAAGTAACCTATGGTATTAAGCAGGTTATGATATTGTGTAGAGTACCCCGGGTAGCTCTGGATATTAGCACCAGACTTGCACTCAAATTCAGCACCAAGCTAGTGCCACATCGTTGTCATGCAGGAACGTTCTTTCCTTTCAGAATTGACTGAATTATTCAAGATATAAATTTTCAAAATCATTCCACAAAAATTCTATTTTCCACAAATAAAAATCCTCCAACTCTCCACCACAACTTCTCAATTCAAAATTATTTTAATACACCATATTATTTTTAATATATGCAAAAATATAACGAGGATGACACTTGAAAATAAATAAATCAACTCGAGAGTCAACAACGTGAAACTTCGTTAGCGCTATCAAGTTGAGTCTCGAGATTTTTTTATCAGAAATTTTCTTGCATTTTTTTTAATTTTTTGCGCACTTGAATTTGAGAAAATACATTTTTTGCGACAAACTTCTTGAGACTTATTCCTTAGATGAGGAGAGTTTGTCTTGCTAGTTATGGAATAAAATTTTGTTTATTGAAAAGTTATGCATAAAAAATTTGAATTTAGAGTCAAGAATGTGGAAGGAATTGGATGAAAAATTTAAAATTATAAGAAAATAAATATTTAAAGAAAAATTCAAAAAATCTTCCACAAACCAACAATAATCCAGTTCCAATCAATAAATTCTCCAACAAACATGAACAGTAATAAAAATAATCAATGAATAATTAATTCCAACATTTTATTGAGTTCACATCATCGACTAGTCAACAATTTCTACATGGAATAATAATAAAATTCTTAATGAATTTCCTATTAACATAAAATATTGTCAAGCAAATTTCCTCCTTCGACTTCATGTCAACCGACGATGTCAACATGCGATGAACATCAATAAATTGTATGTCATAATATAATATTAATATAATATGTATAATGTTTAATATTTTAAATGAAATAAATGACAAACTCTTGTGCTAATAAATTTATTGTCGTTAATCGATTTTTATGCGATGTAAGTTGACTGAATTGTTATGGGGCTTGGTCCCAGTGGAAAATTTAATAAGAATTAAAATTGAACAAATTTAAAAAGTTAAAACTTAAGAAATTTAAAAAATTCTTAAAAAAGTAATTTAAGTTAAAAAAATTTAAGAATTGAGAAGAAAATTAAAAATTTAAGAAAGTTAAAAATTTCAAAAGTATTTTAAATCTTAAGAAACTAAAAAGTCAAAAAAATTCAAATTTAAAAAAAAAATTTTGAAATTAAAAACAATTGAAAATTGAAAATAAAAATTAAAAAAAGTTAAAAATTTAAAAACTGAAATTTAAGAAATTTAAAAAAATTAAAATTTAAAAAATTCTTAGAAAAATTTTAGGTTAAAAAATTTAAGAATTGAGAAAAATTTAAGAAAGGTAAAAATTTCCAATTTAAAAAAATTGTTAAAAAAATTTTGAAGTTAAAAACAATTAAAAATTGAAAAAAATAAAATTTAAAAGATTCCTAAAAAAGTAATTTAAGTTAAAAAACCAAATAAGAATTAATAATAATTTTAATAGGAATTTAAAAAAAATTAAAATTTAAAGAGCTAAAAGCTTCAAAAATATAAAAATTAAAAAAAAACTAAAAATTTCTTAAAAAAGTTTTAAAATTAAAAACAATTAAAAATTAAAATTTAAGAAATTTAGAAACTATTTGAAAAAGTTATAAAACTAAAAATTGAAGAAATAAATAAAGATTTTAGAAAATTTAAAATTTAAAAAAATTAAGAATTTTAATTTTCACATTAACTTTTGTTAAGAGTTTGAAAAAATTAAAAATAAATAAAAATTGGAAAAAATGAAAATTAAAAGAAAAAAGTTAAAAATTGAAGAAAAAAAATAAAAGTTTCAAAAATATAAAAATTTAAAAAAAATAAGAATTTTAATTTTCATATGAACTTTTACTAAAAATTTGAAAAAATTAAAAAAAAAATTAAAAAAAAAGAAAAGAAAAGAAAAAGATAAAAATGTAAAAAACCTAAAAAATATTTTTTTAAAAAAAATGTAGAAATATAAAAAAATTAAAAAATGTTTAAAACTATAAAATTAACAATTTCTTCACCTGCTCTTTACAAACTGGGTATGCATACCACACAATCAACCCCGCAAGTAAGCAAAACAACATACACATTAATTCCATCATAAACAGTTCAACTACAAGCAATAAAAAATGTTGATTGAAATATGCACATAACAGAAATAATGCGAAGGAGAATAAAAATGACATAAATTTGTGAGGTCACACAACAACATACAGAAGTAAAGGAAGGAACCAAGTAGTTGTCATGTCACAAGAATGTTTATTGATATAAAAGATTGTTATCAATTTCATTTTACTTTATTTTTTACTATTTTCATAATCAAAATTGAAATTTTCCCTCATTTATTATTCAAATTGCTCATAAATGTTATGATATGTTGTTCAGCAACTCGATGTGCTGCTCACTTTACTAACTGAAAGTTTATTTTTTGCAATTTTCTTTATCAACCCACAAAAAATCTTCAATTTCATTCAGAAAATCCCACAAAAAAATATAAAAAACTGCAGCTGAAAAAGTCAATAAAATTTATTGAGAACCAAAGCACATGAAGGAATCAAATAGAAACAGAACTGATGGAAATATGACAAAGAACATATTAAAGTCGATTATTTGATTTTATTATTAGATAAGAGCTTGAAAGACTCGCGACTTTTTCCTATTTTACTTTTGACTTTTTTGAGTTCCTTTTACTGTGTCTTTTTGGGATTGTTGTTCGCTCTTGGGTACTAGGAAGTGGGGCTCTTTAGGGATGACTAGAGAAAATTGGCTGATTTTAATAGAAAATTGTTGGATTTTAATAGAAAGTTGACAAAAAAAATATCAAAATTGTCAAATTTCTAAAACAACAGCACACAAACCCCAAAAATTATACAACCCCCACCCAACCAGTCCCCACTCCCCCTCAAAAAATAATTTTTATGATTATTACCATTATGATTATCATGTTGTTGTGCCATTTCAACTATGTCGCGTATATCTACAAATATGAATTGAAGAAGTCCCGAACAGAAACAGAAAGGAAAGGAAAAGACAAAGTCACAAGAACTGAGGTGTGTGTGTGGGATGAAGAAACAAGAAGTCAACAGAAAAATTCGAATGGAATGCAATAAAAAATGGAAATTTCGAGTGGGTTAAAAACATTTTTGTCATTATCGTGCATATGCCTCATCCCAGTGACTGAATATGTGACTGGATATATGAGCAGGTATGAGAAATTATTTTTTTGTGGAATTTCCACTTCCATGTGACATAATATATAAAAATATTAAAAAATTTCGCGTTTTGTGTCTTTTTTTGGTGATTAGGAATGGGGATTGGAAATTGAGGATTTTTGGCATGTGGAATGGGTTTCGGGTGGGTTGAAGAATTCCTTTTGTTTCGTGTCATAAATTTTCTTGTCATTTTCTATCTTTTAATTCCTTTGATGACTTTTTATTGTCGGTTGAAGGTGAATTTTGGGGTTTGGGGTGACTTTTGGAGGGAAAATAGGATGTTATGGTACTAATGGGGTCCATGGACAGCTTGACATAGTATCCAATGAGCACTCTAGCCGAGCTTCTCAAAAAGAATTCACAAATTTACTCAAAATTTCTCTAAACCTCAAATTTTTAAATCATGGACCCCCAACCAACCACAAATCTCTTCCTAGAATTTAATCAATATCCTCAAGAAAAAGTAAAAATCGATGAGCCTTTAAGAAAATTTCCTCATTTTCACCTTCAAGTGTGTTTTTCTTCTTTTTTCATTCAATGCCTTTAAAAATTAAAAGAAAAAAATTCCAACACAAAAAAATTTATTTCATTTAAATTTCTTTCACATTTTCACAAATACAATGAAAATTTCTCACAATTTGGTGAATATGCGCGGCTTGAAGGTGAAACTTTTGAGGGGAAATTCGTGTTTTGTGTGGAAATTCTGGAAAATGGGATGAGAATCTCCACAAAAGTTCACAACAAGGGGAAAATTTCTCGATCACAGCAAGCCACGGACTGTCCATTTCCACCAATTTAAAAGAATTTTCTCCCCACTTAATATTGCATCCCATTCCATTCATCCAAAATGAGAAAAGTGACCCAACTCGACAGCATAAAATTAAAGTTTTCGTCTCCACTGGTCGGTCGCGTCTGAAAATGCTCAAAATTATCTAATTTTCCTCCTCATTTTTTGTAGTTTTTCTCATCCATTGTTGAATGTAAGAAAAGAAAAAAAAAAGAAGGAAAAAGGAAGGAAAATTGGCGTTGATAATGATGATGCTGACTGGCTTGCTCTGCTCCTTTAGTGGACACACAGAACTCAGGCACAAAAAATTTTCATTTTCTCTATTCAGTTTTAATTTGACGCGCGGAGTGAAAAGATTGCCAAGAAATTTTCATTATTTTAAAGTTTTATTTTAATTTATATTTTTTTGGGATTTTTTGAGGTTAGGTTTGGAGGTTTTTGGAATATATTGAGGTTAGGATTCATAAGAATCTGCTAGAGGGAGGATGAACTTCAAAATTACTGACTTAGATTAAGCAAAAAATGTTAAAAAATTAAAATTTGGAAAAATTGAAAAAAAATGTTAAAAAGTCAAAAATCAGCATCAATTCCTCTCAGTCCAACAATTCCACACGCAGTGGATCATTCCTCAAAAAAAGAAGTTCCATCATCAATGGGTTAACACACATCCATACACATCCACATATATCCTCATATTGACTCCCCACACACACCAATACATCCTCACATGACACAAACACACAAACAAGCAGGCACGGAAAAAAAGAAAGCAAAATTTATCACTCGGTTGGAACTGGCACATCGTGTGTGACACATCCGAATGTTGTGGATGGAAAATGTGGAGATGTGCTGTGTATGTGAAAAGGAGGAGGCAAAAAAAGACATAAATGTGCTGTATATGTGTGTGATTGTGTGCATGGCACATACATAACATTAAATGTGAAAATGTGAGGCCCCAAAAAATATAAAAAAAATATGAAAAAAACGAGCTTTCGTTGGAGCTTTTTTCGTACACAAGCAATTCCGACTCGCAAGGAAAAGAGTTCTCATAGGTGGAAATTTTTTCTTCTTTTTTGTTCATTTCATGTGATAAGCATAAATATATGTTTGTATAGCGACCCTCGGATTCGTGCTTTTATGTAAAAATATTGATACAAAAAGAAACATAAATAAATGATGAAAAATTTATTTGAAAAAAGTGTTAAATATAAAGAAGAAATGTGGAAAATAAAAAATAATATTAGAAACAAGGCGTGGCACAAAAATATAGAATATAAAATTGTTTACGACCATATGAAGCCTTATTTGGTGATTTTTATGGAAATGGAGGAATTTTTTTCGGATCAATATGTTTGCTAATGGTGGGTGTGGGCTGCAAATGGATGGATAAAAGTTACATAAGATTGAAAATTAATCAATAAAATTAGTTTTTGAAATGGATTTCTTTGGTTATTCTTGATGAATCTTTTGACTTGATGAATTTTTTCATTAAAAAAAAACTTTTAAAATTTCTCAAAAATTCAAAAGTTTTAAACTTTTCTTAAGTTTTAAACATTTTTCAAATTTTAAAGATTTTCTCGAATTGATTTTTTTTAAATATTTGACATTTTTCTATAAAAAATGTAATATTTCTAGTTTTAAAATTAGTAAAGATGTTTAAAATTTTGTCAGGTTTTCAAGATGTTTTTAAATTTTCAAATTATCTCAAATTTAAAAAAAATCTGAAATTTAAAAAAAAACTTAAAACTAAAAATTTTAAATTTCATTTATTTTTATTTATAAGCAATTTAATTATCAGTTATAAATACCAAAAATTTTATGTAAAATCTTAATATTTTTTGTTAATTTAAAATTATACAATTTGAATAATTTATTAACAAAAAATCCAAATAAATAAATTATTTACTATCTAAATTTTCTAAATTATCTCAAATTTAAAAAAAATCTGAAATTTAAAACAAATTAAAACTAAAAATTTTATTAATAAATTTTATGTTAAATTTTAACATTTTTTTAAATTTAAAATGGTTCAATTTTAGCAGTTTATTTACAAATTTTCTAAATTATCTGAAATTTAAAAAAAATTAAAACTAAAAATGTTAAATTGCATTTATTTATACCTATGCTGATTATAAATACCAAAATTTTTATGTTAAATGTTAATATTTTTTTAAACAATTTGAAATTATTTTATTTACAAAAAAATAATTAATTAAATTATTTACTATCCAAATTTTCGAAATTATCCACTGAGTTTTCCATCATTGCATCATTATTTTGTGAACTTTCCTCTCGAACATCCTTGTCACGTTTGGTAAAATGAATGAATCTTCAAAAAATTCTCAATTATTATTACTGACTGATTAATCAAAAATATTGATCAAAACTCACATGATACACACAAAAACCAAAGCCTGCGACGATATTGTCACCCAAAAAATCCCAGCTGGATAAATTTTAATCGTCGCCAAATAAGTTTGTGAATATAAAACCCCAGATATGATTGGAACTGATTTATCACATGCAGAAATTAATGCAAACATTATTCCACGTTCATCACTTGGAACTAGCTTTGATGAGATTGATCTGAGTGCTGGGAGGATGATTGGACTGGAAGTAGATCAATAAATAATAATTTTGACAATCTAGAACTGACAAACTCACCCAACACCAGCAAAAGAAGCTCCAACATACATCAAAGCTGTCGATTCAGAAAATGCAAAAAATAATCGTCCAATAATATTACCCCAAGCACCAATCACAACAATAACTGTGTCTTTCCATTTAAAAACCTTGCTGAAAATTGGAACTGCAACCAAAATACCAATCACATATGATGCAGACTCAAATGTCCTAAAGTAGCTGTAAATTTCCGTCGTCCAACTCAATTTGTTTTGAGCAAATAAGAAGAAATATTTCTGTTCACTTCTTTGGATGGCATAAAGGGTCACTGACACCATCATGAGGATTATGTATAGCCTGTAGTTGTGATCTCTCCTCTTTGTTACTGTCTTTATGGTTTGTTTGAAGTGTTTTTTGTCGAAAAAGTCTGAAATCCATTGACTTTTGGGTATATTTGTTAGTGGGACTTGCTTTGGTGTTGTTTGCCACTGGGAAGAATAGAATTGAGTTAATTAGAGTTATAGAAAATGCACAGGCAGAACCAGGGGCGTAGCCAGAACTTTTTAGAGAAATTTTCAAATTTTTTGTATGAAAAAATTTAGATCAGAATTTTTTTTGATTTTTTCCGTCAAAAATTCTAGAAAATTGAAGAAAATTTTCCATCAAGGGGGGAGGGAGTTGTCGCTTAATCCACCCTGGCTACGCGTCTGGGACCTATGACCTCTCTTCTCAAGAATGACATCATATGTTCTCATATTTTGCTATCCAAACATGATTTTTGGGAGGAACCCTAGTCAAAAATAGCCAGATTGAGACAAATTCCAACTTACATCCAACCTTACGACCGTATATAATATAGACAAGACCATGAGCCCAGCGTTCGTCACAAACATCTTTGTAAAAGATTTGTTATAGAAGTTGTAAAGATAAGTGCCTGTAATTCAAAGTTTTATCGGTCATTAACAACAAAATAAACAATCTGGGGTCTGTTCACAAATAACGTCCCTTAAAAAGGTCCCCTCAAAAAAATATTTTTTGTGGAGGTGTCTTATAAGCTTCAGACTCTTTATCCCCATAAAAGTTGGATATAATTTATGAACGACCACTTGCAAGCTTCGAAGGTTACCAGTCAGCACTGCAACAGGAATACTTCCAACATAAGCACCACCTAGGATTGATATCCTCACCGTTCGGTCAGCTTCTGCTGTAATGTCAGTCAAATATGCCAAAGCACTTGCAAATATGGCAATATCACCTCCAGTAATGGCACCTGGAATGGTTGCTGTGTAGATGATGTTCTCGACAGGCCAGCTAGGCATGAGACTGTTCACAATCATCATTGATGAGTAGATGAGCTTGCCCATTAGTCCCAGAAGTAAGGGTAGCTTCCTTAAAAATTAATTGACAAAGAAAATGAGCAGACGCTGGATATTCAGATGTTCTGTCTCCAACTTACCGTCCCCTTCGATCTGCAAATGATCCAATAAATAATGCCAATATGATTGGAATGACTTGTCCAGCAATAGAGTCATACTGCAGAAATTTAGCAGTCGTTGCCTGAACTTCTGTTTTTATACCATCATGCTTCTCAATTTCGATGCAAATTTCATGAGAATATTTATGATTAACAGTGCAAGATTTATAGACATAAAATACATTCTCAATAACTGATGTCAAAGAAAATGCAAAAATGTACAAAAATATCGTCGGTTCCACTGAAATCTTTTGATACCATTTCTTATTTCTATTAATTTCTTTCAATACTTTGTCAATCTCCTTCTCATCCATTTGAAGATTCAAGTAATACTGACTATTATCTGGTAGAATACACCTTTAAAATTGATAACATGATGAGATAATGACAATCATTAAGTGCTCATTAAATAAATAAAAGATTTGCTTTACTACATTGAGATAAGAATGCAATTTTATGGTTTTGGTGTCTGGGGTCTATTACTAGCTATGTCAAACCAGATTTAAATGCATATTGAACAAAATATAGCTACTTCAGGCTGACAAAACACAATCTGAGCAGATTCTTCAACATAACACCCCAACCACCCTCAAATCATCTCAATTTCATGCCCAAAAGGAACAAAAACAAATTAAAAAGATTAATTTACATGTATCAAGTGTCATTGTGACCTTTTCCATCTCCTCGAGGACATCCAACTTGAGATAAAATTTTCCTAGTCCTCAACAAAATAAAAATCAATAATTTATGACATGTGGGACAATTTTCCATTTGGCACATCCACAAAACTATTCAAAAAGTGATAAATTTATTTAAAGAGTCAACAATTAAAGACGAGAAAATGGAAATAAATCCTCAAGTGGAATGAGAACTCAAAAAACTTCTTAATGTCAACTTCTTCGTCTTTTGCTTCCGTCTCGACCACAAAAATTATTTATCATCTACAAAGTGTCACAAAGGCATGTGTTTGTGCCTTTTCTGGCTTTTATGTCTCACTTTTTTGGGGTAGTTTTAAATATTTTTGAAGATTGTGAATTTGTATTTCATATTTGTAAGTGTCTATGGTCGACTATGATAAATATAAAGGAGGGGTGGGGTGTTGAGGATGTAAAGGAGATTTTAAAATTATTACAGTAATCATTGTGACATGTGAGAAGGGTTAACTAAATTCTTGAACATTAGAAACATGTAAGGAGATTAGTATCATATTTTGTAGTGTTTTTATAAGTGAATTAATTTGGTACATATGGATATGGGTGATGTTGAAGATGATGGATGGGGATATGTGTAGCATTAATTATAGAATTGGGACTAGATCTAGCTAGAATCCATAAATTTAGTTGAATTCTTTTCATTTTTGTGTTTTTGTCATTTTAAGATAATTTTAAATTTTATATACTTTTTTACAAAATTTAAATTTTTTATATTTTTTAAATTATTTAAATCTTCTATATTTTATAATTATTTATATTTTATGTTTTTTAAATTATTTAGATTTTTTATATTTTTTAAAATGTTTTAACTTTTTAAACTTTTTTAAATTTTTAATTATTTTAGCAACTTTATAAATTTATCAAATAATTTAAAAAAAATACAAATTAATGTATTTTCCACTTTTTAAATAATTTTTAAGTTTTTATAACAAATTTTAGAAAATAAAGAAACAAAAATTTTAAAATAATCCCAAAAAAATCTTTTATTAATTAAATTTAAAATTCTAAAAATTTATTTTTCAGCTAATTTTAAGTCACATTTGGTTTCAATTTCTACTTTGATTAACTATCATGTCACATTTTCTTGTCATTTTAATTACAAAAAGTTAGAGGTAAGTAGTTTGAGAGAGAAGCGGTCCAACTTTTCTGTTTGTCGACATTCTTGCATTTCCAGGGAAAAACTTTCCAGTTCCTAAATTAAGAATACCAAAGGCTCTGATTGTAAAGTCAGGTAAAAGTGCAGCTGCTGTGATTATTGTTGAAAATATCCAGAATGATGGGTTCATTAGAAGTTTTGCGTACACCATGTAGAGGCTCATGTCGAATCCACTAAAAATTTGAATAATTTTAAAACATTAAAAAATTAAAAATTCAAATTTGTAAAATACGTTAAAAATTCAAAATTTTAAAAAAACGTTAAAAATTCAAATTTTTAAAATACGTTAAAAATTCAAATTTTTAAAATACGTTAAAAATTCAAATTTTTAAAATACGTTAAAAATTCAAATTTTTAAAATACGTTAAAAATTCGAATTTGTAAAATATGTTAAAAATTCAAAATTTTAAAAAACGTTAAAAATTCAAATTTTTAAAATACGTTAGAAATTAAAAATTTGTAAAATACGTCAAAAATTCAAAATTTTAAAAAACGTTAAAAATTCAAATTTTAAAAAACCGTTGAAAATTCAAATTTTTTAAAATACGTTAACTCACGCATTAAACAAGTTGTAAATATAAGTCGTGATAATAAATCCAAAAACAGACAACCAGATAGTTCCAATAAATAAATAAGTCCTATAAATCGATTCAATCAGCAGCTTCAAGTTAGTCACCATCACAACATTATGAATAATGGATACGCCAAAGCACATAAAATCCATCGACTTTCCATTATAAAATAGTACGTCATTCTCCTTCCAGATAGCCTGGGTGAAGAAGTAAATGATAATTGAGTGATAAAATCCTAAAAGCATCCATCCATTGAAGTGTGGCCAGCTGAAGAGTTTGTTCCTTGATATTGTTTTGTAGAGTGATGGATTCCTAAATTTATAGATTGATATAAAAAATTCGATAATTCAAAAATATCCCAACTTACGTCATCAGCTGCTCCTCTGGATGAACCTTCTCAGTTATCGATATAAATAAAATTGGCAGTGTTGTGTAAGTCACATTAAAAAGCGTCAAGAATAGCGAGTCATAAACCGATTGACTTGAAAACATTGAGTCAGTCTGGAAGTACAGCAAGCAACCCATCAGCACTAAATTCTTATAAAAGAAGTACAGCACCAGAAGTGACAGTCTATGTGAAAAGTAATGTCCATGAAGCAGCACGATTCTTTTGAGCATTGAAAAATTAGCAAATGCATAGTCAGCACAACGAGCTGCTTGTCTTCCTTCCTTCCCTATAATTCCTAGCGAAACATGAGCTTCTTGTAGCATGCTGACGTCATTTGCTCCATCACCGATGGCTGCTGTGACTGGTTTGTCGTGGCTGGTCTTAACTAAGCTAACAACTTTACATTTTTGTAGAGGACTTAGTCGACAGCAGAGGACTGCATGACATTTATAAGCTATGTCTCTGAATGTCTCTGGGCAATGGTCAAGTGCGAATGCTAAACTTGATCCGTCGATCAACAGTCCAAATTCCCTTCCTTCATTCCTCATTATCTCCCTTTCTAGTGCCTCAAAATGTCCACTCAACTGCATCTCACTCCTGCACTCAACAATGAAGTATTTTGCAGCATTTTCTGATATATGTCCACAACTTAGTGCTATATTCAATGCAGTCTCAACTTTATCACCTGTCAATACCCAAATCTTGATCCCCGCAGCCCTCAGTGACTCCAATGTGTCCTTAACATTATCTTGTAGTGCATCTTCCACAGCTGTTGCACCCAGCAAATCCAATCCAGTCTCAACTTTTCTTTGGCATCTTTCAACTCTCTCAGCACGTTCAGATAAGGAACTGTTGGCTTCAATTAATTCATTATTAAAATTAATAAATTCTGTCTTTGTAAGTTTTCGTCTAGCAATTGCTAATGTTCTTAATCCTAGCTTTGCAAAGTCATCAACATGCTTTTGTGTTTGTGCTGCTACAGTAGTACTTCTGGCGTTGCAGAGTGGGATGACGTGACTTTCTGCTCCTTTTGTGTAGAGCCAGATTTGCCCGTACTTGTCCATGACTATGACACTCATTCGTTTGCGGTCGGATGTGAATTCTAGGACCTGAAATGACAGGAAGAGATAGTTTGAATAAAAATGTTGGTATTTCACGAACTAATACAACAGGGGCAGGTTTCTAGGGCTACCCTAGGGTATGGTAGGCAAGGGTATCCTACCCTATGGTACCCTACATTACCATAGGGTACATACCCTAGGGTACCATAGGGTAACTTACCCTAGGGTACCATAGGGTAACTTTCCCTACCCTAGAGTAGCCCTAGAAACCAGCCCTAAAAACAAAATGGCGGAAAACCGACAATTTAGTCACACTATTCACTATCCTTACCTGCAATCTCTTAAACTGAACCACGTCATTGTTTTCCTTCTCACCAATGACACTAGGAAGCTCTTCGTTATGCTTCCTCTGTTTAATCCTCAACCTTAACGTGTAGATATCATTATTGTCATTCAAATAAATAATCCCCAACCTAGCACAAGCCTCAACCAGTGCCTTCTCATCAGGTGATGATGCCATGTAGTCCAAAATGTCAATAAATGTCTCAAGCTGCTTCTTCTCTTTCATTGTCTCTTGTCGTTCGATCAATTGTGTTGATGTGTAGACAGGAGCTGCATAATATTCTCTTGATGATGCTCTTACTGATGTCAATCTTTGAAAATCTGGTCTGTCTGGAAGCTGTGTTGGTGATGACAACATGCCAAATGGAATGCTTGACTTTGTTCGACGATGACTGAGGATAATCTTCTCTTCTGTTGTAGTTACAACTGGAACATGGTGGGATATTGCTCGTTTAAAGTCAGCTATACTTGCTTTTCTTATTGGAATTGATTCTGATGTTTCAGAATCTCCAGAGTCTTTGCTGTTGACAGAATCTCGTGTGACTATTGTGACTTCTTTAGTGACCATTTTAGGTTCTCCTGTCACTGGTGCTGACTCTCTAAATCTTGCTGCTGAATTTCCATTGTTATAAATTGACAACTCAGCATTTCCATTTCTATATCCATCGCTATTGAGACTTAGATGCCTTGTATGTGCTTTTTCTAGATTTCTAGCCCTTACAGCGTCACTAAGTGGACGACTCTCATCAGACAGTGTGTACTCGACACTTCCTCGGTGGGTTATGTAAGTCTTTGAAGTTAGGAAGTCAATCTCCTCAACTGTCTCGATGTCTCTAAGTTCTTCAATCGATTTGTGGAAGATTTTAGGGATTTCTGGTGTTACATTGAGGATTGCGAGTTCCTCATCTGCTCTATCTTGATCTTCTTCGTACATACCGGCTACTTGAACTGTGTGGCAAACAGCAAGTGCTTCGAAGAAGGTGTAGACATGTTTCTTTAATAGAATATTAAGAAGTTAGTCAAAGAATACTTAAAGTTCAAGAAATACTCACCGAACATTCACCAATTTTCAACGAATAATTCTTCCCAGCCTCCTGCAATCCTCTTCCTTCTTGTGAGTAAATCTTCCCATTAATCGAACACTGCTTGAATATCATCTCATTCTTAGTCAACGTTCCTGTCTTATCAGAGAACAAAATATTGATCTGACCAAGTTCTTCATTCAAATCTGAAGTGTTGACAATGCACGGCTGATTAGTCTCTTCGTCATACAGGTGACTATCCCATTCAAGATAGAAAGCACAGACGAATTTCTGCATCTCAATTGTCACATAAAGTGAAATTGGGATCAAAAAGTTGAAGAGAATAAGGAACGAAAAGTAACTTTGAAGGAACAATGAGACTGCATATGTGTCAGCTATTGGACCAATGTAGATGTTGTGTTCTGGATGGTGAGTGTCGTAGTAAGTTTTGATGAAGTAAGACACTGTGACCATGGCAAGGAGTAAGATGATGAAAAATGCTAAATATTTGTTGATGAATTTCTCAGCTGAGCTCATTTTGTTCTTAGTTATTTTGCTGTTCAGGGCTAGTTTGGTGTGTTGACCTGAAATTGAACATTTTGTAAATATTTGGTGTCCATCCCTTGGAATTTAAGTACCCAACCCTTAAATTTTTTTACCAACTCACCTGTATATACAGCACAGCATATTGCCCATTCAGTATTCTTAACCCTTGATCCTCTCAGCATCAAATTCTCAGCCATTAATGGTATATTATGCAATCCAGTCTCTAATTCACCATCAACTGGAATCACACTGACTCTATTGATGCTATGTGGAAGTTCAATCCTTCCATTGAATGAGTACAAGTCAGTCTGGGATTGTTCACACTCAATATGACCCAATGTATGAAGTTTGCTAATGTCAAGGTCTGGAAGACCTCGAGGAACTATCAATGTCTTCAAATTCGTTTCACCATCAAGATTTGCTGTTGTTATGAAGCACCTTCCTTCGTCTGAAGACTTTAATAGGATCATGTCACACGGGACATCACAATCTCTTGTTATCTTAATCAATTCTCCAGGAATGATGTCCTCACATCTAATTTCTGTCTCTACACCGTTCCTTATGACTGTTACCATTGACTTATTGACCATGTTGTCTGCTCGATATCTTAAAAAGTCCTCATAGCCCTGTTTAACCGCTGTCACGGATATTACGAATAAGAGAGGCAGGATGGATGTCAGCGGAGTCAGTGGCGAATCTAAATAATATTATGCTTTGTTATTGCTTAATTTATGAGAAAAAAGTGGGTAGGAGATGAGAGGGAGAAGAGATGCGGAAGAGATGCAAAGAAGATGCAGAAGAGATGCAAAGGATATGTAAGAAAGGTGTATAAAGGATGCAAAGAAGATGCAGAAGAGATGCAAAAAATGTAGAAAGATGCAAAAGTAGATGAAAATGAGATGCAGGAGAGATGCAAATAAGATGCAGAAGAGATGCAAGAAAGATGCAGAAGAGATGCAAAAAAGATGCAAAAGGAGACCATAACTAGACAAATAAGTGTCAATAACCTCAACTCAATTCTTATCACTATTTACAACCCCCGTACAATTAGACTCACCTATCACAAGTGCAATAATTGCCATAATTAAAAACCAGAAATTAGCTACCCTACGAAACTGTTCAAACAAATTCTGTGGTAAAAATGTCAACAATGTATATTTTGTTGATACAATTCGGTTCTGTTGACGGGCGTTTAGTTTCGACTTCTTATCATTGAAGTTATATGCTCCAATTTGTATGCGAAGTGAGTCATCCTCTGATGAATGGCGATTTCCCTGGAAAATAAAAATAAAAATATTACGTTATGAAAGAAAATGTGTGTTTACAGTGCGTTTTTTTCTGTTATCTATGCGCGGTGTTTGCTGAGATTGTGGTGTTTGTATTGGATTTGTTGATATGGATTGGGTTATATTTGCTGGTTTTTTAAAGTCTAATACATAATATTTATGGAATTTAAATTGTAAACTATAAAATCTTAGTTTGATGACCTTCATGTCATGAGTTAGACAATGGAGCAGTTACTGTTTTATTTATCAATCTATATATTTCATCTTGGGGTATAGGATCAGGTATATTAGCCCAAATATTCATGATTTTTAGTATGACTACCAAATTTATTCAACTCCACTCCTAGTTAGTGCACCTTGGAAAGGAACTTAACTGATAAAACATTTTTTTATCATTAAAAGAATTAAGTTTTTATCAATTCTGTAAAACTTATTTAGGCTTTTCGTAAAAAATCACGTAAATCACGGCTTTGCGATCATTTTTTGCCTTTATCACAAAAATTCGCTCTTTTTCTGCTGATTTTTCTTTAGTTTTGTCTTGATTTTTAATGAATTTTCAATTATTTAGTTAATTTTTCCAAGAATTTATCAAACTTTAATCAAATATTTGCAAAATCAAACCTGAACCTCCATCAAATGTTCACTTCATGGTAGGGGTTTGCCTACTAATTAGCATCACACATGATTGATTTGGTTTTAAAACTTTATTTCCACATAATTTCATACAAATGAACATAAAAAATATTTTTCGTTACGATAATGTGTTGATAAGATTTTAACTGATAGCTGAAATTACCCGTTAGGGGTGTTTTGTGGGAATTGTTTCATTGGTGTATTTAACAAGAGCAAATTGAAAAAAATATCCCAAAAGATGAGGGGGAGGGGTTGAACCATAAGAACCCTCTCCTAGTTATGCTTCTGAATTGTTTTGTATGTCCTGGGACTGTTTTCTTGGGTATATCCTATGGTATTTAACCCCCTAGGTAATTTAACCCTAGGGTATATCCAAGACACAGGTCACTGTGGGGTATAGCATGAGGTTAGAGTGGGTACCATAAATTTGAGTCAGAATTGTTCTTTATCACAGACAACCCAACACAACGTACTCAAATATGCACCAAAAAATAAAATTCTGACAAAATCATCCCAAGGGACTCCCTACCTCTCTTAAGAACTCGGACTCATCAACTAATTCCACATCTTCTATCATTTTATGTTGCCAACTTTTTCACAAACAAAAAGATTCAACTTAAATATTAAAATTCGCACGTTTTTTGTACCATCAAAAATTAATTCTACATTTAATAACTTGTTATTAGTTAATATTGTCTATGAAAATAATTTTATTCACGTTTGAACTTTCATGTATGAAACACGGAAGACAACTGCTAACGAGCAATTTTTATCACATTTGTATTTTCTGAAATTCGTTATCAGTTTACTGATAAGACTTAATACTCGCAAATGATTTCACACATATTTTTTTTCAGCTGTATTAAAAGAAGTTTTTTCATGTAATTGTAGAGTAAAATTCACACATGGACTGAAATTAGCGGTAATCTTTGATTGTGTTACGATATAATTTAGATTCATGTCTAACTCAAGTGCGTAAATACTGAAAAGAGTTTAAAAATCAGAGTCACTTGTCTTTGATAACTCTGTCTTATCATTTTCACACTCAATATCACGTTTTCATGCACTCAATAAGTTGGCAGAAATGTGAATGTCGGGAATTGATTTGTGTTTGGATCTTATCGAAAAAAGAAATTTGTTGGAAATTAATTTTGAGTGATTCATAGGTAATGTGATTAAATCCTCGATAAGATGTCAGATTATTTAATCGTTTACGTCAGGAATGAGAATACGTGGAGCATATTAGAATTTTTTTGTGTGTAGCTTTTGGGTACTGACTCTCCAATTTTACCTTTTGATACAAAATAAATGTTTTTTTGGAATCATTTCTGATATGAAGGGATCCTTTTTCTTATTGGGTACTAAAAGTGAGGAATTACAAGCAATTTGAAGCAATGATGTATTTAGAACTGAAATTAACACCCTTTAGAATAACATCAGGTACATAAGGAATGGAATAGCCACTCGGAGCAAAATTAATTTTTTTTGCATCAGTTGAGTGTAGTTTGGTGTCCCTTTAACCTTTATGATCGGTAAATACAGGTCACAAGATACCAGACACAAGATTGTATTAGGGGTCGTTCGAAAATTATGGAAAGCTAAAAAACGACTTTTTGAACCTTCTTACCCCCTTGGCACAAACTTTTCATGAAAAATGTGTTTTTTTGTTTTAACTGTCATAAAATGTTTAGCCCGCTTTCCTCCCTAAAGCGGGACGTACCTTGTGAATGACCCCTCATGCAGTAAAGGTAGGGTCGACGTTGTTTTTGGTTTGGCACTTGAGTCCATCGTATCTAGTTAAACAGCTAATTTTCATAAATAAAGAACATTTTAAATGAAATAAAGGACAATTTAGATAGTCAGCACAGGGGCGTTGCCAGAAATTTTTTGAGGGGAGATTTGGCAAAAAACACCAGGAAATTGAAGAATTCTTTGGTGAGGGGTGGATTTGTCCCCCAAATCCCCCCTGGCTACGCGCCTTGGTCAGACTAAGTAATGTTCATGCTATACCCCCCAATTTGTATCCCAAAATTCAGAAAATTAGACAATTGATCACTGCAGAAGCTTATTTTGATACCTTTTGGGGTTTGGACTCTGAAAACCTTACTGATCTGCTGAATATTGATGTAAATACACTCCAGAACCCCCAACCCTGTCTAAACACTTCATAGTATTGACAACAATCCACACAATCAAACCTTGTTAATCACTAAAACTTCTATACACTCATTAATAAAAAATAATGTAAATGTGTCGATTCACAAAAAAATATTCACAATTAACAATTATTTGCAGGTACTTAAAGAACCATTCTGAACTTGAATAAAGTCTATTAATACATTCTGACTCTATGATTGTCATGTAAGTTGTTCAGTAATTAATTCGATACATTAATCATAATTAGACACATTTTAAGACGCAAAATAATTTTTTTTACCATTTTTGGTCGATGATTTTTCAAAAAATTTAAACACAAAAAATATAACAACTGACAACTAATTAATTAATTTTCTAACAACTCTTTAACGTGTAAATTTAGTCAAAAAAAATCACATTTTAAATTTCAATCGTTCCTTGTCATTATATCCTCTAGAACACTTCACAATCAACTGATACGCGTGCAAAAATTTAATAGGAAAAAATGTAATATTGATAAGAGCGATAAGTTTTAAGAAACGGCAAACGACAAGCAATAACAACAACAAAAATATTATTGTGGTTCCGATAGTAATAATAATGAGCGATATGATAAAGATTATATTTTTATTGGACATTATCGCATCGTCTGGCGTGTTGAATTTGCGTCAATTTGTAGCTGTGTGGAGACACTCGAAATTTTTGTGGATTTTTTTTTTGGTAATTTTAAGATTTTTTGGATTTATTTTAATTTTAATTAAAAAATTGATGAAACTGACATTTTGAGATTCATAAATGACGTCCAATTTTTAAGAGGGATGCTGTGTGACACTTCCATACAAAATTATTTTTTTTTTCATTAAAATCTTGTCAAAGAGGGGGGGGGGTCTTAAAAAATCTCATTTTCTGCGTGACGTCATTTATGAACGGAAGGAATTCTATTAATTGGAAAAATTCATCACATAACTTATTTTTATCAGCATAACAGTAGTGTGATAATATTTAATTTAGTCAAAAAACTAATAAATTGATAAACTGTAGTTTTGATGAGATAAGTTCGACATAGATGTAGATTCCAGTTCATTTGGATTTGGAGTGCCTTCTGTTGGATTTACCGAGTCGCTGATAGGGGTCATTCACTTATGACGTCCATGATTTAGGGGGGAGGGGGGGGGGGTGCTCTGAGATTTTGTGACACTTTAAATCAGTGTTGTCCAACCTTTTTTGAGCCACGGCACACCTTGATGGTAAACCATGACCAAAACCGCAGCGTGCGATTCGTGTTATTTTCAAAAAATTTCTACGGCACACAGGTTGGACAACACTGCTTTAAATTAAAGAAATTTTTTTGAATTAAAATTCTGTGACAAGGGGGGGGGGGTGGGGGTTTTAAAAATCTCATTTTTTGATGGACGTCATAAGTGAATGACCCCATATCACCAGTTAAATAAAATAACATTAAGAAAATTCACTTTCTAATCCCATTCCATGTTCACTTCCGTCCTTGAAAATTCTTCTCATTATTCATTCCTCTTAAATTGAGAGCAATAAATTTCAATAGTTTTTATACAGCAACTCCATCCTCTCTCTATGATGTATAATATTTTACTGCAGAGTATTATGTTTTAAAGTAAAATATATTGACGAAAAATTCTTGGAAAATTGGAGAAAAATAAATTGATGAAAATTTGTCAGAAACAGATGAACTAGATTGAATCTATTGTTTATTAACTTGATGCTCATTAATGATTATAATTATTTTTCAGGGTAATTAAATTGAATTAATCAAGAAGTAAGTTTTCAAATATTCTACAAGACATTATGAACCAGAGTTGGCAGGACGCTGAGCGTCGGACGCTGAAAACCCAAAAACGTCGGACGCTCAAAAATAAAATTAGCGTCCGACGCTGGTAGCGGCCGCCGCTGGTAGCGGCCGCCGCTGGTAGCGGCCGACGCTGATAGCGGCCGACGCTAGGACGCTGAGCGTCCGACGCTAGTACAAATTTTCGAAAAAAAATTAATGTTTGTAATTTTTTTTTGGAAATGGTGGAAATTGATGGAAAATGGTGAAAAATTATGGAAATTGTTGGAAAATGATGAAAATGGTGGAAATTTATGGAAAATGGTAAAAATTGTTGGAAATTAATGGAAAATGATGAAAATGGTGGAAATTGATGGAAAATGATGAAAATGGTGGAAATTGATGGAAAATGGTGAAAAATGATGGAAAACGATGAAAATTGTTGGAAAATGATGAAAATTTATCCAAAATGATTGAAATTGATGGAAATCGATGAAATTTTTTTAGAAAACGATTCTATTTATACACAATTTTCCAACAATTTTCACCATTTTTAACCATTTCCCACAATTTTTCACCAGTTTTCACCATTTTCCATCAATTTTCATTATTTTTCTCCATTTAAATCATTTTCCAACAATTTCCAATCATTTTTTATCATATACACAATTTTTCACCATTTTAAACAATTTTCCATAAACTTCCACCATTTTCATCATTTTCCAACAATTTCTATAATTTTTCACCATTTTCCATCAATTTCCACCATTTCCAAAAAAAAATTACAAACATTAATTTTTTTTTCGAAAATTTGTACTAGCGTCGGACGCTCAGCGTCCTAGCGTCGGCCGCTACCAGCGTCGGCCGCTACCAGCGGCGGCCGCTACCAGCGTCGGCCGCTACCAGCGGCGGCCGCTACCAGCGTCGGCCGCTACCAGCGGCGGCCGCTACCAGCGTCGGACGCTAATTTTTTTTTTGAGCGTCCGACGCTAGTAGCGTCCGACGCTGGTAGCGGCCGCCGCTAAAATAGGACGCTCCCAACTCTGTTATGAACAACATCATCTAACCTACATATCACATGCTACAAAAATGAGCAAAAAATTACTCTTTTCTGCTTCGTGAGATTGTATGACTGAATATGACTATGCATTTATTAATAATCACGAAATGTGGATGAAAATGAATATTTGTGTGGATGAGGAAGAATAGAGGTGATGGAATTAGAGCATAGGGATGGGTATTGAGAAGATTTTTGGTAAGTTTATGATTTTTGGAATATTTTGAGGTTATGTTTTTCTTTCAGGAGGTCACAGTTGACTTGATGGGGTAGGATAGCTTAGGATTGATATAAATGACTTCATAGTCAACTCCAAAGTGTAACATACTCTCTAGAAAATGTCAAAAATACCCAAGTTACCATCCCTTGCACCCCCAAAACCAAACAATAATTAAATTCCACAACAGAATTTCGTGTTCTTCGAAAATATGCGCGCATTTCTTTTCCAATTGTTATCTCAAAAAATATTTTTTCCTCATCTCATAATTTTCACATCCAGGTCTTACATAACAGACACAAGAAAATTTTCCATAGAAAAATAGAAGAAAAATCAATAAAAAAAATTCTCATTTAAATTTTAGTAAGTTGAGGGGTCGCATAATGATAATAATGTGAAAATTACTTTATTATCTCCTCGAAGCAATCTTTGTGCGATTCTTATTCTCTTTTGTGTGTCTTTTGGTTCATCTGAGAGGCAGCAACAGCAATGAGAATTAACAACGAATGTGGACGGAGGAGAGAAACTCGTGTGTCATTTGGAAATAGAAAACGTGATTAATGTGAAATTAATAAAAAGTAAGCGAAACTAAGGTAAAGAATGGGAATTTATTATGTGAGCTGGATAAAGCTGGGTGTTGGACTTCCACGCTGGACATTTTTTTTATATTCTTTTTGGACATTTTTAGATTTTTACAATTTTTTTGTCAATTTTGATCAAACTTGGTTTACTTTTGAAGAAATTCTCTAAAATTCTCTCAGCGCGGAAGTTCATGACCCGATCCCCACCCACCGTCATCCCAATCCATAGAACAAAAAGCCATCTCACAATTATTAATTTACATAAAATAAATTTCTTTCAATTCTTCTCAAACATTTATTAAGTTTCTTGTTCACATTTGAGCGTCTGTTGCTCCCGATTCTCATTTAATATTTAATAATCGTGCTAAATCTCATGCATGACATGAACTATGTTCAATATTTCCATCTCACTTCCTCATTTCTAGCTCCTCATATGTGAATTTTATGCTCTATTGTGATACAATTTGCATGTTTTTTGTGGAGAACAATAAAGAAATTGTGGAATGAAGGAGGAGATGACTTTTGTTATGAATTATGACTCATTTGGTGGATTAACTGGTAAAATAGAGGAATATTAGACATTATGGGGGTCAGGTTGGGGTGCCAGTGCCTAAATTGAGAAAATAACCTCGAAAATTGTACAGAAAATGGCAAAATTGAAGAATAAAATGAAAAACCTTATTTTGTCAGACTTTTGCCAGTTTCATTCATTTTTAGGATCCAAAACTACTCCATTCACCCCAATGAACCTCAAAAGACAGCACATAAAGTGTGTGGAACTGATGATATCACACACGACTTTTATTATTTCATTATGTTCCATCCACAATCAGCTTATGACTTATTAATCCACAAACAACAAAAAGAACTGCTTAAAAATATTTTTTTCTGTTCCTCAAGTTCCAATGCTTATGCTGCTTTGTATACCAAGAGAGTGCCGTAGATGATTAATTGGATAAATTTTATTATTATTAATAACATACATGAAATTCATAAACAGGCACAACAACAACATTTATGCATCAAATTTCTTTGCCATTTCGATCGTGTAGTCATTTTTCCTCCTCATTGTGCCTGTGTTCATACAAGTCAGTCGAGAGATGCTGAGCTGGAATCGAGCAACAAGAACAACAATATATTATTGTATCTAAAACACATAAAATAATAAAATAATGGAAAAAAGTTCGAGAGATGAATAAAAATGCGATAAAAGCTGAGCAAAAGAGAGCAGAATGGGAAGATGTGTGAGGAGTTGGAGGGTGAGATGTGGACTGACGGGCTGGTAGATCTAAATTCTGGAATTCAATGATGTAACTGAATTTATGGATGCACTTCAGAGAAATCCCAGCCCGCCTCTCTAAAACCTTTCCCTCGAACTCCTCACACCACATAAAATGCAAGCATCACATCCCATGAATCGAACAAGAAAGACAAAGAAGGAGAGAATGCAAGCAATGAGGCATTGGATGCACATGAACATGGCAAATTTGTTGTTCTTATTGTTGTTTGTGAATTAATAATGTGTTAATCGAGAGTCAACGAACGCCTTTTGTGTGGCTGTGGCGCATGAAAATCTCGATTCATATTTTTGTATTTCAGAAAAGCTCATTTTTATAGCTCGAGGAATTAAATGTTAAATGTTCTCGCACATTAAATTCATAAGCATATTATGATGATTTTTATGGCTCATCTGATGATGATTTTTGAAGCACTTCTCGTGGATTTTTTCTCTTTATTTTATTTCACTTAGCATTTGAGGAAATTCAAACAAAAATTAGCTCTGCTTCTTGTGCAACTTTTTTTTGTGCTGTGCATTTGCAATGTGAATTGAGTTTAAATGGAATTTATGATCTGCAGTTAATGGACGAGACGTGCTAGGAATATTAAAAACTACTTTTTGAGGTTAGGTTGGATGAGAATTTTGTGTATCATGTAAAATCCCATTCCTGACTACCTTAGCTGTGCTCCTGCATCATTTTAACCAATAAACCACCTGACCTGCAAAAAATGCACAGAAAAATCCAAAATTGACCTTCAAAAATATTTTCTTCTTCCACTTTCGACCTCGAAACCCTCAAAAACAAAAATTACAAAAAATTCTCAGCCTTTAACCTTCAAAAAAATGTTCTTTAAATTTTAATTGCTTCTGTCTGTGAAACTTACACACCGTCCTAGTCGGTTCCTTCCCATAATCAAATTTAATTGTGCCCCAATTTTTATTTTCTGTTTTCCTCGTTCCTTTCGTCCCGTAAGCCGTGAGTCGGTCTATCGGAAGTATTCTTGGCACAATTTCACATCTGTTGCAATAAAAAATGTAAATATGCAATGTTTATGGATGATTGGCTGCACATATGCGATATTGCACAAATGTTGCGACTAGACAGTCCAACCAGTCAACCATTTAGCACTCAATTAAGGAATAGAATCGACCTTTTGACCTCGAAACTCAATTTCACCTCAACAATGACCTCGAATAGAAAACTGAGCTTGAGGAACTGAGCCTGAGCAATTAGTGTCTAAAAAGATGCAGTTTTATTCAAGTCAAGTCAGAGCTGGAAATAGAAAAGCGAAAATGTCAATCATGTGCATGGAACATCTTCATGCATCTCCAAGTTCCTCACACGAATAATAGGCGAAAAAGAAGAAAACAATCAGAGCAGCACAAGAAGAACAAGACGAAGACAATGACAGGAAGATTGGACTTTGATGTGCACATGGAAAAGAAATCTTTCGAGTCAATTGAAATTGGAATTAAATTCGAAGACACACAAAATGAAGCAAAAGAGACACGCGAGTGAATTTTTTTCTCTTTTTACTTGTCTTTCTTTGTTTGCTGTGATTTTGTTGGATTTGTGCTATTTTGTTGCAATTGTTGATCTTTAAATCAGCATTCCTGAAAATAATTCTTAAAATTCAAAATAAAAAACTCAAAATATTTTTTTTAATTTTTCTAATTTTATTTACAAAATATTTACAAAATGTTTAAGCAAATCTTCTCGAATGCATCGTCATGTGCTTCTTCATGTACTCCTTCTGCATAAACTCTTTGCCACAAACTGTGCATTGATGCAGCTTCTTTGCTCCATGCAAATGTTCATGTCTCCTCAAGTTGCTCATAGTTGAAAAGATTTTTGTGCAGTACATGCATTTATGTCCTTTGATACTTGTTGAGCTGATGTCTTCTTGGATTCTTTGCTGTCTTTGTCGTTTTTTGTGAGTCATCAATTTGTTTGTTGGTTCTGGAACTTTGAGTTCTTTTAATGTGAAGATTGAATCTTCTGAGATGACAATTTCGTATTGTGGCTGGTCTTCTTCGGATGCTGTGTCGTATTGTTGCTCAACTTCGATGTCTTCAGGATTTAACTGAATGTACTTTGCAAGTTCAGATTCGATGTTAATTGGAACTGATTCTGGCTCAAACGATTCTAGTAAAGCTTGTGGATCTGATTCGAATGTAAGATAATTTTGCTGATATTCAGGTTCTTCATTTGACAGGAATTGATTACTCTCTGATTTTACTGGAACTTCCGTTGGATTTCTGAAGGCCATCTCCGTCAATGTCATTTGCTTTAGACTATTTTCTTTCTTGGGAGATGTTTTCATATTTACTTTCAGGTCTGGTGACTTTGAAGAAGCTTCTGTGTTGAGTTTTGACAAAATTTTGATAGAATTTTCAATTGCTGCCTTCGTTGCGCTTGAGGATGATGTCTTTACTGAGGTTTGAGTTGTTGCTACTGCTTCTGAGTTGACATTTGTACTTGTTGGTGGATTTTGAACTTCTAGGTTTCTATAAACTTGATTGAAACTTCCTTCAGAGCTGACAATTGCTGGAAAAATTTGAACATTTTGTACACAATCTTGTGGTGATGGCACTTGGTCATTCTCGACGACTGTTTGTTGGTCAGCTTGTTCAATATTCATTCTATTTTGGTCAATCATTTGATTTCTAGCTTCTCGGAGTCTCTTGATGAAGTTGATTTTGGTTTGATCTAGATTTAATGTTCTTGGTTGATAGATTGTCTTTGGAATGCTGATGATTGGCTTTTGAGTGTAGTTTTGTGTCTGAATTGAGTCATATACTGCTTGAATATTTTGACCAAGCATTCCAGCTTGCAGCATTTCCTTCTTTTGATGCTTTCTTGTCTTGTAATGACGATTTAATGATGCAATTACTGTGAAGGTCTCTTTGCAGGTCTTACATTCGAGATCTTCCACGACTGTTTTGATGTTTTCATTCTTAACTAGAATTTTTTCTTTTCTGTTTGTTTTTTGTTGCTTGATGTCGATGAGTTGCGTCATGTTTGGCAATAAATGCTGAAATTCTGAAACAATTTGTTTCTGTTCTTGTGTAAAGAAAGTCAAATCGTCAGCATCATCATTTTGATAAAATTGTTCAGCATTCTCAAACACATCGATGTCCAAGTCTAAATCGTTCTCAATTTCTGTTGCACTTTTTGTTGAATTGAAGCTTTTGTTGCATGCTTCATCGTCATTTGTGTTGAAGATTTCTTCATATTCTGGTGAGTACTTTAAATTCTGTTTGAATTCAGTCAAGTTAATCATGAAATTGTCTTGTTCATGATCTTGGATGTAGATTTGTTTGCTTTGGTTAAAGTCGTTGACACACTGCTTAATGATGCTGAAGACTCCTTCTGTCTTTGTTGTAATTACTTCTGCGTTTTGTTGAATTTCGGTTTTGAAATGCTCCATTTTGAATTAGTTTTGATTTTGAATTATTTTCTTGATTTTGAATTATTTTCTTGATTTTGAATTATTTTCTTGATTTTGAATTATTTTCTTGATTTTGAATTATTTTCTTGATTTTGAATTATTTTCTTGATTTTGAATTATTTTCTTGATTTTGAATTATTTTCTTGATTTTGAATTATTTTCTTGATTTTGAATTATTTTCTTGATTTTGAATTATTTTCTTGATTTTGAATTATTTTCTTGATTTTGAATTATTTTCTTGATTTTGAATTATTTTCTTGATTTTGAATTATTTTCTTGCAGAGTTTTTGTTGCTTTCACAAAATTTCGTTATATTTTGCAGAGTTCTTGAGATGTTACTTGTTAAGCTCTTGAATAGAAACTGATAAAAAGGACCAAATTTCGAAACTATTTATATTCTCAAAAATACCGAACAGGTAAATTCGGATTAAAACTTTCGAATTAAGTTCAGTTCGGACTAAAACTTTACATGTTCGGTGTATCTCAGGTCGGATAGAAGCTGCATCTAATAATTAAGAATTTAAATATATTTTAATTTCCATCAGAAAAATAACGTCACGAAATTAATTATTTTTACTAAAACCGATTATCTGTCTTGATATAACAACATAAAGTAATGTTATAATATTTTTCTAACGTAATTTGTTATCAAGTCCTATAAAATTTTACAAAACGAACGTGTAGCTTATTTAAGCATCCAGTTAAACATTTCAAATTTTAGTTTGCAAAAGGATACACTTTTGAATATTTCAAAAATTCTATAAAAGTAAATTAAAATATATTTTATAATAAATTAAATTGTAAATTAATCTCAATACATTTAACTGCTGTGGCATTCAGAAAGAGGATCAAATAAAATAATAATTTTTTTTCACAGATTTAAAACATAATTCTGAAGCAATCATCATGAAATACCAAAAATTCCTGATTACAGTCCTCTGCATTTTGGTTGTTACTGCTCAGGTTGTTACTGCTAAGGCATCAACAGGAGGAAAACTAAAGGGTGGTAAAAGTAATAAATTAAGTGAAGTTGTTGATTTCGCACGTGAAACTGCTGGAATTCCAAAACAATTTCCAAAGTCCTGGACGGATGGAGCTGAATTAGTATATAATTTGGTATCTAAGGCTCATATGATTTACACAACTTACAACGAATATAGTAAGAAAAAGGAAGATTTGTAACATAAACCACATGTATTATAAAAATGTGACACTTGTTGTGAGATTTTTTTTTTGGTTTCGAATTTTTATTCAGTACAACTTAATGTAAATTTATTTTGAATAAAATATTGAATTAAATTAATAAATTTTGCTAAAATGTTAATAAACCATTACACACATTTGTAATATTCGTAGTTGATTAATCTTAAGTCACTTCAAAAATATTCCAATTACAGCACAAAATAATTTTGAATTAGAAGTGTGTTACTCACTTATTTGTAATAAGAAGGGAGAGAAGTTTTGTAAAATTTAGGAGGAAGTGGGTCAAAAAATTCGCTTTTATTGCGTAACTGAATGCGACTTGATCAGGTTTAATCCACATACGGCATGATGTCATCATACATCATCATAATCTCATATAACATTGAGCATAAACATATATAGGTCATAGATGATAAGACAGAAGCTTAATGTTATAAGTTTTAAAACCACGTGTATAAAATATAATAATTTCATAACTTTTTTAAAAATTGAAGAATAATTAATGAAAATAAATCTAGGATTTATGAATTAAACCTCATTTTAAAGGCAGTTCAATTATCTTTCTAACGATATATGACGTAATGTGGAATATTTTTGAAGGGACTTAAGATTAATCAACTACGAATACAAATATTAATTTTTAGTAAAATTTATTAAAACATTCATTATTCAAAATAAATTTACATTAAGTTGTATTGAATAAAAATTCGAGACCAAAAATAATCTCACGACAAGTGTCACATTTTTTTATAATATATATGTTTGATGTTGTACATTTCCAACTGATGAATTGCAGATATTATTATACAAAAAAGTCAGTGCAAAATAATTTTACAAATCTTCCTGCAAATCTGTATTGTTTTTAGTGTCTTTTTCTTGCTTTTCATGCTTCTGTTCAGTGTCTTTTTCTTCAGTATTTTCACTATAGGATGTCATAATTACAAATCCTATGTTAAATGAATTCCTGATGAAGCTTATATGTTTTGACCCTTTAATACAATCCAATGCGAAATCCACAATATTATTAAATTTGCTACTGTTTCTACCCTTTACTTTTCCCATTGTTGATGCCTGAGCATTCTGAGCGGTAACAACCAAAACGCAGTAGACCGTAATCAGCAATTTTTGGTATTTCATGATGATTGCTTCAGAACTATGTTTTAAATCTGTGAAAAAAAAATTATTTTTGAAATTATTGAGATTAATTTACAATTAAATTTATTATAAAATATAAAAATTTACTTTTATAGAATTTTTGAAATATTCAAAAGTGTATCCTTCTGTAAACTAAAATTTTAAATGTTTAACTGGATGCTTAAATAAGCTACAGTTCGTTTTGTGAAATTTTATAGGACTTTATAACAAATTACGTTAGAAAAAAATCATATAACATTACTAATATGTTGCACAGTGGTCTAGAATTAGAAAAAATATATGTTGTAGCCACAAGTAAGTAGTTTATGGAAATGCATAAATTTTGGTCAAGAAGCTCTTAGTTCCGGAGATACAGACAAAAATGTGCGAAATTTGGGTTCGAACAAGTCATTTTCAAAGCTCTCGTCACTGCTACATCCAATTTTCGTAAACTTTTTTTTATTTGATAGATATAAGTAAGAGCTTTAATATAAATATACAATTGCTTTTTTTTCAAAAGCTTTTGATGCTTCCTGAACTCGAACTGGACCAAAATTTATCCCTAGTAACAAAAACCGTTAAAAAAGTTAGTTAAAAACTAGCTGTGACTAACTTTCGGATAGCTTTTAACTAATTTTTAACGGTTTTGGTTACTGGGGTATGCATTTCCATAAACTACTTACTTGTGGCTACAACATATATTTTTTTCCAATTCTAGACCACTGTGTGTTTTTATATCAAGACGGATAATCGATTTTAGTAAAAATAAACAACTAGGAGGGGGTCTTTGGAAATTTAGGAGGAAGCGGATCAAAAAAAAGTTTTTTTTTTAACGTAATAAGTAAACGAACCCAACTAATAATAAACATATGACAATCTAAGTAGCTTAGAATATGACAAGACAGTAGCTTAATGTTATAAATTTTAAAAGAATTTCAACTTTTTTAAATTTGAAGAATAATTTTCAGTTTGATAAATAATTTAAATCCTTAAGTCAGCAAAACTGAAAGTAAATCTTATAAATTCAAAAAAACTCTTTTTTTATATTTTTCTAATTTTTATTTACAGATATTTACAAAAATTTTAGGCAAATCGTCTCGAATGCGTCGTCATGTGCTTCTTCATGTACTCCTTCTGCATAAACTCTTTGCCACAAACTGTGCATTGATGAAGCTTCTTGGCTCCATGTAAATGTTCATGTCTCCTCAAGTTGCTCTGTGTTGTAAAGCACTTTGTGCAGTACATGCACTGGTATCCTTGGATACTTGTTGAACTGATGTCTTCTTGGATTCTTTGTTGTCTCTTTTGAGCCATCAGCTGTGCTAAGTTGTTTTGTGGCTTTTTTGAGGGTTCTGGATCTTTGAGTTCCTTTATTGTGTAGATTGAATCTCCTGACGAGATGACAATCTCATATTGTGATTGATATTCTGCAAAGAATTGTGGTTCTTCTGAGTCAATTTGAAATTCATCTTCTGGAATTGATTGGATGTACTTTGAAGGTTCAGATTCTGGATTATCTTGAGCTGGTTCTGGTTGAATTGAGGTTGTTTCTAGCTGAGATGATGCTGTGGACTCAAATTTAAGCTGAGTTTGAGTTGTTGTCATTGATATAGGCTGGCTTTGGTCTGATTCTACAACATTTGATTCAATTCTCACATCTTCAGATTTGACTGTTAGAAATTGAGTACTTTCTGGTTCAATCTTAATCTTCTGAACTGCAGCAGGCTTTCTGAAAGCCATTTCACTTAAAGTCAATTGCTTGAAACTGCTCTGCTTTATGAATGGTTTCTTTGGAGATAACTTCTTTGTTACTGCCTGCTCTGATGTCTTTGAAGAAGCTTCTGTGTTGAGTTTTGACAGAATTTTCATGGAAATCTCGATTGCTGCCTTTGTTGCACTTGGGGATGATGACTTTGGAGAAGTTTGGGTTGTAGGTGCTTGAGTTACTTCTGAGACTTCTAAGTTTCTATTAACTTGATTGAAATTAACAAATTCCTCCAAAACATCAACTTTTTGTATGCATTCTTGAGGTGATGGCACTTTGTCATGCTCAACGACCATAAATGTCGCTTGACTTGTTTCTTGGTTTTCAGCATTCATTCTGTTTTGGTCAATCATCTGTCTTCTAGATTCTCGAAGTCTCTGGATGAAGTTTATTCTTGTTTGGTCCATGTTTATGGATCTTGGCTGGTTGATTTGGATTCCAGATGATACTTGGTTAATGATCGGTCTTGGTGCTGGTTGGTACTGTGGCTGATTCATTTGGATTGTGGATGATACTTGGTTAATGATCGGTCTTGGTGCTGGTTGGTACTGTGGCTGATTCATTTGGATTGAGGATGATACTTGATTAATGATCGGTCTTTGTGCTGGTTGGTACTGTGGCTGATTCATTTGGATTGTGGATGATACTTGGTTAATGATCGGTCTTGGTGCTGGTTGGTACTGTGGCTGACTAAAATTGAAGTTCAAATTTTGAACTCCTTGGTACTTCACAGGACCATTCTTTGTTGCTTCCATCCTTTGATGTTTTTGTGTCTTGTAGTGACGAGTTAAGGAAGACAATGCTGTGTAAGTCTTCTTACAGGTTATGCATTCAAATTCTTCTCTGATGACTTCCTGGTTTTCATTCATGATTGGAATTTTGACTGGTACAGGTTGGATGGATGTTGGTATCATAACTGGATGTTGGAATTCTGGAACAAAATGTTGGTCAATTCTAGTTGCTCTTTGAATTGACACTGGAAATTTCTCAGTTGATTTTAGTAATTCTGAGAACTGATCTGGATTTTCGTCGTGGAAAAATTGTTCGATATCATTGAAATCTTCAATGTCCATATCTTCCTCAATTTCTGTTGCACTAAGGGTTGATTCGAAGCTGTGATCATAAGCTTCTTCGTTATTTGAGTTGAAGATTTGTTCGTATTCTTCTGAGTATTTTAGATTCTGTTTGAATTCGGTCAAGTCAATCAAGAAGTTTCCATTGGATAATACTTCTTCGAGATCTTGTCTGCTTTGGTCGTAGTGGCTGACACACTGATTAACTTGGGTATTTTGTTGGGTTTCAAATTTGATGCACTCCATTTTTAGGTTTTTTCCTATTTTTTTGCTGAATTTTTGTTGTTTTTAATTAAAAATTTCCAAAACTTTTTGTAGTTTTCGATATGTTGCTTGTTTAGTTTCTGATTAGATACTGATGATAAGGACAAATTTTCGAAACTATTTATACTCTCAAAAATACCGAACAGGTACAGATTTCGACAGAAAGATTCTCAGTCTTTGTTTTGTTTTGACCTGAGAATTCACAAACTTTGGGAATGTTTAGTTTTTAATGTAAACAAATTAAGATTTGAGACTGTTGACTGAGAATAATAAAAATTAAAGAAAATTTTGCTTAAATATTCAGATAAAATTAGTAAAATTTGATGAAAATAAATTAAAATTCAATAAAAATTTATATTTTTGAATCTCGCAGCTCAAAATTTTGAATAAAGCAAAAGAAGTTCAAACGAAAACCAAAACTAAGTGACGAAAAGATTTCAAGTCTGGTTCTTTAAAAACTAACCTAAAGAAAATGTATTTCAAACTTTTTTTTGTACATACTTAATAATATAAAAATAAAAATTTAAATTTATTTTTTTTAAAAAATAAATAAATTTTTGGATCAACATCCAGGAGGCTTTGGGTGTGTTTATTATTTTTTTTTCACTTTCTCTTCCATTTCTTAATTTAAAGAAAGAAAAAATTCAGCAAATTTTTTTTAAAGATGTTGGCAAGAAAAAAAACTTTTTATTGTGGCTGTGGAGATGACTGCGGACTGAGGGAGGCAAAAAGACAGCAACAACAGCACAAAATAGTAAAAAATTTAGAGTGGTTTGAGGAAAAAGTCATTAGTGGATTTATGCTGCACACAAACACACTCACAAGTTCCTTCGTCTTCGACTTTTTTTTGTTGCATTAAGAAAATGAAAATAAATTTTTTTAATGACGCTGAGAAATTTTTTTCTCATCCTGCTCATCTTCATCAACATTGACTGACTCTCGGAGTGTTTTTTGTGTTGTGCCTTGAAACTCTCATATCGTCCATTATCCATGAACATGCAATGATGTTTCACAACCCTCGATTTCTTCTTCTTATTTTACTTCTTTCTCATTATTGATATTATTATTGTTATTTTTATTATTCGAATGAATATCTTACTTGGTGCTTTGTCTTGGGTGGACAAGGGGTGGTCAACTTTGATTGATACTGTTGTGAAAATTCAGCATATTGATAAATTCTATTCAAATTTTGACAATTTGCTCGATTTTTGGTCAAAACTTGCCAATTTTCTTTCAGACTCTAAAAGAATGTCCATCCCTTGACTTTGATTCCCTTACCCCCTCATCCATTCCCATTGTTTCATATCCCAGGACATGAAGGATTTTTTTTTTCTTTAATGTTTCTTATTTTTCATGTCTTGCTCTGTTTTGTAACAAAAAGGAAAGCAGAAAAACAGCATCAGCAATGCCAGTAATGGTGATAGTAGAGCATGTGCGTGTTCATATAATATATTCATCGTCCCCTAATTATGCACGAAGGATTCTTTTTTTCCTATTTTTTACACAAAAAATTTACGGCACAAAAAAGTTAAATTAAGAAAAAAGGAGGGAAAATCACCCTCGAGTCACTCTGTTGTGTGCATGCAAAGGAGATTTTTTATGTACTTTAATGATTTTGAATATCTCGCGGACTCAAGAATGGTGAAAAAACGGAGAAGAAGAGAAAGTTGGAAAGTTTATTAAGAAAAATGAGAGAAAATTTATTGATTTTTTTTAAATTGTTAAAAATATTTTTTGTTGAGGATTTTTGAAGGAATTTTGTGGATGTTGAGTTGGGTGAATTTTAAAGATTTTTATGTTATGACCAAACATACTTAAAAGCTGATTTAAAGACCTGAATTGAAGAATATGTGACAAAGACACTAAAATTCAGTCAAAAGTTCAAATCCCAAACACAAGCTAGGCAGAAAATTTCTCTTATTTACCGACGGATTTCCAACAAAATGCTTCAAATTTCGCACAAAAATCAACTAAAAAATTAAATTAAATTTTTTTTACATTTTTCTTCAATTTTCCTTTGCAACAGTTCACCCAGTCCACCCCACATCAGCATCCACAAGTCCTCAACATGACAACAATATTAAAAAATATCCAACGCAACAAAAAAATAAATTTTTGGGGTTGAAGAGATTTTTCATCATGTTCGTGTCCTCATCGCGCTTTATTTTCCATTCAAATCCATTAATTTTCATTTTCTTATCGCTCAAAACTTTCCTTCTTCGTGCCAATCTTCATCCTCTATGCTGCCTTACCTCATTCCACGTCCAATTCCTTCTATTTATCCCACCATCACCATACTCATCATAGTCATCATCTCAGTAAGTCCTTCGTATATCGCAAAACTGCCGTAAATGAATGAAAATATGAAACAACGCACAGAACACAGTTTCATGAACATTAAGAGAAGGATGAGAGGATCTTAAGGGGGGTGTTGGGGAGGGGGACGAGAGGGTGAAATGAATTTAAATAAAGAAAATTTTCTTTCTGCTTGTTTTTGTGTTTGTGAGTTGAGAAAAAAGGAAGGAAAAATGCTCGATGGAATGAAGTGAACTCACCCGTGAATAAATTAAAAGATATGAAGACGATGTGAAGGTTTGGATGTGGACTGGGTGAGGTTGAATGAAGGGTATGAGGAAGCATGAAGCAATGGGCAGAAAAATCCATAAAAATGAGGAGAAAAAAGTGAAAATGAGTTTTGAGGTGTTTTTTGAGAGGATTTTTTTTTGTTGGTAAAAATTTTGGGGTTATTCATAAATGACATTCATTGAAAAATATACAATTTTTACGGAAAAGTCAAGATGCCGTCGCTTAGTGATTTTCAAGATTAATTTTTATTATTTCTCAAATTTTTTCCACATATTTCAATATCAGTTTAATATTTGAATCTTTCCATCCTCATCTCCAGTTTCCCCATGTTCATCTACTCAAACCTGTTTCTACAAAATAAATAAAAATTCAAGAGAAAATTTTTCCAATAAACAATTTTTCCTCACATTTTTCCTCATTTTCATCTCATTAAATAAAATAAATATTATAAAATCCATCAGAATCAGCAAAAGCAGCAAAAAAGTTAATTAAAGAAGAAGAAAATAAATTAAATGAGAAAAATTCTAGAAAAAAAACTTCACATTTATAATTTTTTTCTGTTCAGTCTGAGAACTGCAAAAAGGAGTTTTTTTTATTTATTAATAAGTAGTGGAAATGAAAGGAAATAGAGAAAAAAAATTAAAACTTAATCAGAATCTCATCAGACGTTCTGCAACCACATGAAAAATAAAATAATATTATAAAGTTTGTTGATGTGAGTTTTGAGAGAATTTGGCTCTTTGGTTGTATCCAGACATGATGTCTTCCGCTCACCCCCCTAGATGCATTTTTTTCTTCAACTTTTAAAGTCCTATTTTCAAAATATCCAAACCCAAGTTAATCCATCTAAAAATTTCAATCTGAAAAATGAATAATTTTTTTGGAATTTATTAGCTTCAAAAATGATACTTTTCTAATTTTTAATGATTTTTTTTTGAATTTTTTAATACTTTATTCACAATTTTTAAATAATTTTTTTGGATACATTTTTGAGTCAAATTGTCAATTTTTGAGAGCCTTGAACAAAAATTTCGTCAATTTTAATATAAAATCTTTATCATCGTTGTCAAATTTATAAAAATTCATAAACTTATTTCTTTTTGAATCTTCTTCTTATGCATATTTATATGAGAAACCAAAGATTGCTTAATTTTTACATATTTTCCACACAAATCGCACTGAAGCAGTGTTTTTGGATGAACAACTTTTTTATGTCTATATAATGCGGATTTGTCTTTACACCATGTTGAACACTCGTCACATTTTAATGGATTTTTCATTGCTGCAATTTTTTCATCGAGCTTCATGTGAGCGTTTTCATGCTTTCTTAGACTTGAACTATATTTTGTTGAATAATCGCATCTGCTGCATCTGAAAAGCTTCTTTTTAGTTCCGGCATGAACACTTTGTTGGTGACTCACAAGATGCTTCTTCCTCTTGAACCTATCATGACAAACTTCACATTTGAAGCTTCTCGGATTTTCATGATCTTCCTTGACATGCTGATTTAATGTTGATTTTAGTGCAAATTTACGTCCACAACTTTCACATTCGAATTTTTTGTCATGAATCTTTTCATGTCTTGATCTCTGTCCAATCACTTTGAATCCTTTTGAACAGAATCTGCATTTAAATTTCCTATCATTTCCATGAAAGTCTGATATGTGTTGAGTAATCGAGAATGGCTTCAAATGGACATCACAAAGTGTACATTTAATTGGTAGCAGATGGATCCGCATGTGCTTATAGAGATTTATTCTGCTATCGAATGATTTTCCATCATAATCACATTCATACAATATTTTGCATACATTTTCACCTGGATGATCAGTATTCATGTGTTTTGACAAAGAACTTTTCAATTTTTGTCCCATTTTACAAACCCGACATTGATATTTGAATAGATCAGGATGATGAACACGAATGTGATAATTGAACGTTTTTGGTTGATTGAAATTTATATCACAAATTTTGCAATTTGTTTCACAGATGTGCTTTTTGAGGTGATTGAAACTTATTCCACATTTTCTGCATCTTAAGTTCTTTTTGCTTTGTGTAATTGGAATTTTTTGTGCTTTTGGAAATTTGAGTTTGATTTTTTGGTGCTCTAGGGTACTGATTGGTTCCATTTTGATGTTTTTTGATGGATTTATTGTTTTGAGTGCTGAATTCTTGAAATTTACTGAATATTCAGATGATGTTGGTCCAGTTGACATAAAATTTGAATGTTCGACTATAATAACATCTTTTGCCTCTTGTTTTATCACAAGTTCTTGCTCAATTTTGACATTTTGTATGAAAACATTTGAATTTAATTTTGGAAAAAATTGCGAAATTTTTCTTGACATTTTTTAACCTTTTTCGAATTTAATGTTGAGTATTTTGTATGTAGAAATAATCTGGATGTCCTTGACCTTAGTTTAGATCTCAAACTGATGACTTTTTAATTTTCAGATGAAATTTTATACCAAAAAATATTAAATAGGTAGAAATTTTAGATTCAGGTAGAATCTGTTTATTTACATTATTCATTAAACATAGTAGACAATAGAAGCTTAAAACCTAAGGTATTTAGATTAACCATCAAAAAATCTCTGAAACCCAAAATAGTCAAAATTATTTATGTTTGTTCTTAACTTTTAAGGTCACAGGGTTGTTCAACCTTTTTTATTAACTTTCAATACTTTTCTCCAACAGGCTTAATTGTAAGTTGCGTCACATTGACATTATGTGGAGTGCTCAGCAAGTAAATGACACCGTGGGATATGTCAGCACCCTGCAATCCAGGCATAGATTTGTAAAATTCCTCAGCATTTGGTCTTCCAGCTGCATGTCCAAAATTTGTTCTTACAACACCTGGACTCAGGTTAGAAACTTTAATCTTGTCATTATTGCCAACAATCAGCTCTTGACGAATACTTTCAGTTAATGCACGGACTGCATGCTTTGTTGCTGGATAAACTGTTGATGCACTTGGAAATGGAATGACAGAATCAACGATGGAACTGATATTGATGATCATTCCGTAGTCATCAGCAGCTTTCATCAATCTAAAGGCCTCTCTGGATGTGTGAACAAGTCCAGTGAAGTTGACATTTATGACTTCATTCAATTTTCTAGTCTGTTCGTCACTTTGATCAAAGATTTTTCCAACATGTGCCAAACCAGCATTGTTGATTAAAATATGAACTTTCTGGAATTTTTCTTCGATCCACTTGAAAGTTTCTTTAATGGAATTTAAGTCACTGACGTCACATTTGTGAGAATAAATTTTTCCAGACGAATTTTTCATTTCCTCTGAAATTTCATCAACTTTTTCAGAACGACGAGCTAATCCAATGACTACCAGACCATGTTGAGCTAAATCTTTAACAATTGCAGCTCCAATGCCTGATGAAGCTCCAGTGACTACTGCGACTTTACCCACCCACTTGTCCATGATTACTTTGGTGAATTAAAATAATATTAAATTTGACAGTATTGAGTTCCACAAAACGAACAATCCAACTCAAAACTTGGCAAGTAACTGAACACAAAACGTTTAAATATGTGAAACATAAGAGCACTTTAGCTTTATTTTTACTTTCTTATCAGTAAGTTTGTAAATAAGGAAGATAAGATAGATGACTATTAAAAATATCCAACAATTGAATTAATGCACTTCAATACTTATTTTGTAATTTATGCTTTACTTGCGAAGAAATTGTTAAAATATTTCAAGGGTGTGGAACTGATCAAATCTGTACCAGTGGAATGTTCAGTTCGATTGAAATTATGTGATCTGACTGATTTAGCCACCTTTGGTCGGTCATGTGAGCTATCGAACAACTAAACGTTTCCAAAAAATTAACTCAAAAAGCAAGCTTCATCCATCAACAGTTCACAAGCCAATAACATCCGAAGCACCAAATATGTTCATAACATGCCAACTTTATCAATCATCAGTAACTGTCGTTGACCTTCCATTTTACTCAACATGACCTACACATTATCATTAAAATCATCATCAATTGACCCAAGTCATGCCATCGACACGGCTGCATCTAAAGTGTATCGCGTTGTGCATTAAAAAAATTAAAAATGTTCACTTTTTGCTCTCAGCATTTCTTGCTTGCTTGTCTTAGTTCCTTGCCTGTGCTGATGTTCTGTAAACATAAATTCGTCACGTAATTCAATTTGATATGCGCGAGCATTAAAGCGCCCTTCAATTTTTTTAATCAATTTTATTGGAAATGGAAGAAATTGCAAAGTTAAAAACGTTGATTTTTTAAAGGCATAATGTGCACTGTGTGTTTTGGATGTGGATTATGGATGTGGATGTGGAACATGATGAACGTAAATTGATGGAAAAATAAAGTTAAGAAGCTATGGGAAATGTGAGGAATGAGAGAATTTGAAGAGGTGATTGCTGAGGTGTTTTGAGTTTTGCACTTTTAAAATTCATTTTTTTAAGTTTCAAAAATTTAAAAAATTAAAAAAATGTAAAATTTAAATTTTTTTTAATAATTTAAAAATTAAAAAAATTTACAAAAAATATAAAAAGTTAAAAAAAATTTAAATAATTTAAAAATTTAAATAATTTAAAATTTTTTTTAATAATTTAAAAATTAAAAAAATTTACAAAAAATATAAAAAGTTAAAAAAAATTTAAAAATTAAAAAAATTCACAAAAATTAAAAATTGTGCTTCAAAAAGTAATAAAAAATTCAACAAAAAACATCAAAAGCATGTCAAAATGAAATTTTTATGACTCAAAAGTTAAACACAAAAATGAAAAATGAAAAGCAGCAAGAAAAACGAGAAAATCTTGCAAGATTATCGCATAATCTCATCAAATTTTTATCCCAACATGTTCCAACATTTAATAAAACATTAAAAATATGAAGCAAAGAAAATTCCGCAAGCACCTTTTTAATCTCATTTTATTTATTTTGTTGTGTTTGTGCGTCACAGACAGCAACAGACAAGCATGCAGTAACTGGAATGAGATGAGAAATTTTCATAGAAAAAAGACGAATTATTGGCATTAAAAATTATCCTCAAGAGACGCATTTGAAGCAACTTTTGGTGATGATTTTTATGCTCAATTTGGAATATGTGAGGAGATTTTTGAATGCGCTGCATGGTGGGGTATTTTGGAGGGTTTGTGGGGTTTGTAAATTTATTTAGGATTTTTGTTGCATTTTTGAGTGATTTTTGAAAATAATATTTATTTTTGGGGTCATGTTTAATCAGTTTTGAGGACTATTTCCCACTTTATCGTCCAAACTTTGACTATAACCCCTCAAATACTACCAAAGCCAACTCAAAAATTCCACAAACAACTCAAATTTCATCAACCATAAATTAAAAAATAATTTTTCATCTCATTTAACTATTTTTGCTGCTGTTGCATGATTTATTGCGCCACATAACAAGATTGCAAATTATTTCTCATTTTTTTCATTTCTTTTTTGATCGCATTTCATTTTTTATTGAGTCAGTCCACCCATCTACTGAACTGTAATGCACGTAGATTTTTTTGTATGAAATTTTATGATTCTAAAGTTCACTTCATACACGCTCGAGATTGCTCATAATGCTCATGTTGATGCTGATGCTGATGATGGAGATTCAATCAAATTGGCTTTTTATTTGAATGGAAAAATTGCTCAGATTGGAATTTTTGTGGTTGATTTGATGGAGTTATTGGCCAGTCTTCATCCAGCCTTCAACGTGAACAGACGTGTTTTCAAAACGCTCCGCAAATTAATTCAAAAATTAAGAATCAAAACAGAGATCGTACCTGTTGAACAAATAGTTTCTCAAAATACAGGTATGGATTCTCAAAACAACATGACACCAAAAAATCTCAACGAGGAAAGTCAAAAACTTTCTGAAAATCAACCTGAACAAAATTGTTCTCAAAAACAAAATGCAGTTACAGTGACAAATCTCAATAATAATGAGGAAAGTACCTGCAAAAATGTTCCTGAACAACAAAACGTAGAGAAGAAAATTCTCAAAATAAAGAAAAGACAAACAACAATGACTCAATTTGCAAACTCAGCAAATAAAGCACCAGAACAAAATGGAGGAACGACAAACAAGCGCAAGAACGAATCGTTTGAACTGCTTAGTGCACCGAGCAAAAAACGATCAAGCTCAAGTAGAAAGCGGCAATTTGATTTCTCGACAGCCAAGAAATTGTTTGATGATGAACCATCAAACGATATGGATGTCGTAGAAATCACTTCAGAACCGTTTGTATTCGGAGAAGAGAATAACAAAATAAAGCAACAGCATCCAAAACAAAAGACAACACTGACTGCAGGAGAAAGCAGCAAAACAGCTCAGCAATACCCAAAACACAAACCACCACCGATTGTCATCAGCAGTGGCTCAGCAGCTGATATTAGAAGATGTGCAAATGAAGTAAACAACCAACCCAGAAGCTTCCTAATTGACATCAGAAAAGACAAACAAGGGACGAAAACAGTAACAACAGACAACTGGAATGACTATCATAAGTTGGTCAAACTACTCGAAACAAAAAAGCATCACTTCCATACTTACTCCAAGGAAGAGCCGCAGATGAAGTTCGTTTTGTACGGACTTCCGGCGATGGAGTTGGAAGAATTGAAGAAAGCGTTGAAAGCAGAAAAAGTCTCACCAGCCAAAATCGTCAAAATGACAATGAAACAAAGAAGACACAGCGACGACCAAAATTACCTGCTGTACTTCAAAGGAAACAATCAAGAGGGAGAACAAGCAAATCTAATGAAAACTCTCGAAAACATCAAAAGCGTCGACAACTTCAAAGTGAAATGGGACAAATACAAAAACAAGCGCAGTGGACCATCCCAATGCTCGAACTGTCTGCAGTTTGGGCATGGGCAACGTGGGTGCAACAGATTGCCCACCTGCTTCAGATGCTCCGAACAGCATGACTCAAAAACATGCCCGCACATATCGAAAGATAACAACAAAGTCCCACTCGACAAACTCAAATGTCACTTCTGCGGTGAAAAGCATACAGCTATTTCTCAAGTTTGCAAGACAAGATTGCAAATAATAGAGAAATGGAAAGCAAAATCAATGAATAGAAACAATCGAAATCAAAACAAGCCTGCAAGTCGCCATTCACAAGATCAAACTGAACAACGGAGAAATATTCCCCCGACACCAAGAACGTCTGAACGATCAAACAAATCTGCTCATTTCGTACCGCAGAATCATCAGAACAGAAATAACGTACCAACAACATCCCGAGCACCAATTTCTGTTAATCAAAATTCTGCACCAGTCAAACCGAAACAGCAATACACCAACACCGTTTCAACAAACAAACCCGTAGTTCAACGACAACAAAATCCAATGAACAATCAACGAAAGAAGAGGAGAAACAATAAAAACAAGAAAAACAAACGAAACAACAAAAACCAAAACCAAGTTGTTCAAGAAATGGAAACAGAAATCATCAGTTCACCAACTCTGAATGAAACCATCGCTGAACCATCAACCAGTAGCAACACAGAGCAACATACATCAAAAATCGATGCACCAGCTCAAAGTACAAGTAATCAAAGTGAATCTGAATCATCTACAACAAGATGCATGCACCTCTTAAAAGAGTTATTCAAGATCATTGCTCAAAATCCTGAATGCCTGAACTTTGTTCAACAAGCAATCGGCTCAATCGCCAATGAACACCATCAGCAATCATGAATCATAAACATCAAAGAATCAACGTGCTTTACTGGAATGCAAACGGACTAACTGACAAGATGTTAGCATTCCTCGACTACCTAAGCACACAAAATATCGACGTCGCATGCATCTCAGAAACTTTCCTGAAGCCAAATTCAAAAGTCGACTCACATCCTGACTACGTAATTCATCGATTTGATCGCATAGACAGACCGAAAGGTGGTGTTGCGATCATTGTCAAAAGAAACTTAAAACATGAGCTTCAACCAAGCTACAACACAAAATTATTAGAATGCATCGGAATCAAAGTTTTCATCGACGAAACGTCTAGCTTTCACATCCTCTCCGTCTACCTCCCAGGAGGAAGCAAAGGAAGTGAAATAGATCAACACTTAAGAGACGACATCAACAAAATAACAAGCATAAGAGGAAACTACTACATCTGTGGAGACTTCAATGCAAAACATCGAGAATGGAACTGCAACGTGGCAAACAAAGCAGGAACAATACTGCAAGACATGTCTGGGGAGTTCATGATCTACTCCCCGGACTCGCCAACGTATTACCCTGAAGATCCAAAAAAGTCAGAATCAACAATCGACCTCATGCTCTCAAATTCCAACCTCGAAACGACAGAACTAAGATGCACAGAAGCAATGAGTGACCACTGTGCTGTCTACTTCCAAATCAAAACCTCAAAAATTGACAGAACTGAAAATACAGTCTACAGATATGACTACAGAAACGCAAACTGGAAAAAATTCAAATCATACATCGCTCGTCGCATCGAAGACAACATCTGTGAAAACTACTGCAGCACAGCAGAAGAGATTGAGAATCACATAAGCATTCTCTCTAATCTCATTATGCAGGCAAGAAATCTAAGTGTGAAAAAGAAAAAGATCAACTTCAAATCGACGAGACTCACACCAGAAATCAAAGATTTAATCAAAACAAAAAGAAGTCTTCGACGTAGATGGCAACGAAGCAGAGATAATCAAATTAAAGCTGAATTGAATATCCTGCAGAAGATCATCAATGAAAACATAAAAGAACTCAAAAACAAAAACTGGAACAAACGCCTATCAGAAATCAAACCATCGAATCAAACTGTCTGGCGCATTGCAAAACACTGCAAAAAAGGAACAAAATCAATGCCACCATTGACAAGCTCAGAAAAAACGTTCATCACAAACAAGGAAAAAGCCAGCGTCCTCAGCGAGTATTTTCGTTCAACACACGAAAATCCACTTGAACAAAACGACCCAGAGCATACCCAAGAAGTAAACAACACAGTCAAGGAAGCATTAGAACAGAACAATGAAGACAGTCCAGAATTAACAGACGTAAACGAAATCCTGAGCATCGTGAGAAATCTGAAAAATCCAAAAGCTCCTGGTCTAGATGACGTCAACAACATACTCATCAAAAACCTTCCACCTAAAGGTTTTGAATACCTGAAGTACATCATCAACTCCTGTCTCAAGCTCAATCATTTCCCAAAGATTTGGAAGCACGCAAAAGTAATTCCAATCCCAAAACCGGGAAAACCAGCTAACGAAGTAAGCAGCTACAGACCAATAAGTCTGCTAAGCTCAATAAGCAAAATATTGGAGAGAGTGTTGCTGAACAGAATCAATGAACATATAGAAGACAACAACATCATCCCAAATCAGCAATGTGGCTTCCGTACAGGAAGATCAACATCTCACCAACTCATCAAAGTCATCAAAACAGCAAAAGAAAACATCAAAATGAAGAAATCAACAGGAATGATCTTCCGAGATGTAGAAAAAGCATTTGACAGAGTCTGGCACAACGGACTGTTGTATAAAATGCTCAAGCTCAGCTTTCCGCTGCCTCTCATAAAAACTGTTAGTTCTTTTCTCAGTGAAAGATCTTTTTCAGTTTTTATAAAAGGTCAGTCGTCAGAAACCAAGAAAATCAAATTCGGTGTCCCACAAGGAGCAGTGCTCTCACCAACTCTCTACAACATCTTCACTCAAGATATTGTACGAGAGACAACGGAAAACATCGCGCTCTTCGCAGATGATACAGCGTTGTATCATTCTTCAGAAAATTCAGCAGATGTAGTGACACACCTTCAACACACAGGAAGAAGAGTCCAACAATACATGGACAAATGGAAGATAAATCTAAACAAACAGAAGACTCAAGCCTTATTCATCACAAACAGATACTCCAGGCAACTTCCAAGAAACAACATCAAATTTCTCAACGAAAACATCAAGTGGGAAAACGAAGCAAAATATTTGGGAATGGTCATCGACAAGAGAGTGACTCTAAAGCAGCATGTGGAGTACGTGAGTGACAGAGCTCACACTGCACTCAGATTGCCGTATCCGCTAATCAGCAGAAATTCACATCTCGACGTTCGTAACAAACTTCTCATCTACAAGCTAGCCATCAGACCGATCTTCACGTACGGTTGTCCAGCTTTTGAAAGCATGGCAAAAACTCATCTTCAAAAACTTCAAGTTTTACAAAACAAATTCCTGAGAATCGTTCTCAACAAATCAAGATATGAAAAGATCAAAGATCTACACACAGAAGCAAAAGTACCCTCCATCGAGGAGTACGTCAGAAAATTGCAAGCGAATTTCAACATTCGTCTTGCAGCTCAAAATTCTGAATAAAGCAAAAACAGTTCAAATCTAAAACCAAAACTAAGTGACGAAAAGACTTCAAGTCTGGTTCCTTAAAAACCAACCTCAAGAACATGTATTTTAAATTTTTTTTTTGTACATACTTAACATACAGAAATAAAATATTATTATTTAAAAAAAAAAAAAAAAAAAAAAAAAAAAAAAAGATGGAGTTATTGGGGTGCTGATTGCGGTTGGCTGGGATTACTTTTAAAAACATTTATTTATTTTTTTGAATTTTTTGTTTTTTGAGTTTTTTAAAAAAATTTAATTTTTTAAATTTCTTAAATTTTTTTATTATTTTGAATTGTTTTAAAAATTTTTTAATTAATTAATTAATTCAATTAAAATAAAAAACGCTCAAAATGCGCTCTAAACCACAAAGCACCCAAAACATCACATTATTTATCAAATAATTGAGCAGTAATGCACATTTCAGTGTTATTGATCATGTAAGTTTGAGAATCGAGTTGAATAGAAAGCAAAGCAGCAACAAAGCAACAGAAAAAGACGAAAAAGAGCAGCAAGCAACGAAATTAGACATCAATCGATCATCAACTGGCAGCAGCAGCAAAAATGCGAGAAGAAAAAGTTGAAATAAAATTTTTTTAACATCTCAATAAAAAAATTGAGTTTTGCAAAAAATTTCTCATGCCTTTCCGGCATTTTCGTGATTGAACTATTGACCAGCATAAGCAGCATAGAAGTAGTTGGATCATGAATAAAAAAAAAGTTTCATAATTTTTGTTTGTTTTGACTCTCGAGCTCTCTTTGCTCCGTCTGTGCTGCACATTTTGTGTCTTGGACTGGATTTATTGCTGTTTGAATAATTTTTCAACAAGATAATCAACATGTCATGACTTACATGCTTATTTGCAGCCATAGATCTATTTTCTTTCATTTCTATGCATGCATATTGCAATTATGAATAGCTGATCTTCATCCGTACTCATCTTGCCTTGTTATTGATGCTGTTGTGCTGATTCATTATGAATTATGAACCACAAAACAAATTCAGGAATTGAAATATGAGAATTTAGCATTTATGGGATTTCTTGTAGCTTGTTAGCTGTGTCTTGTGATCTGAGTTGTCTTTGGAACATATTTGAGAATTCTTGGTGCTTGAAGACCCTAAAAAGGCACCAGTTCCTCAGCATAATTCCAAAAACTCATCCTTAACCTCAAAGTTTCAACTTTTTATCCCAAAATCACCTCAAATTCCATCCCAGAACATCCTCCAAATCCACATCAACCACCTGCACCAGAATCATCATTATCAAGTCATGCACATGCTGTATATTCTACAATAAACTCCGAGCTGGAAATTTATGAGCCTTGCGATGAATTCTGACACTAAATGCTGTTAAATGCCGTGGTAATTCGCCACATTAACTTGCTTTTATGCTCAAAATAGTTTATTGCATGTGTGATTGTGATCACTAGTGCACGACTTGCTCATATTTTCTTTTCATTCTGCTGTGCTTTGTTGCAGTTATGAAAGATGTGAGAAAAAATGTTTTTTGTGAGAGAAATTCTTGGTTTTTAGACATAAAAATCTGGTCATCAATATTCCTTCTTAAAATCACATTCTGATGAGAATCTCCAAGCCAATTCACAAATATCCACAACATAAACTCACCCCAAACCATTAAAGTAAAACAAATTTTCAATATTTTCACATTCCTGCACATTGAAGTGGTCAAGAAATATTTTTTGTTTATTTTAAGATTTATGAGAAACACAAAAATTCCAATTTAATTTATTTTTGACCATCTCAAGACAATATGTGGAATTGGACGACGAGTAGAATGGGAAAATTTATTGAAGTTATTTCGAGTGTCTCAAGGTAAATGAAGGAATTAGAATGAACTGAATATGCTGTTTTAAATTTGATAAAATTGGATTTTATTTTGGTCAATCCAGGATTTGAGGAGGAATGAGGAAGTAATAAATATTCTTGAAATAAAATTAGGGTTGGGCAGAATCGTATACGTATATATACGTATATAAATATACGTATATTTTATACGTATATATACGTATATTTATACGTATATTCATTTTTCAAATTTTTTCCGTTACATATCGTAGCTTAACAAAATTAAATTTTCTCAATCTTTTAAGACAAAATATGCACTTGTTGTTCATTAACAGTGCTCAATTGTCATTACTAGCTATAAATTATTGTCTAAATGCTTTCATTTTCTCTTTTACAAAATTTTTGTAACGGCCAAAAAAAATTCAAATTTTGCTCATGATTTGTAAACAAAGAAAAATTAATTTTTTCAAAAAATTCCCATTTTTAAATTAAATCCTTGCTTAAACACTTTTAAAATGCTTAATGGATCCTTAAGTGACTCTATTTAACCTTTTAGAGTCCAAATTTCAGCATTTTAACACATTTTTTCGCAAATTAATAACGTACTTCTTGCGTTTTGAAAAATCCATATACGTATACGTATACGTATATATACGTATATTTTGTTCTTCGATATACGTATATATACGTATATATACGTATATTTGCCCAACCCTAAATAAAATCGATTGACTTCTTCAGATGAATTTAAATTGAGTTTTACTGGATTATTTGAAATAAATGAAAATTTAAATAAATCGAGCAGACTTGCAGGAATATACAACGTTCTAGACATTCTCATTCTCACAGTTTTCAGTAGAAACAAATTTAGAATTAAAGAACAATTAAGTTTAAAAAAATATTAACGAAAATTTATTGAAAATTTCAGCAAAAAATGTGGAACGCTTCACGATTTTGCGTGTCATCCTTGCGCAGGGGCCATGCTAATCTTCTCTGTATCGTTCCAATTTTAGTATATGTTCTGCCGAAGCAAGAACACGTTATTTCTGGCAAAAAGTCTATTTAAGCTACACATGTCCTCGACATTTCTCTTGTGAAGTATAAGATTCAATTGAAAAATTATTGAAAGTGGAACTGAGTTGAAAATGGAACGAAATGAGTTGAATTGTAGGAACATTTTGGTTAAAATGAATTTTTTTGCAGGTAAATTTTTGATATTTTGGAAACTTTTTATTGATCTGTCAATTTATGAATTTTGGTATAAAATTTGACAATTTTTGAAGCTTCATTTTCGATATTTTGGAGGAAATTCTGTTTAGAAATTGTTCAAAAATCACCCCAAGTATGACTCAAAGATGCTCAAACTTGCTTCAGTTCCTCTAAAAATCACAAAAAAAATGCAAACTAGACCAAAAACTTCATCTCATTTCTCCATCATCTCCTACTGTTGACTTGTTGACTCTCAACCCATTAACACTGCACCAAGTTGCAATCATAAAACGATAAAAAGTCGTTCCTGTTACTGCTGCAGCTCTTGATGATCATCATCTTTAAAATTGCTCAGTTTTTTTGAATCGATAAAGCACGCGAAAGCAATTTGCACCTCTTTTATTACAGGTTCACTGCATCGCACTCAAAAGTGATGCAAAACTCATTCGAGAGAGAAAATTGAACTGAATTATCGACTCAAATGCTTTCAATTTTAATGAAAATGTTTCACATATTCTGAACTGTAAATTCTGCTGAGCTGAGCTCATCTAGCAGCAGATGAGTTTAATTTAAAGTTTATTGGATCAAAATGTTATCGATGATTTAGATTTGAAGTGATTTGAGGTGATTGTGGATGAATTGGAAATTGTTGGTGGATTTTTATGATTTTTTTGATGAAACTTTTGGTATCTTGAGATTTTTGATTGATTTGCAGAGGTCAGGTTAGGTTTCTTGGTGTCTTCCACTCAAAGTCCAGGAACATAACCTCAAAATATGACAAACATTCCCTAATAAAGTCATCAAACCCTCAAAAAAATATTTATTCAGAAAACAAAGAAAATTAACTAATTTGTGTCTATTTGTGCCTCAATTGCGTCTGTTAATGTGCCAAGCCACACTTTTGTTCATTCATTCTTTATGTCATGTCCAATTTGGTTGTGTAAATATTTACTCGAATAAGACACGTTGAGTAAATTAAGCATATCATGTTATATCCATTTCATATTCATGCTCAATTATTTATGAGAGTTATTATTTTTTTGGGACGGGGTTTGAGGGGACTTTGTGCTGCCTGAGAGAGTATTCTGGATTTTTGGGAATTTTTCAAGAGCTACCCAAGGCTACTCTCAGGAATCTCTTGGGTATATTTTGATAGAATTAGGTCTTTTTTGTGTTGTGAATTTTTCCGTTCAAAAACTCAACAAAAAATCCTCAAAAAACAGAACAAAGATATCCAAAAATAAATTTCTGACCACTTTCGTGTCTCATTTTCATTAAAATTAAAAATATTTCATTTATGTCATTCATAATTTATTGCTTGCTGCCTGCTTTCTACCTCATTAAGAGAAGTGAAAGTCATAACCCTTTCCAATGTCCCTTTCATCCTTAATATCCTCTCTATGTGCTGCACAGACACATCCACGTGTCTTTTTTGTAATTTCTTGAATTAATTAATTCACATTTTTACCTTTTTCATAATTTTCATTGTTTTTGTATCGCATTTTATTTACTTAATGTGCTGCTTCTGTGCCTGTGCCTGCCTTGTTTACTCAACAAATGATGGAAAAATATTTTTATTTTCTATTCGCTGTGGAACTTCCTTATGTTATTCATGTAGGGTATGAAGAGACTAAATATTGTGGAATGAGACACGAAGAAATTGGAATTAAGTGGATGTGGCACTTCCACCCAGCACAGAACACAGAACAGCACTAGGAATGAGAAAAGACATTGTGGAATATCGATTAGCATAAATGTACTCAAATATTTACTGTTCAAGTAATTAATTTTACTGCTGTGTATCTGTGGACGGAGTTGAAGACTTTTGAGGTTAAGTTGCATCCACAACTTTAATGGAAAAAATAGTTTTTTGAATTTATTAATTTTTAATGAGAAAATTTTATTTAAAAATGAAGAAAAAATAAATAAAATTAATTTTAATTGCATAATTAGTCTGAGCTATTCAGAGCTTCTTTTCGTCGTTGCTGCAGCTTCTTGGGTTTCTTATTTATGGATTTTTGTGCATCTTTGGGTTTGGGAGGATGTTGTTAAGCACATTTTACTATTTTCTATAATTTAAGGATTTTTTTGTCAAAGTTTGAATTTTTCTAAACAAAAATTGAAAATAACAAAAATTGGTTAAATCCTCAAAATTTTCAGCATCCAAGCTCTAAATCAGCAGCAACTGTTCAATTTATTCCTCAACTTAGTCACAAAATTCATCTCTGATTAACCCTTCAACATTTCCTTCACATTCCCGTTACTGTCGATCCGTTTCTTCTGCCTTTTTTGCTTGTCTTACTTCCTCACCTTTTTCACTTCCTCGTTCTTTATTTTTTCAAATTTTTTGGTCCTTTTTGAATATTTTTTTGTGTCTTTCTTGTTGATATGCAAATTAAGTAGTTTCTATTTACCGTCTTGTTCTCATCTTTCTCATGCCTGACTGACGAAATAAAGGAATAAAAAATAATTTTAGGGACACACACATGTCGAGTCTGTTCCTGTTGATGCTTATTATGCGAAATTATTTAAAGAAATAAATTTAAATATGAAAAGAAATTAAAAATTGAAAATTTTGATTTAATTTTTTTTTATTTATTTATTTGTGTCGTGTGAGATGAATTTTTTCTTTTCAGGACCGTGGGATTATTGAGGAAAGATAATGACTTTTTTAGTTTTTAAATTTTTCAGAATTTATTTTCGTATGTTTTTCAAAAAATATTATTTTAATGTGAAATTTTAAAAATTTAATAAATTTTTTTAATTTGTAAAATTTTATATTTTTTAATCCTTTCTTGCAATTTTTTAAAAACAAATAAATACTCAAGGTTTAGGGTTACCATCCCCAGAAATCAAAAAACATATTGTCATTAATACAGCTTTGAATTAATTTTCTCAGTAATTAAGATAAAAAATAATCAGTAGTTGTGCGATTTTCTCTTCGATTTGAACGTCCGAGATAAGAAAAAATATTTGTCGATTTTTTACTCACACATGACAGATAAGAAAAGACAGTCTAAAGATAGAGACCTGCCAAATATCAATCATAAGGTAAGTTTTGATTTATAAAGTTGATTTAAAGTTGGCAGTTTGTGTGGGTTTTGAGAGGAAATTTGGTGGTAAAATTGAAATAATCCTGAAAATGTTGAATTGTTAATTTGAATTTAAAATTCGAAAATAATTATAAAATTATTTTAATTTTTATTATTTTGATTTTTTTATTGAAAAAATTAAGAAATTCATTTTTCAATTTTATACAAAAATTTTACTAAATTTTTAAAAAAATCTTTAATTTCACGACTTAATTCATCCAAATACAGCCACAAACTTCCTCAAAATCATCCCTAATCATCTCTACAACCCACTTAATGCCCGCCATAAACTATCCCCAAATCACAGATTGATATTGATTAGTAAAAGCCACACTAAAAGTTATTCAATCAAGATAAAAAGCTAAATTGTCTTATTGATAAATCTGACTAATCAATCAATCAATCCAAAGTTCAGAATAAAAATGATCGTAGATATCTGTCGATATAGATAGTTGGGGAGATAAAGAAGCCAAAACATTGACTAATGTAAGAAAAATAAAAACAAAAAAATTAAGTAAGCGATGATAAAGCATTCAGTAAACATTGCTGTGTCTGCTGGTATCTGCATTAATGTTTCTTGAAAGCGACTTGATTGGAATTTTGATGCTAAAAATAGATCAATAGTGATTTCAAATTATATAGACCTAAAGTATGCAAATTCAAGGACTAAGAACGATTATAACTTAATTTTGGTCAAGTTTTAAAATCAATTTTGTGTTGTTTAGGATATCCGGTAAATTTTTGAGTAACTGGTGAATTTGGTTTTGCTGGCAAGGTCTACTTACTTGGATACTCGTAGGGTTTTTGAGAAAAAAACCTGAAAATCCCCCCCCCCAAAAAAAAAACTTTTCCATACAAAAAATTTCTGGCTACGCCGCTGCTCTCAGCGAAACTCATTAGAACCCTAAATATGCTCAAAAATCGAACCTTAGATGGTTATTTATGATATATTTTGTTCAAAACTCAATTCTTCTATTTTAAGATTCAGCAATGCTGGAAAAAGAGCTTCATTTGCATATAAAATCTCAAGCCAAGATATTGGCACAGCTGGATAAAGAAAGGAAGATAGATGATCGTGAAGTTAAAGAGGTATGATGTTCATGGTAAATAGGTGATGGATTTTTGACATTTGGTGATAAAGTTCAAAATTTAGAGCCAATTTATTTCTATATTAAAATTGTTTTGTGTCTGATACCACACCCTGGTCCCTCCTTGCTACCCTACTGAACGCCTTATCTCTAGTTAACTCGTTCTATATTCCATTTTGATCAATAAACAATAATAATAATAATTGAACAAACTGAAACCACAAAGATATCAAAATCAATAACTTAATTTCTAAATTACAATTTATTTCCAATTTTAGTACCTCTATGGGCAAAAAGAAGGAACAGTGTCGAAAACATTCCGATGGATATGGAGTCACAGAGTAGCTCGAATGGGTCAAGATTGGATATTCTTGGCACTGCTTGGTATGTTAATGGCTGTGATTTCTTATGTTGTTGACAAAGGAATCCTCATGTGCATGAACACTAGAGTATGGCTCTACAAGTAAGTAGTTGAACTGACTTGACTTTTATATTTGGTCTACTAATGGTTCATAATTTCTATTTTTAGAGATCTTGACTTTGAGAATCCTGTGGCTCGATATTTAGCTTGGGTATCTTTACCTGTGTGTTTGATTCTATTCTCAGCTGGATTTGTGAGTCAATTAGCACCAACATCAATCAGTAAGAATATTTTTATCATTTCTGACAGAACTAATAGAATATTAATGAAATTTTTCCAAATTCTTAGGTTCAGGTATTCCAGAGATGAAGACCATCCTCAGAGGTGTTCAACTCAAGCAACTCAAAAAATTCCTCACATTCAAAACTTTAGTAGCCAAGGTCATTGGTCTCACAGCAACTCTTGGAAGTGGAATGCCTTTGGGTAAAGAAGGTCCATTCGTCCACATTGCTAGCATCCTTGCTCAAATTCTTAGCAAATTGTCAATTTTTCGAGGAATTTTCGAGAATGAATCAAGAAATATTGACATGCTGGCTGCTGCTTGTGCTGTCGGTGTCGGTGCCTGTTTTGCAAGTCCAGTTGGTGGTGTTTTATTCAGCATAGAAGTAACAACAACTTATTTTGCTGTTAGAAATTATTGGAGAGGATTTTTTGGTGCTGTCTGCGGTGCTTTATTCTTCAGACTCATTGCTGTCTGGTTCCATAATGTCGACACACTAAAAGCCATCTTCAGTACAAACTTCACAATTGAATTTCCATATGGACCTCAAGAGCTGCTTGCATTTGCAATGATTGGATTGATTTGTGGAATTTTAGGTGCTCTTTGGGTATGGGTGCATAGACAATATGTCTATTTTACGAGGAGAAATAAGCTTGTTGACAAAATTATTAAGAAGAATTGCTTTTTGTATGCTGGGATATTGGCGTTGATGGTGAGTAAAGCTTGATGTAGGGTTAGTTCTTGGATTTGGGTTAATAGCTTGCTCTTGAAACCGATGTCTTGTTTCTGGGTCAAGTATCTTGTTCTAGAATATGATGTGAGTTTTTAAGGTCTGAAATATGATTCATAACCTTAATGTCAGCTTCCAAAATTGTAATTAAAATCACATGAACCTCAAACCACTATAATTCACAGGTATCAACAATAACCTACCCAAATGGTCTAGGAATGTTCATCGCAGGTGAACTTAGTACCAATCAACAAGTATCTTACATGTTCACGAACTTTACCTGGTCTCAAGATGACTTAACATCACAAGAGATGGCTATTTCAAACTATTGGACCAACCCAATTACTGGAGAAGTTTTCAGCGTATTGTTTGGTTATGCTGCATTCACTGTAAGTGATCCTTAAGTTTTAAAGAATTTCCAATCATTTCCAATAAAATTTCCAGTTCTTCTTCTCAATCATCACATCAACAATGCCAGTTCCAAACGGAATTTTCATCCCAGTCCTCAAAATAGGCGCAGCTCTAGGTAGAATGGTCGGTGAAGCAATGCACCTCTGGTTTCCAACTGGTGTCTTCTACGGCAATCATCTAAATCTCATAATTCCAGGAACATATGCAGTTGTAGGCGCTTCCGCTTTTGCTGGTGCTGCAACACACACAGTCTCCGTCGGCGTTATTTTATTCGAAATGACAGGTCAAATAACACATTTACTTCCTGTCATGATTGCGACATTAATTTCATGTGCTGTTGCCGCCATTCTACAACCATCGATTTTTGACTCAATTATTGTGCTCAAAAAGCTTCCGTACTTACCAGATTTATTGCCATCGGGCAGTGGAGTTTACAGTTGTAAAGTTGGTGATTTTATGGTATCGGATGTTGTGTACATCTGGAAAAGTATCACATTTAAGCAGCTTGAGGATATTTTGAGAAAGAACAAGGAACTTTACAGCATACCATTAGTGGATAATGAGGACACGATGGTGCTTCTCGGAACTGTGACAAGGCATTCATTAATTAGAATGATTCACAAGCACATTGAGAAGGCAAAGAGGATGGAAATTGAGAGTAAAATGAAGGAAGAGGAGGAAAAATTGAGAAAATTTCGAGAACAGCCTAGAAGGTCATCCAAATTTGAGGTTTTAAATGAACCAGATGTGGATAGACTAAGACAGATTGCTAATAATGAGATGTTGACTCCAAGGGCTAAACAGAATGTTCTGCTGATGGAACAAAAGCCTTTAAAGTCCATTCTCAAGAAATCTGACTCATTTACTATGAAAGGATTCAATCCATTGTCACCGCACAGTCCAACAAACAGCTCAGATCAAAAATTAAGAGACGCATTTGACATTGTGTACCAAAAATCTGTGACTTTACAAGATGCACCAATTGATCTTGAACTTGGTGCATCGACAACAAAAAGTGAACCAAACCTGTCAGCATCGCCAACAAAAAAGGTCAAACTTCCACTCGAAAGATTCATTGACAGATCCGTTGAGGAACAGAGACAATTTAGAGCCAAGGAAATGACTAAGCCGATTAATTTGGATGAAGGAAAAGTGACAATTGAGCCTGTCTCATTCCACTTGATGGAAACAACACCTCTGATGAAAGTACACAGTTTGTTTGCTATGACGGGAATTAATCAGGCTTACGTGACGAGAGTTGGAAGGTTGGTTGGGGTTGTTGCGTTGGAGGAGGTGAGTTGTTGATGGGAATTTGGCTTTTTTAATATTTGTAATTAAAATTTTCATTTTTAGCTTCGTAAAGTAATTGAAGACATCAACAATGGGGTTTTAGTGATAAAACCAGAGCCAATTATCCAAGAAATCAAAATGCCTGAGACACCAGACACACCTGACACCCCGGATACCCCATTGTCCCCTCTAACACCAGAACCAACACTAATCGAGGAAATTTTCCAAAAAGGATTCGATTTTGATAGTAAAAATGTTAAAAATTATTGAAAAGCATTCAAGAAAAGCATTGAATGCTGTAATACATATTTTAGCAGCCACTGTCAGAAATATTAATTAATTTTAAGTAAAACGAACAATTTTCCATAACTTTGTAGTCTTAAAATTGAAATAAAATTTTAAATTTTAATCAAAATAGAGATTTTTAATTTTTCACATCCTCAACATCCAAACACTCAAACAAAACTACTCAAAATTATTTAAATTTTTTTTTAATATCTTCAGCTGCAACTGTCAGATTATTTTATCATTCATACGTGAATTATTAATAAAAAAATTACCTTCATTCATATGCCCTAATAGTCAAACTAGACCATGAGAAAAAAAATCATGAGTAATAGAAACTACTTAATTTGCATATCAACAAGAAAGACACAAAAAAAATATTCAAAAAGGAGCAAAAAATTTGAAAAATAAAGAACGAGGAAGTGAAAAAGGTGAGGAAGTAAGACAAGCAAAAAAGGCAGAAGAAACGGATCGACAGTAACGGGAATGTGAAGGAAATGTTGAAGGGTTAATCGGAGATGAATTTTGTGACTAAGTTGAGGAATAAATTGAACAGTTGCTGCTGGTTTAGAGCTTGGATGATGAAGATTTTGAGGAAATAACCAATTTTTGTTGAGATTTTCAATTTTTGTTCAGAAATATTCGATTTTTGGTTTCAATTTGAGTTTAAAAATAGAATTTTCGAAAAATCTAACCTCAATCCTCAAAATACCCAACAATTTCATCCAAAAATCTTCAATTTCATCTCAAAAAACCAATAATTTCCATCCCTTGCATCACATTCTAAATTTCAGTTGAATTTAAATCAATTTTTTGTGCTCGAAAGAATTTTTTTTATATTTATAAATTTTTTCTCTCATAATCAGAGCAGTCAGCTGCATCTGATGCTTGTGCTGCTTAAAATGTTCATCATGATGCACCTTGAAATTATTTTTTTTTATTTTAATAAATTTTTTATGATCCTTTTTTCATGACCGTTTATGAGTCGTGCATTATTTGCTGTGAGTTGGTGATGAGGTTGATTTTGAGGGGGTTTTGTGATTGTGGGTTTAGGATTTGGAATTAATTGAGGATATTTTCTGGTTTTAGAATTGAAAATTGAACAAATTAATGAAATTTGAGGAAGTTTTGATGAGTTTCTGCATTTTAGTTACAAACTAAAACCAAATGTGGCATAAAATTGTAAAATTCTCCAAAATGTCCTTAAAACTTACTCAAGGCACTCAAGTTGATGGTCACAATCGACCAAAAAATTCCAAATTCCTCCAAAAAAATACAAACTTTATAAAACTTTTTCTCTTTTGTTCATTTGTAATTTTTTTATTGGCTCAGTTCCTTAAAACCATTGCAAAAAAATCCTCAAAAAATAAAATTCTCCCTCAGTGACAAATCTTATAGACGCAGTTAATCCACATGCTGAGTTGTTATTGGAAATTCTTCCACAAAATTTTCTTCGCTAAAAAATTTTCTGCACAATAAAAAAAATTTCGTGAGGGTAAAAAATTTATTTTCAATTTTTTCGATTACAAAAAGTGACTTGCAGAAAAGTCGAAGGGAAAAAATGTTGGCAAGAATGGCAACAAATGTGCTGCTGCTGCTATTTTTATTCCTCAATGTTTTTCGATTAGAAAATGAAATAAAAATAAACGTGCGGAATTTTTTTTGGGAAGAAGAAGAGAAAAAATTTTAGGGTGAAATTTTTTTGCTTGATTTTTTTGGTTCGATTTTAAAAATGGAGAAAATTTGAAATGGTGGAAATTTTTTTGTGTGCTGCTGTTTTTATTTGCAGAGTCACATTCGGGAGGATTTTTGAGGTGTTTGTGAACTGAGTGGGTTGAAAAATATTTTTGATGATTTTTTTGGCTATTTTTGGGTGAAAATCTTGAAATTGTTTGAAAATTCTATTAAATAAAAATAAATTTGCATCCAAAAACCAACTCAACCCCCAACTAACCCCCCAAAAAAACAATGAAAATTCCTCCATTCAAAAATAAAACAAAATACACAAAAAAAGATGAAAAATCTTCAAGAAATTTTTCTTTACTCAATTTTTTCATTAAGAATTTTCTTCATTTCCACCCACGCAAGTTGAAGTCCACACGTACAGTACACAGCACAGTCCTCACAGAGTGGAATGAGAAGCGAGCAGAAAAGTAAAAAGACGAAGAAAAAATATCATTTACCGCTGTTGCGAAGTATTTTCTTGTGTAGATGAAGATGAAAAAAATTGGATGAAAATTCTCGAGTTTTGTAGGCACTGGAAGTTTGGGTTTGTGGGGGGTTAAGGCGCATTTTTTGTAGGTCAAGCAAAAATTTCCAAAAATATTTTAAGAAAATTGACAAAATTCAAAAAAAAAATCTAATTTTATGAAATTTTAAATAAAAGTTTCAAAAATTTAAATTCTAACCTCAAATCCTCAATATTGGACAGCCAGACACTCAGTCAATCTACAGTTAGTTCCCAACTTCACCAAAATAATCCCAAAACATCCTCAACACACAAGCATCTCGAAAAAAAGCACACAAGAAAATCTCAACTCGAATTTTTCATTTTTTTTCTTTTATTTATTTTTCCTTCTTTTTTCATCATTTTTATTCATTTCCATTTCCAAGGCACCAAATGACGAGATCCACGAGATATCTTAAGAAATAGAAATAAAAATACAGCACAAGGAAAGAGGATGAAGAAAGAGTAAAAATATGGAAATGAGAAGTGATGGATATGCGCAAGATTGATTGAAGTTGAAATGAATGTCGAAATATGAAAATTTTTACTTCGTCTTGGACATGAAATGAAACACAGCAGCTGCCGCGTCTTCTTGTTCCTTTTTCTTATTTCATTTATTGTTATTTAAATCAATAAAAAATTGTTTTTTTTTCTTATGTGGAATTTTTTTTTAATTTTGGAATTTTAAATTTTTTAGGCAGATTCTTATTGGAATAATTTTTTGGATTTAGATTGATGAAGACCCAAAACATCACTTCCAATGTCTTGATTTTTAAGATTTTTTGGATTCAACTTTGGGATATTTCGTGAATTTTGGTTAGTTTTAAGCTGGTTTTTAACCCTTTCAACCTCATTTGCTAGTTTTTGGTTGTAAAATAACAAAATCAGACCAACACAGAACAAAATTAGAAGTTATGTTGATTAAAAATATCCAAAAACAGTGTCAAGAACCAAATTTCACAGCTTGGATCATCAACATCCAGGATTAAGCAAAAGCTAATTCCAAGAGTTATCCGTGTAGGAAAAGAACAGGTAAATCATGCAAAAAATCCTCTTAAAATAACAAACAGTCTAAATTTCTTTAGAAACTACAGCCATGAAGCCCCTCAATCTACCGCATTTCAACCCTTTTTCCACATCTCACACTCATACTCAAAATAATATTTTCCACATTTTCCATTCTAGAATACTGAAAATAAGAAAACTCATCCATTAGAATCACATAAAATAAATGAGGATAAGAAGAAGTTGAATAAATGATGGAAGTACGAGTCAGTCATGCACGCGCCAACATAAAAACTCACCCTGGCCAAAAAAAAATGAAAATAAAAATAATTCGAAGAAATTGAAAAGGAATCGAAAGGAGTTCCAATAACAACAAGCAGCAGCAAGCACAGAGGCCCGGGCATATACGGAGTAAGGCACATACATATCGTTCACACATTCATACATACATACATCCATCCATTCATTCAGTCACTCGAGTAAGCCACGCCTTTCGTTGAATTCGAATTGAACATACAAAAAAAAACAGAAAAAATCTCGCGTCTCGTAAATTTTTCTACTTTTTTTTGTTGCTGTTGCTGTTTGCTTGGCAATAACACACGACACACGAAGAACGAAAGGAACAAGAACAAGAATATCAACAGCAAGCAAGCAAGCAGGCAGCAGTGGCAATAGAAATAAGGGATATATTTATGTACTTCTGTGTATGTTCCTTAATGTGTGTTTTTTTCCTCGCATTTTCTCATCGATTCGAGTTAGATGTGAGGAACTGACTGACTTGACGCAAGCGTGAGTCACGGCTCCCCTCGCGTGTGGAACTGGATGTTGGAATGGGAAATGTGAGATGAAAATGTTGTTAATTAAACCCTTCGTGTGCTGCTGCTGCTGCTGCTTTTCCTCCTTTCACACTCACACACACAATCATAAATGATGTGGACTTGCTTGTGTGTGTGAATGTGAAGGCATAAACATATATGAGAGATACTCACGTATGAATGTTGCTGTTGCTGCTCCTGCTCGATGTTTTTCTGTTGCTTTCTTCTTCTGCTGCTCGTCCCACACACAACACTTTATGCTCATGCGATACATCACACACACACATACACAGCCACAGGCAGGCACATGAGATTCATATATGAGAAATCGAACAACTTTTTCTGCTTCTTTTTGGCATCTGTGGATGTGTTGGTTGCTGCTGCTTTTGCGATCTTTTTTGTATCAATTTTTATTTTATTTTTTTTTATCTTGTTTTGGGAGAAAAAAGGGGAAAATTTTCATATTTTGTGTCTTTTTTGTTGGAAGATGAATCTTATTGGAACTTTATTTGGGTGCTTTTTTATTTGTGACTTGAGAAGGGTTTGGTGGATGTTTTGTAAAATTTATGGTGATGGAAAATTAAAATTTTTGGTTGATTTTTAGAATATTTTATTTTTTAAATAATATAAATTTTAAAAATTAGTTTGAAAAGTTTCACAAATATCATTTCAAAAGTTTTAGAATTTTTTGAATCAAAAATAATTTTAGAAAAAATTAAAAAATTTAAAATAAAGGCACAAAAATTTAATTTTTCTTTAAAAAACTAAAATTTAAATATTTGTAATTTTTCAGTAATTAAAAACTAAAATAATATATTTAAAAATTCAAAAATTGAAAATTTCTCCCAAAATGCTAGTAAATCTCTCTTCATTACCTCCCATTACCCTTTACAAAAAACCCCCAAAACATTAAAAATTGAAATCAGTTTAAAAATTCCTCACATTCCCGAATGACACAAAACAATAAAAAATTATCCACAAAGCTCACAAAACAATTCAAAAGAAAAGATTCCATATCAATATTCACAAAGTAACCCGCATGATCTCATATAAAATACATGAAAAATTAATCTCAATAACAACAACTACAAAAATCAACAAGAAATTGAACAATGAAGAAATGAATCAGAATCAAAAGTTATCGTTTATTAAATCATGAAATAAAATTTGAAAGAAAAGAAAAAGAAAAAAAATTAAAATTAAAATGTGAGAAAAATTGAAAGGAATGATATGGAAAATAAGTCAAGGGATGGGCACTTTTTCAGGATTAGGTTAGATTTTTTCAATTTTTAACATTTTGAATCTCTTGAATTTTTCTGAATTTTTTGAAAGAAAAATTTAAAAACTGTTCAAAAATAACCAAAAATATAAAAAGAATTCCAAATTCATCAAATTCAGGTGTCATACCCTACAAGGTCCACCAAGGTACCCACACCTTGCATCCACACATAACCTCACAAAAGTCTCAATAATAAAAATCGCTCAAAAATCTTCACATTCACATAATTCATATCCACAGCCTCAAACTTAGTCAATAATCACATCCAATTCACATTTCATTTCCATTTCTTGTTTGTTTCTTTGACAGCTCTGACTTTCGATAGACAAACGAGATCGCCCGTGATTTAGCCGCATGCACTGTATGACTTCATTCTCAGTTCATATACATCAAAGCCGACAGTCTCATCTGAACATGCCGCGGCATTAAAGAATAAAAAAGCTCTCTTTTTTGACTATTTCGGCATCGTCATCATGATCAAGGCATTTGATGACTTCGTGATGTGCTTCACATGTGAATTTTCCATGTCCATTCTTATTTGTTGGATTTTTACTGGAATTGTTGGACATTCAGATCATGTTGGATTGAATTTTGGTGACTTTTAGAATTTTTTGAATTAACTTTGGACTGAAAAAACCTTCCCAGCATGCAATCCACATCAATTAAGACAAAACAAACCAAGAAGCTCATAAATTACCAAAATTAAACTCAGGAACTAAAGAATTAATCCAAAAACTTTCAAATTAAAAAAAATCCATCAAAAGCAGAACAAAAATCCACGCATGAAGAAAAGATCGGAAAAGAATTAAGAAAAAAATTTGAATAAAAAGTAAAATAACAAACCGTAAATCACATAAACACACATCTTAGTGCTGTTCATCGATTCTGTTTGGCATGAATGATTCCTCATCTCATTGATCGATTCTTTTCTTCTCTCTTTTTCATCTCAATTCTTAATCGAATCTATTCCGATGATCCACTTCTATTTTGTTCTTCTATTCTTCATTCTCTGGATTTGTTTTGTTACTTTTTGTGGATGTAATTGGATGTGGATTTAATGAATGTGGAGTTTAAGATTTGATTATTATTTTTAGCTTCGGTAATGTGAGGATGATTGGAATGTTTTGTGCATGATTGTTGAAATTTGTCAATTAAGTGGATTTTTATGGTAATTTGAACTGAATTTTTGTGATTCAAAAGTTTACATTTTGGGTTTTAGACATCAGTTCCTCAACTTTTCAGGACAATTGATCCTAAAACTAACCAAAATTACCAAACAACTTCTAACTTCACTGTCTGTACAGATAAATTAAAAGTTATAGCCCAATAATGTTCATTTATCAACATTTCAGACAAGAATCCACAAAACACAACCCAACAGTCAATAGAATCCTCAAACGTGTCCATCAAAACAACTCCATACATCCAACTAATCAAAAAGTTCCACTCAAAATCATCCAAAACAATCCAAAAGCCTCCCCAAATCCAACTCAATCACCTAAAAAACTTTGAAAAATTCCCATAAGCAAAGAAGATCAAGAAAAAGAGTTGAAGAATCAAGAAAGAAAGAAGATATAGAACGGAAGGAAGAGTTTTAGTTCCACTTGATTTGTTTTTGGCTTGCAAGCTGCATATTAAAATACTTTTTTGTTTCTTTTTCTGTTTTTTGCTCACATTCGTTCTTGTTTATCTGAATTTTAATTGATTTTTAAAACACTTTTTGATTCCTTTGCAATTATTTTGTCAGAATTGCTCCAGTTTTTATTTTTGGGTGTCTAATCTGAAACTTGCATCAAACTACCTTAAAAATTCTTCCAAGAAATTCTACATAACCTCAAAAAGTCACCACAAGGGTTCCTCAATTTTTCATCCACAAGAAATTAAAATTTTCATCGATTTCATCAACAACAAGCAGCGCTGCTGATTAAGACCAAAATTCACACCATAATCGATCCGAAACGGCACTGTTGATGTGCTTTACATCTGATTTGAACAATATTTGAGCATATTAATATCGAGTAACGGACAGCAGTGAAGATTTTCAGGTTGAAAGATTTTTATGAATGAAAAATTTCTTTTTTGTTGAATTTTTTAACGTAAAATTTTCTCATTTTTAAGGTTCTTTGCCTGCATAATTTCCAATGGAATTTAAAAATCATTTAAAGCTGCTCCACTTCCCGTCCTCTTCTGTCCTTCATTTCCGAGTAATTTTCAAGCTATAAAAAAATCTCATCAGAGCAACTTTAAAGTGTCTTCGCGGTCTGCGACATCGTCCAGCCATAAAATTGATTTTTTATGTCCTTTTTTGCTTCTTTTCTTTTTTAATTTTCCATTCATGAAATTTTCCTGCACTTTTTTCACTTTTGTTGCTGGTTTTGCGCACTTTTTGCTTCTTTTTCTTCACTTTTTTGCTCCCGGTGTTCTTTTTTGTTGCTTTTTTATGCAGTTTTGATTTCCTTTTTGTTGCCTTTTTTGTGTTTTTTGATTTTTTTCATTCAGTTGCTCATAGCGCACCAATTTGTGTCAGGCACGGCTGGAAGTTTTTTGGTTGTGTTCTTTTGATTTTTTGAAGATTTTTTTGTGATCTTAAATATTTTGTCAATTTTTCTCAGCATCCAGGATGAACCAGGGGATCTATAAAATTATCATCTTGATCCTAACCTCAAATTTATTAGAAATTTGAAAAGAGTTTAAAAAACATACACAGAAGACCCTAAATATCAATAAAATCAATAAAATTCTAACCTCAAATCCATGAAAATCTCAGAAATGAAAATTCTAACCTCAAAGTTCTCACTAAAAATCTTCAAAATTCTCTCATAATTCACAACAAAAAATTCCATACCAGCTCTTTACAGAAAAAATTGCAGTCATTATCTTAAGACACGAGACACATTTGAATGAGAAATGAACATTAATGATGTAGATCATGCATGGAAATTATTCAATTAAGGCAAGAAGAAGCCAGCGGGTGGTGAAGAGTCGAAGAATATTTTTTTGCAGGAACGACGACTCGAGTGAGAAGAAAAAGAAGGCAAAAGAATGAATAAAAGGTCGTGTTTTGATCGTTTTGAGAATCATGTAAGGTGCTAATTGCTGTGATTTATCAAAAATGAGTTAATCGGTTCCATAATATGAGATATGTGGAATAGTTTTGTCAGGCAGAGGTGGAATTTTAGGGAACTTGAGTGGTCATGACCCAAAAAAATCATAAAAATTTTCAGTTTTGTCAAAAATTTCACTAGTTTAAAATTCAATTTTTATTCCAATTTTTAAACATCTCTGCTGTGTGTTCCTGCACATTCCACAAACATGCTGATTATTTATGACAAATATGTAATTTTAAATTCATTAATTTCTTCAATTTTTCACCCATAGTCTCATCCACTTCAACTCATCTTTTTGTATTTTTATTTATTTTTTTGAGAAAAAAGTTTCAAAAATTCACATACAATGGGCAATTGTGTCCAGTATTCTGGTATGTGTGTGATGCTGATGTGCGTCTTGTAGATCCACAAAAACAATTCATATGACGAAAAAAAGTGCCATTAAGTGAGGTTCACACATTAAATGATATGTAATTAGAGTTTCCCATGCTAATCTCACCACAAATATCACCAAAACACAGTCCGCTATGTGTCTGTGCTATAATTTTATTTCTCTTTTGTTTCTTCTTCTTCACAGTCCACAGAGAGAATCCCACACAGCACTCGACAGATGAGAATGTATGAGCTTCAGTCCACACATAAAATTTTCATACATTAAGTATGTGATCACCGCCGAAAATAATGTGGAATTAAAAATTTCTATTTTTCTACTTTTTTGTGTGTAAAATGCTGTGGGAAATTTCGGTGCTGCTCTTTTGTGTGACTTGAGACAATGAACTCATTTGATGAAATCTTTCATGGATCTTCTTGATGTGAATTTCACATATTTTTAATTTTTATTTATTTTATTTTATTTTGTGGATTTTCGTTCTGAATTTTCTGAATTTTTTGATGGGTCATGTGTGAATGGATGAACTGTTACTTGCTGCATCATCATATACTTTAAGAATATTCAGCTTATATCCAAGAAAATGAGCTAAGTTCTTTATTTTCTTAAGTGTATCATCGACATTCCCAAATTGGATATCCTTTAAAAGCTAAAATGCTTAAAAATATCACAAATAAGTCATAGAATCTCAAGGGGTTGTAAACAGCATCGATGGATGTCCTTCTCATCCACAATCATCATAAAAAGCTCTCACTTTCTGTTTGTGTTAGTATCAAGAAGTAATAAAAAATTGAGTAACAGTAAACAGCACAGCATGTATGAAGCAGAAATTGACAACCCTTGCCACATGAAGCTTCACTTCTTATCAGCATAGCTGTGCTGTTTACAGATTCATCTACGCATGTACACAAAAAAAAGTTCTTGTAGCAATAAAAAGCAATTCACAGTGAACATATCAGCAGATTCAACGATATATGATGATAAGCAGCAAGTCAGTCACACACACGAGCAGCAGGCAGCAGAAAGAGGTGGAATATGCGCGTCTTGTGTCTGAAAAAAATATTTTTTTCTTTATTTTTATTTCACATTTTCCAATTCCACATATTCTCGATATTTTATGCTTTATATGAGCAGCATGAGCAGGCAGCACCAACACACATTCACATCCACCCAACCAACACATCCAATGACTCATCTACGTGTGTGTGTGTGTACGGCACATCTAATGTGCTGAATGGGAATGGAAAAATATACAAAATGTGATGTGTGCTTTCCTTCTACATGTTTTGTGTTGTGCTGCTTTCTACTTTCTGCATTTCTCCTCTTTTTCTGCTGCTGCTTACTTTTTCATATTCGTCGTTGTCGCTGTTGCCACCGCCGCCACTCCATTCCAATCCAACTTTTCTCTCCCGCCGATAAAAAAAAATATACACTTTTTTCCATCATTTTTACGACGAATAAAAAACCCGAAGTCTGAGTTATGTTGAAAATATTTTCTATTTTTTTTCTTCTTGTACGTTTGAGCATATACAGCAATTTTATGTATGTACGTACGGATGGATGATGAGAATGATGATAAAGAGATGGAACGAGTGAGGTACGGAGTGGGCTGAGTATGAAAATGGAAATGAGCGAGTTGTGTGTGCCCCAAAAAAAGCGAAACAATAAAAAAAATATTTTTTTTATTTCCAGTGTGCTTATTGTTGTTGTTGTTGGATAGATGTGGATGGCAGGCAAACAAAACATTCAGTTCTGTACGTTTTTCTTTTTTTGTTGATATGATCGCACATCATACACATTTCTCCTTCCTTTCGGCAACGGCGGGCCCCCTTTCCACATCCATTCATTCATCATTCCTTCTCACTCACACATAGAGTGTGTGTCTATCTCCATCTCGCTCACTCCTTCTCGGCACACACGACATCGACATATATAAAATTTATACTCACATATATATACACATATATACAATGTGTGGAACACATCGAGCAACAAACATGTTATACACGTACGAGTGGAAGAAAAAAATACCCCGTCAGTCTCATTTTTCGTCTCTAAATGTACGGTTCGCTTTTTTTTCGTTCACCTCGAAAGACTCTTTTTTTTCAATTCACTTTTTTATTTTTATTTATTTTATTTCTTATTTTTATTGATAAAAAATATTTTTTGAATTGAAAAAAGTCTTTAATTGTTGAGAGATTTTCTGATTGGAATTTTTGGTGTCTTCTGCTGATGGATTGAATTTTTGTGAATATTTTTGAGAAAAAAAAATTGTGCGAAAAATAAATTATTGCAAAAGGATTAAATGTGTGAAAAATTAAAGGATTGAACTGATTAAATAAACCCTTTGACAAGTGATGAAAGGGTTAAGTGACAATAAAATAAAAAATAAATTCTTATTAGTGCAATTGGACTTAGTTAACCAAAGGATTTATTTCAGTTATTTTTCTGATAAGAATTGTGAAAAAATTGAATATTTGTGGATATATTTACGATTTTTAAATTAGAAAATTTTAAAAAAATAATTTTTGTAAATTTAAAGAAGCTGTCTTTGAGAATTTCAATGTTATTTTGAAAATTTTTGTTTTATTGATTTTTTATTTAATTTGTTTTTAAAATATTTCAAAAATTCAGTAAATTTTCAAATCTTTTTTACAAATTCTCAATAAAATAAGAATTTCTAATCAAATAGCAATTTTTAGAGTTTTATAATAGTTAAGCTAGTATTTTGAATTTTTTGAGTAATTTAAAAGGAGTTGAAAACTTTCAATAATTTGAATTTCCAGAGAAATTAAAGAAAAAATTCAAGAATTGAAAAAATAAAGGATTTTGCCGTGTTTTGTTAAAATTTGCAATTTTAAATGAATAAAAAGTTATGACTTCTAATCTTCAATGAATTTTTAAATTGATAAATGAATCTAAGTTAGAAAAAGGTTGAAAATAGATTTGTAGAAAAATTTTATTTCAAAAATCAAAAAATAATTTCAATAAATTCAAAATATTTTTCCAAAATTCAAACCAAATAATATAAAGTATAAATATATAGTTAGTTATAATATATAGTTAGTTATATAAAGCTTCAAACTAATTAAATAAATGAATCAAAAACAAAAAAAATATCTTCAATAAAAATGAGAAAAATCTAAAAACTTTTAAATCTTGTGAAAAAAATTCTCATAAGTGTAAAATTTAAATCAAAACAAACGTAATTCTTGCAATATTTCACAATTAAAAAAATTATTCTGTGCTAAAACAATTAAGCCAAGGACATTAATTTTATTTTAAATCAACCAATTTCGCAGAATTAATTATTTTGTAATTAAAACACAAGAAAATTCAGACACACAAAAAAAATATTAATTAATTAACAAATAAAAACTGTGTAATTAATGTTTTTTTTAAAGAGTTAGAAATTCTAAATACACATTAAAGTGTGAAGACTTGAATGCAATGAAATATTTAAATGTGGAAAATTTTTAATTGAAATATGCAAAAAAGATACAAGAATGTTACGAAGTAATAAGAAAAATGGATTAGTTCATAATCAAAATTACTCCATAAAGTGAAATATTTTGAATTTTGCTTTAAAAAACTTCAATAATCTGTAAGAATTAGTAAATATTTATATTTTTGCAAGTAGCTAAAATTTCAATAATTTCAAATAAATTAAGTGTTCTGAATTTAACTAAAAATTTCTCTAGTTTGATATCTTTGATAATAATTTTTGCAGATTTTTTTGAAAACGTGCGAAAATTTAATTTTAATTAAAAATTATTTCTATTCAAATTGATTCTTAAAATACAAAAAAAAAATTAAAAATTCAAATATAAAAAAATAGAAAAATTCAAAAACAAAAAAAATAGAAAAATTCAAATAGAAAAAAATAAAAAAATAAAAAAATTCAAAAATAAAAAAATTCAAAAATTAGGAAAATTCAAAAACTATTTTTGAGTCAATAATTATTTTAAATATTACAAAATAAGTAAAAAATATTACAAAAAAGAGTAAAAATTCAACAAATTCACAAGTGAAACATTCAAAAAGTATTAAAATCCATCAGCCAATGCACACCAGTCTCTCAAGAAATAAATCAGAAAATCTCACACATCCAAGTTGTTCACATTTAAGCCAATCAAAATAACAAAAAAAATCTAATCTCTTTTTCTCTCATCTCTCCACTTGCAGTGCATTATTTACCTCATTAGTTCCTTTTCGGTCACAAAAAAGTAAAACAAAAAAATTAAAAAAAAGTTCAAGTCAAGGAGAAATTTAACGGATTTTAATCCAACAAGAATAAAAAAGGCGCGAAAAGAAGTGAAAAAAAGACATTAAAAGTTGAAGAAGCCCAACTTTTTGGACACAAAATTAATTTTACATCTTAATTTAATTTTAAAAAAATTGTTAAAGTGTAAAAAAGATCAAATTCTGGATATTCCCACCTGAGAAAGAAAGAACAAAAAAATCTGCAAACTCATCGCTGGGAACACAAAAGAAGTGATGTAAAAGTGGTTCAGCTACCTGAGCCGTGCACATGATGATAAAATTTATTACCTAAAAAGAACTTTACAACCTGTTTTTTATTTTTGTGTCTGTGTGTCTGCCACAACAATAACAATAAGCAAGCAGCATTACCTGCAAGTCATGTGTGTAAATTGTTGCATCGATTTATTATTTTTGTAGATTTCTTTTATAACTCGCATCCTTTTGAGGCACAAACAAAACAAAAAAAAATCATGAAAAAGACATCAAAAAATGAGAAAATTTTTGATAATAAATGAGAAAGTTGTGTGTTAAAGTTACCTCAGTGAGAATTAGGAATTAAACTCATGGAATATTTTCGAGATTAAAAAGAAAGTTTTTTTAAAAAAATAAACAGAGCAAAAAAGAGGAAGTTTGACAAAGAAAGGAACCGATTATTAAGGGATAAACGACAAGGAGAACAAAACAAATGAAAATAATATCAAGGAATTGATGGTGAGTGCTTCTGAATTTCTAGTCTTTTGTTGTGATTTCTTCTTTTGATCTTCTTGTTGCTGGGGTCTTAAAAGATTTAATTCTCATATTAAGTTGACTTATGAAAATATTGACTGGAACTATTGTTGATGTTGTTATGATATCCTTTTCAAAAAATCAGGAGATTTGAAAGATTGATCGGAAATAGACGACTGAGATTTTGATTTTTAAAGAACTATGTGTAATTTTTGACTAACTTTACTAAGTGAGAATACTAACAAGGGTTAGAAACTCAATTTTGCACGCTTTTATTTTTAAGATTTTTTATGACACATGGCATAGAAAAAGGGAAAAATAGTGTCCCCAAGCCATGGGCTTACCCAAAAGTGGGGGCTGATTGAGTCTGATCCTTCCTCCAAAAAATTTTATATGAACATTTTCCGAGGATTTCTAAAGCTTTAATTAGTTAGCTAATCATTCATGTATCATTAGAATTAGTATGAAACCATTAAAATAAAGAAGAAGAAAATTTGGGCCCCTCTAGAAATATTTCTGGGTAGACCCTACCCCAAGCAGACCTAATTTCGACCCCATGCTGGCTTATGGAAATTATTTTTCATTATTTCTATGCCTTGTACCTTCAAGGCATTCTAACTGATTTTGAGTGACAATAAGACTCAAATTGACTAGCTGGTGTCTTGATGCTGCTCTGTCACTGAATTCTTGGTGTTCCACTTATCTTATTACTATCTCATCCAAGAAGGATATGGCATCATTGTTGCAATTATACTGCCGTCATGAAAATTGAGTAATTAAGTGACAGAGCAATATCAGGATGTCTTTTTAGCATTTTAAATATATTTGTAGTTTGGAGGTGCATAATCATAATTTGACGCATGGGAGGACCCAGTGTGGGGGTCTTGAGTCTTCAAACTCTTTTTTCAATCAATTCAGTCAATTTAAAGGAATCATTAGTTTATCAAATGGGTTCCATTTCTACTGATTTTCAAAATCTAGACCCCAAACTCAATCAATAATTTCTTTTATACCGAATATTTGCTGTATTTTGTAACATTTAATTGATTTAGCTAAAATTCAACTAAACAGAAGCATAATAAATTGTTATTGTTACGTGCCCAAAAATAAACAACACAAGACTCTCATTTATGCTCCTAATTTCTCTCAAAATCAATTCAATATTTCACACTTCCAAAATAATATTCATAACGTTCAGCTTCCAAATTAATCCAAATCATCCTAAATTTTCACGGTCAATCTCATTATCAATTTTGATCCAGTAGCGGTCAAAACTTCTCATTTCTAAAAATAAATCCGTAATAATCCCGTTCCACAAATACAAATTAAAGTCAAGAAAGCGAAATTGCATCTTTATGGTGAAATTTATCCAAAATATAAAACTAGTGAATAACGGTTATCTTGATACAAATAGCTCGTAGCTGTGTAGCATACACAAAATAAGGCAAAATAATAAAATAAAAATGATATCGTGGGAAAGAATCTCAAACACATCACACGCTCGCACATTGTCTAATTATTTTTTATACATTATATTTTTGGGCTCTAAATTCTCACCCATCTATGATGATGCATGAATCTCATGAATGATGATGATAATAAGTATGTATAATATTATTTTTATTCCACTTGTTTGTCTTAATTTAACATTTTTTAATTGTTTTCTTTCTCCCGCGTTTCTGTGACTCGAAATTGACCCATTCTGGCAGTTTTTTTTGGTCGCTGCTGTTTTTTTTTGGAGATTTCAAAAAGTTATGAAATGATTTAATTTTATTTCAAGAGTGAATTGCTTAAATTTATGACAATTTCTCTCACACAAAATTTGGTTCATATTTTCATAATTGAGTGGATTAAATGGCATTGTGAGGTGCTCGTATGAATTAGTCATGAGGTCTTTTGTTTCTATTTTTATTTTTTTGATGAAAATGTGTTGCAAGAGTCAAAGCTGAATGGACATCTTAGTGTGGTCTCGATTGCGTATGTTTGTCACATCTTGTAGGGTTACTTGATTCTGATTTAGATGATATCAAACCTTAATATCGTCACTAAGTACCGTAAATGATCAAACAAGCCAGAATACCAATCATTTCCCTGAAAACTCATGACTTAGTCTAATTTTGATGGCAATATTTGAGCTTAACACTAGTCAAGTCTCTCAGATGGTCAACTTAGGTCTCTTTAATCCCAAAACATGTAACCAACCTTCAGAGCCTCCTCTTACCCTCCAAAAATCCCAAAAAAGTATAATTGAACAATCCCAATAATTTTCTCACAAAGACCTTCTCTTTTCTCTTCACTCAAACTCAAACCCGCCCATTTAGTTTCACATACTTGAACGACATAAATATATATAACTACCAAATTGCTGACATGAAAGTCACACACAGCAAGAGAGAGAAAAAAATGACTATAAAATCGTGTATCATTCAAAATCAAGCCTTTAAAATAATAACTCAACTTAATAATTTTATTCAAATGATTTGTCATTGCTGTTGCTTTTGTGATTATATGGTTTAGTTTCCAGGGTTGGTTGGGGCTTGTTTTGGAGGTGATTGAGGGGTGTAGATAGGGTTTTTGGTGTCTAGTGTAAAAATTTAAATTTTGGGTTCTAAAATGTTTTTAAATTGAGTATTTTTTAAATTTTGCATCACTTGGTAATGGCTTTTGAGGACATTGTACTAGCTGGGTGTGCCAGTTAGGTCCTTGGACATGTAAGACAGTATTTTGATCTCAAATTGAAGTATATTGATCAAATTGTTCTAGAAAATATGAAAAATTGCAACAAAAATTGCTATTGGATAATCCCTAGTCTTGTGGATGACCTGAAGGAAATTACAAGATATTTAGTCACCCTTGCAGTAATCCTGGTGAACACACCAGTTTTCAGAAAATCCAGCATAAACTTAACTGTTTCCCCAACCCTGTAAATCCCTCCCTGTGTGTGCCTTAACATGAAGCAATAACTTAAGTCATACACACTTATTCAAGCCTCAAATCAAAACTGGATTTTCATTGAAACAGAAATTAAAACAACAACAAAACAAGCGGAATTGGAAAAAAGAAGAAGAAAAAAATGAAAAATTATTTAAATGTCAGTTTAATAAATTTGTGCTTGCATAATTTTCATCATTTTTTATATTCGAAATTTACATGATCTCGTTTCGTGCAAGTAATGACACTCATATATTATGAATATATAAACATTCAGTTCCATACGATACTTATATTATGGATATATATACAGAACAACGCAAAAAAAGCTAATTTGGCAAGTGATTTCAATTTTGAGTATGTCTGGTTGAACTTTTTGTTCTGTTCTTTCAATTCTGACATGAAATTTTTCCTCCTTTTTTATTATCCTCAAATTTTTTTTTATTTGTGTGTGTTTGTGAGCCAGCACTAGACTTGAGTCTATGGTTCCTACGGATTCACAAAAATATTTTTATTCGTGATTATTTTTTTTGGCAATTTCCTTTAGTTTTTATGACTCTGTCGTATGATATTATGTATGAGAAAATGTTAAAAGAAATGAGTTTGGGAATTATTTTCATTAGTAGATGGGTGTGGATTGGTTAGGGCGCCTTTTTGGTATGAAGGATTGTTGGTTTTGTAGATTTTAGTTCTAGATGCCTAACTTCAGGGGTCAATATTGAATTTTTACAAATTTTCTGCAAAACTGCGATAATTTAAATTGCTTGGTGTCATATCGAATGCTTGCTGTGACTTTAATAATTTTCTGGGCTCGATATATTGGTCCCATGGCCAGGGCTATCCAGGGTCATACACAGAGGGGTTATTTGGGTGTTAAAATACCACCATCGATGGAATTTTGCTTCAATTTGCTAGGGTTTTTAAAGAAAAAAATCTTAAATCACCCCTGGTAGTTACTCCCCTGGGGTCATCCATTAACCTTCTTTATGAGCAAATAAGAACAAAACTACAGACTTTCTGCCAATTTCCAACTCATCATCACCATATCTTCCCAATAATCCCACTCGACAAACTTATTTTCCACATTTTCTCATTTTCTTCATAAAAAAAATCACAAAAGTCACTTGAAAGTTCTTTATTTTTCCATATTCCTCTTCTTACTCCATGAATCGACTTCATTTTCGTGTTTTTATGTTTTTTTTCGGGTGAACTTAATCATGAACATACTTAAATCCTCATTACTCATGTGTATATTCATTCATTTATGTGCTACTTGCTGCCATGCCATAAAGAAACATTGACTTCAGTGCTGAAGAAAAGGAAGTCAACAAGGCGTGCTTATTTCACTTTACATATACAAAAAATGTTCAAATTATCGAGTTAAAGTGCGCCTCAAACCACGTCAGACATAAGAAGGCACCAAGGAAAGTCTAAAAAAAGAGCACACGAATATAAAAAAAAGTTCATTGATTTTTTTTTGCCTCTTTTCTTTTGCCAGCACTGCTTGTGTGTCGTGTGTACGCGACTTGAACGGATATTGCGATTAAAGTGGAAGAGAAAAAAAAATCGCAGAAGCGCGCAAAATATTTTTTTTCCTCTTTTTTCTCATTTGTGCTTTAAAAGGGACACGTTTGCTGGTGAGAATGTAATATCAAGGTGATTTGTCTCCTCTTTTTGCTTCCTCTTCTGCAAATTTTCAAGGACTTTCTTCTCATTTTTTCTCTAGCTTTAAATTCTTCTGTTCCATTTTTCTTTTGTCGGCAAAGAATTGAAATAAAAACATTACTTTAAAGTGCTCTAGAAAAAATTATGTTTTTTAATTATTTTCAATAAACCGCGAGCCTTGAACAAAGCAATTAAAGCGATTTAAATTATTTTCATCTGAAAAAATTGATATTTGAGATCTCGTCATGCATGATGGATGAATTTGTTGATTGATGATTTTGTTTGCTAATGAGATCATAGTGTGCTTATAGGGTTTTATTATTTTTTGGGTTGTGAATCGAATTTATTGAAATTTTTGAATGTTTCGATTGGTTGAAAAAATTGATGCGGAATTTTTTGAGTGGACCTTTTGGTAATCTTCACAAATTTTGAAATTAAAAATATTTTTGAAGTATATATGTTGATGTTTGGATTATGGATGTATGAGTGGTCTCACTTGACTATCCACTGAGATATATTCACAAATTACATAGAAATTTATTCAAAAATGGGAACAAAAACAAATTTTTTTTTAAATTCAGGATCCAGTAATCATCCAACAACCATTTTTCAAAATTCCCTCAAAATAAATAAAATTTAAATCACAAAAATTAACATTTTTTCCAATTTTTCTCTTCTCATTCCAGATGATCGACTAGAAACCCTTAAATTTTGGCAAAATCACCAACAATTCAAAATTAAAGATCAAACACTAAGCACCAAGCTTAAGAAACTGAATTTTTTTCGCAAGAAAAAAACAAACACTAAAAAAATATAAATTAAAACCTTTAAATTCAGACTATGTCGACAAGTGCGCAAGAGAACTACAGCCTCCGTTGGAACAATCATCAATCGCACATATTGGAATCATTTGATGCACTCTTGCAGCAAAATTCACTTGTTGATGTGACTCTCGTATGCGCTGATCGTTCATTGCGTGCTCACAAAGTTGTCCTCAGTGCATGTTCGCCATTTTTTGAGCGCGTCTTTAACGACACACCGTGTAAGCATCCGGTAATAGTACTTAAGGATTTTAAGGGATGGCTCGTTCAAGCCATTGTTGATTTTATGTACAGAGGTGAAATTTCCGTCCCACAGGAGCGACTAAGTCAATTGATACAAGCTGGTGAGTCATTACAAGTGCGAGGGCTTATTGGAGCTGTTCCGTACGCAATTCCATTAACAGGCAACAGCAGCAGCAGCAACAGTACAGCTGTAACAGATTTAATAACAGAACGTGAAAATTCTTGTATAAGTCCAATGCCGAGACGTAAACAGGCACGACCAAGACGAAGGTCAGGTGACTTGACAGGCGATTTACAGCCACAAGATTTAAGTAATGGAAATTTAATTCCAAAATGTGAGAATGTTGATGATGTGATTGATACGGATGAGGACGAGGATGCAGAACTTCATGAAATTGCCAAACGTGTGAGACAAAATGGCATTGGATTGAGTATAAGTGAACCAAAGGATAATGGTGAGAATTGTGAGGATTTGGAGAATGATGATGATGACGATGTCTCGATTAGTAATAATAATAATAACAATAATAATAATAGCAGTAGTAATAAAAGTAATAGTAAATTAAATAATGGAATGGATGATGAGGATGAAGATGACGATGATGAGGACATAAAATTACCTGACGGTGAGGAAAAAGAGAACCAACCGGATGGAGATGTGTCGATGCAGACATCAGACGTTCCTGAGAATTTATGCACAAAAAAGTCACCGTCATCAGCCTCAGATAACATTGTGAATGATAAGAACAACAATAATGATGGAAATGGAAGTAAAAAGAGGACACATTCACTGCCACAGGCACATGACTTTCATGAACGGTTTATTCTCTCATTGAAAGACTTACGGCACCTCAGTCGATATCGTCAAGGTCCACCTGGACATCCATTTAATGATATTTTATCACATTTACCAATCTCACCACCACCGAGCTTTCAAATGTCTCAGAATGATGGACATGGAAATAAGGATAGTCACATGAAGATTGAATCTGATCACTCAGATGCTGAGACACCTCCATTCCCAGATCAACTTGACTTACCACATCCAAATTACCAGCAACAGCATGAGAAAAATGTTCGTGAGAATCATCAAAAACTTGCAGCACACATGATGAATCAACATAACGCAAATATGTCACAGTTCCACCCACCTCCATTCCAACAAGGCGATGGTCCATCCCTAAGGGGTCATGGGCATCCACAAGGTCATCCTTCACAGTCACCATTGTCATTCCCTTCCGTATCTGCATTGACATTAACTCCACCACACAGTAAGTTTGATGTTTTTGATTATTTTTGATAAATTTTATTAATTTATTGTGTTTTTGATAATAGTGTTTGGACTAGACTCACCCCTCGGACTCTTTCCACCTGGTATGGATCCATCAAAAATGTACAATCCATTAATGGACCTGCCAGATCATCATCCAGCTCACAGACAACTTCATCCTGATCACCAACCATTCTTGAAGAAAAAACGTGAGTAAAATCTAACCTCAAAATAAAAAAATTAGCAACAAAATAAAATGCACAGCAAATCAGGCATAAAAAATGATTTTCCAATAAACCACCTGCGCATACATACATCATCCATGCATTAAATCCAAATCATAACGGACTTTTTTAATTTCTATCGAATAACAAATCATTTTTGGATATGTTTCACAAAACAGCGGCATTGATTCGCTTGATTGAGACTTTCTTATAATTATTGAGAATTTTTTACACTCAAGCAATCAATTTTTGTGGCATAAATTTTTCTTTTTTTCCTCTATCGATCAGATCATGTGAATCCATTTGTTAACAAAAATACAAATTATTGCTGTTTTATGATCTTATGTTTGGTCCGGAAAATCACACATTAATGCATGAAGTGTAATGAACTCATTCAAATCGGTTTCTGTTGTCTTGATTCATTAATGAAAAATTATTATATTTTTTTGTTTGAGATTTGGAAATTTATGATAACTGTTTATGGTCTAAATAACGTAAGACTTATTGGTGGGTGAATGGTGGGAAATATTGGAATTATTTTGCTATGGTTGGTGAGATTTACTGTGAATTTTACTATTATTGCTGATATTTTCATCGATTTGTAGCTTCTTTCCCTTTACGTTTTCATCATCGTAGCTTCTGTCCCCTTGCTATCGTTTGCGTAGCTTTTGTTCTCTTAAAATCCCTCTGCATAGCTTCTATCCCTTTTATTTTCATCTTCCTAGTTTCTTTCCCCTTGAATTTCTATTCGCATAGCTTCACACCCCTTATAAAAATTCATTAGACCTTAAACTAATTTTCCATCCATTCTTCTTCCTATAATAGTACAACGACCAAAGGGCCAACACAGCGCACCACGTGGTGGACCACCAAGATCATGGACAAATGCAGAACTGACTGAAGCTCTCCAGCATGTATGGAATAAGAAAATGACAACAAGTCAAGCATCAAGGATATTTGGAATTCCATACAATTCACTTCTCATGTATGTTCGTGGAAAGTATGGTAAAAGTTTGAAACTCGAGCAGCTACGGAAAGATTGCATAAGTGGACCACCAATTGAGATGCTACAAATGACACCGGGTGCACCAGGTGAGAAAAAGAAGGAGAAGGGTGATGATGGACGGGATGATGATATGCCAAGAAGAAATTCCGACGGACAACAAGGATCACAGCATGGTGGACAACGTAGAAGTGTATCAAGTGATCCAGACTTAATGAACCCACTTTTTAATCCATTCCCTGGTGCATTTTATCCAGATTTCCCCGGTGCAGGTGGATTTCCAGGTCTACAACTAAGTATGCTGAATCTTTTGCCACCAGATGCTCGACTTCACCAGCCAATGATGCCAATGGTGATAGATGATGACTGCAAAAGTGATACAGGGTCCGTTCAGTCACTTGATGACTCGTTACCGTCAACACCGCTCAATTTAAATCGAGAGAAAAATGGAAGTGCTCAGTCAGAGCCGTCACTGAGTCGTCAAATGTTCCCAAACTGACCTCAGATCCATGTTAGTGGACGATTTTAAAGAGATAGTTTGTGGATGGATTTTTAGTTATTCATTTTGGGATGTTTTGGTAGATTTCTTTTATTTTTCGGCTGTGTATAAAGTTATGTTTGTGAGGGGTTAGGAAAAAGGGTCTGGGTGGGAGTAAACAAGGTGGGAGACCATCCATCTTAACTTAGATCTAAAGCCTTAGTTCTAAAACTTTAGTTCTAAAACCTTAGATCTAAAGCCTTAGTTCTAAAATCTTAGTTCTAAAACCTTAGTTCTAAAACTTTAGTTTATTGCCCCCCCCCCCCCCATCAAAATTCCTAACAAACCCCTCACAAACTCCTATTTTCTACTTTTAAAAAATCTTTTTTAAAACAAAAAAACTGAAAGACAAAAAATGTGCAAGAAAAAATATTAAAATTAAATTAAGAAAGCTAAAATGATGTGTTTTTAAAAAAATGAGTGTAAAAAATTCATAGTTGTATAAAAATAGTGGCATTAAAGATGAATGGAGAAAAGTGACAAGTAAAAATTTTGATGAAAAATTCATCAGAAAATGAATTAAAAATGTGAGAAGAAAATATGGAAAATGTGTAAAAATATAAAAAGAAAGTTTAAAAATTAAATTCAAAAAGGTGAATTAGGTAAAAAGTTTCAAATTAAAGTATGCAAAAAAAGTTAGTTTAGTGGATTTAGAAAATATTTCAATGTAAATTTTTGGACTCGTAAACGACAAAAATCGCACTTTTAGAGAAAAAAAATTGATAGAAAAAATGTAAAAATTAAAAAAACTTGACTTAATGAAAAGACGTCTAAAAATACTCAATGGGGAGGCACAAGGATGATGGATTGTTCTCGATTGTGGTGAATTTATAGATTAGATAAATGTCACTGAATGAGAATATTGACTAAATTCTACCAAAATATGACTGCACAAATTTATTTTAAATTGATCAAATTGGAGTAAATGGGGTTCTTGTGGGTATCTTTAGGGCATGCATCGAGTATGTGCCACTAGGATAGTCCAAACACTAGAATATACTCATAAATATAAGTTCTTAGAACCCCGAAAACTACAATAAAACTCAAAATCAGAATTGAATCTTACATAAAATTGACAAAAATAGTCTCTGGGAAATTGAAAACAACAAAATTTTCTCTTTATTTTATAATTTTCAATAGAAAAAAATTGGTGCTTAAAAATTTTATTTCCCATCCACAAAAACAATTAATTATAAAATTTATTTAAAGTCACTGAATTAGAATTTAAGTTTTTTTTGTGTAAGATAGAAAATATTTTATATTTATTTATAGAAATCACACATGCAACAAAAAAATTATAAGAAAATGCACACTGAAGAAGTTCAATGCACAAATTATAAAGATATTATTTTAAATTTTGCTGTAGTTTTAGTTGAAATTTATGTGCTTCCTTTAATTTAATTTATTTTTGTATAATTTTATTACTTCTCGCATTATTAAAGTGATAAAAAATATATTCTGCAATATTTTGATTATTATAATTTTTCAAAAATAAAAAAATGAAATTTATTAAAGCCCAAGAAGCTTATTAGTTGTGGAAGGTGAAAGTCAATGATTTTTTAGGTTATGTTATTGATTTTAGGATTGAATTAATCCCAAAATCATAGCTAGATCCTCAAAAAATATTGACTTTGATCTTCAATCTGCTGCAATATATAAATTTAGTTTAGCATAATTACTCGAAATTAAATTATAATTTATAATTTTTTATATGAAAAAAAGATGACTATATGAAGAGATTTTAATAAAAACAGAAAAAAGATATTAATTTATAATTTTATATGAAAATTGGACAATTTTATTTTAATTTTATTTTGTATTATTTTTTGCCATTATTTTTGCTAAATTCACAAATTTTTCTCAAGTCAAAAATGAAGATTTCTCGATGTTGTGGCACAAAACAGTAAGTAGCCAATTCAAAAAGTTCTAATGGATCCAAAATGCAGACCCTGTTCAATCTTTTGGGGTACCCTTATGGTATACCATGCAACTGACCCCTATTCAGTCAATAATACTGAAATTTCTCAAAAATTGAGGCATATTTTCTCTTGATGACAGCATTTGTGAGTAAAAATCCCAAAATGAGCAACTAAAATGAATTTTTAGGTCGATCCAAATTATTAATTGGAACTTAGACCAGAACTAATCTATCTAAGCATTGGCGTAGCCAAGAGGGTCTTGTCCCCCTACGAAAAAATTTGAACCGCAGCGAGAGCATGGCTTAAGATTTTTTAGAGGGAGACAAGACCCTCCTGGCTACGCGCCTGTATCTAAGGCATCTTCTGATCAATTTTTAATTTTCCAACCTAAAAATTCATTTTATTAATTATAAAATTATCAAAAAAATCATTAAACTGTAAATAGCTTCAAACAATTTTATTATTTTTCAACAATTCGATGACAAAAGCTGGTTAAAAAGAGTTTAATTTGTCCATAACATAAAAGAAGCATGAAGACTATGCAACATAATACAATAATCATAATACAGGGTACTTAGAGAATAAATGAAAAGCAAAACCAGATTTTTTTCAATCAATACAAAAAAAATAATTTTTTTGTACATAAATTAAAAAAACTCATTGCCACTACTGCGAATGCTGTCATCAGTGGTTTTTATGCTTCTTGCAGGTGCAAAACAGCAAGCGAGAGAGAAAAACATTCTTTACTGTGCGGTTTCTGCAGGAAACTTTTTATTTTTTTGCTTCATCGAGAAATTGAAGAATTAAAGAAATTCAATAATGAAAAAATAATAAATAAATTTGTGCACTATAGACATGAATGAGCATGACAAAAGAAGACAAATTGATTGAAACCTAAATGAGGTTGATGAACTTCAATTGAATTGTTGGGATGGAGATGCTGTGGGATTGGAAATTGTTGAGGCTCAGGTACGAAGATTTGAAGTTTGGGGTACGCAGCTTCATATTTTGGGGTGCACAGCTTCAATTTTTAGGGTCCACAGCCACTAGTTTTGGGGTGTACTGCTTGAAAGTTGGATACAAGCTTCTCTGAAGTTTAGTGAATGCATCTTCAATCACCATTGAATTTAGGGGTCCACAGCTCCTAATACTCGCATGCAATTTCAAAAAACATTCAATAAGTCCCAAAATCATGACTAATTACAACTTCAAAAATCCAAAAACAGTCACGAACTCAAAGTGACAGGAAATTTACCATCAAAAATAATTCAAGCAACTTCAATCTCGCATCTCATGTTCCTCAACGTCTTACAATTCAAAAACTATGAATTAAAAATCAATAAATGAATTGGCAAAGTGTTAAACAAATACAAAAGAAATCGTGAAATAATGAACGAAATCGGAAGGCCAGGATATGGAATCGATAGTTCAATACAAGAGAAACATAAAAAAAACCAAAAAACTACACATTCATAAAAAATATATAAAAATGATTGACAATTTAAAAAAAATTCTCGCATTTGTGTTTTAAATAACCGAGACTGCATTTAAGCAGCATGAAAAAAAAGTTCAATAGAAGTTGTGGAAAAAAGTTAGTAAAATGCGAATGAATTTTTTCCTTTTATGTATTTTCTTCTTCTTATTCACTGATTTATTTCCATGCAATGCAGTTTTTGATATAAAAACACAACAAAAAATATTATTTTCATATCTGACAGTTCCTTCAACAACAGCGATTCATGTAGAATTGTTTTCATTCAGTGTTTCTATATTTTACTGTAAACAGGGTTGGGGGTTTGAACTTGGGGTCACATTGGGGGTACATAGCTTGTAATTAGTGGTGCAGGGCTCTCAGAAAGGGGTTCATTACTCTCAAAAGGGGTTCATGACTCTCAAAAGGGGTTCGTGACTCTAAAAAGGGGTGCATGACTCTCAAGATGGGCGCTGGGCTCTCAAAATGGGTTCATGACTCTCAAAATGGGTGCATGGCTCTCAAGAGAGGTACATGACTCTCAAATTAAGGGTACTTAGCTAACCATGTCTTTGATCATCCCAACTCTGTCGCTTTCAACTTTATTTGATGAAGAAATTTCATTCATAAGAACTCAGTGAGTGCATCATGCATATACACATAAAAACCATAAAATGCAATAGAATACGGGAATAATTTTCATATTTTCTTCTTTTAACATTCAAAGTTATACAAAGCAAAGTGAAATAATAATAATAAAAATGCAACAAGAAAAAGGAAAATTTAAATTCTCATGAAACAATATATTTTATGTCTCATAGCTCATTATTCATAAGTCAGAATCATCATTTAAGATAAATATTAACCTTTACACAGAAAAAAAGATGGAAAAATTTTGTAAAGGAAAATGCAATGGGAAGGAAAAATTCTCATTGTGAATAAATTTTTGTTTATTAAAACACGTCGGCTTCAAAATTAACAAAATGATTTTGCAAGAATAAAAAAAATCACTTAACATAACAAAAACTGATGATCTTTGGAACCCAAAAAAAAAAAAATAGAAATAAACTTCAGTCTTAAATCATTCTTTATTTATTTTCCAACACAACACAGAAAACAGACTTAATTGCAATAAACAGGTGATATAAAGTACACTTCATTTTAAAATAGGAAATAATAGATGAACAATAGACAAACGAGCCTTATTTTTTGTACAGAAAACTGAAACAGAACCGGTATTGTTGAACATTTTCACACATAAATTTTTATGTTTCTTGTGTTTTTAACCAACAATTTTTATTATTAATTCTTAAACATTACAAATTCTTTCTACTTTGTTTGGGGGAATTTTTTTCGAGGTGATTTGAGGTGATGCAATTTTTTGGGGGGTGTATTATTGGGGGTGCAACTCTAATCTTATGTTAGGGGTAATGAAGGGGTAAGGAACTCAAAACAACAAATATGTTGCTCTGGAGCCGTTTGCTCGGTACATTCTAGGGTCTAGGGTATACACTACCCTAGGGGCTCCATAGGGTATACCATAGGGGTACCCCAGTGATATACCATAGAGTAACCCTAGTATATACCCCTCTTGGGGATACCTGAATAAGTATTATGCAGCTCTAACCTCAAATTATGATACAATGATTTAAAAATTGACAAAATCTCCTTAAACCACCTCAAGAAAGGTCACCCAAAAAAAGGACGAAAGAAGACAATCAAGAAACTAAAAATAGCAAATTACAATAGAATTGTTATTGAATCCTTTACATTAAACAGAAAAAAAAACTTAAAAAATAAATTGCATGATTTTTTTACACAGAAACTAAAAACTCAATAGAAATAATAAGAATAATAAGACAAAACTAATAGCAACATATTGACAGTATTGAAATGAAAATGTTTATTTAATTTGATGAAATAGAAACGTAAACTGAAAATTGTTAAGTCACAAAATGCCGAACCCTCTTCTTCCTTATTTCAACATTTTTACCTCCAATTGTTAAAATAAAATAGAAATTTTTAAAAAATACAAATCAAATGCGATATTAAAAATACAATAGAATATAATTTATGTGAAACAGGACGCTCAATAGTTGATTTTTTACACAATACAGAACAAATAGGAAACAGAAAAATATTTTTTTGAGAATATTTTTTAAGCGACTGACGACTATTGAACTATAGTTATGTAATTTATGGTTTTTACTCAATATAAGTAAAATTTCCACGCCAAAGATCATAAAAATAATAAAAATTCAAAAATAGATGAGAATTTTTGAACGATTCTTAAAAATTATGTCTGAAAACTATTAAATAATTAGTTTTGAAGATGACATTTTGAAAAAGTAAAAAATATTTCGTAAAAATGAAAAATCTGTAGTTAGAAATATAAAGTTTTAATATTTTTGAAATATAAATTTTTGAAAAATTCATAATTATTAATTAATTATCTAAAATTTAAAGTAATTAATTATTATAGTTTTAAAAAATTGATTTAAATTTTTTAATATTTTAAAAATATTTTTTTAACTTTTAAAAACTATTTTTAAATTTCAATTTTTTTTATTTTTACAAAATTATTAAAATCGGAATCACAGTTTAGAAAAATCAAATTGTTAAAAATATTAAAATTTTATATTTTTAAAACAAAAGAGTCAAAATTAAAAAATGTCAAAAAATTCAACTTTTTGGACTTGTAAAAAATAATTTCATGAATAAATGCATTCGATGTAGAATAAACAATGCAATTTAAACTCACAAAAACATATTATAATCCCGAATTATAACCACATTAATGTAAAAAAACATGATGAAAAAATTTTGAGTAGAAAATTTTTAGACACAAAAAAAGTTTGACTAAAAAAATTTCTTTATAAGAAAAACTTGAAAAATTATGAAAAAAAAAATATTTAGAAAACGACATCGATGAATTTATTGCTGTACAAAAAAGAGAATTAAAATTAAAAATTTTAACACTTTCACATGAGTAACGTAAAAAATTAAATGTAATGCATCCATAAAATCCTATTTATATACATAATGATATTAATTATTAAAATTAATTTAAAGTGGACAAAATCCACTTATTTATATTTTAAAAAATGAACATAACCTAAAAAGTTTAGACACAAAAAAGAATTAAAAATTTAGAAAATGTGGAATAAAAATTTTAAAATTAAGCTAAATGTTATGAAAAAAAAACTTAAAATTTTTGTTTTCTTTTAATTTAATTGTGGATGAGATGAAAATATTCTCAGTTCCGGGAAAATGTGCAAGAATGTGAATGAAAAAAATAAATTTGAATAAAATATTGAAAAATTACAAAAATTATTTTAGTTTTTTTTAATAAGCTCGAAGCTCAAAATTTAATTTAATTTTTCAGTTAATCACCTTATCCTCCTTAAAACCAACTAAATTAAATTTAAAATTCATACCCAAATTTCCATTTCACTTACTCCACATTTCGTGACTCTCAAATTCAGCACAGCAATAAAAATATTAATTTTAAAATTTCGATAACAAAAAATAAATATTTTTACGACTTTTCATCAATCACGAGTTTGAAGCTTTAAAGTTAACTGAAATAACAAAATTAAAATTTAGTTCCAGTTCAACGTTAAAAGTGATCAGAATGTTCAGTAAAATTCTCGTATTTTTTATAATTTCCTGCGCCACACAAGTCAGCACTGATGGAAAATTGAAAGTTACAATTTATTATGAATCTGAGTGCAGATATTCGAAGGAATTTATTCAGGATCAGCTGAAGCCAAATTATGTGACATTCAAGGACTATGCTGACTTTGTGTATGTCCCATTTGGAAAATCAGTGTCTACAAATACTTCGGACGGTAAAGCTGAGTTTACATGCCAACATGGTCCTTTAGAATGTTATGGAAATGTTTGGGAATTGTGTGCAATAGATTTGATTGGACCTGATCAAGACAGACTAACTACATTCGTTATTTGTGACATGAATCCTGACAGAGAAAGAGAAAAGTGCGTAAAAGATGTTGGCTTGAAAGTAAAAGAAGTTGAACATTGTATCGAAACTCGTGGATACATATTGGAACTTCTGGCTGAACAAGCCACAGCTCCAATTATAGAACAGAGTGGAAAAGTCCCAACTGTCGTGTACAATGACAATTTTAATATGACTGAATATGGATCAGCAATTCAAGATTTTAAAGGTTTTACTAAATTTAAAATTCTAGATAATGTATAAACAAATACTTCCACGCTGAAGGGAAGCTACCCTCCATCTAGCATGGAAGTTTAATAAAAAAAATATTCACAAAAAATTAACCCGTTCGCATTTAATTTTCATTTCGATCTGCCAAGCTTTATGTGCTTGTATGTGCCTTATGTACGATATTTTATATTCTTCGGGTTTTTTATTCGTCGTAAAAATGATGGAAAAAAGTATATTTTTTTTATCGGCGGGAGAGAAAAGTTGGATTGGAATGGAGTGGCGGCGGTGGCAACAGCGACAACGACGAATATGAAAAAGTAAGCAGCAGCAGAAAAAGAGGAGAAATGCAGAAAGTAGAAAGCAGCACAACACAAAACATGTAGAAGGAAAGCACACATCACATTTTGTATATTTTTCCATTCCCATTCAGCACATTAGATGTGCCGTACACACACACACATGTAGATGAGTCATTGGATGTGTTGGTTGGGTGGATGTGAATGTGTGTTGGTGCTGCCTGCTCATGCTGCTCATATAAAGCATAAAATATCGAGAATATGTGGAATTGGAAAATGTGAAATAAAAATAAAGAAAAAAATATTTTTTTGAGACACAAGACGCGCATATTCCACCTCTTTCTGCTGCCTGCTGCTCGTGTGTGTGACTGACTTGCTGCTTATCATCATATATCGTTGAATCTGCTGATATGTTCACTGTGAACTGCTTTTTATTGCTACAAGAACTTTTTTTGTGTACATGCGTAGATGAATCTGTAAACAGCACAGCTATGCTGATAAGAAGTAAAGCTTCATGTGGCAAGGGTTGTCAATTTCTGTTTCATACATGCTGTGCTGTTTACACTTACTCAATATTTTATTACTTTTTGATACTAACACAAACAGAAAGTGAGAGCTTTTTATGATGATTGTGGATGAGAAGGACATCCATCGATGCTGTTTGCAATCCTTTGAGATTTATTGAATTATTTGTGATATTTTTTAGCATTTGAGCTTTTAAAGGATATCCAATTTGAGAATGTCAATGATAAACTCAAGAAAACTAAGAATTTAGCTCATTTTCTTGGATATAAGCTGAAATATATCCTTTGTTTTGTTATTCCTAAAGTGTATGATGATGTAGCAAGTAACAGTTCATCCATTCACACATGACCCATCAAAAAATTCATTAAATTCAGAGCCAAAATCTACAAAATAAAATAAATATGTGAAAATTAAAAATATGTGAAATTCACATCAAGAAGATCCATGAAAGATTTCATCAAATGAGTTCATTGTCTCAAGGCACACAAAAGAGCAGCACCGAAATTTCCCACAGCATTTTACACACAAAAAAGTAGAAAAATAGAAATTTTTAATTCCACATTATTTTCGGCGGTGATCACATACTTAATGTATGAAAATTTTATGTGTGGACTGAAGCTCATACATTCTCATCTGTCGAGTGCTGTGGGATTCTCACTGTGGTTTGTGAAGAAGAAGAAACAAAAGAGAAATAAAATTATAGCACGGACACATAGCGGACTGTGTTTTGGTGATATTTGTGCTGAGATTAGCATGGGAAACTCTAATTACATATCATTTAATGTGTGAACCTCACTTAATGGCACTTTTTTCGTCATATGAATTGTTTTTGTGGATCTACACGACGCACATCAGTATCATACACATACCAGAATACTGGACACAATTGCCCATTGTATGTGAATTTTTGAAACTTTTTTCTCAAAAAAATAAATAAAACTACAAAAAGATGAGCTGAAGTGGATGAGACAATGGGTGAAAAATTGAAGAAATTAATGAATTTAAAATTACATATTTGTCATAAATAATCAGCATGTTTGTGGAATGTGCAGAGATGTTTAAAAATTGGAATAAAAAAATAAATTTAAAGTTAGTGAAATTTTTGACAAAACTGAAAATTTTGGGATATTTTTCTGGGTCAACCCAGTCCATGACCTATCAAGTCCCCCAAAATTTCACCTCTGCCTGACCAAACTATTCCACATATCTCATAATATGGAACCGATTAACTCATTTTTGATAAATCACAGCAATTAGCACCTTACATGATTCTCAAAACGATCAAAACACGACCTTTTTTTTCATTTTTTGCCTTCTTTTTCTTCTCACTCGAGTCGTCGTACCTGCAAAAAAAATATTCTTCGACTCTTCACCACCCGCTGGCTTCTTCTTGCCTTAATCGAATAATTTCCATGCATGATCTACATCATTAATGTTCATTTCTCATTCGAATGTGTCTTGTGTCTTAAGATAATGACTGCAATTTTTTCTGTAAAGAGCTGACATGGAAATTTTTGTTGTGAATTATGAGAGAATTTTGAAGATTTTTAGTGAAAACTTTGAGGTTAGAATTTTCATTTTTGAGATTTTCATGGATTTGAGGTTAGAATTTTATTGATTTTTAGGGTCCTCTGTGTATGTTTTTTTAACTCTTTTCAAATTTCTAATAAATTTGAGGTTAGGATCAAGATGTTGATGTTTTAGATCCCCAGGATCATCCTGGATGCTGAGAAAAATTGACAAAATATTTCAAATCACAAAAAAATCCTCAAAAAAATCAAAAGAACACAACCAAAAACATTCCAGCCGTGCCTGACACAAATTGGTGCACTATGAGCAACGAATGAATGAAAAAAATCAAAAAACACAAAAAAGGCAACAAAAAGGAAATCAAAACTGCATAAAAAAGCAACAAAAAAGAACACCGGGAGCAAAAAAGCGAAGAAAAAGAAGCAAAAAGTGCGCAAAACCAGCAACAAAAGTGAAAAAAGTGCAGGAAAATTTCATGAATGAAAAATTAAAAAAGAAAAGAAGCAAAAAAGGACATAAAAAATCAATTTTATGGCTGGACGATGTCGCCGACCGCGAAGACACTTTAAAGTTGCTCTGATGAGATTTTTTATAGCTTGAAAATTACTCAGAAATGAAGGACAGAAGAGGACGGGAAGTGGAGCTGCTTTAAATGATTTTTAAATTCCATTGGAAATTATGCAGGCAAAGAACCTTAAAAATGAGAAAATTTTACGTTAAAAAATTCAACAAAAAAAGAAATTTTTCATTCATAAAAATCTTTCAACCTGAAAATCTTCACTGTTGTCCGTTACTCGATATTAATATGCTCAAATATTGTTCGAATCAAATGTAAAGCACATCATCAGTGCCGTTTCGGATCGATTATGGTGAGAATTTTGGTCTTAATCAGCAGCGCTGCTTGTTGTTGATGAAATCGATGAAAATTTTAATTTCTTGTGGATGAAAAATTGAGGAACCCTTGTGGTGACTTTTTGAGGTTATGCTGGATTTGTTGGTGAATCTTTAAGGTTGTTTGATCCAAGTTTCTGGTTAGAGACCCAAAAATGAAACTTGGAGCAATTCTGACAAAATAATCGCAAAGAAACCAAAAAGTATTTCAAAAATCAATTAAAATTCAGTGAAATAAGAACAAATGTGAGCCAAAAACAGAAAAAGAAACAAAAAAGTATTTTAATATGCAGCTTGCAAGCCAAAAACAAATCAAGTGGAACTAAAACTCTTCCTTCCGTTCTATATCTTCTTTCTTTCTTGATTCTTCAACTCTTTTCTTGATCTTCTTTGCTTATGGGAATTTTTTCATAGTTTTTTTAGGGATTGAGTTGGATTTGGGGAGGCTTTTGGATGATTTTGAGTGGAACTTTGTGATTATTTGGATGTATGGAGTTGTATTGATGGAAAGGTTTGAGGATTCTATTGACCATTGGGTTGTGTTTTGTGGATTTTTGTCTAAAATGTTGATAAATGAGCAGTATTGGGATATGACTTTTAATTTATCTGTACAGACAATCAAGTAATGAGGTTGTTTGATAATTTGGGTAAGCTTTAGGGTCAACTGTACAGCAAAGTTGAGGAATTGATGTCTAAAACCCAAAATGTAAGCTTTTTGAATCACAAAAAATCAGTTTCAATTCCCCTAAAAATCCACTTAATTGACAAATTTCAACAATCATGCACAAAACATTCCAATCATCCTCACATTACCGAAGCTAAAAATAATAATCAAATCTTAAACTCCACATTCATTAAATCCACATCCAATTACATCCACAAAACAAATCCAGAGAATGAAGAATAGAGGAACAAAATAGAAGTGGATCATCGGAATAGATTCGATGAAGAATTGAGATGAAAAAGGAGAGAAGAAAAGAATCGATCAATGAGATGAGGAATCATTCATGCCAAACAGAATCGATGAACAGCACTAAGATGTGTGTTTATGTGATTTACGGTTTGTTATTTTACTTTTTATTCAAATTTTTTTCTTAATTCTTTTCCGATCTTTTCTTCATGCGTGGATTTTTGTTCTGTTTTTGATGGATTTTTTTTTAATTTGTTGATTTGAAAGTTTTTGGATTAATTCTTTAGTTCCTGAGTTTAATTTTGGTAATTTATGAGTTTCTTGGTTTGTTTTGTCTTAATTGATGTGGATTGCATGCTGGGAAGGTTTTTCCAGTCGAAAGTTAACCAAAATTTAATCTAGAATTTCAAAAAAATCTAAAAGTACCCAAAAAACTGCAAAAACTAACCAAAATCTAGTCTTGCATGACCTGAATGTCAAACAATTCCAGTAAAAATCCAGTAAATAAGAATGAACATAGAAAATTCACATGTGAAGCACATCACGAAGTCATCAAATGTCTTGATCATGATGACGATGCCGAAATAGTCAAAAAAGAGAGCTTTTTTTATTCTTTAATGCCGCGGCATGTTCAGATGAGACTGTCGGCTTTGATGTATATGAGCTGAGAATGAAGTCATACAGTGCATGCGGCTAAATCACGGGCGATCTCGTTTGTCTATCGAAAGTCAGAGCTGTCAAAGAAACAAACAAGAAATGGAAATGAAATGTGAATTGGATGTGATTATTGACTTATTATTGGAGTTAGTTTGAGGCTGTGGATATGAATTATGTGAATGTGGAGATTTTTGAGCGATTTTTATTATTGAGACTTTTGTGAGGTTATGTGTAGATGTAAGGTGTGGGTACCTTGGTGGACCTTATAGGGTATGACACCTGATTTTGATGAATTTGGAATTCTTTTTATATTTTTTTGGTTATTATTGAACAGTTTTTAAATTTTTTTTCCAAAAACTCAAGAAATTCAAAATGCTAAAAATTTGAAAAAGTCTAACCTAAACCTGAAAAAGTGCCCATCCCTTGACTTATTTTCCATATCATTCCTTTCAATTTTTCTCACATTTTAATTTCAATTTTTTCTTCTTTTCTTTCAAATTTTATTTCATGATTTAATAAACGATAACTTTTGATTCTGATTCATTTCTTCATTGTTCAATTTCTTGTTGATTTTTATAGTTATTGTTGTTATTGAGATTAATTTTTCATGTATTTTATATGAGATCATGCGGGTTACTTTGTGAATATTGATATGGAATCTTTTCTTTTTTGGATTGTTTTGTGAGCTTTGTGGATGATTTTATTGTTTTGTGTCATTCGAGAATGTGAGGAATTTTCAAACTGATTTCAATTTTTAATGTTTTGTAGGGTTTTGTAAAGGGTAATGGGAGGTAATTAAGAGAGATTTACTAGCATTTTGAGAGAAATTTTCAATTTTTTGAATTTTTAAATATATTATTTGAGTTTTTAATTTCTGAAAAATTACAAATTTTTAAATTTTTGATTTTTTAAGGAAAAATTAAATTTTTGTTCCTTTTCGTACTAATTTTAAATTGCTTAATTTTTTCCAAAATTATTTTTCATTCAAAAAATTGTAAAAATTACTTAAAACCCCCAAAAAATCTAATTTTAACGCTCCATAAATTTTCCATCACCATAAATTTCACAAAACATCCACCAAACCCTCCTCAAGTCATAAATAAAAAGCACCCAAGGCAAAGTTCCAATAAGATTCATCTCCAACAAAAAAGACACAAAATATGAAAATTTTCCCCTTTTTTCACCCAAAACAAGATAAAAAATAAAGTAAAAATTGACACAAAAAAGATCGCAAAAGCAGCAACAAAAAACAACCAACACATCCACAGATGCCAAAAAGAAGCAGAAAAAGTTGTTCGATTTCTCATATATGAATCTCATGTGCCTGCCTGTGGCTGTGTGTGTGTGTGTGATGTATCGCATGAGCATAAAGTGTTGTGTGTGGGATGAGCAGCAGAAGAAGAAAGCAATAGAAAAACATCGAGCAGGAGCAGCAACAGCAACATTCATACGTGAGTATCTCTCATATATGTTTATGCCTTCACAATCACACACACAAGCAAGTCCACATCATTTATGAGTGTGTCTGTGAGTGAGTGTGAAAGGAGGAAAAGCAGCAGCAGCAGCAGCACACGAAGGGTTTAATTAACAACATTTTCATCTCACATTTCCCATTCCAAGTTCCAGTTCCACACGCGAGGGGAGCCGTGACTCACGCTTGCGTCAAGTCAGTCAGTTCCTCACATCTAACTCGAATCGATGAGAAAATGCGAGGAAAAAAACACACATTAAGGAACATACACAGAAGTACATAAATATATCCCTTATTTCTATTGCCACTGCTGCCTGCTTGCTTGCTGTTGATATTCTTGTTCTTGTTCCTTTCGTTCTTCGTGTGTCGTGTGTTATTGCCAAGCAAACAGCAACAGCAACAAAAAAAAGTAGAAAATTTTACGAGACGCGAGATTTTTTCTGTTTTTTGTGTGTTCAATTCGAATTCAACGAAAGGCGTGGCTTACTCGAGTGACTGAATGAATGGATGGATGTATGTATGTATGAATGTGTGAACGATATGTATGTGCCTTACTCCGTATATGCCCGGGCCTCTGTGCTTGCTGCTGCTTGTTGTTATTGGAACTCCTTTCGATTCCTTTTCAATTTCTTCGAATTAATTTGAGTTTTTTTTGGCCAGGGTGAGTTTTTATGTTGGCGCGTGCATGACTGACTCGTACTTCCATCATTTATTCAACTTCTTCTTCTTATTTATTTTATGTGATTCTAATGGATGAGTTTTCTTATTTTCAGTATTCTAGAATGGAAAATGTGGAAAATAATATTTTGAGTATGTGTGTGAGATGTGGAAAAAGGGTTGAAATGCGGTAGATTGAGGGGCTTCATGGCTGTAGTTTCTATGGAAATTTAGACTGCTTATTATTTTAAGAGGATTTTTTGCATGATTTACCTGTTCTTTTCCTACACGGATAACTCTTGGAATCAGATTTTGTTTAATCCTGGATGTTGAAGATTCAAACTGTGAAATTTGATTTTTGACACTGACTTTGGATATTCTTAATCAAGATATCATCTAAATTTGTTCTATGTTGATCTGACTTTGTCATTTTACTACCAAAAACTAGCAAATGAGGATTAAAGTCAAAGGATAATTTATTTAGTATTTAAAAAGGTCAAAAACCTGCTTAAACCAACCAAAATTCGTGAAATATCCAAGGTTGAATCCAAAAAATCATAAAAATCAAGACATTGGAAGTGATGTCTAGGGTCTTCATCACCCTAAATCCAAAAAATTATTCCAATAAGAATCTGCCTTAAAAATTAAAATTCAAAAATCAAAAAAAATTCCACATTAGAAAAAAACAATTTTTTATTGATTTAAATAACAATAAATGAAATAAGAAAAAGGAACAAGAAGACGCGGCAGCTGCTGTGTTTCATTTCATGTCCAAGACGAAGTAAAATTTTTTCATATTTCGACATTCATTTCAACTTCAATCAATCTTGCGCATATCCATCACTTCTCATTTCCATATTTTTACTCCTTCTTCATCCTCTTTCCTTGTGCTGTATTTGTATTTCTATTTCTTAAGATATCTCGTGGATCTCATCATTTGGTGCCTTGGAAATGGAAATGAATAAAAATGATGAAAAAAGAAGAAAAAATAAATAAAAGAAAAAAAATGAAAAATTCGAGTTGAGATTTTCTTGTGTGTTTTTTTTTTCGAGATGCTTGTGTGTTGAGGAGGATTTAGGATTATTTTGATAAATTTGGGAACTGATTGTAGATTGACTGAGTGTCTGGCTGTCCAATATTGAGGATTTGAGGTTAGAATTTAATTTTTGTAAAATTTATTTAAAGTTTCATTAATTTAGATTTTCTTTTGAATTTTGTCAATTTTTTAAAAATATTTTTGTAGATTTTAGATTGACTTCCAAAAAATGCGCCTTAACCCCCAACAAACCCAAACTTCCAGTGCCTCCAAAACTCGAAAATTTTCATCCAATTTTTTTCATCTTCATCTACACAAGAAAATACTTCGCAACAGCGGTAAATGATATTTTTTTCTTCGTCTTTTTACTTTTCTGCTCGCTTCTCATTCCACTCGGTGAGGACTGTGCTGTGTACTGTACGTGTGGACTTCAACTTGCGTGGGTAGAAATGAAGAAAATTCTTAATGAAAAAATTGAGTAAAGAAAAATTTCTTGAAGATTTTTCATTTTTTTTTTGTGTGTTTTGTTTTATTTTTGGATGGAGGAATTTTCATTGTTTTTTTGAGGGTTAGTTGGGGGTTCTTGAGGGGGTTGAGTTGGTTTTTGGATGCCAATTTATTTTTATTGAATATAATTTTCAAAGAATTTAAAGATTTTCATCCAAAATACCCAAAAAATCATCAAAAATATTTTTCAACCCACTCAGTTCAAAAACACCTCAAAAATCCTCCCGAATGTGACTCTGTAAATAAAAACAGCAGCACACAAAAAAATTTCCACCATTTCAAATTTTCTCCATTTTTAAAATCGAACAAAAAAAATCAAGCAAAAAAAATTTCACCCTAAAATTTTTTCCCTTCTTCTTCCCAAAAAAAATCCGCACGTTTATTTTTATTTCATTTTCTAATCGAAAAAACATTGAGGAATAAAAATAGCAGCAGCAGCACATTTGTTGCCATTCTTGCCAACATTTTTTCCCTCCGACTTTTCTGCAAGTCACTTTTTGTAATCGAAAAAATTGAAAATAAATTTTTTACCCTCACGAAATTTTTTTTATTGTGCAGAAAATTTTTAAACGAAGAAAATTTTGAGGAAGAATTTCCAATAACAACTCAGCATGTGGATTAACTGCGTCTATAAGATTTGTCACTGAGGGAGAATTTTATTTTTTTGAGGATTTTTTTGCAATGGTTTTAAGGAACTGAGCCAATAAAAAAATTACAAATGAACAAAAGAGAAAAAAATTGGATAAAGTTTGTATTTTTTTGGAGGAATTTGGAATTTTTGGGTCGATTGTGACCATCAACTTGAGTGCCTTGACTAAGTTTTAAGGACATTCTGGAGAATTTTACAATTTTTTGCCACATTTGGTTTTAATTTCGTAATTAAAATGCAGAAAATCATCAAAACTTCCTCAAATTTCATGAATTTGTTCAATTTTCAATTCTAAAACCCAAAAATATCCTCAATTAATTCCAAATCCTCAACCAAGAATCACAAAACCCCCTCAAAATCAACCTCATCACCAACTCACAGCAAACAAAGCACGACTCATAAACGGTCATGAAAAAAGGATCATAAAAAATTTATTAAAATAAAAAAAAATAATTTCAAGGTGCATCATGATGAACATTTTAAGCAGCACAAGCATCAGATGCAGCTGACTGTTCTGATTATGAGAAAAAAATTTAAAAATATAAAAAAAATTCTTTCGAGCACAAAAAATTGATTTAAATTCAACTGAAATTTAGATTGTGATGCAAGGGATGGAAATTCTTGGTTTTTGAGGATAATTGTGAAGCTTTTGGACGGAACTGTTGAGTATTTAGAGGATTGAGGTTAGGATTTTGAACACTTTATGCACTTTTGTTCATTTTAATCATAATAAAGATTAGAAGCTTAAATTGAATTTTGTAATAAAAAGTTGAGAATTTCTGCAAAATCTCAACAAAAATCCATCAAATCCTCAAAATTTTCATCATCCAAGCTCTAAACCAGCAGCAACTGTTAAATTTATTCCTCAACTTAGTCACAAAATTCATCTTCGATTAACCCTTCAACATTTCCTTCACATTCCCGTTACTGTCGCTCCGCTTCTTCTGCCTTTTTTGCTTGTCTTACTTCCTCACCTTTTTTCACTTCCTCGTTCTTTATTTTTTCAAATTTTTTGCTCCTTTTTGAATATTTTTTGTGTCTTTCTTGTTGATATGCAAATTAAGTAGTTTCTATTTACCGTCTTGTTCTCATTTTTCTCATGCCTGACTGACAAAATAAAGGAATAAAAAATAATTTAGGGACACACACATGTCGAGTCTGTTCCTGTTGATGCTTATTATGCGAAATTATTTAAAGAAATAAATTTAAATATGAAAAGAAATTAAAAATTGAAAATTTTGATTTAATTTTTTTTATTTATTTATTTGTGTCTTGTGAGATGAATTTTTTCTTTTCAGGACCGTGGGATTGCTGAGGAAGTTTTTTTGCTTCAGTTCCTTCAAGAATCAATTTCTTATGCTTCAGAGTAGTTGTTATGTTGGGTATTGATGAATATTTGTAGCATAAGCAGTAAAATTGATATAGTTTTTTCTATGTTGACAAAAAATAAACAAAAGTCCTTGAATATCTTATAAAAAAATAAATATTCCTACACTATCTAACTTTGTATCACCCAACATCCACCTAATCCCAAAGATGCACAAAAATCCATAAATAAGAAACCCAAGAAGCTGCAACAACGATGGAAAAAAGCTCTGAAAATAGCTCAGACTAATTATGCAATTAAAATTAATTTTATTTAATTTTTCTTCATTTTTTAATAAAATTTTCCTCATTAAAAATTAATAAATTCAAAAAACTATTTTTTCCATTAAAGTTGTGGATGCAACTTAACCTCAAAAGTCTTCAACTCCGTCCACAGATCCACAACAGTGAAATTAATTACATGAACAGTAAATATTTGAGTACATTTATGCTAATCGATATTCCACAATGTCTTTTCTCATTCCTAGTGCTGTTCTGTGTTCTGTGCTGGGTGGAAGTGCCACATCCATTTTATTCCAATTTCTTCATGTCTCATTCCACAACTTTAGTCTCATCATATCTTACATGAATAACATAAGGAAGTTCCAACAGCGAGTAGAAAATAAAAATATTTTTCCATCATTTGTTGAGTAAACAAGGCAGGCACAGGCACAGAAGCAGCACATTAAGTAAATAAAATGCGATACAAAAACAATGAAAATTATGAAAAAAGGTAAAAATGTGAATTAATTAATTCAAGAAATTACAAAAAAGACACGTGGATGTGTCTGTGCAGCACATAGAGAGGATATTTAGGATGAAAGGGACATTGGAAAGGGTTACGACTTTCACTTCTGTTAATGAGGTAGAAAGCAGGCAGAAGGGCAATAAATTATGAATGACATAAATGAAATATTTTTAATTTTAATGAAAATGAGACACGAAAGTGGTCAGAAATTTATTTTTTGATGTCTTTGTTCTGTTTTTTGAGGATTTTTTGTAGTTTTTGTGGATCTTTGATGAAAATTTAGTTCCTTGTTGTGATTTTGTAATGAATTTGTTATCATAACCTCAAAAATTTTTGTAAACAACGGAAAAATTCACAAAACTTCATAAATTTGCTATTTTTTGAATTTTTTGAACAAATCTACCTAAATTAATCAAAATCAGGCTTCATTCTATCAATATATATATACCCAAGAGATTCCAAGTAGCCTTGGATAGCTCTTGAAAAATTCCCAAAAATCCAGAAAACTCTGCAAGACAGCACAAAGTCTCTTCAAACTCTCATAAATAATTGAGTATGAATATGAAATGGATACAACATGATATGCTTAATTTACTCAACGTGTCTCATTCGAGTAAATATTTACACAACCAAATTGGACATGACATAAAAAATGAATGAACAAAAGTGTGGCTTGGCACATTAACAGACGCAATTGAGGCACAAATAGACACAAATTAGTTAATTTTCTTTGTTTTCTGAATAAATATTTTTTTGAGGGTTTGATGACTTTATTAGGGAATGTTTGTCATATTTTGAGGTTATGTTCCTGGACTTTGAGTGGAAGACACCAAGAAACCTAACCTGACCTCTGCAAATCAATCAAAAATCTCAAGATACCAAAAGTTTCATCAAAAAAATCATAAAAATCCACCAACAATTTCCAATTCATCCACAATCACCTCAAATCACTTCAAATCTCATCCATCGATAACATTTTGATCCAATAAACTTTAAATTAAACTCATCTGCTGCTAGATGAGCTCAGCTCAGTAGAAATTACAGTTCAGAATATGTGAAACATTTTCATTAAAATTGAAAGCATTTGAGTCGATAATTCAGTGCAGATGTGATGATTAGATTAAATGTACAGCACTTACCTTCCTCAATTTTCTCTCCCGAACGAGTTTTGCATCACTTTTGAGTGCGATGCAGTGAACCTGTAATAAAAGAGGTGCAAATTGCTTTCGCGTGCTTTATCGATTCAAAAAAACTGAGCGATTTTTAAGATGATGATCATCAAGAGCTGCAGCAAGTAACAGGAACGACTTTTTATCGCTTTATGATTGCAACTTGGTGCAGTGTTAATGGGTTGAGAGTCAACAAGTCAACAGTAGGAGATGATGGAGAAGTGAGATGAAGTTTTTGGTCTAGTTTGCATTTTTTGTGATTTTTATAGGAACTGAAGCAACTATGAGCATCTTTGAGTCATACTTGGGGTGATTTTTGAACAATTTTTAAACATAATTTTCTCAAAAAATCTAAAAAAATTCAAAAAATTGTCAAATTTTATTTTAAAAAATTCACAAATTGAAAAATAAATAAAAATCTTTCCAAAATATCAAAAATTTACCTGAAAAAAATTCATTTTAACCGAAATGTTCCTAAAATTCTCCTCATTCCGTTCCATTTTCAACTAAGTTCCACTTTCAATAATTTTTCTATCGAATCTTATACTTCACAAGAGGAAAGTCAAGGACATGTGTAGCTCAAATAGACTTTTTGCCAGAAATAACGTGTTCTTGCTTCGGCAGAACATATACTAAAATTGGAACGATACAGAGAAGATTAGCATGGCCCCTGCGCAAGGATGACACGCAAAATCGTGAAGCGTTCCACATTTTTTGCTGAATTTTGAGGTGATTTTATTTCTTTTATTTAACAATTGAGATTTTTTGGCTGATTATTCTTTAAACAAAATCTATACATTTTATTGCTTTATTCATTTATTTTTATTTTACAATTTTAAAAATCTTCTCTTTAGTTTTCACTGTAAATATTATAGTCCACTGCTTCACTGTTTTAGATTGAATGTTCAGTATTATACTCTTGTGTGAGATTTTTAACACAGTTGTGAACTACTTTCTTGTAATTTTTTTTATCTAAATAACATTCAAGTAAATTTTTGACTTATTTTTCATCTATTATTAAAAATATTTTCGTAATATTTTAACCGTATCGTCTTGTCTAACTGCTTCTGCTGCTGTTTGCAATACATTTTTAATTTCGCTTTCTATTGGCCTCAACATTTCCCTAATTTCATCTCGTGATGCAATTTTTTCTAATTCTTGAATCATAAACTCCAAAACTTCAATTGATATATTTCTTGCAGCAATGTGTAGAATATTTTGTCTTTCTTTGTGGACTTCTTTGAGAATTTCCAAAAACTTTTCATTAGTTTCACAAAAATATCGGAAATATTCCCAGCAAAGTTGTTGAATTTTGATATTTTTTGAATTATACGCAGCATACTGAAGCAAATTAAGTCCATCTTCATCTTTTGATTCTAAAAGTTTTTCTAATTGAGTTTTGCTGAAGTTTACTTTTAGAATTTCGAATGTCAACTTGATTATTTCTGGTTTTGGATCAAATCTCACATCCTGAAGAAAATTATTTTCCAGAAAAAAATCCATCAATTCATCTCGATCTTCAAATGTTTTGAGCAAAAGTTCCCATAAAGTCTCATTTACTTCAATATCATCGCACATGGCAGCTGAATGAAGAACATTTAGTTTATGCTTATCATGCTGCTTAATAAATTCTTTAAAAGTTTTTTTAAATTTTTGGACTTTAAAAATTTTTTCAATTTCTATCCACAAAATTTTAAGATTTTTTGGTTTTTTTGAATAAATACAATCTTGTAAAATACTTTGTTTATATCCGGTGCATGTGCTCATTAGTTCAAAAATTTCATCAGCTGTGAAGAATTTATTTATGATTTCTAAAAACTTCTGGAATTTGTGAGCATTTAAATTTGAAGATTGACCCAAGCAAAAAATATTTCCATGCCAAAAATCCTCATTGACCATCATCAGTCCATCTTTTATTACTCTTCGTCCAACTTTGTCGTTTTCTTCTATTTTTAGCACAAAATCTTCAAAGGTTTCAATTTTAAGACTGGATGAGATTATGTTTTGCAAGATTTCTTTTTTATATATTAAATTTCTTCTTTCAAAAACATTTAAAATATCAAAAATAAAATCTTGAAATTTCTTAAATATTGCTGAGTCTGATGTATTAACTGCAATGCGTTTAACATTTTCATTTATAATACCATTAACTTTTTGTTTGTCTCCATTTTTTAGGACTTTCAGAACTAAATCTACTAAATTTGTTAGATTTCTTGTGAAAAAATCAGCAAAACTTGTCATTACGTTAAATTTTTCAATATGTTTTTGTATTTCTGGCGTGATTCTTTGAAGAATCGAATCATCATCAAGCATGTCATTTAGGAACATCCTTATGACCTCAAATTTATCAACAGTTAAAACTTCAACGAAAATCACAATAACTTGGTCTTGAGTTTTAGATTTTTTTAAATTTTTGGCTATGAAATCAGCAACGAAAAATTCACAAAAGGTCTTATGAAGAAAGAAAATCTTTCCATCTATTATAGTCATTAAGGCACAAGCAATGATTTCCTCATTTGACCATTCACTACCATCATAATCTGGAAAGAATACTTTGGCTAATTTTGGAAACAAACTCAAAATTGCTTGATATTGATGAAATTTGTAGAAATTCATCTCAAATTCTTGACTGTCAATGCTTGCCTCATTTCTGATCGGACCTTTCTGTTCTGACCATCTCTTGTAAAGACTTTTTATGAACTTAACGTAAATTTTGGATCCTTGTAAGTCGTTAGCATTCTCCTCATTTTTAAATCCATCGGAAATCATTTTAAACAACTGAGGTAGACCAACTGAACGAAACTTTGCTACCGCAGCTTTTTTAATGATCTGACGAGCTCTTTTCTGATAGCCTTCATAATTTGGTGACATTTTACTAACTTCATCAAATTCTTCTTTTGATTTTGGTTCATTTTTGTCCATCTCTAGATCCTTAAGAATCCAACTTCTTGTTATCAAGTCAACTCCTTCTTCTTCAATCATTTCATCAAGACCATATGCAGCATTAAGATTTAACTTATTCAGCAAGTCAACCTCAAAATAATCTCTTGTAGCGATCCACAGCTGATTTCCGCCATTTTGTTTGAAGTTTTGAACCAGTTTTGAGACAATTTCAGCATAGTTCGGAGCAATTTCATCAAATCCATCAAAAAGAATGAAAACTTTGCCATTTTTGTACATTTTTTGGAAGATTTTGGATTCAAATTCCTGCTGTAATTTTAAAATCTTCTCAGCCAGAAAAGTTGTAAATTCAGGTTCGCTTTCTTGTGCCTTAAACTCATCAATGAACTGCTTCAAGTCCACATAAGTCACCCAACTTGTTGGATTCTGTTCGCGGAGGAGTCTTGTTAAGTTTTTCATAGCCCAGCTTTTACCATTTCCAGCCTGGTCTGATATTAGGACGTACTGCTGGTCCTTGACTTCCAATAAAAGTTCGTCTTGAGAAATTTTGATAACATTTGCTTGGTTGTTTTCATTATTTTGTTTCTTTCGAAATCGTCTTGTTTGAAAAATAAACATTTCCTTATTCAAATTATTTTCTAATTCTGCATTAATTAGAATTTTGTGATTTTCAATCAACAACTTCAATATTTGGTCATCAATGATTTGAATCAATTCATTGGTTTCTATCCCTGTTGCATTTTTATTCTTCAACAAATCTTTTAATGAAATTTCAGAATTATTTTGAAAATTAATTTTAGTTTGTAGCAGCAAAAGCTGACTTTCTTCTGTCAAGTCACTCCAATTGTAATTTATTTCCATTTTTAAGGGTTCCTTCATTCCTTTTGCGATGCAATAATTATTCAATTCGTCAGATTTACTATGACTCGACACCAAAAAGTTGTAACTTAATTCCTTGTTCATGAAAATATCTCCTAAAGATTCTAACGTTCCTTTGGTACAGTCAACAAAAATGCTCAGTTCATGATGTTCTAAACAGATTTGTTTAAATTCATCCCAAATTTCAGGATTGACCAGTTTTTTTAACTCTGTGAAGAAATTTTTCGAATCCATCAAATTTCCAAATTTTTCTCTTAAATTCCTGCAGATGTCGATGAGCAGAAGCTTTGGATGGTTTGAAGACACAATTACTAGCTTATTGTCGATTAGTTTGTTAATGTCTTTTCCAGGCTTAACCTCAATTTGATGCTCTGAAATTTTTCGTAAAAGTCTTGTAAATCTGTTCAATTTAATGACTTCATTGTTTCTAAGAAGATAATTTTGCAGCTCTGGAATGACTTGATCTTTCCAAAAGTGAAAGAGAGTTTCATATTTCTGTTGAAGATGTCCCGATTGTGGCTCATTATCATCAAATTCTGACAGAATCTGGACAACTCTTACAATCAATTCTGGATGGAAATCTTTGGGATCATAAAGCCTAAAAACTGATGAGATGATTCCGTTGCACTCATCGTCTGGACATTCTGCATCCTCTGATGACCATTTATCAATTATTTTGACAACTTCCTCGAACATTTCCTTCATATCCTCTCTGTCCTTGAAGTAAGGCTTCTCTTGATTGTCATAGACAAGTCGCATGACATAATGACACAATTCGTGAGCCAAGACTCCTTTAATCTTCTGTTCACGTTTTTTCGTTACGTTGCCATTTCTGTCTGACAGTTTGGCTCCAACAAAGATCCACTTTGATGATGGATACATTGAACCTGCTGCATTTGATCCTGTCAAGCTCATACTTTCTACCTAATTTTAGGATAAATTTAAATCTTAAGTAAAAGAATCAATGTTTACATGTCAAAAACTTACAGAATCACTTTCAAAGTCGAAGATTATCTTCAAATTATTACAAGAAGCAGCAACGTCGATCAATTCTGGTGCAACTTTGTGGATGTCTGTAAACCATTTCATGATTTTTTCACGATATTTTGATGCTTGTATCTTCTCAATTCGACTATTATGGACCGATGATCTCATGGACAGCAACATCACTGACGTTGGAGCAACATCCTCTGACTTGTTGACATTTTCTTTCCTTCGATCTGTTGCAAGTTTCACGGCTTGTTCCTTTTCTTCCTTGCTGAGCTTTGCTAAAATGTCATCGCATTTTTCTCCTTTAAAATTGAGTGATTTTAAATAATAAAACACTCCAAACTTCTTCAAGTTAATAGCTTCGGTCAGTGCTGATTTATTTGATGAATTGTGGATGAATTTGAGGTTAGAATTATTTTTGATGAACTCATCAATTTTGTCAAAATTTTCTGTCTCGATTGCAGCTTTGAAGTCATTTCTCTCTGTGGTTATCTTACGCAATCTCTCATGCTCGATTAATTCTGGTTTAAAGTTATCAGGAAATGGATAGTCAACGATGTCCAGCAAGTCACAGAGGACATCAAGTTGATTAGCTTCAAATGCAGCTGTGGATATTTTAACTTGATGATCGAATGGAAGTTGCTGGATCAATGGATTCCAATAAGTGATCAAGTAGTCGATGACTTCCATGTTCTCATTTTCTATAGCTGTAAGGAGAACTGATGTGTCGTCTTCTGGATCATCATCATCCCCAAATACAGCAGATATGTATTTTTGACTTCTGTAACTTAAAACTCTTCCATTACTGTCAAATGGTGAATCCAGGGTGGCTAAGAACTCAGATCTTGAACCTTCACTTGCTACATCCAATATTAAAGATCCAAAAAATCCATCACTAAATTGTAATGTTTGCAAGAATCTCAGAACTAATGAACAATTTTCAAATTCTCGAACAGCATTAAGAACTTCAATCTCAGAATTATTGAACTTTCCGTTGAAAAAAGAGAGTAAAAATGATGAAAATGTACTCGAATCTTCAAATTCTTCTTGATGTTGGTCGATTGCATTAAACTGGTTTGATTGTTCCTCTTTGTAGTAAAATTTTGTCACGTTTTCATCTTCTGATGTCAGTTGGAGAATTATTGGACGACCAGTACAAAATTTAATACAATTTTCTTTTAATTTTCTTACATTTTCATGCTTAGATTCTTGAAATTTAAACCACGAAAATTTTTGTGGAATAAATTTTGTAATTTTAAAGTTTATGGTCTCAATTATAAATATGAAGGCTTGTGGATATTCTTTGGGATCTAGTCCATCAATTGTCATCAAAACTTCCTCAAAATTCCACTCAGGTGAAAAATGAAGAATTTTGCAGGAATCTTTAACTTCCTTGTTGATATTTTTACTTCCTTTTGTTAATTTAAGAACGAATTTTTCATCAATTTTGATGCCTTGATGATCAACCAAGAGGTTCCATGATGTTTGATTAGACATTTTTCTAGCGGAACTGCTTACATACATCTTTACTATCGCAGTCTGTATGTAAATGTACAACGCAATAATCTAATCTAAATATATAAATTTAGACATTAAAAAAAATTGAAAATTTTACATAATTTAAAAATTTTACTCAAATATAACAACATTCTCCAAATTGTCACTGATTAACTTACCTTTTGAATATCTTTAAAACTGTTTTTAAGCACGTTTTACGGACAAATAGAATTAAATTCTTTATTTGTTTTTTGACTGTCTAAAACTCACACAAGAAAGAAAAAAAATTTTTTTCGAAATACAATCATAATCTTCTCATCTGTTGTATGTGTGATGTTCATATAACATATGTTATCAATGACTAGAAACTTAATTTTGAAATATTCGGTAATAAGAAATTTTCGATTTTAATATATTTTTTATCTGACGTTCTTTTTCTATATGGGCGTCATTTCTGAATGACCTTGAGAACCTTTTAAATTGAAAATTTTCATATTATTGCTTTACAAACTTCAATAATTTATTTGAAAAAATACAGAATGCTCAAAACCTGATTAATTTATTTTCTTGTCAAATACTATTATCATATTAATATATAAGGTTGTTCACTTATTACGTCATGCAAAAATTTCAAAATCTAAGTAAACACTTGAGAAGATTTATAGAAATTATTGCGTTACTATTTATTTTCATTTCAATTAAATTTTTTTTACTAATTTGATTCCGCTTTCAATTTAGTTACATTTTCATTAATTTTTGCAATAAATCTTAAACTTTGCAAGTTGTTAGTCGAGATTATTTGTTACTTCAGTAGACTTTTTTCCAGAATTAGTCTTGTTCAACAGAACACCTCTTAAAATTGGAACGATACAGAGAAGATTAGAAGATCCACATTTTTTGCTGAATTTTATAATCAATTTTCGTTAATTTTTTTTAAATTTCTTAATTTTCCTATAATTCTAAATTTTTAAGTTCGGATCATTTTTACTAGAATTTAGCTTTTTCTTGAGAATCTGCTCGATTTATTTAAAATTTCATTTATTTGATATAATCCAGTAAAACTCAATTTATTTTCATCTGAAGAAGTCAATCGATTATATTTTAAGAATATTTATTACTTTCTCATCCCACCTCAAATTCCTCAAACCTTACGACTGACCAAAATAAAATCCAATCTTATCAAATTTAAAACAGCATATTCAGTTAATTCTAATTCCTTCAGCTACCTTGAGACACTCGAAATAACTTCAATAAATTTTCTCATTCTACTCGTCGTCCAATTCCACATATTGTCTTGAGATAGTCAAAAGTAAATTAAATTGGAATTTTTGTGTTTCTCATAAATCTTAAAATAAACAAAAAATATATCTTGACCACTTCAATGTGCAGGAATGTGAAAATATTGAAAATTTGTTTTACTTTAATGGTTTGGGGTGAGTTTATGTTGTGGATATTTGTGAATTGGCTTGGGGATTCTCATCAGAATGTGATTTTAAGAAGGTATATTGATGACCAGATTTTTATGTCTAAAAACCAAGAGTTTCTCCTACAAAAAACATTTTTTCTCACATCTTTCATAACTGCAACAAAACACAGCAGAATGAAGAGAAAATATGAGCAAGTCGTGCACAAATGATCACAATCACACATGCAATAAACTATTTTGAGCATAAAAGCAAGTTAATGTGGCGAATTACCACGGCATTTAACAGCATTTAGTGTCAGAATTCATCGCAAGGTTCATAAATTTCCAGCTTGGAGTTTATTGTAGAATGTGCAGCATGTGCATGACTTGATAATGATGATTCTGGTGCAGGTGGTTGATGTGGATTTGGGAGGATGTTCTGGGATGGAATTTGAGAGATTTTGAGGTGATTTTGGGATGAAAAGTTGAAACTTTGAGGTTAAGGATGAGTTTTTGGAATTATGCTGAGGAACTGCTGCATTTTTTGGGTCTTCAAGCATCAAAGATCCTCAAATATGTTCCAGAAACAACTCAGATCTCAATATACAACTAAAAAGCTACAAGAAATCCCATAAATGCTAAATTCTCATATTTCAATTCCTGAATTTGTTTTGTGGCTCATAATTCATAATGAATCAGCACAAGAGCATCAATAACAAGGCAAGATGAGTACGGATGAAGATCAGCTATTCATAATTGCAATATGCATGCATAGAAATGAAAGAAAAGAGATCTATGGCTGCAAATAAGCATGTAAGTCATGACATGTTGATTATCTTGTTGAAAAATTATTCAAACAGCAATAAATCCAGTCCAAGACACAAAATGTGCAGCACAGACGGAGCATCGAGAGCTCGAGAGTCAAAACAAACAAAACTTATGAAACTTTTTTTTTATTCATGATCCAACTACTTCTATGCTGCTTATGATGCTTATGCTGGTCAATAGTTCAATCACGAAAATGCCGGAAAGGCATGAGAAATTTTTGCAAAATTCAATTTTTTTATTGAGATGTTAAAAAATTTTTATTTCAACTTTTTCTTCTCGCATTTTTGCTGCTGCTGCCAGTTGATGATCGATTGATGTCTAATTTCGTTGCTTGCTGCTCTTTTTCATCTTTTTCTGTTGCTTTGTTGCTGCTTTGCTTTCCTTTCAACTCGATTCTCAAACTTACATGATCAATAACACTGAAATGTGCATTACTGCTCAATTATTCGATACATGATGTGATTTTTGAGGTGCTTCGTGGTTTAGAGCGCATTTTTAGGAGCTTTTATGTTATTTGAATATTTTAAAAAAATTAAAAAAATTAAAATTTTGTTTGAAATTTTTTAAAAAATTTTAAAACAATTAAAAAATTTTAAAAAAATTCAAAAAACAAAAAATTCAAAAAATCAATAACTGTTTTTAAAAAATTCCCAGCCAACCCCAATCAGCACCCCAATAACTCCATCAAATCAACCACAAAAATTCCAATCTGAGCAATTTTTCCATTCAAATAAAAAGCCAATTTGATTGAATCCCCATCATCAGCATCAGCATCAACATGAGCATTATGAGCAATCTCGAGCGTGTATGAAGTGAACTTTAGAATCATAAAATCTCATACAAAAAAATCTACGTGCATTACAGTTCAGTAGATGGGTGGACTGACTCAATAAAAAATGAAATGCGATCAAAAAAGAAATGAAAAAATGAGAAATAATTTGCAATTTTGTTATGTGGCGCAATAAATCATGCAACAGCAGCAAAAATAGTTAAATAAGATGAGAAATTATTTTTTAATTCATGGTTGATGAAATTTGAGTTGTTTGTGGAATTTTGAGGAGACTTTGGGGGGTATTTGAGGGGTTATAGTCAAAGTTTTGACGATAAAATGGGAAATTGTCCTCAAAATTGACTAAACATGACCCCAAAAATAAATATTATTTTCAAAAATCACAAAAAAATGCAACAAAAATTCCAAATAAATTTACAAACCCCACAAACCCTCCAAAATACCCCACCATGCAGTGCATTAAAAAATATCTTCACATATTCCAAATTGAGCATTAAAATCATCACCAAAAGTTGCTTTAAATGTGTCTCTTGAGGATAATTTTTAATGCCAATAATTCGCCTTTTTTCTATAAAATTTCTCATTTCATTCCAGTCTTACCTGCTTGTCTGTTGCTGTCTGTGACGCACAAACACAACAAAATAAATAAAATGAGATTAAAAAGGTGCTTGCGGAATATTTTTCATATTTTTAATGTTTTATTAAATGTTGGAACATGTTGGGATGAAAATTTGATGAGATTATGCGATAATCTTGCTGGATTTTCTCGTTTTTCTTGCTGCTTTTCACTTTTCATTTTTGTGTTTAACTTTTGAGTCATAAAAATTCTATTTCGACTTGCTTTTGATGTTTTTTGTTGAATTTTTTATTACTTTTTGAAGCATAAATTTTAATTTTTGTAATTTTTTTTAATTTTTAAATTATTTAAAAAAACTTAAATTTTTAAATTATTAAAAGTTTTTAACTTTTTATATTTTTTGTAAATTTTTTTAATTTTTGAATTTTTATATATTTTTTTAAAAAAATTAAAAAATTTATTTTTTATATTTTTAAAAAAATTTAAAATAGAAAATAGAATTTAAAAGTGCAAAACTCAAAACACCTCAGCAATCACCTCTTCAAATTCTCCCATTCCTCACATTTCCCATAGCTTCTTAACTTTATTTTTCGATCAATTTACGTTCATCATGTTCATCATCCACATCCATAATCCACATCCAAAACACACAGTGCACATTATGCCTTTAAAAAATCAACGTTTTTAACTTTGCAATTTCTTTCATTTCCAATAAAATTGATTAAAAAAATTGAAGGGCGCTTTAATGCTCGCGCATATCAAATTGAATTACGTGACGAATTTATGTTTACAGAACATCAGCACAGGCAAGGAACTAAGCAAGCAAGCAAGAAATGCTGAGAGCAAAAAGTGAACATTTTTAATTTTCTTAATGCACAACGCGATACACTTTAGATGCAGCCGTGTCGATGGCATGACTTGGGTCAATTGATGATGATTTTAATGATAATGTGTAGGTCATGTTGAGTAAAATGGAAGGTCAACGACAGTTGCTGATGATTGATAAAGGTGGCATGTTATGAACATATTTGGTCTTCGGATGTTATTGGCTTGTGAACTGTTGATGGATGAAGCTTGCTTTTTGAGTTGATTTTTGAAATTTGAAGTGGCATTTTTATTTTAAAAAAACTAAAAGCATGCACTACAATGCTCAGTATTTCTATTATTTGTTTAAAGTATCTAATCATACTTTTTATAATTTCCTGATAAGATACTCAAAATTCTAGAATCGTTCACATATGATATCCAACAATAATGTGATAAGGGGATCTATGTCAATGATGTACGTCAATGAGTTCCAGTACTTAAAAATATTATTCACTGCTAGATGTCACTTTTGCACGACCCTGTTTATAAGTGATAAGAAATTGTTAATCAGTCTCTTACTTGAAATCACTTCAACAAGTTCAGTTTTTTTTTCTTGCTTAATAATTCAATTTTTGAAGCAAATTTCGTAAAACAATCATGGACAAGTGGGTCGGTAAAGTTGCAGTAGTCACTGGAGCCTCCTCAGGCATTGGAGCTGCAATTGTCAAAGATTTAGCTCAACATGGCTTGACAGTCATCGGACTAGCTCGTCGTTCTGAAAAAGTTGATGAAATCGCAGAGGAAATGAAAAATTCGTCTGGAAAAATTTATTCCCACAAATGTGACGTCAGTGACTTAAATTCCATCAAAGACACGTTCAAGTGGATTGAAGAAAAGTTCCAAAAAGTTCATATTTTAATCAACAACGCTGGTTTAGCATACATTGGAGATATACTTGACCCAAGTGAGGAACAAACAAACAAATTAAATGAAATCATTAATGTCAACTTCACTGGACTTGTTCACACATCCAGAGAGGCATTTAGACTGATGAAAGCAGCTGATGACTACGGAATGATCATCAATATGAGTTCCATCGTTGATTCAGTCATTCCATTTCCATCAAAGTCATTGGTTTATGCAGCAACAAAGCATGCTGTTCGTGCATTGACTGAAATTATCAGACAGGAACTGATAGTTGGCAATAATGATAAGATTAAAGTATCAAACTTAAGTCCAGGTGTTGTGGAAACTAACATTGTAAATGCTGCTGGTGTGGAGAATGCTGATCAGTTCTACAGAAATGTAGCTTGCCTGCAACCTAAGGATATTTCAGAAGGTGTGATTTATTTGCTCAGTACACCATACAATGTGAATGTGACACAGTTAACGATTAAGCCTGTCGGTGAAAAAATGTAAAAATACATCTTCTTAGTTTTTTGTCTAATTTTATTTTAAAATAATAAATCTGGATTGAATAAGATCGCTTCTGTTTTTCATGCACCAAATTGGTTTAGCTACCATAAGTTGGGTTTTATTGCACTCATTGTCATATTCTTGACTAAGATCATCTAACCTAATTCATTCTCTGAAAAGAACCAATCTTATCTTTAGTATTAAATAATTTACTGATAAGGCAGTAAAAATAGCTTTGAAGTGGTTTCTAAATTGATAACGTTGAGCATTTTATGCTCAGTCATTTGTTGAATTTTGAGTTATTTGGATCGTGTTGTTGTATTTTGTGGAACCTTACGTAGTGCATTTTTCTAGATTCCACAAAAATTTTCTTAAAAAATCATCATTTTATTAAATAAATCATTCATAAATACAAAATCATCATCCAAGTAGCCATGGATAAGTGGGTCGGTAAAGTTGCAGTAGTCACTGGAGCCTCATCAGGCATTGGAGCTGCAATAGTCAAAGATTTAGCTCAACATGGCCTGATTGTCATTGGATTAGCTCGTCGCTCAGAAAAGGTCGACGAAATTGCAGAGGAAATGAAAAATTCGTCTGGAAAAATTTATTCCCACAAATGTGACGTCAGTGACTTAAATTCAGTCAAAGAAACGTTCAAGTGGATTGAAGAAAAGTTCCAGAAAATTCATATTTTGATTAATAATGCTGGTGTTTCATTTTATGAAGAGATTCTCGACCCGAGTGAAGAAAGAACTGAACAACTAAATGAAGTCATTAACATAAATTTCACTGGACTTGTCCACACAACCAGAGAAGCCTTCAGACTGATGAAAGCAGCCGATGACTACGGAATGATCATCAACGTCGGTTCAATCTATGATAACATGATTAAATTCCCAAACACATCATCAATTTATCCAGCCACAAAGTATGCAGTCCGTTCATTAACTGAAATAATCAGACAAGAGCTAATTGTAGCTGATAATGATAAGATAAGGGTGGCAAATGTCAGTCCAGGGATTGTAAGAACTAATATTGGACATGCTGCTGGAAGGAAAGATGCTGATACTTTTTATGACACCAGGCCATGTCTAGAGCCTGAACATATATCAGAAGGTGTGATTTATATGCTAAGTACGCCGTTTAATGTGAATGTGACACAAATTACGATTAAGCCTGTTGGTGAGAGGTTCTGATTGAGTGTTTTGGGGATATAAATATTTTTGAAAAAGTTAAAATTTCAATAAAATTAGAAAAAAATGAAAATTTTACTAAAATTAGAAGAAATTTTATTTAATAAAATAAGAAAAAAATTAAAATTTTAATTAAATTTGAAAAAAATTAAAATTCTAATAAAATTTAAAAAGAATGAAAATTTTAATAAAATTAGAAAAAAAATTTTTTAATAAAATTTGAAAAAACGAAAATTTTAATAAAGTTTGAAAAAATGAAAATTTTAATAAAATTTAAAAAGAATGAAAATTTTAATAAACTTAGAAAAAAAATTTTTAATAAAATTTAAAAAAATGAAAATTTTAATAAAATTTGAAAAAATGAAAATTTTAATAAAATTTGAAAAAACGAAAATTTTAATAAAATTTGAAAAAATGAAAACTTTAATAAAATTTGAAAAAAATTAAAATTCTAATAAAATTTTAAAAAATGAAAATTTTAATAAAATTTGAAACAATTTTTTTTTTAAAAAAAGAAAAAAATTAAAATTTTAATAAAGTTCAAAAAATTCAAAAGTTTGAATATTTTAATATAACTTAATTTTAAATTTAATTTTTTATCTTGCAGAGTATCTAAACTGATTCTACAAGTCCACAATAATTTTCATTTTTTTTAAATCCTCAAAAAACTCAGCAACAAAATCACCGTCGCCTGGCGATTTTCAGAAAGAATTTCCATTATTTTTCAATTATTTTCATATATTTCAATATCAGTTTAATATTTGAATTTTTCCATCCTCATCTTCAGTCACCCAACCTCTCTACTTACTTCACTCAAACCTGCTTCACACAAAATAAATAAAAATTCAAGAGAAATTTTTCCAATAAACAATTTTTCCTCACATTTTTCCTCATTTTCATCTCATTAAATAAAATAAATATTATAAAATCCATCAGAATCAGCAAAAGCAGCAAAAAAGTTAATTAAAGAAGAAGAAAATAAATTAAATGAGAAAAAACTTCACATTTATAATTTTTTTCTGTTCAGTCTGAGAACTGAAAAAAAGAGTTTTTATTTATTTATTAATAAGTAGTGGAAATGAAAGGAAATAGAGAAAAAAAATAAAACTTAATCAGAATCTCATCAGACGTTCTACAACCACATGAAAAATAAAATAATATTATAAAGTTTGTTGAATGAGTTTGAATATTTTTTGCTGCAAAATTTCTACATTTTTTGAATTCACGAAAAATCCTCTCAAAAAACACCTCAAAACTCATTTTACATTTTTCTCCTCATTTTTATGGATTTTTCTGCCCATTGCTTCATCCTTCCTCATCCCCTTCATTCAACCTCACCCAGTCCACATCCAAACATTCACATCGTCTTCATATCTTTTAATTTATTCACGGGTGAGTTCACTTCATTCCATCGAGCATTTTTCCTTCCTTTTTTTCTCAACTCACAAACACAAAAACAAGCAGAAAGAAAATTTTCTTTATTTAAATTCATTTCACCCTCTCGTCCCCCTCCCCAACACCCCCCTTAAGATCCTCTCATCCTTCTCTTAATGTCCATGAAGCTGTGTTCTGTGCGTTGCTTCATATTTTCATTCATTTACGGCAGTTTTGCGATATACGAAGGACTTACTGAGATGATGACTATGATGAGTATGGTGATGGTGGGATAAATAGAAGGAATTGGACGTGGAGTGAGGTTAGGGAGCACAGAGAATGAAGATTGGCATGAAGAAGGAAAGTTTTGAGCGATAAGAAAATGAAAATTAATGGATTTGAATGGAAAATAAAGCGCGATGAGGACACGAACATGATGAAAAATCTTTTCAACCCCAAAAATTTATTTTTTTGTGTTGCGTTGGATATTTTTTAATATTGTTGTCATGTTGAGGACTTGTGGATGCTGATGTGGGGTGGACTAGATGAACTGTTGCAAAGGAAAATTGAAGAAAATTTTTTGGTTGATTTTTGTGCTAAATTTGAAGCATTTTGTTGGAAATCCCTCGGTAAATAAGAAAACATTTCTGTCTAGTTTGTGTTTGGGATTTGAACTTTTGACTGAATTTTAGTGTTTTTGTTACAAATTCTTTAGTTCAGGTCTTTAAATAAGCTTTTGAGTACCAAACATGTCATAACCTAAAAATCTTTAAAATTCACCCAACTCAACATCCACAAAATTCCTTCAAAAACCTCACCAAAAAATATTTTTAACAATTTAAAAAAAATCAATAAATTTTCTCTCATTTTTCTTAATAAACTTTCCAACTTTCTCTTATTCTCCTTATTTTCACCATTCTTGAGTCCGCGAGATATTCAAAATCATTAAAGTACATAAAAAAATCTCCTTTGCATGCACACAACACAGTGACTCGAGGGTGATTTTCCCTCCTTTTTTCTTAATTTAACTTTTTTGTGTCGTAAATTTTTTTTGTGTAAAAAATAGGAAAAAAAGAATCCTTCGTGCATAATTAGGGGACGATGAATATATTATATGAACACGCACATGCTCTACTATCACCATTACTGGCACTGCTGATGCTGTTTTTTTCTTTATTTTTGTTGTTACAAAACAGAGCAAGACATGAAAAATAAGAAACATTAAAGAAAAAAAATCCTTCATGTCCTGGGATATGAAACAATGGGAGTGGATGAGGGGGTAAGGGAATCAAAGTCAAGGGATGGACATTCATTTATATTTGTTAAAAAAAATTGGCAAGTTTTGATAAAAAGTTGAGCAAAATATTGAAATTTGAATAGAATTCATCAATAATCCAAATTTTCACTACAGTCTCAACCAAAGTTGACCACCCCTTGTCCACCCAAGACAAAGCACCAAGTAAAAGATTCATTCAAATAATAAAAATAACAATAATAATATCAATAATGAGAAAGAAGTAAAATAAGAAGAAGAAATCGAGGGTTGTGAAACATCATTGCATGTTCATGGATAATGGACGATATGAGAGTTTCAAGGCACAACAAAAAACACTCCGAGAGTCAGTCAATGTTGATGAAGATGAGCAGGATGAAGGAAAAAAATTCTCAGCGTCATTAAAAAAATTTATTTTCATTTTCTTAATGCAACAAAAAAAGAAGTCGAAGACGAAGGAACTTGCGAGTGTGTTTGTGTGCACCGTAAATCCACTAATGACTTTTCCCTCAAACCACTTTAAATTCTTCACTATTTTGTGCTGTTGTTGCTGTCTTTTTGCATCCCTCAGTCCTCAGTCATCTCCACAGCCACAATAAAAAGTTTTTTTTCTTGCCAACGTCTTTAAATTTTTTTTAATGCTGAATTTTTTCTTTCTTTAAATTAAGAAATGGAAGGAAAAATGCAGAACAAAAGCGACAACAAAAGATGATGAAAAAATAATGAGAGGAAAGAATTTGACGACAAAATTATTTTTTTTAATATTGATGATGAAAAGACGTCCGTGTCCTTGAGAGGGTTTTGTGGGGATTTGGTTAAGTTTTTTGAACAGGTTTGTTTTTTTTGCAATTTTTCTGAAGGTCAATTCAATTTTATGACTGAATAACACAGCCATTAGTACCTAAAATTCCTGGAACCTCCTAAAATCGTCCTAACCACCCCAAATATTAACTAACCCTCTTTAACATCCCACAAACCATCTTCAGCATATTTAACATAACCCACAGTTTTTTTAAAATCATCAAAAAAGTCAACAAATGTGCTCCTAACTGCAAATCTTTCAACAAAAAACCCATTAAACATTGAAGAAAAAAAATCTGCATTCTCATCAAAAATTCAAGTTGATTTCTTTTTGCTTCCTTTAATATGATGGGGTTTGATCGTTTTTGATGTCACTAATTTTTTTTGGTAATAATTCTCAATAAAATCGAAAATATCTTTACGGATTTGAATTGTTTGGAATGGGGGTGTTTCGGGTTAAAACCTTCCTTTTTGGGGTAATTTTTTCAATTTTCTAGGGTTTTTTAAGACAAAAATTCCCAAAACCTCCCTAAATTTTTCGTTCATACAAGAAATTTCTGGATTCTGCGTTGGATAAATAAATCAAGAAAAAAATTAAAAAACACGGTCACGAAAGACGTTTGACGAAAAGTGACATAAATATTTCTTTTTGATGTACCCAGTACTGAGAGATTTGACATCCCTTGGGTCTTCGCGAATATTTTTTAAATATATTTACAATTTCCAATTGAGGTTCATCCTTAACTCCCTCAAAATCCAACTTAACCACCAGAATAAAGAGAACATTTTAAAATACACATCACCCCAGTACAACCCCCCAATCCTCCAAGAAAATCACACAAAAAAAATTCAAAAGAGCGCAAAAAAATCATGACAAACAAAAAAAGACGTAAGCAAATTGGTTCTGAAGTTGAAATCAATTTCTTGATTGCAGACAAGTTTTGCTTCTTGTATTGAACAAATTGATTTTCATTTGTTTGACTTCGAAAAGTAAAATGAAAATTGAAAAGCTACCCGAAGAAAAAAGTTTTTTTTTCTTGATTCGAATTAATTTTGTTGAAAAGTTTTTGATTAAAGTTGTTTTATAGTTTGTCATTTAGTTGGATTGGATGTGAAGTTTTTTGGGATTGATGATGGAAAGGATGTGTACAGTATGTTGTCTGATGATTGCTTGACGTCTTGAATCCTCGTCCTGTCCACTGGTCTTCTCATTTGCATATCTGTTTATTTAGACTTCAGTCTGTCTGTCTGTCTATCTGTGTGTCTGTCTGTCTATCTGTGTGTCAGTCAGTCCATCAGTCCGTCTGTCTGTTAGCTCATTCCAAACTACTCAAAATGTCTAAACATAAACAAAAATCCCTATCACCTTAGTTGCTATCAATTAAACCCAATTCAGATAAGCATTATTACATAATTTTCAATTTCTACATCCAAACGCAGGTGCTGCATCCTTGGTAATTATTACCAATCTACCTCAATACCCCCTTATAGCTGTTCTTATCTTATCGAAGATTACTAAAAATTCTGATAAGATATTTTATAATTTTACACCAATAAAGTCAGTTCACATCCAACATTTCAATCAGCAACACATAAAAGTCAATCCACATGGGAATCTGTTCCAGATTATTCAGCTTTCAAGGGCTGATTCTAGTCACTGCCATATTCATAGCTGTATATCATCAAGAAATTCTTAAGTATGCTGTAGAAAATTATGAAATTTGTCCAAAACCAGAAGAGCCGCCACAAATAGAAGTCAAAGTTGTTAATGCTAATGCTGATAAGAAAGAAGACACGTCAGAAAAATCAGCAACAGGAGAAAAGAAGAAAAAATCTTACGATAGCCCAAAATATTGGCTCATTGGTGATAATGTGGATGAAGAATTGTCAACAGTAAGTGCGGTGCTTGATCGTTGTGGTCTAGAAAGGCACAATGGGTCATTAAAGGAGGAAAACAACCACGAAAGATGGAATTTAATTTGGAGTACAAAGAAGACAATCGCAATGAATTGGAAGGAACTTAAATACCATCAAAAGTTCAATCACTTCCCATGGAGCAAATATTTATCATCAAAGAGTTACTTAGCAACCAACACAGACTCAAAGTACGTACCTAAAGGATTCTTAGACAGTGATGAGCTGAAAAGTTATGCAAAAGAGAATCCAAAGAAGAAATTCTTGAAGAAATCAAAGACCAGAGGTGGAGTCAGCTATGTCAAAAATGTCAAGAAGATGAACTTTACATCCGATGAAGATTATTTCGTTCAAGAACTTGTTGAGAATCCACTTCTTTTTGATGGTAAGCTCTTCGAACTTTCAGTCTTCGTCCTCATCACATCCGTCAATCCACTCCGTCTTTACTACTTCCCAAAGAATGTCGTTCCAAGATTCTGTCCCGAAAATTACGACCATCATGACTTTAGTGATGAAGACAGTTTCGTGGTTAGCGACTCACATACATCACCATTGGATTTCCTTGGAACTAGGGAGTACTTCTTGAATGCTTACACATTCCGTGATGCTATTAATGGATTTTTGACCAAACAAAACAAAGATGTTGACACATTCTGGAATAATATTGAGGATGCCATTAGGACAACTGTTGTGTCTAAGGAGAAGTCATTCCTTGAGCTTGTGAGTATTGATTGGAATTTTAAGGCTTGGTTTTAATATTTGAGGTTAGGTTTAAATATTTGAGGTTAGGTTTGAGTATTTTAGGTTATGTTTAAGCATTTGAGGTTAGGTTGAGCATTTTGAGGTTACGTCGTATCTATAAAACTTAAAATTGTCCAAAAATCCTAAAAATTGACTTCTTCTTCTTCTTATTTTTAGCACGAAAAAATCCAGGAAATGAAATACATGTACTTTGAGCTTTATTCTTTCGAGTTCATCATCGACGAATCCCTCAACCCACATATTATCAACATCAATGCCAACCCAGACATCTCAGGATCAGGAAAATATGAAAGATTCCGTTCAATCTACGAAAACATTCTCTACAATGTCTTCCAAATCATTGGTGTTGCCACTCCATATGTCAAGAAGGACTTTATTCTCGAAACTGTTGAATTAGAAATGATGATTGCTCATGCAAATTCTAGAAATGTCATGCCTGAGTTCTGTATTTATGACTGTGAAGCTGGATGTACTGGAAAATGTGCTTACTGCATGAGATGCATGAATCAGAACCAATTTTATGAGACTGTCTTGGCTTACACTGAGCAACAGAATGCTGGTGGATTTAAGAGACTTTTCCCACCATCGAAGGAGTTTTTGGAAGTTGCTGGTGATGAATATGTGAAGAGCTTGCCGGATCATAGTCAGTTCCAGGTTGGGTGGTATGTTGAGTTGTGCAAAAGGGATCAGAACTTCTGTTAGAGAGGATTTTATGGAAATTTTTTGATATTTTTGTACCATTGATTAAAATAAAATTTGCAAAAAATTACGAAAAACTTTTTCAATTTCCAAATAATCCTTCACAGAACATAAATTCTAATTACACTTGCCTAATCACCATAAAAGACCTCAAAGGTGATTAAGCAATTTACCTAAAATTATTTTTTACCTTCAATTATTCAACAATTTAGTATCATAATAATATTCTCATTACATTGACGTCATTCAGCCTTTCACTAATGCGTAGCAATAAAGCACCAAAATTCTTCTTTTATTTTCATCTCCCATAATAAAAAAATGATGAAAAAAGTGTGTGCTTTCACATCGAGAAGCAGCACAAAAAGTTTCTTTTTATATTTTTTGCACGTGCCACGCCCACTTTTTCACATTTGTATGTTACGTGAGCAGAATTTTTTATTATATATTTAGAATGTGAATATATATATTTTTTATGGCAATAAAATTGAAATAAAATATAAAATTCTGGTGGAGCTAATGCGAAGGTTTGAATTTTCGTTGGCTTAGAATTGTATATTTTTTTGAGGATTTCAAAATGATGGATGGATGTGCTGTGTGGGATGTGTAGGAAGGTGCTGAATTTTTTATGGTTTGGAAAGGATTGAGGTTTAGAATGATGATGAGCTTTTTGCCGACGGACTTGATTTTATGGGTTTGTGGAAGACTTTGGTGAGGTGTCTATAGATCAGTTAGGTTGACAACCCTGAGTTCTGTTAGGTTGACAACCCTGGATATTAAAATTTGTTTAATTGAACCAAACTGCATCAATTTTACATTTTTTATCTATTTTTTTAAAAATAGCCACTTTACTAACCCTCAACCTATATTCCATCATCCAACTGACCTAAATTGAGTGTTAAAGCTAATCAACTGACCCCTTTCAAAAATCATCTGATGCATGAAAAATTTAATTCAAATTAAATTTATCTCGATTATTTACCTTAACAGCAATAAAATTCAACAACAATAAATTGAAAAAAAATCAACAAAAGTCCTTCAAAAGTTGACCAACAATGAAATCAACTTCGGTCCGAACCCCTCAATGAAAATAATACTCAAACCCTTCATCTTTTGTAATAACAATCAAAATCTCATCTAATCATGAAAATAAAGATGTCATGGAAATAATAAAATTGAGATTTACTTGTAAGGAAGGGTCAGCAGTGCAGCATGTAATAAGGTTAATGTCACATAGGGAAAGAAGAATTGAGAAAAATTAAAGGGGACGAGATTTTTTTTCTCAGAATCGCCTTTCGCTCGTGTCCGATGGCAATTTTTGGCATCCCTTCTGTATTATAATGAGATTATCAGGAGGGTGAGAGTGAGGTGGAATGCAACAAGTTGAGGGATACTTCTTGGGATGAAAGGAAAAAAATGAGAAAATTTGAATAAAAAATCAATTTTTATAAATTTAGGACTAAATTCGAACTGAAATTTTAGTCCGAACAGAACTTAATTCGAAAGTTTTAATCCGAATTTACCTTTTCGGTATTTTTGAGAATATAAATAGTTTCGAAATTTGGTCCTTTTTATCAGTTTCTATTCAAGAGCTTAACAAGTAACATCTCAAGAACTAAAAAATATAACAAATTTTTCGTGAAAGCAAAAAGTCTGCAAGAGATTTTTCAAAATAAAGAAAATAATTCAAAATCAAAACTAATTCAAAATGGAACATTTCAAAACCGAAATTCAACAAAACGCACAAGTAATTACAACAAAGACAGAAGGAGTCTTCAGCATCATTAAGCAGTGTGTCAACGACTTTAACCAAAGTAAACACACCTACGTCCAAGATCATGAACAAGACAATTTCATGATTAACTTGACCGAATTCAAACAGAATTTAAAATACTCACCAGAATATGAAGAAATCTTCAACTCAAATGACGATGAAGCCTGCAACAAAAGCATCAATTCAACAAAAAGCGCATCTGAAATTGAGAACGATTTAGACATGGACATCGATGTGTTTGAGAATGCTGAACAATTCTATCAAAATGATGATGCTGACGATCTGACTTTCGTTACACAAGAACAGAGAAAAATTGTTCCAGAATTTCAGCATTTATTGCCAAACATGACGCAACTCATCGACATCAGGCAACAAAAAACAAACAGAAAAGATAAAATTCCAGTTAAGAATGAAAACTTCAAAAATGTTGTGGAAGATCTCGAATGTAAGACCTGCAAAGAGACCTTCACAGTAATTGCATCATTAAATCGTCATTACAAGACAAGAAAGCATCAAAAGAAGGAAATGCTGCAAGCTGGAATGCTTGGTCAAAATGTTCAAGCAGTATATGACTCAGTTCAGACACAAAACTACACTCAAAAGCCAATAATCAACTTCGTACCAAAGACAATCTATCAACCAAGAACATTAAATCTAGATCAAACCAAAATCAACTTCATCAAGAGACTCCGAGAAGCTAGAAATCAAATGATTGACCAAAACAGAATGAATGTTGTCATCCAACAAACTGACCAAAAAACTTTTATGGTCGTCGAGCATGACACGGTGCAATCACAACAAGATTGTGCACAAAATGTTCAAATTTTTCCAGAATTTGTCAACTCTGAAGGAAGTTTCAATCAAGTTTATAGAAACCTAGAAGTTCAAAATCCACCAATAAGTGCAAATGTCAACTCAGAAGCAGTAGCAACAACTCAAACCTCAGTAAAGACATCATCCTCAAGCGCAACGAAGGCAGCAATTGAAAATTCTATCAAAATTTTGTCAAAACTCAATACAGAAGCTTCTTCAAAGTCACCAGTAACCATGAAAGCATCTCCCAAGAAAGAAAATAGTCTAAAGCAAATGACATTGATGGAGATGGCTTTTACAAATCCATCGGAAGTTCCAGTAAAATCAGAGAGTAATCAATTCCTGTCAAATGAAGAACCTGAATATCAGCAAAATTATCTTACATTCGAATCAGATCCACAAGCTTTACTAGAATCGTTTGAGCCAGAATCAGTTCCAATTAACATCGAATCTGAACTTGCCAAGTACATTCAGTTAAATCCTGAAGACATCGAAGTTGAGCAACAATACGACACAGCATCCGAAGAAGACCAGCCACAATACGAAATCATCTCAGAAGATTCAATCTTCACTCAAAGTTCCAGAACCAACAAACAAATTGATGACTCACAAAAAACGACAAAGACAGCAAAGAATCCAAGAAGACATCAGCTCAACAAGTATCAAAGGACATAAATGCATGTACTGCACAAAAATCTTTTCAACAACGAGCAACTTGAGGAGACATGAACATTTGCATGGAGCAAAGAAGCTGCATCAATGCACAGTTTGTGGCAAAGAGTTTATGCAGAAGGAGTACATGAAGAAGCACATGACGATGCATTCGAGAAGATTTGCTTAAAATTTTTGTAAATATTTTGTAAATAAAATTAGAAAAATTAAAAAAAATATTTTGAGTTTTTTATTTTGAATTTTAAGAATTATTTTCAGGAATGCTGATTTAAAGATCAACAATTGCAACAAAATAGCACAAATCCAACAAAATCACAGCAAACGAAGAAAGACAAGCAATAAGAGAAAAAATTTCACTCGCGTGTCTCTTTTGCTTCATTTTGTGTGTCTATTTGTTCGAATTTAATTCCAATTTCAATTGACTCGAAAGATTTCTTTTCCATGTGCACATCAAAGTCCAATCTTCCTGTCATTGTCTTCGTCTTGTTCTTCTTGTGCTGCTCTGATTGTTTTCTTCTTTTTCGCCTATTATTCGTGTGAGGAACTTGGAGATGCATGAAGATGTTCCATGCACATGATTGACATTTTCGCTTTTCTATTTCCAGCTCTGACTTGAATTGAATAAAACTGCATCTTTTTAGACACTAATTGCTCAGGCTCAGTTCCTCAAGCTCAGTTTTCTGTTCGAGGTCAATGTTGAGGTGAAATTGAGTTTCGAGGTCAAAAGGTCGATTCTATTCCTTAATTGAGTGCTAAATGGTTGACTGGTTGGACTGTCTAGTCGCAACATTTGTGCAATATCGCATATGTGCAGCCAATCATCCATAAACATTGCATATTTACATTTTTTTATTGCAACAGATGTGAAATTGTGCCAAGAATACTTCCGATAGACCGACTCACGGCTTACGGGACGAAAGGAACGAGGAAAACAGAAAATAAAAATTGGGGCACAATTAAATTTGATTATGGGAAGGAACCGACTAGGACGGTGTGTAAGTTTCACAGACAGAAGCAATTAAAATTTAAAGAACATTCTTTTGAAGGTTAAAGGCTGAGAATTTTTTGTACTTTTTTGAGGGTTTCGAGGTCGAAAGTGGAAGAAGAAAATTGAAAAAAATATTTGAATTGAAGGTCAATTTTGGATTTTTTGTGTATTTTTTGCAGGTCAGGTGGTTTATTGGTTGATTTGATGCAGGAGCATAGTTAAGGTAGTCAGGAATGGGATTTTACATGATGCAACAAATTCTCATCCTAACTTAAACTCAAAAAGTAGTTCTTAATATTCCTAGCACGTCTCGTCCATTAACTGCAGATCATAAATTCCATTTAAACTCATTTCACATTGCAAATGCACAGCACAAAAAGTTGCACAAGAAGCAGAGCTAATTTTTGTTTGAATTTCCTCAAATGCTAAGTGAAATAAAATAAAGAGAAAAAATCCACGAGAAGTGCTTCAAAAATCATCATCAGATGAGCCATAAAAATCATCATAATATGCTTATGAATTTAATGTGCGAGAACATTTAACATTTAATTCCTCGAGCTATAAAAATGAGCTTTTCTGAAATATAAAAATATGAATCGAGATTTTCATGCGCCACAGCCACACAAAAGGCGTTCGTTGACTCTCGATTAACACATTATTAATTCACAAACAACAATAAGAACAACAAATTTGCCATGTTCATGTTCATGTGCATCCAATGCCTCATTGCTTGCATTCTCTCCTTCTTTGTCTTTCTTGTTAGATTCATGGGATGCGATGCTTGCATTTTATGTGGTGTGACGGGTTCGGGGAGGATTTTTGGAAAGGCGGGCTGAGATTTTCTGAATTGCATCCATAAATTCAGTTAAATCATTAAATTCCAGAATTTAGGTATACCAGCCCACCAGTTCACATCTCACCCTCCAACTCCTCACACATCTTCCCATTCTGCTCTCTTTTGCTCAGCTTTTATCGCAATTTTATTCATCTCTCGAACTTTTTTCCATTATTTTATTATTTTATGTGTTTTAGATACAATAATATATTGTTACTCTTATTGTTCTTGTTGCTCGATTACAGCTCAGCATCTCTCGACTGACTTGTATGAATACAGGCACAATAAGGAGGAAAAATGACTACACGATCGAAATGGCAAAGAAATTTGATGCATAAATGTTGTTGTTGTGCCTGTTTATGAATTTCATGTATGTTATTAATAATAATAAAATTTATCCAATTAATCATCTACGGCACTCTCTTGGTATACAAAGCAGCATAAGCATTGGAACTTGAGGAACAGAAAAAAATATTTTTAAGCAGTTCTTTTTGTTGTTTGTGGATTAATAAGTCATACGCTGATTGTGGATGGAACATAATGAAATAATAAAAGTCGTGTGTGATATCATCAGTTCCACACACTTTATGTGCTGTCTTTTGAGGTTCATTGGGGTGAATGGAGTAGTTTTGGATCCTAAAAATGAATGAAACTGGCAAAAGTCTGACAAAATAAGGTTTTTCATTTTATTCTTCAATTTTGCCATTTTCTGTACAATTTTCGAGGTTATTTTCTCAATTTAGGCACTGACACCCCAAACTAACCCCCATAATGTCTAATATCACTCTGTTTTATCAGTTAATCCACCAAATGAGTCATAATTCATAACAAAAGTCATCTCCTCCTTCATTCCACAATTTCTTTATTGTTCTCCACAAAAAACATGCAAATTGTATCACAATAGAGCATAAAATTCACATATGAGGAGCTAGAAATGAGGAAGTGAGATGGAAATATTGAACATAGTTCATGTCATGCATGAGATTTAGCACGATTATTAAATATTAAATGAGAATCGGGAGCAACAGACGCTCAAATGTGAACAAGAAACTTAATAAATGTTTGAGAAGAATTGAAAGAAATTTATTTTATGTAAATTAATAATTGTGAGATGGCTTTTTGTTCTATGGATTGGGATGACGGTGGGTGGGGATCGGGTCATGAACTTCCATGCTAAGTATTTTTTTTTGAAAATTTCTTCAAAGGTCAATCAGGTTTGATCAAAATTGACAAAAAATATTGTAAAAAATTAAAAATTCAAAGAAGTTTAAAAAATATCCAGCGTGGAAGTCCAGTACCCTCCTCAATCCAGCTCACATAATAAATTCCCATTCTTTACCTTAGTTTCGCTAACTTTTTATTAATTTCACATTAATCACGTTTTCTATTTCCAAATGACACACGAGTTTCTTTCCTCCGTCCACATTCGTTGTTAATTCTCATTGCTGTTGCTGCCTCTCAGATGAACCAAAAGACACACAAAAGAGAATAAGAATCGCAAAAAGATTGCTTCGAGGAGATAATAAAGTAATTTTCACATTATTATCATTATGCGACCCCTCAACTCACTAAAATTTAAATGAGAACTTTTTATTGATTTTTCTTCTATTTTTTTATGGAAAATTTTCTTGTGTCTGTTATGTAAGAATTAGAAGTGGAAATTATGAGATGAGGAAAAAAATATTTTTTGAGATAAGAATTGGAAAAGAAATGCGCGCATATTTTCGAAGAACACGAAATTCTGTTGTGGAATTTAATTATTGTTTGGTTTTGGGGGTGCAAGGGATGGTAATTTGGGAATTTTTGACATTTTCTAGAGAGAATCTTACACGGTGGAGTTCACTATGAAGTCATTTATGACGTCAGTAACTCAATCGTAAGCTATCCTACCCCATTAAGTCAACTATGACCTCCTGAAAGAAAAACATAACCTCAAAATATTCCAAAATTCATAAACTTACCAAAAATCTTCTCAGTACCCATCCCTATGCTCTAATTCCATCACCTCTATTCTTCCTCATCTACACAAATATTCATATTCATCCACATTTCGTGATTATTAATAAATGCATAGTCATATTCAGTCATACAATCTCATGCATGCCTTAAATTTCCTATTTTTTCATCCTCTATCATGTTCTTTAGAATTTCATATTTCTAACTGTGCCACGACAAGAATCTTCTTATTCATATTCATATTCATACCTTTCACATGCTACAAATTCACGATGTATGGTACAACACATGCATGTACGAGATATGAGAATGAAAGTTAAATAAATTGTTATGTTTAGTCACGAATTTCATTTCGGATTGTAATGATGTATGAAATTATTTTCATTATTTTTGTTATTAAGTATTGCTCGATTTTTGTTTTCTTGATGCTACAGTTGTAAAGAGCATGAAATGCTTGTGGATATTTGATTATTGTTTTGCAGTTTTCAATGGGAATTGTTGGGTTTGTGTGGGGAAATTTTTTAATGCTAGAGTTTTGCTTGGATTGGAATTTTGTGGAGCAACTTTGTTGATGATTTGAGGTTAGAATTTGAACTAAGTTGTCGGTTTTGAAGCTTGGATGTAAGATTTGATGATCAATCAAGCATCTCCTAAGAGTTCGTATCATGTCAACTTACTTTTGATCACATTTGTTCATTTACGCACTCTTGGCATCTCTTCAAAGTTTTCAAAAAAAATCACATTCCTAGAACTTCAAACTCTAAAGTAATTTTAAAAAACTTTTCCAAACATCATCTCGGTCAAACTTCAAAGTTCTTGACCTTTTGACCCTCGTTTTTCACTCTCTGCAAATTCTCTTTTTTTCATTCCGCATTCATTTTAGAACCAGCATCTGCTCATGTTTCCATCCACAAAAAAAAATAAGTAAATCTACAACAAATTATGTCGGCATTAATTGCAGCAAGAACAAAAAATTCTCTTTATCGGCAAGTAATTAATTAAAAGTGATTTTTATTGCCATTCAATTGCACCGACTGACGTTGTTCATGTAATCGAAACAAGATGTAACAAATGAGCACCAAAAGGTACGAGAATGTGGAATTGGAAATGAAAGAAGCATGAAATGAGGAATTTAATTGATCATCAATAATTTTTTTTTATTTCGTGGCTGAATGTGAATGTGGAAAGACAAAAGGTTTCGTGCTTTTTACTGTTGCTGTTACTGTGGATTGCATATTAAGATTAATCATGTGATTTACTAATTGAGACTGGAGTTAGCACGAGTTGGATGTAGGGATGGTAAAGGTATGATGCATGGGAAATAGTAAGGCATTGGAGATATTTTTACCAACTTCCATAAATTTTAAAAAAAAAATATTAAAAAATCGAGAAATATATTTAAGAAAATCTACTATAGAATATAAAATATCCAGCAACTGGATGAAGGAAGCTGACATCAACATAAAAACTACTAAAATTTATTGCTTTTAATTTTTGAGATGATGTTGAGAAGGAGAAGTAAATATTTCATAGAAAATTATTTCAAGGACGTAAAGAATTTTTACTCAAAAAAGGGGTTCAAGAAGATGAAAATTTGCTTTAAAATTAATCGATTTTCATTTTTCAATCTCTTGTTTTGTAAATTTTCTGGAAGAAAAATCCCTTGAAAATAAATTTAAAGGAAAGAAAAATGAGGGATAAATAAATCATATGTGGGTTAGTAAGGATGTACGGAATCTGAATTGTGATGTTTTCTGTAGTATTCTGGAGTATCCTCTGAAGCTGCAATGATTTTCTAGACAATGGGTTTTGTACTTTGGTTCTTGAGTGGATTTAAATGTCTAATAAAGATTGTGAGCTTATCAGGGGGAAAACCACTTGGTGGAAAAAAGTCATTTTCCACCAAAAAATTTTTTTCCACCAACCACATTTTGTACAATAATTTTGAGTCCTTAAATATTGGTTGGTGGAACCGGTGTCAGAATATCTTATATTATGGTTCTGCTCAAGATAGGACCAAAAGTTTGAGCCTAGATGTTTTCTAAAAAAATTCCACCAGGCCCGGTGGAATTTTTTTCCACCAAGTGGTTTTCCCCCTGGAGCTTATAGTTCAAGGTGTAACTAGGAGGGGGGTGTTTGGGGGTCAAACCCTCCTCTAATGCTCCAAAATCGATACAGCTAGCACATGTTTAAGAGTCAACAGTATAAATTGCAGCATAATTGTTTAATTATTAATTACTACGATTACAATCATGTCTACAAAGCTGTAAAATCAAAATTGATATATTTTAATAAAACAAAATGTTTGAATATTTTTAAATATAATAAATATGCTGAAAATCAACAGAAAAAATGCTGAAATAAATATTTTCAAATTAATCAAAAAAGACAGAAATAAAATTTAATTAAAAAACTTTTCTTTTATTTTCAATTTTCCATTTCCTTTACAACTCAATTTTTCACACTTTATTTAACTTTTCACATTTTCCATCCTGTCACTTTTCACACTTGGTCCATAAAGCCATTAAGAAGATAAATGAGGAACTTGACCATCACCCGAAAATTATTTTTACTTCTTAAAATTATCTTTTCTTAACCAGATTCAGTCCCTTTTTAGTTCTGGTTACTTCCTCACATATTTTTGATCCCCTCATTCCATAAAACATATATTCTCAAATTCATATGAACACATTGCATGTTATTGTGATGATAATCATCTCCTTACACATCTTTTATTAATGCACGAAGATTTGTAAGAAAAAGTAACCCTTCTCACATTTCAAAAGATGTTGTTTTTATAAATATTATTTGAGAACGATGATAATATGGTTATGGGAATGTGAGAGAATTGTCCTTGGGGGAACAATTGGGATGAATTTTTGTTTTTGAGGTTATGTGATGTATGTGAATTTTGTTCGAAATTTACTCTGAAGTTGAAATTAAAATTTTTTAATATATTTTAAAACTAAAAATTGAAAATATATTTTAAAACTAAAAATTGAAAATATAAGAAATTTAAAAAAGTTTAAATATTTGAACAAAAAAATTAAAAATATAAAAATTTTACGTAATTGTTAAAATATTGAAAATGTGAAAATATTTTTTAAAAAGTAAAAATTTCAAAAATTCAAAAATATGAAAAAATTCAATAAATTGAAAAATGTAAAAAAATAAAAAAAGTTTAAAAAAATACAAAAATTGAAAAATTACAAAAATTGAAAAAAATAATTTATACAAACTTCTTTAAAAAAAAAAAGTTCAAATATTTGGACAAAGAATTTGAAAATGTAAAAATTTTAAGTAATTGTTAAAATATTAAAAATGTTAAAACATTTTTTAAAAAGTAAAAAAATTCAAAAATTCAAAACGAAAATGAAAATTTTTAATAAATTTAAAAATGTAAAAGATTTAAAAAATTAAAAAAATAACAAAAAATACAAAACTAAAATAACAAAAAATACAAAAATAATTTATAAAGTTAAAAAATTGAAAATTTTGGAAACTTTTTCAAAAAAATAATCTAAAATAAGTTCATTCATTATAATTGCAAATTCTGCAGAAATTATCCCTAAGACACCCTCATCCTCCTCAATCTAAGCAACAACCGACCATAGACACTTATAAATATGAAATACAAATTCACAATCTTCAAAAATATTCTAAACTACCCCAAAAAGTGAGACATAAAAGCCAGAAAAGGCACAAACACATGCCTTTGTGACACTTTGTAGATGATAAATAATTTTTGTGGTCGAGACGGAAGCAAAAGACGAAGAAGTTGACATTAAGAAGTTTTTTGAGTCCTCATTCCACTTGAGGATTTATTTCCATTTTCTCGTCTTTAATTGTTGACTCTTTAAATAAATTTATCACTTTTTGAATAGTTTTGTGGATGTGCCAAATGGAAAATTGTCCCACATGTCATAAACTATTGATTTTTATTTTGTTGAGGACAAGGAAAATTTTATCTCAAGTTGGATGTCCTCGAGGAGATGGAAAGGACACAATGACACTTGATACATGTAAATTAATCTTTTTAATTTATTTTTTGTTCCTTTCGGGCATGAAATTGAGATGATTTGAGGGAGGTTGGGGTGGTATGATGAAGAAATTGGAATATTTTGATTCAGATTGTGACTTTTTTGTCAATTTTAAATTGATTTTTGATGGGAACTTTACAAAAATCAAGACAATTCATTTTACATTCACATAAATCATTCAGATGCTAGTAAAATAAACAGAAAAGCTCGATCTGATTTTTTTCAATCGATAGAAAATAAAAGTGAACAATTTTTTTTGCCACGCCTTAAATTTTCCTCGAAACAAACATTTTTCTATTAAATATTTTATTTTATTTGAAAATTTTAGTTCATAAAAATTATTTTTTACAAACTTTTGTATTTTTGTGAATTTAAAATCTTTTAGAAATTTTATCATGTTTTTAAAATTTTTGTAAATTTTGTTCATTTTAGTATCTCAACTATTTTCAATACTTTTTATAAAATCATCCAATTTTTATCACTAAACAACAACAAACTTTTAAAAAAATTTCACACACCAACAGAAAAAGAAACATAAAATATTATATACAAACATATATTTATGCTTATCACATGAAATGAACAAAAAAGAAGAAAAAATTTCCACCTATGAGAACTCTTTTCCTTGCGAGTCGGAATTGCTTGTACGAAAAAAGCTCCAACGAAAGCTCGTTTTTTTCATATTTTTTTATATTTTTTGGGGCCTCACATTTTCACATTTAATGTTATGTATGTGCCATGCACACAATCACACACATATACAGCACATTTATGTCTTTTTTTGCCTCCTCCTTTTCACATACACAGCACATCTCCACATTTTCCATCCACAACATTCGGATGTGTCACACACGATGTGCCAGTTCCAACCGAGTGATAAATTTTGCTTTCTTTTTTTCCGTGCCTGCTTGTTTGTGTGTTGTGTCATGTGAGGATGTATTGGTGTGTGTGGGGAGTCAATATGAGGATATATGTGGATGTGTATGGATGTGTGTTAACCCATTGATGAAGAAACTTCTTTTTTTTGAGGAATGATCCACTGCGTGTGGAATTGTTGGACTGAGAGGAATTCATGCTGGTTTTTTGACTTTTTAATATTTTTGACTGTTTTTTTTTAAATTTTAATTTTTTAACATTTTTTTTCTTAATTTAAGTCATTAATTTGGAAGTCCGTCCTCCCACCAGCAGATTCTTACAAATCCTAACCTCAAAAATCCCTCAATATATTCCAAAAACCTCCAAACTTAACCTCAAAAAATCCCAAAAAAATTCAAATTAAAATAAAACTTTAAAATAATGAAAATTTCTTGGCAATCTTTTCACTCCGCGCGTCAAATTAAAACTGAATAGAGAAAATGAAATTTTTTGTGCCTGAGTTCTGTGTGTCCACTAAAGGAGCAGAGCAAGCCAGTCAGCATCATCATTATCAACGCCAATTTTCCTTCCTTTTTCCTTCTTTTTTTCTTTTCTTACATTCAACAATGGATGAGAAAAACTACAAAAAATGAGGAGGAAAATTAGATAATTTTGAGCATTTTCAGACGCGACCGACCAGTGGAGACGAAAACTTTAATTTTATGCTGTCGAGTTGGGTCACTTTTCTCATTTTAGACGGATGGAATGGGATGCAATAATAAGTGGGGAGAAAATTCTTTTAAATTGGTGGAAATGGACAGTCCGTGGCTTGCTATGATCGAGAAATTTTCCCCTTGTTGTGAATTTTCGTGGAGATTCTCATCCTATTTTCCAGAATTTCCACACAAAACACGAATTTCCCCTCAAAAGTTTCACCTTCAAGCCGCGCATATTCACCAAATTGTGAGAAATTTTCATTGTATTTGTGAAAATGTGAAAGAAATTTGAATGAAATGAATTTTTTCGTGTTGGAATTTTTTCTTCTGTTTTTTTTTCTTTTAATTTTTAAAGGCATTGAATGGAAAAAGAAGAAAAACACACTTGAAGGTGAAAATGAGGAAATTTTCTTAAAGGCTCATCGATTTTTACTTTTTCTTGGGGATATTGATTAAATTCTAGGAAGAGATTTGTGGTTGGTTAGGGTCCATAATTTAAAAATTTGGGGTTTAGAGAAATTTTGAGTAAATTTGTGAATGCTTTTTGAGAAGCTCAGCTAGAGTGCTCAGTGTATACTATGCCAAACTGTCCATGGACCCCATTAGTACCATAACATCCTCTTTTCCCTCCAAAAATCACCTCAAACCCAAAAATTCACATTCCACCGAAAATAAAAAGTCATCAAATGAATTAAAAAGACAAGAAAATTTATGACACGAAACAAAAGGAATTCTTCAAACCCACCCGAAACCCATTCCACATGTCAAAAATCCTCAATTTCCAATCCCCATTCCTAATCACCAAAAAAAGACACAAAACGCGAAATTTTTTAATATTTTTATTTATTATGCCACATGGAAGTGGAAATTCCACAAAAAAATAATTTCTCATACCTGCTCATATATCCAGTCACATATTCAGTCACTGGGGTGAGGCATATGCACGATAATGACAAAAATGTTTTTAACCCACTCGAAATTTCCATTTTTTATTGCATTCCATTCGAATTTTTCTGTTGACTTCTTGTTCCTTCATCCCACACACACCTCAGTTCTTGTGACTTTGTCTTTTTCTTTCCTTTCTGTTTCTGTTCGGGACTTCTTCAATTCATATTTGTAGATATACGCGACATAGTTGAAATGGCACAACAACATGATAATCATAATGGTAATAATCATAAAAATTATTTTTTGAGGGGGAGGGGGACTGGTTGGGTGGGGGTTGTATAGTTTTTGGGGTTTGTGTGCTGTTGTTTTAGTGATAAGACAATTTTAATAAATTATCGAATTTTTTTGTCAAAGTCCGTCAATTTTCTGACAAAATCCGCCAATATTCTGTCAAAATCAGCTGACTCTTCCTTCGTCATACCTAAAGAGCCCCACTTCCTAGTACCCAAAAGCGAACAACAATCCCAAAAAGACAAAGCAAAAGGAACTAAAAAACAGTCAAAAGTAAAATAGGAAAAAGTCGCGAGTATTCCATATTCGAAGCTCTTATCAAATAATAAAATAAAATAATCGACTTTAATATGTTCTTTGTCATATTTCCATCAGTTCTGTTTCTATTCGATTCCTTCATGTGCTTTGGTTCTTAATAAATTTTATTGACTTTTTCAGCTGCAGTTTTTTTATATTTTTTTGTGGGATTTTCTGAATGAAATTGAAGATTTTTTGTGGGTTGATAAAGAAAATTGCAAAAAATAAAATTTCTGTCAGTAAAGTGAGCAGCACATCGAGTTGCTGAACAACATATCGTAACATTTATGAGCAATTTGAATAATAAATGAGGGAAAATTTCAATTTTGATCATGAAAATAGTAAAATAAAGTAAAATGAAATTGATAACAATTTTTTATATCAATAAACATTCTTGTGACATGACAACTACTTGGTTCCTTCCTTTACTTCTGTATGTTGTTGTGTGACCTCACAAATTTATGTCATTTTTATTCTCCTTCGCATTATTTCTGTTATGTGCATATTTCAATCAACATTTTTGTATCTATTTTGTATGTTGTTTTATTGCTTGTATAATAATAGTTTATGTAACTAGTTGAAAATTTATAGCTTGTATTTTGTGTATTATTAATGCGTTTGGTATTGGAAGGGGGTGAATTTATTAAATTAGAAATTGTTTCGTTTGACTCTTTCGGTAATTTATGCAGGTATGAGTTGAATTGTGTTGTAGTGAGTTCTGTTTTTGGTGATATGGTCTGGTTCTGGTATGAATTGTGAATCTGACTCTGCTTGATATGATTGGATCTATTTTAGCTCAATCCTTTTTTTACAAAGTCCTTAATTGAAATTTTTGAATCTAACCTCAAAATTTTTGAAAACTTGAAATTTAACCTAAAAATTTCCAAAAGTTTAGAAACTAACCTCATCAAAAATATGAAAATTCAAAATTTAACCTCAAAATTCCTGAAAAAATTTAAACCTAACCTCAAACTTATCGAATATTTAAATCTAACCTTAAGATTTCTAAAAATTTAAAACCTAACCTGAAAAATCTGAAATTTGAAAATCTAACCTCAAAATTCCTTAATAGTAATCCACGCCAGTGAACATACCAGGTCCATAATTTCGAAAACTAATTCTTCTACCTCATTAATTAATTTCCATAATTTTTTATGTCACTATAACCATTAGCTAATGCCACGCAATCAATAATCCGTCGTCGTCTACTTTTTCCTAACATACACGACCAAATGTGTCTCAATGAAAGTTTTTGAAAGGTCAGCAATTAAGGTTCATACAATTAACGTCACTTCCAACCACTCAATTATATTTATTTTCACTCTTTTTACTTCATACCACACGCAGTTTATGCAAATGTGACCAAAAAGAAAAGGAACAAGTAAAATTCCGCACTGAATCATTTGCATACATATAGTGTGAGTATGTACAGTAAGTCGTAAGTTTTAGGTCTGAATATCACACATATAATATTTCCATTTCCATTTTCGACGTCTAAAAAAATCCACTTGACCCAAACAACTACAATCAAATTGATTTATTCAAAATTTCCTCTCGCATGTGCGTGCAACACACAAAATTTCGATTAAGTTTTAGTCTTGAGCAGTGTGGGACTCAAAAGGTTACTTAGAAGGCATCAAAGAACACATTTCACATAACATGATTCCGGAATTGCTTGCGATTTACATATGTTGATAAGGTGCTGTATGGCTTTCGGTTCTTAAATGGAAATGAATGAATGAGAATGAGGAACGGAAAGGACGCATTTATTTTTGGAGGTTTTGTGTGTGCTGACTTCTCTTGGGGGGATTTTGTCAGGTATTTTTAGGTTATTTTTGATATTTTGGGTATTTTTGAGTTTTGTTTCCAAATTTTCTTGAATTCTTAGGTTAGGTTACAAATTTTAAAAATTTTGAGGTTAGATTCAAAATTTTCTTGAATTTCGAGGTTAAGTTTCTGAATTTTCAATTGTTTTGAGGTTAAGTTCTAAATTTTGACGAATTTTAAGGTTAGATTCCAAACCCTGTATAGAAATTTAAAATTTTGAGGTGAAGCGCCAAATTTTCAGGAATTTTGAGGTTAGTTTTCAAATTTCTAGAAATTTTAAGGTTAGGTTTATAATTTTGTTAAATTTTGAGGTTAAGTTTATGAATTTTTAATTGTTTTGAGGTTAAGTTCTAAATTTTGACGAATTTCCAGGTTAGATTACAAATTTTCAAGGATTTTAAGGTTAGAATTTTAATTGTTATTAATTTTAAGTTTAGATTCTATATTTACAAGAATTTTGATGTCAGTTTTCAAATTCCAAGAATTTTGAGGTTAGTTTCTAAATTTTCAATTGTTTTGAGGTTAAGTTTTAAATTTTGACGAATTTTAAGGTTAGATCCCAAATTTGGGCATCTTTGAGGTTAGTTTCTTAATTTTGAGGTTAAGTTCCAACTTTTCTTGCACAAAATCCCCACAAAGACACCAAACTTAATTCCACATCACAAAAATCAACGAAAAAACACAAATTTTTTTATGCGTATGGAAATAAAAATCGTCAATTCAACCTTCTCACTTTCTTTTGTGTATGTTCGTGCGTGTGCTCATGTACATATGTACATTAAATATGTTAAAACTCGCCGTATATCCGGAAATGGTCGTAAAATATTCAGAAACTTACAGAAAAAGTTGTTCGAATGAAAGAAAAACTTGCCATTTTCTTTAATTTTCGGCATTAATGAAGGAACATTAAACTTATTCTTATGTGGAAGTGCTGTGCATGTATTATGGAAGGTAAGTGGTTGTGGACTATGATTTGGGTTGAATAATCTGAATTTTTTTAAAAATAAAATCAAATTTTCCTATTTAAGCAACAAAGTGGCACAAAAAACTTTATTCGCAATTTTTTATAACGAAATATGAAAATTCTGAAAAGGATTTTCCTGTTTCCATACAATTTATATTTTTTCACATTTGCTATGAGTGACTTCCTTCATATTTGCTCATATTTCTTCCTTTTTACTTCTGTTTCGTATTTATTTTCCGTGTAAATGTGCTTCTATCTTCATGCATTCATGCTGAAAATATACTTTTTGCTCATAGTCATCCTACTTAGGTATGGAAAGCAGATTTTTTCATATTCATATTTTTTCCGCTCATATTTGCTCATTATATCAAGGAAATCAGACTCATGTATGTTTGCACATTGAATTATTTTGCGGCAGCGACAGAAGGCAAAAAACGAAGGCAACAGAATAAAAAATATTAAATTTCATAAAATAGAAAAGTAAAAGAATAAGTTAAATAAGGAAGAGTAGCTGTGGATGAATAAATTCATACATGAATCTGATGATGATGAGAATGAGCCGAAATATTGAAAAATATTCGAAGAAAAGTGGAAAAAGTAATTCAATAATTCCACCCACTCCCCCTGTTAACTCAATACACAGCACATATCCATAAATTCACACTCAGCATACATCCATACATGCTTGAATCTCACGCACGTGGGGTAGAAAAAATATTCTTTTTTCATTATTTAAATTTTCCATTTGTGATTGCGAAGAAAAAGTTGAAAAATTTTGTGGAATGAGAATTTTTTTTACATATGTAAAGTAAGTGAATTTGGCGATAAATCATCGAATTTTCTTTAAGCAGATGTGAAAGAAGGCAGAAAATATTCGCGGAAATGAAAAAAGTTTATTTCTGTGCCAAACTAGAACCACAGTAGCTGACTGAGAAACAAGAAGTAAAAAGAAATTAATTTATTAAAATAAAAATGCACAAAAGTGGAAGAAAAAATTCATCAGACGGAAAATTTTTTCTCATCCAAACCACACAAAAAAGGACTTTTTCATGCCAATTTTCCACGGCTTTTTGGTGCTTATTTGATGAAATAAGGAAACCAGAAAATGTAAAGAACATAAGATGCAGCAGAGCGAAATTACAATTTTTATAAATTAAAATAAAAATTCATGAGAAAAAAAATTGAAGCAAAAGAATCAGTCGCTGTGGCTGATGAGCTTCAGTTCTGTTGAAAATGAATTTTTTGCAGTCCAAGTAATTTTTTGCCATTTAATTTAGCAACCCCCATCCACATCCTCATCACATTGCATGCCTTTCTTCCGATAATCAGCACCAAAATCCCCTTTTTCTGTCAGAATCTCAAGTAAGATTTATAACACACGCAAATGTGTTCCTTACCTCAATCTCATTACCCCCTCCCCCCATCCACCCCATCACATCTCTATTAAATTATACCAAGAACATTTCTCATCACATCCATGCATTACATACATATCCTGATAATTTTCACACTTTTTCTTTCTTTTTATTTCGCACATGCCACAAAATGTATTCGAGGCAGCACAAGACGGCATGAAAACATCATTTACTGCTAATCTACTCATTTCCATATGTCAATTTGCACAGCATTGAGAAAAAGTTTCGCGATTCTGATTAAATTGGCAATGTGTGTAGACATGTCACACACACAGCAGCAGCAGCAGCAGCAGATAAGGAACATGAGAATGAATGTAATGAGGATGTTGTGCGTACATGGATGTGGATGTGGAATGGGGTAAGTGAGAATGAAATAAGGAAGTAAGAACACATGTAAGTGAGAGAATGTGTGACTGAATGTGCTCAAGTACTGAGAAAATGAGGAAGTTGGGAAGGGATGAAGACTGATGAGTGATAACGACAGTAATTTTCTAATATATGAAGTCATTTAGACTCACTTTTTGTTAAGGAACTGCTTAGATTTTTTTGGGTATGAGGAGCAGTAAGTGATATGATGAAGATATAACAATAAGGAGGTTGGGGAGCACAGATTATGTCTTATGGATGTTAAGTATATGAAGTAATTTTCATGTCAAGTGATTTGTGCTTCAGATTTTCTCGTCGCTGCAGATTTTGATGCTAAGCACTTTAGATTGCTTTATTGAACATTAAGTTGTGAAGATTGTTGATCTTGTGTATCAGAATTTGTTGATTTTAATAAGTTTTTTGGTGATTTAGGCAATTTTGGAGTATTTAATGTGGAATTTTGGGTTCATTGGAATGTAATTATTAAGGGTTAGTAGACACTTATATATTTGAGCTATATATAGGGTTCCTGAGACCAGAGATCTACATGTAAGTGATCCAAAATGACCTTTAGAATGCAAACGAAAGCATCATTTAGGAACTAATCCTTAACAGAGCTTGAAATCGAGTAAAGTTGACCTTAACAGTGTCTGATTAAGCTCTGATCCTTAAGTTTCAATCAATTATTCCATGCTATTTTTCTTGAGTAACTAAAACTGAGTGACTTGATACAAAAATCTTAAATTCCTCCTTATTCTTATCTTCTTGAGACTTCCATCACTTGTCTACAAAGAGAACCAACATGAATAAGGAACGTGAAAGAAAGTTGCTTATGCAGCTTATTTGTTGTCAGTTCTTGTTCAAGACGAAACTCAAAAGGAGCTCAAAGAGAATCTTTCAAAAGAATAAGAAGAACATTTTGAAGTCTTTTAAATGTTTGAATAATGGCTTGATTTTTTTTATGTATTTTAGTCCATGTTTGCAGAGCTATTAAGACTTCTTAGTCAAAGATTTTCCTCTTTTAAAGTTGAAAAAATCATGAAAAATTATTTTTCAACATTTTAAAGTAAAGTTAAGAATAAAATATGAATATTGCGACTATGAACTATTTTTAACAATTATATAATAGATAAATTACCCCTCAAAAATAAATAATCACATATAAAGTGTATCGATGACATGATAATAGCTCTGTCCATCAAACTTGATAAGAATCTTCCCATTTTCACATAAAACATGACAAATTAATTCTCATAATTCAATTAAATTCAACCTCAAACCCTTCAAATTACCTGTAAATCCCACCAAACATGTCCAACAATTTCTCATTCAATAATCAGACATGAAAAATAATTTTTTGTGGACATTAAATTAGCCGTCGACCTTTCTTGTATTTAAATCCACAACAATAACATGAATATAAATAAATAATCATGTTTGGTCATCAACAATGCACTTCTGTTCCCTCTTTTGTGCTCACTTTCGGTCACTTTTAGTGCTGCATGTTCCTTAATTGTTTAATAATCTCAAATATCCATGACAAAATAGTTTAAACCCTCGAAGTGAGTCGTGAATGGTCAATTTGTGCTGCATGCTGAGGCACGGGACACATGAAAAGGATGTGAACTGGTCAAACAAGTTTTAGATGAATGGAAATTGACCCGTGGCTATTTATTGGATGTGTGAAGTCACAACAATGAGCTGTGATTTGAGTTTTTAGGGTCAGTTTGATAGCTTGCTGCTAATGATTCTTAATTTGTGAATGGAAATGACCCTCAATTGACTTTTTAATGGACTTTAAAATTTGTAAATAGTCTATTTTTGTAAATATTTACAATTAGATGGGTTTGAGGGGTTGAGATGGTCACTTGTTGATTTTGTTGTGATTTATTGGACTTTAATGGTCAAAAACCGTACACAACACACCACTTTTAACACAAAAATACCAGAATCGTACGCAGTACACGACTTTTAACACAAAAGTACAAGAACCGTACGCATAACACGACTATGTGCTTACTAACCCCCCAGACTCATACCTAAAATAAACTTCAATTCCAATCCAAAAACAAAAGCAGCAAGCTCGACTTTAATGAGTCTGAATTATCCATCACTTGGGGATTACTTCCTCTGTTGCTGCATTTCTCGCTAATGTAAAGTATCTCTCGACATTTATTCTCATTCATTTATGCCAGTTATTGCTGTATGTTATTGATGCGATTTATTATTCTCAAATTTTCCACTTCTGCTGCTGCCTTTTTGCCTTTTGTTGCTGTTCTGCTCCTCATTATTTGTTAAAAAGATGAAAAATCATTTCAGCCATAAATTCAAATTTAAATTTCTCATCGACGGCGGATTTTTTTTTGTTTTTTGCTTATTCCCCAACTTGATTCTCATTTTTCAATGCTTTCTATGTTCAAGTTGATGCCAGATAACATGATATAGTGGAAGTGAATGGAAGATAAACAAAAAAGTATATTTTTATGCTGTATATGTTTTGAAATGAGGGTTGGGTTGGGGTGATTGAGAATATGCATTAATATTTATATGAGATATGAGGAAATTAGGAGGATGTACTTCAAGTTTTTAGAGGGGTTGGGGGTTATGAAGTTAATAGGATATTGTTAATCTTAAAGAAAAATATTAAAGTCGTACAATACACACCACTTTTGACCCATAAACACCAAAGTCGTACAATCTACACCACTTTTTACCCAAAAATACTAACGTCGTACAATTTACACCACTTTTGACCTCCAGATCAGGATTTTCAGATGACATAACCTAAAATCCATAATCCTTGACTCGATATTCAAGCAACATCCTCATCCATTCATAAAAGAACCTCTTCATATGCAAATTAAATGAAATAAAATTCATCAAAGAACTTTCACCCAAACCCAAAACTCATTTTCACCCTCTCGATTCCATTTCTTTTCCACTCACTTACTTCCTCGCCTCCTTTTCTCTTTTTTCTTTCGCGTATGTTTTTTAAATTTGAAAATTTATTGACGTCGAATTCATTTGCCAGATATTACACACGTCTTTCGATCCATCCCAGCATCCAGTATGCTGTTCTTGATGATATTAATATAAATATATGAGGCACAAACAAACCATAAACACAACGAACTGAGTGTGAGGATGAGAACTGACGCAGGGGCACTAAAATCCTTAAATTATGCCAAAAAGAGGGAACGAATGAGAAAAAAACACTTCAGAATGAGTCTTTAAAACTTATGACGATGATAAAAAATGAATATCTTGCTTTTTGTTTTAGTTTTTGGGGGGGTTTGGGGTGGTTTGGTTGGGGGGTAATGGGTTAGCTGATTATTGCAGAATCCAAACTGTAATTCATCAATTTTCATTCAAATTCTGGCTATTTTAAGGACTTTAATGTCAAATTTTTGACTATTTTCTTGACCACTGAGCAAATCTACATCTAAAAATCAGACAAAAGACTCATCACAATCCGAAATATGAATCCACAATCACAAAAAAAATGTCAAAGAAGAACAAAGCAAGCAGCTGAGAGTAATCAAGACTTGGTATTGTGATGCATTAGCATACACGGGATGCTGAAACAATAGGGGTAGTTGGATTGCCATATGAGTAATGTGTACGGTGTTCATCCATGCAAACAAAGCACACGCACACACACAGACAAGCATGCACACATGTCAGGAGATTATTTACATGAAAATATCGTTAAATTCTCAAACAACAACATATGAAATTGGGAATAAGAAGAAAAAAATTCATTTGCATATTTTTTGTTAATTAAAAATTCACCCTAAGCAGTTTATTTCTTGTACGGGGACGTGGAAGATGAGATTTGAGTGATGCTGGGAGATTTTTTTTTGTGTTTCAACTGTCATGTGGAATATTTTTTGTTTGTGATGTTTTCTTCTATCATCTAGTTAATGGAGGATTGTGGAAGAGTTTTTGGATTTTATTGTAGTTTAATGGGGTAAGTTTTGGTACTTTTGTAGCTGATTTGGGTTCACTGGGTTTAACTTTAAGCAGATTGACTGAAATTGAGTGGATTTAGATCGATTGGGTTCAATTTGGACTAGTTCTTTGTAGATTCGAGCTATTTTGTGCATGCTGGGTCCAACCTAGTCTCGATTTGAAATATCATTACATCAATTTAGGCTGATTTGCGTTCATTGGGCTTGACTTGACCTATTATTACTTAAATAAAGCTAACTTGGTTTGGTTGAGCTTGATATTGACAAGTTTGAATCAATTTAAGTTAACTTGGACCAATTCTAATTTATTAAACTCAATTTACAATAAAAATCACCAAATTCAACATCTAAACTCAATTTCATCTCAAAAACATTCGCCATTTTCAAAATTTTCCTCATTTTCCTCATTAAAATTTAAATATATCTCATTTTTTACCCCTTTTTTGTACATCACTCATCCTACATACACATCTTATTATCTTTTTTAAGGAATACAAAAAAAAAGACCCTTCGAGTGCTCACGCAGGCATCTACAATTTCCACAATTTTCACAATTTTCTTATTTCAGAAAATAAGATAAAAAAAAGACACAAAAAAAGTGCGCACAAACAACAAAAGAAAGTGAAAGGGTTGAAGAACGTCAAAGACGGAAAAAGGGTTGAAAAAATTACTTTTTTTGTTGTTGTTGCGAGGGTGAAAAAAACTACGAAGATGTGGAAAAATGGAACATTTTTTAATGTGAAATGAGATAAGTAGAATGAGGGACCTGAGGATATTAAGAAATTCATAATGGCTGATGACTTTCTTTTATTTAGTTCTTGTGAGGTTTGTGGAAGAAGTAAGGGGTTAGCCGCTTATTGCAGAATCCAAACTGAGATTCTTTGAATTTTGATGGCTTCTGAGTAGATTTTTATCCTATTTTTGTGTGAACTTTGGTTAACATTGGAAGATTCATATGAAAAATGTGGATTAGATGATTATTGCAGAATCCAAATTGAGATTTTCAATTTTTATTCAAATTTCGACTGTTTTAAGGAAATTGGTTTTTAGTTTTTGATGCCTTTTTGCCTACTGAGCAAGATTGCATCTAATATTCCAACAGAACACCTGAAATATGAATCTACAATTAATTTCATAAGTTGTTCTTTCGGTTATTATCCAGCCCTGCGACGACTTTCCTCTCGATTATCCGTTTTGTGCCGTTCGGGTATGTTATAGTTTAAAATTCGAACGGATAAGCTAGTAAGCTGGTAAACAGGAGCTGCTCATGGTTAAGGCGAGGGCACTTTAGTAGAAATTATGATTTCTACGATGTTTGTTTTCTTAAAAGAAATCGAAAAAATCACAATTTTTATGCTAGTAAACAGGAGCTGTTTTTAGTATTTTTGGACAGAATATCAATAAATTTTGTACTCAAATCCACATTTTTTCGAATTTTTCTAAAAGTTATCCTTGAATAGGGTTACCAGATATTTTCAAGAAAAATCTATCTATATCTAGGAACAGGAAGTAGGACGAAATATTTTTTTTGATGGACGCAATAGGACGTAATATGGACTTAATTCTGAGAAAGTTTCAGAGTGATTGGATACTCCATGCCGTGGTACTTCAGTGACACGAAAAATAGAGGACATCCCCCATGTCGACTAGTTTTATTCGTTTTCTGGACGAATTAGAACATTTCAAATCTTTTTTATTCTTGAAAAATGAAAAAAAGAGGGCAGTCCTCTGAGAAACCAAGCAGATGATAAGCCTATCCTTAAATCTACTTTTTTATCATCATTTACCACATACTCCTATGCTAAACATCCACAACCACCTTTTAATAATCCAACAAAATACAAAAGAAACCAAAAATTACAAAATAATCCGAAAAACACAAGAAAATCTTCAAAGACTCCCCAAAAAATCCCCAAAAAACTCATCAAAAAAATAACAATAAACTCCAAGATAAGAGTCAGTCCTCATCCTTTATATTGTCTCGAGGGTTTTATAAGACATATCCTCACATCCACAATTCAAGAATCAAAACTGAAAGTCAGCAAAAGAAGAAGAAAAAAATACATAAAAAGGATCTTGTGTGGGATTTGCAGCTCGAGCGTAGCGGATTTTGTGATTCAAAATGAGAAACATAAAAAAATTCAGTCAAGGCATCAAAAAGGGGTTCAGTGAGTGTCACAAATGAGGAACAACAAGAACAAAAAGAATGAAAGTGTTCGAGGGACTCACATGTGACTCACAAATGTGTGCGATAAAAATGTGAATTTTTATTGAATTTTCTGTGCGAGGGTTGATAAAAATTGAGGATTTTGAGTTTTTTTCTAAAATGAAGAATTTTTTGAGATGAAAATTTATTTTTTTTGGATGGTAAAATGGAAAATTTTGTGGGTTTTTGGATTGAAATTGCAGTTTATGGGTAAGAATTGACATGAAACTGGCTGAAATTTGTCGAAATCAAGCAAATTTGGTTAAAATTCGGAAGAAAATTGCAAATTTGATGTAAAACTAAATTGATGACCATTTTTGACCATTTCAGCTCAATATCAAATTAATCTTGATCCAAACTAGAAGAATTAAGCAACAAAATGATCAAAACAATCCCAAAATTGCCCCTAAAGTACCCAAAATCCCAGCTCAGAGTCATTCCCACCAAATCTCCCTAAAAACCATTTTCAAAAATTGCACAATGCATCACACAACAAAACAAATCATCAATAGAGTGTCGAAAGGTAAAAAAAAGTTCATCAAATTTGCAATTTCAAGTCCTTTATATCCTCATCTCTCATCCCTTTCTCCTCATTATTTCACAATTGCAACTAAGGTAAATTAAATTCTTTTTTAATGCAAATTTTCTCATTTTTATTATTTAAATAATGCAGCGATGATGATCGGATATGCAAAAATATCCTTTTGTGATGCATAATTGCAATGAACTGTTGATAATTTTTTTAAAAAAATATATTTTGATTCTCATTTGAATAACAAAAGGATTCCTTTGTGTTGAGGACTGAAATGTTTGCAGATTTATTATGCAAATTATTTATTTTTATTTCCGGATTTAATTGTGATTTTTTGCTGTTTTGTTATCTTTGGTGAGGTTTATTGATGATTTTTGATTGTTAGGTGCAATATTGTTCTTGAATATGGATGGTTGAAGATAGCACATGGGGTTGGACATGACTTAGGAGCCCCTAACCCCCTTAAGCTTGGATAAGATCCAAAAACATGTCAAAATGAAATAAAATTGACAAAGTTGACACAAAACAAGGTTCGATTCCTAAATTCACTAGAGTTTCACAGTCCGCAAGTTAAGAACCCATGACTATCTCAAACATAACCCAAAACTACCCTAAACCTCCTAAAAAACCACAAACTCAACTAATTACAACAAAAAACACAATCAACCTCTCAAAAATCATCAAAACTGCAACCAAAAAAATTCCTCAATCGAAATCGAAAGGGTTCCTTTAAAGGTGAATGAATCTTAATAACCAAAACAGCTGTTCATTGTGTTTACCTTTCAGATGTTGCTCGCTACCTCACTGACTCAATTCTCTGTTGTTTTTTTGACAACAGAAAAAAATTATTAAAAAGGAAAAGAAAACATCAAAAAAAAAATTATCGACAATGCATTGTTTGGATGTTCCGAGCCGACTGTCAGTCTCTCATTGCCTTTATTCTTCGTTTTATGCTTTATTACTGGCTGCTTATCTGCTGTTTAATCTTTGAATCGCGAGAGATCTGATTTCTTCGGTCATGTTTTGTTCGAGTTTTTTTTTGGTGCTGGATTTTTTGGGATGATAATGGGAAACTGGAAGCAGATTGGGCACTGAATCCATGAAGTTTGAATTCTTTGTTCAATTTTATAAATTTCGGTTTATGTTCAAAAATATGGGAGAGTTCAAAAATATGGCAGAGTTCAAAATTAAGTTCAAAATTAAGGCAAAGTAATATCAGAGTTCAAAAGTTTTCCTTAGATCAATATTTCTGTCAAAAATAAAAAATACTAACATTCAAAAGCCTTTGAGAGAAATGCGCCACAACCTCAAACACCACCTATGTCCAGTCAAGACTTAAAAAAATTTCTGCCCGTATAATAACATTCTGAAAGCATATAATAAGAAATTTGATCATAAAAAGTATATCTCTATATATATTTATATTGAAAACACATAACAATTATTCATTTGCGCCGTGGCTGTTTGTTGTTTGATCATTTTAATATAAATCGTGACCGCGAAATGAATAATCATCACATATACAAGTCATCCATGTGGGATATATAAAAAAAATAAAGAAGATGAAAAAACAGAAAAATTTATAGTAATCATCACCAAGTGAATAGAATCGCTTTTGTCGGCGATCTGGATGGATGATGATGATGAAAAGAATGAAAGGAGAGGAACAAGAAGAAGTCAAATGTGAATTGAAAGGTTTGGGAGAAAAGGTAAGACGGAATGCACGGTTAGCATATGGATATGTGGATATATGGGTATTGTGAGGTGGAACTGGAATTGATTTTCAGCTGTAATTGAAATGTTTTATTTTTAATTTATATGTTTTATATTAAATTTAGGTCAAATTTGAATTTTGTTATTTTTGAACTGTTTCAGAACTGTCTTTATTTTATTCAGAAATTTTGAACAATATCCATAATTTTTGAACTTCAGCCAGATTTTAAAAATATTTTTTTGAACTTCAGTCAGAATAAAAAAAATGAACTTCACTCAGATTTTTAAAATATTTGAATTTTAGCCATAATTTTTGAACTTAATCCATAATTTTGAACTTAATCCACAATTTTGAACTTAAGCCAGATTTTTAAAATATTTGACTTTCAACCATAATTTTTGAACTTAAGTCATAATTTTTGAACTTAAGCCAGATTTTTGAAATATTTGAATTTCTGCCATAATTTTTGAACTTAAGCCATAATTTTGAACTTAATCCACAATTTTTAACTTAAGCCAGATTTTTTAAAATTTAACAAAAAAAAATCACGACGTACAGATCACGCCAGAAACTTCCACGCTCTCTTATGTTAGATTTGAGTATAAACAAATATTACAATCCACACTGTCTTATTTTTGATTAAATATGACATTTATTTAAAAAGAATAGAAGAACATCGTTGAAAAGGTCTTTAAATGTAGATTATGGATCTGCTTTTAGTTTTTTGAAAGCTTTTAAATGTGTATGAAAAATCATAAAAAACTGTTTTTCGACATCATTGATGGATAGACCCCAGCCATACTATACATTATTTTAAAGGCATTTCAATGCTTATTAAGATAAAGAACGAAAATTTGAGAAATATTTAAGTTTAGAGTAATTTTTTAATAGAAATATAAGAGAAAAAACATGAAAAAATCACACGTTTTCATATTGTGACAAAACTTGTGAATAAACCCTTCAACTGTATACACAGTCTAAAATCAATATTAAAATGCAAAATTTTGAGGTATGTATTAAAACTTTAGCGTTTGTACTTGCGGAGGAATGAGCTGTTATATTTTCAACATTGGGAGGATTGTAAATGACGTCACAAGTCGAAAAACAAAAAAATGAGCTCCTAAAAGTTGAGAGCATTTTTATAAGCTACAAAACAAGCTAAAAAGCTAAACTTTTCATTAAGTTTTGAAAGCGGCATTCATTTTCCTAGTTTTTCAACTTTGAACCGGTTTTTGAACCGTTTAAACCGATTGAACTGGTTCAAAAGTAGCACTACTGGATAGCATTTTGGATGTCAATTCCAACGATATATAGTTTATCTATGCTATCTTGAATAGTTTTCGATTTATAACATGTTGAAGTTGTCGATGCAATTACGACACTTTACCCCAGAATCATTCAAATATTTTAAAACTTCAATAATTCTTTAATTAAAGCTTCATTTTAACTAAATTAAGTACAGAATGATAGCTGCTGACTTATTTTATACATCAAATAACAAAACAAATGTAAATATCAAATAGTTTTGAAGAATTTTATGAAAGAGTAAATCTACTGCAAAAAATCTTTCGTGGATTTACCTTATAGATCTTTTAGTTTTAACAATATCTAATATTATACCATAAAGTTTTTTATGTACATCCACATTCTTCACTCCTATTCATTAAATTCAGGATGTAAAAATATGCTCAACCTAATCCGGTTTTCGTCCAAACTAATTATTTTTAATAAGAAGTTAAGTATGCGAAAAAAAATTTGGGCTCCAAAATACTCGTTTTTTGAAGTTTAACCCTTAGATGATACTTAATCCAGAACATCAACAGAAGTCTTAATACCGTATTAAAGTTAATTCAACTATTTATATCTTATACTCATAGAAATAATTTTACCAAACTTTAACTATTTGGTTAAAATTAACATTTCTGGTTAATTAATTTTTAGGATAATAGTTATGATCAGAAAAATATTAATTTAGCTTTTGTTAAAAAATAACTAAATAATTAGTAAAATTAACAAATTTTATGGTAATGATTTTAACCAAAAATTAATATTGATGCACATTTTATGCCCAAATTTGCACTCAAAAAGTATTAATAGTTCAAAATGTTCAATAAAAATGAGATCCAGTAATCATCCAGAGCCTCTATTTCCATTTATGTAAGATTCAGTAAACATCCAGAGCACCTAGTTCCAATAAAATAGGATCCAGTTATCATCCAGAACCTCTATGTCCAATTAAAAAAGATCCAGTTACCATCCAGTTATCATCCAGAGCCTCTATTTCCAATAAAACAAGATCCAGTTATTATCCAGTGCAACTATGTCCATAAAAATAAGATCCAGTTATCACCCAGAGCCTCTATGTCTAATATAATAAGATCCAGTTATCATCCAGAGCCTCTATGTCCATAAAAATAAGATTAAATTATCACCCAGAGCTTCTATGTCCATAAAAATAAGATCCAGTTATCATCCAGAGCCTCTATGTCTAATAAAACATAAAAATAAGATCCAGTTATCACCCAGAGCCTCTTTATCCAATAAAAATAAGATCCAGTTATCACCCAGAGCCTCTTTATCCAATAAAAATAAGATCCAGTTATCACCCAGAGCCTCTATGTCTAATATAATAAGATCCAGTTATCATCCAGAGCTTCTATGTCCATAAAAATAAGATCCAGTTATCACCCAGAGCCTCTATATCCAATAAAAATAAGATCCAGTTATTATCCAGAGCCTCTAAGTCCATAAAAATAAGATCCAGTTATCATCCAGAGCTTCTATGTCCATAAAAATAAGATCCAGTTATCACCCAGAGCCTCTACATCCAATAAAAATAAGATACAGTTATCACCCAGAGCCTCTATGTCCATAAAAATAAGATCCAGTTATCACCCAGAGCCTCTTTATCCGATAAAAATAAGATCCAGTTATTATCCAGAGCCTCTATGACCATAAAAATAAGATCCAGTTATTATCCAGAGCCTCTATGTCCATAAAAATAAGATCCAGTTATCACCCAGAGCCTCTATGTCCATAAAAATAAGATCCAGTAATCATCTAGAGCCTTTAAGATAATTCAATTTTTTTTAAAAAAAAATCCATTTTTTTCGATTTTCAAAGTGCTGTAGAATCTCAAGATTAAGTCCAAACATAGTCATGTGGGGTATTTTTGTAAACGTCATGAAGAGTACTATAAGATAGGATACAAAGTTATATCCAGTTTGAAAAAAACCCTGGGTCGTCAGTCGTTTGAAGAAAAGTGTAATTTTTCCTAGGTTTTTCAACTTTGACAGCCTTAAAATCACTGAAAATTTCAAAATTTCCTAAAATGACTTTCCATTCCCCTGGTCGCTTGATATGTGTGACCAAATGGCAAAAAAACCAAATTTCCATATGCACATGGCTCGGCTGTGACCCTGATCACCAAATTTGTGGGCCCTAAAAAACACGTTTTTCGAGGTTTTGGACCCTTAGATGATACTTAGTGTAAAAAATTTATATACAGAAAAATGCAGCCTCGCGATACACAACTTTTGGCATCATTAGAATTTTTTTAATAAGAAGTCTTAATACCGTAATAAAAAAAGTGTGTTTTTGACGAAACTAATAACTTACACGCTTTTGCGTGGAAGTTAAAAACTAAAATTTGATATAAATTGATTTTTTTCTAGTTTTTATTAAATTTCCTTAAATTTTACTCAAAAAAACCTCTCAAATTTCAATATATTCCATCAAAGACATTAAGCTGATTACAAGAACCATCCAAGAATAAACATAAAAAAATTCATTTCATTTTTTTTAATAATAAAATTTCTCGTCTCAATTTAATTAAATGAGATGCAAAAAAAACGAAAGAAAATGAGAAATTTATTTAAGCCTGCTTGATTTTCCTCGCTGTTGTCATAACAACAACAACAACCGTTTCATTGTCTTTAATAATGTTCAGCATGGAACATGTAAAAATTATTTTAAAAAGGGAAAATAAGGAATAATTTTTTTGTGCCATTGTTTCTAGAGAAAATAAAACTCATCCTCAATAAAAAGGGAGATGAATAAATAGTTTGAGTTTTTTTTAGAATGGAGGATCCTTGCGATGAATTTTTGAAGGGTTTCTTAGAACATTTGTAGAATTTTTATTTTTTGAGTCAATTTTGGAATTTTTAAAAATTGAAATTTTGAGTTTTTTTTAAAAATTCAATCAAATCAACATTTAACCATCATTAAAAAATTCTGACAAATTATCCTCAAAGGAACAAATCAGCTCAGCATGAATCAGCAAAAGAAGATTTTTTTTCATTTTCGTTGTCTTTCTCCCTCGAGAAATAAGATAGAAATAAGATGGAAAAACTGAAAGTAAAATAAATTTCTTGATGCGTTTTCTTATCAACCCTTTTATTTTGTTGAATTTTTAGCGATAAAAATTGAGACCGTGTATCTTGAAACTGAACGAATTCACACGATTTTAGTCAAATTCATCAAAATTGTGTCCAATTTAATGAACTAATGTTGATCCAGTTCTTGAAACACAACCGAAAATTTAATGAAAATTGAAGAAAAAAAACCCAAAATAACCAAAATATCGAACAAAAACTCCAAAAAAAATCACATCAAGCACCAAAAGCATGAACTTACATGACGATATGTTACTAAATTATTTTTTATTATATTCGAAGAAGGCGTGGCTAACATATGAGAACTGGCAAATTGTCTTGTCATCGGGTAACACACGTATGCATGCATTAGAATTGAAAGGATAGGCAGTCAAGAAAAGAGAAAGGGAAAAATGAAAATGTTTAGGATGTGACTTTTTATTTGTGCTTGATAGTTTTTTGTATTTTATAGCAGTTTATAGCAGTTTTCGAATTGCATTATTGAAATAATTTTGAAATGAAAATTTAAAATAATTTTAATTGAAAATTTGAAATAATTCTAAATTAAAATTTTAAATTATTTTAAATGAATATTTGAAATAATTTTAATTTAATATTTAAAATAATTTTAAATGAAAATTTGAAATAATTTTGAATGAAAACTTGAAATAATTTTAAATGAAAATTTTAAATAATTTTTAATGAAAATTTGAAATAATTTTAAATAAAAATTTGAAATAATTTTAAATTAAAATTTAAAATAATTTAGAATGAAAATTTAAAATTATTTTAAATGAAAAATTTGAAATAATTTTAAATAAAATTTTTAAATAATTTTAAATAAAAAATTTTGAATGAAAATTTAAAACAACTATCTGAAAATATTGCAAGAAATATTTTAATTTTTAAGGAACCAATTTTAACACATAAACATATAACACATTGATTTAAATTCAAACTTTTATTTATAACTAAAATTTTTAAAATATCAAAAATTACACTTTTATTTTTACATAATTTTAAAATTTATGATTAAATCTGGATTTTAAAATGCTTTTATCTGCAATCTTTTAAAATCATTTCATAATGTTTCGATTTTTTAAATTAAATTTTGTGATTTTTTAAAATTTATTTTGAAATTTCATTAAATTTCTAAAAATTTGTTTTAATATTTTGTTAATTTTTATAAATTTATTTTGAAATTTTGTTAATTTTTATAAATTTCTTTGAATTTAATTTTTTTTTGTAATTTTTATAGATTTTTATGAACAAATTTTGAAGTTTGAAATAAAAGAAATTTTTAATTTTTAAAAATTGTATTTTTGTTATCCACAAACTAAAGTTTTAAATTTTAAATTCACTTTTGTTAAAAATCTGCTAAAAATTCATTTTAATTTGTAATTTCTTATCATTTATTTGATTTTTATTCTAATTATTTTTTTCACTTTCAATTTTAACATTCAAAATTTTATTTTTAAATTTTCAATTTTTTTAACTCGCCAAATTCAAAATCTTATTGTTTTCTTCACATTCGTCACACAAAAGCAATAAATGTTGCAAATAATAAAATTCAAAAATTCACAAAATTAATATTAAAATATTCTGAATGCATGACGAATTAAAATATCACATGTGAACGTCTCAAGGGTTAAAGACGAACTCGTTCACTTTACAATTTTATTTTTACCTTTAACATTCAAAAAGGTCACAATCATCATCATCAACACCGATTGTTGCTGCACCAGGTGTTGCTTGAAATTCAATCTTCCTCGTCTTTTTTATTATTTTTATTTCCTCGTTTTCTTTTAATGTATTCATATTCATAATGAGATAAATTGATTCACTTTCGATTAATTTTAAAAGATTTTTATGCAACTGTTATGTAAATTTTTTTATTTGAGGATTTTATGGGTTCTGTAACGGCTTTGATACCTTTTCGGATGTGAGTAATGTGAAATAATGTTTGGAATTATGGGGTGATGGGAATTTGTGATTTGAATAATTTTAATTTATTGGCTTTTTTGAAATTCGTGGAACGAAATGAGAATTTTTGTGCGATTTAAAATTGAAAAAAAAAGAATTTTTTAACTAGAAACTAGAAATTAAAAAAATATATATTTATTTTGACAAAATAAGCAAAATTTAAAATAATTAAAAATAGAGAAAAATATTAATTAAAAAAAATTGAAAAAACAGTAAAAAATAAAAAACAAAAAAAAAACAAGTTCAAATAGAATAAGTAAAAAATTAAAAGATAATTTCAGATTGAAAAAATTCAAATTTAATAAAATAAACAAAATTAAAAAAAAATAATTAAAAATTGAGAAAAAATTCAAAGAATCGAAAAAGCATTAAAAATAGAAAAACAAAAAAAAAACAAATTTAATAGAATAAGTAAAAAATTAAAAATAATTGATGATTGGAAAAATTCACATTTGATAAAAAATAATTGAAAATTAAAAAAAATTTAATAAAATTAAAAAATAATTTAAAATTGAAAAGATTCTACATTTAATAAAATAAATAAAATTTAACATTTTTTGTTAAATTTGAACTTTTTTTATTAAATTTGAATTTTTTTCAATTTTAAATTATTTTTTAGTTTTGCTTATTTTATTAAATTTGTTTAAATTAAGAAGAAAAAGTTATAAAAATTTAAATTTAAAAAAAAATATTAGTTTGAAGAAACTCAAAAGCTAAGTGATTCATATAAAATAAAATAAAACTACTAAAAAATATTAATTTAAAAAAGACTTTGATAAAAAATTCAAATTTTAAGAAATTTGAAGTTAAAAAAATTCAAATTTAAAGCAATTTAAAATTATAAAAAACTCAATTTTTCAGAAATTTGAGATTTTTTATTTAACTTTTAATTTAAAGAAATTTGAAATTATAAAAAAATTAAATTTAAATAAATTTGAAATTATAAAAAATTATAATTAAAAACTCAAACTTAAAAACATAAAATTGTTAAAAAGAATTAAATTAAAAAATAATGAAATAAACAAATTTAAAAAACTGAAATTTAACAAAAATTCTCTTTAATTAAACAAAATCAACTTTAACATAATAAGCCTCAATTCCCGCTCCAAAATGACTCAATTCCCGTCTCATTACATCCAATTCAGCAACAATTCATTCCGCATAAAAAAATAAAAAACAAAAGGCACAAAGTAAATTGCCATCATTGACCGTCTGAACATTTTTTCTGCTTTTTTTCTTTCACTTCTTCTGCCTCGAGGGGCGAACATCTAACCGACAACAACAACAACATAATGCCGTTTAATAGACCTTTTGTCTTTAGCTTATTGCAATTTTTTACTTCTTTTTTCTCTTTTCTTCTTTAAATTGTGCAAAAAAAAGTGAAATGAGAAGTTTTTTGTTGATTTTTGTTAGGTATGGTCATGGTTCTGATGATTGTTGTCTGTTATGTAATAAGTTTGGATTAATTTAGGGCAAATTATGCAACTTTGTTCTCAAATCCATCAAATAACCTCAAAAATCGTCATCTTAACCTCTCGAACCTTCACCATTTTGCCAAATCCCCTTCCCACACTAGAACCAAAAGAAAAGGAAACGGCAAACCACAGCATGGCATTTTATGCAATTTTTCATTTCACCCTTCACACTTTCACCGCAACAGTAGCATGCCAAAAAAAGAGAGTCAATTTCACCCACACACATGTCTCGAGTATTGAATTTGCAACAACAAAAATAAATTGTGGGATGGGATTTTCGCCCTTTTTATGACTTTTACTTATGTCAATACGGATGATATTGATTTGATTCCGTTTGAGCATGCAATTTAGGAGAAATTACAAGCAGATTTTATGGAAATGAGGACGAAAAGATGAAATCTGATGAGTCATTTAAGAAATTGCGAGTATTTTTAGCTGAATCTTTGATGATGTGGTTTTTGGGTTGGATTCTTGATGCACTTTGGGTTTGGAGAATAATTTGAGCTACTTGAAAGGAATTCGAGTCATGTTGAGTTGCACAAGTTTGAATCAAGTAAGTTGTAACTAGTTTGAATCAAGTAAGTTGTAACTAGTTTGAGTCAAGTAGGTTGTGTCAAGTAGAATCATGCAAGTTAAGGTCAAGTAAATTGTGACTAGTTTTAGTCAAGTAAGTTGTGACTAGTTTGAGTAAAGTAGGTTGTGTCAAGTAGAATCATGCAAGTTAAGGTCAAGTAGGTTTTATCTAGTTTGAGTCAAGTAGAGCCGTGAAATTTTGAATCAAGTAGATGTATGGAAATTATTTCAGTCAAGTCTGAGTCAAGTTGAGTTGCACAAGTGAGAGTCAAGTAGGTTGTGATTAGTTTGAGTCAAGTAGAATCATGCAAGTTAAGGTAAAGTAGGTTTTAACTAGTTTGAGTCAAGTAGAGTCGTGAAACTTTGAATCAAGTAGATGTATGGAAATTATTTCAGTCAAGTCTGAGTCAAGTTGAGTTGCACAAGTTAGAGTCAAGTAGGTTGTGATTAGTTTGAGTCAAGTAGAATCATGAAAGTTAAGGTAAAGTAGGTTTTAACTAGTTTGAGTCAAGTAGATTTATAGAAGTTATTTCAGTCAAGTCTGAGTCAAGTAGAGTCAAAAATAACCTCAAATCCAGCCTAGTGCGTCTACCAATTTTCAAACTGACTTTTCAACTCCCAAACCATCTAAACTATGCAAATTTTGCCCATTCTTCTTCACTCTATGACACAAACAACAATCGATTCTGAAGAGAAGGAGGAGAAATTTCATTTCACTTCAATTTAAAAATAAAAAAAAATTTGCGAAGGGTTCCGATTGTTGTTTATGTTGTTGTTGCTGTAATTTTCTAATTTCTTTATTGTTGCCTTTTTTATTGTCACTGGTTTGGCATTGAACGTTCACTCCATGAGCAAAAAATTAACATTTTATTTTCGCACAAATGGAATCGATTTGAGTCAATGAAGCGGAGAAATTGTTGCATTGTGAGTGGAAATTGATCAATAAAAAAGAGAAGTAAATTAATGAATTTGAATGGAAATTATTTAGAGACGAGAAGTGTGTCGTGAATTGTTGCGTTAATGAGGTTATAATGATGTGAAAGTTGGGAATTTTTGGATGGGTAAATGATGCAAAATTCAGATTTTCAGCATTAATATTGAAAATCGTTCTAAAAATGCTTAAAAATCACACAGACTAATAGCCAATACCCCCAACACCACCTCAACTCATAAAATATTCAAAACATTTCTCAACTTACTTTTTCGCATCCAATTTCAGTTCCAACAAACAGAAACCACACGATGCTCATATTTTTCCATCCACATTTAATGATAAATGGAATTGAAATTTGTTTTTAAATGTCTCAAAAGTCGCGGGGAAATTTTTGTCTATGGCAAATGAAAAATTATTTATGAAGCCAATTTGAATGCGAATTGAGACAAGAAAAATGAGATAAAAAATATTTTTTTGGAGATTTTGCGGTGTAAGAAGCATGAAAAATAAACAAACAAATGACACTTGAGGAAAATGATCAATGAGGTTGGAGATTGTCGAGGGGTTGGGGGTGTATTTTGAATTTTTTGGGGGTCTGGGATGAGAATTTGAATATTTATTGAAAATTTTGCCATATTCTCAATGAAATTGTCTAAAATTACTCAATAAACAACAAAAATCATCAAGCATACCCCAATCCAGCTATCCAACACACCTCACCATCCCACACCACCCAACATCCATTCACTTCCATCACCTGAAAGCATTTTCACATTCTACACTCGATAAACTACATCAATACCTGTAATATCAACAAATGTACATGCTGTATGATGCATAAGCTATCGAATGAATAGTGAATGCACATAAAAAGTTCAACATTTTTTTCTTCTCTTCCTCAATTGATTTACAATCAATGATAAGCATCACAATTGTATTCAACTGCACATTCAAATTAAGATCACATTTGTTGAAATATGAATTCAAATAGAGTGAGTATTGGAGGAGGTTCAGTGGGGTTGGTTGGGGTAGAGAGCGCATTTTGGGAATACAATTATGAAAACTGAGCAACAAATTCTGGAATCTGAGCAACAAACTGAGCAAATTGAGCAACAAACTGAGCAAATTGAGTTAAAAACTGAGCAAATTGAGCAACAAACTGAGAAAGTTGAGCAACAAACTGAGCAAATTGAGCAATAAACTGAGCAAATTGAGCAACAAACTGAGAAAGTTAAGCAACAAACTAAGCAAGTTGAGAAATTCCAAAAACTGAGCAACAAATCAACAGAACCAAGACCCAAAATGACTAAAAAATACTCTCACCCAAAAAATCCTCGCTAAAAACTCAACAACACAAAACTCGTAAAAGAAAGCAAAGCAAAAAAGTTGGGCTTGGCATTTTCAATTCAATTTCTATTGTGCAATTTTTCTTTATCATCACATGTGAATCTCATTATGCAGGCCTCATAATGAATCAATGTGTGGTTGGATGTTTTATGGCATTTTATTGTTAGGAAAGTGCACATTTTTTTAGGATTGGGTTTCGCTCCTGGCCATTTTATTGCATTTTTATGCTTTCAATTGAATTTGTGGAGTTGATTGTTGTTGTGATGTTGGGTTTTTGTGGATATTAAAACAAATATTTGTGGTTTATTAAATTGATATTGATGCAGATTTAGTCAAATTTTTGAAAAGTACAACAAAATAAAATTGAAAAAAATTTATTCATTTTAACAAGTCAAAATTTCAACATTTTCAACTGTATGATATCCAGGTCCAATCGAATACAACATGATACTAGTTGCAGTAGCTTTAGATACAACAGAGTAAACAGACCCATCAGATCTTGATAAATTTTTACGACCTATGTACCATGTAAAGGTGCTTGAGCTCCTTATTTTTATAGCATTCGGAATAGTATCAAGATTTTGTGATGTTGTTATCCATTTGAGGCTAGGATGATTCACCAAGAACCTTTCAGATGAAGTCTCATAATGCTCATTAATACAGCTTAAATAAGCACCAAGATAAGAACCTGTAACTTTTAAACGAGCTGGACAGTTGAACTCATTGGAGCATGGAGCATTATTTGCATGTCCAACGTAAGCCTTTGCTCCATCGTAAGCTTCTCCTGCATTGAATCCGTATTTGATGACAATTTTTGGCTTGTCATAGTCATAAGAGACAAATGTTCCTAATAAATTTGTTAAAAGTTAGATTTTTTTAATGCTGGAAATTTGAAAAATTATTTTACCACAAGGCAGGTTAATATATTCGGATGTGCATGGTGTAGAGTCGGAGTTAATACCAATAATGATGGTTACTATTTAAAAAATAATTTCTTAAGATTAATTTACAATCTAAAATTTCTTGGGGTCGGTTTCTAGGATCACCCGAAGTACTTTACCCTAGCGTAGGTAGGGATACCACGGGTAGCCCTAGAAACCGGTCCCTAAACTTACATAATATGAAAAAAATACTGAAATTCATCACTTTAGTGGGATCAAGTCTTTAATAACCAAATGTCTACTTTAAACTGAGAGTTTTAATGTAAATATAATTTTCTTGTGTCTCTAAAAATTCCCCGATTGACAATTTGCGTCGTTGAATTAATTGTCTTATAAAGAGAAGAAAATACATCTCATTTAATAACTTTTAGAGGACAGCTGTTTAAACATTTGAATCCAATTTCTCGGAATTTCAAGGTTTTGATTAGGAATTAGGTAATTTAAGGTCCTATTCTCATCACACTCTAAGTAGCTAATCCCAAAGTCCCAGTTATTACTTTTCTAGGCATCTTAATAAAAATTTCAAAGAAAATCTCTTAAAAATTCCCCACACCTTCAACTCTTACCCATTCCCTCCGATCCATCACATCGAATTTCCCAAAAGAAATCATCAGAAAATGTAATTACAATTCGATATTCATACATGACAATTTCAATCCACTCTTGCCTCGACTGCATGTTCCTCCTCTCATCCAAAGCTCATTTGCATATGTTTCTCATTGAAGATATTGCCTTCGACTTAATACACTTCACATCTATATCCTCGCATATCTCACAACTCACATTCGCACATATCGAATGCTAATCAATTTCTTCTTATTATTCTTATTTAATGTTATGTTGTTGTTGCTGCTGCTCATGAGAGAGTGAGTGAAGAGCCTAAAGAGAATTTTATGGATTCAACACAATCACCCCCTTATTTAAATTTTTACGTGCATATGAACATGATTTACATCTTTTTTAGTCAATGTGATAAGAAGATAATTCTCTATTTTGCCTACATCTCCGCTTGCTCGAGGAACTCTGTTGAGGATTTATGTGTTTTAGACTAGCAATCCTGGCTCGTCAATTTTAAAGCAATGACTCAAAATTAAATCGTCAATTTTTATTTGAAAGCGTTGACTTAAAATTAGGGCTTCACTTTAAAGCGTTGACTCAAAATTAAATTGTCGATTTTAAAGCGTTGACTCAAAATTAAGGCTTCACTTTAAAGCGTTGACTCAAAATTAAATCGTCAATTTTTATTTGAAAGCGTTGACTTAAAATTAGGGCTTCACTTTAAAGCGTTGACTCAAAATTAAATTGTCAATTTTAAAGCGTTGACTCAAAATTAAATTGACAATTTTAAATCGTTGACTCAAAATTAAATTAACAATTTTAAAGCGTTGACTCAAATTTACAGCACTGACTTAAATTTAAAGCGACGACTTATAAAAATTATTTTCTTGCTTCAAATATATTTTTTAAAAAAATCAGTAAACATCTCCCAAAAATTATACACAGTCCCACACACCATATACAGCATATACAGTCGATATGAATGAACATGTTGTACGTGATTCCAAAACCTCTCGATTCATTCAATCCTCAATGAGTAGCATTTCTCCCTTCGTCATTTCCATATTTTGTCAAATTAGATCTATAAAATATTTAAAATTTATGGGTTTTCGAATTTTATCGATAAATCTATTGATGTCTTATTTATATCCTTTTGTTGTCCCACATTTATTTTTCATTCTCGAACGCAATGTTTTTCACCCCTAACATGTAAACATCGTTGATTTTTGGGGAAGATTAAGTTTTTACTTTTCATTTATTTTAAATAAAATGCGAAATTTCTTGAAATATTAATGATGATTTTAATTCTCAGGTTAGAGTATGGGGTTTAGTTGGTTGATTTTTGTCTAAATAGTTCAATTTTTGCAATGTTAGTTTCCATTTAGCCTTAAACGGACAAATTTGAGTGCCAAAAAATTTGGTTTTATATAATAAAGTAACTGTTGTGAAATATTTTAAAATAATAATCCTCGTAATGATGTTAACGCCATCTAATTTAAACTGAGTACAATTTTTCACTAAATTCTACTAGATTTTGAAAAACATGTTAAATTTAAAAGCAAGAGAACAATTTTAAAATTAATATTTCTTTATTTTACTAGTTTTAAAAATCAATAACGTAGAATAAGAAAGAAAAAAATGGACTTATTCTGAAAATATTTCTGGTTACGCCTTTGAGTGATTTCTAAAAAAATTCGACAATTTCAAATAAAATATCAATAAAATGTGTTCTTGTTTTAAAAAATTTTTGTAGCGATTAAAATTTCTTGAGAAAACTTATAATCAATTAACCTGTAATCAAAATCAGAAAATATAATGATTGGCTTATTTTTAATCAATTGCTTTTTATTTTGATATCAAATTTAAATTTTTCATTAACATTTTCCAAATGTATGTTACAAATTTATGAGTTTTGCTTATTAATTTTTATGAATGAAATAGAATTGATTAAAGTTTAGTTTTATTTAAAATGTTTCAAATGAACATATTCAACTTTTTCATCGTTAGTCAAAAAGCTTTCCTTCCTGGTCAGTTTTGCAATATCCCATGAGCCAAAACAATTATCGACACTAAAAATTCCCCATTTAAAATGATCACAATGTTTGACAAAATCCAAAATTTCTGATTTTTCAAAATATTTTCGCAAAATTTTCCATAAAGTTTTATGAAATTCTGAAGATACGTTTTAATTACCCACCTTCCTCGGTTTACCCCCCCCCCCAACCTTCTATCAGCTTCCTCGTACCCCCTTGATCAACTCCCCCTCGTCCCCCTTCGGTACAGATATGGTACAGACACACGGACAGACAGACAGACAGACAGACATAACGCGGACAATAGTTTCTTTTTCCTATGGGAAATTGCACTAAAAATAGAGGACTGTCCTCTGAAAAACCAAGCAGATGGTCAGCCTATTTATATGGAACTTTTCGAATTTTTCAGACGACGCCAAAGCCTCGGTCGTCCCCTCCTGTTACGCCACTGGAAAATCAAGCCTTGAGTAAATTCTGGTGAAATTACTGTAAAAAATTTGAATACAAACAATCCTTCTTACTGATTTGGAAGCAAGAAAAAGTTGATCTCAATATTAATTTTAAAACTTTATTTTTCAATCTTTTGGAAATAAAAAATGTAAACATTAGAGATTATAAATACAATTATTCTTAATGACATCTTCTTATTCAAAATGTACTCATTTAATTTTACAGTTTCTGTTAACGAATTATTATTTTTAAATTTGGAGTTTAAGAGTCCGCGGAGTCCGAAAAATTAAAAACTTTAGATTTTTTGATCGTCGTTAGAAAATGGTGAAAATTCAATCACTTTCGAAGTCTGAACTTTCGTAGTTCATGCCGCGGAAAAAAGGAATGCACTTTTGCCATCCACTCCAGTGGGCCAAAGTTGGATTCTGCCAACTATACTCGATTCCATACTCTTTAATTAAGTTTTCAACCCATTCAGGAACTGATTTGTCAATATTTTGAAAAGACCATTGAATTAAATTTAATCCACGTTCTCCTTTTAGTTTTAAATATTGAACCTGCTTGTCGTGGTTTAAATTTTTTTTAATTTCATTCCACGTCAGTTCTATAATTTCTTTTTTGTTACATATCACAACAATAAAAAGAAGGTTACTTCCGAGATAATCAACATTTGTTATGAAATGCGTAATTTCTGATTCTTCACAATATTCTCGGATTGTTTTCCATAAACTTTTATGAAGTTCTAAAGATTTGTTCCAACGTGCTGCCAACTGCAACAAATTTCGATTTTCCCTATTTGGTCGCTTCAATATTTTCTTGATTTTATCGGGTGATGCAATTTTTTCTAATTCTTGAATCATAAACTCAAAAACTTCACATGATGAATCACAAAGAACAATAAAATGAAAAATATTTTGTCCATTTCCAGCGGATTCATTGAGCATTTCCAGAAGCTTTTCATTAGTTCCGAACAGATCTTGGAAAATATTCCACAAAATTTTGATGACTTCTGACGATGAACTTCTGGCAGCAACTTGAAGCAAGTTCATTTCATCCCAACCTTTTGATTGTAAAATTTCTTGAAATTGAGTTTTGGTGAAGTTTTCTTTTAGAATTTTAATTGTCCACTCAAATATTGTTTGATTTATATCTCGTCTCATAAGTTTGTGTACGAAGTTCACTCCATAACCATCCTTTTCCAATACAATATCCTTCAGTTCCTCTCGATCTTCAAATGTTTTGAGCAAAAGTTCCCATAAAGTCTTGTAAAAATCAATGCTAAAGTCTCTGTTAGAATAATCAAGGAAATAAAGAAGGATATTTACATTAAACTTATTACGATGTTTAACAAGTTCTTTAAACTTTTGTTGAATTTTTCTTGCTATGAAATAATTCTCAATTGCTGTCCACAAAATCTCGAGATCTTCTTTGTTTCTTGTCCAAACACAAGCTTGTAAAACACTTAGTCCTCCTGCACAGTTGCTCATTAATTTAAATATCTCGTCAACTGTTGAGTATTTTTCCATGATCTCTAATACCTTCTGGACTTTGTGAACATTTATGTATGAGGATGAGGATAAGGAGTAAAAAATATTATGCCAATCTCCCCTCATCAATGCTTCTCTGATAAATTCTTGATCAGTTTTCGCTTCCATTTTTATCACAAAATCTTCAAACATTTCTATTTCGAGACTCGATTTGATGATTCCTTGTAAGACTCCTGTCTCAATTATCAATTTCTTTAAATCATTGACATTTAAATGATCAAAGATAAATTCTTGGAACTTTTGAAATATTTCTGAGTCTTTTGTTTCTTTTGCAATGTATACAGCACTCGCATTTAAGACCTCCTTAACTTGCTCATAATTCCCCTGGTTGAGGATGTTGAGCACCAAATCAACTAAATTTTTAAGATTACTTGTGAAAAAGTCATAAAAACTTGTCATTTTATTAAATTTAGCAACATGGATTTGCACTTTGGGTTGAATTTCTGTCAGAATTGAAACATTATCGATCATGTCATTCAGGAACATTCTAATTACTCCAAACTTTTCAGCAGTTAAAATTTCAGCAAATATCTCGAAAACTTTTTCATCAATTTTTGATTTTTTTAAAGTTTTGTGAATGAGGTCTGCGATGAAATATTCTCGGAATGTCTCATGTATGAAATAAACTTTGCCATCTATTATAGTCATTATTCCGCAAGCAATAATTTCTGTTTCTGGCCATTCTTTGGGGTCATAATCAGCAAACAAAATTGCTGCCAATTCTGAGAACAAACTTAAAATCGCATGATATTGATGAATTTTGTCGAAATTCAGCTCAAATTTTTGACTTTTGACATTTGCTTCTTCTCTGATTGGACCTTTCGTACGTGACCATCTTGCGTATAGAATATTAAAAAAATTTTCATAGACTTTGGATCTTTTTAAGTCATGAATATTATCTTCATCCCTGAATCCTTGAGCAATCATTTTGAATAGTTGAGGCAGACCAATTGAATTATTCCAAGAAATTAAAGCTTTTACAATGATATGTTCTGCTTTCTCTTGATATTCTTCATATCTTGATGACGTTTTAATGACTTCATCGAAGTCTTCTTTTGATTTTGGTTCATTTTTGCTTTCTTTTGAATCCATCAAAACCCAACTCCTAGCTATCATGTCTATTCCTTCCTCCTTTGCCATCTCATCAAGACTGTATGCAACATCCAGCTTTAATTTTTTCTTTAAATCAACCTCAAAATAATCTCGAGTTGCAATCCACAGCTGATTTCCGCCATTTGGTTGGAAGTTTTGAGCCAATTTTGAGACAAATTCAGCATAATTTGGTGCAATTTCATCAAATCCATCAAAAAGAATGAAAACTTTGCCGTTGTTATAAAATTTTTGAAAGACTTTTTCCTCAAAATTCTGCTGTAGATTCAAAATGTACTTAATCATGAAAGTTGAGAATTCAGGTTCACCTTCTTGTGCCTTAAACTCGTCGATGAACTGCTTCAAGTCCACATAAGTTACCCAACTAGTTGGATTTTGTTCACGGAGGATTTTTGTGAAATTTTTCATCGCCCAACTTTTGCCATTTCCTGCTTGGTCTGAGATGAGGACGTACTGCTTGTTTTTGATATTTAATAAAAGCTCTTCTTGAGAAATTTCTTTCTTGTTATTAGCATCCTTTTGTTTAACTCGAAATTGTCTTGTTTTGAAAATAAACTTTTCCTCATTTAATTCATTTTCTAATTTTGTATTAATTGAAATTTTTTGATTTTCAGTCAAAAAATACAACATTTGATCATCAATAATTTCAGACAAATCCTGAGTTCCTGTTGTATTTTCGCTCTTTAACAGATCCATCAATGAAACTTGTGAATTGTTTTGAAAGTCTATTCTGGTTTTGAGCAACAAATTTTGACTTTCTTGCGTCAAGTCATTCCAGTTGTAATTTATTTTATTTTCCGTGTTCATCATATTCTTTTTTTTGAAAATTGTCATCAGTTTTGCAGATTGTTGGTCATTCGATACCACAAAGATGAAATTCAATTTCTTATTAACAAAAATATGTTCCAATGATTGTGAAACGTCGCCTTTTGTACAGTCGACAAAAATATTCAAATCTGGAGCTTTTTGGCACATGTTCCAAAAATCATTCCAATGTTCTAGAATGTCAACCTTATTTGGTTCTATGAAAAAGTTTTTTGAATCCAGCAGTGATCCAAAACTATTCTGAAGATAATTATGGATGTTTATGAACAAAAGTTTTGGTATATTTGTGGTTACTATGGCCAATTTACTCGCAATCAATGTTTCTTCAAATTTCATGCAATTTATATCGATTATAGATTTTAAAATATCCGGCAAAAATTTATAGATTCGATTTAATTTTACAATATCTAGATTCTTCTTGCAATATTCTTGTAGATCTTGTAAAACACGGTTTTTCCAAAAGTTGAAAAGCTTTTCATATTTTTTCTCAAGATTATTTGACTTTTCATTATTATCTTTATCATGAAATTCCACTAAAATGTGAACAGGTCTTACAATCAATTCTAGATGATGTTTCTCTTTACGATAATCTGTAAAAACAGACGAGATGATTTTACGGCATTCGTCATCTGTTTCGTTGCTTCCACTTTGAGACCATTTGTCCATTTCTTTAACAACTTCATCAAATTCATTGCGAATATTTTCAGCATTTTTATAATATGGAAGTAATTTGTTGTTGTACACGAGAAACATGGCATAGTGACACAACTCGTGTGCAATGACTCCTTTGATTTGCTGTTCACGTTCTTTGGTTTTGAATTCGGCACCAATGAAGATCCACTTTCGTTTTTCGTACGTGAGTCCTAAGCTATTGGAATATTCCGGATCTATGGAATCGACCTATATTGAAACATTATTAATTAGTTGCTATTTTGATATATTGATACATTATAGTGAAGATAAATTATTAGAAACATTATTTAAGAGTATTAATTGTTGGGTGCGTAGGTTTTTAAGCTAATTTATGTGACTCTGACTCAGTGGTATACCCAGTTGGTATATCCATGATGTATTCCTGTTGGATTAACCCATCTATCCTACCCTGGGGTACCCTACGTGGAGGTTAGGGCGTTACCATAGGAAATAATCTATCTTTCCGGGAAGGCTACTTGGGGCCGGTTTCTAGGACTACCATGGATGCCCTACCTACCCTAGGGTATGTTAGAAATATAGCCCAAGAAACTGGCCCATGAAGTCGGCTACCTAACCTGAGTAGCAACAACAAGTCTCGTTAAACTACCTTTAGCCATGAAACCAGCAACATGTTTTTTGAGCAAAAGGTGTATCGTTTATATTTCTAATTAAGTGAATATAATAAAATTTCACTTACCGAATCACTTTCGAAATCGAAAAAAATTTTCAAATCATCACAGGATGCAGCAACCTCGAGCAGTTTTGGTTCAATTTCGTTGACTTCTGTATACCATTGCATGATTTTTGGCCAGTATTCTGCTTCTTTTTCCTTACTGGTTCTCCTGTCGTGTATAAATGACTGTACGAATAATTTATGGACTGATCTGTGGATATGTTTACGTGATTTGTTGACATTTATATTTTTTTGCTGTTCTGCTTGTGTCTTTGCTGAATCCTTTTCTTCCTCACTAAGGTTTGCCAAAATTTCATCACTTTTTGCACCTTCGAATCCGAGCGACTTTAGAAAGTAAAACACAGCATACTTTTTCGAATCAACAGCTTCGGTTAATGCTGATTTATTGGATGGATTGTAGACGAATTTAAGATTTCGATTTTTGTTGGCAAATTCGTCAATCGTCTTGAAATTTTCCATCTCGATTGCATTTTTAAAGTCATTTCTCTCTGCGGTTATCCTACGCAATCTGTCGTGATCAACAATATCAATCTTAAAATCCTTAGGAAATGGATAGTCGGCAATATCCAGCAAATCACAAAGGACAATAATTTGGTTTGTCTTAAATGCATCTGTTGAAATAATAGCTTGATGATCAAATGGAAGTTGTTGGATCAAATGAGTCCAATTAAATATCAAAAAGTTGATAACTTCCTTTTCCTCATTTTTTATGGCAAATTGCAGAACTGATTCATCATTTTCTGGATCATCATCCCCGAATACTTTAGATATGTATTTTTGGTCTCGGATGCCTAAAATCCTTCCATCACTATCGAATGGTGCATCCAGAGCAGCTATAAAGCTGGCTTTTGTTCCATCATATGCAACTTCCAAAATTATTTCCCCAATAACTTTATCTATTAGGTTTAATGTTCTTAAAAATTTCAAAACTAATGAAGAATTTGTTATGGCTACGAAGACTTTAAACCTGTCTTTTCCTGAGATATCAAAATTTCCAGTTAAAAATGAGCACAAAAATATTGAAAAATCTTCCACTTTCGCGAAATTGTTCTGTTTACGATATAAAGAAAGGAACTGATCAGCGTTGTAATCTTTGTAATAAATTTGAGTTTTATCATCTTCTTCGTTTGTCATTTGTAGAATTATTGGACGGGCCGATTCAAACTTCTGCAGGACATCTATTAATTTATTAACATCATATTCTCTTTTAGGTTTTTTATTTGGTGGACCATTTGTTGATTTTAAGTCTTCCTTAATACCATCGATTACAAAAATGAACAGTTGTGGATAATCTTTAAGCTCCAATCCATGAATTTTTGAAAAAATTTCTTCAAAATTCCACTCAGATGAGAAATGAAATACTTTGCATGAATCCTTCACTTCCCTGTTGACATTTCTGCTTCCCTTCGTTAATTTAAGGACGAATTTGTCATCAATTTTGATGCCATTGTGATCAGCTAAGATGTTCCATGCTTGTTTTTGAGAATGATCTACACTGGTGTCGCTAATGTTGCTCACAGACATGTTTTTAATCAAAAATAATATAATATGTGTGCGCAAAGATAAGAACTGTATTGATGACTCAGTCTAATTTATACAAAGCTAAAAAATTGAATTTTTTTCTAATTTAGTCATTTTATGCAAAAATAAAAACATTATTCAAATATCCAAACATTTATTTACCTCTTAAATAAGTTTTTAAATTATTTTGAGCAATTTTAGCTAGCTTTTTAAATTTTTTCTCCAAATTTTGCTAAGATGTACTTTCACTCCCGAAAAACTCACACAATTAAATACTAATAACTATGTGTTCATCATAACCTTAGGCAAGTATTGGTCCACATTTTTTATTTTTACGATAGTGTCTGACCCTTGGATCATGTATTGTTTTAATGAAAATATCCATTAATTTTCAAATTTTTCTTTATGTCCTGTATTTTTATGAAAATTATATGGGTACCTTACAAATTAGTCACAGTTTTACGCTCATGTGAATACCTCATTAGTTATTGATCATTATCGCATACCTTATTAATTCCCTCAAGTACACTTTTTACGTAACGCTTTCAGGGGGAAGGGGTCTGAGATTTTGTGACATTCCGCTCTCTCGACCCCCTCCCCCTCCCTTGTCACAAATTTTCCAAAGAAAGAAAAGTTTTGTGTTTGAGCTGTCACAAATTCTTCTATCCCCTCATCTTAGGCGTGACTCAATTTGCAAACGAACCCTGACTGTTGTATTATTTAAATTTTTTCTTTGTATAATTTAAATTAAAATTTTTTACAACTTTTTCAGCGCATCAACTTACAGACTTATAATCCTGCAAATTTTCGGTTATTTAGATCAATTTGAAGACATCCTTAACTGCATGCTGCTGTCGAAAAAAATTCGAGAAATAATCTTTCAAACTCCACAAATTATGAGAAAAATGATGTTTAAGATAAATGATAAAAACTGAGACTCCTTCCAAAAATTTATAAATAGAAACAAAATTCATGCTAAACATCTGAATAAACTGAAAGAAAGAATTCAAATTCAGTTTTTTATTCTGAACTTAATTCTGAAATTAGAATTGTTGAAATATTTAAAAGACTGCAATTTTTCAACATCAAAATTGACCTCAGCTTGTGCAAGATTTCCAAATCTTGAGTCAATAAAATGCAATATGTTTTACGATTTGCCAAACTATAATTTATAAATTTAAATTCTACAAAAGTTAAAGCTACTTTAATTGCTTACTAATTAAAATTTAAAATTGTATAACTTTCTTAACTGAATTAGAAAATTCATATTTGTGCATCCAAGAGGAAAAATTATTAAAGCTTCAATAATTTTTAAATCTTAAAAAAGGAAGTATCATGTGTCAGTCTGGAGTTTTTAGCCGCTTGTGGTACACTTTGCAAAAAGAGAAAAAAAATTATTGAAAATTTGAATTTAATTAATTAAATAGAAAGATTAAAAAATTGTTTAATATTGCAAAACACAAATAAAAACAAAAAAATTAAATTCATGTTAAGTTGTCGAAAAAATATTAAATTTTAAAGTCCAGTGCATTTTGAAAGTGAAATTTATTGCTCCAAAAACTGTATTAGATTAAAAACATTTCTTCAAAATTCCTTAAAAAGAATTAAGATTTATTAATTAAAATTCACATTTGATTATGAAATTCTCAACTGAATTCAAGAAATTTAAATAATTTTTGTAAAATTCAATAAATTATCAAAAAATTTGAATGAAAAACAATTTTTTTCTGTGACAAAAAGTTTAATAATTTAAAAAAGTTAATAAAATTTTTATAATTAAAATTTATAGTTTACTTATAATAATAAATTTATTATTATTTTTTAAAAAATAATTTATATGGCTAAGTTTTAAAAAATCTATTAAAATAAATAAATATAAAAATTATAAAATAACTTTAAAAAATAAATTTGTCAATAAAAATTAAATATAAACTATAACTTCTAACGCACACGATCAAGAAAAGAATTCACCAGAATGTCAAAAAGGAAGAACGAAACTGACCCAAATAGTGATTGTCATGCACAATCTAAAAATATAATTTTGGGCACATCATCATGCGTAGAAGAAGAAAATGTTAAAGTAAGTATAATTAATATTTTACTAAAAATCAGGGCCCTGCAGGGGCGTAGTCAGAACTTTTTTTCTTAAAAATCCTAGCAAGTTAAAGAAATTTTTCCGTCGAGGGCAAGGTGGGGTATACCCTAGGTTACCCTATCTAAGGTACATCCCTAAGGTACAACCCCCTAGTCTGCTAGAAATATGAGATTGATTTTTATTATCTGAGGTCAGGAAAAAAATTTAAAATTAAAAATTTTGAGGTTAAGAATTTTTTTGTAAAACTAAAATTTCCTAGTCAACAGACAAAAACCAAAAATTATAAATACAACCAAAAATAAATGTTTATTCCTTCTTATTCTTTTAGTGCCTCTCACTTCCAACTGAGATTATTTTAAAAATAATTTCTCTCACAAATGATTTTCAAACATTGACGAGCTGCATGTGTTTATCGAGAGAGATTCGCAATTTGATGCTCTCAACATCAGACGTTATGAAAAGATTCTATGTCCACTACAATAAGTACGATGATTCAGGAGCTGAAGATTGGATTCACATGACAGAATTCTTGACTAAAGTCGGCAGATCAATTCGAAATTTAAGGCTGACTCTATGTGAAGATGATTACATTGATGAAGTCCTGACATTGATCCTTAATCAGGTTCCTAATTTGGAGAACTTTGAGGTGATTGTTCGGGGAAGCTGCATTAATGAAGGTGATCCTGAGGATCCTGAGTGCATTCATACCTTAAGATATCCATGTGAAAGCAACATCCCGCAGATGTCGAAGCTTAAATACCTAAAAATTAATCCTGAGACAATTGATGTTTTATTTAACAGAACAGTTGACCTAACAAACCTAGAAGAACTGGTCCTATTTCCCATCAACCAAGAAGATTCTGAAGATTCATTTTCAGACGACAGAAATTTCAATGAAAAAGTTTTCACAGATTTTCTTTGCAAGCAGAAAAATTTGAGAATTCTGGACTTGAATTTCAGCGAAGATGATGATGATTACGAAATGTACGAATTCCCATCACAAGACATAGCCAATGATGTTCAATTTAAGCTCAGAATCTTAAAAATGAACTTCTTTTACAAAACTAAAAATCACCGAAAATTCCTGGAAACTCAAGCTGAAAATTTGGAAGAATTGGAATCAGGATTCGTAGCTGACGAAGAATGGCTGACCTTTGTATTTGCAACCTTCAAGAACCTTAAAAGATGGTCATTGGATGTAGAGAGCGATTCAAAGCTGTTTACTAACAGTCATCCTAATTGGAAGCTGGAAAAGGTCACTACTTTTGAGAATGGTGATGAATCAGTCATAAAACTAAAGCAGCTGTTCAAAAGGTTTCCAAATCTGGACACGATTGAATGTGATGAAATTGACAAAGTTGATGGAACTTTTGACTCAATTGTAACCTTAAAGTTAGACAACCTGGACTGCAAAATACTGAAAAACTTGAAACTTCCAAGTTTGAAGAATCTTTCAGTCATGAAAAATTTGGAAATTCATAATTTGAAGATTTGGAGGAGTTTTGTCAAAAATATCAAAACCGTGGAAAACTTGAGCATCAACATAGACCGAGATGACCAATTTGATATAAAGGATCTTGAAGTTATCATTAAAATCTTGAAGTTCTTCAAGAATCTGCAAAAGTTTAAATACTCACATACATCCAGTTACCCAGATCGTAAAAAATTTAAATTTTTCATCAATTTACCACAAAAGTCTATCACTGTAGGATCAAATGTCTTCAAATCAATCCTTGAAATGCTGAAGAAATATTTTGAATCTTACGATTTAAATACTTTTGCAGCAGATGTTCCGAAGGAAAGTCCAACATCAAAAAGGAATGAATTTGTTGTTTTCCCAGACAGTGATTCCTCTTATGACTCTTACTAACTAAAATTCGAAGGAATTAACTAATTAAGTTCAATATTGTTGTCCCCCAAACCCCCCCCCCTCTCCCCATTTGACTACGCCTTTCACATTAGAATTAAATTTGAAAAATTAAACAAAATAGATTTAAGAAAAAATTCTGTAACGGTTAAAAAATATTTAATTTTTTTCAATAAAGTTTTTTTCATGCTTATCAACAAAGTTTAGTGACATTTAGACACGGTTTTCTAAATATTGAATTTAAATCAGTTAGAATATTTGCTATTTGACGATATTTTGTAAATATTACAGAATACACATCAAGTTATCATAGTAAATTGAATTATTATAAAATAGATTCAGAAAATTCAGTTAAGCTGCAATAATTTGAGTAAAATTTGCATTAAGAATTCAATAATTAATATCGGTTGTTTGGTGGATAATTTTCAAATTTTCAAATCAAGCATCGACAAATACAGGAAGACATGGATCCATTAGAAAATATAGGAACTATCCGAAAGGTTATGAGTGAATTATCGTGGACAGACAGCGATCAACAAGAATATGTGAGTTCTAGATTATAAATTTAAATATATATATATTTATTATCAGACATAGAGGACTTATAGTGACTGATTTAACTAGTGTGGTGATGGTTTTGTGCTAGCTACTCTAACTAGATACAAAGTAATTTTGCCGGGTTGTCTCCGTCTTTAAAATCTGTGAATTCATGACAATGATTTAAAAATCCAAATTTGTTTCAAAAAATGAAAAATCTAAAAATTTATTAAAATTAAATTGTTGCAATCATTTTAAATTCTTCAGAAAAGATCTTGACCTACGACATTTTTATTTCAAGGTTTTATAATATTTTTGTTTACAATCATTTGAGAGAATTTTTGTTTCAATGCCAAGCGGCTTTAAATTCAAATTTTTTACGCTCTTTCTCTCGTTTATTTAAAAATGAGAAGTGAAGCTTTTCCTTGACACAAAATTTTAATTCAAAAAAATTTCTTTAATTTAAAGTGTCACAATATCTCAGACCCCCCCCCCCTCACCCCTAAATCATGGACGTCATAAGTGAATGACCCCTTTTTCTATCTTCAAGCTCTTTAAACTTTGATTTGATAATGCTACCAATGATGCACTGGTACCAAAACCAGCACCAAAAAATTCACTCCCCAGTACATCACATTACCACTTAGAAATGCATTAAAATTTATTTTATATACTGTTGACTTAATTTTACATTTTTTTTATCATTTTAGGACATAAACTGCATTCTCCCAACAGAAGTCATCATAGAAATCATATCATTCCTAGACGACATTGCAGACCTCCGTAACTGCATGCTGTTATCCAAAGAAATTCGAGACTTTATCTTCAAAACACCAGAAATTATGAGAAAATTATTGATCAACTTTAACAAATGCAAATGGATCAATATTCCCATGAAGAGGAAAAATGTCTGGAATTCAGATTCCAATTGTAGCAAAACTGACAGCTTAGAGACTGAACCACAAATTGGATTCCTGGAAAATAGAGGAAAATTCTTTCGATGTCTTGAAATAAAAATTGACGAAAATTATGGAGAAATTCTCAAATTTATTTTAAATTTGGTTCCAAATTTGGAGGAGCTTAGTTTTGAGATTTTGGAGCCATGGCTTGAAATTCAGACGAATATTGAATTATTTGAGGAAACGCCAGATCTGAAGAGACTTAAGATCCTCAGAATCAACCACAATGCCTTGAAGTTCTTCCTGAAAAATACAAAAAATGTTAAAAATCTTCAAAAATTGACAATAATTTCTCCAAAAGTTGGCAGTCAGAATATCCTAACAGATTTTTTCGTCGAACAAGACAATTTAAAAGAATTCACCCTAAAATTCAACACTGGCATGGACATCATCAACTTCCCAACCCGCGACATCACCAAAGAAGTCAAGTTTAAGCTCAAAAAGTTAAAATTATGTTTCGTGAACAGCGACAGGAAGCATTTTATTGACTTTTTGAAGACACAAGTTGAACATTTAGAGGAACTGGAACTGAACTACAAGCCACATGAAGACATTCTGGATGTCGTCTTTAAATTGTTTAAAAATTTATCAAATTTGACCCTCAACACGTACGGTGACTCGCCAGTTTTTTCAGAATTTTATCCTCATTGGCAGTTGCCGAATTTAAGGAAGTATACAGGCAAGAGTTTCTCAGGCATGCATCTTAAGAACATCTACATGAGATTTCCTAACGTAGAAGCTTTATCGGTTTGGAAATTGATGGATAGCGCTGAAGTTTACAGCAAGTTGACGACATTGGAAGTTGGGCTGCTTTATTATCATCAACTGCAACATTTGAAGCTTCCTGCACTGAAAAACTTAACAATTGTTCTGCTTAATGGAGACAATTCTGAATCAAGTTTTATTAATTTGACTAAAAATATCGAAAATGTTGAAAACATGACAATTAAGGACTTCCAGGATGACAAAGAAGTCACAATTGTGGTGAAAAATTTGAACAGTTGTAGAAATTTGAAGACTTTTAAGTTGGGATGTTTGAAGCGGATTGGATATATGAATGCAATGGGGGTAAATTTGACAAATTTTAAGGATCAGCAGTTCTTCAACATGATCATCGATACTAAGAAGAAATTCATTAAATATTCACGATTTATATCAATTAGGTTTCCGGAGATTTTTGATATTTTTGTTGATAATTTTAAGGGATTTGATGTGATTGAGTATAATGTCCATAAACCTAGGGTGCTGTCAGTTGGTGGTAAACGTTGAATCATGATAAATGCGCGTATACCTCTATGTTTATATTTTTCTTCAAAAATATTAATAAAATCAAAACATTCAATAAAATTGAAATTCAAAAAATTAATAATAAAAAATCATTTTTTAGAAACTTTAACAAAATATTTACAAACAGACAAAATTTCTTTAAAGTTTTTTTTATCTTTAAAACTGTAAACAAATGTCGAAAAATCCTTAAAAATTGATTTATTTAAAAAAAATTGTTTATTTTGAATTTGAAAAATTTATAGTCAATTGTATAATTTTCAAGAGGACCTAAATGTCATTAGAACTCTAATCCAATTCTAAGCTTGATCTTCTCCATTTTCATCATATCGAAACAAAACTCGAATAATTCAAAATTTTTGAAAGTTACAGTCAGCAACTATGCTTTCTCGATCTCGAAAAATTCGAGATATCGAGACATCGAGACCAAACTTAAAACCAAAATATTTTAAGTATAAGCAATTTTTTAAAACAAATTTTGGATTTAAATGATTATTAATTTCCTGTAACGTGATTTAAAACTATAATTTGTAAAAAAAAATTATTTAGATTCAAGATATTTGAGTTGTTATTTATGTCTCGATCTCGAAAATTTGTCGAGAAGTTGACCACATTTGCATATTTTTGACGTGACTTCCTTTTATCTTGAGAAACTTCAAAGATTCAGCTTCATCTGATTTGAGGCTGCAATCAAATTTGAATTTCAATTTCTTCATGATTTCTGGGGTTCGGAAGATGAAGCTGTTGACATCCTTACTGACCATCGAATTATCAATACCATTGCCTTTCTTCAACATTTTTTCAAGTTATTTGGTTTTAAATTTAGTAAAAAAGCTAAATTATTTTATTTTTTAAAAGACAAGCTTGAAAGATGTTACAATTTACAAACAGGTTGTTCGAAACATTTCAACGATTTTGATTAACGTATTTTCAAAATTCAAACAAACAAAGATTCTCAAAATATTCGTTTATTTACCTCAAAAGTTTCAGAATCTTTCAATCTCATTTAGAATTAATTGCAAAACATTTTTAATATAAATATTGGAAAATGCAACGATTGTGCATCAGATCAAGTTTCTTCATCACAGTAAGCTGATAAATAAACAAAATTTCCACCAAATTGACAAAAATTCATCAAAGCAATCATTGAAAAATTGTCAAAACAATAAAAAAATATTTTCTCAAATTAAAAGAGTGCTGTGAATAATTAAGTATTTTAAATTCAACAATCAAGTCAGTGTCATGTCTAAAAGACTAACTAAACGTAGAGAAACCAGGTCCAGCAACAAGATTCAAAGGATGCCATCACCAGATATTGAAATGGAACCAGAATATTGTGTAAGTATCCAAAACTGGTCTTTTTTGTAATAAGAAGCAGTTTGGCAATTTCTAGTCACGATTCCATGTCCTGAAAGTCATCTACTTCCAAAATTCACTATAATTAACAATTTATTTCCATTTCATCCCAAAATCAGGATCAAAACTTCGCCCTTCCAATAGAAATGATCCTCAAAATCATCTCCAACCTTAAGTCCATTGATGACATCAGGAACTGTATGCTGTTATCAAAAGAGATTAAAGACTCAATGCTCAAGTCGCCAGAAATAATGAGGAACATCAAAATCCAGCTGAAATGCTTCTACGAATCTGAAACAGCAAGAAAAGTCCTCACAGAACATGGAAGGCACGTCCGATGCCTCAGTATTTTAGCGAAAGTCAAGTCATCAAAATTATTCAAGGATTTATTAAGTTTAGTGCCAAATTTAGAGGAATTTCTACTTGAAAGGAGGATCGTCCTTTCTAGACCAACTTATCCATGGTCTGTTGTCTATTCAAGCTGGTTAAATGAGCTGGTTTATGAATCTGACAAGGACTCGTCTGACTCTGATGATGAGGATGAGGATGAGCATACAGCAAATGAAGATACTGATGATGACGTGTACGTCCCACCTCCAACTAAAAAGTTGTCTGACTATTGGAATGATAATGAAAATTCACTGGACATGACAAAATTGAAAGCATTAAAAATTGACGTCAGAGACTTGGAATATTTCCTAAAAGCCACAAAAAATGTCAAGAATCTTGAAAAATTGACAATTTTCTCACACGGCTCAATTTATGAGGAATTCATGTTCGATTTTATCTGTCAGCAACACAATCTACAGGAACTGAATGTCAATAACCAGAAAAGTTATTATTTTGCATTCCCAAAAGAGGATCAAACCTCAAAAGTCACATTTAGACTGAAACGATTCAAATTGTGGCTGACAAGTAATTATGAAAATAATGAAAATTTCACAAAATTTCTGGCTATCCATGCTGAATCATTAGAGGAACTGCAAGTTGATCACTCACTAAGTCCACGATCTCTTCAATTGATATTTGAAAAATTCCACAAGCTTCAAAAATTCACTCTCAAAAGTGACAAAAATTCTGAAATTTATGCACGAAATCATCCAGACTGGATACTCCCCAACGTCAAGCACTTTGATGAACAATATTCAATCGGCATCAATCTTGACAAAATCCTCAATCGATTTCCAAACATCGAGTCTCTAAAATGTCAAGTCATCAATGATTCAAGCGGAAGGTTCCATAAAATCAAAGAATTGGAAGTAAACACCTTGAATGCAGTAAGCATAGATAAAGTTGAATTTCCAGACTTAAAACTCATCACAATCAATCAGATTTGCTTTTTCAGAGAGGAAATCATGAGGAACACGCTGTCAAATATCAAAAATATCGAGCATCTAGTCATTAGGGATGTCAGCAACACACAGATACTTCCGAAGATTGTCAAATATTTGGATGTTCTCGAAAATCTCAAGACATTCAGCTTCAGAGCGAATCCATACACAAAGAGGACCTACGAGATGGGCGACAATGAGGAAGTTCCAACAAATTACATGTTTTATAAGATCATTGCTGATATGAACAAGAAGATTGTGAAAGTCAGCACGTACATTGTTCAGCATAATAAGGAACTTTTTGATCTTTTGGTTGAGAATTTCAAAGGATTTGAATTTTATGAATTTTGCTTCAATAACACAAAAATGGAGAGGATTAATGTTGATGTGAATCACGCTGAAGTGATGAATATGATGTAAAAATTGGATAAATGAATAAAAATTGTATAAAAAATAAATTTTTGAATTTTTTACTTAAGCATTAAGTTTTGTCTCAGAATTACGCATTCGACCGTGCTTATTTTACATAAGAAACTTTTGTATTGGTCGTGGATTTCATACTTAACCAGGAGCGTATCCAGGAATTTTTTGAGGGGGGGGGGCGGTTTGAAATCTCAAAAGTGGAAAATATTTTCATGACCTTTTGTTTTTGGAGAGATAATTATTTTGGAGACTTATTGATGCTTAAATTTAAATTTTAAAAAACCGTTTAAATACAAATGTGATTTTCGTGAAGATAATTTAACTAAGAAGAAATTTCTTTAAGGTATTTATTCATTAAAACTCTTCTAAATAAGTAGATATTGTAAAATAATTTAGAAAATTTTATTTCAAGTTAATTTTTATTAAAATCATCGTATTCGAAACAATGAGGTTCGATGAATATAAAATAAAAAGCATGAAGTCATTTAAAAAGAAACGGAAATTGAAAAAATCGTGCAAAAATTTGTATCTGGCATCATCTGATGTACAGCAAACCCACACACTACAACAAACGGCATCCATTTTTTTTATCAAAGCTTGTTGTTTGTTCAATTTTTTTATACATGCCATCTTGAGCTGGATTTTAGGGTATAACAATCAATTGTTTTTAATATGGTATAGGAACACTCTAAGTTATACCCAGCCAGCCCCTCACTGCCATGTTGCAGCCACATGTCGATGGGTTTATTAAATTTTTTCATAACCAACAGGAACAACATCCAGCACTTCCCATCGAAATGATTGTCCTCATCAGCTCCAAACTAACCCAATTCAAGAACACAATCAACTGCATGCTGCTGTCAAAAGAAGTCCGTGACATGATTTTTAAATCCTCAGAAATTATGAAGAACATTAAGTTCCGATGCAATAATTTTAAATACGAAAATTTTTATGATTTTATGATTGCTAGAGGATTGTATATGAGAAACGCATGCTTTCTTCCTTACATGAAATATCCAAAAATAATGGAAGATTTTTTAACGTTGCTACCAAACATTGAGGAGCTTGAATTAAAAGGAAAATGTGGTAATTTTTCGCCAGATACATCAGATGATGAACTGGAATTATCCCAACATGATGGATATCAAATAGAATTGAAGAAGTTAAGGTCACTAGAGATCCATACAAGTTATATCGAAAATTTTATGAAATTCACAAAAAATGTTAAAAAACTCAAAAAACTGATAGTTGTCTATGATGAGTCCAAAAATGATGACAAAGGTAGCGAACTTATCTTACAGCAAGAAGTCCTGAAGGAATTGTTGATCATAAACAACGAATTTAAATGGATTGACTTCGAAGAACGCGACATCAGTAAGGAAATCAAATTTAGACTGGAAACATTTAGATTGGATAATTGTTCGGACATGCGCGAGCAAGAAAATTTAGCAAAATTTCTGGCTATCCATGCTGAAAGTTTAGAATTTTTGTACGTCGAATTTTCATTGCCACCAATAGTTTGCGAAGTAATTTGCGAAAAAATGACAAAGTTAACCCAATTAATTCACTTAAGTGACAAATCATCGACAATTTATTCACCATATCCAAAAAATAAGAATGTTAAGTACATTCATGATATTGCTGGTGATTTAGAAATGAATATTCCAAAAATTGTTGCTAAGTTTACTAATCTTGAGCGTTTAGATTGCCAGTCAATTGGAAATTCATATGGAATCATCAACTGCCTTAAGACTCTTAAAGTTGACATTTTGGATATGGAAATTTTTAAAAATTTTGAATTTCCAAATTTAGAAAATTTAAATATTTTCAACTTTTCGACGCTTAATACAAAGAGTATTGACGACTTATGTAGAGTTATTAAGAATAACTTTAATTTAAAAATCAAGTGCATTTGTAATCAAAATTTAGCAGCAATACTCGGAAGCAAGAAATTACTTGATAAATTGTTATCATTAAACATTAAATGTAGCCCTCGCATATGGTTTAATAATATTTGGCTTCATATAGAGGATTTCTTTTTGGATATTAAATATACGAGCAATGATAAAACTTTTGAAATCAAGACATATAAAATGGAAACGAGTAATAAGATTTACACAAAAATGGCTGATCTTAGGGAAACTGGGTTGTACAAATTTAAGTTTGAATTAATAAAGGTTGTAAAGGATCCATATGAGGGGTGTGGCGAGAGACGTTCTTGAGGGGGTCCGAATTTTTTTTTTCATTTAAAATAATTTACCTTATCAACATTTAAAAAGTAATTAATTTTAGTATAAAATTTGACTGTTATAAATTTTCGTTCGCTTAATGCTAATTCTATCGATGATTTTTGTGACCATCCGTGAGATTTGTCATAGAAATTTGCCACTATTGCTCAAAGACAAAAACATATTTGATAAATTGTTATCATTACACATTGAAATCTGTCATTTTTCAAGGATTGGTAAACTTATAATTAAATATAAAAGAATTTATCAAATCTTTGAAATCAAAACATATACAGTTAAAACAAATAATAGAATTTATAGTGATATGCATAAATTAACAAAAACTGGATTGTATAAATTTATCTTTGATATCACTGCTATTCCGAAAAACGTGAGGCGTGCTCGGATTTATTCAGTTGATTAATATTTACCCATCAATTGTAAACAAACCAAACTTATTTTTCAATAAACTTTATTAAAATGTTTGTAAAAATTATTTGTAAAAAATCTCATATTTCAAAAACTATTTAACCACATCTTGATTGCATAATCAGTATCATTCAAGTGCTGATTTTCAAAGTTAACGGACTCGTCGAATTTCAAAATAATTCCGATAAATAATAAAAATGACGAAACGCAAAAGTGCCAGTAGAAATTCAACAATCAGAAGTAAAATTCGAAAGACTTCAACATCCGACCAGGAAATGAACGACAATGTAAGTATTGGAAACTCATATTTTGGTCTGAAAACCTTCTTTTGGGTTGGTTGTTATGTATACTTAAAAGATATACTAGGGCACCCTTTCCTCCCTATGATTCTCAACTTATCCACTGCTACACTACCAACTTATTCATGAGTATCTTAAGAAAGTGCTAAATCTACTCTACTCGAGTGGTTACCAATATCAATTAGGATACATGATTTTACAGACCCCCTGAGATGAACAAAAGAGTATATCGAACAACCAGCACCAGATACTCAAGCTATACAAATAAAAAATATTCAGTTATTAATAATAAACCTCTTATTCCTAAAACCAGGCCAATCTACCTTACATCCCAGTTGAAATAATCACAAAGATCATCGCAAACCTTACCGACGTCAATGACATCAAAAACTTTATGAAAGTATCAAAAGATGTCAACAGCTTCATTTTCAGAACCCCGGTAATCATGAAGAACATCAAATTCAACTTAGACTATCTTCTCGAATCAGACGAATCCCTCAATTTCCTCAAAAATAAAGGAAAATATGTCAAGTGTATGAAAATCAAACTCAATGTCTGTTCCACAGAAATATTGAAGAACATTCTCAGTCATACACCAAATTTAGAGGAATTTGCTTTTGACAGTAAAGCACCTCCAAAAGTTTCAACAGGCATTCGTAGTTGTTACTGCTGTGGACAAAGACAATACCATTTAGCACCAACAAAAGAACAAGATTGGACAAGATTCACGCAACAATGTTGGACACCGAAACCTGATTCAGTTGAATTATTAGGATTGAAAGTTTTGGAACTAGAAATGAGGGATTTGGATGACTTCATAAGAGCAACAAAGCAAATAAGAAGTTTGGAGAAATTGACTGTTTTAATCTCATCAGCAAGTGACCAAAGAATCATGAATGAATTCATCATGCAACAAGACAACTTAAAGGAACTGACATTAATAGTCACTGGACATCGTGGATCAGTCAGATTTCCAACCAGAAACATCACTGACGATGCAAAGTTCAGGCTCAGAAAGTTGAAAATCCATACTCGAGGTGATATGATCTACAGCGGCAACTTTGATGGCTTCCTGCAGACACAAGCTCTAAGTTTAGAAGAAATTGAGTTTGACTTTTCACTCAAAGACTCAAATTTGAACATAATTTTTAATCAGTTTAGAAAGTTGAAGAAATTCATCCAAAGAACTGACGAAGATAATGTTTTGATAAGAAATGCTCGCGTTATTTGGAGGACATTGAACTTTGTGACTTACTATGAGGACATGAACTTTGATGGAGTTCGATTGAATCGAGTTTTGAACTCTTTTCCGTACCTTAGTTCTCTCAAATGCTATTTTTTGAATGAATCTGATGGAAATTATTACATGCTGAATGACTTGGATGTTAATGAGCTTGAAGTTGCAAATATTAAAAATTCAAGATTTGTGAATTTAAATAATTTGATGATTGAGAAAATTTTGGAAGTCAAGAATGAAGATTCGTGGTACAGATTTATTAGCAGCATCAGAAATGTTAGTAACTTGACAATTCGTGGAGTTGAAAATGACAAAATAATCCCAAACATCACCAAAAGCTTGCTAATACTTACAAAGATTCAAAAATTCAGCTTCAGACACAATCCAGGAATCAACAGGAAATATGTCATGGAAGACAACGAGACAGTCCCAACTGGATATAAATTCTTCAAGATTTTAATCGACGTAAATCAAAAAACTGTCAAAGTCAGCACATATATTGTCAGAAAATGCAAGGAAATACTCGGAATTTTGATCGAAATTTTCAGAGATTTTGAATTTTTTGAGTTTTGCTTCAATGTGATTGCGATTGAGAAGCTGAATGTTGAGGAACATAAGATGGATGTTAAGGACTTGTTTGGGAAAAAAGAAGAAAATCCAAGGAGCAAAAGAAGATCTTTGAGAAATTTGCCTGTTAAGAATTACAAAGAATCTAAGAGAAATTAAGTTAAATGGAGAAAAACTTGAATATTTTTGTAACAAAGGAAGGTTTGAAGCTAACCATCCTCTACTCCCTCAGATAATATTCTACTTTCTACTAATAATAATGCTAAAAATAATATTCTTATTAAATATAGTTAATAAAAAACCAAAAATTCTAAAACTTTATTCAATTAAAGACCTAACATTTTCACATTTATTTGTAAACTTATCGTGAAAAAATATCAAAATTATTTTAAAAATCTAAAATTTGGATTAAATTCTAATTAGTTATTATATGTATTTCAAAACTCAATAAAAATTAATTTTCAACATTTTAAAACTAAAAATATCAATTCGTTACCAAAATTAGCTTGAAATCTTACAGAAACAATCAAAACCAAAATTAACGGTCATTTGAGATTTGAAAATTCTCAAAACCATACAAATTATTTTGTAAGGTTCTCAAAGTGCGTTCAGTAACAAAAAATCGTTCAGTTCGTACAAATTTTCACGTGAAAATTGTAAATAAAAGGAAAACTCATTAATTACAGAGAATTAAGTGAACTAGAAGCTTGAAAATTGATAAATAATCAAGTTGGAAGATCAACAAAGTGGAATTGAGCAACAACAACTTGGTAAGTTCAGTAAATTGTGAAATATTTGTGATACAGTGACAAAGTGAGATAAAATTCAAAACTAAAAGATCCAGAATAGAGGAATTGAAGTTTCTAACTATTTCTCATCAGTTTAAAGTTGATTTCAATATTTCTAAATAGCCATTTGCTAAGTAAATCCACCAGAAATGTGATTCTTGAATGTTGCTGACCTCAATTTAAAGAATTGTTATTTTCTCATTTAAAACAGTTCCAACTTTTTCAATATTTTACGTCATTTCCTACGCTTTGTCGCTTTTTTTAACGGTCAGAAATATTTGAATTATTGTTTGTAAATAGAAAATGTTTAAAAACTAATTTTTTTAATATTTTAAAGTTTTTTTCCACAATTCTTTACTGACAGTGACTAAATCAACTACATTCCAGTATTAAAGACAAACTAGAGTAGAATTGATCGATAATAATTTGAAGGTAATTCAATTTTGATCGTTTTTATTCACATTTAGCAATTTGTGTATAAAAATCAACAAAATTTGGCTCCAAAACTAATAATTCTCATATTTTAGTAACATCCAGCAGACATGTCATCCTTCAAATCAAAGCCGTCATCATCCAATTATGATCCAGATGAAACAGTACAAAAAAGGCGGAAAATATCTCAAGAATCTCACTGTTATGCACTTCCAGTTGATATTATGGTCAAAATATTCACATATTTAGATTTTAAGGATTTCAAAAATTGCATGGGACTTTGCACAGAGATTCGTGACTACATCTTCAAAACACCGAAAATTATGAAGAAAATTGACGTTCAATTTTTCGATTGGAGAGAGAAAGACAAACCCTCACGTCTAATGCCTTATGAAAGATTCAAAATATTCTTAAGAACCAGAGGAAAATATATTGTAAATTTAAGAGCCAAGTTCTACAAGTACACCCAACTCGGCAGAAGCTGTTTAATCAAATTTGTGAATTATTTACCAAACATTGAACATTTTGAGTTTTTTGTTGCGATAACTTACGAACGGAAGTATGGATTAGAACACAGTGACTCCGATGACTCAGATGATGAACCACGACGAACTTACATCCGAAGACTACCTAAATTAAAGAAGCTGAAAGTATCACACAAGTATCTTGACCTGTTCATGGGAAAAGTCACAACGTTGGAACATTTTCACATTGGAGAAGCACAAGGAGATATAGACAAGACCAAAGACATCACAACATTCATGAATTGTCAGAAGAATTTAGAGGAGCTTTGGTTTATGAATGAGGATTATGGACTCTGTACATACACCATTGATCTTAGTCCAGGATTTAATTTTAAATTGAAATCATTGTCTATGGACCGAGAAGCGGAGAATTTTACAGAATTTTTGGACATGCTGGCTGATGACTTAGAGGAGATGTATTTGTACATGCTTCCACATCCACGACTTTATGAATCACTACAAAAATTCAAAAAGTTGGAAAATCTTCGAATTCCAATTAAATCAAGCGACGACTTCTTCACATCATCGAGATTTTTAGGGTGGGAACTTCACAGTGTGATCAACTTTGATGTAGTTCTTGACGCAAAACTCAGCAAAATAGTCAGCAGATTCCCAAATCTCAAATATATCCAATGTACTCTTCTCGAAAAGGATTCTGGAGTGTTTGAGTCAATTGAGACCATCGACGTTGATTATTTTGATCCAAAATTATTGGATGATGTGACATTGCCTAATTGGAAGACTTTAATTGTCAGAAATCCAGTGGATGAAGAGGAATGGACCCAACTTGCAGCTCGGATTCCGAATGTTGAGAAGAAACTTATGAAAGGATTCAAAAGTGATCCGGAAAATCAGGTTAAAGATAGTGATGATGATGATGATGACGACGATGATGATTAATGTTAAAATGAATTTAATAAAAGTTGAAGTTTGAAATTTAAATTTAATTTTTTGACTGATTGTTGACAGGAATTTAAAATAACAAGCAGAAACTAGCAGAAAACTTTCATGTTTTGTGAATAGTTTTCGAATATTTGCGACACGTACCTGTTTTGTTCTATAAATGCGAAGATTTTCTACTTTATTGTTCATTATCACTTGAAAGTCATCAAGAAGTAAACTTAAAAATTACTAAAATTAAAAGATCAATTTAAAGCACCAAACGGAATTTTTATCGTATTTAAATTATTGGAGAAATTTAATCTGAGTTTAAAAGAAAAATAAATGTGCATCACACGTGTTTAACACATTTTTGGGTCATTTTGCATAGTTTACGATTCTTTTGCATTTTATTACATAACAATTGTTAATTTTATTTTATTGCTTTTATCTGGCAACCATCTGGCACATTTTTTGTTCATTTCGGTTAATGGAAAAAACAGAACCTCACATTTTGTAAGCTTTTAGTTAACATTTAAATTAGCAGAATAAACATTTACATTTACATTTATTAAAAACAATATAGTAAGAAGTCAGCTAAACATGAAGACGAGGAGCTATACGAAGAAGATGTTGGAAGATATCAATGAAAAAGGGATTCCAATCCTTCCAACTGACATTCTGATGACGATTTTTTCATTATTATCTGATCACAATGACATCAAGAACTGCATGTTACTGTCCAAGGAAATTCGTTGGGAAATTTTCAGAACCAAGAAAATTGTGAAAAATTTGGTAATGAAATTAGAGCCACTTTCAAAAGCCAGGACAAAAGTAACGGAGTTCGTAACGAAATATGGACGATATATCATAAATCTTAAAATTCCGGCATTTCCATTCATGAGTTTTTTATTCAGTCAGATGCCGAACTTGGAACAGTTGAATCTTGTCGATAAATATGAATTACCTACACCATTTAACTACGAATATAAGGAACTTCCAAAACTTCCGAAATTGAAGAGTTTAAAGATTGGTTCAGATTGTCTGCATGAGCTTGTGTGGAATACGGACATTACATTGCTGGAGAATCTAAAAGTCAGTTGTTTTAATCATTTAGATCTGAAAGTCTTGCAAAATTTCATGAATCGACAGAAAAATTTAAAAAAATTCAAGGTTAGGGAAAGTGATGATTCGAAAATAGTTGTCAAAAATTCATTTGACCTTTCTAATGTGAAATTCCAATTAAAATGCTTAAAACTCTACATCAACGAAGAAAATGTTGAAAAAATTGTGAGCATCCTCAATTCTCAAACTGAACATTTGGAGGAATTATGTCTGGAATTATCAAAATATATTGTGTCTGAAGATTTGGCTATGTGCCTTACGAAATTCAAAAAATTAGAGAAATTTGAATTTTTCGCTAAAGGATATGACGGTTTTAAAGCGTTTCCATTTTTTGAGTTGAAAACTGTAAAACACATGGAGTGTTGGATGGAAACAGCTTTTAGGAGGGCACCCAACCTCGAATATTACAAGTGTGATTATTTTGATTACTGTTTAAATGGAACATTTGATAAGCTTATTACATTAGTGGTGAATCACATTTGTATACCCGAGATAAAAGAAGCGAAATTCCCAAATTTTAAGAATCTTATCTTGGCAAAAATTGTATTTTATGGAGACGCAGAAGAAGAATGGAATATCTTTGCTGAAAGTATTCCTAATGTTGAAAATATTCATATAGAGCAACCTGCAAAATGCAACATGAGAAATTGTGTTGAAGTTATTTTTGAAAATCTCAAAAGATTTGAAAAGTTGAAAACATTTTTTTATAGATCAGAAAATAATCAAGTAATCAAAATGGAAGAAAATGAAATCATTTCGGCAACTAAGAAATTTGATAAAGTTTTAATTTATGTTGAAAAGAAAAAGATTTACATTTCAAGTTACATTGTTAAAAATAAGAAAGAAATTTTTATTAATTTAGTGAAAAATTTCGAAGGATTTCAATTTATTGAATTTTGTTTTAATGTCCTCAAAGAAGAAGTTATTGATCCTGCAGTCCTTGATGACCTCTTAAAGTCAAAGAAACCTAAAGCAAAACGTCGAAAGGTCAAACGTGTCTAACATATTCAAGTCCTTTATGGAACTGTGTAACCCCCAGACTTCCTCTTGGATATATCCTATCAATAAAACTTGATTTTTTTGGAAATTCTATTTAACGTTGTCCTAAAATTTAAAAATTTCAAAAACATTTTTTCAATAACAAAAACATTCAAAAACTTATATTGTTAACAAAAGTTTCTTAAATCATGAAATAAATAATTAAATATTAAATTAAACTCAGTTGACTTTGATTCCTTTCAGTTAAAACATTGTTGAACTTTCAGTGACATTTAGTTTTTTAAAAATCAAGACAGAATTTATAATAATTTGATTTCCTAAAATTCAAATAATTTTGAGAAATATTCAATCGAAGGATGACAAATTTGATATGCTTATCAAATTCTTACAAAAGTAAAAGACGAATGCTTCAGAAATTGGAGAAGCAGGTAAGCCATGACTTAAGGAACAATAATACATTTACTATTAAATATCAGGGGCCGGTTGCTCTATATACACGTGAGTATCCCCTAAACTAACCCCAGGGTAACCAAGATATACCCTAGGACATATACTAAGGTTACTTTATGTCATACTCCTAGGGTAGGGTGACCATCTGCATAGTATTTCAATGGACAGTCATGTATTTTTCAAGACTTTTTCACAAAAATTTCCGTTAATTTTCAAATTTTACTCTATGTCCTGTATTCAGCGGCGTAGCCAGAAATTTTTCGAGTGGGGGGATTTTAAAATTTTTATTATGGAAAAATTTAATGGGAGGATTTTCAGGTTTTTTTGTCAAAAACCCTAGCAAATTGAAGAAATTTTCCGACGAGCAGGTGGATTTGTCATTCCCCCCCCCCCTTTTTTGGCTACGCGCCTGCTTGTATTTTCATGAAAATTAGATAGTCACTAATATTTCTAGTGTATACCAAGCAACCGGCCCTAAATTATAATGAGCTTTGTACTAAAATTTCATTAATTTATTAAAAGTTACCAAAAATAACATAATTAATTACATAAGTCAATCTTTCTCAATCCCACAGCACCTTCGAGATCTCAAACGCACACCACCATTTGAAATCATCATCAAAATCATCTCTTACCTTGACAATCCAAAGGACATCAAGAACTGTATGCTGCTTTCCAGAGAGATAAGAAACTCAATTTTTATTAAACATCAAATGATGCGACATTTTGAATTTAATTTGGATTTTATGCTTGATGATTGGAGACATGGCATTGAGTTTCTTCAGGACAGAGGAAAATATATCAAAAAATTCAGATATGGATTGTTTATTGGATCAAAACCATTAATGAGACTTGTTTTGAATCAGATGCCTTATTTGGAGGAATTGAGGTTTGAAAAGAAGAAAGCTGAGGTTATTGTGGATAAGAAGATGATTAAGGATGATAATGAAAGTGATGTTGATGACTGTATCTTTGATGAAGATTGTGGAAAGGTGGGAAGTGACCAAAAATGTCAAGTTGATGACAAAATTGATCTAAAACGGAAGATAAGTGGAGAAAATGGTAATTTGGATGGAAACAATGTTGGAAATGGTGAATTTGGTGAAAATGGTGAGTTTGGTGAAAATGGTGAATTTTCAAAGAAAAATGATGAAAACTCAAAAATGCACAAACCTGAAGAAGATGATCCAAACAACATCAGTGACTCTGATACAGTAATAAACTCCGATCTCGACACTGAAGACGACAACGACAGTGATGATGTCAGCTACAAGGAAAGCATTCATTCAAGTGATGATGAATCAAGCATAGCAGGTGACAGTGTAGAAGAAATTGAGTTCCATTCCGATGAATCAAGTGATGAATTTACGTCAGATGATGAGGATGTCCTTTCAGATAAACAGCCAGCAAGACTGTCAAAGTTGAAGTATTTGAGGATTAATTTGGAGGACTTGACTGAATTTGTTGACAATACAAAGGATGTTAAGGCATTGGAGAAACTTTCAGTCACTTTGAGTGAATTTGAAAATGAAGCAGTTTTGATAAATTTCATAAGTAATCAATCAAATTTGAAGGAACTGGAACTGATCAAGCACAAAAAGTTCAAGGAACTGAATTTGCCAAAAATCGAAAATCCAAAATTCAACATCAAGTTGAAAAAGTTAAAAGTCAAATTGGATAGCAGAAATTATGAAAGTTTAGCAAATTTCATTAGAACTCAAGTTGATAACTTAGAGGAACTGGAAATCAGCATTGGAATGTACAGAAATACAAGAAGTTTCATTAATATTTTCCAAAATGCCAAAAAATTGACAACATTGACTTTACGTGAAGGATTGTCAAAATATATTGAAGACTTGAATGACTTTATGCTGGAAAGTGTGAAATATTTTGATCAAAAAAATTATTCGATGGACCTTGAGACGGTCAATGCCATCTTTCCGAACCTTGAGACACTCAAATGCTTCTCAACAAGCTCCATTGGTGTAACTTATCAAAAAATTTCGACACTTGAGCTGAAAATTTTCGACTTGAAAAATTCCAAACTCACACTTTTGCCAAACTTAAAGAACTTTGCAGTCACAATGGACATGAAAAATATCAATGAAGAAAATTGGAAGGAATTTGCACAAAATCATCAAAATATTGAGAATCTATTCATCCAGGGCTACGAATATGAGTTCAGAAATGGCCAAAGTCATGAATTTAAAAGTTTGTGTATTTTAGAAAATCTACGACTGCTTCCAAAGCTTCAAAATTTCACTTACAAAACTGTAGCAAATCCTCGAAGAATCAGTGAATTTCAAAGTGCAAATGAAAACACAGAATTGGTCAAAGTTGTCATCAATATTGAGAAGAAAGTTGCTAAAGTTTCCCAGCATTTGGTTAGAAATCACAAAGGAACTTTGCTGAAATTGTTGAATGATTTTGAAGGGTTTAAATTTTATGAGATAAAAGTTGACGAACCTAAAAAATTTAGGATTGATCCAAAGTTGTTTTTGGGGGTTGAGGAACCTGCTGCAAAGAGACAAAAATCTTCTGAAAATGAAGTAAATTAGGGGTCCATGACAATACATCGTACAAACAAGGGAGCATCCAGAAATTTTTCGAGGGGGAGGGAGTTGAATTTTTTTTGCGTGGACAGGAAAATTAGGGGGGAGAGGTGTGGTATTTTTTCTTAAAAACCCTAGTAAATTGAAAAAAAATCTTAAAAAAGGGGTTTGCCCCCCTAAAACCCACCTACCCCTCTGAATATGTCCCTGGTCCAGTATCAAAAAATATCATTTTCCATTTATTTCTATTTTTTATTTTATTTTCATATGTTGTTTACCAAAAAATCTGAATAAAAATTCAAACACATTATTATCCTTTGTATCATCATATTTCATAACGGTTTTTCAAATTTTCAAATGAACTTGATCCTCATACAGAATTTTTTGCAATTAAAAAGGATATTTTTTTACAGTTCTCAGAACTGATCGTCGTCCTTGTTGTGTTGCTTTTTGTATCGTTGTTAAGAAATTTTTGTGAATTTTGTGATTATTTTGCTAATTATCAGTATTAATTGTATTCAACAAGGACAAAATTAATTAACTTTAATTGCAATTAATAAAATAAATTTGGTGAATTTGTTATTAATATTTTTATGATTTTTGTAAAATTGTGAAATACTTATACAAAATTCAGCAATCAGTTTTTAACAAAAAATGTCAAAACGAGCGATTGAATGTGATATTTTTGAAGAACCAAGCACAAAGTTACAAGAACTTTCAACTCCAGAAACAGAAATTCAAGCAATTGTAAGTATAATTTTGTATAATCTTGATAATATTTTGATATTTTCTATCATAACAAATATTATTTTATTTATTTTTACTAGGATCTGTTTGCACTTCCCACTGAGCTCATTTACAGTATCATTTCCTACTTGAATGGTAAAGATGACATCATGAACCTACTTTTGGTATCGAAACACTTTCGAAAGCTAATTTTTGAGTCCTCGGAAATAATGAGAAAATTTATTTTCATATTTGATTTCCAAACATACTTGATCGACTTTCCGTGTGTTAGGAAATTTATTATTAACAGTGGATATGGCATTCGATACCTACAAGTCGAGGTTAGTGCTAAGAAAACGGAATATTTGGAAAAAATCATTGATCTTGTCAATAAAATGCCTAACTTGGAAGAGCTTGAGTTAGGACTCGAGAAGCGAATTGAACCAGGAACAAATGAGGTAAGGGACTCAAAGAGAGGTTGAAGGGATGGTCCTGCTATTAGCAACAAGTTGTGATAATATCCAATTTTTTTAAATTTTTTACAGTATAGACAGCGAGAAAAAGAACTAGGAAGGCGAGAATACATATTAGGGAAGCTAAAAAAATATAACATTAATGATGTTCCTGAGATTGTTGACTATACTGACTTAAATGGCATCGCCGACTTATCAAAACTGAAATTCTTGCATATTCGATTTCAAGATTTGAAAAAGTTTAGCCAAAAAGTAATAGATTTAAAATCCATAAAAAAATTATCAATTACTACGAGAAAGTTTAAAAATCAAAGCTCAATGATTGACATGTTTAACAATTTTGAGAATTTGGAAGATCTGGTCATCACGGAAAATGGCTACGATGACAAAGTCCTTTCGGATGAGAAAATTGCCTGGATTTTAGGACTTCCAGAAGAAGATGTAAAGTTGAAATTAAAATTGAAGAACTTCACACTAAATTATAGATCTTACTGTCATGAAGCTTTAGCTAAGTTCATCGAGAATCAAGTTGACAATTTACAGGAACTTGAGCTGTTGTTTGAACCAATTCCAGAAGTATTTAGCAATATGTGGTTGAAATTTAACAAATTAAAAAGACTTCGAATTTCCTTCAATAATCTCGACATTGGATACAAATTAGGTTTGATTGACGGACATAATCATATCCAAATGGAAACGGTTAAAAGCTTTGAAACATCACATTTTATAAATTTAAAGAAAAATTACGAGAAATTTCCAAATCTTGAAACTTTCAAATCCCAAGAAATTGAGGCTTTCGATGAAACTTTTTACAAATTAACAAAATTGGAACTTGTGTGTCTGGATTTAAACAATATAAAAGATGCAAAATTTCCGAATCTCAAAATTTTTTACGTCATTAAGTGCATTGAGAATTTCACAAAAACCAACTGGATTTCATTTTGCAAAAACATTCCAAATGTAGAAAATGTAATAATTAATAATTTAGAAGACACAGCATGTAATATTTGTGTGCTCGATTGCTTGCCAATCTGGAAGAAACTCGAAAAATTTCAATATCGACACGATATTGATGGTTTTAATGTTTCGCACTTTGATATCACGGAATATGGCCAAAAAGATTTTGAATTTTATAAAATTTCCATCGACACAGTCAGCAAAATTGTCAAAATTTGCAATTTTATTGTTGAAAATGATTTAAAAATTCTAAGGAAAATTTACGAGAATTTTTCTAAATTTGAGTTTTTTGAATATTGCTTTGAAGATTCAAGTCAAAATAAGATATTTGCACCTCTTGATGCAATGACTACCAGAGCAAAGCCAGAAAGGACGTCTCCTCATTACAAAATGTTTAGAGGTTATGGTAAAATTTGTCCAAATTGCTATCCTGATGTTCCTATACGTAATCCCTTTTCGTATTATATTGATTCTGATGGTGTTGAGATTGAGATTGAGGTTGATGATTGATTTTATATTGCATTTTGCATTTAGTTGGATTCGTCAAGTCGCTGATTAATATTATTATTATAATACTATAAGATGACATTACAAAATGCTGGAAATTTTAATTCTAATATCATTAAAATAAACAAAATTATTGAGTAAAAACGTCCACTGAAAAATCAAACCTTTGCTTTAATACTCCCATTATAATCGTAACCTTAGCACAAGATAAGGGGTCGTTCGCAAATTACGTCACGTTTTTAGAGGGGAGGGGGGGGGTCAAAAAATTTGTGACAGGCCATGCAAAAGATTTTTTTTTCTTTGGAAAATTTGTGCCAAGGGGGGAGGGGGGGTCGAAAAAGTCGTTTTTTAGCGTGACGTAATTTGAGAACGACCCCTAAAACAAAACAAATCCGACTCTAACTTTACTTTAATTTTAAAATTTATACCAAATCAAAAAAAGTTGCGCAACGGATTTTAAATATTTAAATCATAAAAATCGCGTTTATATTTTCTACAAGTAGAATAATTTATAGTTTAATTAAGTTTTATGAAAATTATTATTATATTTAAGTTTTCTTGACTTTTAAATGACAACAAGATTAATTTAGATGTAGTTTCGTAGATTAGATTACATGTTATTGACTGACATTATAATTAAGTGCTAAAATCTGTTCGTTTAAAATAATAAAAATAAACTTTTTGAAAAACATATTTTATGTGAATTATTGAAAATAATATTTTGTCAACATAATGGCTGAAAGTCATTATTATCAAGTGGAAGACATGAAAGAAGGTAGAAATTGACTTCCGCAGTTTAAAACAAAATTTACATTTTTTATGAAATTCTCAGAACTTTGAATAAAAATCAGTTGATGGTGAAATATTAAAATTCATGCAAATCTTGTGTTTTATTTCAGCAGAACATAAATATGAAATTCCCGAATATGAAGAAGAATATGAACCAAAAAGGAAAATTCAGAAGCTTGATCATGTAAGTAGGATATGCAGGGGTGTAACAAGGATGGGAAAAATTCTTCGGACACCTTGTATCCTTGCTAAGACCCTAAACATATTTTCTACAAAAATTTATTATTTTAAATTATTTAACAGGATGAAAAACCCATATTTGAACCAGAATTTATGTTAAAAATAATTTCACACTTGGATGACATCGAAGATATCAAGAACTGCTTCCGATTATCAACCAAAATTCGAAATTTAATGCTAGAATCTCAACAAATAATGCAGAGATTAATTTTCATCTTTGAACCCCTCTCAGACTCAGAATGTGCAAAAGTTTTAATGGGACAACATTTAGGAAAATATATTCGAAATGTTAAAGTCCAACTAAAAAGTACAACTTCCAACTACATGAACGAGCTATCGAGATTCCTAAATCAAACGCCAAATTTGGAGAGCCTTGTGTTTAAAAATGTGGATTCTAAACCAAATATTCGTTGTTTGCCTGGCGTGGTAAGTAGATTAAATAATTTTCGATCCCATGCAAGATAATCGTTTACTTTTTTTGCAGATGCAGCAAGTTGTTCAATATAGCCATGCTCAAACCTCATCAGAAGCAGAAATTCTAGTGGAGATGATGTCAGAAGTCAACACCAGCTGCATGTTTGATCTGCCAAACTTAAAATCACTCAATATTCGCTTTCAGGACTTGAGAAAACTCATGGACCACACCTACAGCCTAGAAAATTTAGAAACATTATCATTGTCCGTTAATGAGTTCAAAAATGACACATTTTTAATTGACTTCTTCATTTTTGTGCATAATTTAAAAGACTTGAGCATCACTGAGTGTGAATATGATGAAAAATTTGATAAATCTTATCTGTGTAAAGACCTAAAAATTCTCAATGAGAAAATTAATTTCAAACTTAAAAGATTTGCTTTAAATGCTCGAAGCTGCAACGACAATTTTGTCACAAAATTCATAAAAACTCAAGTTGAGAATTTAGAGGAACTGGAACTGACTTTTGAGCTGGACGAGAATATTTTTGGTCCAATTTGGTCAAAATTTAAGAAATTAAGAAAACTAAAATTATCTTGCGTAAGGAACCATATCAACTTTATTGAGCACTTTCATGACGTCCACATAGAGACAGTCACGTCATTTGACACGACAAGATTTTCAAATCTGAAGAAAAATATTGAAAGATTTCCGAATTTAGAAATTTTCAATTCCATGGAAATTGTGGCAATTTATGGAGAATTTACCAAAATTACAACCTTAAACATAGAATTTCTGAATCTAAGTTTAGTTAAGGGCGGAATGTTTCCGAATCTCAAGAACCTTACAGTCACAAGATGTATTGAGCCATGTGAAAATAAAGATTGGATTTCATTCTGCAAAAGTATCTCAAATGTTGAAAATGTGAGGCTAAAAATCCACTATAAAGCTATTTGTGACTGCTGCGTATTTGACTGTCTTTCAATTTTTAAAAAACTAAAAAAATTTTCATTTGAACATAATTTAAAATTTCTAAAAAAATACAGCGAAGAAAATTTTAACGAATATTACAAAGTTGCAATCAATACCATCAAAAAAACTGTTAAAATTTGCAATTTTATTGTCGAAAATGATATGAAAATTTTTTTAAAAGTTTATGAAAATTTTGGAGCTTTTGAGTTCACTGAAATTTGTTTTGAAGATGATATGCAAGAATCACTTGTGTTTGATCCTGCAGATGCACTGATAAATAGAACAAAGCCTAAAAGGACGATTTTTCTTCAAAAGGAATACAACAAACAATTTAAAATATGCAAAGAATGTTACTCGGATAAAAATTTAGACATCGATTTTTCCAAATTTTTCCAATAATTAAGAAAATAAATAGAAATTATTATAAAAATTTTCAAATTTTTTTTTGCATGACCCAAATGTCAAAACTTTAGATATGGAAACTGGAAGTAACAGACATAGCAACCTTCAATTTCTCACCAAAAGACATCAATAAAGATCACATTTACAAACAAAGCTTCATTAATTTCCTCAGAAAGTAATTGACCCCATATTAACCCGGTTGCAGGGGCGTAGCCGACATTTTTGAAGAGGTGGTCCCCAATTTTTCATTTTTGATAAAATCACTGTAATCTAACCTTTGTGTTAAATTTTTATACTTTTTTAGACATTTAGATTGATTTTGCGAGGTCTTCAACACTTTTCTGTAAAAAATTAATTTTTCGATTTCAAAAATAATTTTTTGAGACAGAAAAAATGTCAAATTTGAAAAAATGTGTTGAAAGATTTCCAAATTTAGAAACTTTCAAATGCTTAGACATTATTGCTTTTGAAACTGAATTTACTAAAATTACAACTTTAGAAATTGAAGTTCTAAATATCTGCAGAGTTTGGAATGGAAAATTCCCAAACCTCAAGAGCCTTACAGTCACCAATTGCATTCTTATTTGTAAAAACGATGAATGGATTTCATTTTGCAAAAATATATCAAATGTTGAAAATGTTTCACTTAAATTTTTAAGTCGTTCAATGTGCGACGTTTGTGTGTTCGATTGCCTCCCAATTTTCAAAAAACTTAAACACTTTGACTACGAACATGATTTGAAGATCACTAAAAATTTCATGGTAGGAAATGTTTTAACTTTAAATGAATTTTGCAAAGTGTCAATCGACACAGTCGAAGAAACTGTCAAAATCTGCAATTTTATTGTTGAAAATGATTTTAAGATTTTTTTCTAAAATTCACAAAAGTTTCGAAAATTTCAAATTTTTTGAATGCTGCTTTAAAGATGATAAACAAAAATCTGATGTTTTAGATCCAACTGAGGCGCTAAAAAATAGAACAAAAGTTGAAAGAATTATTCCACATCAAAGTGAATATGACAAAAAATTCACAATATGCTCACATTGTTATCCGTTTGCACATGTTTCTTTTTATGAGCTGCTGGATATTAATGATGATCAAATTGATTCTACATTCTTCGAAGATATTTTGAGATCCACTTCTGATGACCCCACTGGTCATCAATTCTGATCGGTCATCCAACATATGTGATCTTCCCTGATTCACGTTCCTAACCCTCTAACTATGACCCCTCCCATGACGTTCTTTTGCCCAAAGAAATTATGAATTCCTAAAAATTAAAAAATAAAACAAAAAAACGGACAATAGAAATTCAAAAAAATATTTTCTTCTCGACAGTTGTATCCCCTATTGTTTACTGCTCATGGAGTAATCAAATTTATTTTACACTATTTAAAAGTTAGTTATTCATGTCCAACAAAATCCTTTTAAATTTCAACTCTTACATCAAAACCACGCAAATCCAGATTAGATCATCGATTGACAGATTATTTTTATTCCTTAACAAGGATAAATCGAAATTCATTGAATTTATGGACTGACGTGCATCAATTGTTCAATTTAAATAGCAACAAAAATTTATTTTAAACAAAAAGTAAATTTGGAAACAAAAAGTACAAAATGTATTCAAAAATGGCAAAAAGAGAGCTCGAATTTACAATTTCAACAGAGTCACCTGCCAAAATACAAAAGCTTTCAATTGACGATGATAATAGCGAGGTTGTTGATAATGTAAGTGACACAAATGAATTCGATCAAATCGTTCATATCTTCGAGAGTAGAATAATCCCACGAGCCACTATATACCTCGATTCTCTTGTTGACATCAAAAATTGTCTCTTGGTATCAAAATCTATTCGTGATGAAATTTTTGCTAAACCAGATGTCATGAAAAGGGTCAAATTTAAACTAATCGAAGTCAATAAAAAAGACGCAATTAGGTTCTTAATTACCAGAGCATATGCCATTAGATATTTGGACATCAAAGTTGATTGGACGTTTGGAAAGTCAATGAAATACTTTCTTCATAAGTTGGACAAATTGAAGGAACTTAGTTTTGAAAGAGCTGTCAATTATGACAGTGACGAGGATGATGACGATGAAAATGACGATGAAAATGACGATGAAAATGACTTCAATTTAAAGCCAGAAGATGTAAAAATTGCGAATTTATCGAATATGAAGATACTAAGAATTAATTATATTACTAATTTGAATGACATCATGAACAACTCAAGGAATTTAACAAACTTAATCGAATTGACTGTAACATTCAGCGACAGTGACGATGGAAACCGTGAAATCCTTACAACCTTCATATGCAAGCAAAATAAGCTACAGGAATTGAATTATGAAGATTCAAATGACGACTTTGAATTTCCAAATCGAGACATCAGCAAGTCAATAAAATTCAATCTTAACAAATTACAACTGATTCTCACAAAAGTCCACCAAGACAATTTCTTCTCATTTTTGAGCACACAAACGTCAAACCTTCAAGTATTGGAATTGGAAGTAACATACACATCTGCCTTCAATTTCCCATTAAGAGACATCAGCAGGGATGTCAAATTGAACCTGAAAGTCCTAAAATTTTCATACCCAAACATCCACAAAGAAAATTTCATAAAATTCCTCAGAACTCAGGCTTTGTGTCTACAAGAACTGGAACTAAATTACATCGCATACTACGAAGTATTTGAAATGATTTTCAGCAACTTTAAAGTCCTCGAAAAACTCACAATTGATGAGGAAGGAAGTGACGTGATTTTTGACAATAATCTCCATCAAGATCTGAGTTTGGATAGTCTGCGGTATTTTAATGACAAGAACCAGAATGGAACAGATGTTAAGAAGCTGCTTAAGTTATTCCCAAATATTGAGACACTCAAGTGCTGTGACACGATGCAAGCTGAAGGAACCTCTGAGACACTTACAACTTTAGACATCAGTGAAGCTTATTGGCCGAGAATCAGGGGCCTAAAATTGCCAAATTTAAAAAATTTGTACCTGAAAAAAATCTATGCGTGCGATGATGAATATTATTGGACAAATTTTGCAACAAATTTCTTAAATGTCGAGAATATCACAGTTGAAAAAGTTGGATTAGAAGATAAGGATGTCCTGAGATTCATTAAACAACTGAAAATCTTCACAAAATTAAAAACATTCAAATTAAGACACGGAAATGCAATTGACCACGACTACAAATTGGATGACGATGAAATAGTTGGAGTAAATGAGAAATTCTACAAAATTTTAATAGACACGACTGCGAAAACAATCAAGTTGTCAAGCTACATTGTAAAAAAATGTGAGGAAGAAATAAATACGTTGAGGGAAATTTTTGAAGGTTTTGAGTTCTTTGAGTTTTGCTTTGAGGTGATAAATTTTAATTAGTGTTTAAAAAAGCCACAATTTATGCCACTAATTGATGTATTCTGTTAATAATAATATATTATAATTTTTTATTTTAAAAATTAAAATTTTTTTATTATAACATTCATATTATATTAAACGGATACAATAAATTTGAATAAAAAGCATATAACCATATGTTATACGAGTGTTATATTTCACAGCTCATTTTCAATTATAATTAGATCCTAAACTAAGTTTCAGTTTTTTCAATTGAAAATTAAGGAATTTTTCTTCGTTAAAATTCAGTTTTACCTTCAAAATTATAAATTGTTATCATCAAATTATAAAAATTAAAGAAAATCGAGACATTCAGTATTCTGCAAGGAAGAGTTAAATTTAGAATTTTAAGTACACGCATGACATAAGAATAAATTACGTACTAAGCAAAGAAGACAACAAAACACTTCAAAATGTCAAAGAGAAATACCAAAGATGAGAAAATAGGCAATAAGCAGGTATTTTCAGATGTATTAGATGAAAAAGTGAGTAATTCTAAACCCGCTACAGTCATAACGGATTTTGTGATGCATTTTTCTAGGAATTCATATTTTTCTTCTTTTTAAACAGCTTCAACATCAAAAGATACAGCATTTTCCACTCGAATTGATCAGACACATAGCTTTATACCTGAATGATTTAAATGACATAAAATGTCTCATGTCACTCTCAAAAGAGATCAGAAGCATGATCATCGGAATTCCAGGGGTTATGAAAAAAATCAAAATTAATTTCTCAAATGACATCAGTTATGATGAAGTCATAGACTTCATCAAAACAAGTGGAATTCATATCAGAAACATGAATTTTGAACCTCAATGGGGTTCCTTAAAATGTCTGAAATATTTTTTAAATTTTGTGCCTAATTTAGATGAATTGACGGTCAAATTTTTTGATTCGGACACTGAAGAAGCTGATTTGGTGAACAACATAGCTGAAAGAACATTGGAGCTGACTAGATTGGAGTTTTTAGATGTGTTTGATTCGACTGAACCTAGAAAATTGAAAATTCTATCAATTGATGTTCCTGAAGTTGACGATGAAGAAATGTTGACAAATTTCATCGCTCAACAAAATTATTTAAAACAATTGAACATTTCAATAGGTTTTATGGGTGATCCAATTTTTCCATGTAGAGAAATCAGTCTAGAAATAAGATTCAAGCTGAAAATCTTAAAATTATCAATTCCAAATATTGATCAAGAAATTTTCATAAATTTTCTCAAAACTCAAGCTTCGTGCTTAGAAGAATTAGAACTAAATTTCATAGTTGACATCAAAGTTTTTAAAGAAATATTTGAAAATTTCAAGAATCTCAAAAAATTCACTATTGATGAAGATGCCAGTGACGTCATCCTCGACAGCCACTTTCCAGACTTAAAACTGGAAAATTTGAAATATTTTCATGATAAAAATCAAGATGGAACCATTGTGACAAAATTATTTGCTAGATTTCCAAATATTGAGACACTCAAGTGCTGTGACACAATGCAAGCTACAGGAACATATCCAAAGCTAACGACTTTAGACGTCAGTGAAGTTTACTGGCCAAGAATCAGAAACCTCAAAATGCCAAACCTAAGGAACTTATTTATTGAAAAAATCGACAAATGTGATGATGAATATTATTGGACTCATTTTACTGCTAACTTCTTAAATATCGAGAATATCATAGTTGAAAAAGTTGGATTTGAAGATAAGGATGTCCTGAGATTCGTCAAAAGACTGAAGGTTTTTACAAAATTAAAGACATTCAAGCTAAGACATGGAAATTCAATTGACCACGACTACAAATTGGATGATAATGAACGAGTTAAAGTTGAAAATAAATTCTACAAAATTTTGATTGACATTCCTAATAAGACAATCAAATTGTCAAGCTACATTGTCCGAAATTGTAGACCAATTCTGAAAATTTTACTCAAAACTTTCAAAGGCTTTGAATTTTTTGAATTTTGCTTTTCTGAAACTAAAATATGCCAGATTAGTAATGAAAAATAGAGGTTTAGGGTAGTAGATGGACGAACCCTGTACCCTACCCTCTACTCTACCCTCTACTCTACCCTCTACCCTACCCTGTAACCTGAGTGTCTAGTGCGTGTCCTTAATAATAAACAAATGAACGAACTTATAGCATTTAAATACCAAATAAGAAAAATCATCAAATAAAATAAATTTTTAATATAAAACAATAGTTTTATTAACTATGATAAAATGTATCGAACAGGTACGAGTCAATGTTAGAAAGTAATGAAATAGTAAACCAGTCCCTCGTGTAATAGAATATTGATTATTATATTTTACATTTTATGATCGACACTTAATTGTTCATAAATTCCACTTAAATTATTTCTCAGACGATGATGAATATAACATTAATGGGGCCAGGTGTAACGTTCAATAATTTTTTAAAAATTTTTTTGCAAAAAACTTAGCTCCCCCTTCATTAATCGCAATCAGTACACACAATTTTATTCATTTAGTTTTTATATTTTTAATTTTAAGTCAGTTTAATTAGTTTTAATGTCAAAAATTTACAAAATCAAAACATCGCATATGTTAAACTTCATGTCAATCAAAACTATACACTGATGAACTATAAATCTCTACAAAAATTCTTTTAAGAATAATATTACCACCGCTTTTGATGAAGTAAATAAATAAAAAAAGAATAACTAAATTTTTTAAAAAATACCATATTTAACTAAATCATAAGAAATGTCAAAACGTGATTACAAATCTGACTCTCTAGATGTCAATACAAAAGTACAAAAGCTTGCTATTGAGGATGCAGCAGCTGAAGAATATGTAAGTAATTGAATAATGTATTTTTCTCTATTTTTTTGTTGAGTTCTTATTTTTTGAGGGGGAACCTCTTAAGTTAGAAAAGTCTTTATTCAGGGACCGGTTGCTCGGTATACCCTAGGCCTAGGGTAGCATTAGGGGCCGAGCAACTACCCCCAGAGGATTGGGGATACTGGAGCGGTAGGGTAGGTGATAAGGGCCTTGACTCTTTTGATTTAACCCCAGGTTTATCTCAAAACATATACGAGGACGAAAAATTATTATATTTCTTTTTAATTTATTCAATGTAGGTACATCCTCAAGTCATTCCGGATGAAATCATTTCCTACATCTTTACATTCTGCGGTGACATCCAAGACATACGAAAGGGTGCTTTGGTTTCTTCAGAAATACGAGGTTATATCAATATTGAGCCGAAATTAGTGAATAACGTCAAATACTCGTTAATTAATGTAAGAAAAAAAGATTGCTTAAAATTCATCGAACGAAATGGATATTATGTGAGAAATCTGGAAGTAAAAGGATATTGGAGAATCGGAACTGAAATAAACTTCAATCAACTGCCAAAATTGAAGGAACTTTCAATTCAAAGCATAAGGTTTGGGAATAACGAGCTTAATATTGATGAGTTTGATGGATTAAACTTGCCGAACTTAAGAAGTTTGAGGACTTATAACATGACAGACTTACAAGATTTGATCAGAATGTTGAAAAATACAAGAAACTTGACTAAATTTGAAGCTAAGTTCAACAACAATGAAAATCATGAAATGTGGACGAATTTTATATTTCAACAAGTTAATTTAGAAGAGTTAAATCTACATATAGTCACAGATCCATACAACTTTCCGTACAGAGATGTCCAAAAATTAATAAAATTTAAATTGAGAAGCCTAAGGATGTCACTGTCAAGAGTTGATCAAAATTTGCTGCTTTCCTTCTTAAACACTCAAGGATCAAGCCTTAAATCCTTAGATTTTCAAGTTACAGACGAAGTTATATTTCCATCAAGAGACATCAGCAACGAAGTTAAATTTAATCCAACAAAATTAAAACTTCTTATTCTTAATCCTCATCCCACTAATTTCCAGACATTTATTGAATCTCAAGCTAGAAGGTTGGAGGAACTTGACTTGGAGATTGAATCGGATCCTCCAAACTTTTTACAACGACAATTCTCAACATTTGAAACTTTACGACTAACAAAGCTGAAATTATGTCTCGAAAATGTTAATCATGAAAATCTTCTGAATTTATTGTCAAGAGCGCATTTTTTGAAGGAATTAGAACTTTCCATTTCTGACATGGACTTGGATAAGTTTCCCTGCAGAGAAATCAAAAATGAGATGAATTTTAGGCTTAAAAAGTTTAAGTTTTCACTGCCAGACATCAATGAAGAAAAATTCGTAAACTTCCTGGCAGTTCAGGCTGAGAGTTTGGAGGAACTAGAAGTGAATTCGATTAAAAATTTTGATAATCTTGTTACAATTTTTAACAACTTACAAAATATTAAAAAATTGACGATTGATACAGATGCAAGTAATTTAATTTTTGGCAATGAACCTAAATTTTGCCTTGAAACTCTTCAATATTTTATGGATAAAAATCAAAATGGAACAATAGTGACTAAATTATTCAAAATATTCCCAAACATTGAGACACTTAAGGTCTGTGATACGATGCAGGCAAAAGGAACTTATCCAAAAGTTACAACCCTAGATGTTAGTGTGGTCTATTGGGCAAGAATAAGGAACCTGAATCTTCCAAACTTGAAGAATCTCTTTATCAAAAAAGTCGATAAAATTAACGATGAATATTATTGGACACATTTCACTCACAACTTCAAAAATGTTGAGAATATAGTAGTCGGCTGTATCGGATATGAGGATAAAGACGTCTTTCGATTCGTAAAAAGATTAAAAGTTTTCCAAAAATTAAAAACTTTTAAAATAAGACATGGGATGGCAATTGATCATGATTACGATATGGATGAAAATGAAAGAGTTGCAGTTCGTGAAAAATTCTTTAAAATTTTAATAGACACGACAAAAAGAACCATCAGAGTATCCACATACATCGCTAAGAACCGGCTAGATATTATGAAAATTTTACAGAAAACTTTTAAGAAATTTGAATTTTTTGAATTTTGTTTTGAGGTAATTAAGATGAGGAAGATTTCTGTGACAGAATTGAGAAGATCGAGGAGATACAAAATTCAGAAGAAAGAACGTTCTGAACCAGAATGAATTTTTTAATTTGCTTATTAAAGTTAACCATTAAGTAAAACATTATAACCAGAAAATATATTAAAACGTTGAAAAATTTAATAAAATGTTTAAAGATACATAAAAATTGTTTTCAACTGACAAAAAATATTTAAATGAACGTATAATATTGCAAGTGTTATAAAATAAAATATAACATTAAATTTTGATCATATTTTAGAGCTTATAGCCGACCTTGTACCATAAGTGCTCCATAAGTGTATCCAGAAAAGATTAATTTAATTGAATTAAAGCTTAATTGATACAGAAGTGATAGAAGAATTTTCCAGAAAAACTACAAAAAATAATGAAAAGACAGAGCATAGAAGATGACATTCAAGAATTCAACACCAAAATACAGAAATACTCACTTCAGGATAATGATAAAGATGAAAAAGTAAGTGTGAAATTTCTATTCGTAATCCATAGATCAACATATTTGATGCTGCATACAATTTTCCGAGAATTTATTAGTCTTCTTTTCCTATGCAGATTCATGATGTCGACCTATCTTTTGAACCAGGTGTGATCAATCATCCAAATCTGCCATTTGAATTGATCAGGTTTAGTGCTTTATTTTTAACTGATTTGGAAGACATAATAACAATAATGTCCGTTTCAAAGGACATTAGAAACATGATCTTCGATATCCCGAATATCATGAGAAGAATAAGAATTAATTTTTCAAATGACATCAATTATGTGGACGTCTTAAGCTTCCTTAAAATCAGAGGATCATATATTAAAAACATGAATTTTGAACCTGTTTGGGGAACCATGAAGTTTCTGAAACACATTTTGAATTATGTACCTTATTTAGAAGAGCTTTCGGTCAAAACTTCAGAATCTGACATTGAAGAAGTTTATTTTGTGATTAGCGAAATTGAGAAGACACTGGAACTTTTGGAAGCATTAGACTCAACTGACTTAAAAAAATCTGTTAAAGAGACTTTGAAAGTTAAAAAATTGAAAATTCTATCAATTGATGTTCCTGAAGTAGACGATGAAGAAATGTTGACAAATTTCATCGTTCAACAAAATGGTTTAGAACAATTAGTTCTTAACATTCAGCTGATGGGTGATCCAAATTTTCCATGTAGAGACATCAGCCATGAAATAAGATTCAAGCTGAAAATCCTAAAATTATCAATTCCAAACATTAATCAAGAAATTTTCATAAATTTTCTCAAAACTCAAGCTTCGTGCTTAGAAGAATTAGAACTAAATTTCATAGTTGACATCAAAGTTTTTAAAGAAATATTTGAGAATTTCAAAAATCTTAAAAAATTCACTATTGATGCAGATGTCAGTGACGTCATCCTCGACCGCCACTTTCCAGACTTAAAACTGGAAAATTTGAAATATTTTCATGATAAAAATCAAAATGGAACCATTGTGACCAAATTATTTGCTAGATTTCCAAATATTGAGACACTCAAGTGCTGTGACACGATGCAAGCTACAGGAACATATCCAAAACTAACGACTTTAGACGTCAGTGAAGTTTATTGGCCAAGAATCAGAAACCTCAAAATGCCAAACTTAAAGAACTTATTCATCAAAAAAATCGACAAATGTGATGATGAATATTATTGGACTCATTTTACTGCTAACTTCTTAAACGTCGAGAATATCACAGTTGAAAAAGTTGGATTTGAACATAAGGATGTCCTGAGATTCGTCAAAAGACTGAAGGTTTTCACAAAATTAAAGACATTCAAGCTAAGATATGGAAATTCAATTGACCACGACTACAAATTGGATGATAATGAACGAGTTGAAGTTGAAAACAAATTCTACAAAATTTTGATTGACATTCCTAATAAGACAATCAAATTGTCAAGCTACATTGTCCGAAATTGCAGACCAATTCTGAAAATTTTACTCAAAACTTTCAAAGGCTTTGAATTTTTTGAATTTTGCTTTTCTGAAATTAAAATTTGCCAGATTAGTAATGAAAAATAGAGGTTTAGGGAAGTCCTTAATAATAAACAAATGAACGAACTTATAGCATTTAAATACAAAATAAGAAAAATCATCAAATAAAATAAAATTTTTAATATAAAACAATAGTTTTATTAACTATGATAAAATGTATCGAACAGGTACGAGTCAATGTTAGAAAGTAATGAAATAGTAAACCAGTCCCTCGTGTAGCAGAATATTGACAAAGCACCCAAACCTTCCTAGAAAATTTTTATTGTTTTATTGCAGAATTTAAGTAATTACTGAAAGTTTTATGAGTATTTTTATAATTTTGCTTTGTTCTTCAAAGCACTCATCAACTTTTCCATCTTCATAGCCTTCCTCATGTCTCCGCTGATCTTCAATTTTCCACTCAAAAATGCATTAGCTGGCTTAAGTTGTCCACTCAGCATGTTGAAGAAATCTTTCGAGTCCATTGTCAATGTTGCATCGGGTTGAGCTTCTGGAGCTCCCTTTCCAGCCTTTCCTGGTGCATTCTTCAAGTCTATGTGCCATGTACCTGCCTCCTCACCACGAACCTCAAATTGATATACTGCTCCTGTCTTCTCGATGACCTCTGGGGTGATGTGATTCTCAATTTTCTTGAATAGAGTTGCGATGGTTCCTTCTTCGACATTTTCTGATGATGACTTGGATGCCTCAGCAAAAACATCATCAAGGAAGAAATCAGGCATGAGTTTGTCTGCATTAGCTGGATTGCAAGCATATTGAACCATGTCTGTGATGCCTTCAGATTTGAGGACTTTCTCGTCGACGAAGAAGTTTCCAGTGCAGGTTTTTGGATCTTTAATGAGAATTGCTGGAAATTGAATTTAAAAAATGGCGGATATGAGAAATCAAAAATCCAAAATGTCAAGACACAACTCACCATAAGCAGCATCACTCATGATGTCAGCCTTTCTCGAAAGGTCCGAACTATCTCCACCCGAGAGCATATCCATGGCAGCAGTATAAATTGCAGTCTGTGGCCACAAAGCATTAACACCAATATTCATACTCTTAAATTCCTCAGCCATACCAAGAACGCACATAGACATTCCATACTTAGCCATAGTATAAGCAACGTGATTAGAGAACCAATGTGGTCTCATACTTAATGGAGGTGAAATATTCAAAATGTGAGCATGATTTGATTCCTGTAGGTACGGAAGACACTCCTTAGATACTAAAAATGTTCCTCTTGTGTTAACACCGTGCATTAAATCATAACGCTTCATCTCAGTTAATGCTGTTGGTGTTAAACTAATTGCCGATGCATTATTGATAACAATGTCAATACCTCCAAATTTATCAACAGCACCCTTTACAGCACTTCTGATTTGAGCTTCATCGCGAACATCTACGATACATGGTAATGCCTTGCCACCAGCATCCTCAATTTCTTTGGCAGCTGTGTAAATAGTTCCTGGTAGTTTGGGCTGCAAGGAGAAGATAAAGAAGGGTAAATTAGGAGTCAGGGGTACTGGATGTCAAATGGAGTCTGAAGTGCAAGATTAAGATGAGTTGGATGGCATCTAAGGTATGAATCCAAGCTCACAACCCTCCAACCCAAATCACACCCAACCCAGTCGACTTCCAAGACACCATTCCTACCAAATAATCCAAAGATACTCACATGTGGTTCCGCTGTCTTAGCAGCAATGACTATATTAGCTCCATCAGCTGCTGCCTTCAATGCTATTGCCTTTCCGATTCCTCTGGATGCTCCGGTAATAAACAAAGTTCTTCCAGCTAATTTTCTAAAATTATAAAAACAAAAATATTAAATGATATAATCGCAAAATGTTCAGTCAGTGACGACAAAGTTCAATGTTTGATTGAAAATAGCTACAAAATCTTTAATCCGTAAATAAACAGGTGATAAAATGATTTGTAAATCAAAGTCCATTTTGATAATTCTATTGACTTAAAAATTTACTTGGAATCTTAAAGATCAGTTGAAGATTTTGATGATTTGTTGATATTTACTCACCCAGTGTTGATCATCTTTGCAGTTTTATCTTTTTAAATTCTAAATTTCTCTAAATAAAATGAAAAAACACAATAAAATTTGTGTACTGTAAATTTTTGTGATCACCAAAATAGCGAGGGGAAAGCAATTGAAGGGATTTTTTGGTTTTCTACGCTTTTGTGGAAACTTTTTGTGATTTTTTTGAATTTTTCTTTTAACTGATTTTTATGTTAAATTGAATTTTTATAGTTTGAGCTTCTTCAGGTCTGATTTGATTAACTAAGTTGGAAAATATTAAAAATTACCTGAAAATTCAACAAATTTAATGTTTTGAAATAAAATTTAAGAAAACTTTTTAAAAATGGTTACTGAGATTTTTTTTTAAAAAAAAAATGAAGATTCTTAAAGTTTCTTACTTAATTATGAGTATTTATTAACTTTGGAATTTTTATGCTATAATCAGTGCTCTAAAGAAGACCAAACTTAAGACAACAATACAAAAAAGTAACAAAAATATTTTTAAAATATTTGAAAAGTTCTAAAAGGATCAAATTTTTTTCGAAATTTTAAAAAATTAATTTTTTTAAGATTCTTAATAAAAGAACTTTCTTAAAAAATTAATTTTTTAAGATTTTCAAAAAATTAATTTTTTTTAAGATTTTCAAAAAACTAATTTTTTTTGAAATTTCAAAAATTAATTTTTTTTAAGATAAACAAAAAATTAATTGTTTTAAGAATTTTTTTTTAAAAAGTCCAAAAAAAATCAAAATTTCAAAGAAATAATTTTTTAAAAGAAAATCTCATTTTTTAAAAAATCAAGAGAATTGAAAAGATTAAAATAATTGAAAAAAATTAAAAAAATTCAAAATTCAATTTATTACAACAAATGCAATCAAAAATGGATCATCATACCCAACAGAGTGGAATTCTACAATCCCTTCCAGCAGAAATAATCATCAAGATCCTTTCAAACCTTCCTGTAAAAGATCTAAAGACCTGCAGACTTTTGTCACAACAATTTTACGACTTTATGTTGGAATCATCAAAAATCATGAAGAAATTGAGGTTCAACTTCCGATTCAGCAACGATTCAGATGACAAAGCAACGTCATCAAAGCCTCAACATCGACAAAATAGTCTCAAACATCCAGTTGACGCGTCAATAAATTTACCAGAGTTGTGGAACTTTGTTGAGGTTAAAGGACAATTTATCAGGTGCATCAATCTGAAATTAAACAAATTTGATAAAATTTCATGGAGTTTCTTGGACCAAGTGCCTAACTTAGAAGATTTGACGGTTGATGAGAAGAAATTTGCAATTTATGCATTTACATCAGTTGAAGATCATTCCATCGACTTATCAAAATTAAAGTCACTGAAAATTAACCTGAGATTACTCAAAAGTTTCGCAGCCTGCACAAAAAATATTCATAACCTCAAAAAATTGTCAATATTCATCTCAATAGATGAGGACCAAGAATTCTTGACAAATTTTGTGGCTGAACAGAAGAACTTAAAGGATTTGTTCCTCGAATTCGATCCTCAACTGAAAACAATCAACTTTCCATCTACAGACATAACCTCAAATGTGAAATTTCAACTTCAAAAATTCAAATTTTACATGCGTAACATTAGCAATGAAAGTCAGCATTTCCACAAATTTTTAGAGTCTCAAGCTGGAAATTTGGAAAACTTGAAGCTGAATTTCAAACCTGATGAAAAATTCTGTGAAATAATCCTCAAAAAATGCAGAAATTTGAAGAAATTGGCACTTAATTCAGATCAAGATCCAGACTTGTTTGAAAAATTTCATCCAGCATGGCAATTGACATCCTTAACATCCATCAAGGACAGAATTATTGAAGATCAGAAATTCAAGTCAATCATCGAAAGATTCCCGAACATCAGCAAGATAAAATGCAGACAATTGAAAGAACTCAAAGGAAATTTCGATAAAATAACAAAAATCGAGACTGACTATTTTTACTGTCATTTCATGAGGAACTGTTCATTCCCAAATTTAAGGAGCTTGCACATCAACAGAATTGCTGGATATGAAATTGACAGTTGGAAGAAATTTACTGAAAATTTAAAAAATCTTGAACATTTGACAATTTATAATATGTACTATGTTGGCAGTTCCTTCACTTTGGATTATTTGGAAAATTCTAAGAAATTGAAAACTTTGAAATTGTTGAAGTATGAAGAATAAATGACTTTTTTAATTTTAATTTTTCTGGATAAAATTATTCAAATATTCAGAATTTTGTTAAATTTCAGTTTTTAAAATTTCAAAATAAAATTACTTTTTATCAATTTTTATGACAAAATCGACTAAAACTGATTTCTTCTATTACTTTGTCAGAAAATACGCAATTGCAAGTAGAAATTTTTCATAACAGCTGTCGAAATATTTGAATTTTTATTTATTTTTACATGTTATATCAAATTTTGAAATAATATTTTAATTAAATTTGAAGTTTTACGTGTTTTGAATTTACATTTTGTATGTAGAATTACAAAAGGTACAAAAAAGTGAAAAACTATTGAAAAACAATTGAGTGACTTCTTCAAAATCAATAAATTTCACGATTATATGAAATAAGATAAAATTAAGGAAAAAAGTAAAGAATTATTTGCACATCGATGATTAGATTTCAAAATAAGGAGACATGTCTAAAAGAAAATATGAATCTGACTTTTTCGTTCAACACCATCAAGATTTTTCATACTTTTTTGGAAATCAACAGGTTTTTGTAAGTAAAAAGTAAATATTGTGAGTCAGTAAGTTAGATACAGAGTGACTACGAATAGTCTTTTTTGTTTTGGGATTTCCCCAAGGATTTCCTTAAATTTTTTTAAAATAATTTATATTTAGAGTACGTAATCTGGTATCGGAAGTTGGCAAAAATTATCTCTATTGTCAATTTGTCGGATGCTAGTGGCGAAGCCAGAATTTTTTGAGTGGGAGGGGGTGAAAAATTTTTTTCAGTAGAAAAACCCTAGAAATTTTAAATAATTCCAGTGAAGGGGGTGAATTTTTACCATTAACACCCCCCTTTCTTAGCTACGCCACTGCCGGATACTAATTTAGAATACCCAAAATTCAAAAATGTAAAAATTTCATCTACAACAGGTCCCCTTATATCCAATGTCAATCCCCTACTCAATTCCGGTAGAAATAATCATCAACATAATTTCTTTCTTAAACAACACCGATGACATCAGAAGCTGCATGCAATTATCAAAAGAAATTCGAGATTTAATCTTCAAAACACCAGAAATAATGCGAAAATTCAAATTTATATACAATTATCAAGGTGGATGTCCATTGGAATTTTTTAAGGATAAAGGAACTTCAATGCGTAATTTGAGGCTGAATATCAGACCTGACGATGAAGCTATAATGAGATTTTTATTAAATTGTACACCAAATTTAGAAGAATTGACATTTTTTAATGTCATGGATGATAAATCTGACAGATGGATGACTTATTCTGATAATTTTGTTGGCATTGGACAGGCTGACTTGCCGAAATTGAAATATTTACACATGAAAATCAGTGGACTTGATTATTTCATTAAAAATACAAAAAATGTCAAAAATTTGCAAAATTTGTCAATTTTTTCAAAACATCAAGAAAATTGTGAAATGCTGAAAAGCTTTTTGGACCAACAAAATAGCAAAAATGAGCTTAATTTTACTTTTTGGAGTCAAAAAACGATCACAAATGTCGAACTTCTGGTGCCAGTGGCTGAATATGTGACGGAATTTATAAATGATGGCATGATTTGTGATCAAAATCTTGTGCTGATTTTTGAAAAATTCAAAAAATTGAGAAAATTTACCGACAATTATCAAACATCAAACATTTTAGCTCAACGACTAAGTGCCACAAAATTGCAGCTAAAAAGCTTAAAAATTTATGAAAATAAAATTGAATACTTCAGAAATTTACATTTTGAAGTTTTCAACAAAAAATTCCCAAATTTAGAGGTCTTAAAATGTGAAAGATTTCTTGTGACTGAAGGAATTAACGACAAATTGCAGACGCTGCATGTATCTGGCATGTCATTCAACAATGATCAAAATTTTAATCTTCCAAATTTGAAGAATTTTTTCTTAGATTTTAGCACTGGAAAGACTCAACATTTATTTTGGGATAAATTTTACAAAAATATTGAAAATGTTGAAAATATTGAAATTACTGGATACATTACAGAACTAATTGATGAGAATTTTGTTCAAAATTTGAAGAAATTTCCAAAATTAAAAACATTTAAATTTGTAAATATCAGAAATGTTATTGCTAGAGATTTTATTATTGTGGATAATAGCATGAAAGTACTGAAAATTTCAAAGGACTTAGACTATAAATATAAAGTTAATTTTAGAGAATTTAAGGGAATTCAAATATTTGAAATTTAAAACCAGAATTTGTGACTACAATTTTTGAGAAATCCGCTTTTTTTGAAAACTTAAAAATTTTAAATTTAGTCATAAAAATAATGTAAATTGCAAAATTACGGAAGATCAAATTGAAATTGACAAAAGTAAAAGAATTACTAAACTTAATTCATAATTATAAAAAAGTTCTGAATATAATTTATAAAAATTTGTGAGAATATGAAATTGAGGAAATTAATTAGAAATAAAACACAATTTTTTTAGAAAAAATCTTATAACAACAAAATACATTTTAAATCATTTATCAATCATTATCAATTACTATCACTCAAGTGGTTCGGATTATTACTAACATAATCTACATTCTTTGTTAAACAAATAAAATTGATCAATTGAAATATTTTTTTTGTAATTTTAAAATAAATTTTAAAGCATTATTTTGCAAATATTTAACAAATTAAAATATTTAAAAATGATTGCTGAGATTTTTAGTGAAGTTGAGAGATTTTTGTGTTGCAATAATGTTTCAACGTCAGATGATGAGCAGGAAATTCCATTAAGGCATTCAAACAAATTTTGGAGTAGTTTTAGGAATGATGAAATGGTTAGTAAGGCTACAATATTCATAAGGATGTAAGCACCACTAGGAGTGCATCAAAAAAAATCTTGAGAAGAAAAGTTTGGCCCCAAAACCAAAATCCTTTTAAAAACATCCCTGAGTAGCAGGGTTGATACAAAGGTGCCTTTGACCAGATTTTGCCTGTGATCTAGCAAAGTCGTGCCTTTCATATTATTGATGATGAAATGAACATCAGAAGTTCAAAAAATTATTTTTTAAATTTTTCTTCTTTTGCACAGTCTTTATGAATTATGATTTCAAATTTGTATAAATTTTTCTTTAAAGATAATGGTCAAAGGCAAAGATTTTGAAAGGCACCATTAAAGGCATTGCCTTTGCAAAGGCAACCTGTCTTTGCCTTTGACTTATAATTGCCTACACCTAGATGGTCTTTTTCAAAGGCAAATGCTAGGTATCAACCCTGCTGAGTAGTGCCTATATCCTTGACAGGGGCCAGTTACTAGGGCTACCCAGGGTAGGTAAAAACCCCTTAGGATACCCTAGGGCTACCCCATGTAGAACAACCTACCTACCCCACCTACCCTCCCACATATACCCAACCCTGGGGTACCCTAGGTGGAAGGACCCTAGGGTACTAGGGTATACCCTATCTACCCGGTGTAGGATAAAGTATGGTACCCCAGGTAGCTCTAAAACCGCCCTCAGGTTATAAATACTAGAAAATATCATTACGAATTTTCCAATTTATTTTTCAAACCAGCACCATTACCTCGATTTTAAAGACCATTCTGATAGAAAGACCAACAGTTCACCAAATTTACCAACAGAAATCATCATAAAAATAATATCAAATCTTAGTGACATTGAGGACCTCCGAAGCTGCATGCTGTTGTCTAAAAACATCCATGATTCAATTTTTAAAACACCAGAAATTATGAGAAAAATTCTAATTAATTTAAATAATTCAGAATCATCAAAATTTATTGATCTAAGAGGAAATTGTATTCGATGCTTGAAGATTCAAAGCTATAACGAAGTTGAAGATGAAGAAAAGTTGAAAATCATCCTCAGCAAGGTCCCAAATTTAGAGGAACTTACATTCAATAGTGGACGAATTAATGACAGATTTTCAAGGCAGAGTTCAAAAATTACACAGGATTTTGATGCAAATAACAACATTGCAGGATCTTCTGATGTAAAAATTCCAGCAGAGCTGCAAAACCTAAAAATTTTAGAAATCAGATCATCAAATTTTGAAATTTTCTTGAAAAGCACAAAAAATGTGACAAAATTGGAAAAATTCACAATTTATTTAGCTGAACTCAGTCAAGATGAGAATATTACAGACTTTATAGCCCAACAGAGCTATTTAAAAGAATTGAATGTCATCAACATTTCACATCTGCTTATTCTTGACATCCCTATTCATGTCCTCTGCTCAAAAGCAACATTTAAGCTGAAAACCTTAAAAATGATTAGAATTAAATTTGATGAATTTTTGAGAATATTTTTAGAGTCGCAACTTGAGAGTTTAGAGGAATTGGAACTGACGGAAGTTGACAGTCAAGACACACTTGAAATATTATTCAAAAAATCAAAGAAATTGAGAAAATTGTCACTTGGATCTGTTGCTTGCTCTTGGCTATTTTCATCAGATTTTCCAGCTTTACAGATGGAAAGTTTGGAATTTTATGAAGACAGGAACAGCAAAGGGGTGGAATTGGACAAAATTTATGGAAGGTTTCCAAAACTACGCAGTCTTAAATGCTTACAATTAATGTCAATCGATGGAATTTTTCATCAAATTGTTACTTTAGAATTATTTGTGCTTGACTGTCTAAAATTACAAAATTTAAAATTAAAGAGTCTTAAAAATTTAACAGTTGTTAAAATTTCAAAATTTTCCGATGAAAAGCATTTTGAAAAATTCACTAAAAATACTGAAAATGTTGAAAATTTAACAATCAAGCACGTCGAAGACCCACACAACATCCCAACAATATTAAAATATTTAAAAAATTATAAAAACCTTCAAAATTTCAAATTAAAACAAGCATCATATTACGATGATTATGAAATTTCAATCGAAACAGATAAAAAAGTTGTAAAAACTTTAAGATCAGCTGTTGAAAAAAATCAGGAAATTTTGAAAGTTTTGCACGAAAATTTTGACGGATTTGAGTTTTTTGAATTTAAAAGTTTTGTTGGGAAAATTAAGAAATTTGATATTATTGTTCAGTTGGATAAACATTAAGTTGTGTGACTTTTCTGCTAGTATTTCTTATTTAGTTAGTCTAAATTCAAAATTTTGGTTTTTAGGATTAAATTCATGTAATTTCATAATTTTCATCAAAATTAATTCAAATTAATAAACCTTGATTGAAAATAATTTAACAATGTTTTGATTAATTTTTTACGTTCTTCACGACTTTAACTGTTGTTTTCAAATAAAATATTTCATTAATATTGAAGGATTTGCTGCCTTATCGGCTTCTTATTTTAATTTTATTGTTTTTTCACTCACGATTATTGAATAAATTTTAATTCCTGAAACAGTCAATTTTAAATATAAGTCGGAACATTTTTAAATTATTTTGCAGTCAATTTTTAATTTCAATTAGTGAATAAGGTTTAATAAACAATGAAGATTTTCAATATTTTTTTACTTGTTGCCTTTTTGGGTGAGTTTTTAGTGTAATAAGTGCAAAAATTGTTAAAATTAATAAAGTGTGAAGGCGCCTGTACATCAAAGATTCAGTGTGAAGGCGCATGAATATCAAAAATCTAGTTGAACGCACCTAGGCCCGGTTTCTCGGTTCTACCCCTAGGATATAGGGTATACCCGAGAAACTGGGCCCTGAGCATTTATTTTTACCTAAAAAATCAACAAAAATTCTAATAAACTCAATAATTTAACTTCCAGTTGCAATATTTACACAAATCTCAGTTGCTCAATTGGAAGATGATCATAGTGAAACTGGGGGACGCCATCCTCATCACCATCATTTTGATGGAGAAAATGCAGAACATTTTCATCATGGACACCGTAGACGTCGTCAGTAATTTTTTTTTTCATGAAAAATTATTCATAAATGATGCTTTTATAAAAAAAATTATGTTCAAAACTGCAATAAAATTCAGGAATTGTGAAGTTTAACAAAAGATTTAAATATTCAAAAAATTAAATATTTTTAAAATATTTCAATATATATAATATATTATTTATTATTTAAATATTTTTAAAATATTGAAATATTTTTAAAATATTGAAATATTTTTAAAATTCTTTCAAAAATTTTTCCAAAGTTGTTAGAAGACTGTGGATATGTGAGAAAGTGTTGGTGATTTGAGTAATTGTTGAACGCAATTTCTACAATTTTAGCAACACAGAGTGAATGCAGTGCAATTGATAGGATAATAAGACTAAAAAGTTGATAAAAGTGAACCTCGCTGAAGATTTTTTTCGAGCAAAAAATAAATAAATCTGTGAAAGATTCAATTGGAGGATATTTTGAGAGATAAGGAACATTGTTGAGCTCAAGCAGAATAGTGGGAGTCCAATAAACGTCATCAATCACCTTGAACGAAGAATTTCCAAAAAGAATGAAAATTAAAAGAACGCCACAGCCAAAAGCCAATCAAATGGAACTGGATCAAAAAGATGACGCTCAAGATGTAACACCAAAGTCTTCAATTAATAGAAAAAATCTGAAAAGAACAAGAGGAAACATTGAAACATCTACTGACGATTTATATGAATTAATTGTTAACATGAGCACTAAATTATCGAATGAAATCAAAACGGTATGTTCGACAATGAAAAATGAATTAATGGAAAGGCTTGACGAAAAGTTTAACATGCTGAATAGTATCATAGAAGAAATTAATATTAAAGTCGGTAAACTAGAGGAGTCAGTGGAGAGACATGATAAGAAACTGGATCAGCAAGGCAAAATTGTCAATCGACTTCTACAAGAAAGACTGAAAAATAATATGGAGATAAGTGGAGTGAATTTACCAGCAGTTAAAGACAAAAGCAAAACTAAGGAGGAAGCAATTAAAATAATCGGAAATTTTGGCATCAATGTGAAAAGTAGCGACGTTAAATCAGTTTACATGAAAAGCATCACGACCAAGGAATCACAGAAGAATCAAATAATGACAGTTGAATTCAAGGAGTTTGAAACAAAATTAAGAATCTTAAAAAAAAAGGAAGTCAGGCATAAAAAACGGTATTTATTTTGATGACTCATTAACACCAACAAATCGATTCCTGATTGGAAAGGCTAAAAGAATAGCCAAGGAGAAAAATTTTATGTTGTTTATGAGCAATAATAGAATAAACGTCAAAAAGGCTGATAAAATGATTAAATGGATTGAGGACGAATCTGACCTGTTGGAAATAGAAAAATGGTTACCGAACGAAAAAAAGCAAAGAGATGAAAAAAACAGCAACAGCAAAAAAAAAAACCCAGCAACAAGTGTCAACAAATGCAATAGAGAAGGAGAAACTAGAATTCAGTAGCAAAGCCTAGTGGAAAGTTGTTTAAGCGGAGAATTCCTGGCCAAATATACATAGAATATGCTGAAAAGAGAAAGAAAAAGAAGAAAATATGCTCTTATGAAACATAATTGGCAAGTAATATGGAATTCATACTAATGATTTTATACTTATCTGATTGCAGCGTAAAAGATGAAATTTAGCAGCACGTGATACACAGCAAAGAATTGCAGAGCACTTAACTTAATTATATTTTAGTTCACTCGCGTCACTTATTTATTTTATTTCATGTTTTAACGGTCAAACTTGTAAACAAACCGAGATGACTCAATTTTTTCGGAGAGATAGATTTTGGAGCTTAAATTTAAATTTTAAAAACCCGTTTAAATGCAAATGTGATTTTAGTGAAGATAATTTAACTAAGAAGAGATTTCTTTAAGGTATTTATACATTGAAACTCTTCTAAATAAGTATATATTGTAAATGTTTTAAAGATAAAGGTTTTTTATGCATTTTTAAACAGTCTGCACTGGTTAAGAATGCTTTTTCCTTTGGAAAAGAGAAAATAAATAATAAATTAAATTAAATTAAATTAAATAAATTAAATTGAAATATTTTAAAAATATTGAAATATTTTAAAAATATTGAAATATTTTAAAAATATTGAAATACTAAAAAACTTATTTTAAAATATTGAAATTTAAAAAAAAATTATTTAATATATTAAATTATTTTAAAAAACTAAAAAATTAAAGTTTTATTTTAAAAATGTAAAAAGACAATTCTTTTAAATTTGGCTAAACTTAAAAAATTCTTTATTAAATTCCGTTTACATCAAATTAAGCTACACTTAATATATAGTAAAACAATTTCATTTAAATGGACAAGAATTATAGAACGAATTACTATTTTTTATAATATTATTTACGAATTTTAGGAATTTGTGAAACATTTTTTACTCGGATTTAATTTTTGTCAGTACAATCCTTTCGAAAGTTTTCACATTTCTATATAATAAAAGTTCAAAAAGTTTAAAAAATTTTTTAAAATAATGAGATGCATGAATGTATGAAAGTTCAATAACATTAAGCTAAATAATAAATTCAACAGGTGCTGCAACTTCCATACTCGTGCATGTATAAAGTAAATTAAAAACCAAATTTTAAAATTTGAAATGAAAAATTTTAGTTGAAAAGAAAAAATGTTAATTTTTTACCAATTTGAGATTTTTTTAAAAAATGTGAGCATTTTTAGAAAAATCAAGATTTTTAAAAAGTTCATTTTTAAAAAAGTTCAAAAATTAAAAAAATTTAAAATTTCAAAATTTAAAAAAAATTAAAATTTCAAAATTTAAAAAAATTTAAAATTTCAAAATTTTAAAAAAAAATTAAAATTTCAAAATTTAAAAAAATTTAAAATTTCAAAATTTTAAAAAATTTAAAATTTCAAAATTTTAAAAAATTTCAAAATTTCAAAATTTTAAAAAATTTAAAATTCTAAAAACTAAAAATTCTAAAAAATATTCTTTTTAAAAAACTTCAAAAATTTTAAAAAATTTAACATCATTTTTCAAAAATTTCAACCAAAAAGTTAAAAGAATTTTGGAAATAATTTTCAGCAGCTTACACGAAAGCTTATACAAATCTCATACAGAAATGGAATCGATAGTCTTTCCAATAAAGTCCTGTACGCAATCCTCGCCATCAATAGGCAGTACAAACCATTCCTCGAGTAAGGCACGATCAATATAATAGAAAATTTTAGGAAGTGGAAATCCGTTGAATGGCGATGCAACTGGCAATGTATAAGCTCCCATGTTCTCAAAAAACATAAAGTCACCAACATCTGTGTTCATCGGCAACTCAATATCGTTAATTATTTCATCTAGGGCATCACAGGTGGGTCCAAAAATTGTCGACTTAATCTTCTTCTCATGTTGATTAGACTTTTTCAGTAGGATTGGCTTAACAATTTGATGATCGTAGAGTAGACAGTTGAAAGAGGCATAGACACCGTCGTTTAAGTACAGCATCATGCGTTCGGGTTCATCTGTAGAGTGGTTCATGATATTCTTCTTGGAAAAGATGTTGGTCACTAAGGTGAATGCTGATGCGACGTAGTAACGACCTGGAGAGTTAAAAGAATAATTTTAGTACTCAAAAATTAATAAATCTTCAATTCTAAAACCGTACCTGGCTCAGCAATAACTTGAACCTTCTCATCCGGAAAGTATCTTTCCAGACTATCATTAACAATCATCGAAACTTCATTGATGTCCTTATCATTGTCACCTGGGAATCCACCACCAATATCAACAACTGACAAATCAAATCCAAGACCCTTAGCTTCATCGAACAAGTCACGGCAGTATCGAATGGCCTTGTTGTAGACAGGATAGTCCTTGCAGCCTGAACCAACATGGAAGCTGATTCCAACGACATTTAATCCCATTTGCTTAGCTGCTTTTAGAAGCTTTGGTGCTTCGGTTAGAGGATCACAGCCGAACTTCTTACCGAGAGCACATTGAGCAATTTCAGCTTCGCAAACGATGCGGAGGACGAGGCTGGAATGAAAGAACGAGGAAGATTTTGAGGTTAGAATTACAAAATCCTGGAAATTTTGAGGTTAGAATTGTAAATTTATAAGGTCAAGTCCGTAAAAATAAGGAATTTTTCATCAAAAATAATATAAGCTCACCTTGCATCAGGATACAATGCCTTAATCTTCTGCAATTCAATCTCACAATCGAATGTCATCGTTTTAACGCCCATCATCTTAGCAAACATGATCGCGCTCTTCGACTTTGCTGGATTTGCGAAAATAATACGATCAGGCTTAACACCAAGGCTCAAAATTTTGCTAATTTCTCCCTTCGACGCACAATCAAATGATGTTCCTAGCAGTGCTAGTGTAGCCAAGACAACATCATTATCATTGCACTTAACAGCATAGTAAGGCGCCACTCGAGGCATCTTTTCGATCCAATTTTGATGCTTCTTAATTACATCACCGATGTTGAAGATGTAAAATGGATCTTCTTGGTTGATTGTACCGTTAAGAGTCAATTGATTGATTAGTTCAGTCGAGCTGAGTTCATCGTCCATAATGTGGATACGATCATCTTCATTTTCAGTTAAAAGCTTCATCTTTACTGTGCAAAAATTTCTCGATTGATTTGATTGAATTAATCTCACGAGTGAATTATTGTCTTCTTGATAATTTTCAGCGAATTAAGCTTATTGACGTAATATGATTATTTATCGTAATAGCTATGGAACTAAGCGAACTGAAAAGTGGATGGAAATTTGAGGTTAGAATTGACATTATCAGAACTTTAATGTTAATGGTGCATTAAAAGTGGTCAGTAGCAGTCCATGAGTATATCTAGCAATCTACTAAGGCCTTAGTCACCTAGGTAAGCTTACTGACCAACTTAAGGACCAAAAAATTTAATAAAAAAATGACAACTTACTGTGTAAATTTCTTATAAAAATATTTTGAAAGCGTATCTAGATATAAAAAGACTTTATTTCCAGATTGTATTTATTTTCCCTCAGCAAAAGTGCCTGCGGTCAGTGCCCACTGTGGGGCTAACTGACCCTCGAGAAATACCTGAAAAAAGAGAAAAGATTGTGTTAGTATTGTGTTTATGATTATGAAGGATAAATCTGAGGTTATTTTATGAATCTCTGAATTTTTTGTCAAAAATCCGCCAATATTCTGCCCACTGATTAAAAAGTCAGTCAAAATTCTGTCAGTTCTACCTACTTTCTACCATTTAGTCAAAAGTCGATCAAAGTTTTGTCAATTCAGTCAAAAGTCCGCTAATATTCTGTCAATTCCAGCTACTTTTTTCCCACTTGATTAAAAATCAGCCAAAATTCTACCAAACTCAATTATTTACTTCCCAATTCATGAAATGCGAAATTTATTAATTAATTTCCCCTAATGACACTCCTCTTTATCAATATAACCTCAAAATCAATTACAATGTCTTCAAAATTCAATCAATCATCATAAACCAAACCATGATTCATATCATACAATCTACTAAATTGTGAATAATTTCTTAATTGTTTATAAAATGATATTTTGCTAACATGACCCTATTTTCACTAGTTTATAAATCATGTGATTGCTAAATTCTACACGAGCCAACAAAATTGTGCTTAAGTAAGCGAATTTGAAGTAATTAAACTTGATAATTTTGCTATGCTTTGTATATGGCTGGATAGTGAAATATGACGCGATAATTCAGAAAAATTATTGACGTTTTAGAGTGTGATCAGCATGGACGTAGCCAGAGGGGTCCTTGAGATCCTCGAGATCAAAATTCAATATCAATTTTTTTTTTATTTTCAAAATCGAAAAATTGAATTAAGTAAAGTCAATCTTAATGTCTAAAAATGAATAAAAATTTAATACAATGGTTACACATTACAGTGATTTTTCTAAAAATAAAAAATTGGGCACCCCCCTTCAAAAATCCTGGCTATGCTCCTGAACGATCAGGAATAATGTTGACTTGTGGAAGTTGAAGGTTGACTTGAGGTTAACAAACTTGAAAGTTCTGGAAGAAATCATCAAAATAAACCGAAATTCATCAAAAAAGTACAAATTAATTCAATTGACGACACTTTTTTTCAAACGAATCGAAAAAATATCACGTCGACAAATTTCCTTGTAAATATTTTAGTCATACTCATGTTTTTGTCTTTTTCTTCTTCTTAAAATTCTTTTTTTTTGGCTCCGTACATTCTCTTTCAATTTGATGTTCGTATCTCATTTTCTTTTCCTATACGCAACGTGATCAAAGTCTACTGTGAGTCATACAAAACTTTCCGGTTATAGTCAAAACAAAAACAAGCCAATGTAAATTGGACAATGTAAAATGAGATAATGTGAAATTTCTAGGAAATTGGAAATATCGTGCAGAATGTGGCTTTGAAGTTTTGTTTGAAGTTTGCTTAAAATGAGCAAAATTATAATCTAAGGGAGGCCTTGGCATATTTAAAAATCACAAAGCAGACAGATATGGGTCAACATGACGTGAATTGAGGTCTTTTTTTGAAGATTTTGTTGTTTATGTAGGATTTCTATTTACTTAGTATTTACTGATATGGTTTAGATTTTGAAGGCAGTGGCATTAGTCAAGGATCTTTTTGCATCCGGGGTCAAATAATAAATATTACGCCATTCAATTTAGGATCTTGTGTCTCTATAAATGGAACTTTGTTCCTTTTTTTTGCAAAAAACCCAACTCTGAATGCCCTGGTCACTCCCAATTGCATGTCTCACGTCCCTACTCCTGCTCACTTCTTGTTATACAACTAAGTGCCCTGATCATCTCAAAACATGGCGCCTGGCAACCAACAACAGTTTACAAACAATAAATACAGTCACCCGAAGCTCATTTATCAGTAGTAAAAAGGGTTCAATTACAGAGTATTACGTCGAACTAATAAGAAGACCTGTCTGTATAAACAATGACTTATAGCAAGGAACAATACATTGTATGAGAATATGATTCCACGTAATAGTGAGAACTATATGGGACAATGATCTTATTTTGTGCTATTTCATCTTTATTTTGTCGTTATGTACTTTTAGATTGTTTATTAAACCGGCTGATATTTTGTGGGACTTTAACCTTTGAAATTGAAATTTGAAATGAATTTAGCGATTTTTTTGGGATTTTGGGTGCATTGTCTGGATCAAGAATAGAGAATCTACAATTTTGAGTAGTGCTAGTGCACTATAAACTAGATCTAAGGAGTATTGACCTTATTTTTGACATCTAAGCTACAAAATCCTCCAATAACCAACAGAAATTGACTTAATATCCTCAAAATAAACTCCAAACAACCAGAAATTCCCTCAAAATTTCCTCAATTTCACAATTTAACATCACAAAATAAACTGTCACTCACAGCAGTCTCTAAAACAGCCACAAGAACCAATTTGAGAATATCTTTTCTCACTCGCACAGCTTTTCGCCTGAGCTTGTGCCAACGCTTTAAAAATCTCAAAACTAATTGACTAAATCGAATGCTTAGTCCTCTATTTTTATACTCTCATTATTATTTTCCTTGGTAATGAAATCTGTGCTTGATGCATTTTTCATGTAGTTCAGATCCCCTCAGTTCGCAAATATGGAGTCGGATTTTACAAGTTTTTTGTGTATATTTTGAATGGAATGGATGTGACTTAGGGGGTTTGAATGCTTAGATGTGTCAGACATGTTTGTATGTAGATGTTAAAATGAAAATGTTGGAATGTTTTGCAAGTTTTTTCTACAATTCTTTGAATAAGGCTGAGACCTGAATAATCTGTGACAAAATAATAATTTTTGAAAAATAGTAAAATGAGGTTTCTGAGTCATTTTGCATTAAAAGTTGACAATTTAGGTAAATTTTCAGAATTTATACCGGGAATCTTGTCTATAATCCTTAAATATCAATGACCCCTAGGTCTCTTGATTCAACAGATTTGTGGATCATTTATTCAGAATTAATTTTATTGATGTTTTCAGGATATTATGTCTGACTTACAAACGACAAATAAAGCTTTAATGATGCTCTTCTGATTTCTGTGATTATTGAACTGTTAGCTCTATAAAGGTCTAAATTATTTATTTATTAAGTCAACAGTGGTTTACAGGAGGTTTTGGGGTTCTAACATTTCCGTATGATATCATTTTTTAATGTTTTAAAATGTGCAAGGTTAAACTTTTAGGACACCATCGAGAAAATAAGGATTTTTTTTGAAAAAGAATGGATTTTTTTATGTCAATCACAAAACAGGTCATTAAAATTATTCAAAAATCTAGTGAATGTCATTTTTGGTTTCTTAGTGCATCAATTGATAATATCAAAAGTATAACAAATTTTGATCACTTTTGAGAAATTTTGGGGAACTCATAGGAGGGTAATCCTATCTTGGGCACTTAAAAAATTGTATAACATCGATTAATAATGCCAAAAGTTACATAAAGTGATGAAATTTGAACCAACTTACTAACTAGTCCCCAAATTTATATCAAAATACACAAAAATATTGACAAATTTTGCCTTAATACCCAAAAAGTCCCATAAAATCGTAAATAAACCCACAAAATCAACAAAAATCCCCCTCAACTCCCCCAGCATAGCAACAGTCACAGAAAATTTTCCATGCATCAATTAAAAAAAATAATCACTTGTTACATATTTGCTGTCTCCGTATGAAAATATAAAGAAAAAAGTCTCAGACTAGAGGTCAAATTCTGATGAAAAAGTCTCTGTCTGACTGATAATTTTGAGTTTCTAGACGGAACTTCTGACTCATTACGAAGGACTGAATGAAATTGTCATCCATAAACCTCGTGATTTGGATTGTAAAATTGACAAAAAATTCAATAAATGGCCTCAAAAAATTTTTTACTTACTATTTTTAAAACGGTTTTAAAATGGAGATTGTGAAAGGTCGTTGATTCGCTTTGTTAGACGCTCATGGAACAATTCACTGGGTTTACTTCCTTTATGATGAAATTAATTCACTAGAAAAAGATTTTTTTTGGTTTTAACTGGTGAAGCCTAGATGACAAAATAGTTTCGATTGTGATAAGTGCTGTACTTACTGTAGTAGTCCCTCGAATTTGTATGTCATGTGTGGATTGAGTTGTTTTCCCCAGTTTGGAGTGGATTCATTGATGTGATGTGTGATGGAATTTCGCCAAAAATAATTGATTAAATTGATCGAAATTTTCTTATTTTCCAATTTTTTATTTTTAAAAAACTAAAATTTTAATTTTTTTATTTATCTCGATTTTTGTATTAAAATCTTTATATTTGACTCGAAATTCTCACAATTTCTTGTAGTTTATGAGTAAATCTACAGATTTCGCAATTTTTATAACTTAAACTAACTCTAAAATACTCAAAAATTCACTTTTAATACACTAAAATTTGAGATCAACCAGCAAAAAATCGAGAGAAACTTTTATTATTGTTGATATTGTCGTTTTTCGGGGGAGAACTGAAGAAAAGTTCCATGAAAATAATACTCATGTGATTGTTTTTGTTTACAACTTTTAATATATGCAGCGTATTGGGGATGAAAGTTTGCGGATTGATGATGATTAGAAAAAGTTGCTGATGAGAATTGCGGGACTTTATTTGAAATTGCTTCTAATTAGTTTCAAAAAGTTATTCTTGAATTTTTAAAATTTCTCTTCAAAATCCTTTTCTTCCAACATTTTATTAGTTTTATTTAGAAACAAATGAAATTTCGTCAAATCTTTTTTTAAATATAAAATTTTAATAAATAATAATAAAATGCGCAAACAATTTTGAACATCCAGGAATTCCACCTACATATCAATGTCCTTCATTTAGTCCTCGTGCTTCAGTCCCATGCTCCACAACAGTGGCAAGTCATTTGAGATTTCCACAGACTCAGATCTTTCATCATATGTGTTACTTGTGCTTATAATTCCACCAAATGTCATCGTGTGATCTGTTAAATTCCACTTTAGTCCTTTCGTTGTCACTTTTGTTGGCTGTCCAATAGGAATTAGTGAGCACCACATGTTCCTTATTTCCTCAGGAATGTCAATTTTATGCTGTCCACTTGGCAGTAGCCACGTGACACTTGTGGAACTGAGAATGTAGACAGGTCGAAGGATGTCACTAGGTTTCTGTAGATTTTTATGCAATGTGTTGATATTGGCTAAGATCTGATCTATTCTACCTGAAGTCTCACAAAGTGCAACAATGTAAGAAATACTGAGCTCATTTATGAACGGTTCAAGAACTCGTAGACATTTTGTAAAGTCTGTAGCATCCTGGTCGGGTGTTTCGACGATTTTAGTACGGCTGAAGTAGTCGAGACTCTCATCTGTGCAGGAGTCAAGATCACCAGTGATTAAAGTTGGATGCTTGAGTTTGTCTTGAAGTTTATGCTTGCGGAGCCATGAGAGCCACCGGTTAGTGCCACCATCGACTGTTATGTTGATTGCAGCTAGAAAATAAATTTGAAAAAATTGAAAAAAATTCAACAATTCACATGATTAACTACAAAGTTGCAAAAATTATGTCAAGTCAACATTTATTTCAATTCTTTTAATTAATATCACACAAAACTCACAATGATTCCACAGTTCCTCGACCAATTTTGCATCTGCCTCAATTGGTCTGTTCAGAACCACAAATGCATACTTTAATTTATTGTCCTTTATGTCATTTAAATTAATTATTTTACTCGGATGATGATTGAACATTTTCTTGTAGAGAAACTTTTTTCATAACAAATGACCTGTTTGACCCGAAAAGCTGCGCACCAGGTACGCAACTTTTGTTTACGAAGTGAGTTTTGTACCCACTAGATGAGATTGTGAGGGAAAATTTGAAAAAAAAAGAAATTGAAATCAGAAATTTAAAAAATGTATTATTGAGTTTCTTTGAATTTTAAGAGGAATTAAATTTGGGGTTTAAAAATTGTTATAAATTGTAGCATAATTTGCAAATTAGAAAAAAAATCATAAATTTGTTATTTTGTTAAAAAAATATAAAAAATGTAAAAAAAATTAAATTATGTTTTTTTAAAAAATTTTTTAACTTACTTATTAAATTTTTTAAGTAATTATTTTTTAGATTTCAAATTTCATTTTTTAATTGAAAAATTATATTTTAATATTTTTAAAATAAAATTTTAATATTTAATTTAGTATTAAATTTTAATATTTAATTTACTATAAAATTTTAATATTTAATTTATTATTAAATTTTAATATTTAATTTATTATTAAATTTTAATATTTGATTTATTATTAAATTTTAATATTTAATTTATTATTAAATTTTAATATTTAATTTATTATTAAATTTTAATATTTAATTTATTATTAAATTTTAATATTTAAATTATTATTAAATTTTAATATTTAATTTATTATTAAATTTTAATATTTAAATTATTATTAAATTTTAATATTTAATTTATTATTAAATTTTAATATTTAATTTATTATTAAATTTTAATATTTAATTTATTATTAAATTTTAATATTTAATTTATTATTAAATTTTTAAAATCTTAACTTTTTAAAAAAGAGGTTTAATTTTTTATTTCTTAAAAGATTTATTTTTTGTTTTTCAATTAAAAAATTTAATTTTATAATTTAGTTTTTTAATTGAAAAATTAAATTTTTTGAAAAACAAAAAATAAATCATTTAGGAATTTAAAAAATTAACTTTTTTTTAAAAAAATTAAGATTTTAAGATTAAATAATAGATTAAATATTTAAAAAAAATTAAAAAATTAATATTAAAAAATAATAAATGTTAAAGTTAAAAAAAATAATATTTTATTTTTAAAAATAGAAATTCAAAAGTAAACTCCAATTCAAGGAAGCTCTGTGACAATATCCAACTTCCTGTAGTAAACAAACCTTTCTCGTGTCAAAAATATCAAAACATCAAGCTCTGTTTACTCATAAATCCACTACGGAAAAGGGGAAATGGAAAATTTCCAACCTAAACTTTTGTCATACTTCAACACATTCAAGTTTATTTAATTTACACCATAAATATTTCATCATAAAAACTAAGTACAAACTGATTAAAGCAAACACGTTTTTTGCTGTCACAAAGCGCGATTATTCACGTTTGACGAATGAACTTTCGGGGGCAAAAAATGCTGATAATGATAATGATTAAGTCGTTCAGACTATGCGACTGAAATTCCATGGCACAAATGACTAATGCTGGAAATGTTGTGACAATATTTTTATTTTGGTGGGTTTTGTGTGTCTTAAATGAGAATTGATTAAATATTCTTCGGAAATTTGTTTATTTTGACGATTTAATTTCCTAGAAGTAGATTTTTAAAGCAGCTGCACGAAGGCATTCTTAATTGTTACATTGCTGTTAATACAAAACTGCATTGAAGGCATTGTATCCATTATTCAGGTTTTAGATATTATTTTAAACCGGTTATGAATAATAGCATAGCTATTTTTGTTCTAAGACATCAATAATGCTACGCAGAAACATAAAACATCTCACGAACATGATAATTTTATTCTGCAGCTTTATAATCAATTAGATTCCAGGTCGTGAGATTTTCTTTAGCAAGTGGTTATGCTGGATAGTTATTTTTTACTTTTCTATTCGATTTTATTTATAAATATGGTAAATTCAACATCCAGTGAATATCCAGTGATGTTCATTTGAACTTGTACAGGGACTGTCGAACGAACAAGCCAATGGATGGATACATAGACAATAAAACCATACACAAACTGGTCATAAATCGATCATCAACACCAAACAAATCCATGAACTCATCCATCACCCTAAAAACAACAAAAATCATGAAAAAAATCTTACGTGTTCAATTAACAACAACATTACTCATTCATTCATCTCACGACATCCAAATGCCGGTCATACATGACAAGAATATTCGCACGAGATCAAAAAATGAAAACAAAACACAAATAACGAAGAAGAAGAAAAAAACTAAAAAACTTGTTTGTTGCCTTCGTTCCACAGAACTTCTCAGAGGTTCTCTATTGCGATGACGACGTGGGAAAAATAAAAATCCCCGGAGAGATGCACGGAGAGCAAAACAAGCAGACGATGTGTGGCATTCTCTCTCTACCTGCAAATTTGAATATAAAAAACTTGATAATCTCAGTGAGTTTGTTCATTCTCTCGCGATCAGCGAACAGATCAAGTTTAATAAAAAATAATTTTTCCTGTATTTAAAAATGATTAGACTTAAGAGTTCAATTTTAATAGGAATTTTAGTGATAATTCTTAATCAGAATGTGTCGTGTGGTGAGGATGGATTCTTCACGGTTGTTGGAAGTAACTTATTAAAGTATCAAAAGTCATATCGAGTGTCGGTGGTATATCAAGGATATAAAAACGATAAAACACTCCAAATTGGTGTTAAAAATACTGAAAAAAACACAGCCAACTATGAAAACTTGCAAAATGTCACCTTATCAGGAGATGGCGTTAAAAATGTTGATTTTGATGTGAGTTTTTTCTATTTTTATTTTGTTTGCGGTAAATGTACTTGTTTGTGATATTGAGATGTGATTTGAGTAGATTGGGAGCTTTCACTTTTGCATTAACACTTGTTTGTCAATTTGGTGTTAATGAACCGAACATATCCTCTAAAACTGAACTTATCATCTAAAAATGAACTTATCCTCTTAAACTGAACTTATCATCTTAACTGAACTTATCATCTTAACTGAACTTATCCTCTAAACTGAACTTATCCTCTAAACTGAACTTATCCTCTTAACTGAACTTATCCTCTAAACTGAACGTATTCTCTTAAACTGAACTTATCCTTTAAAATTGAACTTATCCTTTTAAACTCAACTTATCATCTAAACTGAACTTATCCTCTAAACTGAACTTATCATTTAAAACTAAACTTATCCTCTCAAGTATCATTTAAACTGAATCTATCCCTAGAATTGAACTTATCATCCAAAATTGAACATATTCCTTGGGCCGAGGAAATATTTTAATACTGAACATATCCTCTAAAAACTAATTTGTCAATTTGTACTGAACTTATCTTTTTGAACTAAATTTATCCCATAAACTGATCATATTATCTAGAAATGAATTTGTTCTTTAGAACTGAACTTATCCCTTCAACTGACCTTATCCATTTAACCTAAGCTTATCCTTTTGAACTGATCCTATTCATATTTACTACGTTAATACTAAATTCATTCTTACTAATACTTGACTTAAACTGATCTTATCCCTAACTTAACTCATGCTTACATCATCCTTCCCTACCTCATAGACCAAAAACTATTTCTATCTAAATAAAGATGACCCATTAATATGAACTTCACAATTACTTCACCATAATTCTCTCAATTTTATTAAACTATAAATCAACAACATCACAATATTTACACACATACATATAAGCCCCGGTGTGCACATAATTATAAATAAACAACTTTTTATTTTATTTTTTTTCTCATTTAAATTTTTTACACAGTTGAAGAGTCAAACAGAAGGCGATTACATAATTCAGGTCAAAAGTGTGACAGGCGATAAGTTTGAGTCATTCAAGAAGCTACACATGAACACGAAAAGATTCTCGGTCTTTATTCAAACCGACAAGAGTGTTTATAAGCCAAAAGATACTGTCAAATTTAGGATTATGGTACTTGATTCTGAGACAAGACCGTTTGAGTTTGACAGTATTGATGTTTATGTCACGGATGGAGGAGACAACCGAGTCAAGCAATATGAAAAAGTTAAAAACAATTTCATCAAAGGCGTTTATCAAAATGAATTGCAACTTTCTGACCAACCAGTCATGGGAAGCTGGAAGATCCACGTCAAAGTTAATGGTGATGATGACACAGTAAAGAGCTTTGATGTTGAAGAATATGTCCTGCCTACATTTGAGGTTACAATTGATGCTAATCCTGATGCTAATTTCAAGGATGGAGTCATTCGTGCCACAGTCAAGGCTAAGTATACCTTCGGTAAGGTTGCTAAAGGAAATGCAACAGTAACAGCAGAGACAAGTGTCCCACGATGGGGATATAGACATTGGAATAGCAGCAACAAAAAAGTATCAAAAACAGTCGAAGTTGATGGTAAAAAATTCGTTGAATTTGACGTCATTAAGGAATTGGACATGAAGGAAAGCAGCTATTACCGACGAGTCACACTCTTTGCAACATTCACAGAGCAACTAAGTGGAAAGGAAGCAAATGCATCAACAACTGTCGAGGTCCACAAGACACCCCATAAAATGGAACTTAGTAAGAGTGCCGACAGAATCAAGCCTGGCTTACCATTCAAAGTCACAGCAGACATCCGATTCCATGACAAAAACACACCAGTCAGTGACAAATTTAATCCAGTGAACTTCACAATCAGCTACTTCTATGATGTCCTTAAAACATGCAAGAGAAGGACTTACAAATGGCGTCCATATCATCCAGAGGAAATCACACCAATTGCAATTGCTTTGGATTCATCTAATGGGGATGTGACTGAATCATCAGATTCAGCAACAACAACAGAGCAACCAACCACAACAGAACCACCAACAACTACAACATTGCCAGAAACAACAACACCCAAGGTCAAGGTCGAGGAATATGAATGTCGCGAGGAGAAATCCTACAACAAACAAATTGAAGTTTTTATCAAGAATGGAATCGCCGAGATTGACATTGAAATTCCATCTAATACATCACATATTCGTGTCAATGTAAGTTTGAATTGTTTATTTATAAAATACACATCAGAGGTTCTCAACCTTTAGACTTCTTTTGCAACGAATGATTCCTAGATATTTGAGACATTACCCAATTGTAAACTTGAGTACCACAGCACAAAAGTTGAGAACCACTGACTTAACGTCTAGAATTATGTGGACTTTGTATGTGCTTTTGTGTGTTTCTAAACGTGAGGGATGTGAGATTATGAAGAGAAGATGTACGTGACTGAGATGAGTTTATAATTGAATTTATGACTTTGGGATTTCCTCGCATAAATCTTTGTAGTTCTAGAAATAGACAACCGCGATATTAAATGCAATTATTACTTTTTTTTATTATCGAATGTTTCTCAATTTATCAATTGTGAGATCTTAATTGTCGATTAGTCATTTTGTGTGTTGATCATCACCTGCAGTCAAGTAATGGGGAAATAAAGTGGTTTTACTGGGATATGGCTTAGATTACGACTGTTTAACGGGACTTAATCTTAAGAAACCGGTCTTAAAAAATTAAAATTATGACGTAAACTTCAAATTTGACCTCAGATACCAATATCACACCGAATATTATAGATTGTAGAACATAAATTACTATTTTTAAGTGTGCATCTCTCTAGCTTCAATTATTGTAGCCTGAGAATTGCATTTGTACATGCCTATTAGTACTTAACCGAAAATAACCAAAAGTAAGACCTGACATGTCTTCTCGACCCTGATAATCCTCAAATCCTACTTAATTATACCAATTTTTTTAAATTATTGCTAATCTTGTTTAAATCACATTTACAGGCACAATATTTATCAAATGAAGAGTCATTGTATTACATCTCTAAGGCAGAGTCTGAGAGCAATGAGTTTATCCAAGCAAAGTTGACAACTGATAAGTAAGTAGTTGAAAAAAGCTTGAAAATAATTACTATATTACTATTACTTATTTCAGACCATCCCTAAGTGACACAATATCCATTCAAGTCCTCTCAACATCAGACATCTCACAACTCACTTACGAAGTTATTGCTAGAGGAAATCTAGTTGACACAAAAGTTGTCAAATTTGACCCAACCAAGGAATACAACTTGAATATCAAGCCACAAATGGCAATGCTACCAAAAGCTCAGATTGTGATTTATTACATTACAAAAGATGGTGAAATTGTGTCTGATAAAGTTGAAGTCGAGTTTGGAAATGAATTGACAAATTACGTAAGTTAAAGAAGTTCTGTAAAAATATTTTTATTGTTAATTAATTTCAAAATTTCTTTGACTTTTTAGGTTAACCTCAAACTCTCAACAGAACAAGCCAAACCTGGTGACAATCTCACAATTTCAGTTAGAAGCAAACCAAACTCCTTCGTTGGACTTTTGGGAGTCGATCAGAGTGTTTTGTTGCTCAAGAAAGGAAATGACATCGAACAAGAAACAGTTTTCAGTGAATTAAGAAGTTATGGAGAGGTCGACAAGTGGAATTATGAGTGGTATGAGAACTATGACTATAATCAACGATATGGAGACTTTGACTCATCTGATGCTTTTATTATTACAAATGCAAAGAAGCCTTATGGTAAGTAAAATTGTCAATTTGGATTAAAAGATCCTTAAGTCTCAATATTGACAGATTCTAAAGATTAAGACCAGTTTTTATGTTCTTTGTATTAACTAAATGATCATTACTATTACAGAAGCCCCATACCTACCATACTATTATGATGAAGACGTTCTCAGTATCAGAGATGGAGGACCAGTCTATTTTGCAATGCCAATGGCTGCATCTCTTGAATCTGATAGTCTCGATGCAGCACCAGTAGCACAAAAAAGACCAATTCTTACAACAACATCAATGGGTTTTTCAGGAGCTGCAGCACCACAAGCAGCATTCAACAGAGTTGGCTCGTCACCTGAACCAAAGCCGATTGAAATTCGTAAGGAGTTCCCAGAAACATGGCTTTTTGACAGTCTTGAGTTTGATTCTAAGTAAGATATGATTAAAAACTAGATCACTTACCCGTCACTCATGACGGTTAACCTAAAAATTATCCAAACATAATCAAAATTTCCCATTTCAGCGACAAACAAATCCTAACCAAGAAAGTCCCAGACACGATCACATCCTGGGTCATCACTGGATTCTCACTCGATCCAATCACAGGTTTAGGACTAACAAAGCAGGCATCAAAGCTTAATGTCTTCCAGTCATTCTTCGTCTCAACAAATCTTCCATACTCAATCAAGCGCGGTGAAGTTGTCTCAATTCCCATTTTAGTTTTCAACTATTTAGAAAATGATCAAGACACAGTCGTAACTTTGTTCAATAATGACCGTGACTTTGAATTTGTGGAAGTTAACGACGATGAAAATTCAGTCAAAAGATCAAAACGTGGACTTGAAATGGAAAGAAAGAAGGAAATTGTTGTCAAATCAAACGAAGGAGTTTCAGTTCCATTCATGATTCGTCCACTCAAGGCTGGTCACATAACCATCAAGGTCACTGCAGAATCTAAAATGGCGGGTGATGGACTTGAGAAGGAGTTGAAGGTTGAACCAGAGGGAGTTCCACAGTATCTCAATGAAGCTGTTTTGATTGATTTGAGAAGTGAGAAGGAGTTTAAGAAGACAATTGACATAGTTGTTCCAGCTGAGGCAGTTCCTGATTCGACTAGGATTGAAGCTTCAGCTATTGGTGATATTTTGGGGCCATCGATTGAGAACTTGGATAAGTTGATGTAAGTATTTGGTCATTTTGGCTAAAATTCGGTCATTTTGGTTAAAATTTCGTCATCTTGTTTGAAATTCGGTCATCTTGACTAAGATTTGGTCATCTTGATCATAATTTTGTCAGCTCGGTTAATATTATCTCATCCTAGTAATAATTTGATCAATTTAACTAATATTCATACATTAATCCTTTCCAGTAAACTTCCATACGGTTGCGGTGAACAGAACATGCTGAACTTTGTCCCCAACATCGTCGTCCTCGACTATCTCACGAACCTCAACAAACTTAACCCACAAATTGAAGAAAAGGCCAAAAAGTATATGGAAGTTGGATACCAAAAAGAATTGTCTTACAAACATGATGATGGATCTTACAGTGCATTTGGAAAGAGTGACAAGTCTGGTTCCACCTGGTTGACTGCATTTGTAGCTAGGTCATTTAATGAAGCAGCTAAATATATCAACATTGATCAAGCTGTTGTTGAGCATGCATTGGATTTCCTCAGTTCTGTACAGACTGAAAACGGAAGCTTCCCAGAAGTTGGACATGTGTCACATCAAGCTATGCAAGGTGGATCATCTAAAGGATTAGCATTGACAGCCTATACATTGATTACATTCTTAGAAGCCAAGGATCACAACGGGAAGTACAAGGAAGTGATCAGCAAGGCATTGAACTACGTTATTGAGAATTTAGATCAACTTAATGACACATATTCACTTGCCATAGCTAATTATGCCTTACAACTTAATAAACATGCACAGAAGGACATGTTGTTGGCTAAATTGAATGCCAAAGCTGAAAATAAGGATGGAATGAAATACTGGAAGAAGGATGAAGTAAAAGAAGACAACAAAAATCCTTGGTATTACGAACCAAACTCAGTCAATGTCGAGATGTCTGCATATGCACTCCAAGCATTCATCCTCGCTGACCAGGACAACGAAGCAGTTCCAATTATGAAGTGGCTTGTGTCACAAAGAAATGCAAATGGAGGATTCCAGTCAACTCAAGATACAGTCGTTGGTCTTCAAGCTTTATCCAAATTGGCAACTAAAATTCACGTTGCTGATTCTGATCTTCAGATTGTTGTTAAGCCTGAACATGCCAGTGGTGCGACCATCAATGTCAATTCCGCAAACTCATTGATCCTCCAGAAACATGAACTTCCATCAAGTGCTCGTCATTTTGAGGTGTCAGCAACTGGAAAAGGCTTCAGCATCCTTCAAATTTCCTACAAATATAATCTCGATAATTCAGGAAAATATCCACGATTTGTACTTAATCCTAAGGTTGATGAGAGTTCCAATAAGGAATTTTTGAACTTGCATGTCTGCACAAACTTTGTTCCTGACTCACAGACTGAGAGATCGAATATGGCTGTTATGGAAGTGTCACTACCAAGTGGATTTACTTTTGATAATGATCACTTGGATGAACTGATGGCTACTGAGAATGTTAAGGTAAGTTTGAATTTGAAATAATTTAACGGAATTTTAAAATTTGAAAATTTTATTCACAGAAAGTGGAAACAAAAGATGGTGACACAGTTGTAATGGTGTACTTTGATGACATCGGAGCCAGTCAAATATGCCCAGAATTCAAAGCCTACCGAACACATGCAGTTGCTAAGCAAAAGCCAGCACCAATCATCATCTACGACTACTATGATAATTGTGAGTATTTTTAAATTGAAATTTATTTTATCTGAAATTAAATTTAATCTTCAATTTTAGCTCGTCATGCTCGCTCATTCTACAATCCACCAGAGATCTCCCTATGTGACATTTGTGAAGGCGCCGATGAGTGCATGAAGGCTTGTGAAGTTCCAACTGTTGAGATTGTTTAACGTATATTTTTTAAATTTTTGTGATTTTTGTACAAAAAAGATTGAAATAATTTTGGAGTAATAAATTTAGGATTTGTTTTAAATATTAAATAATTTTAATTTTTTATTGCCCTTGGTTTAGTACTTTGTTAGCAAGTTATAGCAATGAAGTGCGGAGGTCCAGTAGAGCCACAAGCTGTGGTTAGAGCATCAAAAAAAGAACAAGGTTTGCAATGACAAAACTCATATTTGATATCCAAATTTTATTTTTGTACTTCTATTAATTTTTAAATTTACCAAAAAAATTCAAATTGAACTCAATTTTTTTTAAAAAAACTTATATTCATGTAATCCCACTCCTAAATTCATTTTTAGTGCATTTTCCCATTGGGAAAAGACACTATTGTCCGCGTTTTGTCCGTCCGTCCGTCCGTCCGTCCGTCTGTCGAGCTATCTCCTCCTCCAGTTTAAGCTTTTTCGATGCGGTTTTTTGCTTAAAATGTGTGGACTAGGTCAAAGAATAGGTTGACCAAAGATATTTTTGATCGGTGCAGTAGAAGGTTAATTAAATTAACTTTTGTTGAAAAAATTGCTTACGTTTTACGTACGTATTTTTTACGTAGCCCTTAAAAACGTGATTTTTCTTACAATCTTCCGGCCAGGGTTCGAGCCCCACTCCGAGCAACTTTTTTTTTGTACTTTTTTACACTTTTTTGATATTTCATGATGTATTATGATAAAATTTTCCATTTTCATATTTTTTCCTCACATTTTCCGAACTTTTCACGAAGTTAAATTAATTAAAGCTTACGTTATGTAAAAATACGTACGTAAAAATACGTGTTATGTAAATTTACATTACGTAAACCTTTCTTGGTGTGAATTGAAAGGGGAGGAGGGGGAGTTAAACGAAGGGGTGTATATGAAGGTGGGGGGGAAGTAAAACGGGGGGTATTATTTTTATTTTTCAAATACTTTTTGACCGTTATTTTCTCAAATATTTTTTGACCGTTATTTTTTTTCAAATATTTTTTGACCGTTATTTTTTCAAATATTTTTTGACCGCTATTTTTTCAAATATTTTTTGACCGTTATTTTTTCAAATATTTTTGACCGTTACTGTTCAAATATTTTTGACCGATATTATTCAAATAGTTTTTGACCGTTATTTTTCCAAAAAAAAAAGAAATTACCGTTATTCTTTTTAAAAACTTATATTTATTATTCGAATATTTTTGACTAATTTTTTGCGTCAGTGTTTCGTGCATTAGTTTTCTTTATCATTACTAATTTTTTATACGTTTAAATTTCTGGGCACAGTAGTTTAAGAAAATGCACTTCCGTCCGCAGCCCGTGGACGCATTACTAGTTTTTATTTCTCAATTTGATGTCTTTGTAAATTCAGTATCATTAATGAAAATGATCTTGATTCTTGAGTTTAGATTAATTATATCAACAACTTTCAAAATTGTAAAGAATTTGCGAATGTTGATTGGGAAGTAAACAACATTTTGGTTAACTGAAACGAATTTTGTGACATCCTTGTTGGTTTTTCCTGCCATGTGCTTTCCTTCAACTCCTGTGATTCTTGTGTTTTCGTTGAGGATCTCAAGGTTGATGGTGTAGCAGACGTAGTCTGGAAAAGAGGAGAAAACATTAATTGTGTTAAGCATAAGGTAGGGTACCCTCTGGTAGGGTAGGTTCACAAGCACTTACCAGCACCATTCTTTTGGAATCTACAAGTCAACTTAGTTTCTCTTCCACACTTGTTGTTAATTGCATCCATAAACTTATCCTTAACATCAGCTGAATATTTCATATTGATGCACTCATTTCCAGTCAGGTCAATAATTTCTACATCTGTTGATAGTTGGGACCAATCAATCTGTTTAAGCTTGTTATAGCTAACATCAACAGTCTGTAACATAGTCATGATGGTGAACATTGCCCAGTTGATGGTTTCAAGTTGATTATAACTAAAGTTCACTTCCAATAAATCTAAATTCTTTTCAAAGAGTTTCTTTGGAATGTTGGTGATTCCATTGTTCGAGATGTCAATATAGCTAAGCATAATTGAATCAACAAATGAATTTTCATCAATCTTTTCAATCTTATTACCAGTAATCTTAATCCATTCCAAGTTTTGACCAATAAAGCTAGAAATTTTTCTCAAATTTGATGACGTAACCTCAACTTTTTGAAGACTAGGGAACACTTCAGCAATATTAATAGGGAAATATTCCATATTTTGGTTTGCAATAATCAATTTAGTGACACTCTTGCTTGACATTCCGGGTTCTGTATGAATACCATGAACACGAGTGATTTTGGTATTTTCGGAAATGATGTTAAGGTTCTTGACAAAACAGACGTAATCTAGAATGTAAAGAGGGATTGTTAGCTTAATAAATCAGATCATCTTAGATTGAGCTTAGTTTGATCATCTCGGGTCGAGCCAAGTTAGATCATCTCAGGTCGAGCTAAGTTAGATCATCTCAGGTCGAGCCAAGTTAGATCATCTCAGGTCGAGCTAAGTTAGATCATCTCAAGTCGAGCTAAGTTAGTTCATCTCAGGTCGAGCCAAGTTAGATCATCTCTAGTCGAGCCAAGTTAAATCATCTCAGGTCGAGCCAAGTTAGATCATCTCGGGTCGAGCCAAGTTAGATCATCTCAGGTCGAGCTAAGTTAGATCATCTCAAGTCGAGCTAAGTTAGTTCATCTCGGGTCGAGCCAAGTTAGATCATCTCAGGTCGAGCCAAGTTAGATCATCTCGAGTCGAGCCAAGTTAAATCATCTCAGGTCGAGCTAAGTTACTCCTAATTAAACTTTAAACGGTATCTTACCATCATCAGAATACTTGAAGTCACACTCCAATTCTTCCTTCTTAGAGCAACTGTCCTGGATTGACTTCACAAATGCTTGCATGTTCTTACCGGATTTTCCATCGATACACTGACTACCTGTTGCAATAATTTTTGCATTTGTAGGTCCAGAAAATGACCACACAACATTTTGTAGATTGTTTCCTGATAAATCAATAGTAGCACCATTGCTAATAATATTTTCAATAGATGATGATGAGAAGTTTGAAATTAAGTTGTTGGAAATGTCAAATGTTGAAATGTCCTTGTTATTAGCGAATGCTCCGTCAGTAAATTTCTCAATTTTATTCCCGTTTAGAGTAACAATTTCGATTTCAGGAGATCCAATAAAACTGTTATCATCTATTTTTGTAATGTTATTGTTAGTGATAACAACTTCGTTCAATCCTATCAAGTGAGAAACAACTAAAAGACCTGAATTATTAATCTCAAGTTTTTCAACTTTTCCGAATGGCTTGAACATATTTGTTGGGATGTAGTGCATGACTTGACCGTCTATAACAATCTTTGTTACATCAGCTAATGTGTTCGATTCAGATGTGTGGACACCAGTGACTCCGCTGATGATTGTGTTCTCGTAATACATAAATGCCTCCTTGACTTCGCAGACATAATCTAATTGAAAGTGAGGAATTGTTTAGTATACTAAACTGTATTAATTAACAGAGTACTTACCCTTTCCAACCTTTTTATATTCACACTGCATTGACACCTTAAATGGACACTCTTTGTATAATGTCTGTTTGATCTTCTCTGCACTAGTCGCTGGATACTTAAGATTAACACATTTACTTCCGATCATATCAACACTGATCAAGTTTGTGAAGTAGTCAAGGTTTAAGAACCCAGAGTCGACATGTTCCAATGGATTGTTGTTAACTGCAATAACCTCAATGTCCTTCATTTTTTTAAACTTTTTCCATTCAATGGTGTTGATCTGGTTGGACTCGACAATCAGTATTTGTAAATTGATGAGATTTTGAATAGCTTCGCTGATTTCTGTCAACTCATTTTTGGTAAAGTCGATGGTGACAATATTTGTTGCAGTTTTGAATGCATCCTTATGAAGTTTGGTTAGTTTGCCGTTAGTCATTGTCAAATTTGTTAATTTTATGCTTCCGTTAAATGAATGCTTATTGATTTCCTCAACTCTAACAGAGTCCATGACTAAAGTAACAAGATTAGTAAAGTATTGACCGAAATTATCTGGAATAGCTCGAATGGCACCGCCACTAATTTGAAGTTCTGTTATAAAGCTTCCATCAACGACTGTTCCATTTGGTAGCTTAACTCCACCAATTGTCATTCCTTCGAATGGAATCAATGAGGATTCAGAGACACATGTTGTACCGTAGAACTGATTACATTCGATGAATATCTGCAGTTGGTTAACACATCCAGATCCTGGTTTTGGTTCGGACCCTGATCCTGGTTTTTCTAACTCCTGGCATTGCTTAAAATCAGCCTTGCATGTTTGTAGCTTAACAAGCTCACTATCGTAATTGTTCTGAAGCTTCTTGTAATCCTCCTTGAATTTAATGACTTGACCCTCAAGTTTCTTGATCTTTTCTGCATCCGTAGCTGCTTGTGCTTCCAATATTTTAATCTTGTCTTCACATTCTTTGGTTGCTGCACCTGTGCACTCATCAACCTTAGCTTGACATTCCTTTTGTTCATCTGCTAGCTTCTCATATTCAACACCGCATGTTTCCCAGCTAGCATTACAAACATCCAAAGATGACGTGGCGTTCTCTAACTGGTCTTTACAGAAGTAAAACTTCATGTTTGTTTCCTGGATGTTCCTCATTTCGTCAGTCGGTGGACATTTCTCACCAATTTCACCTCTAAGTGTCTCGATTTCATCTTCAGATGCTGCTTTTGAGTCAATGCATCCAGCATTCGAAAGATCGACTTGCTCGAGGCCTTCGAGGTTATCCAGCAAGTCACTGCCGATTCCGATGAGTGGATTTCCAGCAAATGAGATTTTCTTGAGTACTGGATTACTGGATAAGATTGAAAATCCAAGTGCTTTGAGTTCATTGTTAGAAAAGTTGATGGTTTTAAGTTTAGGGAAGACTTCCAGATCCTTCTTCGTGACACTCTTCAATTTTGAGTTTGCAATTGCGAGAGCTTCAAGATTTGCAAAAAATTTATTAAAGTCTCCTGGGAAATGTTCGCAGTTTTGATTGGAAATATCTAAAGCTTTGACTTCCTTGTTGCCATGGTTTGATCTATGCCTTCCTGTGACTTTATCTACTAAAGTACTTGTTGCGAAATTAATGTTCATTGCTACGCAGGTGTATGGCTTGCCAACAAAATCATCCCATTGTTTGTACTGAAATGCACAACGGACGACCTCGGAGTTGGTGAATGTTATGCATCCAATAAGGACTTGTAGGAATATTAAAATTCCTAATCTGAAGAAATATTTTAAAAAATTTATTAAATTTAATATTTTTAAATTAATAAACTTAATATTTTTAAGTTACTAAATTTATTAGTTTTTAAATTAGTAAGTTTATTAGTTTTTAAATTAGTAAATTTAATAATTTTTAAATTAATAATTTTTTTAGTTTTTAAAATAATAAATTAAATATTTTTTAAATTAATATATTTAATATTTTTCAAAATAATAAACCTAATATCTTTAAATTATGAAATTTATTAGTTTTTAAACTTAATAAATTTAATATTTTTAAATGATTTTAAGATATTTTAATAATTATAAAATAAAAAAATATTAATTACATTTTTTTAAAAATTTTAAAACAATTATTTTAATTAATACACATATATTTTTTAAATTAATAAATTAAATATTTTTAAGTTACTAAATTTATTAGTTTTTAAATTTAATATTTTTTAAATTAATAATTTTTTTAGTTTTTAAAATAATAAATTAAATATTTTTTAAATTAATATATTTAATATTTTTTAAAATAATAAACCTAATATTTTTAAATTATTAAATTTATTAGTTTTTAAACTTAATAAATTTAATATTTTTAAATGATTTTAAGATATTTTAATAATTATAAAGTAAAAAAATATTAATTACATTTTTTTAAAAAATTTAAAACAATTATTTTAATTAATACACATATATTTTTTAAATTAATAAATTAAATATTTTTAAGTTAATAAATTTATTAGTTTTTAAATTAGTAAGTTTAAATTATTTTAAAATTTTAAAACAATTAAAAATATAGAAAATTTAATAAATACAAATATATTTTTTAGTCACTCCGATTGACTTACTTTCGTACTTTCGGCGACATGCTCCAATGCCAAGTTTGTTCACTATCTGTTCTTTAATTATATAAAAAGTTCACCTTTGAATGAAAAAAATAATTATACTGATTATGAAAAATTTCAAAAAGAAATACTTAAAGCTTAACTTTATTGGAAAGATAGCTCAAAAATTACTTTCAAAAACTAAGTTCATTAATCCCTAACAGACAAAAAAACGTAGAGTCGTATCAGTAGTAATGGGGTGACCGAGGTCATGCTCTTTGTGGAAAAAGGTACAAAGTACTATATAATTGGTGCTAGTAGCCAAAAAATTCTTGCAAAGGGCATGTTATTTGGTACGGTGACGTTCTCACTCAATATAACTAGTAAAACTAAACTTCTGTTATGTTAGATGTCCACAAATGCCCTTGACAAGGATCATTTATTCTATCACTTAGTAACCACCAATCACCAACCAAAAATTCACTAATCCTTATCACAGATATTTATAGAAATTGTTATTATCACTGAGTATTAAAATACTTACAAGTCTAATTGCTAATTTAAGTTGTGAACGGCTACTGTCAATTTATTTGCAAAGTGTACTGATTTTATACAATTTTTTCTTTCGGTTAACTCTCTTCAAGAGAAAGAAATCATGGATTGAGAATTGAGATGAAAGCATCCCGAGCAACCAATAAGATTGATTATTGGTCCTGAAATAACTACAGTGTGGATTAAAACATTTAACTTTGTAAGTTTCTATTAGTTAATTATTAACAGGAGCGTATTTAAAGAAGTGTTTAGGGGGTCAAGTCCCCCCTTTTTTGGGAATTTTTCTAAATTTCCTAGGCTATTTGAAGAAAAAAAATCTCAAAATACCCCAAATTTTCCCATTTATACAACAAAAAGATCTAATTTGTATACGAAAAATGTTATCATGTTTGTGTGTGCTTCTCGGTAAAAAATATACTTAATGTTGGGGATTTCCATAAGAGGTCGTTCGCAAATTACGTCACGCCATAAAAAAGGACTTTTTCGACCCCCTTGTTAATTTTCCAAAGAAAGAAAAATTTTGTGTTTGGACTGTCACAAACTCCCAAACCCCCCCCCCCCCCCCCCCGCCCCTAAGCGTGACGTAATTTGAGAACGACCTACACTTCATTTTAAATATGGTTTAGATTTTCTTTAAGGGTCAAAAATTGCAATTTTAAGCGTTACGTAATATTTGAACGACCCCAAATGTGTCCAGTGAGAAAGTAATCAAAAATTGATAACAAAATAAGAGAACATTGACAATTTTTAAATTTTTTCCCAACTTTTATAGCGCATGTCTCTTTTCCCATACACAGTTCATCAATCATCATGACTGTTTTTAAATCTTACTATCAGAATTAAATGTGTCACATATGACTTTCCATTAGAATATTTACTCGAGATTAAAAATTTAATACTTATTTCATAGCTCAGTATTTTTTCAGTTATTCCAATTTATAATACTTAATGTGTTACTTATTTTAACTCAAAATGGGGTTTTTTCTTCTAATTTAAATATTTCAAATAAAAGAAAAATGTAGGATTAAAATACAGATGAAAGACAGTGACATCCAGAGACAAATCAAAAAATTTACCACTTCTTTATAGGGGTCATTCGCTTATGACGTCCATGATTTAGGGGGGTCTGAGATTTTGTGACACTTTAAATTAAACAAATTTTTTTGTATTAAAATTTTGTGACAAGGGGGAGGGGGGGTCTAAAAATTCCATTTTTTGATGGACGTCATAAGTGAATGACCCCATATTAAATATTGTGCCTTTTTGCAAAAAGTACCTGAGGCCGTAAACTAGGTTACCTTTTCCTGAACCATCACTTTTAGGTAACATATTAGAAACAATTCTCGATGACCACACGTCAGCCAAGCGAACAGCATACTAAGAGGCAGGTGAAAGTCAAATGGTTATCATGTGGATTCTGAATAAAAACAGTTCAAATCTAAAACCAAAACTAAGTGACGAAACTCTGGTTCCTTAAAAATTATACTCAAGAAAATGTATTTTTTGTGTATGCTTAAAATACAGAAATATAGATTAATTTAAAAAAAGGTTGCTATATTTAGTATTTACTTCATTTAATCTTTGAACCAGTACAATCTTTATTTTCGTGAGAACGTCAGTGATTTTATTAAATTAAATGAACGTATTTTCCATAAATTTTATAATTTAGTAAAATTGCTCATTGATTGAATGTGCAATATAAAATTCAAAAAGTTGATGTTTTGTGTTCAGTTTAAATTTAGGTATTCAAATGAGAAGGTAGTCTTTGGAAGCTCAAGTGGAAAATATTGAATTCATCATGAAATTAACGTTTGTTCTGGTTCTTAGTGAGCAGTTTTTAAAAATTGAAACTTATGAATTTTCTAAAAATAATTTTTTTCCTTAAGTTTTTACAGTAACTGCTGTCAACTCTGATATGAGCAAAACAACTCTTGCACCATGTAGGATAGATGAACAGATTGATCTGCCATGTGGTAAATTTAATATTTCATTTTAGTAGGTTTAGTGCAAGACTTACCTAATGTACAGTTTTAGGAGTCTTTTGTCCTTGATTTAGGAGCTTCAATTAAAATTCTACAAAAAATATCTTAAAACACATGAATATAAAGCCTTCTGGAAGCCACACGACCATTAATAATTTTTTAAAAATAATTTTATTCATCAAACTAGGAACCTTCATCGCTTTCGACCCTGATCAACAAGATTTAGTAATGCAGCATGGATTTAGTGCTGGCAAATTTTCCGATTGGTCAGAAGCTAATAAATGCTGCGTGCAAAGATGAGTACAACTGTCCCGCTCGATTGAGTGTAACTGGATCCAGGCAAGGTGCTTTTATGGCTTGTCAAAATGAGCATCACGACACGGTTGGAATGAGATTCTTGTTGAATCATCCTGACTTGAAATGGATTAGAGCAAATACGAATGATTTATTCAGCATTCCAAAGTTAGTTAAAGTCAAGAGCACACATATTTACACATTTCATATTGGACGCGTAAATCTTACTCGATCAGATGGATCGACTTATACTGTTGTGTCAAAAGTTTATGGAAATAACGTTTTGTCATACTCGTTGAGTCAAGGCCATACTGAAGTTAGCAATCCTGAAGTTCTATCATGTTAGGGATCGTTCACTTATTACGTTCGTTTTTTAGGGGGAGGGGGGGTCTAGGATTGGATTTTGTTACAGGCTAAACTAAAAAAGTTCGTAACAAGGGGGGAAGGGGGGGTCTAAAAAGTCACTGTTCTGCGTAATGCAGTAGGATTTCCACCCCACTTCTTGGGAAAAATTGAACTGGAAAAAAATTCCCCCCCCCCCTCAAAAATTTCTGGCTAAGCCCCTGCTGTAACGTAATAAATGGATAACTTCTTAATAAAAATACATTTTTCGAAATTTTTTAAATCAACAAGATATTTTATTTATTTAAATAATTAAAAAATTATTTTCAAATAAATAATTTTCTGAATTTTAATAAATCTAGCAGAATATATTTTCTTTATAGTTTTTATGATTATAACAATAAGGTATATAACATTGATAACAATCGAATATAACAATTTACAATTTTCAAAATTATTTCTCTCTAAGATAAATTTTTCTCTCATTGTAGTAAAATTTCTCTCATTTTTTACATTGTTTTTGTTTCTCACACAAGTAAACTTTGCCGGTTTATACTTTTTCAGTATTCTCTCGAGTCTGTTTTTGTAAACACGCAATAACTGCGATCTAGAGAAAATATTTTTTGGTGATTCATAAAAATTTGAAGCTTAATTCAACTTTTGGAGTAAAAAATCGTCTCAAAATGGACAGAGCATATGAAGATGACAGAGGTAAGTGTCTGATCTTCAATAATTTTAGATAATCAAATGAATTTTGAGCTTAAAAATTATTAAAAATGGAGAAGTTCAACGAATTGAGAGAAGTTACGAAATATTTTGACCTTGAAATTTAGTTAATGGATATAATTAAGTTCTTAGAACATTCAAAGCTATTTTTTAGCACTTTTTAGTCAAGCATTTGAAGAAGGTTCTAATTTGGAATGTTGGCTACAAAGAATGATCAACAATGCAAATTGTTTGTGTTGTTTAGTCACAGATTGATGGAATTTTTGTTGCTTTTTGATGTTGTCAGCTCAAATGCGCATTAATTTTAAAAATGACTATTTTGAATTTTTTGGTCACAAAATTGTTGAATTTTAAGACTAAGTCATTTTTGGATAAGTATGGAATATTTTTTTGAAAATTCAGTCATTTTTGCTATACAGCTTTAAGATTGCAGCCAGGTGTATCTTCATAATTTTGGTGTTTCTACTTAGTGGCGTAGCAAGGGGGGTCGAAAGGGGTCATGATAATTGCTCATGTATAGTGAATTTATGGCAAACAAATTTTTTGAGCCCCATTTACACTATAAGATACTTAAAACTATAGAATTTTGAGATTTTCTGATTTATTCACCAAATTTTTTATCAACATTTATTACTTTAATTGAATTTTTCAAATTTCATCGTTCCAATAATACATTTTACAACAAATTTTCGTATTTACACATTTTCATCATTTCTGATATTAATGTAGCGTCAGTTCTTCTGACTCAAAAGAAAAACGAAGATCTGTAAAAAATGCTCTATAAATACATGAAAAAGTCATTGGTTTTGGATTACGTCGGAGAATTTCTTCAATTTGATTGATTTTCACATATTGCTTGATGATGCTCGACTTGTTGCCTTGATTCTGACTTAATATAACTAATGTTAAAGTCGAATTAAATTTACGTGACAATTCACCTTGAAAAGTGTCAATATGTTAGAGGGATGGAGGAGTATTGCCTTTAGATAAGCGTTTAAAAATTCAATACCATTATGGATACTAACACTTTTACTCTTTGAAACATTTGATAGCTTTAAACAGGGGCGTAGCTAGATGAAAGCTAGTTTTTTAGACAAAGTTCTTCCATACATCGAATACTATTCGACAAGCTTTTGTATAAGCGAGAACTAGTAAACAATAACATTGATACTGTTCTCACATAGGTCATAATATGCAATAAAATAATCTACAGTATGAGCTCATGCACTGATACATTAAATACTTATTGCTCATTGTTTACTCATACCTTTCATAAAATTGCGATAAGACACTCCGATAATTATATTTCAGTTTCAGATGATGACGATGTTCCATCGTACAGCAAATCCTACGAGTCTTCGAATGGATACTTTATCATAACTGCTGGGAATGTTTTACCATCAAGTGGAAATTATCGAGTTGCTGTTTATTCTTATGGATATGAAAAGAGAGAAGAGATTGAAATCATCATTGCATCAACGGACACTGACTATAAGAAAATAGAGCGTGTGACTTTGTTTGGAACTAGAGTTCAGAATGTTGACTTTGAGGTTAGCATTTTGAAAAATTTCTTGAATTTTTTTATGATTTTCAATCAAATATTCATTAAAAATTCACTCATTTCAGATCAACAACCCACCAGAAGGTGAATACAACCTGAACGTGTCCAGCATAACTGGCGAGCACTTTGACGAGACCCGATGCCTTCACATGAACCTCAAAAAGTACGCTGTATTCGTTCAAACTGACAAAAGTGTCTATAAGCCATCAGATAACATCAAATTCAGAGTTATGGTCCTCGATGCTGAGACAAGACCTTACAATTTTGAAAAAATTGATATTTACATCACTGACGGAGGTGACAACAGGATCAAGCAGTACGAAGAAGTTGAGAAGAATTTCATTAAAGGAGTTTATCAAAATGAATTGCAATTGTCGGACTTGCCAGTCATGGGAGTTTGGAAAATTCACGTCAAAGTCAATGGCGATCAGGACATTGAGAAGACATTCGATGTTGAAGAGTATGTCTTGCCTAAATTTGAAGTCACAATTGACACAGTTCCAAATGTTCCATACAAAGATGGAGTCATTAAAGCCACAGTCAATGCAAAGTACACTTTTGGTAAAATCGCAAAAGGCAAGGCGACTGTGACTGCAGAAGTTGAAAGTCCATACAGAAACTTCCGATTCCGAACTGTCGAGCCGACAAAAAAAGTTTCAAAAACTGTCGAAGTTGATGGGAAAAAATTTGTTGAATTTGACCTGAAAAGTGAGTTAAACATTCGTGACTCTAAAAATGAACATACAGTCAAGCTGCATGCATCATTTAAGGATGAATTGAGTGGCAAGGAAGCCACAGCAACTGCAAAGGTCAAAATCCACAGCGACTCAATCAAAATGGAATTAAAGAAAAGTGCTGAAAAATTCAAACCTGGACTTCCATTTACAGTCACAGCAATCTTGAGCACTCATGACAAAAGCTCACCAGTTGTTGACCCAAATAATCCTGTCAAGTTCACAGTCACTTCTTATTATGACGTTTTGAGAAGAATCAAGTCAATCCATCATGAAAATATTTGTGGACGTCAAGTCTACCCAGGTGAAGATTATGAATGTTGGGAGGAGAATTTCAGAGAAAATGAAACCAAAGTTCATTTGGAGAATGGAATTGCCAAACTTGACATTGATGTACCAAAGGATACGACGTATTTTAGTGTTAAGGTGAGGATGAATGGGGGTTTGCAATTATTGTAGAGTCAGAGGGGTTTCTAGTGTTAATGAGAAGTGGTTAGTGCCAAAACTAGAGTTTTAAGATACTCGGTCTGGTCGACTAACCCTTGTAGCAACTTACTAAGAAACTAGAGAATCTAAAAGACATTAACCCTAGGTACATGATTTAAAGACTTTCTGTCTCACTTAGCAGCAATTGAACTCCAAGTGGTTAGGTTCACTATCCACAATCAATGAAATTTTGTCTTATTTAATCCAAATTCACTCAAACTAAATTTTATTCCCAGGCAAAATACATCGGAGTAGAACAAGACATCTACCGTGTCCAGAAGGTTGAATCCATGTGTCGTCAGTACCTTCAAGCAAAAATGGTGACTGAAAAGTAAGTTTACAAATCCTTTCATCCAAATTTTCATACTAAATCTCAATTTTAAACATTTTTAGACCACTTCTATCAGAACCAGTCAAAATAAAGGTCCTAACAACCAAAAAGGTTAAAGAACTAACTTATCAAGTTCTAGCTAGCGGAAGAATTTTGGAATCGAAACACGAAAATTTCAAGGAAACCAATGAACATGTTTTGAAGATTAAACCAACATTGTTTATGTTGCCAAAGGCTACTGTTGTGACTTACTATATTGCAGATAATGGTGAAATTATTTCTGACAAGATTGAAGTTGAGTTTGGAAATCAGCTGTTGAATCAAGTAAGTTAGCCTTGCAATTTTAAGTTCTTATTGAATAAAATGACCAAACTATATCTAGATCCACATCAAACTATCAACCGAACAAGCAAAACCAGGCGAGGACCTCGTCATCAAAGTCAACAGTCAAGCCAACTCTTACGTTGGACTTTTGGGAGTCGATCAGAGTGTTTTATTGCTTAAAAAAGGCAATGACATCGAACAAGATACAGTTTTTGATGAGTTGAAGAAGTTTGGGGAAGCACAAAAGTACAACTACTCTTACTACCATAGCGGACATAACATCGGTGACTTCAGTGAAATGATTTTAATTACAAATGCGAGAATGGCTCAGGGTAAGAAAAGTAATAGTTTGTAGATCCATAAATTAGACATTAGGTTTACTAAATTGTGTAAATTGATATTTAGAACCACGAGTTCGAGCATATGAATGTGAATCACGATGCAGTATTGCTCCTCAATCAAAATCTTTCGGCGGTGGTAACGTAAGAATGATGGCAATGTCTAACCGAGCTGCTCCATTGATGATGATGGATGCAGCACCTGAAATTGGAATGGCTTTCAGCGTAGAACAACGTAAACCAGTTGAGATTCGAACAAAGTTCCCTGAAACTTGGTTGTTTGACAATTTGGAATTTGATTCTGGGTAAGTTAGCTCCTTAGGCTATGTTCTTGGATTCATCGTGTATCTGATCTCTTGATTGATGATCAGTTCCAAGATTATTGTTACTAGCTTCAAATTTTTTCATTTTCTAATCCACAGTGACTTAAAATCCCTAACCAAGAAGGTTCCAGATACAATTACATCATGGATAATCACTGGGTTCTCCCTTCATCCAATCCGTGGCTTAGGAATCACCAATACAGCTTCAAAGTTGAGAGTATTCCAGCCATTTATCGTCGACACAAATCTTCCATATTCAATCAAACGCGGTGAAGTTGTCTCAATTCCAATCATCATCTTTAATTATTTGGATAGTGATCAGACCACAACTGTGACTATGTTCAATGCTGAAAATGAATTTGAATTTATTAATCCAGATGATGATGATCATTTAGCTAAGAAGCAGAAGCTTGAAACAGAAACTGAAAGGAAGCAAGAAATTGTCTTAAAATCTGACGAAGGAGCAACAGTTTCATTCATGATTCGTCCACTTAAGGCTGGACAGATTACAATCAAGGTTGTCGCTGAGTCACCGATGGCTGGTGATGGAATTGAAAAGAAGTTAAAGGTTGAACCAGAAGGAGTGACTCAGTACATGAATGAAGCTGTTTTGATTGATCTGAGAAGTGAGAAGGAGTTCAAAAAGACTATTGATATCTTAGTTCCATCAGAAGCAGTTAAAGATTCAACTAGAGTTGAAGTTTCAGCAATTGGTGACATTTTGGGTCCAACGATTGATAACTTGGATAAGTTGATGTGAGTATTTAGTCATCTTGTATAAGATTCAGTCATTTTGGTTAAGAATTGGTCATCTTGGCTAAAATTTGGTCATCTAGGCTGAAGTTTGGTCATCTCAGTGGCAATTTGATCATCTTAGCTAAAATTTGGTAATAATTTTGTCACCTTTGTTAATATTTTGTCATTTTTTCCTTCCAGAAAACTCCCATATGGTTGCGGTGAACAGAACATGCTGAACTTTGTCCCAAACATCGTCGTCCTCGAGTATCTAACAAACGTCAACAAACTCAATCCACAAATTGAATCAAAAGCCAAGAAGTACATGGAAGTTGGATACCAAAAGGAATTGTCTTACAAACATGATGACGGATCTTACAGTGCATTTGGAAAGCATGACAAATCTGGTTCCACCTGGTTGACTGCATTTGTTGCTAAGTCATTCAGTCAAGCTTCAAGATACATCAAAATTGATCAGAATGTCATCTTGGAAGCTTTGAATTTCCTGAAAAATGTTCAAGCAAGGGATGGAAGTTTCCCAGAAGTTGGAACAATTTTCCACAGAGACATGCAGGGTGGATCATCAAAGGGAATCGGATTGACTGCATATGCATTGATCACATTCTTGGAAAATAAGGCATTGGCTAAGAAGTTTGAGGATGTCATTAGGAAGGCACAAAATTACATTTTTGACAACTTAGAAACTTTGGATGACAATTATTCGTTAGCAATTGTCAATTATGCTTTACAACTTGCTGGAAATGAGAAGAAGAATGCACTGTTGGAAAAATTGAACACAAAGTCAGTTAATAAGGACGGCATGAAACATTGGAGTAAGGAAGTTGAGAAGCCAAAAGAAGATGAAGATCACTGGTATCACAAACCCAGTTCCGTCAATGTTGAGATGTCTGCGTATGCCTTGCAAGCATTTTTGGAAGCTGATCGAACCAGTGATTCAGTTCTGATCATGAAGTGGCTCGTGACACAAAGAAATGCAAATGGAGGATTCCAGTCGACTCAAGACACAGTCGTTGGACTTCAAGCTTTGTCTAAACTAGCAATGAAGGTTTATACTGCTGATTCTGATCTTAAGATCGTCGTCAAACCGAAAGATGGAAATCCAGCAACCATCAATGTTAACGATTCCAATTCCTTGGTCCTTCAGAAACACGAAATATCTTCAGATGCTCGTCATTTTGAGGTTTCAGCAACTGGAAAAGGTTTCAGCATTCTTCAAATTTCCTACAGATATAACTTGGACATTTCTGGACAATCTCCAAGATTCATTTTGAATCCAGTTATCAAATCAACTTCCAGTAAGGAATTCTTGCACCTTAGTGTGGGTGCTAAGTTTGTTCCTGATGCACAGACAACACAGTCTAACATGGCTGTCATGGAAGTCACTTTACCAAGTGGATTTACTTTTGATAATGATCATATGAGTGAGCTGTTGGCTACAACGAAGGTTAAGGTGGGTTTAAAATGTTAAAAATATTAAAATTTTAACGGAAAAATTCAAAAAAATGTAAAAATTCCAGAAAGTGGAGACTAAGGACGGTGACACGGTCATCATGGTCTATTTTGATGACATCGGAGCTGCTGAGATCATTCCTGAATTCAAGGCATACAGAACACATGCAGTAGCCAAGCAAAAGCCAGCTCCAATCATCATTTATGACTACTATGACAACAGTAAGTTAACTTCATGTTCTATACATTATTGACTAATTTAAAAATCAATTTTTAGCTCGATCAGCCAGAACATTCTACAGTGCACCAGAAATATTGATCAGTGATATCGCTGCAGCTTAAGTGTTTGATTAAATGTTGTCAGAAATGATGGATTACAGTCGTGGCTCACTGATATGCCGTTTTTCACTTTATTATAATTAAGATTGCAGACTTGTCTTAACACGATACACATTAATGTCAGATTTGAAATTATTGAAGTATTTTTTTTATGAAATTTAACTAAAAGTTAAACATTTTTGTGGTTTAACCTCAAATTTTACGAATTTTCACAATAATGCAAGTTTATTTTGATACATTCACAAATAAATACACTTAACAGTGCCTAAAATTAATAATATGTCAGGATAATAATTTATAAATAACGTCAATGAAAAAATTTGAATTTAAGGTCTTAGCAGGGGCGTATTCAGGGGAGGGGGGGTTGGTGGTTATCATGAAAAGTCACTTTGGACCAACTTAGTATACATTTTCCACTTTTGAGATTTCAAACTCCCCTCCCCCTCAAAAAATTCCTGGATACGCTCCTGGGTCTTAAGCTCCCTACATTCTATATACTGGACATCATTTCAGGATGAACCTTAAATTTAATCAATAATTCCACAAAGTCAGGATAAAATTTCTAATTTTTCGAAGATTTTCTGAGCATAAAATTTATTCAAATTTATTTCAAAATAAAAGCCATAAAAACTTCCTAAAACTAAAATTCAAAACCTGTAAAAGAAAACAAATAAAAATAAAATTTTACATTTTTTTCTGTCAAAGCTTGTGATTTTTCATTTATTTCAGATACATTTTAAGTTTTTTTTCGTCCATTTTTTCTTTTATGTTTTTTTGTTGCTTTTCACAAAAAATTTGTTTTTATTTTTTTCCATTTTCTAATTCAAAAATATTTTAAGACACATTTTTCTTAATAATTTTTCACTTTTTTGTATCTTATTAAATTATTTTTATATCGATATACATATCCATTTATTTATTTTATTTATATATAATTTTTTTCTTGTATATATTAATAAAAGTTAAATTGGAAGGGAAAAAAGCAATATTATTGTTTTTGGGAATAATACTATTCCGTTCGAAAGGAAATTTTAAATATTTTTCCGTTAAATTTAGCACATTTTTTAGTTGTTTCAGTTTTTGTCTCACAATGTTTAATTTTTATAGTTTCAAAATTTTTCAAAAATTCAAATTCTCTTGGAAACTCCAAAAAGTTTGTATTTATTAATTTTTCTCATTTTTGTGAGATTTTTAAAAAGTTTTCACAATTTTTTATTTATTTTATGTTTATCAAAATACGAATATTCTTAAAAAGGGAAGTCTTCAGCGATAAGCGCACTAATTCTTGCTTTTATTTGATTTTTAACATTTCTCACTTTTTTAGGATTTTTAAAATAAAAATTAAAGTTGAACATTTTTAATTTAAAAAATTTTCAATTTTAAAAACTTTTTTAAAATTAAAAAAATTCAATTTTTATTTTAAAAATCCAAAAAAAGTGAAAACCAAAAATTTTACTATTCACAAATTTTATTTATAAAATTTTAATAGGCATTGGATATATTTTCGTTACTACAGTTAATATGTTGTTGGCAAATGACAAATGTGACATTATTTATTGATTTTCTTTCTCATTTTATTTGATATTTTACGCACTAAGGCACATTTAAGTTATTTTTCTCATTCTTGTTTTAGTTTAATTTTTTTAAAGTTTACGTAACTTCTAGATTTTCTCACTTTTAATTTTATTGAAAATTTAAGTTGTTATTATAAAAATTCCAATGAAGAACTTTTTCATAATTTTTTTAAAAATATTCTGATTTTTTGGAAAATGTTAAAATGAGACTTATTGGAAGTTAGCACAGTTTTAAGTTACTAAGTTTAAAATTTAAACTTGATAAAATGTAAAAATTTATCCAATTTGGTCATTAATTTTATTTTATGTATATTTTTTTACCTTTTATTCTAAACGTGAAATTTCAAAATTCAAAAATATTTAAATTAAAATCATCGGTTTAAAATTAGTTTTTAGCAAAATTAATTCAATAAAACTGTTAAGTTTAACATTAAAAATCAATTTATAAATTGAACTTTTTACAAAAATAAATTAAATTTATTAAAAAATAAATAAAATTTATTTAAAAAAATAAATTGAATTTATTTAAAAAAATAAATTGAATTTATTAAAAAAATAAATTGAATTTATTAAAAAAATAAATTGAATTTATTAAAAAATAAATTGAAATTTAAAAAATAAATTGAAATTATTATAAAATAAATTGAATTTATTATAAAATAATATTTATTATAAAATAAATTCAATTTATTAAAATTAATTAAAAAATAAATTCAATTTATTAAAATTTATTAAAAAATAAATTCAATTTATTAAAATTTATTAAAAAATAAATTCAATTTATTAAAATTTATTAAAAAATAAATTCAATTTATTAAAATTTATTAAAAAATAAATTCAATTTATTAAAATTTATTAAAAAATAAATTCAATTTATTAAAATTTATTAAAAAATAAATTGGATTTCAAAAAAAGAAATTAATTTTCAAAAAAAAATTTAAAAAACAAAAAGAAATTTCAAAAAGATTTTTTATTCTAATATTTCATTTAAAATTTAGGCCAATTTTCGTCTTAATACTGAACTATATAAGTCTAATGTTATTTTTTTAGTATTTTGGACCTTAGTAGATATTGCATCAAGCAATGCTAACTTCCAACAAGTCTGTTATGTTTCCTAGTAGGCTCAAAATATCCCCAATTAAAAATTTGTTTCTAGAAAAATTTTGATATTTTTTTTATATTTTCGTCTAAAATGTCGATTTATATTCAAAGTTTTTTCGAAAGGAATCTTAAAAAGTGTTAAGGGGTTGGTTCTTAGTAGTCTCAAAAGTGGAAGATTTTTCAGTATTTTTGGCAACTAGGCTAAGGTTGGTACTGTATATTTAAATACGTATTAATTATTTTTAAATAAGTTTGTGGCTAAGAATTAAGATTTATTGCAAATTTGTGTATTTGAATCTAATTGTAATATTTGAACTAAGTTTGAATTTTGACTACTAAGACCTAAAAATCCCAAAACCACTCAAACCTTCTCCAATCCTAAAATTTATTTTAATTTCAATTATTTTTCTCCAAATATTAATTTTTTTTCAAAAATATTCCTTTCATTTAAAAAATTTGACCATGCTCTGCACGGTTCATGTCTCTAAGTAAGAAGCAGATCAGGAAGATTCTCAATTTGTTATAGCCTAAATATAAATAAGTTCTCGCGAAATAAAAGTTATTTATTTTTGAAAATAATCTATTTAATGCTCTAAGTATTACACTTAACACAATTTCTTGCTTGTTACGCATTTTTTTCACAGTAAGTCTAGTTCCATTTTGTGTGTGTGTGTTTGTGTCGCTTGCTGCGATTTCCAATTTTTTTCCTAATTTTTTTTTGTGCGTCAAGAAAAATAACTAAGGTTTTAAATTCAGCAAAACAATTTTTTTTTGTGCTGATGCTTTAAAAAGCTTTGATGATGGTATTTTTAATGTATGATGATGAAGTTCCACCTTATTGCTCGGGTTCTTTTGGAGGACTGTCACATAATTCGATCACATTTATTTCTAGGTCCTAAAATGATTAAAAAAAAATGATTTAAATTAGAATATTTACTAGAGACTAGAGACTAGAGACTAGAGACTAGAGACTAGAGACTAGAGACTAGAGACTAGAGACTAGAGACTAGAGACTAGAGACTAGAGACTAGAGACTAGAGACTAGAGACTAGAGACTAGAGACTAGAGACTAGAGACTAGAGACTAGAGACTAGAGACTAGAGACTAGAGACTAGAGACTAGAGACTAGAGACTAGAGACTAGAGACTAGAGACTAGAGACTAGAGACTAGAGACTAGAGACTAGAGACTAGAGACTAGAGACTAGAGACTAGAGACTAGAGACTAGAGACTAGAGACTAGAGACTAGAGACTAGAGACTAGAGACTAGAGACTAGAGACTAGAGACTAGAGACTAGAGACTAGAGACTAGAGACTAGAGACTAGAGACTAGAGACTAGAGACTAGAGACTAGAGACTAGAGACTAGAGACTAGAGACTAGAGACTAGAGACTAGAGACTAGAGACTAGAGACTAGAGACTAGAGACTAGAGACTAGAGACTAGAGACTAGAGACTAGAGACTAGAGACTAGAGACTAGAGACTAGAGACTAGAGACTAGAGACTAGAGACTAGAGACTAGAGACTAGAGACTAGAGACTAGAGACTAGAGACTAGAGACTAGAGACTAGAGACTAGAGACTAGAGACTAGAGACTAGAGACTAGATGCTGACGTCTAAAAAATACTTACATTTACAGCATTTTCAACAATCTCATTCTCCTGTTCAATTTGGAGCTGTTGTCTAAGCCTTTGATTTTCACGTCTGTACAGTTCACGTTCGTGGTCCCGCTCAGCGATTTTTATCTAAAAGTTAGGAGAAAATTTTGATTTAGTATCTGATGTTACTTCTTGGTGCCAATCTTAGGTAACTGGACTCAGTTTAGAAGGATAATGATTTGGTGACACAACATTGACCCTTAGACTAATCATAGTTGACCACTAATCTACAACAACCTTCATATTTCCCCTCAAATCTTAATTACTTACCGACAATTGCGACACGAGTGAGTTCAACGTCGTGACAGATGCTGCGATCTTATCAATCTTAATAATTGCACTCTTTTTAACTTCGCCATCGACTCCACTACTGTAAGTATCATTAATCTCCATGTGACTAACTTTAGTTGCAATAGCTGTCTCATTTTTAAGTGGCTCAATTTCACAATATAAATTATCACCGTCAGTTTCAATTTCGCTGTCCTTAACAATGTCTGTGTCCATTGTGGCTGGCTCAATTGCATTAAGATTCTCAGTTGATCCGTTTCGGATGGCAAATAAGTCTTTCCTCACACAACTGTCACAGAGAGCGGCACCACCAAGACTTGCAATTGGTGCACTTACAGTTCCATTTATTAGTGACGTCTTTATGCATTCAACGAGGAATTTAGTCTGTGCAAATGCGGCTAGTGCTAGTTCAGCAAGATCTGATTGTGCTTCAGGTTGTGCTGCAATGTCAGCAATTTCAGCAAAATGCTCTTGAGGCACTCGATTTATGTCACAAATAATTTTCTCCATTTCAACGACAGACTTCTGAATGACGTCACCATGTCGTCGTAGTGACTCTTCTGGTGTGACTATTCGCGATGCTTCTTGTACGTTCTGTGCTGCAATATTGATTTCTGTTGGTTGTATTAATTGGCAAGGTTGGGTTGTTTGTATGGCATTTGGGTCATCTTCGGGCTCTGGTTCCTCTTCTGGTTCTTTACTCTCTTCACTTTCCTCCTTCGGCTCCTGCTCAGTCGACTCTGGTGGCTTCTCAGTCTCATCCGGTGGAGAATTGAGAAGATTTTCAGGAGTTTCTTCAAGTGCAGGTGGCGGTGGTGGAACTGGAATTGCTGGCAACGGTTTCGACTGAACTTTCTTTAAATGATTTGCTTTCTCAGCTGCTTCAGTGATTTTTCGTATCCAAACTTCACTTTCTTGTTGTGTTGGTGCTGTTAGTTCCAACATTTGTGAGTTCTGATCACTTTGATTGATGAGAAAGAATGCTCGATTATCGACGGCATTAAGTCTCACAATTGTATTGCAGATTTTCGTGATGGGACTGACCATGACATTATCACCAATGCCAGTTGGATTTGCGAATGATTTCATCAAGTATTTATCATCCTGCTTTTGAAGCAGAACGATCATGTTCTCGAAGAGAAGAACACGGAGTTGGATGGTTCCTTTCTTAATTGTCAGGAATCCGTCATGGATGAGTTTGTAGTTGGTAAGATCAAGATTTTTAAATTCATTTGGTGCTTCCTTCTCGTAGGATGACTTGTCGAGCTTCTTCTGGATTGATCGGAGTCTAAAAATAGAGGAGATGATCAATAATTAGTTAAGCTACTATAAAAGGACATCTGCTCAGCCTAGTTAGACCAAAAATGTCAACTTACTCTTCAGCTATCCGTACTGCCTGATTGACATGATCCAAAATTGCTTTCGAAGCATCCAATGCTCGTTTTATTGCCTCTGCATCAGCACCATCAGTACACTTCTGTAGTCTCTCGAAGAGTAGTGGATATTTTGTGAGTCGTTGTAAAACTGAAGGTAATAAATCTTTCAATTGCAATCGTCGACATGCCTTGTGGGATTCAGCCTTTATAAGACCACGTTGAAGATTTTCATCCTTTTTTCGACGTTCTTTGAGAACTTCTAAAGCTATTTGCTGGCGTGCACAAAAGCGTGCTGCATGTTCCTTGAGAATTTCACCTGATGTACCATCAAACTGGAATTGATTTGATTAGGAACATGTGGAGGTTTAGATTTAATAAACTACTCACCACATTAAGACAATCACCAATTTCTCTAACTAAGCAATTGTGCTCCTTCCACCTCTGCTTCAATTCTGCTTCAAATGCAAAGTGCCAATCCTTGAGAATGGAGAGTGATGGCGGAAATACAAGTTGTATCAGCTCACTTGTCATTGCCTTGCTTTGTTCCAAAGGTTCTTTAAATACATTTTGAAGTACTTTTAGAATCTTCACATGACTCTTTTCCGTTTCAAAAAGTTCTGGAAGGTTAAAAAATTGAAAATTATTTAAATCTGCTAGAAATTCTACAAAGTCTGCTACGCTTACCATTGATGATCTCCTGACGCTTCTTCTCAGCATCCGTCAGCTGCTGTATTATCTCTTGTGTCACATTAGAGCTCCACGTGGTCTCAAGGTCTCTCGAAAACGATTCATCTTCTGACGATGAAGACGATGTGTCAAGACTTGTTCCTGGCATTGGTTTATTTGGCGTTATTGTGACTGATGATAAGTTCATTGAGTCTTCAGAATTTGCCAGTGGAGATGTTACGTCATCTCTGCAGATGTTAAAGAAAAAGTTTTGATTTATTTTATAAATATTTTCATATAATACTTACTCATAGAGACTCGGATCTGACTTCGGTCGATTCGTTCGACTCCTTTTTGGTGAACATTCCTTGTACGATTCACTCCTCGCATTCGGCTGCGATGACTTTTGTTTACTCCTTTTACCCTCATTCGGTGTACTCGTATGATCACCAATACCTTCTAAACTCATATGAGTCTGCGGTGATCCTGTCACAGTTGTGGCTATGCCTGTCGATGATCCACCAGCTGAGCTTGTTATTGTGCTACTCGAGCCAGCTGCAAAGTCTGGCTGTGAGATATCTTGTGATGGAAGCTGTGAAGTACTGTTGGATGTGTGTGTAAGTCTTTGAAATTGTGTATCACCTCGTGGACGTGCACTGAATGATGCCGATCGGTCTGGAAGATGAAGGTTAGAAAAAATTATGATTTTGAGGTTATGAAATAATTTTGTCAATAAAAAGAGACACTAAAGTGCAATATTTTGAGTTTTTGATACAAATTTGCCAAAATTAGTCACTAATGAAGATCATGGTGCCTTATTGAACCTCAATGAACTTCATCAAACCTAATTGGACCCCTCTGAACCTCATGCAATGATATAATGACTATATTTTAGCTATTTTACCAAAATTCTATCAAAAAAGTTTAAATCAATCTTCAAAGTCATAACATTCAGCCACCAATCAATCAATTCTCTCCCAACTCTCACTTTTTCCATCAAAACAACTTACAAAACATTCCCTGCTCAATAAAATCCACTCAATTTATGATGCCTCAATTAATTAAATTCCTCCCAGAACAGCAGAAAAATTTCCAATTCTTCAAACTCAATTTTCTCTCGGTATGAAATAGTTTCCGGTATGGAAAATTTTTTTCCTTCTCACTTTTCCTCCCTGCCCCGACGTATGTTTTCCCTTGTGTCGTACATTACTCATCATCATCATTATTATTATTGATACTATTATTATTTCTATTTTTTTGATGAGTTTACGTTAGCACTTGTGAGAAATAAGAAATACATTGATGTGGAAAAATTGATGGCGATTTGGCAAAAAATACCAGATGGCTAATTGTAAATTGGCTTATAATGCATGGATGTGAATTAATTAGCAAAAAAATAATAATTTTTTTTGGATTATAAAATTGAGAAAAATGTTAATAATTTAAACAATGTGAATTATTATGATTGATTTTTTTGGGGGGTTCTGAGATGTTTAGCAATGAGTTTGATAGAATTTAATATTTTAATTTAATTTAATATTTTATTTTAATTTAATATTTTAATTTAATTTAATATTTTATTTTAATTTAATATTTTAATTTAATTTAATATTTTTAAATTTAATATTTTTAAATTTAATATTTTAAATTAATATTTTTAAATTTAATATTTTAATTTAATATTTTCAAATTTAATATTTTAATTTAATTTATTATTTTTAAATTTAATATTTTGATTTAATTTAATATTTTAATTTAATATAATATTTTAATTTAATTTAATATTTTAATTTAATTTAATATTTTAATTTAATTTAATATTTTAATTTAATTTAATATTTTAATTTAATTTAATATTTTAATTTAATATTCTATTTTAATATTTTTAAATTTAATATTTTGATTTAATTTAATATTTTAATTTAGTTTATTATTTTTAAATTTAATATTTTAATTTAATTTAATATTTTCAATTTATTATTTTTAAATTTAATATTTTGATTTAATTTAATATTTTAATTTAATTTAATATTTTAATTTAATATTCTATTTTAATATTTTTAAATTTAATATTTTGATTTAATTTAATATTTTAATTTAATTTAATATTTTAATTTAATTTAATATTTTAATTTAATTTAATATTTTAATTTAATTTAATATTTTAATTTAATTTAATATTTTAATTTAATTTAATATTTTAATTTAATTTAATATTTTAATTTAATTTAATATTTTAATTTAATATTCTATTTTAATATTTTTAAATTTAATATTTTAATTTAATTTAAATTTTTTAAATTTAATATTTTAATTTAATATATTTAGATTTAATATTTTAAATTAATATTTTTAAATTTAATATTTTAATTTAATATTTTTAAATTTAATATTTTAATTTAATATTTTCAAATTTAATATTTTAATTTAATATTTTTAGATTTAATATTTTAATTTAATATTTTAATTTAATTTAATATTTTGATTTAATTTAATATTTTAATTTAATTTAATATTTTAATTTAATTTAATATTTTAATTTAATTTAATATTTTAATTTAATTTAATATTTTAATTTAATTTAATATTTTAATTTAATTTAATATTTTAATTTAATTTAATATTTTAATTTAATTTAATATTTTAATTTAATATTCTATTTTAATATTTTTAAATTTAATATTTTAATTTAATTTAAATTTTTTAAATTTAATATTTTAATTTAATATATTTAGATTTAATATTTTAAATTAATATTTTTAAATTTAATATTTTAATTTAATATTTTTAAATTTAATATTTTAATTTAATATTTTCAAATTTAATATTTTAATTTAATATTTTTAGATTTAATATTTTAATTTAATATTTTAATTTAATTTAATATTTTGATTTAATTTAATATTTTAATTTAATTTAATATTTTAATTTAATTTAATATTTTAATTTAATTTAATATTTTAATTTAATTTAATATTTTCATTTTAATTTAAAATTTTTAATTTAATTTAATATTTTTAAATTCTATCAAACTCATTGCTAAACATCTCAGAACCACCCAAAAAAATCAATCAAAAAAATTCACATTGTTTAAATTATTACTATAATTTGCCAGATTCTGGTCGAATTTTCTCAAATAAATTACAGATTTTGACCGAATTTTAATACTCAGTTTTGTAAGACTCTCATTAAAATTTCCTATAATTTTGTCAAATCCTAAAGTCAAAATATCAAAATTCTTGACCAAAGAATTAAGAATTCAAGCCATCATCCCATAAACCCACGTCACATGTCCCCCACACTGACAGCAAACACAAAAAAATCCCATCAATTTCCTCTCACATCCCTCATCGTCTCTCAGCGCAGCGCAACAGCATATAACCCATGTAATAATAATAAAAAAGTAACAAAATAGAAAACATGAACCACTACACATGTACAAAATGTCTTTATGTAGACAATGTTGTAGATTTTTCATTGAATTTTCCGAAGGTGATGATAATGCTCCCCATTCAGATTTATTCAAGTTTTACGCTTTTTTAGTGTCGGCCGCAAAGAAAAGATAAATAGTGAGGAAAAAAGATGGAAAATCGAAATGAAAATAATTCTTCGATCTTTTAAAATATCTTTTTGCTCCTCATTTTTGCGCCTAATGAAAATGAAAAATGTGAAAATGAAAATTTTCGTTGTCAAGATTATTTTTTTGAAATATTTTTTTTTGTTTCTTCTTTTTCAATTGTAATCGAATGTGAAAAATAAAAAAAAATAAAAGAATTGAAGAAAAAATTATTTTCTCGTGGATTTTCTTTTGTTTTGAATTTTGTGGGAGCTATGAGAAAATTTGGGAAGGATGTCGGAGCTTTATTCCTTTAATTAAAGTTTTGATGTTTTGAATTTGAAGTAAATAATTTAAAAAATCCCCATTTTCAAACCTAAACCATCCAAAAACACCCGAAAAATTCCAAATCTATCAAATTTTAAAAACAACAATTTTTACACTTAAATGTCTATAAATAATACCCAATATTCGAAAAATAATTTTTTGTTATTTAAGATTTTTGTTGTTTTCGTGTGGAATGATTTTATTTTTTATTTTGTATATTGGAGATTAATGTCTCATTGGACCGGACCATAAATTCTTATTTTGTTTGCAAAAGTGTTAAATAATTTGCATATTGTGTGAATATAATTGGTGATGATGACATTAATGAGATATTGACTGTACGTGGATGATGACTTGGTGTTAATTTGTGACTTTAGTTTAGACAATTGTCTCAATTGAGTGACTATCTTTTGTCGATTTTTAAAAATTTAAATTTAAAATAATAGAATTTATAAAAAATGTTTAAAAAATTAAAAAATGTCAAAAATTTAAATTTGACATTATTAAAAAATTTAAAAAATGAAGAAATGAAAAATAAAGAAAAATGACTAAAGAAACTCAATTTTAAAAAAACTTTGAAAAATGCAAAAAATAAAAAATTTATTTTAAAAAGGAAAAATTTAAAAAATTCAAAAATCAATTTTAAAAAAATTAAAATAAAAATAATAGAATTTATAAAAAATGTTTAAAAAAATTAAAAAATATCAATAATTTAAATTTGACATTATTAAAAAATTTAAAAAATGAAACGAAAAAATAAAGAAAAATAATTAAGAATTCAATTTTTAAAAATCTTGAAGACTTTAAAAAGAATTAAAAAAATAAAAACTCTTTTTAAACATGAAACAATTTAAAAAATTCAAAAATAAATTTTAAGAAATTTAAATTAAAAATAATACAATTTATAAAAATGTTTAAAAATTTAAATTTGACATTATTAAAAAGTTTAAAAAATGAAGAAATGAAAAAATAAAGAAGAATGATTAAAGAAACTCAATTTTAAAAAACATTGAAAAAAGTAAAAAAATTAATAAAACCAAAAGTCTTATTAAACATGAAAAATTTTAGAAAATTCAAAAATAAATATTTAAAAATTCAAAAATCAATTTTAAAAAATTTAAATTAAAAATAATAGAATTTATAAAAATGTTTAAAAATTTTTAAAAATACCAAAAATATCAAAAATTTAAATTTGACATCATTAAAAAATTTAAAAAATGAAGAAATTGAAAAACAAAGAAAAATGATTAAAAAACTCAATTTTAAAAAACTTTAAAAAATGTAAAAAAAATAAAAAAAACAAAAATCTTTTTAAAAATGAAAAAAATTTAAAAAATTTAAAAATCAATTCAAAAAAAATTTAAAAAATAATTTTTCATTATTTTCACCATAATTTTTCTACAAAAATCCCAATTTTTCCCTCTCTATTTTGCAAAATACAACAAATCATAACACGACGACAGGCAGATAACAGGTGGACGAACACATAAAGCACAGACAAAAACGATTCTATTTCCATCACATTTGACAAAACATTTGCTTAAATTAATGTCAACCACATCAACAACAAAGCAAATTTCGACTTTTTGTCTTCTTTGTATTCTTGTGAATCAATTATCGCTTCTCATTTGAGCATGAAGTCAATGCTTACAGACTTATAGAATGATTGGATTTTGTATCGATCATAAAATTGCTGCGAACGCGAATTAAGCTGGCGGATTTTGATTGTTTATTGTGGATTAATTTGAATTTGTAGATAGATGGGGGAGGGATGTTAATTGAGGTGTTAAAATTTATTGAAATTAGTCTGCAGCTGTTTGAATTTTATTGAAACAAAAAATTAATTTGAAAATTCAAAACAGTGAATTTTGGAAGTCAAGGCTCAAATTCTATAAGCAACTTCTCAGAAAAATATGAAAAATATTATTTTGAGTTACAAATGAGAGCAGTCGATCATCCCATAGGGGGTACACGTAAACAAACAATCATATCTCACATAAAATTTGTATTTTATTAGACAATCTTGAACATGTTCGATTTTTGTCTAGAAGGTTCTTTGTTTTCGAAGAGGGGGGGTTAGGGGGTCAGATATGTATAGGGTTACCAGATATTTTCAACAAAAATAGAGGATATCCCCCATGTTGACTAGTTTTATCCGTTTTCTGGACGAATTAGAACATTAGAAATCTTTTTTACTTTTGAAGAATAAATAAAAATAGAGGACAGTCCTCTGAAAAACCAAGCAGATGGTCAACCTAGATATTTACAAAGGGGGATGTATATTCATTAGCAGAGGGTTTTGCGTCAATATTCTCTGATTGATGGGCACTCTTTTCAGTTTGCAAGAGTTTTTTGAAGAAAAAACACAAAGAAATGAACATTTTTGAATTTATACAAAATAAATTCTAGATGCACCTCACTAACAAGGGGAGGTGCAAGGGCGTATCCAAGGAGGAGATTTAGGTATTAAAACGAAAATTTACTTCAATTTTCTGGGGTTTTTCGAGAAAAAAATCCCAAAGCACCCCCTAAACCAGTGTTTCTCAAACTTTTTTGAGCCACGGCACACTTTGACTGTAGAACTTTTTCGCGGCACACCATTTCTAGGTAGAAAAACTTTTACAGCACACCAAATAAGTAAATATGCTCAAAATTATATTAAATTAGAATAAAATCCTAGCAGTAGTCCAAAATACTAAAAATAAAGCTCTTTTGAGTTTAGAATGCTTTAGTTCAGGTTTTTTGTACAAATCTATAATTTTCTGCAAAAACACATATTATTAAAATTTTTAAAATATTTTCACGGCACACCTGAGCATCTTCTACGACACACTAGTGTGCCGCGGCACACAGTTAGAGAACCACTGCCCTAAACTTTGCCGTCCATAAAAAATTCTTGGGTACGCCCTTAACAAGGTGACTTTTCAGACCATCTTGCATTAAAAAACACAAAAATCTACATAATGAATCCCAAATCCAACTCAAAGGTACTAAATTCAATACAAAAAATTGCTAAATTTCTTATTTGACCCTAGACACTAAAAACCATATTCAATGTCACTTTGGTGGGTATTTGCAGTCATTTTCATCCCTTATTAAGACAACCACCCAACATTGACCCATCTTCAATGAAAATTTCCACAAATTTACTCAATTTTTTCCGTCCAGACAGATCAATACCCCTTAAAATATCCAAAACAAATTCGCAAACCCATAAAAAAAGTTTTAAAAACGCTCATAAATGAGAAGAAAAAAAGTTGTTTCAAAATAAACAAAACATTCCAAAATGTAATAAATCGTCTACCTTTCATCTTCAAAATCTCCTTGTGTGGCTTGGAATTTGACTTTCTTATTGGCGACACGTACGACATTTTTTAAATTTTTTTCACTCTCAATGTTTTTTTTACTCAATAAAATTAACTTTTTTCACACCAAGTTTTTCTCCATTTGATATTTTTCCTTCCTCCTCAATTTTTTCACGCAAATTTTAAATTCTCATCGTGTTTATTTTTCATTAAATTTTCTTCACTGTTTGGATTTTTCGTTTCATTATTTGAAATTTTCTTTTTCTTTCTTTTTTACGTATTTGTTACAATGATAATTATGACGATGATGATGGTCGTTATTGCTCTGTACGTGAATTTCCACGCACGTCCTATTTTTATTTTGTCTTTTTTCGTGTGAATTGTTTTAACTTCCACGTGGATTAAGGAAATTTTAATTATTTTTTTTTTGGTAATTTTTATTGATTTTTTTTGGAGATAAAAAAGTTTATCACTGTGACGTGTTGATGGAATTATGATCTAATTTTATGCGATTTTTTTTTATCTATTTTTGGTCTAATCTGTGGTTTAGTCATGAAAATTAATTACAAATGTGGCACTGAGGGGTGACTTTGATCGATATTTTGGATTCTTTGTTCAATATTTTATTACATTTTTAGAGAAAAAATGAAAAAATTTTATGAAAAGTTGAAGAAATTTTATGAATAATTGAAAAATTTGATTAAAAATTTAGACAAAAATTTCAAAATTTGGACAAAAATTTCAAAAATTTGGAGAAAAAAATTAAAAAATTTGGTCAAAAATTTCAAAAATTTGACAAAAATTTCAAAAATTTGGACAAAAATTTCAAAAATCTGACAAAAATTTCAAAAATTTAGACAAAAACTTCAAAAATTTGGACAAAAATTTCAAAAATTTAGACAAAAATTTCAAAAATTTGGACAAAAATTTCAAAAATTTGGACAAAAATTTCAAAAATTTAGAAAAAAATTTCAAAAATTTGGACAAAATACAAAAAAGAATAAAAAAAATAAAAAATTGACTCAAAAAGTTAAAAAAAATTTACAAAAAAATAAAAAATGACTCTAAAAGTTGAAAAATTTGTTAAATTTCACCAAAAAGTCAATAATTTATTTCAGTTTTTAATATTTATATAAAATATTAATCAAAGTCCAGACTCAAACTTGTCATACTTGCTCACAAAATTCACAGAAAAATGGATTTTTTTGTTCACAAAATTTAAATTCTAAGTTTTCTCATTTTTTTCCTAATTTTCACTAGAATCACTTGATTAATTGATCTAATTTAAGTTATTATATTGTCAATTTAATTCCACAAATTTTGACCAGCAAAATTGTAAATTTTTAATTCAAAAACCACTTTTTTCTACTAAAAAATTCCACAAGAAAAAAATATTTCTTCTCAAATTCCCATTTTTAATTGTCTATCCCCACAGTCAGAAAAAAAAACTATTTTCATTTCTTTTACGATCATCACATGAAATAAATTGAAACACTACGCGAATGAAAAGCAGAAAAGTGAATGAGTGGAAAATATTTTGGTTTTTTCAACTCAACGTGAGATTTTTTTTTCTTCTCTGTCTTAATTTTTCTTCTTTTTTCATTCTTTGGTGAGAATTTGTTGAGTTGGGAAAATTTTTGTGTGATGAGAGAGGAAGGAACTTGTGTGTGGTGTTTGCAGATTGTCTGGTGAATTTTTTTACAATTTTTCATTTATAAATTTTTAATTTTGAAATTTAAAAAAGTTTTTTAAATTTCTGAATATTTTAAATTTCTGAATATTTTAAATTTTGAAATTCTTCAAATTTTTCAAATTTTTTAAATTTTTAATTTTTTTAATTTTTTTAAATTTTTAATTTTTTAAATTTTAAAATTTTTAAGTTTTTAGTTTTTTAATTTCTTAATTTCTTAAATTTTAATTTTTTTTAAATATTTTAAATTTTAAAAGGTTTTAGTTTTTAAATTTTAATTTTTAATTCATTAATTTACTTAAGATTTAATTTAAAAATTTAGGTTTTAAATTTTCAACTTTTAATTTTTAAATTTCTTAAATTTTTATTTCTTAAGATTTTTAATTTTTTTTTTTCAATTTTTAAACTTTATAATTTTTTATTTTTAAATTTTTTCATCTTTAGATTATTACATTTGTAAATTTTTTCAATTCTTTAAATTTTAATTAATTAACAAATTTAAATTTTAATTTAAAAACTTGAATTTTTAAATTTTCTAAGTTTTAGATTTTTAATTTTTAAATTTCTTAAATTTTTATTTCTTAAAATTTTTAAAATTTTTCAATTTTTAAACTTTATAATTTTTTTTTAAATTTTTTCATCTTTAGATTATTTCATTTGTAAATTTTTTCATCTTTAGATTATTTCATTTGTAAATTTTTTCAATTCTTTATTTTTTAATGCTTTAAATTTTAATTAACTAACTAATTTAAATTTAAAAATTTTAATTTTTTAAAATTTTTAGTTTTTAAATTTTCTAAGTTTTAGATTTTTAAGTTTTAATTTTCTAAATTTTAAATAAAAGGTTTTAGTTTTTAAATTTTAAAATTTGAATTTTTAATTAATTAATTAGTTTCAATTTCAATTTAAAAATTTTAGTTTATAAGTTTTATAATTTTCTAAGTTTTAATTTTTATTTCTTAAAATTTTTTAAAAACTTTCAATTCTTTAAACTTTTTCAATTTATATTTTTTATTGTTAAATTTTTTATTTTTAAAATTTTTCAATTCTAAGTTTTTCAATTTTAAATTTTTTGAAATTTTTTCAATTTTAATTTTTTTTTCAAATATTTTGAATTTGTTTTTTAACATAATAGTTTTAATAAAGCGCTCTAAACCCACAACCCAGTGGATTTCCTTACTTGAAAAACTTTTCTCTCTCGCGTAGTATTTTTCATTTCCATCGCACATTAAACTGCGACATTCACGCCAATTTTACATATTCTCAAACTGTTTATATATCCATAGCTATATAATGGTACCCCCTCACTAACTATATACCCATGATGGTCTATATACCAAACTCGTTATTTTATGTAAATAGTCCTCACTAGTATTAGAGCTATTAAAAGTAGGAAAATCGAGAGAATGTAAACAGAGCGGGAATTATGAGTGTAGATATCGAAGGGACTCTCCGCAATTTTCTTCCACTAAAGGTCATTTCTACATGATGAATGATTTTTATGATCCACTAAATGGAATATATGGCTTATTACTTTATGTATAATATGAGGGATGTACACAGTGCATACATATTTAATATGGGGAGCCGAGTGAAGGTTTTGTAGCGGAAAATTTATTGCTTTTGTGTGTTTTGAAAATTTATTTTGTTTGAAGCCTTTTTGGTTAATTGGAAATTAGAAAATTCAGGCAAATGTGCTGTGAGCTTCAAATCCAGTGAATTATTTTTATTTTTTTAAAATATTATTCACAGAGTCAAAAGTATCACAACAATAACTCAATATATTACAGCTTTATGATCGCTAATTAACACAATTTATATTCTATTACTTTTTTTTTACTTTTTATATTCTCAGAACAGAAATTAATTATTTTTATGAGTTTAGCATGAATATGTGAAACAAATCGAGGTTTATTGAACTAATTGGCATTTTTTGAGCTACTTTCTGGTTTTATTTGTTCTGATCTGCTTCGTTTCATTACTAATGGTACCCGTCTTGACCCATTATGGTTCTTTCTGTTCCCAAAAAGACTCTCTCAGGGGTGTATCCAGGAATTTTTTGAGGTGGGGTTTGAAATCTCAAATAGACTTTTCATGACCTTTTTGTGCATGGTAAGAGTTACCTGTTCCAAGGGAGGGAGGGAGGTTTGCACTTTTTCGGTAAAAACCCCTAGCAAAATGAAGGTTGACCTTGAAGCCCCCCCCCCCCATCTCTCCCCCCTGAATACGCCCCTGGACTCTCTTCATGATTTTTCAAATTTTATCAGATTCTTGAAGCTCCAGTTGACCTCTTTTGTGAACTTATAGCTTCCGTTAGCTTTCCTTAGCTCTTTTAGATCATCTTAGGTCTCAATCTGCCTCCTTTGACACCATTTGACCACTTTTGGCTCATTTACACCTCCCTTATGTCCCTCTTAATTTCACTTGGTTCATCATGACTAAAGTGACCATCTGCGTAGTTTTTCAACGAACAGTCCTGTATAAATTTGAATATTTTGTTTCAGGTCCATTTTTTTACGAAAATTTTCCATAAATTTCAATTTTTCAAATTTATTTTCCCTCAATCCACAAAGATCTAGATCAGAGCTTTTCAGGCGCGTAGCCTGGGGGGGAGGGAATTGGGGGACAAATCTCACTCCCCTCGCCAAAAAATTCTTCGATTTCCTAGGGTTTTTGAGGAAAAAAAATTCCAAAAAAACACCCCTGGAGCTTGATAATAAGTCAAGTTTCTAGCACAGTTCTAGCTTTTTGTTAGTTAGGGTTCGATAAAATTTCCTTCATGTTCTGTGTTTTCATAAAAGTTAGATGGTCACCCTAATAATGACATCCACAAATTCACCTTGACCTTCTCTGGCTCCCTTCTCATCCCATCAGCCTTCCTTGACTCAAAATCATCCATTTACAGCAAATTCTTCATTATCAAATTCCCATCGCCCACTAAATCATCATCTTATCGATTAATATTCAATAATTCCCTTTTTCCAATCGCTTCAAACCTTTTTAATTTCAATCAAGCTTCTCATTAAGAAAATTTTCCCCCATAAAATCCGAAAATCGATTTTTCTCAATTTGCATTCTTGCTTTAAGCCTTTTTTCAACTCTCCTCGTATAGCAAAAAAATAGCAGATGTTCAATTAATTCAATTTTTTTTGTGTATAATGTTGTATAATTATTGCTATTATTGCACATCTGAGATAGATAAAATTAGAATTTAAAGCAAGCAAATGTTGCAATTTAAGTTAATTAAAATCATTTATTTTTCTAAGAAAAAATGTTGTGAGGAAAACAGAATATTTGCGTGGAAATGCTTGGGGTGATGGGAGGATGGAGCGCATTGGTTTTGTAGAGTCTAACTGAAATATGGTAAAGCTTTGGCAAAGTCAGCTGAAATTCTGACAAAATCGACCAAAAGTCTGACAAAATCCGCTAAAAGTCTGACAAAGTCCGCTGAGATTCTGGCAAACTTCAATTAAGCTGACCAGTTCTACCAAGTATCAGACAAAAATATCAAACTCATTCAAAATCCGCCAAAACTCTGACAAAATCCACTGAAAGTCTGACAAAATCCACTAAAACTGCCTTTTATCAGACAATGTTAGCTAATTCACACGACATCAGCTGAACATTTACAATATCTGCTAAAATTCTGTCAAAATCCACAAAAATTCCAAAAATATCCATAATTCCCAAATATTACCCATCAACTTGAAACAATCTTTCCTATACCCTTCACAATAATATTATTCTATCCTCCCACATTCTCCAATTGTGTTTTTTTACAAACAAACTCACTAATATTGCTTATTAGAAAGAAAAATATTGCACGGAAGTGATGTATGATGTGGAGAAAATCATAAATAATAATAATAATGGCAATAAACTTACCGGATGGCAGAGCGTCATCCCATCCCAGTGTGTCTTCTTCCTGCTTTTTTGATGCATCTGCGGAAATTAAAAAAATTTACTTTTATTAGTGAGTGATTGAATTGTGAAGCATATCATGAGGACAGTGTGTGAACTAATTCATTTAAGAAGATTGAATGGAAAGTAATTGAGCTTTTTGGAGGTGAAGGAAGGCTTAAGTAGCTTGTTGGAAGTTGGTAATAAAGAAAAGTTGTAGATTTGGGTCTTTTTAGGGTATTTTGGTCAATAAATGGTAATAAAGGGTTATTAAGGGTTATTTAATCTACAAAATGACTGAAAAGGGATATTTAGGGATATTTAATTTTAAAATGACAGCAAAGGGTTATTAAGGGATATTTGTTTTAAAAAAGACAGAAAAGTGATATTTAATATTAAAATGGAGGAAAAGGGATATTTAATATTAAAATATTTGATCTAAAAATGGCAGAAAAGGAATATTTAGGGATATTTGATCTACAATTGTTGATACTCACTCTGCATTCCATGTCCCTTCTCACGAATCCTATCCATGAGCTTTGTAAACCGATCAACAGAGACATGAACTGGTCCAGGACATGTCTCCTCCAGCAACTTAGAACAGCATCTATGCACATTAAGTCCACAATCACCACATGCATAGCCTTGTGGTGCAACACCCCATATCAAATTTCCACAATGATTGCAATGCGTTGTCTCATAATACTGTCGTAAAATTAAGTGATGTCCACGTATCACTGACTTTCTATTCTTGCTCATTAGTCGTGACTTGAATGACTTTTCACGTGTGACATAATGATTAACACGTTCAGAATTTGGTGCTGCTGGACCGCGCGGAAGGAAGATCTTGTAGACAACAGTCGATAGTGCTGATGCTAATGCCATTTTTTCATCATTTTCCGGTGCATTTTCTGTTTCGTCAAGCATCATTTGAAGTTTTGGCACCAAAAAGTCCTCGACGATCTTTTGTTCTATGATCTTGGATTTTCGTGCTGCAGCAAGGTCTTGTGCCGATGGACCAAACATTGTTCCTAAACCAGCAGTCCTTTTCTCTTGGAATTCTTCCATCTGTCGATTAACCATGTCTCTGGCCCTTGACCGTGCCTTTTGGAAGATAGTTCGAAGTTGTCCAGCCATTTCAAAGTCCTGTGCACCACTGTTCCTCTCTGTCGGTTGATAATTCTTTGCATGTGCAAGTTTGTCATCAACATCACGTGCTATTGTCTCACACATGTTATCAGTGTCTGGAAGGAATGACAGTGGTGCAGTTGGAACTAAAAATGTTGAATGAATTTCATATGCCCACTTCCGCATATCTTTAATATTTCCTTTTTTATACAGATCCGTTATTAAGTAGAATAAAATTGCTGACGGTTTCGAATTGCTCAATACAAAATTAAGGAAGACAATAAGATATGCTGAGTTCTCAGGTGCCGTAAGCATCGATATTGACCGAAATATTCCATCATCTTCATCCATTGCCTCCTCGTCCGTCTCATCATCACATTCGAATGCTAAAATTCCTCGTTGTTCGATATTTGTTTGTGCTGCTGTAATTTGAGTTGTTGGTCCGTCGTAGGCTGGTGGTGGAGTTCCACATGGCGGTGGTGATAGGTCAGGATTGGATGCGTTTCGATGATGCTTTTTGGGCTTCTAAAATGGTAAATTTTTGGGTTTTATTAAACAATTTGTTAAATTTTGAGGAATATTAATGATTGAATGAGGTTTTGAACTTCCACACTGGGAAGTTTTTTTTGTGAATTTTATGAAATTGAGAGTTTTGATTGTGTGATTTGAAAAAGGTGAGAATTTTAGGTGATTGAGTAAGTTTAGATCAGGTCAGCGTGTGCAATTAAAAGCTGAAAATTAAGTTAAGCTTATTAAAAAAGATAAAAATTACTAAAAAAATCGTGGTCAGGGTTAAAATAGTAAAAATGTCCTAATGATCCACTAGCATCGACAAAAGCACTGACTAATTTAAGATGAAAATGGAAATATTGATCATCGAAGGCATATTTTGATGATATTGTGTATTTGTGGGTGTCTTTTTGGTCAATAGTTTTACAGACATCGCTAATCATCTCATAATATACTTCGTGGTCAATATATTTCCAATTTCATACCCGAGTGGCACAAGTCGGTTAATCGAGAGGAAACCCCACGCCAGGAGGACACCAGGGCGACCTGGGTGCACATTTCTCATAGCGATGGAAAATTTGCCCTCAAGTTGTCCCAGCGTCGCCCTTGCGTGGGTTTTACTCTCGATTAACCGACTTGTGCCACTCGGGATATTTATAAGATTTCAAAGATAAGTTGATAAATAAGAATTTAATTAGTTTTAGTGCAACTTTGACAGATTAATTTAAAATTGAAGGATTTTAGACTCACAATAAGTGTGCTAAGACATCTAACATACAACAAAATAACATCAACAGGTGTGAATTTAAACAGATAATATTCAATAACGATAGTTTACTTTAAAAAGTGAATAAGAAGTAAAGATTGTGCGATTTTTAACCCAAGTGGCTCAAATTTATGACTTGTTATCGATTTACTGTAACAATTGGATAGTCAATTATCACATAGAGTTGTGCATATAGTCAAAATAGGAAACTTTTACCTTTAGATCATCTAGAAAGATTTAGAAGTGTTTTGTTACATAATTAATGGTTAAATTAAAGAAATATATTTATTTTGGGTGTACTTGTTAAGGTTTACGTTTTTAAATATACTTTTGGGTATTTTGCTTTGGGGCCGTTCACTTATTACGTAACGCTTTTAGGGGGGAGGGGGGTCTGAGAATTTGTGACAGTTCAAACAAAGGAAATTTTTCTTCATGGAAAATTTGTGACAAAGGGGGGAGGGGGTCTGAAAAGTTGGGTTTTTGCGTTACGTAATAAGTGAACGGCCCCTTTAGAAATGTTTACTTTTATGGATTATAACCTAAAATGTATATTTCAAGTTATTAAAATAAGCACCAGAGAATATTATATTCAAAAGTGTACCCCTGATAAGAGAAAATGAGTGAAATGAGGAGGTTATGTTCAAGATACATTAACCCAGGAGTATGGTTTAGGGTAACCCTAGTGGTAACCGTGGGGCTATATTAGGGGTATACCCTGGGGTTAAAGAAACCCCTTGGGTAGCGTATACCCAAAAAACTGACCTAAAAAGCCAAGTTAAACTTATAAATATTCAATCAGTGGCGTAACAAGGGGGGGGCGAGCAGGGAATTGGCCTCAGGTGACGACGACCCATGTTATGCCACTATATTCAAAAAATTGTTCTTTTAAGATCTTGTCTGATCCAAGCACTTAGATATCAACTCCATCACTAACATAACCTTAAAACCATTCATTAAGGACCTTATCCAATCTTAATGACTCCAAAGTTCTCCAAAAATATCCAACATCTCAAAAATAATCATGCAAACAAGCTCTATGTCCCAATTACCACTTCAATCGCATATGCCACAAGGGTTCAAAATCCAAAAAAAGATCAAAATTTAATCTACAACACTTACAATAACATTCAATAATTCTCAATAAAAGTTAGTTAACTCAAAAAAAATAAGATAAATCTGTGTCCATAAAAATAGAGTAAAAAAAAATCTTTGAAATTGAACAGCAGAAGAGATAAAAAAAAGTCAGTGATACCAAAAAGTCATGAAGAACTTACCACAACAGCTGGTAATTCAGGCGGTAAACTGCTGCTACTTATATTCATTAAACTCGACTCAAATCCAGTGAAATTAATATGTGGAGGAATTCCATCGCGGACAGCAACACTTGTGGATATTAATGGATAATGCATTTGTGTCGAGCAGCTATTCGGAAGTGGACGACCATCAAGTGTCGTTGGGGAATTGTCTGTCGAGTCTTTATTTGTTATGACCTGTCCAAAAGCGGATCCATCATCAACGCCAAAATTATTACATCCAATTTGACGCGGTGGCAATGGCGGTGGATAATTTGATGCTTCCATTTGCATCATCATCTCACTTGACATTTTTGGGTCTGAATATGCTTTTTGTTTATTTTTCTTCTTATTTCCAGCTGGAACTTGTGCCTTTGCTGCCATGAGACTCGAGTCAAGGTCACTGACCTGAGAATTTCCAGCAGACGTCGGTGTTGTTGACTTCCGTGGAATATTTCTTTGTGGCAAGGGCGGTGGAACGTCTGCAGTCACAACTGGATGCTGATGACGAACTTTAACCTTCTGTTGATGACTTGGACTTGATATTGGAGTATTTGATGAGGATGATGATGTTGGGGTAATTGGAGATGTTGGTAATGGACGTGTCGGTTCTTGTGGAGATGCAACTGTCGTCGACTTCCTTTTATTGCCTAAATTCAATTGACTTAAGCTGCGCGGAAATCTTGCAAGAAAAGTTGGCGTGCTTGTTGGTGTTTGCGATGATGATGTGACCTTCGTTGATGATGACATAATGTTCATTAATGGCGATGATGACACCTAAAACGTTTTTTTTTGCACGATGATGTGAGGTTTTTTTTGTTGTATTTAGTATTTTTTTTTGGTATATTAAGGGGAATAATTGATTTTTGATTGAGATTTTTTTTGCAGCAAAAATTTGCATAAATTAAATTTGGAAAGATGATTTTTGCTGTTGTTTTAATTTTGGAGGTTGTAGGTGTGGCTTTTGTGGATGACAACGGGATAATATTGAAGAGGAAGCTTCGAGCAAGGTGTTAATTTATTAGTTTTTAATAATTAATTTTGAAACATAAAATTTTCCTCACATTTTGACCCCCCCCCTTTGACCCCTCTGATTACCCCCCAAATAATTTCATTTTCAATTTAGTTTTCTCAAAAATTTCAATAAAATCAACCATTAGTCTACTCTAAATTCACGTCAAACAGTAACAAAAAAAAATTAATGAATGAATGAACAAATTTTGACAATAAGAAAATGTCAGACAAGAAAAAAAACACAAGAAGCAAAAAAAATTGTTTTTAAAAGAACACATAAATTTTTTTTTCAGGGTCACTGTTGTAGTCGGACCCAAAAAAGTCAGTCGAATTGGCTTAGTTATTAGTAGCAATATTTCAGTAATTATCCATTATATCCACATCCATCATTCCACCAAAGGTTATCGATTTGAGTGGCAAGATAATAAGTTTTGAAGATTGTACTTACATCACCGGTCGATTGCTTAAGTTGATCCTGCAATGTACGTATGTTGGCCTCTGCCCGTCCAATCTCATTTGCATTTTGTGACTCATTCTCTTTCAACTTCTCTAAATTCTTCTTCTCTTGTTCTAGCATTAAATATAGTGTGTGCATTTTTGTGAATTCTACTTCCATTCGTTTCTGGTGCTAAAAATAGTGTGAAGAATTTTTTTGAGGTTATGTTTTTTTATGAGCTGAACTAGCTGAATTGAGCTTAACTAGCTGAATTAAGCTGAACTAGCTGAATTGAGCTTAACTAGTTAAACTAGCTGAATTGAGCTGAACTAGCTGAACTAGCTAAATTAAGCTGAACTAGCTGAATTGAGCTGAACTAGCTGAATTGAGCTTAACTAGTTAAACTAGCTGAATTGAGCTGAACTAGCTGAACTAGCTAAATTAAGCTGAACTAGCTGAATTGAGCTGAACTAGCTGAATTGAGCTTAACTAGCTAAATTAAGCTGAACTAGCTGAATTTAGCTGAACTAGCTGAATTAAGCTGAACTAGCTGAATTGAGCTGAACTAAGCTGAACTAGCTGAATTGAGCTTAACTATCTGAACTAGCTAAATTGAGCTGAACCAGTTGAACTAGCTGAATTGAGCTGAACAAATTGAATTGAGCTTAACTAGTTGAACTAGCTGAATTGAGCTGAACCAGTTGAATTGAGCTTAACTTGCTGAACTAGCTGAATTCACCTCAACTACAAGACTAACCCTAGAAACCATAAAACTGATCCCATAACCAAAAAATCACCTATCCAAGCTTAATACTTACATCAACAGGCAGTGGAGCCGTAATACTATTTCTTTGACTAGCTGACGTTGGTGTTGAGGGAGTGGTCGGTCCACTTCCACCACCACCGATTGGAAGAGCAAAATTCCTTGCATTTCGCTGAACAGTCAATTCTACATTCTGTGTTGCCTTCATGAGCTGTACAACCTCAGCATGCGTTGAGTATCTCACATTGTGTCCATTGACACGTAAAATCATGTCAGCTGCATTCAAACCTGCACGATTAGCTGCACCACCTTCTTTTACGCTATCTACAAATACTGGATTCTCTCCCGACACTTTCATGCCGTAGCCATACTTGTCCTTGTTGATCACTAACTCGAGGATCTGTGGCTTTGGCTTGTCGGGATTCTGACCATTTCCAGTCAATGATGGGAGATTCATGTTTTCGAGGATCATCTTGCCAGAGCGGGTCCGTTGATGGCCACCGTTCTCCGTCTTCTTTGTTGGGATGGATGATGGGGTTGGTGTTGATGTGCCGTTGCTTGATATTGGTCTAAAAAAATTGAAATTTGTTTTTAATTTTGACAGGAACAAATAGTAAATTTCTCATTTTTAATCAGTTTTGCACATTTAATCATACTTAAGACACCATACAATTAAACATACTTAAGACAATTATACCATTATGTGATCTTAATTGGAAGATTAAATACCCAAAATTTGGCGGGAAAACCACAAAGAGCAACACAATCACCTTAAAAACCTCAAATCCAATTCAATTTCATGAAATAAATACTCTACATTAAAACTATCTAACATAATGAGCAGTGTAATTTGAAGCTCATACGTTACGCACGCACATAATCAATACACAAATTTATTGTTTATTTTTTATCATTTCATGTTGATCTATGAAATGTAGGTCAATCACTCACATGTGAAGAAACTCTTTTTTTTCTCTGTGCTTCTTCTTCTTCTTCTCATGAAAAACAAATGAATGAGTTGAAGTGAATGAGCAGAAGTGCTTTAAAAGTCATAGAAATTTCAATTGTTATGTGGATGTGAAGTTTTTTTTATGATTTTTTTTTTCTTGATGATTTTTGAGGTGATGAAGGGGATTGATTGGGGTTTATGGGGTATTTTGGAGAATTTTCCAGTGATTTTTAACAGTTTGACTCTTAGTCATCCCTAAATACTCACTAACCAACCCCAAATACCCTTAGTCAACTCCAAAAAACAATAATTAACCTTAAATACCCAAAAACAATTTCAAATACCTTTAAACAACCCCAAATTCCCCAAACCAACCACAAATACCTCAGACCAGGGGCGTATCCAGGAATTTCAACTCAAAATTAGATAATATATAGGGGTCGTTCGCAAATTACGTCACGCTTTTGGGGGGGAGGGGGTAGATGATCTTGTGGCAGTCCAAACTAAAAATTTTTTTTTCTTTGGAAAATTTGAGACAAGGGGGGGGGGAAGTCGTTTTTTGCGTGACGTAATTTGCGAAAGAACCCATACTAATTTGCTGGAAATTGACTTTTAATGACTTTTGTTTGTTTAGTTTTGCACATTTTTGGTAAAAAAACTCAAGCAAAATAAAAAAAATTTCAGCGGGTGGGGAAGGGGTTTACTTTTGACTCCTCTCCCCCCAAATACGCCCCTGCCTCTGACTAACCTCAACCACTCCTAACCAACCTCAAATCCCCATAAAAATCTACAAATCCACCTGAATCATCCCAAAATACCCATCTTGATCCAAGAGACAGGGGCGTAGCCAGGGGGGGTCCACTTGGGGCCCGGGCCCCCAGTCCAAAAATCAAAAACTCAATTTTATGAAAATTTTTGGCAGTCTCGCCTTGCTCTGCCGCGTTATTTACTAATATAAGAGTATTTTATATAATTAATTGAAAAATGAGTTACTAGGAACAAAGAATTTTTTTGGGCCCCCCTCATAAAAATTTCTGGCTACGCCACTGGCAAGAGACCCTCCAAACCAGCTGAAGATCCACGGCATCCACCAAAAATTCTGACTCATACCTCAAATGCCCACTTCACAAATAAATAATAAAGTCATAAATCTTATGTCAGCAATTGACACTGACGTCTAATTATAGAATACTAAGAAAAATATATTGCAAAATTAATTTTAAAAGGGAAATTATTAAGTAACTGATAAGAAGTGCTTCGCATCAAATGGAGCTGTACACACTTTTTTTTGTGATAAGATTGGCGAACTTGATGGATGAAATTTTATTGAGCAGTCTCATTTTTTCTGACAAATTTGATGTGATTAATGATGGTGGGCATATATTGAGATTTTAGAGGGGGTAGCTTCATGTCGGTAGCTTCTAGTAACTATTAGCAATTTTTTGCACGTCTCTGACACTAATTTAATCGGAAATCATAACGATTACTGGTTTAGATAGTAAAAAATAACAAGAACCTTGTAAAGCATTTTATGTTTAAACGCCAAAGCAGACTGAATAACTTTTAAAATTTCCAACAAAAAAAATAATAATAATGAATAATGTCTAACAATTATGGAATTATTTACTAATAAATTACTACGCTTTGTAGTAAATATTGAAAAAAGTGAAGCTTAGCTGTTTAGTGAGGAAGTTTGCAGTGAGAATTGAACAGTTTGTACTTGTAAGGTTCACTTTTGAGTGATTGTACGCTATTGAAAGAGTATACTTAAGTAAGTATACTAAAGAGGGTGTAGGAAAAATAGTATACTCGAAATAGTATACTCTAGGACAGTATTGTCCAACCTATTTTGAGCCACGGCACACCTTGATGGTAAATCATAACAAAAACCACACACAGCGTGCGGTTCGTGTTATTTTCAAAAAAAAATTACGGCACATCAGTGTGCCGCGACACACAGGTTGGACAACATTGGTCTAGGATGTATACTCAACAGCGTAAGGTTTGAAAGGGGTCGTTCACTTATTACGTTTCAATTTTAGGGGGAAGTGTAGACTTTTGTAACAGATCAAACAATTTTTTTTGAAAAATTTATACCAAGGGGGGGGGGTTGTTACAAAAATTCGAATTTTTTGAATATTGTACTAAACGAATGACCCCTAATCTTACATTAATAAATTTTTGATCATTATTAATATCCCAGTAGCCGATTTGGGGTCATTTATTTATGACGTCCATCAAAAAATGGATTTTTAGACCCCCCTCCCCCCTTGTCACAAAATTTTTTAATTTAAAGTGTAACAAAATCTCAGACCCCCTCCTCCCTAAATCATGGACGTCATAAGTGAATGACCCCTTTCTAAGGCTACCCAGGGCATGGTAGGGTAGGGTACCCCCAAACTAGCCCCAGCCCTAAGACTAAATAATCATAGCACCACAAGCTCAACAACACATTATAACTAGATATTTTTCACCAAAAAAATTGAACACTTAGACACCTTCAAAACAATCATCAAAAAACACCAGATCAAAAATCATCCAATTAAAAAAACTCATTTTTTGATTCTAGGAAAAATACTGTTTACACTTTTTTCATTTGATCCAGATGTATTCAGCACATGTACTCTCAAATCTAAACAAAAATGTTTATTTATCAAAAAAAAATGACTGACCCAGACATTATGCAAACTTGATTATTATTATTGCTATATATTTTTAATGATCAATCTAAAGAAAATAATCAGAAATATTTACGATTCAAATTAATTAGAAAATCACAAAAACTTTTTAATAAATGTTTACACAAAAAAGTGAGAAATTTATTCACAAAATGTTTACCCCTGTGATCTATTTTTGTCATCTGTTCCTGTCAACTTTTATTAAAAATGATTTGAGCTATTATGAAAAGAAAATTTATGAAACGAAAGGCTATTAAGTATGAATCTGGACAAATCTTTTCACTCAGCCAATTTGCTCGCTTTTTAAATAGAAATTTTTATTATTATTTGATGCAGGGCGATGATGCAGATGGGGGTTAAGTTAGTAGGTGGATGTGGTGGTGGGGTTTGGATGAGGTTTATGGGGCAAGGGTGTATCCAGGAATTTTTCTAGGGAGGGTTTTTGAAATATTTTGCATGAAAGTGAAAATTTGGATTTTTTTTAAATAAACCATAGAAAATTGAAAAAAATTTCCCAAAAAGGGTTTATGTATTTGGATGTAGGTTGGGTTACTAGACATTTTCAAGAAAAATAGAGGACATCCCCCATGTCGATTAGTTTTATTCGTTTTTTGGACGAATTATAACATTACAAACCTTTTTTGCTTTTGAAAAATGAAAAAAATAGAGGACAGTCCTCTGAAAACCCTAGCAGATGGTCAGCCTAGATGTAGGGGACCTAGGAATCCTGGGTATATATGCGGGTACCAATACTTGGGTGTACCCCAAATAGTGTACTTAAGAATATTCAAAATAGTATACTTGGACATACCTTTTTGGATATTCATGGGCAGAGGTATATCTAGGGGGTGGAAATTTAGGCTCAATCCCACCCCCCTCCAACCCCCTCGTTTCTTAAGAACCAATATAGTAAAGATTCCAAAGGACCCCCTTAAAAAGTCATAATCGAAATATTAAGTAACCAACCACCCCCCCCCCCCCCCCCCTTCCCAAAAAAAATCCTAGATACGCCCCTATTCTTGAGTATCCTTTGATTTATACCTCAAAGAAACATATCCAACGTCCCTGGATACACCCCTGAAATTTTTTATATGGAAAGGAAAATTTAGGGGGGGGGGGGGGGTTCTTGGCTTTTTTTCTTGAAAAACCATTCTCAAAAGGGTATCCAACCCTCAAAAATTGCACCAAAAATTCAAAATACAAAACTAAAATCAAACTAATGCATAAATCTTCAAAATTAACCACAAATATCCCCAAAAACATGACCCCAGTCATACCCCTCAAATCCTCCCTCACATCAAATAATCCCAGCAATTTCACTTCAATCAGCCTCAATCATCTCACAAGTCAAACGTTTCTTTCTGCTTTTCGTAATAAAAACAATGAAAATTTTCCTACAAAACTCGATAAAAATCGTCAATATAAATTCTTTTTGCAAAGGTTTTTTTTCACAGTTTTCTGTTATTTTTCTTCCTCCGCCGCTCTCCGTCTCCCAACCATACATCTCTATCTATCTATTGCTTGTAAAAAAGCCAGCTCAGTCCATCTGGCAAAATATAAAAATGCGTCATGTCATCCCCACTTTTACACCGACTGTATAATATACAGTACAACATTTTTTTTTGTTTACATATTGCCCACTTTTATTATTCTTTTATTTTTTATTTTCATTGCCTCACATTCTCTCTCCATCTCACTCACTCGCCGTTTAGTTCTGTTTATCTTTTAAGAATTTCTCGATTCTCGCCCGCTACACAATTAAGTCACTAACACACACACATGCATGAATGAATGAAAAAATATATGTTCATATATAAAAAAATGAGAAATTTTCTTTAATCTTTTTAACAATTTTTTTTTGCGCGGATTACGTCAATTACGTCACATTAGTTGAAAATAACAACATGACGTCATGGTGAGAGGTTGGTTTTGAGAGATTTTTGAGGTATTTGGAGGGGATTGGGGATGGGTTTGGTTGGTATTTAATCATGAGTAAGTATGCTGAACTATAGGAGGACTAGAGGAGCTGCAAGTGTGTCAGACATCCAGAAATCACTCAAATATGAACTTTTTCGGGTTTTTGAGTATTTTTTAATAAAGATTGAAATGAATTTATGTGGATAGACTATGTATCTACCTAAGGACAGTGTAGTATGATTACTGGATGACCACTGGATCTGTAATTGGGTCAGTCATCAAGATATCAACACATTCATAACTTTTGATGAATTCTTGAAGTGTATTCAGACATTTTTATCCAATTCTTGATTTTCATCACACTACAAACCCCCCAAGTACCCCCAAAAAGAGACCCCAAACCCTCCAAATTCTTACCTATCGTTTGCCTTCTCGGCACTATCCTCATGTGCACTCTGCTGTTTTTTCATTTGGCACAAAACTTTATGATTTTTTTTTTTGGATGTAAAAAAATGTTTGTTTTTTGTTTCACTTTTGCATTTTTTTTTGACGTCGAGGAAGCGATTGAAAAAAATATTTTTTTTTCTTCTTCCTTGGAATTTTTCTTTCTTTTTCTTTTCACCAAAAAATCTTAAAAACTAGAAAATTTAATTGCAAAACTTTTAAATTTTTTTACGGGGCGATGCCCAACTTGAAGAATTTTTTGACAGAGTTTTTTTCACTTTTTTTTGTTGTTGTTGTTTCTCTCCTTTTTTCCAGCAAAAAAAAAATCTTTTTTTTACGATAGTTTCAATTTTCTGAACGATTTTGGTGGTTTTAGTGCAATTTTAAAAGGCACATAGCACATTGACATGATTCGCGAGATTGTAGATATCACACATATTGCGGATTTTTTATGAGAAATGCGATTAAATTATGAAAAATTTGATAAAAATAAAATAATAAATTGGAGCACTAGCAAAAAGAAGTTGATAAATTCAGAAAACTATGAATGGGAAGTTATAAAATTATTGGGCTGTGTGTAACGCAATGGAATTTCAAGATTGATTTTTTTATGACTTTTTTGTTATTTTTATTACAATTTTTGACACTCTTAACCTCAAAATCGACTAATCCACCAAAATTCTTACTTTAACTAACTAATTACCTGATTTAAAGTTTCAAAAATGAGTAAAATTGAGCGTCGAGCACTGAAACTAGTAAAAATCTTTGTTATTACAACACAGCCCATCTCTCAAACCTCCATTTTGCCCATCTACGAACAGTTTTGTGCTAAAACTTTTCAAATGTTTTGTAATGTTTCAAAAGTTTTTGAATTGTTTCCGTTAAAAAAAATTGAAAAAAATCAAATTTTAATATTTTTTTCTTGTTTTCGACGCAAATGGGAATTCCGTGATATTTATCAACTTGTTTGAGGTTTAGTCTTATGACTTAAATCTTAAGAATTATCTTTGTAATAAAAGATAATGTTATCTGTATGACTTGATCTAGTAACCTTGGAAAATTCAGGGTTTTTTGTGATAATTATTGATAATTTGCTTTATTTCTTAATATTAAGGATCAATTAGAAAACTTTCTATGCCAAGTATCAAACCTATGATTGATGAGTCGGTGTTGCAGCTCATCATTTATATGCTATATTCGAAACTTAAAGAGATAAACTTCATATTTGATATAACCAAGTTAGGAAAGTTTATAAAATACTAATAAAAGTTTAAAAAGCAGTATCGATGGCCTAAATGGAAGAGCGTTCACCTTACTTGCCAAAGATCCTGGGTTCAATCTCACTGTTCTAGTTACGAAGCTCCAAGCAGTGGAAAAGCAGCTGTGGCGTAGTGGTTAGCGTGTTGGCCTCCTACACCAGCGATTCCGGGTTCGATCCCAGGGAATGTCTAGTCGGATTTGGGTGCTTTTTCACTATTCTAGCCACATTACTCGGTTTGTGTGATGTCAGCACACAAATTGTGGTTAGGTACATTGTATTGATATAACCTTTGTCATGCAATGTGCAGAGTTACGAAACAATTTGCTCTGAAGTAGTTGTTTCAAAAAGCAAAACAAACTCTATTCTTTACGGATAGAAAATCACATATATTGTAAATTAATGCATAAATTAAGTTGTAATAGCTACGGCTAGGTCTCTTAAATAAAAAAGGCAAAATCGATGTATACATCAAAAATCAAAAACATAAATAAAGTGAACCGTCATTTTAAAAAAAAACAGTTGCGAAGCTCGGTTCGTGTGTTGGATGCAGTTTTGAGGTCTTTAGCACATAATGAGTCTCCATTGCTAGGTATTCAAGAATAAACCAGTATCTGGATGATTTCTTGACGGCATATTACTCATACGAATTGTAACTAGGTATATTGCAGGGTACATCAGGTCTTATGACATCCTCGTGTCCTTGCAATGTCCAGAGCTTACAAGTGGTTCGGATTCTACTATAAACTGTAGGTCTAAAGGGAGTGGTACAATAGATTTCTATAATCATAGTGCCTTCAGCTCATAAGGCTAGACCCTTCACACATTATTATTTTTATTAAAAAGGTTAAAAACTTCCCATCGGACAAAGCTGCAACAGTAAGTTCTCAAAAAAATAAATCTTTAAAATTTTTGCAAATTCTACGGGTTTTTCCTTATTATGACACGTTTGTGGATATTTTAATTTAAATTTTATCATTTACTTTACTTATCAGTTTTACTGTAATCAGCTTTACCCTCAAAAGCTTTTGCACATAAAAGAACTGAATATGGATATGAATAATTTCAGTACCAAGTTGCAATTTATTGAGTAAGGATGGAATTCTTGACAACAGTTGGTTTATTAATTGTGCTTGCTGTGACAATTTACGGATTTTTGTTGCATCAATTTTCTTACTGGAAGCGACGTAATGTGCCATACCTTGAACCGCATTTGATTTATGGAAATGCCAAAGGAGTCGAGACTGAATTTCATCATACAAAATTTTGGATTGATATCTATCAAAAATTAAAGGTTAAAGGACCAGTTGCTGGAATTTATGTATTTTTCTACCCAATTGCTATTGTCACAGACTTAGATCTGATCAAACAGATCCTTGTGAAAGACTTTAATGTGTTTGTAAATCGTGGACATTATCTTAACACCAAGCATGACCCAATTAGTGCTCACATGTTCAACATTGAGGATGAACCATGGAAATTTATGAGGAACAAATTATCTCCGGCATTCAGCAGTGGAAAATTAAAGGCAATGTTTCCAACAATCATGAAATTAGCTGACAAATTCGTCGACGTTGCTGATTCTAACGATTCCTTAGATGTTCGAGATCTTGGTGCAAGATTTGCAAGTGATGTCCTTGGATCTGTCGGATTTGGAATTGAATGCAACGCGATGTCAACAAACGACTCAGATTACCACAAAATTGCAACCGATATCATGAATAATTTGAGATTTATGACCAAAACCATCCTCGAAAGTAATCGAAAATTTTTCAATTTTTTGAGGTATTCGAACATTGATGAATTTGCTAGGACATTCTACACAACAATTGTCGATGAAATGCTGCAATATCGTGAAGATAATTCTATAAATCGAACAGACGTCTTAAATTTTATGATTCGTGAAAAAGATTCTTCAAGATCGTTGACAAAAATTGAAATGGCATCGCAAACTGGAATTTTTCTTGTTGCTGGTCATGAAGTTACAGTATCATTGCTGTCTCATTGTCTTTATGAACTGTCATTAAGAAAGGATTTGCAGGAAAATGCTAGAAATTCAGTTAAGGAGGTTCTTAATAAGTTTAATGGTGAATTTAGCTATGAATCGGTTTACAAGATGGATTATATTGAACAGTGCATTTTGGGTGAGGTTATTTCAATATTTTGAGTTCATCCAAAAGTTATTTAAGCATAAAAATGTCATTTTCGACACCTAAAGCTCTCAGATTAGCAATGGGTGTCTGGGGGTCTTAAATGTCTGATTTTTAAAATAAACTTTTATTTTACATTAGAAACTGCCAGAAAATATTTCATCGCTCTCAGCGTTCGTCGAGTTGCCACCAAAGACTACAAAGTTCCAAACACTAATATAATTTTAGAGAAAGGTAAGCAGTTTTTATAAGGTAGCTTAGCTATTAGCTTATGACATCTTAAATTTCAATCTTTTGCAGGCACAGTTGTTCAAATTCCAGTTTTTGCCATCCATAACGATCCAGAAATTTACCCAGAACCAAGCAAATGGGATCCAGATAGATTTTCACCTGAAAATGTGGAAAAACGTCATAAATTTGCATATTTAGCATTTGGAGAGGGTCCTCGATTGTGCATTGGAAAAAGGTAATTTTTTCAGTTTTTGATTAATTTTGACAAGTTTAAAGCTTAAAATTATTAAATTCTAATTTTTCCACAAATTATTAACAGACTTGGAGTCATCATATTAAAAACAGTTTTGGCTAAATTTTTAATGAGTTATGAATTCAACCTTGATACAAACAAAACGTCAGTTCCAGTCAAGCATTGTTTGAAAAAATTATTCCTTACACCTGCAGACGGGATTCACATTAATGTCACCAAGTGTAATTGGAGTTGAAAAATTTGTGATAAAATCTAATAAGAGAATGAAATAAAATTGAGTGTTATGAATAAAAAAATAATAATTTAATTTAATCAATTTTATTAGTTTACTCAAGAATATATTGGAATTTAATCCGAGTATACAGACTTGAGTCATATCAAAAATCGACCATTACAAGTAAATTTGAAGAAATTTAAAAATTATTTTTCCGTTACAACAGAAAAGTAATTAAAGCAAACTAAAGCTTTTTGGAGCATTTAAATTATAAATTTTTTAAATTTATTAAATTTGAACTTTCGTAAAGATTGTTGAATTTTTTCGAAATGATATGACGCAAGTCTGACCTAACAGACATCTGTTATAAAGGATTGATCTTTTAGAAAAGTTTAAAATTCATCCAAGACTCAACATATTCCTAAGATCTGATAGTTATTTAACATTCAGTTCCAATGACTAAAACTTCATAGTGATTATAGAAAAGGACATCAGCTGCCCAAGATAATCCACATTGACCTCCTTCTAGTTGTCCAATGCAAAGATATCCTAAATGTGTTGATCTGCAGACTGGATCTAAAACCTTTGCATTTTTACTTACTTCATTGGGGTAGCACCAGACGTATGATTTGGCTACCAAAACCTGTAAATTATTTTTTATTTTTTAGAGCAGATAAGATTTAGTTAAAAATAGTTTAAACTTATAAATCCAGAAGAAAGGATCTAATTTCACTTACCTGGAATTCTGCTGTCTCAATTGCCCTATGATTTTCTCCAAAGTATGCATTGTTGTTACCAAAACGAATAGCAAGCTTACCATAAAGATGACGGTACTGTCCTTTTCCTCGTGCAACAAAAAGTGGCGTTGTATCAATATTTTGACCACCAAGAACAGCATTATTGGGGAGTTTATGACCCGCACCCATATCTTGCCAACTAAATGAATGCCTTGATGTATCATGATCATCCAAAGAACAAGGAGCTAGAGTACTACTCATTCTACTATCAACAGCTAGCATTAAAACTGAGAAATTGATTTTTTAAAATTAGGAATAAAAGATAAGAAATTTGAAACTTACTGCTAACAAAAATTAAAATCAAGATTTTAAATGCCATTTAAGTTGAGTTGTATGGAATTGCCAAAATTGTACTGAATCTTTTAAAATAAAGTTTCAGATTTTATACAAAAACTGGTATAATTCGCTCTTCAGTTTGTTAGAATTCACTCTCAACGCATAAAAGTTCTTTATACGCTCCAAATTGCGTCTATATAAAATAAATAATAATATATTTGCTGATAACGAAAATTTATTGTCGAGGAACACATGTGTACCTTTTGACCTCCTTATTTTAATATTATTTGTTTCATTAAAAAGTATTAAACTTGCTCGAAAAGTAAAGCAAAAATTAATTTCGACATGTGACAATAGTAATATTAAGAGAAGTCTAGCTATACAGAATACACTGGTTTACTGAGTAGTACTATAAAACAGGAGCCTACACTAGGGGGTACCCTAGGGTATGGTTCTCCAGGTAGTCCTACAAACAGGCCCCAGAGTTGGAAAAATTCTAGTTTTGTCAATTATATGAACAGCTATATTAGTTCCATATACAACCGTCCAACTGACGTTTTTTAGAATGTTTTTAAAAATTTTAATTTAGAAATTGAATCAATTCTTTTTATTAGAGCCAAGTTTTTACTATTTACATGAATTAACATGAAAGAACTTCAATATCAAACGTTCTATGATGAGCGCCTCCAATTGAGTACAACATCTCACCAGAATCAAAGACTTTGGATACAACAAAGTACGGTTTGCCACTTGAATCAATCAATTGCTTTCTTCCAAACCAGAAGTCGTGAACTCCACTTTTAATTCTTACCAAATTTCGTTTATGTAAAACACTTCCATTACTTTTAACCCACTTTAATGATGGATGACTCTTTAAGTATCGCATGATTCTGGTGTCATGAGTTTCATGTTCACAACTCATATAAGCTCCTTGTGATGGTCCCGTTGCCTTAAGACGTGCTGGATTGTTGTACGAATGTTCACATCTTGGATCAAATCCCATTCCTACATATGATTGTGTATCATCCATATAACGTCCAGCTGAGAATCCAAATTTAACGACTTCATCGTGGTCAAAGTATTGAACGAATGAACCATGAGATGATTATGTAAAATTTAAAATTCTTAGTTGTGTTGACAATTAAGGAAAAATATTACCGCATGTTATTTCTTCTTTTTCTTCTCCATTAGGGATAATACATGGTGTTAGCGTTGTAGGATTCTTCCTTGCATCAGTGTATTCAATCACAAAATTAGAAAAATCAAATAATTTATTTAAGAAATTTTTTTTTTAAAAATGGCGCAAATTAAAAACATAATTGTAGTAAACCTAACCGAAAGATAAGATCAGCACTAAAATATTAAAATTCATTTTAATGCGACTAAATTTTATTTACGTGCACCTTCTTCCAATTTTGAATAATAATTAGTCATGAAATAGACAAAGTTTGTCATTTTTAAACCAAATTCTCTCAAAGTTGAAATTGATGAAAAATAAAATGTATTAGAGATTATTTCAAATGACAAAAGCTTCCAAAAATAAACGTTTAAAAAATATATTACGAAAATTGTTTGAGTGTCTAATACATTAGAATTAAAAATATATTTTGCAGACTTCATGCAATATTGGTGTCAACTTTGAAGTTTGTGGTTATTATATTATTATTATATTATATTATTATATTATTATAGTCAAATACTAGGTTGAGATACTAGTAAGAGGGTGGTACCAGTGGTCGGTTTCTAGGGCTACCCTAGGGTAGGGTAGGGGTAACCTAAAGTAAGGTAGGGTAGGGTATGCAGGGGTACTCTAGCAAGGGTAGCCTTAGTGTAGGCAAGGGTAGAGTACCCTATCCTACCATAGTGTAACCCTACCCTACCCTATGGTACCCTACCCTGTCCTTGCCTACCCTAGGGCTACACTTGCTAGGGTACCTCTACCTTACCCTAGCTACCCTAGAGTACTCTACCCTACCCTACATTTATGGTACCCCTACCTTACACTAGAGTACCCTACCTTAGGTCTAAGCGACTTAGGTCTAAGGTTGAGGGTAAAGTCACGACCCCCCCTCCCCTCACACCTTGTTGGGATTTTTTTCATTTTGCTAGGTGGTATCCGTCACTAATTAGTTCATCCACAAAGACCACATCGTAGCCTTGGTCACGTCTATTAGCTACATCACAAAGCTCAAATATGTAATAAGCCAAAGAATTCTATATAAGGGTTCATTCGTATATGACGTCCACAATTTAAGGGGGAGGGGGGATCTGAGATTTTGTGACACCTTCATACAAGAGAAATTTTTTTGTATGAAAATTATGTGACAAGTGGGGGAGGTGGTCTAAAAATCCCATTTTTTGATGGACGTCATTTATGAACGACCCCTAAATGAATATAAAAATTTTGATTTGGCACCAATACCCTAGCTATGTCTTTAAAATATGTCGACAGTGTTGTACAGCTGTTCATAATAATGAAGATCATCAAACATCAATGCTTTAACGAATGTTTAATTTAAGGATCAAAACATTGAATTTACTTCACAAGTTACCTGACAGATTGCGCTTCAGATTGTAAACAAAAACATTAAACTTTCTTATTTGATACTAAAAAAATAATTTTCAAAATAATTCAATTAGAAAATGAATGACTCAGTCTGTCGACTGTGCGGTGACACAAAAGATGCTCAAAGCTTCTCAACAGACATCACAGATACATCAATAAAATCACAATTAGACTGCCTTAAGATCAATTTAGATGATGACAAATTTCTACCGAATTCTGTTTGTTTTAGTTGCGTGGATTCTTTGGAAGTTTGTTCAAAATTTACACAGAAAGTTGCTGAAGTTCAAGATAGACTCAAGAATGATTTGATAGACCAGCTAAATGCAGTCACTTACGATGACTTTGAGCACTTTGAGTTGAAAATTGAGAGACTTGATGTCAATGAAGATAATTTACCTAAAAAATCTTCAGTAACTGAGCGGAACCGTGGAATCAAGATGCGGAGGGAAGTCCTCAAGTACACAATGCATGACCTGTTCAAGGATGAAATAAATGAAGGCAAGTTCACATCAGAAACTGAACAAATGCCTGCTCAGTACTCAACAGATGTTCTCAAACAAATCGGCTGGTTCAACTACGAATGGAAGTGCAATGGATGTGATGGAATTTTCTCAAATGTTATGGACCTCGAAAAGCATTCAATGAAGTGCATTAAGAAGCGCTGCATCAATTCCTGCCAGTCATGCCTGAAAGAATTTCCGTCATACTCAACATTTTTGAATCACATCGTCGACCGGCATCAAAGCTTGCTGAAATTTTCCTGCATAATATGTTCAGAATTTCATTGGAATTTTGTTGAACTTTTCCAGCACATCACTAACTGCCATGCTGAATATTCAATATTTTTCTGCCTTTATTGTGGGAAATTCTTCTTCACTGGTGCACTTTTGCGTGATCATTTGATCATCCACAGGCCAGAACTTGAACTTCCTGAATACTTTTGTGATATTTGTGGATTAAAGACTCATAAAAAGCAGATCTTACTCAGCCACATGAGTCGATTCCATTTAGAAAGAAGATTTACATGTGAATGCTGTGCATTTTCATTCAAATATCGAGCAGAACTCATCCAGCACCAGCAGTCACAACACAGCGATGAGTGCAACGAAGAATGCAAATTTTGTGGCAAGAGATTTAAAAATAAAAGGAAGCTGAGGAGGCATGTGAGGAACATGCATGAAGAAACTGGAATTGTGTTCAAATGTGAGCAGTGTGAGAAGGTTTCGAAGAATATGAAGGCACATAAGAATCATATGAAGGTGGGTGTTGGAAGACTTAGTATATTATCAGTCCTCAGTCCTTCGTTTCACTTTTCTAGCTACATGAAAATCCTTTTCTCAGACCTTGGTATCTAACTCATGCCTTGGTACCTAACTCAGGTATCTTGTACCTAAATATTCAATCTATGGTACCAGAACTCTATCATTTACCCCAAAAATCAATCAAAATTCTCCGAATAATTCAAAAAAAATTCTTTATGTAGATTCACAGCGATAAAGACTGCTTCCAATGCACCTATTGTCCAAGAACATTCAAACATTCATCTGGATTTAAGTATCACTTAAGAATACACACCGGTAAGATCACTTAAAATGACCAAAATTGATCAAAATTAAACAATAATCATTAAAATTTTAGGTGAGAAGCCCTACGTGTGTCCAAAATGTGATCAAAAGTTCATCGACTGGCCTAACTGTAAGAAGCATATTAGATCGAGTCATGGACTGACGGATATCAAACCGATTCAAATTTCAATGGGGAAGTAGGCATGAATTTCTGTTCTGATTGCACAATGTCCTGTGATAATTTTGAAATTATGTCAATAAATTAGGGTTGATAACTAAAGGAACAAAGGCAATTTTATTTGAGCTCTAGCACTCTTATTTTGGGATTTACCACTGATGTTCAGATATCAAAAGATATATCATAAATCTTGAAGATTGATCCTCAAAACTGTTCAAAATAGAAGCAAAAAATGACAAAGGCAGTGTCTTTGGATCATAATCCCTTAAATGACATTGAAATGTAGTCACTTTCAAGACGAATCTTTTGATATATGAACATCAGTGGTAGACCCCAAGATAAGAGTGCTAGAACTCAAATAAAAATTGCATTTGTGCCTTTGATTATTAACCTTGCAATAAATATGCCTAAGTAAGCATTGAATAAAGCTAATAAAAAATCATCAATCTAGTATTCACTGATTTTTTTTTTGTGTATTTCATTTTCTTCTTTTTCTTTTGAAACTTTCAAGTTCAAGGAAAAATCGCGCATTGCTGTAATTTTAAATTCAAATTTCTACAAAAGAATTATTTTTTATTTTATTGTCTCCAAGTGTATACAGATACGATCACCTGTAGCTTGATGTCAGTGTATTGGTGTAGAAGTTTAGTAAGGAAATCATAATTTGTGTGACTTAAGACGCATTTTTGGAGATTGAATGGGGTTGGCTAGCTTAATAGGAATGTGACCATCACATTGATCATTTTTAGTTCCAAATTCAGATTCTTTTGACTATTTTGACTTGAGTCAAATTATTCAGTATTAAACTCATACCATTTCACTTTACACAAGTATTTTTTCACTCTAGATACACAAGCAAGGAGCTCAGGTTCAAGTCTACCTTATGAACCTAAATTGATTGTACCCAAACCATCTATTGAGCTATTACAGACAGCAAGTCAAACCAATTCCACTAAACTCCAATTTTACACAACATCTTACACACCCATAATCATTCTGTTTACAGTCTCTGAGTTCCTTCGAGCACTTCACATCGTTCTTTTTCATAATCTTCAACATTTATTACACATCACAAATTTTATTAAATTTCAGCTATTCCAAATTATAACAATGCCAGTCCACGAAAGTTTCTTTGAAAAGCCTGCAGTTCAAGTTGCCGGTGCAATTATAATGCCAAATATTGGTGGATGGATATCCGGTATTCAAACTAAAAAACACATTAAAAACTGGTACGAGCATCTAAATCTTCCAAAATGTCGACCACCAAACTACATGTTCCCAATTGCATGGACAACACTTTATTCTGCTATGGGATATGCTTCATATCGTGTGTTTAAGGAAGGTAATGGATTTGATGGTGATGCCAAAGTGCCTTTGATTCTTTATGGAACACAATTGGCTTTGAATTATGCATGGACACCGATCTTCTTTGGAATGCACGAGCTTAAATGGGTGAGTTGGAAGTTTTGAGGGAATAATGGCAGAATTTTGGCGGAATTCGTTTGAATTCTGACGGATTATTTCAAAATTTTGTTCGTCTTGCCTGAATTTTAACAGATTTTGTCAAAATCCGTCAGAATTTGACAAACTTGGTCAGAATTTTAGCAGATTTTGAAAAACTTTGCCAAAACTTGAGCGGATTTTGAACAAATTTGCCAGAATTTGAGCGGATTTTTAACTTTTACCAATTTTATTACAGAGTTGCGTTGAGATCGTCGCCCTGACAGCCACAGCAGCCGCAACAGGCTATTCCTTCTACAACATTGACAAAACTGCCGGATTATTGTTCATTCCATACCTTGCGTGGTTGTCATTCGCAACTTACTTGAACTATTCCGTTTACAAAATGAATCCAAAGGCAATTGAGGACAAGAAACCAGAAGAAGCCAAAAAATGAACAAAATCTCTTTAAAGTTGTGAAAAATAATTTCTTTTAAAAATAAAGTCGAATAATAGAAATTTGTATAGTTAACAAAATATAAGAATTTTTGTAATATTCACAGCCTTACGTCATGCGTACGCTAATTGATTCCTCCATTTGTCACGAATATACTTATTATCTTCTTGTAAATTGCCGGTTCTATATGTTTCTAGAATTAAAAGAAGAAAACACTAGACATGGGAAATAAGAAGAAAATTTTTGTCTGTCACAACACAAAATAAAAAATCATGTGTGTTTATTGGTAAATTATCAATTTAGTGTAGTTGCGCGTGGATTTTGTAGATGTGTTGGAGATGATTTGTTATTTTGGGTGTATTGAGATGCACTTGTGTATTTAAATTTATAGATTTTGATTGTATTTGAGTAGAAATTACAATTATATTAACAATCATGACAAATTTTGATCAAACCAATTCCGTAACATAATTTGACCAACAACAAACCATTCCAACTAGAGCTTCACAAAATAAATTGTGAATGTCCATGAATATATTGTTTAATTAAAAATAAAGTCATCCCACTTCAATCAAGGAAATAATTGTATTGTATTAGAAAAAATAAAATTAGCAAACAACTTAACAACCCCTCCCACCACTCAAGGGTGTAGGAAGAATATTTTTTGTGTTTTTTTTAAATCTTGACCTTAAATGGATATCTTTTCGAATCTTGAATATCTTTTTATGTAAACTAGGATTGGTTTTTCCAAAACTGTGGGGAGCTATGTCCTTGGGGGTGTATCCAGAATTCTTTTGAGGATTTTGCTTAAAAACATTGAAAAAAGAGATAATTAAAAAGAGATATTTGTGTTCTAAATTCCCCCTGGTTACTTACCTGCCCCCACTTAAAATACGAACGCAAAAAGTGAAAGAATCTAAATCAACTACAACAATATTTTATAGTTGACTCAAAAATTTAGAAAATATTATTTTTCATGAGAATAAAATTCCAAATTTATCTTCAAAAATATTTGAGAATTTGAGAAATTTAACTAAAATTGACTTTTCTAAAAACAAGCTATCCTCAATAAAGATTGAAACTTTTCAAAATTCAAACAACTGTTTATCAAAAATTCAATTTCATCAATTGAAACTCAAAGCTTCAGATTAGTACCAAATTTAATAATTCTAGAGCTTCAATACAATCAAATTAAGATTTATCAACAAAATCAGAGTTGGGAGCGTCCTACTTCAGCGACGAAAATTAAAGATTTATATTCACAATTCAAAGACAATTTTGACAAAAATTCAGTTTAATTTCTTCAAAATCTAGAAATTCTTGACATTTCAAACCGAGGCATCGCAGCTCAAAATTTTCCAATTTTTTCAGAGACAAAAAACAATCTCAAAGTCCTGAAATTAAATAAAAATCATCTAAAAGACTTAAATGACAATATTTTTAAAAATTTAACAAATTTGATTGAAATTCACTTGGAAAATTGCAACATTCTTCATTTAACTGATGATTTATTCAGAAACATGCCAAATATTGAGGTTATTAATTTTCAAAATTCTGTCTCAAATTCTATAAATCTTAATATAATTGGAAATTTATCATCAAATATGTTTTTAGGTTTAAAAAACTTAAAAATTCTTCAATTTGGCAGAAATTTCATTACAAAGATTTTTGAAAATAATTTTAAAGATTTGGAAAATTTGAAAATTTTATCACTTTTTTCAAATAAAATTCAAGAAGTTGAAAAAAGCGCATTTTTGTGATTAAAAAGTTTAGAAAATTTAGACTTAAGTGGCAATTTGATGACAAAAAACCTTCATTTTGATATCTTTGTTGGCTTGAAGAATTTAAAGTTGCTTAACCTCAAGAATTGTAACCTCAAAGTTCTTCCAAGCAGCATTATTGGTCTGGAAAGTATAGAATATTTAGACTTGAGTAGAAATTTCCTAAAAAGCTTCCTATTTTCACTAAATTATCCGAATTTGATCACTTTTGACTTCAGTTACAACCAAATTTTAACAATAAATTCAAGATTTTTTAACTCAATGAATGAAAATGTCGCAATTTATGGTTTCTCAAATCCCTGTACTTCGAATTCACAGACTCAAATAAATCTAAACAATCTAAAGCCTTCTTTAAGTCGATGTCTTCAAAATTTCGACAATTTCAATTTTTGTGAATTTGAAGAAAATGAAAATTTTGGATTAAGTTGTAAAATTTGAAATTCAAGTTTCGAAAGTTTAAATAAGAAATGTGAGGTTATAACTGTTTACAACAAAAACAAGTCATCGAACATTGAAGTCTACTCAATTTTTGAGGTTTATGGGAACTTAACAGCAGTAAACCTATGGAAATCCTCAATAACAAACATTCATGGTGTCAAAAATTGTAAAAATCTAAAGAATTTTGACTTAAGACTAAACTTGATTGAAAGTTTGTATGAAAATTCCTTCATAAATTGTAAAAATTTAGAAAAATTAATTTTAATTAAGAATCAAATTTCAAAATTAGCTTATTTATTTTTTGTAAAAGGAAAAATTACACTAAAAAATTTTGACTCTATAATATCTCATAATTTGCTTATGTTTAGAGGTCTTGTTAATAAAAGGTTCCAAGTCACTTCCATAATATCATACACTTCAAATCACATACACCGAGTCCATAGTATAAGATCCAGTAGAATAAAAGTAACGTCTGAGCACACCATACAAATATTTGAATTTACGTGTAAACAATTTTCATATACAACGGTTTGAGGTTTAAATTTTATAACGGTCTTTTGAAATTCAAAATTGGTACATCATTGACAATGGATTATTTCTCATATAAAAAAGTTAAAAAATTAATTATACTTTAATTAAGCATTTTGAAGACTTGAAAATGCTAAAATATTGTATTGTCATCCAGAATACGTATGTATGCAAAAATTCAGCAAGATTGGAGCAGTAGAAGTGGTCGAAAAATCGATTACAAAATTCCACCGTGACAGACAAGCAAACAAACAGAGTGAGTCAATAAAAAGCATGTAAACGTGTAAATAATAATAATAAAATAATAATAATAAAAAAAACACGATGTATAGATCACACCACAAACTTCCACGTGGCGAGCTACGCTCGCCAACGGCAATTACCTATCCAAAGGCGAGCTACGCTCGCCGGTTGATATCGATCCCAAGGCGAGCTACGCTGAGAAGTGATTCAAGAATTGAATCCAGCAAATGTGAAAAGAAGATTTCTAATTGAATAGTAAGTTGTTAATTGAGTGAGGTATATCGCTTAGTTTTTCCCATTAAAATTATAACTTCTCATAAGATGCGCCCACGTTTTTAGTTATAGAACTATACGATAAGTTCGAGGTGTACTTATTCGCAATTAATAGACGTTGTTGACAATAGGATAAAATTTTAAAAATAAAATCTGAAAATTAAAATTAATTTCTGACAAATACAAAATAAAAGTTATTTTCTTCTTTTTAGTCCACGGAAAAAATGAATTTTTATACAGTATTCTATGGGAAAACGTAGTTTTTTTTTAAAAAAAAGTATTTTTTATAGCGTATTTATTTTCTACTTTTTAGTCTTATGATGATACCATAAATACAATTTTTATACCAGATATCAAATATTTTATTAGCTTGCTCATAAGTTGACAATATACAGATTACAGTAGTGTCGGACTCCACTTCGCTACGCTTCGTTCGTCCGACTGTTTTAAGATCACAGGGGTTGTCGAATCTCGCTCCGCTCGTTCGACTGTTTATAGATCACAGGGGTTGTCGAATCTCGCTACGCTCGTTCGACTGTTTATAGATCACAGGGGTTGTCGAATCTCGCTCCGCTCGTTCGACTGTTTATAGATCACAGGGGTTGTCGAATCTCGCTACGCTCGTTCGACTGTTTATAGATCACAGGGGTTGTCGAATCTCGCTACGCTCGTTCGACTGTTTATAGATCACAGGGGTTGTCGAATCTCGCTCCGCTCGTTCGACTGTTTATAGATCACAGGGGTTGTCGAATCTCGCTACGCTCGTTCGACTGTTTATAGATCACAGGGGTTGTCGAATCTCGCTACGCTCGTTCGACTGTTTATAGATCACAGGGGTTGTCGAATCTCGCTACGCTCGTTCGACTGTTTATAGATCACAGGGGTTGTCGAATCTCGCTCCGCTCGTCCGACTGTTTATAAGTCGCAGGAATTAACTCAAAATTTTCTTACATATCTTCTAACAACTTTGGAAAATTTTCACGCCTTCACTCGCTACGCTACGTTCAGGACGTAAAAATTTGTGAGCTACGCTCAACTTAGTTCGAACTACGTTCGAACTTTTATATTCGAGCTCCGCTCGAATTATTATTACTCAAATCACCAACACTTTCTCACATATCTGCAGTTTTCTAACAGCAGATCAGGACGTAAAAATTTGTGAGCTACGCTCAACTTAGTTCGAACTACGTTCGAACTTTTTATTCGAATCACCAACACTTTCTCACATATCTGCAGTTTTCTAACGGCTTTGGAAAATTTTCACGCCTTCACTCGCTACGCTACGTTCAGGACGTAAAAATTTGTGAGCTACGCTCAACTTAGTTCGAACTACGTTCGAACTTTTATATTCGAGCTCCGCTCGAATTATTATTACTCAAATCACCAACACTTTTTCACATATCTGCAGTTTTCTAACGGCTTTGGAAAATTTTCACGCCTTCACTCGCTACGCTACGTTCAGGACGTAAAAATTTGTGAGCTACGCTCAACTTAGTTCGAACTACGTTCGAATTTTTATATTCGAGCTCCGCTCGAATTATTATTACTCAAATCACCAACACTTTCTCACATATCTACAGTCTTCTAATGTTATGTTCGAGCTGCGCCCGACCATTACTCAAACGTAGTAGTGTCAATATATTATCAATTTATCAGACGTTTAATAATCTCACTTATACAATTTTGTACACGGTTTATTATTACATGCTATGTAACTTTAAATGTTTATATAAGCCCCATAAAACCGTGTATAAACTGATTTTTATACATTTTTATAACTCTTCATGATACTCGTCATTGACATACCATATAATTGTTAACGTGACACGACTTTCTCCATCCCTTCACATAAACTTCTAAAATGCAAAATCCTAACAAAAAAAAATTTGCATATAAAAACACTGTTCCATTCACCAAAACTCAATTACTAATAAAATCCACCTATCTATCGAGTCACAGTACTTGCATTTATTTACATGTCACTACGAACAACAAACCATAAATTTGGATGAAAGTATGGCAAATGTACATATATGTATGTATAGACTAAGATTATTGCTCTTGTGAAGTATATCGACATTTCATACAAAAAACAAAATTCACTCTTTTTTGTACTTTTTTGATGTTTTATGACTTAGAAAAATTTAATTATGCATAAATAAATCATGAAACATCGTAAAGCATCAAAAAAGTGTAAAAAAGAATCAAAAAAGTTTTTTGTCATTGGTGAGATTTGAACCCATGACATTTCGGAAAAATGAAATGTTCTTAAAGAATGTCCATGAGAAAATGACATCATTGATATTGGATTATTTTCTCATATAAAAATTCATAAATTAAATTATACTATAATTAAGCATTTTTGTGATTCCAAAATGCTAAAATATTGTATTGTCATCGAGAATACATATGTATAAAAAAAATTAGCTCGATTAGAGCAGTAGAAGTGGTCGAAAAATCGATTGCAAAATTTACCCAAGACAAACAAACAGACAAGAAAGCAAGTTAAGAATTAAGAAAAACGTGGTAATAATAATAATAATAAGATCCAGTAATGATCTACAGCCTCTAGGTCCAATAAAAATGAGATCCAGTAAACATCTACAGCCTTTATGTCCAATAAAAATAAGATCCAGTAATGATCTACAGCCTCTATGTCCAATAAAATATGATCCAGTAAACATCTACAGCCTCTATGTCCAGTAAAACGAGATCCAGTAATGATCTACAGCCTCTATGTCCAATAACATATGATCCAGTAAACATCTACAGCCTCTATGTCCAGTAAAACGAGATCCAGTAATGATCTACAGCCTCTATGTCCAATTAAACAAGATCCAGTAAACATCTTCAGCCTCTATGTCCAGTAAAAATATGATCCAGTAAACATCTACAGCCTCTATGTCCAATTAAATAAGATCCAGTGATCATCTACAGCCTCTATATCCAATAAAACGAGATCCAGTAATGATCTACAGCTTCTATGTCCAGTAAAACGAGATCCAGTAATGATCTACAGCCTCTATGTCCAGTAAAACGAGATCCAGTAATGATCTACAGCCTCTATGTCCAATTAAACAAGACCCAATAAACATCTACAGCCTCTATGTCCAGTAAAACGAGATCCAGTAATGATCTACAGCTTCTAAGTCCAGTAAAACGAGATCCAGTAAACATCTACAGCCTCTATGTCCAATAAAAATAAGATCCAGTAATGATCTACAGCCTCTATGTCCAGTAAAACGAGATCCAGTAATGATCTACAGCTTCTATGTCCAGTAAAACGAGATCCAGTAATGATCTACAGCTTCTATGTCCAGTAAAACGAGATCCAGTAATGATCTACAGCCTCTATGTCCAGTAAAACGAGATCCAGTAATGATCTACAGCCTCTATGTCCATTCAAATATTTTTAAGTGAAATTCACGTTACGTAATTTTACGTAACATAAGGATTTTACGTAACGTAAACAAAAGTGTTATAATTTTTATAACAATCTTTTTCATGCTGTAACTTTTTACAGGAGCTTCTAAAGTACCAACATAGCGGATATTAAATGTAGATCCTGATTTGATCTTTCATTTTATGCCTATTTCAAGGCTTGAAATGTTAATTCCAGTGCGGAATCAAAAATGGCGCAACTGTCATAAAAAATCATGTTTTTTGCATTTTTCGGTCACTAAATGGACATAAAGTTCGGATATTATTTAGCACAAAATGGTTTTAAGGTACGGTCTATCGAATCAGATACAAGAAACTGTATAAAAGTCACCGCATAAAAAATTTTCCATACAAATTTTTGGTTTTTAACGGTTTTTTGCGTCTAGTTCCAACGCAACGGAACTGACTGGAACCAAACATACCTCAGGTAATAGATATTTTCAATACCTGTCATATGAGACCAAAAACGTAAAGATTCATGCTTCCGTTGACTCAAAAAATCAAAATTAGTGAAAATCTCAAAAAAAGTGAATACAATAACTTGCACGCAATGCGTGGAAGTTAAAATAATAATAATAAAATAATGTAATAAAAACAGGTTATTCTCTAGCAATTCGCGATGAAATGTTCTGAAAAAAAATTCTGAAAACGGATTCAAACAATGAAGGTTGGATTAAAACAATTAAAATTCGTCTTAAACTATGAACATCGGTTCTTTAAGAGAAAAAATCATTTAAGAGAAAAAAATGCGCTAAAAATACAGTAGTTTAAAAAAATAGTAGTGTACTACATGAACATGAGGATGAAATAATGTTAAAAAAACTCCTTTTTTCGAACTTTTTCTCATTTTTGATAACCATAGTACATCAAAAGTATATCATGTGTATATTTAAATAAGAGCTCTTACTTTTGTCTATCAAATAAAAGAGATTTGGAAAAAATCGGTTGAGCTGGTAAAGCACAAGAGCATTTTTAAAAATGTCAACTACGAGAAAAATATTTTTTTCCCCACCTCGCGCACTGTGCACTTTTGGGGTAAAATTTTATTTTTCCAATAAGCACATAAGCTGAAATTTTGGCAAAGTTTTCACTTTTCGCCCAACGTGCGTAGCAAGGGTCTTCAAAAATCAGTGTCGAATTTTTTAAAAATGATATGATCCAGCTTCGTAATCACCAATTGTATTAGAGTAAAAATATTAAATAAATACTTACCATTTATTGATTTCTGTTCCGAACGCATGATGCCAGCTTTCAACTGTTGTAACAATAAAGAAAAAAATGAAAAAAATTAAAATTGTGGTTTACTCGTAATGATCGGGATCATAAATCTGTAATGAAGTATTAGGGGTGCTTTTTCTCCTAAAAGGTATGTAAAATCCAATTAAGACGCAAAATATAGATATTTTGGTTGACCTATACAGTGGCGACAAAAAGTATTGAGACGATGTATTTTTTCAGGTATTTTGGTTATAAAAAGATTTCTACTGAACCGATTTAAATAATTCTTTTTGTGTTTTGTTTAAAATTTAAAGCTTAATAAGATAAGAAAGAAGAATTTTTTCAAAATTGTTAATTATAGTGGAAAATTTATAATTTTATTTTTTGTAACGTCAAAAAGTATTGAGACGATTTTTAAAAAAATCATTAAGCTGTTTTTATAAGTTTTTAAGAGGTTCTTAGTATATTAAATTATGATTTCTATGTTTCTTAAGGTAGTTACATAGTAATTATGTTGCTATAACATATTTATGCTGAGATCTAAGCATAAAAGTTATCATCCTCTTTCATCTTGTTTTGTGTTGATTTACAAGATATTTGAATGTTTTTGTAATATGATGAATACTTTAACAGAAAGCATTTTAAATTACCTTTAAAATGGTGTATATAACAATAGTAATATTATCAGCAAAATAACGTAATTAACAAAAATGATGTAGAAAATCCAATATGGCGGCTCAGCTCATACACATTTTTGTTGAAAATTTCTTAAATAACCATTTTAACTTTACTTTTTTGCCTCTATTTATTAGACTTAATAGTAAACTCAATGATTAATATAACATTCGTGCAGTTAACCAACTATACATTGAGAAATTAATAACCTTATGTCCACCCTCAGAGCATTCTTAGATTGGTGAAAAAATTATTCAAAATTTTAGATTTTGCGTCTTAATTGGATTTAAATTTTTCAAATTTTCAAAAATAATCTATGAAAGATGAGATTTTGACATATTCTGTCATCTGTACCTGTTACAGATATCTGTTTCGCAACTCTGTATGAAGATTATTAATCAAATAGTGAAATAAAATTACAAAATTGGTTGAACTCGCTGAGTTACAGTATTAACAAGTAAGGGGTCGGTCGGAAATTACGTCACGCTTTAGGGGGGAGGGGGTATAAGAATATGTGACAGACCAAACACAAAATTTTTCTTTCTTTGGAAAATTTGTGACAAGGGGGAAGGGGGGGGGGTCGAAAAATTCGATTTTTTGCGTGGCGTAATTTACGAATGACCATTAAACATAAAAAGCCATTTCTCAAAAATTCAGGGGTCAGTAAATGTCAGTTTTAAGGCTTTGCAGGCTCGGTCACAGCATAAACTTCTCATGCTAGCAGTATTTTATAATTTTGATGACAGCAAAATCATTACTTTTTTAAAGTTTAATTTTTAGGTGTCACTTGTAAAAATAAAATATTAGAAAAAAGTATTAAAAAGTTATTTTCAATTTTCCGGCATCAATTGCTAAAATTATACGTCTTGAAAACCAGTTTTTCCATAAAAAAACAAATTTTTTAAATTCAGTCAATTAAATTAAATTAAATAACTTTCTTTAATCTGCACATTTCAATGTGAAAAAAATGCTAATGTTCTTTTCTCCATAAAATGCTATTTTCTTCTATGTGTATGCACATTCTAAAGTGTAAAATTTCATATCTTATTTCAATAATGCAGAAAAGAGAGTAGAAAAGAGAAGAAAAAAATTCATTCTTCAATCAAATTTCTATCGCATAAGTTGTTCATAAAAAACCGCGAATAAAAAAGTTCAAAAGGAAAAAAAGACTGATAAAATTAGTTCTTCGGCCGGAAAGTATTAGTGCGAAACAAAATACTTTTTCGGTCAAGAAAATAAGTTAGTGATAAGTTAGATAGTGCGAAATTATTATTATTAGTGTTTAAATAATCCAAGTAGTGCAAAATTAATATTAATTGTTTAAAAAAATTGTTTGGAGAAATCAGGAGGTAATATTGAATTAACGTAAACTTCATCACTAAACATAAAAAAATTGGTTTTTACCCAGGAAAAAAATAACGGTCATTTTTTTTAAAAAAATATGTGTCTCGCCAGAGAAAATAATTATAAATGAATTCGGAAAAATTTATTAATATTTTAGACTCAATATTTGCATAGCTTTTGAATTTATTTAAATAAATTAATCTAATTTAACAAATTAAATATAACAACAAGTCATTTAATTAGAAAAAATGTGTTAAAAATTTTGTAAAAAGCTAAAAATTTCTTAAGGTTAAGGTTAAGGTTAACTTGAAAAAGTAAAATGTGTCAAGAAAGTCATAAGATATGTTAATGACAAAATTTACTTCTAAATTACAAAAGGAAGTTAAGTTTTACTAAATCTGATAGTTTGAAGCACTACTGGCTTGATTGTGCACGAATTCAGAAGTTTTACATGAGCTGGTTTTTTGGACAAGAATTTTTTAGTTTTTAGCAGATTGTCTTAAAACATTGGCCAAAGCAATCTCAGACTCTGTAAATTTTTAACACATTTTTTTCTAATTAAATGACTTGTTGTTAGGTTTAATTTGTTAAATTAGATTAATTTTATCTTATATTATTTAACTAAATTCAAAAACTATACAAATATTGAGTCTAAAATGTTAATTAATTTTTCCAAATTCATTTATAATTATTTTCTCTTTCGAGACGCATATTTTTAAAAAAATGACCGTTATTTTTTTCCTAGTTAAAATAATTAAATTTTTTTACTGATATATTTCTCATACAAAACTGTATGAGACAAGTTTCACTTGTAACGAATTAAATCATAATCTGTGACAGATCGCAACTCTACTTTCATATTTTTATCTGTTAAGAAAAAAATTAGAATGGCGGCTTTATAAGTTAACTTAATTAACCTTAAAAATTTTCCAACTAGAATTTAAGTTTGGAGGAAATAAGATGGAATTATAGTTTATTCACAGAAAAGTTAGAAAATCTTATGATCTTTAATAACCAAAAGTAAAATTTTATATTTTATGCTGTAATAAAGCATTTTATAAATGTTGATATCATGGTTAAACCAGTCAATACACATTGATGTTTTATTTAAAAATGGATTAAATGATGTCTAATTTTACTTCTTACAGTCAAATTAAGAAAAAATTACTAAATAAATAATGTCATAAATTTAAAGGTTTTTTAGAATTCAAATTTTACATCTTTTTGATGTTTTTGGCTTTGTTTGTATTAACGGAAAATATTAATTATACTGATTTTTGTCATTTGTCATTATTACCGAAAATAATTGCAATAATTTTTGTTATGAGCAAATTATTTTTAATCCATTCACGTCTAAAGTTCTAAATAGCTTCAAATTTCATTATCACAAACACTAATAAAAAATGTGCTAGTGCACGAATCATAAAATATGTTTATGCATGCATAATTATTGAGGTCGTCCAAGTTAAAATGGGAAAACTGCATTTTTTACTTCTTCACCCATATTTCTGGTGTTTTAGAACTTTATATACAGTATTTGGTATTGTTGGAAAGGTCTTACTTGTGGCTATTCGATTCTAGAAGAAAATTTTCAAAAAAGTGGAACTGTGCCTTAGTGGCGAGCCTTAAAGTTGGTCAAAACCATACTTTTTCAAATCCATTTTTCAGGTATAATTCCAAAGTGCATTTTATATTTTATGATTGTTTCCTATAGAGTAAAGTCCATACTAGAAGGCAGTGAAAAGGAAATTTGATTTTAACTTTATGGTTAAAAGATATGGAGCTGCAAAGTTTTGAAATTTTCAATTTTTTTTAAATTTTTTTTGGCATTAAACATTTTTTTCAATAACTTTTAATGTTTTTAATGAATTTTGTTCGGGTTTTCTGCAATTAGTTTCAGTAATTAAAATCTACATTAAAAAATTGTCTAAACCGGTTTAAACTGGTTTTAACCGGTATTTGTTTTTGGTTTCATTATGCTAGTTTAATGAAATAAATACCGCTTCAAAAAAATTACTTAAAAGTAGATCTGTCTGGTGGTGCACCATCTTTCAAAATACAAACAATATGCACATATTCCTGACGATTAAGCCACTGCCATAATTTTCAAACTTATGTTATGTTTGATTAAATAGCAATATATACTGCATTTCAGATCAAAAATGAACAAAAAATTAAATTTAATTGTCATATAGTGAAATATTATTAACAGATTGATTTTCAAATAATTAAAGGTGTTTTAAACTGAACATTGCCAGACAGAACTTCTTTTAACTAATTTTTTTTTGAAGCGGTATTTATTTTATTAAACTAGCATAATGAAACCAAAAATAAATACCAGTTAAAACCAGTTTAAACCAGTTTGATGTTTGTATAATTATACAAGTTATACAACAAATTATATCTGACTGTATAATATTTTTTTTATTTTTTATTTTTGCTGTTTAGTAACATTTTTTATTTATTTTTTAGACAATTTCTTCAAATTTTCAATTTTCATCCACCAACGTAATCAGAAGGAAATAGAAAAACATCTAAATGTATGTATTATATTTTTCTATTAATTGAAGAAATCAATCTTGATTAAAAATCAAAAATTTATTTTAAAAATAGTTAATTTCAAATTTTTTAAAAATTTATTTATAAATTTCAAATAACTGTTTGTAAAATTTACAATTGAATTGAATTAGATTTGATTAAATTTTCCAAATGAATACATTACTCGATCAGTAACACGAGAACTTTCGTTAATTTTTATATTTTAGCTCCTATTGCTGACGTAATATAAAAAAGAGGAATTGAAAAAATGTTGAAGAGGATGATTCCAGAGGAGTTTCAGAAGTTTGTGGATGAAATTCAACTTCCCACCTTGGCTGCAATTCAGTCAACCAGTTCAAATAATACAACTCCAGCAAGTCAAACAACAGCTACTCATCAGACAAAAGATGATGGAATTCAAGGATCGACTGATAATACCAATAACACCATTGGATCTACGGATCATGCTGAAGTGGAGATATGGGCTGGATTGCCACAAAATTTGAATAACGTTTTCAAAACGAGTGAGTTGGAGAAATATATTCAACAAAATAAAGACGCAGTGGAGGCCGTCTCGATAATCGATACATCGCTGGGGGAAAATAGATTTTTACATCCACAAAAACTCATTCACAGGCAGATAGAAAAATTGATAAGCCTTCCATTATATCACCAGTTACATGGAAATGAGTCCGAAAAGTTGAGAGAATTAGTCACCACGTATGAAAAAATCCATAACAATCTAGTGATCACCATAAAGAAGAATAATGCGAATATTGTTACTGAAACTGAGTTAGATAAGGAGATCCTCAACAATATATTGGTTTATTTGATTAACAGAGGAACTAATGAGTCGACAAGATTATTCATTGATAATGAAATGAAGATGGATAAAGGATCAAGTCTACGAGTTTCAGACGTAATTGGTGCTATCCAAAAAAGAGGAGAGCTTTTAGAACTGGATGGATTTTATGGCAAGGACGAGGGCTCAAGTAGTAAGAAAAATAAAATAAAAGGCGATGTAATGCCAAGTACTTCGAATAACAAAAAGTTGCTAGATCTAGCAGTCTCATTACATCCACCACAAGATCAAGTTTGGGCGGGAAGTGCTAAACAGACAGCTGAAAGGAGAGGAGCAGGAACAGTCATATCGAATCAACAGATGCCTGCTATCAATCAATTTGCACCTGCGAACTGGAACTACCCATACCAACAAGGAATACCATCATATGCACCTTTCTTAAATCAACAAGGACAACTACCATTTGTGCCATATTATGGATGGAATCTGTCGAATGTTCAGCAACTCAACTATCAGCAACAGCCAAATCAGAACTTCTCACAGATATGTGCAAATAGTTCAAATTATACTACTCAACAGAGTGCCAGCCTCGTAAACTCCAGCGGCATTCATCATTTTGCTCATAAACAAGAACAAGTGGAATCTCAAAACCAAACCGTTTCTCGACACAATGCGAATTCTCAGCAACAACTTCTTTCTCCTCAAACATTAGCAAAAACTGATGACACAGAAGCAAAAGGCAATAAAAAACCGTTGCTCTGCTTCTTCTGCAATGGTCTACACACTTTATCCATCTGCGAGAAATTTTTAATTTTGGATGATAGAGTTAAAGTGTTGTCAGCGAAAGGAATTTGCACAAACTGCGGAAAACACAAATGGAAAAATGGATCACCATGTAAGTCGAGAGCAAATCTTAAATGCATTTATTTAAACTTTTTTGAATTTCGTTTTAAATTTTTAATGTTTAAATATTGCATATTCAATAATCTTTAAAAGATATGTTATTCTGATCTTTTTAAATTAAAAAAAACTAAAAGTAAAATCATTGAAAATTAAAAATTATAATTTTTAAATTTAATTTTTAAAATCTAAACTACAATGTCCAATTCAAAGTTTTTTGAGTGCTTTTAAATTTATAATTATATTATTTATAATTCTAATGCTTAAAATTTTCATAAATTATTTAAATATTCTCAAATTATGTGCTAATAATATGATTTATACAAATAGGTTCACCAAACATTTTTTTTATAATTCAAACAAACTTAAAAAATTCTGATTTTATTTCAAAAATCTAGAATTTTTTAAAACTTTTTTAATGAATTTTTTCAAAATTTCCTTTAAAAAATTTTTCGTATTATTTTTGAACTTTATTTCTTTATTTTTTATGATATTGTGATCAAATTTGATTGTTTAAGAGTATTTCCCGAATAGACAAAGAAATCCGTTCAACTCTAAAAAAGTTAAATTTATTAAGAATAATTGTTAAAAATTATATGAGTTGGAAAACTGTTTCATAAGCGAAAAATATCACATTTTTTAATTTATAATTAAATTTTTCTTGCTTTTTTTCTTCAATAAGTTGAATTAAAAAACGGTTGTCAAGATTTAAATCAACTATTTAAAACTGGCTTAAATCTAAATGTGTCACTTAAATCGCTTTAAAAATCTTCTTGGATTAATTTATCAAAATTTCGTTTGATGAATTCGTCATAATATTTTTTGCTTAATTATTTAGTGTTAATGTTTTGCAGCCAATAGCTGTCTTCTGTTGCATCTTATCCATCTTTGCCATTTTTACCATCACTTCCATTTGAAATAACTGTCAATTAGGAGCTGCTTATTTTTAAAATTATAAGATAAAAGTTGAGACAAGATTAAAATTTTCTTCTTTGCTGTAACTATTCCATTATTGTAAGATACCTCCAAGTCGGACAACAATGTTTTTATTCCATCTCTCAATTGAGCGTGTGAGTTTTGATCTTCAAAATGATAATTCTTTGCTAATTCCTTCAGAACTTTATATTGTGAGATATTCTTTATATTGTATTATATTGATATTTTATTGTTAACAAAGTCTTGAAGATTTAAACCTTTCTTCACGTTTTCCAGTTTAAAAATTGAGTTTTTAAGTACGGAAATCAAGGTGTCATAAAATCTGAAGTCATCCATAATGAAAGCATAGAATTTTACTATATTTGATAGTCTCGGATAAAAAAACTGAGCTTGAAAAAATACAGAATTTCCTTTTTCTTTTTTTGAAATATATAAATCATATTTGTTATATTTCTCAAGTCCAAAATATTTAGCCATTCCATTTTTAACAACAAAAAAGGCATCGCGACCATTTCTTAATTTCTTCTTAACCTTTCTGCATTTTTCCATTAATTTCTTGATTGGCGATCTTTTGTATCATATTTTGACATGATTTAGAAGATGTTTGGATATTAATCGAACCATAATGTCCACCTTGTCCTCCTAAATTTGGATTTTAAATAGTTGTATTTTAGACTGGCATGGGTCGGTCGCCTTCAATGCACTCCCATGGTAGTGTTTTTTGGTATATCCTTTCCTGAAAATCAACTGTTAATAATCCGGAAGATATGAATAATAACTTTTTCACTTATAATTTTATAACATAAAATTATTTTATTTCCACTTTAGTTCTACAATTATTATTCTTATCACTTGATAATCTAATGATCAACTGAACTGTTATTGCTTATGGCTTACTATTTATATGATTTATTGGTGGTGAAATTGCTACAAAGGTGTCCGTTTACATTCTAGTGAAGTTATAACCTTGGACTTTGATCTATGAGTCATAGATATGTTATCATTTATGATTACACTAATTGTAACGATTATTAAAATATTAAATGACATGACAAGTGCTGTCAAATTACATATATGATAAAAATGAGCTTTTTGTATGCAAGACAAATTTATAAGATATTGAAATATTAAAAAGGAGAAAAAAAATGACAAATACTCAAAAACAGGTAGCAATAAATAAACTTTATACAAGTTTTTCTATATAAGAATATGCTAAAGCTATGTCCAAGTTATATCCTTATAAATTTATAATTATTTGAAGAACATAAAATTAAAATACTGTTTTAAAATTTAACATGTTAAATTTTCAATAAAAGATTTTAAAATTAAAAAAAATAATCTTTATATTAACATGAAAAATCTCTAGTAATTTTAAATAATTTTTCAGTTTGAGCCATTGTTTTCCAGAGAAAGAGATGAAATTTCACCCATTCCTTCCTGACTACGCAACTGAGTGTTGCCAAAAAAATAACAAAGACTGGTCACTGTTGCACATTTGTACTTTACAGGAATTGTCAATTGATGATTAGGTTTTCAACTTTACTGCCATGTCGACCGTACATTATAAATAATTTAATATCTAATAATTAGAGAGTTTATTTAGGAATTGTGTAAAACAACAAATATTATTTTTTCCAATTTATTAATACATTTTGCTCAATAATAAATTATATTCAAATCAAAATAATATTTATTGACAATTTTTAATTATTTTCCAGCACATTTTATCCACTAGCTAAGTCACAACAGCACTGAGAACTCGAAAATCCACCAATAAGTTTGATTTGGTTGTAAAATTCATGATTACAAACTAAGGCATGACAAGGAGCTGTGACACTTGAGAGATATGTTCCTGGAATCCATCGACAAATTGGGTAAAATGATCCTCCAGCTTGTGATGGGGTTATGAAGAGGGCTGAAAAGTTAGTAAAAAATTGTAAATTTAAATAATAAAATTTTGACATTTTTTTTCTCTGAAAAGTAAATAAAATTAGAAAATAAAAATAAATTACCACAAATTACTACAAAAACAACAACTAAATTTTTGAACATTTTGATCTGAAATTTTTCTAACACAATATTTACTCAAAGGACACCAAAACAAATCTGTAAAGCTTTTCAAACCTCAACTAACCTTTTATAGGAAACAGAAAATTGCTGAAATATTTGAAATAATTATTCTCCTGAGAAATTAGATCTTGTGAAAAACTTCGTGACTTTTTGAAATTAGTTACAAAAAGCTGAGCAAATTTCAAAGGATAGCGACAAGAAAGTCGAGCTAATTTCAATTACTGTGCTGTAAATCACTTTCAAGTAGCTATAAAAAAAAATAAATTGTGCAATAAAATCTCATTTTTGACATTTTCCGACGCTCTGTTGCTAAACTTATTTTGTATTGTGGAAATTTGGACTTAGATTGTACGCAAATAATTTTCAGGGAATGACAACTGATTGGGTATGAATCACACCATGTCATCTATGGGGTCATTCACTTAAGACGTCCATCAAAAAATGGAATTTTAGACCCCCCTCACCCCCTCACAAAACTTTAATTCAAAAAAATTTCTTTAATTTTTTCCATAGGGGTCATTTCAAGGGCGTATCCAGGAATTTTTTGAGGGGGGGGGGGTGGGCTTGAAATCTCAAAAGTGGAAAATTTATACTAAGTTGCTCCAAATTGACTTTTCATGACTTTTTTTTGGTTGTAGAGTCACCTTTTCAAAGGGGGTGGGGGGGGGGTTCGCACATTTTCGGTGAAAAACCCTAGCAAAATGAAGAATTTTTTTTAGAGGGGGGGGGGGGGGGGTTTGACCCCGAAACCCCCCCTGAATACGCCCCTGGGTCATTCACTTATGACGTCCATGATTTAGGGGGGAGGGGGGGTCTGAGATTTTGTGACACTTAAAATTAAAGAAATTTTTTGATTTAAAATTTTGTGACAAGGGGGTGAGGGGGGTCTAAAAATCCCATTTTTTGATGGACGTCATAAGTGAATGAGCCCTATGTGCATAGAACTTTATCTTCTTGATTGTACATAGATTTGCATTATTGAAATAATATATGAAATTGTCAATAAAATTTTTTAAAATTGAAATAAAATAATGTTTATATTAACATCAAAACAAGAATAGCAAAGAGTTTTTTCAGTCAAAAATCTCTAGCAATTTTAAATAATTTTTCAGTTTGAACCATTTTTTTCCAGAAAAGGTGGTGAATTTGCACCCACTCCCCCTGACTACGCCACTGAGTGTTTCCAAAAATATAACAAAATACACCGTTTCACCATTGCATGTCAATTATCAATTGATGATCAGATTTTCAACTTTACTTCCAAAAATCTTATTTTACTACCATACCGACCACAAAACCTCAAAAAAAAATCTACAACCGCCACAAAAAATTCAAATCTTCGACAAATTCGCAAATAATCCAAAAAAAAATATCCATCACTGACCTCGGATTACACTTTATTTACAAATACTCTTTGTGTCGAAAAAGAGATTGCAACAAATTTCCGAGATAAAAAATAAAATTTTTCATAACTTTCACTAAATTAAATTAAATTTACAGCATTAAAAATTGTTAATCCGATAGACTAGAAAAAGTACAACAATAAAGTTTTCATAGTTTTTAAGTCACAAGATCGAGTCGTAGTGTAAAAAAAATTTATCAATAAAAAAATGGAAAATTCAAAGCGATTTTGGTATGCCTTGTCGTTATTAGTGCTGTTGATCCTCACAATATGTATTTTAAAGGTGTCTGAGTGCAGGTAAGTCGCATTTTTTACCTGAAAATTCTGAGAATTTAGAATTCAAATTTTCTGCAAAAAGAAGAAGAAAATAAAAATTTAGAATTTTGTGTCAGATTATGCAGGCAATTAGGAAGCTGATGAGAATTGTGAAAAGATTTATTGAATTTACTTTCATTCTGGGTTGTGTTTGTCATGCAAATTAGAGTCAAAGATCCAACTTTGATCCAGTTAATGAATGAATAATTTATAATTTTCTACAATGTTGATAAATTTAAAAATAGAGACAAAATAAATGAAAAAAGGTTGTTTGTTGTTCGTGGGAAAAAGTAAATATTTTGTCGTGGTTGGCAAAAATTGCAAGACTAGCAAGAATTTTATAGTCTGTAATGTGTAATCAACTTTTCGTTTGATAAACTGAGTAATCTCAGTTGTGGATTTTTTGATGACTTTGCAGTATTGTCAAATATCTGATAGAACAGCAAATTCTGAACATTAATGAATAAATTCAAAATAAAATCAAAATTGTGATGATTCGTAGAGTAAATCATTGGTCAAAAGTTATCCAATATTCTGAGAAATGTCTAAGCAAACTAGTCCCAGGGAGATACATTCCGGTTCAATTGGATTCACCGAGTCGCTGATACCCTTATTCATTAGTCCCAGGTTTCGGTTGCTCGGTCTAAGAATCATCCTGTATAGGGTATAGACTACCCCAGGGGTTGCCCTAGGGCTTCTCAAGGTATACCCTAGTGCATACCCTAGTGTAACCCTAGGATATACCCTTAGGGGTACCCTAGACCATACCCTTAGAATATACCTAGCAACCAACCTCAGGTTTCAATAGTTAATAAGCACATATGCCAACCTCATACTAGTTATCTTTAAAATACAGATGCCATAAAATGCAGATAAAGTGCAGTTGGTATAATTTTTCAAATAAAATGCTGATAAAATGCAGATGGTATAATATTGTAAAATGCTGCCAACTAGCAGCAAATTGGTTGCATTATACCATCTGCTAGTTAGCAGCATTTTACAATATTATACCATCTACATTTTATTTGAAAAATTATACCAACTGCACCTTATCTGCATTTTATGGCATCTGCATTTTAAAGATAACTAGTATGAGGTCATATGCCACTTAAAAAATCTAATCTTTTCAATCTTCTTTTCCAAATTTTTCCATTTCAGCAGACGAAACCTCGAGCGAAAGCTGCTAGCTGAACGTCAACTTGCTCTTCGTGCACTTAAAAAAGATTTCTCATTTGACATTTTAATATTCACACAACACTGGCCTTATACAGTGTGTGCTCAATGGATGGAACATCACAAAGGTAATGAATGTACACTTCCAAAGGTCCGGAATAGTTGGTCAATCCACGGCGTGTGGCCAACAAAATATCATGAAATTGGTCCGTTGTATTGCAATGACACTTGGATATTTGATATAAAACAAATTGAGGACATTGAGGATGAAATGAAGGAGAAGTGGATAAATATTGAGAAAGGCACGCCATTGGATGGATTGTGGAAGCATGAATGGGAAAAGCATGGAACTTGTGCGGCGCAGAAGATTCCAGACATGAATACCGAGAAGAAATATTTCTCAGAAGGCCTTGAATTGTTTAATAATTTTTCAATAACAAAATTACTTCAAGAAACTTACATCAAGCCTGGAATCGATGCAACTTACAAATTAGATGAAATTCATACAGCAATAAATCGAACAATAGGAAATAATTTTGCAATTATTTGTGAGAAAGATCATCAGACGAAGCAACAGCTTATTTTTGAAATTCGAATGTGCTTTGATAAGGAATTAAAGCTTCACAGTTGTGAAGGAATTGTGGTTAATAATGAAGTACTTTTAGGGCAAACTAAGGATGAAATTATCACAAATTGTAAGAAGGATGTTGAGATCTTGTATCCATCGTCATCGTGGGTTGCAAAGAAGGAATGGCTGATGAAGATTAAGGAACACATGCCACATGAGAGGAGCTGGTTGTATCATATTGAGAATGTTTATAAGTTGGTCAAGATGCTGCAGTGGGCGACTTTGTAAAATGTTTTTGGTGGGAAAAATTAGGAGAGTTTTTATTTATTTGAGGCTGTTTTTTAAGTTTTGGAATTCTAAAAATATTTGAAGTTTAAAAAAATAATAATAAATATTGAATTTTTTAAAAGTTTTAATTTTTTATAATTTTGAATTTTATTAAAATTTTGAATTTTATTAAAATTTTGAATTTTATTAAAATTTTGAATTTTATTAAAATTTTGAATTTTATTAAAATTTTGAATTTTATTAAAATTTTGAATTTTATTAAAATTTTGAATTTTATTAAAATTTTGAATTTTATTAAAATTTTGAATTTTATTAAAATTTTGAATTTTGTTAAAATTTTGAATTTTATTAAAATTTTGAATTTTATTAAAATTTTGAATTTTATTAAAATTTTGAATTTTGTTAAAATTTTGAATTTTATTAAAATTTTGAATTTTATTAAAATTTTGAATTTTATTAAAATTTTGAATTTTATTAAAATTTTGAATTTTATTAAAATTTTGAATTTTATTAAAATTTTGAATTTGAAAAACAGCTTCAAATTTATGAAAATATAACAGATTCAGAGCTAAATTGAAATTTATTTGATTTTTTAAAAACATGTATACAAAACTACAATAGTAATATTCTTTCAATATTTTAACACATTTTTAACTTTATTCAATATTTTACTGTAATAATTTTTAAGTCAATCAAAATCAAAACAACGAAAATAATTCTGAATAACCACAAATGTGGAATTTTTAAAATAGTATTTTTTTTTTGAAATAGTCTTCCCATGATAGAGCTCACTTAGTTGAATATCACATTTTATGATTCATATCAATTTTTTTTGTTTGAAAATTATGTAAAAATATTTTAATTACCCCTAAAAATATAAATTTTTAAAAATAGTAAGAAAAATCAGCCAGCTTTTCATCTTCAGGCTGTTTTATAGATACAGGGTTGACCTCCCTAGATGACTTATATTGTTTATTACTTGCTACCTATTCAGGCTAATCAATTTTGTACCTTATACCCAAAAAACCTATCGGGCAAAAATTATGAAACTCATTTTCTTGTCCGATAACAAATATTTCTAGTTTTTACGAATTTTATGCTTAATTACCTTAACTTGGCTCTGGATTTTGATAAAATGATAAAAATTGAAATTTGTGATTGGATTTTCATTATATTGAACTTAAAATTGCAGTTTATTCTAAAATTCTGATCAAAATAAAACAAAAAAATTGAAAAAATCAGCTCCTTGATGATGAGTTGACATTTTTGTAATCAAATTTAAATTTAAAACAGTAAGAATAAACTGCAAAAAATTGTAAATTATTTCGGGTCACTTAAACCCCAAAATTAACTGCAAAAAGACACAAAACACCGAAGATTAAAATTGAAATTATGAAAATAAAAAATGTGCCTATAGACTTACACAATTTTAAATCTAAAAAATTATAACAATTTCACATGTGTGACACCGTGTGGATAAAATAATGCATTGTAAAAAATTGTAAGCAAAATTGTCTTGAAGTAAATGAAAAAAATTCATGAAATCATTTTGAGGACATCCTTGAATTTGATTTTAGCCAAAGATGTACAATCATCATCACTTGTTCATAATTAAATAGAAGAAAATGAAATAAAAAAATTAAGATTAAATTATTATTAATAAAGAATTAAATTTTGATTAGAAGTTTTGGAATAATTTTAATATTTGGAGATTATAAAAATTTTCAGGAGATTTTTGGTCACTTTAAGGATTCTATTTGGACCATATCGAACTATTGGACCTGACAGATATTTAATTGAATTTTAATTGACAACTTTTTGAATCAAATTAATAAAAAAAAGTCCAAACCGATGAAAATGATTAAGAATGGTAAAAAATTGTTCAAAAAAGATTGAAAATCATTTGATCAATTTCTCATCGTTACTATAAACCAGAGCTTGAAGTCGATGCAGTTTAAGTCGACACGAATCGACTCGTCTCGATTTAAATTGAGTCAAATTCGAGTCGATTCTAAAAAATTAAAAAAATATTACTCGATTAGAGTCGAATACCCTACTCCGGATAGGTAGGGGTACCCTAGAGTAGGTCAGGGTACCCTTAACTACCTGGTGTAGGATAAGGTAAGATACCCCTGGTAGCCCTAGAAACCGGCCCATGTTCTAAACTAAACATTAAAATCTTGACCCTTATAATGCCGAATTCTCAGTTTTTCTATTTTTATTCATAAAATCACTTCATTAAAATACAAATTCCATCACTTTTGTCTTGATTTCTTTCATTACTCCCCAAACAAGTCCGTTGAATTTCCTTTTCTATCACGATTGTCTGAATTTTAGTGCTAATCAATTTTCTACATTTTTCTTTCATTTCTTGAACTTGATTATTGCCAACTGTGATGGTGAGTTTCTTAAGATTTGTATTGAAGGATTTGAGGTCATCAAAAGTGTCTGTTGAGATGTCTAATTTGTCAGAATATGCATCAATTTGAAGCTGTTCTAAACTTTTACAAGAATTTATAATTCCAGTCAAATTTTTATCCAATTTCCCTCGATTTGAAACTAAATTGAGATGCAGAATTTTCAAATTTGAACAATTTTCCAAAAATTTAATCAACTTTTTTAATTGATTTTCGTTATCGACTCTTTTTATTGACAATTCCTTCAGGTGACTGAAATAATCATTTGTACTTTTTGAGGTCATAAAAGAAAATAATCCTGATTTAAAATTTGGAATCTCATCAAAAATTGACGAAGATGATGGAAGTGAGGATCCTGCGTCAGTGTAAGAGATTGATAGCGTTTTGAGATCTGAAAATTACAAACATTTATTAGAGTAATATTTAGGGGTCTTCGATTTATATGATTATTTAGAAATAGAGAAATATTTTACAATTGGGGGTCATTTTTGATGTTATTAAAATATATTTCAATAATTTCTTACTTTTGCAAATTTCAGCAGCTTTAAAAATAAAACTTTTGTGAGTGATTTTTGGATTCACAATCTTCAAATCCCTCCAGTTTTGACAAATAAATATATTATTGAATATTTCTTGTTCTTCCAGCATATCAATCTCAAACTCAAATTTAGTCAAATATTCAAATGACTTTTTGATAATCTGAGTGTCAATTTGCAGTCCAATTATTGACACCTCCTTCAAAGTGCTACTTTGGTTCCTAAGAAAATCAGAAAACATTTCTGATTCATCTAAATTGAGACTTGCTGACTGTTTAAGGTTTATTTTGAAGATCTTTAAGTTAATCTGCAAAAAACACGTAAATTTGAAAATGAAATCTTCATTTTTTAATTTTCAGTTACCTTCACATGTTTGAGATCGCTGAGTTCATCAAAAGAATTGATCCTTAAATCCAAATGAGTCAAATTTTTAAAACTAGATATCACATTTCTATCAAATTTATCGATAATTGTTAATTTTGATACGTTTTGGAATTTTTCAATGAATTTTTCAGTACATGTAAAATCTTCAAGAACCAAATATCGAATATTCTGGCCATAATTCTGTAGCAGATCACTTAATTCATCATTGTTTAAATCACTATTCATTTGACCATTAACATGTAATTTTCTGTACATCAGACCATCGATTGGAATGAGAATTGATAGAATATTTTGATTATTTTTGACAGATTGTTGAATTTTAATTGTTAATCCTTTGGATATTGATGGTGAATATTTTATTATTTGAGCCCAACTGAAATTACAATTTTTTAAATAAATTTGATTTAAAATGAAATTTATTGCAAATTTTAACAAGAGGTCGTATATCAATACAAAAGAAAAATTTTGATCTTAAAATCTAGTTTTTTTAATAAGTTACTCACTTTTGACACACATTTAGAGCAGATTTTAAAGAATTTTCATCAAAATATTGAAAAATCTCAAGAAGGACATCATCTGGAAGTGAAATTAAAGACAATATGCTTCTATTTTGATTATTTTCCAATTTAATCCTTTTCATTTTAATGATTTAATGACTTTATTTTAAATTAATTCTAATTAAATATTTTGAAATAGTTTTTTCAAACACTAACTTTATTTCAAATAATTTCTTAAAAATGTTTTGTAAACAAAAGTAATAAACTGTATCTAACGTATACAAAATATTTGAAAAAATTTTAAATTATAATTTTAAAAATAATTTAATTACTTAACAACAGTAATCAATTTCGTAACACTCATAAGTATCGATATATCTATTATTGTATTTAAATTTTTTAATTTTAAAATTCTCAACTATTTTAAAATCGTAAAAAATTTCCTTAATAGCTTTAACATAATATTTACCAGGATTAACTGTTTTGAATTTAAAATCAACGAAGATTTTGTGTTGATAACCGCCATCTGATATGATGCTATGGATCCAAATCTCAAACATTTCAATTTTTTCACAACTTTTGAGACTTTCAAAAATATAATTAGGTATAAACTCGCATTCGGTTTGTAAAATCTTAATTTTGATTTTTTCAATTTTTGGAGAATTTTTTAAGAAATTTTTCCAATTATTTTCATTAACATGTTCCTTGATAATGAATACTTTCAGTTTTAATAAATTAGGAAATTTAATATTTTGAAAATTGTCTAAAACAATCAGTCCTAAATTTAAGCTTAAAAGATTTTTGAAAACTCCTGAAATGTCTTCCAAATTAGAGCATTTGAAAGATTCCAAATTTGGAAATTTTTCATAAATTTTCCTCAATTCTTGATCAGTGTAACGAGCATCAAGTTTACGAACTGTTTCCATACGCCAGTCTACAGGCAACCTATGCGACAAATATTCACAATTTGTAGTACTTTGAAATTTTCTCAACTTTTTACAATTTTTGACTATAATTTCAAATAGTTCTGGACATCGTGTATCTATAAACAATTCTTCTAAATTTTCTGCCTGAGATTTAAAAAAATTGTTAAAATTTGGATAATGACTAGAGCATGTTAATGACTTCAACTGAAATTTGAATTTTGTGCCTATATCTTTGGACATAAAAAGTTTTTCAAGTGTTCTTCCCGCATTCCATGATTTTAACTGTTCTTGACGAGCTAGAAAATTGTAGAAAATTTCATTTTCATGTTCTGTCAATTCTTCCTGTAAATTGAACGTCAGATTTTCTAAATTGTCAACTTTTGCCATGTTTTCTATTAAACTTCTAACATAGCAGCTTCTAAAACACAAAGTTTTTAATTTTACCAATTTTGCTGGTTCTTGAAATAATTCAAACTTTCCACATTCAAATACTATTTCATCAAAATGGTCATAAGATGAATAATAATCAATGAAGCAAAATTTCTCTAAATTTGGAACCTGATGTAGAATAAATCTCGTCAAATTTTCACTTTTTCCAATGACTATGAGCTTAATATTTCGGATGAATTCACCTTTAGCAATCAAAAACTTAAGTTTACCACCTTGAAAGTCATTTTTAATCAAGAATTGAACCTTAATTCTCCTCATAATTTTTGAAGTTTTGAACATTTCTTCTCGTATTTCCTTTGACGTCAGCATGCAGTTTCTGATATCCTCAATTTCATCCAAATATGAAATAATGTTCACGATCAGCTTTATTGGAAGTGATGGACACTGAAATTAAAGATGATTGAGTTTTGAATTTGATATCGTAAGATTTGTAATCACAGATAGCAACAGCTAGTCATAAAGGGTTTTTACAGGGACTAAGTACACCCTTGACCTCCACGTTGTGGAACTGATCAACTGACTTTGTTCATTTTTGATTATTTTGATCAGTTTCACACCTAAATGGATACCCAGGTAGAGGTCCAAGGGGGTCAGGACAACTCATCATCCGAAAATTAACTTTTTGTGTGAAACAAAACACGGACCCTTCTAAAATATACGGCCAAAGGTCAGTGACTAATCCTATCAAGAATGTTTCACAATTTGCGTATTAACATTTCAATTTCTGCACTCACCTGATGTTCAATTTCATCCGTCTGTTGTAAGCTTTCCTCAACATTTTGACTGGAATTTCCAGAATTTTTTGTGAAATTTATTTCTGTGACTTTTTTGGCTGACATTTTAAGAGAAATTTGACAAAATTTTACACAAAGAAATTATCTTAATCCCCAAAAATTGTTATCTATTAGTCATTTTAAAATTCACTTCAGAAAATTGTTCTAACGGCCACAAAAAATTCAAATTCCATCCCACGTCTACGTAATTACGTAAACTCAGCAACCTTACGTACAGTGTCGTGTATATTTTTATCGGCATAAAATAAAATATTGAAAAAATGTTGGATTTACTGTACAATATCCCGTTTGTGTTCCTCGAACCACCAAATTTGAAGCTTAAGAGGATCTCAGTTCCAGTTCCATCAGCCAAAACAATCTTTTTCATCATCCTGACTTCATATTTCTTAGTTTGTGCTGGTGAGTTGTTTACTTTTTGTGGATTTAATGTCAAATTAATAATTTTTTTGTAGGAATTATTTATGATATAATTGTGGAACCACCGTCAATCGGAAGTACAATGGAGAATGGATATTCCAAGCCAGTTGCGTTCCTTCCTTACAGAGTTAATGGACAGTACATCATGGAGGGTCTGGCTTCGTCATTCTTGTTCACTATTGGAGGTACTTTGTCCTCAATTTATATCCATTGGATGTCTAATCATTAATTCATGACTATTTTAGGTCTCGGCTTCATAATCTTGGATCTTGCCGGCGAAGGAAGTCCAAAACTCAACAAACTTCTTCTTACATCGTTGGGCTTCATCTTTGTGCTTGTGTCGTTCTTCACAACTTGGATATTTATGAGAATGAAGCTTCCTGGGTACTTACAGACATAAGTTTGATAATTATTAAGGCTACATTTATACAGTATCCATTTCCAATTTCTTTTCTAAAATAAAGTCAAAAAATAAAATGCTTTTATCACAAAAATGTTGGAGTTGAGTTGATAGTGAGATTGTTTTTTTTGGGACATCGAAGAAATATAAAAGTAATCGAAGAAAGTGATGATAAAGTTGCTTTCGATTAACTTATCCTTCATTCTAGTTGTTGGAGTACATAAGCTCCAACATCATGACATCTTTTGGTTCAACAAAATTAACATTCAGACACAGCGGCATATATGAAAATTTTTGGGATTTTTTCTCAAAAAGCCATGCAAAATGAAGAAATTTTTCCATTGAGAAGGAAATTTATTGGCTGGCTATGCGGCTGTTCAGACCTATTCCTTGTACCTGTAGACTGATCTTGAGTGATGTATCCCTAAGTGACTTAATGAAGTTTTAACCAAAATAGAGGACAATTTATGAAAATAGAGGTCCTCTGAAAACCAAGCAGATGGTCAGTCTAGCCATAGCAATCAACCAAAAAAACATTAATGACAATTAGTAATCCATGGCTCTCAATAGGATACAGCCTGGAACTGAGTTTGTTGCTGCCAACCTGGAACATTTTTTGAGAGAAATCTTCAAAAAATTTAATATTGAAAAAATTTGGGGAAGTGATTTTGTTTCAATTTTCTTGTTAAGATGGATTTGTTTGTTCCTGGCTGCACGTCTACTGTCAACCATCACCATGAAGCAGTTGCAACGGTCGTTTGATATTTAAATGATTTTTTACTACCAAACATTCTATTTATTGTTTACTGTTTTCATTTTATTGTTTTAGAAATATTTGCAAACAACCCGGAATTTTTTTAGTTGTGAATATTAAAAATTGAAATTCAAGTTAAATGACTGACGATCATTTTGAAGAATACAAGTTAAATGGTAGAATCTTGCAACTAAATCAACTAAAATCCAGTTAGTCATTGAAATGGATCAAATTCCAGATCACATTCTTGTGGATATTTTCAATTATTTTAGATGTTCATCATTGAAGATTTTAATCAATGTTTGTGAAAGGTAGGAAAATGAAGCGATTTTAGGAACAATATTTTAATAAAAACTCATTATTATATTCACACCGTTATTCACATGTGAATATTTTGTTTTTGCTCTGATTGAGAAATTAGTTATTCCTATTTTGTGAGGAAAGGAAGTAAAACAGCCAAAAATGTTCTATGCAAAAAAGTTTGTGCCTGAAATTCTACATCATTTTCAAAAAACGGAATTGGAATTGGTTTAGGCATTGTCGAGAAAATCAAGAAATACACTTTCTGTAAGCAAGCAAATAAGCAAACAAGTTAATCACCAAAAAATAGCCAAAATGAGACATCGTTGAGACTTCTAGTTTTTTGCATTCGATTCGTGCCGTCCTACAGAAGAACTGATTAGATTTTGGGCATGGTAGGAACAGCCGTTGCTTCTAAAAATGCAAAAAAACCTTCTTTTCCATACAAAATGTGAAATTCAAAGGTTGCTATGATTTTTGAAAATTTCGACTGTATATGAAAATTATGTAATGGAGTTCAAGGAGAATCAAAATTGGAAATGGGATTTGAAGGAACTTGCTAAATTGAGCAAGTAGCATATCCACAAGACACAAAAGCTTGAAAATCCTCAAATTAACACCGAGTGAAGCTCGGTCTATCCGTTGAACTTTTAGTTATAAATGTGATGTATTTTGACAAAATAAGCTGAAATTTGGTATGCAATAACAATAACAAAATTCAATAGTGGACTGTATTTCCAAATCAATCTCAAATATATCAATTTCAATGTTTATTGATCAATCAATTTCACAAAACTAAAAACAAAAACTCATTTCAATGCTAATATGATCATTTCGATCAACACTCTCCCGCCTCCACCGGAAGCTTGCAAATATATGCAACGTGGCGTTGTAATTCAGTTGACGATGTTTTTATGGTGACATTTCTAATCTTGTTATCTCTTCCATAATGTAATACGATTATTCTTCCTAATTTCCACTTCATTGATGGAACATTTGAATCCTTAATGAGAACTAAATCATTCAACTGATATTCGATGTTACTCTGTGATCCTTTTGGTCTTATTTGAGAGTTGATAATGTCCTTATACCAATATTTCCAAAATAACTGCTGTGCTTGTTGAATCATGTCCCATCGCTTCAATTGACTAGTCTGTTTATTCGTCAAATCACGTTCCAATCTACCATTCAAAGCTCTTCCAATTAAAAAATGACCAGGTGTTAAAGCTTGAAAATCATTTGGATCTTCACTGATTGATGTAATTGGACGGGAATTTAAAATTGCTTCAATTCTGCATAAAAGAGTTGAAAATTCTTCAAACGTCATTAATCGATCAGTCATCACTCTTTTCAAATGATGTTTCAACTGTTTTATTCCATTTTCCCAATATCCTCCCATATGAGGTGCTCGTGGAGTTATAAAATGCCACTTTATATTTTTGCTGTTGTAGTAATCTTCAAGTTGTTGATGCAAATCTTTTGTAAGTCTCTTGAATTCATTACTAGCTCCTTCAAAACATGTTGCATTGTCTGAATAAATGTCTGTTGGAAGACCTCTTCGTGATGTAAATCTATCAAATGTTGCTATAAATGCAACTGTTGTCAAATCAGTCAATAATTCCAAATGAATTGCTTTTGTAGACATACACTTAAATAATGCGATGTACGACTTCATTGCAGTAGAATTACGAATCTTCCCAGCTTTAATTAATATAGGTCCGGCATAGTCAATTGCAACCTTTTCAAATGCATTTGATTGATTCACTCTATCTGGCGGCAAGTCACCCATAATTTGTCCTTGACACTTCGGAGATGCCTTGAAACATTTGACACATCGATGAATGATTTTGTTAATCATAGATTTTACTTGAATAGGCCAATAGTTTTGTCTCACAAATGCTAATGTAGATAATTTTGTTGCATGTAGATTCTCTAGATGAATTTCACGAATCAAGTTATAAGTAAACTGACACTTTGGCAAAATTATTTGATACTTGTTGTCATATGATAAAGCTTCAGATTCTCCAATACGACCTCTTGTTCTCATTATACCTTGATTATCTATGAACGGTGTCAGTTGCTTGATACTGGATGATGCATGAATTTCTTTTCCTTTTGATAAATTCTTCATTTCCTGAGGAAAGAAATGAAATTGCAAAATTTTAATTATTTTAATTTTACCTAGAAGTTCGTAGTCGACAGCTTGATGATTATTTTCGATATCAGCCTTTTCCTTCCATCCGTCTATTCTTTTCAATAACGATGCGAATATTTTAATCAGCTTTGATGGATGAGAATATCTATTCTCAATATAATTAACCATATGATCTAACGACGGCTGATTAACTAATAAAATGCGACGAAATTCCTTCTTGTATTCATCTTCATTCAAATCAAAATGCAACAATGATTCTGGCCAACTATCGATGTTCTCTTGAAGAAATTGTGGACCTTTCCACCATAACTCACAGCCTTTTAATTCTTCTACAGTTGATCCTCTTGATATTAAATCTGCTGGATTATTTTGTGTACGAACATGATGAAACTTGAATTTGTCAGCTTCTTCTTGTATTTCAGCAACTCGATTTCCCACAAATACTGATAACCTTGCAGGTTCTGCTTTGACCCAATGAAGAGCAATCAACGAATCACTCCATAAGTATACATCATTAGCTGGAATTCCCAATGTAAGACTAACTCGTTTTGCGAATTTTGCTAATAATTGAATAGCACAAAGTTCCAGCCTAGCCAATGTTATTTGCTTCTGCGGTGCTACACGAGATTTTGATGTGATAATTTTACAAATCACATTTCCATGGATATCAGTTGATCTTAAATACAAAACCATTCCATAAGCACTTATTGATGCATCACAAAATCCATGTAGTTGAACATTCACTGGATTCACACACATAATTTGGCGATCTATCTTAATTTCGTCAATTAAAGACAATGATTTCTCAAAGACTTTCCATTCTTTACATAAATCATCTGGTAATGTTGACTTCCAACTCAATTGTCGTGACCACAGCTTTTTCATGAACAATTTTGCTGTCAATACAATAGGACCAAGCCAACCAATGGGGTCGTAAATACTTGCAATGTATGAAAGAACTGACGACATTGTCAAAGATTTTTTATCTTCAAATTTCAACTTGAACGAAAAAGTATCAGTAGATATGTTCCAGATGATGCCCAATGCTTTAATTTCACTAGATTCTTCAACTTTTTCTAGATGAGTTGTCGGAATTGAGTCAAGTACATCTGGACTATTTGAAACCCATTTTCTCAGTGACATTCCCGCCTTCTCAAATATTTCACATAATTCTTCTCGTAATTTCTTGCCAATTTCCTCAGAATCACAAGTAAATAATAAATCATCAACGTAAAAATTCGAACGAATTAAATTGCATGCATTTGGATATTCATGTTGATAATCTTCTGCCAATTGAATCAAAGAACGAGTTGCCAAATATGGAGCACATGATGTTCCATAAGTCACCGTATTTAAATTATAATGCTTAAATTCTTGTTCTGGATTTTCTCTCCATATTATTCGTTGGTAATTTCGATGTGATTCATTCACTGTAATTTGTCGATACATTTTTGCGATGTCAGCTTTCATTGCTATCGGTTTCGTTAAAAACTTGATAATAAGATCATAAAGTTCTGTTTGTACTGTAGGTCCAATAAAGAATGTATCGTTTAATGATAATCCAGTTTCTGATTTGCATGATGCATCAAAAACTACACGCAGTTTAGTTGTTGTACTATCTTCTTTAATGACTCCATGATGTGGAAGATAATAACAGGAATTAAACGATGTATCAATATTCTTAATTTCTGTCATGTGGCCTAAACTTTCATATTCATCGATAAATTTTTTGTATTCATTGTAATACGTAGAATCACGCAGGAATCTTCTTTCGAGACCTTTGAATCTAGCCACAGCATTATTCAAATTACTTCCAAGATCGATGTAGTTAGGTTTAAATGACAGATCCACAATATATCTGCCGCCCTCATCTCGTTCTGTTGTATTAGTGAAAATCTCTTCACAGACTTTTTCTTCTCTTGTCAATAACTTTTCTTTTCGTTCACATTGTTCAACGGTCCAAAACTTTTCTAATTGTTGCTCAAGTGATAATGAAGAACAATCGGATATTGATAATAAAGTTGTTTTAGAAGTTTCATTGCAACCAACATCTCCGCTAAACATCCATCCAAACTTGGTGTGAATCAACAGTCCATTATTCGATAAGAAATGCCTGTCTTTTAATACAGCATCCCAAAATACTTTACATCCAATCAATATGTCAACATCCTCTGGAATGTTGAATTCTGGATCTGCCATGAAGTAATCATTTGGGATTTCAAACTTCTTGGTTTCAAAATGGTACGATGGCAACTGATCTGTAATAATGGGAAAAACATCGAAAGTTATATTATTTACAAAATTACCATATTTTGGATATATTGATTTTATCGTCGCTTTCGTTTCATATTTGACATCAGTTGGAGCGTTGTTGATGCCCTTTATTTCCTTTTTGGTTCGACGAAGTGATAAGCCTAAACGTTTTGCTGTTGCTTCTTTGATAACATGTCCATTACTCCCAGAATCCATTACAGCTCTTACTGTTTGCCAATTGCCGTCACCGTCGGTAATCAAAAATTTGACTGTTGATAATACTGTTTGTGCTGATGATAACAAGGTTTTGTTATTCATCATTAGTCGCTTATTTGATGAATTGTTACTTGATAATTCAGCAGGTTGTTGTGATATATCTGCTGTCTTCTCACGATGCAGAGTTGGGTGGTGTTTTCCTCCACACATGTTGCAATTTTTTGAACTTATACATTTTCTTGCTATATGTCCAGGCCTCAAACAGTTCAAACATAATTTTAGATTTGAGACAATTTCAAATCTTTTATCGATGTTTTCTTTAAGAAACGACGGACAATTACCAATCAAATGATTTTGTGAACAAACCAAACACACAATATTATTCACAACTTTATTGTTTGCCAATAAAATTTTATTTCTTGTTTGCTTGTTTCCTTGTTGATACTTCGATGATGATGCAGGGATTGATGATTCACTAGCTGAATATTTCACTGATTTGTGTCTGCCTTCTAAAAATGTACACAATTCATTAAATGTGGGTTTATGAGTGTTGATATGCAAATCCCATTCTCGTCTAGTGAATTTATCTAGTCTGTCTCGTATCATCTTTTCATACATCAGATCAACAAATTCTTGATCTGTTACATTTAACTTGACAAACGACGATCTTATGCTGACGTAAGAATCTACCAATTGCAAAATATCTTGAGTTTTGTAGATCTTTTCAACCTTGAACAATGCATCTGTATACTCTAATAACATTGCTCGTCGATCATCAAATCTTGAACATAAAGCTTCCCAAGCATGTTCATACGTCTCGTCAGTTACTTGATAATTGTTCAGTATATTTTGAGAAACAGGTTCAATCTTAACAGAACTTTTCAAGTAATGAAATTTATCAATATTCGTAAATGATGCATTTGTATGAACCAATGAAACGAAAGTATCACGAAACGTTAACCATTTGTTAAAACTTCCATCAAATTCTGGCAACTTAATTTCTGGTAACTTTACTTTCCTCACTTTTTGTCTTTGGTCTTCATTTTCACGAATAGTAACATCAAGCTGTCTTTCTGCATTAGATTTTAATTTGCCATAATGAAATTGCAATCCGATATGCGTTGACACTAATTTTTTTCTGAATGATACAAAATTATCGCTATCTTCATCGCCATCTTCATTCTTCAGATTTAGATATTCGACGTAAAGTTCATTAAAACTTTTATAATAACTGTCCAGGGTAGTAAAAGCAGTTCCTAGATCAGCCATGTCTGTATAATCAACTCCTGGCTCATGGATAGTCATAAATATTTCATACTCCTCCATGATGACCTTCATTTTTGATTTTCGTACATCAATTGCTTTTGGTGGCATGTTGTCAATCTTGAATTCTACTTATCAGAAATGATAACTGCACGTATATGTGACGAATTCACGCTCGTTTCCAAATCACTTTGCTCTCAACAACACTAATTTGGATTCTGCCCTTGAATTAGTTCAATCACTTCCAATTACTCAAATTCACTTAAAATGACACTTCACCAACTTTTTAACAATCACAAATAATTAATATTCACAAATCACAAAATTCTTCAATCTTCAAATTTTCAGCTTTCAAGAAAAATTGCTGACTCAATTTCAATGCTTGCTTCGAAAATTGTTCCAATTCTAACAATTTTCTTCAATTCCAACAAATGTCTTCAAAAAAAATTTTCTTCTCTCCTGATTCAAATCGGTAGGTTCGAAGGACCATGAAAAATGCAATAACAATAACAAAATTCAATAGTGGACTGTATTTCCAAATCAATCTCAAATATATCAATTTCAATGTTTATTGATCAATCAATTTCACAAAACTAAAAACAAAAACTCATTTCAATGCTAATATGATCATTTCGATCAACATTGTAATTTGATCCAATACTGAAAGTTTATCATCAATGTTGTCGTATAATTCATCTATCAGATCATCATGTGAAATTACTGAGTTGAAAACAGCAGAATTACAAAAGATGAATTTACCAGTAGTTAATTGTGAAAAGACAACAAAGTGTAATGTCTGTTTGGAATCACATCAAATTTATAATTGTGATTCATATTTGAGCAAGACTTCGAGAGGAAGATATGCTGTTGTGACAAAGCTAAGGCTTTGCAGAAATTGTTTGCGTCCAGGACATAAAGCTGTAAATTGCAGAAATCCAAAGAGATGCAAGAAGTGTAACAAGAAGCATCATACAACTCTTCATTACACTAAGTCATCACCAAAGCTGAATGACAAAACTGAGATACAGAATATCAAGATTGTGAAATCAAAACAGAAATCTTTGATACCAGTTCAAATTAGAGATTGCAAATTGCAAAACCTGACAACAGTTAGAATTTTGATTCCTGATGCGAAAGGAAATTGGCAATCTGTTGAAGCTATCATCGATACAGCATCAAACAAGAACAAACTCAAGCAGCATAAAATGAAGATTAAATCTGCACAACGAGATATTGCAAATGACGAAAGATCAGTTTATGGATTGAGGTTGAAGCATGTGAAGTCTGAGAAGTTGCCAAATAGTCGTCAAAGGATTTCATCTCCTAAGTACCAAGAACATCAGCTTACAACTGATAGTTCATATAGTGCAAATGGTAAGAATCGTAAACGTGAGATGTCAACTGATGAGAAATTGAATCGTGTGAACAAGAAGCATAAAGTGTCAATTAGATCTACATCAAGTCGTACATCGCAACATGATTTGAACCAAGTCAATTCTATGACAAGTTGTGCAAGTGACAAGAAATCAAGTTATGTTGAATCTAACAAAAGTTTTGAATCAATCGTTGAGTCGAGAGGGCAGAGTCCAGTAAAGCTGAACAGGATTATCAAACAATATTGACAAAGATTGAAAGCAGATCTATTCATCATTAAGAATGCTGTTATGCAATGTAAATTCTATACATCGTCAAGTAGCTCAAATTACTCTTCAATTAATTAAATAAGAAAGTGAAATCATTATTATCATTGAACGTTGTGAAGCTGGCAGAGTGTTGAATCAAATCAACATCTTTTTTAGAATGATTATTCTTGATCAAAGTAATCATTGATATTCTTTGAAATATTGTTAAAAATAGTTTGAAATTGTGATTGTTGAGAGATTGTTCTCTAAATAAATTGTCATTGAAATACAGTCCACTATTTGTTATTGTTATTGCATTTTTCAGGTTCCTTAGCTGTGCCTGAGCGAGCGTAGCTCAAGCTCGACTCTATTGTGATCTATATAAGTAATAAATAGTTCGGACATTGTCCGGACTAGGTTGAGCGAAGCTCACAAATTTTTACGTCCTGAACGTATTGAAGGCGTGAAAATTTTCCCAAGCAGTATGGAGACTACGAATATACAAGAAAATTTTAGAGTATTTATCATAAACGGTCATAAACGTATTAATTTGGCTCGGTATCAATGAATATGACCATTATAGCGTGATCGCTGTATTAATATTTGCATTTAAAATTTTATTCAGTACTTCACTCCATTTTTTCAGTTTATTTATTTTTAAGCACTTTTAATTAATTTTGCATTCTCAATTCTTTTTGGGCGAAAATATTCATAGCTTTTTCATTTTCGTGACACTCAGTCAAGAAACTTTTTGTCATCATACATTCGGTCGATTCTGTGAAGCTCTTTGCTGGACATGACTATTAAAAATTTGAAATAATTTAGAGAGAAATTTTTAAAATTTTGAAAAATAATACAAACCATAAAAGCAGAGCCCATGACGCATTCCAAAAATGCAATGTATTTTACATCACATTCCTCTTTCGGAATTTTAAATAATTTTGCAAAAATTTCCAACATTTTCATATACAGCCAACCATTCCGGATCTTGGACCATTGTTAGAATGTATGCCTTAAATGCTGCTTTATCTAATTCTTTTAGTTTTATTTCTTCTAACAGTTTTGATGACAAGATCTGAAATTTTTTTAATAATTATTAAAAATTCTCATATGTTGTAATTTTTCATTATTTACACAGTGGAATTTCGGAGAAGCTTTGTCAACAGTTTTAATAATATCGTCAAAAATCGCTTTCACAGTTTCCATTTTCACTAACGGTGAATACGAGCAGCATTTCTGAAAGTTAAGAGCCTTTTCAGCCCTTTGCTCGCATGTTTCGTTTCCCTGAACAACCAAAGATGTTTGAAGGAGCTGTTAAAGAAGAACAAATATTTAAGATTTTTTATTATAAAAGTTTTGGATCCAAACACTAAATTTTTACAATTTTTTTTACCTCCTTCCCCCCAAAAAAAAACTTACTATGAAAATAACTAAAATGTTACCAATTTTTCTAGTCATTTTAACTAAACTGTTTTTAAAAAAAACAAGCTAAATTCAACTGCTGCAAAATTCTAAAATATTTTTTATTTTATAGAGATTTTATTAAATTTTCTCAATTTTATGGAATAAATTTGAATTAGTTAAGCTATTTCCTCTTTTCATGCTGAATTTTGAAGCAAAAATATTTTTTATGATCATATTAACTATAAATATTTGATAAGATAACTTTGTAAGTGTCACATTATTGAAAATCATATTCACACCAATTTTAATTGTGTGTGAATATATTGTTTTTGGTATTTCAGTGTAACTACTTTTTTGGACTTGCTGCTTCAGGCTTACGGAATCGACCCATAGTGTTCAGTATGGAAAGTCTGTGCCTAAAATTACCAATTTAATAGTGAAAACCGCATCTCGATTGGTGCTTCCAGTGCCGAGAAATCGCAAAAAAACACTTTCTGTTATTTAGCAAGTTAGCAAGTTAATCGGTGCGATAACTCGATTCAAACTCAATATTAAGACTTCCGGTTTTTTGCATCTGATAGATATTAGGTATCTCAAGAGCTGTATAGTTTTTGGAGTCATGAGATGCACCCAGTAAGGCACAACGAACGAAAAGCTGCGCTTCTGAGTTAAAATTATAACCGATTATTGCAAAACACATTTTATTTTTTTCATAGAAAATGAATATTTTGACCAAATGAGTTGAAATTTGATATGTAGGTTCCATGGCTGTGCCTGAATATGGAACCGACGCCATTTTGGATTTCGAGGGGCAAGAAGCTACGCCAAACTAATTTTGATTCAAACTTTGATATTTTTGACTAAATAGGCTGAAACTTTACGATTTTTCGTAAGTCTTGTTAGTAACATTACTTAGTCTATTTCCATACATTTTTACAAGTACAAGCCACATAACCCTAACATTATCATTGGCTCTCCCTCTTTGACTAAGTTTCATATTTTTTGGTTGAATTAATAATACAAAGCATATATTCGCCCATCTAGTTCCCCAAGGAACCCCTCCTGTAGCTTCATTAGCTTCATTACTAGTTTTATTTTTTAATCCTTATAGATGGTCGAATCTCATCAAAGCGTCTAAGAAATTGACAAAAAAGTTCAACTTGGTTGTCACAAATTCTGCAAATGGTGTCATTAAAATTGATGATCCCTTACCTGTTGGAAATCATTCCAATCTTGTTATTATTAACAAAAGTTTAAGGAACAAATCTGACCCAGAATTCATCCAAATTCTCACTGAGCTTAATAAGAATCAAAAACATTCCCTTCAAAAAGTGAATCTTCATAGCTGTAATTATATTACTCATACTGAGGTTTTGGGACAGACGTTAAATTTATTTTGTGATTTTATAAAAGAAGTTGAAATTACTGACTGCTTGTTGAACAACACTGAGGATTTTAGGAATCTAAAATTTAGGAATTTAAAAAGTTTGAGGATTGATAAATCATCTGCAGATTTTCTGCTGCTTTTCGAAGACTCACAGGTAAGTTTATGCTTTTCAAAGCTTATGCTCAATGAGATACTTTAATTATGTTGATGCTTTAAGATTTGATTGTAAATAAAGTTTATTTTATTTTATAAATCTAACAGCTTTCAAAACTAGAAATATCATCAATAAAAAACATAATCAACATCAATTCCAAACTTGAAGCCTTCTGGAAAAGTCAAACAAAATTAAAAGAGTTAAAAATTACAAAGACAGAAATTCCATTCGACACTCTTGTGGAGATTTTAAAGCACCATAATTTATCAAGACTTGAACTCGATGTTAAGATGATCTCTCAAAATTCAGACATAATCATTGAGTTAGCTAAACACTGCCATTGGAAGAGAATATCCTTTAATAATGGACCTTGTAGAGAGAAGGCTTGCATGACTGTGAAAAATATCATTGCAGCACATCCGTGTAAGTATTTTGTTGCAGTTTGATGTTCCTAAATCAGAAGTGTAGTTGGAGATTCCCGACTTTTGAATACGAGATTGACATTAAGCAAAGGTGTGAAAATGATCAAAAATAATCAAAAAATTGATCAAAAATAATCAAAAAATTGATCAAAAATAATCAAAAGTCATTTGATCAGTTCTGCACCCTTGACATTAAGTCCAATAAAATTAAAAATTCTGATCAAATATTGAAAAATAAATTAGAATTTGATCCCAAAATCTTCACATTTTTACAGGCATTGATGTGCTTAAATTCCACAAAACATCATTCATCGATAACGACTTAGTAATTTCTCATATCTTTAAGCACCTTCCACACATCCAGCATCTTCGACTGCCATTAAACTACGGATCATTTAAATTTAATGAAAAACTTAGTTTTGAAAAACTTAGAATCTTAGAAGTTGAGGGAATCAAGTACAGACTGTCTGTGCATAAACTATTTCGAATTCTAGAAATGTCCAAGAATTTAAAGGTATTAAAAATTTATTGGGTTGGACATCATGCAAGGGTGTCATGTGACTTTTTTAAGAAAATGTTTGAAATTGTGAAAAATCTAGAGGAACTTCACATTGGCTATGAAACTGACACTTTTGAAATTAGTGATGAATTTTTAGAAATTATCAAAAATGAAGCTAAAAGTCTTAAAAAATTAACAGTATTTTCGGACAATGTCGAGGAACTACAAGAAAAAATGAGAATTTTTGATGAAAATGGAACCAAATGTGTTGTTTTGGACAAAGAATATGAAGACATTATGAACAGCAAAACACCAAAAAGGACTTCAATGAGCGATGAATTTAAAACAGCTGCAACTTGTGTGTGGAGTTCCTAAAAACAGAGAATTTTCAAATTAAAATATTTATCACTCAACTAAAAACACTAGACAATAGTCGTGATAAACCTCATGACATTAAAATTGTCATTTATTATTCAACTTTTTAGTAACCAAGATCAAAAATGAATCTTTTTGTTTGAGTTTTAAATAAAATATTTTTACAGCACATTCCAGACCTTGAATCAATTTCATTTTCTAACAACCAAATTGTTCATGTTGATTCACAAATTTCAGGTCACTTATGAAGCTTAAATTGGCTCAGAATTGAAGAGTATCGAGTTTAAAAATGCAGTAAGAAGGGAAAAAGTTGTGGATTTTGTTAAAATTATTGAGGATGGAAATTGTGTCAATTATCTAGTTAGAAATCAGAGCTTGAAGGATGAAATTGAAATTGAGGATTGTGATAATCTGAATTGAAATTTTGTAATTTTGAAATTCAGGTGCGTTGACACTAGATCAAAATAAAATAAAAAATTTACTTTTGGTTGAATTTTACTTGATGTTCATATTTATTCGATTTTATTCTTCAACAATTTTTAGCTTCAACTTTTTTAATAACAATCATTGAATGTTTTGATTTATCACATTTGCATCACAAACTTCACTTCTTAATGATGATAGGCATGATGAGCATGTCCGACACGTTCAACTTGAGCAGTGAATCCATTCTTATCATCAGCTTGATACTTGACAACACGTTTGGTTCCATCAGCTTCATCCAATGTGTATTCACCCTTAACAACATCTCCATCACGATGCTCCCATTGACTCTTGTGGTCATGTGTGTGTGGATCATGAACTCCATATTCGAATTTGTATGATGGATGATGATAATAATCCTTGCTGTCATGATGATCGTCGTGGTGGACTGCGACTACTGGAACTGCATGATGGACGACTGGAGCTGCGTGATGGACAATTGGTGCTGCATGATGGACGACTGGGACATGATGATGATGAACTTTGACTTCGTAAGCATGTGAGGCATCATGATAGGCATAAGCAGCTCCGAAAAGTGCAAGAACTACGAAAATTGATTTCATTTTTTTAAATATTATTATTTGTTTTAAGTTTGAACTGAACTAAACAACTGACATACCATTCTGCATTTGTATGACTTATTTATACCAAAACGCATGAGCTTTTGGTGCCCCAGACACGATTGCAAGATTTCCTCGACACTGGCACCAAAAAAATTCAATTTTTTCGCTACATTTTCACACAACTTCGATTATTTATTTACCTTTTTTCTTCTTTCTCGCCACATTCTTTGTTTTTGTGGGCTTTTTGTTTCATTTTTTTGATTTCTTAAACGCAACATTTTTTTGTATTGAAAAACTTTACATAATTTTTAATTGCGTTGACATTGAAATTGGATTAGTTTGTAAAGTTAATCGAGCATTTATAAATTATTGGAAATTTCTTCACATGTCTCTGGGGCATTGGTTGTGAAAAATTTGTAATTGTTGTGAGAAAAATGAGACAATGAGGTGTTGATAATGGCGAGATTGAGATTTGTTTCAAGTTTATGTTGGTGAACTTGAATTTAGTGGTTTTCTGGGGTTTTTGGTAAGAACCATTTTTTTGAGGTTCTAATTTGTAATTTTAAAAGAAGTCATGGAAATTGAAATTGTCTTTTTTTAACCTTGACATTGAGAAATCAATAAAAATAAATTAATTTTCAATTATTTTAATAGTTTCATTTATTTAAGTCGCGGCTCTTTGTGGTTTTTATTGACATTATTTTTATGATTTTTTTGGAGATTGTTGGTCAGTCATAAATAGAACTGATGTCTGGTTGCATAATTTCTACAGTAATTGTCAAAAATAACGAAAATTGATTGAAAAATTCAACAAAAAAAATTTCAATTTTTGAAATTCTGTTTTTTAAAAAAATTCATGCAAATTTTAAGTGACTTGCAAGTCAAACTTCAAACTCAAGACTTCAACACAAAAGCAAACGAGAAACTTTCAAGAATTTTTCGCACGCATCAAAAACAACATTTTCACATTTCGTGGCTTTTATTGCAGCTTTCAGCACCAAAAGTGTTACAAGAATGTTTTAATAATTCAATAAAAATGAATGGAATGTGAAGTTAAAAATTGTTGAAAGAATCAATTAATTAAAAATTCAATTATTTAATTAACTAATCATGCGTAGTTGTTGCAGTTGAATTGGTGCTCAGAGAATGAGAATTTAGGAAGAATTATTGGGGTATAAAAAAGCTAGCAAATGTGCTGAACATCATCAGTTAAGTTTCAATTCAGAATTTGAAAAGTTAACAATTAACAAATAATAATTTCAAAATGAAATTCTTTGTTGTGAGTATTTTTGGGAACTAAAATTAACTTTTTTAATTTTTGTTCTAAAATTTTCAATTTTTTTTTTCATTTTTAATTTTTTTAACTTTCAATTTTTTAAAATTTTCAACTTTTTTAAATTTTCAATTTTTTTAAATTTTTTTTTAATTTTCAATTTTTTTTAATTTTCAATTTATTTTAACTTTCAATTTTTTAAACTTTCAATTTTTTAAAATTTTCAATTTTTTTAAAAATTTTAATTTTTTTAAAACTCAATTTTTTGTTAATTTTCAATTTTTTGTTAATTTTCAATTTTTTGTTAATTTTCAATTTTTTTAAAAAATTTTCAATTTTTTTAAAATTTTAAATTTTTTTAAAGTTTTCGATTTTTTTAAAAAAATTTCAATTTTTTTTAAGATTTTCAATTTTTTATTTAAATTTTCAATTTTTTTTTAAATTTCAGGTTTTTGCATCAGTCGTTGCCTTTGCCGCAGCCAGTAAACTTGCCCATGACTACAAATTTGAAGTCAAACACGACTATCATCACATTCCAATCAAACACGAAGCAGAATCTTACGCAGCATCTGGACAATACCAATCAGGTGCTGAAGGTGCATGGAATAGCGACATCAAAGGTGACTTCTATGCCTACCCAAAATACAAATTCGAATATGGAGTTCATGATCCACACACACATGACCACAAGAGTCAATGGGAACATCGTGATGGAGATGTTGTTAAGGGTGAATACACATTGGATGAAGCTGATGGAACCAAACGTGTTGTCAAGTATCATGCTGATGATAAAAATGGATTCACTGCTCAAGTTGAACGTGTCGGACATGCTCATCATGAAAAGGTTCTTGGTGCTGGATATTAAAGATTCTAGATTTATAAATTGAGGAAAATAATGATGACCAATGCAAATGAAACAAGGCTATGAAGACATTTTAAGGAATTTAGATTCGGATTAGATTGAAATTCTAAGTCATTCTTTGTAAAAAAAAATATTTAAAAAATTTAAGCATGCAATAAAAAAATTAAAAACTTGAAAAAAAAAAATATTTTTTTGATTAATAATGAATTTAAGGCAATTTTAATCTTTTAAAACATTGAACAATGAAAAGCATTTGAATTTTAAAAGCTAAGAAAAGCTCTAGTCGATCACTTCAACCTCAAAACTCTTCAAATGTTTAAAATTCACAATTTTTTCTCGTACATAGTGCGCAACTCTGATCGTTCAACTCTCTTTCATACAAATTATGATCTCTCATCCACATTTATCCAAATCAACATTTTTAGCATCTAACTTCTTTCAAATCATCCAAATTTCCTTCACATAACGCGCATTTCGACTTAATTCTCTCACGGAAAATCCAATTTTTATTTACAATTACTCATCAGGTTCTGCAAGAATGAAAAAATATTATTTAATTGTAATTCAGCTTGTTCAGTTGGCGGGCGAACGTCATTACGGTCAGACGCTTTTTTGGGATCAAAATTAGATTTTTTTATAAATTTTTTTGTTGATGTCGGCTTTGCTGCAAGCACGTGAAATTATCGTGAGTTGAAAGGAAAAATAAGGATTTTGTGAAAAATAGTGAAAAATTTTTTTTTTGAGAAAGTTAATGAAAATTGCCAAAAAAAACTCAGAATTCAGTATAATTTTTTTAAAGTGAAATTTTAATGACGTTAATTTTTCATCACAGTCAAAGTTGATATTCTCAAAATAATCAGCACATTTTGAGGTAGAGAAAAGCAAAACAGCAGTAAAAGTTGCTGATTCTTGCGGTATTTTGTCACAAAAACTGAAACAGACCCGGTCAAACAAGAAAAGAAAGAAGAAAATGCAAATTTTGTGGCTGCAACAAATGTGAAAAATTAAGAAGAGTTCAAAAAACTTATTAAAAGACTTTTATTGTGAATTTTTGTTTATATTGTTGTGAAGTTTGAAATTCTAAAGAAAATTGTGTAATTTTTGACCCAAATTCTAAGAACTTTTTGTGTAAAGAAGTATTTTATTTTAAGAAAATTAGGTCATCTGATTCAAAAATAAATGTAAGTAATGAAAATCTTAAGATTTTGTATTTTATAGATTAATTTTGTTTTAAGATTCCAAAATTTATTTATTGATTTAAACTAAATTTTCAGATATTTTGAAATTTGTTTTTATTTTTTTAAATTAAGTTTTAATGTTTTCATTAATTTATATTTTTTTAAAAATAGCTTCTTTAATTTATAAAAAATTAAAACTTTTTTAAAAATTAAATTAAATCTTTAAAATTTAAAAAATAAATTAAATCTTTAAATCTTAAAAAAATAAAACTAGATCTTTATTTTTTAAAAATTTAATTAAATCTTGAATTTAAAAAAAATAAATTAAATCTTTCAATTTAAAAAAATTAAATTAGATCGTTAATTTTAAAAAAATAAACTAAATCTTTAAATTTAAAAAAAAATTAAATTAAATCGTTAGTTTTAAAAAATTAAATCAAATCTTCAAAACTAAAAAATTTAATTAAATCGTTAATTTTAAAAAATTAAATCAAATCTTTAAAACTAAAAAATTTAATTAAATCGTTAATTTTAAAAAATTAAATCAAATCTTTAAATTTAAAAATTAAATTAAATCATTAATTTAAAAAAATAAACTAAATCTTTAAATTTAAAAAAAAAATTAAATTAAATCGTTAATTTTAAAAAATTAAATCAAATCTTCAAAACTAAAAAATTTAATTAAATCGTTAATTTAAAAAATTAAATCAAATCTTTAAATATAAATATAACAAAAAATTAGAAAAATAGTTTCTAAGTAGAAAAATATAAAAAATTCATTTCCTTATCATTTTCATAACTCACACTACGTCACTAGAAATCCAAAGTTCAAATAAATTGATTTAATTTTCACTATTTCTCCTCGCTTTAAATTCATAATTTGCATTTCAGATTGAATAATTTAACAAATTTAAAGAACTCAACAAAGTGAAAAACACACATTAAAAAATATTGACATTTAATTTATTCCAATTGACGTGTTTATCGCCGTAAAGTGTCGAATGATAATGAATTTATATGCAATTGTTGAATTAAATGATGTAAATATAGTTCGATTTAAGTTATAAGGTAGGGAGACAGGTGGATTGTCAGGTGGGTGGATAGGGTGTGGAGGTTTTGGCGGGAAAATTTTAAGATTTCAATTTTATTTTATTATTTTAAATCATTTTTTGGATTCTTCTAAGCAATTTTAAAAATAATTGAATGAGAATATTTAAAAATTTGATTTAAATGCCAACAACTAGTAGCTTAGATGCCGGAATCTCGCAGTAATCTTAAGACACAAAATAATTACAACAGCACGAAGATTCCGCAGTCAAAATTCCAATTAAAATGTTAATCATACCAAATCTTATAGAATAAAACAAAATACGCGTAACTACTTACGTATGGCCATGAATGTCTAATGTAAAGCCACAAAAATAATACAATAAAACATGTATTTATGGTCAAAATTCTAATAAAATCAAAATTGCTACTTTAAAGTTTATCGGAAGCTCAAAAACAATTAAAAGTTTAATTAGCTAGTGCTAATAATTTTATAGGTGGTAATAGTAATACATTTTGGGATGATTGTGTTGATTTTTGTGGATTAATAAGAATATCTTCTAAGATTTGAGTTCTGGGTGAGCTTTACCACCCTCAACATAATTAATCCATGTTTTATGGGGTCGGTTTCTAGAGATACCTGGGGTACCCTACCAAGAACCCTCACTAAGAATGCAGGGTAGGGTGGGGTACCCTGGATAGCTTTAGAAATCAGCCCTTGATTTTCTTGTCCTCTATGTACCCCCGTAATCATGTCCATTTCAAAATTATTTAAATTTTTTTAACAAACCTCAAATATTTTGCGATCTTCCAGAAAAAATTTCATCACCCAAAAATTCTAATTTCATTTACTTTATCCATACACAAAAATAGAAATCACCAAGTCATTTCCTGATTTTTCTTAAACATGTCAAACAAATTACGGTTATAGTTGCGCTCAGAATGGATCTCATCTCTAAGTCTAACGGGCGATTGAGTAACGAATGCTTACATCTATTATGACACAGAGAAAATATTTTTGTACGAAAGTGAAAATAAATGCGATTCCGTGTACGAAAGAATGTGTGGAAAATGTGTCACTGTGCAATGTGTGTCGAGACGTCGCTTAAAGTGAGATGTGAAATGCTCTTTGTGTAGGGTAAAAATAATTAAAATTAGATGGGAATTTTTTTCGAAATTTTAAAACTTGTTTCGTTTTTTACTGAATTTTCAGAAATATTTTCAAATTTTTTGAGTTTCAATATTTTTAAATTTTTAATTTTTTTAAATTTCAAATTTTTCAAATTTTAAATTTTTTAAATTTCAAATTTTTTAAATTTCAAATTTTTTAAATTTCAAATTTTTTAAATTTCAAATTTTTTAAATTTCAAATTTTTTAAATTTCAAATTTTTTAAATTTCAAATTTTTTAAATATTAAATATTCAAATATTCTAAATTTCAAGCCTATTAAATAAATTGTAACTTTTTAAATTTTTATTGTTTTTAAATTTTTAATTTTTTAAATTTCAAATTTTTTAAATTTTAAATATATAAATATTCTAAATTTCAAACTTTTTATAAATTGTAACTTTTTAAATTTCAATGTTTTTAAATTTTTAATTTTTTAAATTTCAAATTTTTTAATTTTCAAATTTTTTAAATTTTAAATATTCAAATATTCTAAATTTCAAACTTTTTATAAATTGTAACTTTTTAAATTTCAATTTTTTTTAAATTTTTAGGTTTAAATTTCAATTTTTTTAAATTTCAATTTTTTTAAAAAAAATATTATTTTTAAATTTTAATTCATTTAAAAATGAAAAATTTAAAACAAAATCATTAGTGATATTACTATTGACGATTCTACCTGCTAATTCCTATTAATTAACAGCGCACAAAGCAAGAATCTTTTTGTTTTTCAATTCTTTGAACATTTAGTGGCGACATAAACAAAAAATATCGTCATAATCACACATTAAATTCTTTCAAATTATCTAACAACAATTCTTCGAATTTGAAAATAAACAAAAACATAAAAAAACCTCAAATGTTGCCCAAAAGATAGAAATGTGAAGCACCATAGCCCATCGAATGTAGAAATAAATACTAATAATGACCAAGTTGCGTGTCTTTTCAATTTCATATTAGCAATATTTTTGTGTATTTGCAATTTCCTTCTAAAAAGAAGTTTTGAAACTAGTTTTTGGTTTATTAGGAAATAAATTGCATTTTTCGCGTGAATTTTTCAATAAAATTTTAAGCTTGAATTGAATTAAATTTTATTGAATTTATTGCAAATTTTTAATTAATTTTGCAGCATTTCCTTTTTCTTGAATATTAGAAAGTTCTTTTTTTTGCATTTTTATGAAATTAATGTCTTGATTGTTTGATGACATTAACCAACCCCCCCCCCCAATAATCTTCATTACATTTTCTGTTCGATGGAAAATTTCTTCAATTTTCTCACAAATCGTCTTTCCAGTTTTTAAAAAACAATTCCAATGATTTGCGAATTTTATTTGCTAAATATTCACAAAGATATCTCATTAAAAATTTTTATTCAAATTTATTTCTTTCAAATCTTTGCAAAATATTATAATATACTAATATAATAGACTAAAATTCTGACAAAAAAACGAAATATGTTTTAAATATTCCGCAAACTTGCGAATAAAATTCTAAAATAACAAAAAAACATCGTTATGTGACTTTGCAGATGGCATTTGATTTTAACGAACCAGTTTCCGATAAAGATTTTTTAGCACAAAAACAACAAATTTGTAATTTTTTGCGATATTCTGAATTTTTTTCTGGTTTCAAACGTATTTTTTAATTAAAAATTGATTTTTTGCGGATAATTTTTTATCATTTTTCTATATTTTCAAGTTTAAACTGCCTTGACTCTGAGATGTTGCTTGGTTGATCAGGAAATTTATTTTTTGACTATCTTTAAAAGCCGGTTGAATAAAATTTAAAATTGACCAATTAAAAACTATAAATTTTAAATTTTTCGACAACAAAATTATTTTTAAAAAATCATCAAAATTTCAACTAAAAATTCACTGAGTCACTCGACAAATTTCATTCATTATGAAACTAACGACAATGAAATAATTCTCACTAGAATCACAAATGCGATAAATACGAAATAAAAACAATAGTCATGAAAAATGAGAAGCTGATAAGCACGACAAAAATATTTTTACATTCATTTAGAATCAAGAGAAAATAAATAAATATGAAAAAACTTTGTTTTATTTCTGGGACTTTGTTCTGATGATCATTTGGCGGGAATGTGTCATTTATTTGTATATTGTAATGTAATACAGTTGAATTATTGTAGAATTTTTTGAGGTTGTCCACGAATGAAGTCAAATGTTTAAGAACCTGAGGGGTTTGGAGATTGTAAAAATGGTAAAAATACCCATCTTAGAATGTTGCACACCCTTAATCATGGTAATTTGAACAAATGATTCATTTTGGACACCATTGACTAACAAAATTGTTACTTCATATACAAGACAAATAAAATCAGTGAAATTTTGAAAATCCAGATCATCAAACCTCAGCATGTCATTATCATCTCATAGAAACTGTCTCAATTTACATTCTAGTCTATATTTAAGTACATTAGTCATAATGGGAACTAGCTAGTTCAAGGTTAGACATAATCTCTCTGTAATTCATTACATACGATTATTTTCATCTCCTAACCCATGAAATTGAGTCTTTTTTAATCAATTATATTAGTACCTGACAGAAACTTCTCGACCAACTCAAATTCAAACTCTCAACTCAACCCATTTATGTAACATCAGTTGTGTCACTCATTGCAACTTCCATCTCTCACATTATCGCACATAAATGCAAAAACGATTTGTAATGAACAGTTTACTCATAGACATGAGATGGCTTTCACTGCATAGACAGTTTATCTTCGTCGTTGTTGTTGTAATTTTGCAGCTCGTGCTGCGCGTCAACTGATTTACTTTACTGGTTTTTAAGAGAACTGTAATTAAGATTGAATTGATTTAAATAGTTTGTGAGGAATTTGATTTGAGATTGGGTTAATTTTGAAGAATGTTGGGTGTTTGGTGAAGGTTTTTAAGGACTGACTCCCAATTCAGTTGTTTAACAGGAAGTTTTGGCGTCAAGAAGTGAAAAAAAGATCTAGAACGGTTTCAAAATGATTTTTGAGACTCTTTTTATAACAATTTTGTGGTCAAGCCTCGTATCCTTTGCATTACTACATCATTGCCCCATTTTCCTACCCCTGACATCCATGATTGACAAAATAGTCAATTTTCTAAGGGTTTTCAGTTCAATAACCATGACACCACCTATATTGATTGTAATTTTGTACAAAAAATAACCGAAATATGACAAAATCCCCCCATAAGGGGTACACATCACAATACCATCAGAAAAATATCCAATTTGCAATCAACAAAACACAAATCTCGTGCAAACTTGTGCACTTATGCATGAAATAATCGAGAGTGTAATTTTGAAGCGCAACATCAAGTCTCACTGAAAGAAATCAAAAGTTATTTATGATAAGTAGGACAGTGGTCATTAGACACAGAAACGTCTAGAAAAATAGACATTATAATATTTTTCGTCTTTTTTGAATGTTAAGGTTTGACATTGGTACGACGATGATGCCAATATGTGATGGCTGTAGTTCAATGAGAAGTAATAATTAGTAAATCACGACAAACAGTAAGCAAATGACATTTTTTTGCAGTGCATAGAGACTCGGCATGTAATGGGCGCGGGGAGATAAAATATATAATTAGGAATAATTTAGTGACTTGAGCTTTTAGATTGACTGAAAATTATATGAATTTTGTGTTAATTTGTGATTGCTGTTGCTTGATATGAGAATTTTCTGGAAATCTTTTTGTTAAAATTTAGTTTGAGGGTTTTGATGTGATTGTGGTTCATGAAACCAACAGATTATCTGCAGATTATCTGCTGATTATCTACAGATTCTCTGCCGATTATCTGCTGATTAATAGACTCCGGTTCAATAGGATTCGCAGTGCCTTCAGCTGGATTCATCGAGTCGCTGACACCCCTTTTACATCTGCTGATTATCTACAGATTCTCTGCAGATTATCTGCTGATTATCTACAGATTCTCTGCAGATTATCCACAGATTCTCTACTGGTTTTGCAAGGAATTTCATGTCAAAATTGTAATATTTTCGAACCCAAACAGACACACCTCTCACAAAATTAGCATGCTTGAAAACACTCGTGTATGCTTTTACAAGAATTAATGCTCCATTCACGAGGGAATCCCCATGTCCAAATTTGAATTAAAAATATATTTTTTCCCCAAAAAAATTGTCAACCTCATCCTCACACCTACTTAGTAATTCCCATCAATAAAATGTTATCTTAGCACATTTAGTTCCCCCCAAAAAAATCCAACACATCATGAATAAATTAAGTTTACATTCTAAGACACGCAACTAGTTCCATGTTATTTCCACTTACAAGAAATGACCTTCAAAAAAATCCGAACAGCCACACATAAAAAATAAATTTTTATCGCTCTTTACATTACAGAATTGAGGCTTTGTGCTTAGAATTACAAGGTCAGCCGTCAAACTGGACAATTTAATTGGTCTCATATGTACAGAACTGCATTTCAGCGGAATTGGAACTAAACTTTGTCGGTGTCAATGCTTAGTGTTGTGCAATAGTTGCATTTTTTTGCACGAGGCTGACTTTTATCGATCATATTCAAGTGCAAGAAAAATCTTAGCTGTGCAATTAATTTCTTTATTACCGTTAATCAGCTTGTGAGCTTGAGATTGTGTAATTATGGAAATGAGGATTGGAAAGGAAGTCGGTTAAGGTTGATTTTGGTTAGTTTCCTCTGCTGTTGGGGTTTTTTTGTTGAATTAAGTGAGAATTTTGCTAGAAAATTTTAAAAATGTTACGAATTTTTCTGTTATTGAGCATGGAAGGAACCAGATGACAGTTTTCTTGCTGCAAATCCAAACCCACTCAAATTCCTTTTCAATAACTCCATCTTCCTTACATCATCAAATACCTTTTTTAATCTCAACACATTTTAATTACAAAAGTCTTTGAAAAGCCCTTCAGAATCCGAATTTATTGTAAGCAAAAATTAAATGTTAATTAACGAAGAATCCAGACACATTAGCGTTCATTAGCTTAAGGCAATAATTTAACCACACTTGAGAAGAATGGAATTATCGAAAAAATGATCTTTTAAAAGCTATAAGAGGTTGATGTACGCTCATTTTAATGTCTTTTGGCAGGAATTAATAAATCTATGGGTTAAGATAGAATGTGTTTTAAAGCTTACAGCATTACAGGCTTTAAATTCAAGCTCACTATAAATTTTTGAGGCACTCAACCAAACTGGTAGCGTAGAAAAAGAAGCAATGACTAAAACTGTCTAAAATAATAAAATAAACAAGCAAACGTGTGAAAATCCAATTAAGAATTGGACCCGTAACCCACTTTCATTGCTTTATCCATCACACATAGCTTCGGACACCACGTTTGAACCCCTCCCACCCAAGTATTTCCAACCTGGAAATATCAGAGAACCTGGAGATTGACAAAATGGTTTAGATGTAAGAAAAATGAAAAGAGACAGAAAACAGTGAAAAATGCACTTGAGAATATTATTGAAATATTTTAGTCAATAAATGAACTTAATTTTGATATTTGAGATCAGGAAATTGGTTCAGATGTGACATTCGAAGAGGTCTGAAGTCTTCATATGTAAAAAGTTCAACAAAAAGACACAATAATCCTCAAAAATTCCAACATAACCTCAATTACAAACTTGATCCTCAATTTAAACCACAAAATAACTGTAAACTCAATTAAAAAACATGCATAAAAATTCATTCAATTCACAGTTCATTGCCCTCAATTCCTCTCACAAAAAACTGCCGTCGGTCATAAAAAATTCATCTCACAGTCGACAAAAATCGTTCACATCGGAGAAGATGAAAAGAAAAAAAATTGAGCGAGCAGCTCAGAGAAGAAAATGAACACAAATTGCCATTGACCTTCACACACAAAATGATCGATCGCACGACTAACCTCAATTTACATTTTTAACTTTGTTGCTGTTTACTCTTATCATCGGTGCATCGCGACTATTTCTATTTATTGGGCTTGTTTGTTTATGTTTTGCTTGATTTTAATTGCTTGGAAATGAAAGTTGGAACTGGGGAAGGTTCTTTTTGTGGCTTTTGAGGTGGAAGTGATTGCGGATGTTCGATTAAGTCTGAAGGATAATGAACTTAGCAAAACTGAGTAGTTTAGATCAAAGCTATGCACAAATATGAGCAAAATTAATCAAAACTGAATAAGAAAAAAAAGACACTCAAATTTGAGACACATTTTTGAAAAATGTTACCAAAATTTTTGAAATTTAAATTAATTGAAAATAAATTAATAATATATTTGATGAGTAGCTTCTGGATTCATAGAGATTCCTTAGATATCTCGCCTCCTTGCTTATGAATATTTGGAAAAAAGATTCCCTGGAATTGCAAACAAAAAATATTGTTTTAATTAAAATCGACAAAATTCTCAATTATTTAATAAAAAATATAAAAAAGGGGGTTGGTAATTTTTTCTTAAAAAACCTAGCAAATTGAAAAAATTTCTCAAAAAAGGTAGGATTTTGACCCCCAAAACCCCTTTTTAAATACGTCCCTGATTAGACTCTTACAGCAACTTTTGTCTAGGGTTACCAGAAATTTTCAAGAAAAATAGAAGACATCCCCATGTCGACTAGTTTTATTCGAGAAAATTATTATAGAATATTATAGAAAAATGAAAAAAATAGAGGAATGTCTTCTGAAAAACCAAGCAGATCAGGTCAGCCTACTTTTGTCTCACTCACAAATTCACAAATCATCTTCTTGTCTCAAACAATTCGACACAAGTTTAAATCGATCCAAATTAATCATCGCAAATGAATAATTTAATTCAACACTTTGTATTTTTACGCTTCATTAAAAAAAATCTTTATTTTTATTGCATTAAAATAAACATTTGAGGAAAAATGTGAAGAATTTCAAGTAAAATGAAGAGGCAGGGGTTGGAAGAGATGAGAATATTTTCTGATTATTTGCTCGCGATTTTAGGGATTGTACAGATTCTTAAAGTCAAGGCATTTGGGGAAATTTCGGTCTTGATTCCTATATCAGGAATTTGAACACATTCTAGCTCAGATAACTCGATCAGTTTTAATGGAGTGAGGTAAAGGAGGGGTTCTGTCCCACATTTGGTTCTGCCTTTGCCTACCAATCCTCGTGCCCTTCGATCAGCTGCTGATTATATTAAAGAATCAACAATCTGACTATAAATTAAAGTATTTGTGGTTCTGAGTCATCAAATCAACTCCTAAGAATCGATTCTTGTAAGTTATTGTCAATTTATTATTCGGTCGCGACGATGGAGTCTCCAGCATCCATAAAATCATTACTTTCAGACAATGATCCACTCAAGAATAAATTAACAGATAAAATTCTAAAAAAAATCCAATAGAAGTGTGATAAAACTTAATATTTATGACTGAACTATCTGAGATTCATGCCAGAAATTCCAATAAAAATTCTTTTGTTTATAAAATATTCTAAAAATAAAATTCTAGCTGCCGAATCATTCTAATCTTCAGATCTAGTCATCATAATTTATCAACAATAAACAAAAAATTTTTGTCGTCATTTAACTCAAAAAATTCACAACACCGGCGCCTGAAGCTAGATTTTTTTTATTTGAATTTTATTGTAATCAAGATATTTTTGGATATTTTTGGTGTGATTTTTCGCTGAGTGTTCATAAATTCCTGACCTTTCCTTATTTTTTGTTGTTATCGAGAATTCTTTTTTGTTTGTGAATTTCGTAAGAATTGTGAAAATTTTTGTAAGATTTTTTTTTGGTGATTTTTTTATGATGTTTACTGCAAGATGAAGACTTTTGGCTAGTTAATGCGAATTTTATTGATATCAATTGAGGTAGAAGGATAAGATCAGCATGAGATGGGTATGACAAGGAATCAGATACAATATTTGAAAGTTCAGGATTAGTTTAGCAAAATTGGGAAATAAATAAATAAAAATTGAACAAAATTCGACTAAAACTGAACAATTTGGATCAAATTTCCACAAAAAAATCAAAAACTAACCACAAAACAGTCAATTCATGCAAAAATTCACCAACCAGCCTCAACTTTAACACTTCAGCATTGTAAATTTCATTTCCTTCTCATCTTTCCGCATTTAAAATTATTTATTTTAATGAAATCAAATTAAAATCTCATAAATAAAATAAAATTAAATTAAAAAATTTTGGGATTTATCGTGATGCTAATAACTAATTTAATAATGAAATAATTATGTAATATCTGCAAAATATAAATATTTTATGTAAAATTTATAATACAGCATTAAGATTAAATGAACTTAAAAAAATAATAAATCTCATCACAGTCTACAATCTGTGCTGTTTAAATTGTATTAGATTTATGAGTAATGAGGTTCCGTTTTTTTAATTATCAAATTGACCTACAAGGAATGAAATTTCAGAAATTTCGGAAGAATTATTCCGCATTTGTCGAGATCGAAAACAACAAGAGATTTAGTGAATGCAAAAAAAATTGTTTGGTTTTTCCAGATGATTATTAACGACACTCCTCAGAGAAATTCTGGATATGAAATAAAAAATAAAAAATATAAAACAAGTCTTATTGGTATTTGAAAAATTCCAAAATTATTCTCTAATTTATGATATTTCAAATAATAAATGCAGGTGTCTTAATGGGGTCGTTCACTTATTACGTAACGCTTTTAGGGGGGAGGGGGGGTCTGAGATTTTAAGACAATTGAAATAAAGGAAAATATTCTTCATGGATATTTTGACAAAAGGTGGAGGTCGTTTTTTTGCATTATGGAATAAGTGAACGGCCCCTAACATCTTTTAAAAATGTTCTTAACATCGCATTATATGAACAAAATTCAAATATTTTAGTATAAAAATAAATTTTTATATTTTATTTCTTCACAAACTAATAAATTTAAATTTTTTTCTTCTTCATTTCTTTGCAGAACTTAAACGCAATTCGACAACTGAGACGGTTTGAAACCTGAAATTTTGTATAAAGTATCAAAATATAAATCCAAGTGTGCAACTGGAATCTCAGATATCTTTGAAATCTGACAAAAAAATCTCATATAACATTGAATAAAGAATTCAAGAGCAAAGATTGAAGCAAAAAATCCGTGATTTTGGCATAATTTTTAAAATTTATTCCTGAATGTTAAAGAAATTAAGTTTCAAATAATGACGACCAAAACAGTCAGCTTTGAGGATGTTGTGTACGAAGTTCAGCCAAAAAGGAATTTCAGTAAGTTTTAAAGTTGAATTTTTAATTACTTTATAGTCATTTTCAAGGATTCAGAGGTGGATATTGGAATATTTTGGGAAATTTAAAAAAAAATCGGGAAAGCTAAAAAAAAGAAGTTTTGAGGAAAATTAAAGAAAAAATTGAAGAATATTGTAGCTTCATAGCCAAAGAATCCAAAAAAGTCAATTATCAGTTCCTCATTAATCAATTCATACAAAAATTATTCAAACCCTCCTCAAAAAGACCCGCAAAACTATCAAACATAACTAAAATATTTCCTCAATGTCCACAATGACTCACCCATTTAATCAAATGTTGATAAAACTGATCACATGACTTGATGTCTAAACAATGTATTGAAAGAAGAAGCTTTATTCTTCACGTTCTTAAAGTGTCAATATTTACTCATCTTGTTTGGAACGTTCCTACATTTTTTCTTCTTTTCGTGGTCAAATCTTTGCATTTGGCATCTTGTCTGATTGTTTGGTGAGCAAATTTGCACAAGAATTAATAAAGAAGATAAAAAATTGTTGTTGTCGAGGAATGATGAGTGGTGAGATTTGTATTTTAGGTGGGGACACTGAATTGATGGAATTTTATTATTTTATGCTTTTAGTGATATTGAATTTAAAAAAATCATTACTCTGGAAAGGGACTGTTCACTTATTGGGTAATACTTTTAGGTGGGAGGAGGTCTGAGATTTTGTGACAATTCAAACAAAAGAAATTTTTCTTCGCGGAAAACTTGTGACAAAGGGTGGTGGGGGTCTAAAAAGTGAGTTTTTTTGCGTTACGTAATAAGCGAACGGCCCAACAAAGCTTGTAACTAAGCTTCTACTCTTCCAATAGTCGAGGACACATTCAGCTTTAAAAAATCAAAAAAAGTCAATTTTTCAGAAATCTCGTGCAATAATAGCAGGAGCGTATTCAGGGAGGGGTTATGGGGGTCAAACTCCCTTTTTAGTTTTTTTCTCAATTTGCTATTCTAAAAAAAATCCCCAAACTCCCTAAATTTTCCCCCAAAATATTTCTGGGTACGCGTCTGAATAATATAATTAATTATAATCCCATAACTCACAATCTACAATTCCTCTAATTATCATTTCAAATTCAATTCAACAATTTATTAATAACTTTCGTGCAATTTTTCAATTAAAGCCCTAACAAATGACAGCAAAAAATGTCATTTCAAATGCAATAATTAAGCCTTAATGTAACAAGTTGCATGATCGTGAGAGCTTCTGAAGTTTTTCTCATAAAATTTATTGTTTTGTAATTTTTACAGTGAATTATCTTCATAAATATGGATGAACATTTTAATCAATTTTAAGTAATTTATAAAAAGTTGCAATCATGCTGTGAAATATGAAGTCATGACAGCTGGAATTGTCAACTAATTGGGTTTTTAAAATGAAATCTGATGATTTATACTGAACTTGAGTCACTTTGTAGAATCTTGTCTTCCTCAATACATGGGCGTACCTAGAAGGGGGGGGGGGGGTCCGGATTTTTAAACTCAGTATAAATGAAAAACTAATGATACCTTCAAATTAACTACACCTAATTAACTATAAGTGAAACAAAACTTTGAAAAAAATGATACAATATTCTTGAAAAAAGAGTTAAAAACTCCGGACCCCCCATCTGGGTACGCCCATGCCTCAACATGATTTTCACTCTTAAATGCTCCCCTAACGTCACCAAACCATGTCTGCACTTCATTTCCATCCCCCAAAAAATAAAAATTTCTCCATCCATCAAATTCTACAAACAAGCTGCAAAGTTTTACATTTTTGAGTGCATATGACCATAATTAAGTCATTCGCAATGTCCACAAAAATGCTCAAAAGAAAGTGAAAGAAATTCTTTTAATTGAAATACATTTTGCTGCTTAATTATGCTGGACATGTCCGTCACGCGGCCTTTCTTCTTCCTCCACCTTTTATTTACTTCTTTTTCCCGTCCGTACATAACGACATTGTGACTTATTGTTTTAAAAACAAAATCAATTGACGAATTTTTACTTAGTTTATTTTGAGTGATCGACTGTGACTGATCAATAAGTTTTGTTGCTAATTTGTGCTGAAAATTTAAATAAAATTGATAAAAAAATGGCAAAAGTTAATCAAATTTTGTGCGCTGGAATCATCGCTTTGTGCTTTGTTAGTGCTGTGATGTGTGATAATGAAACAGATGTTGAAGGTAGTGTTGAAGGTATTTTTTGATGAATTTTTGAAATTTATTTTGGGAAGGTCCTCAAAAAACTGAGTGACGTACAAAAATATATTAAAAATAATACTTTAAAAAAATATTTTCTAAAAAAATCCAGAAGCCAGAACATTTGGACATCATTTCTTGAAGAGAATCAGCTTTGCAATCATCCCTGCTGCATTTGTTGTTGGTGTCATCACGACTCTTTTGGGTGCACTGACTGTTGTGTCCATGAAGAGTTTGGGAGTTGGTGTAAGTTGATTGCTAATTTTTATGAGCTTTAAATTGTAGATTTTTGGATGGTTTATGGTTGGGGTTTAGCAAAATGGAAGCAAATTTTGCCTGGATGTTTAAGGCTGAAGGAGTAACAAGGTTTGATAGAAGTTTGTTTTCCGATGAATTTTTATCGAATTTGTACAGTTCTATGAGCTAATCACCAGGTTTTTAGAGATAATCATCAATTTCTGTTCATTCTGTACCTTGATCATCTACTTCAGGAGTACCAAACATACAACTGCACAACATGCTACAGAGTCCTAGGCTTGTATCCTGTTTTCATTGCAGATCTACCGATTGCATCCACATTCTTGCTACGCCATACCAAATAACCTCAATTTTGGTTTAAAAATTTAAACTTTACTTTAAGATTCTTAAAATATTGCGAAAGATTAAAAATCCTACAAAAAAGCTCAAAAATTCTCAAAAGTCAAACTCAAAAATTCCTAAATCCCCAAAATTTCTTCCAGGTCGTTCTTCTAGTCCTGACCATTGGTCAATTAATAGCAAGAAGTTTGCCTAATGCATCACCAATTGTCTACTCTGGTCCAGCTCCAATCTGGTAAACAACAGCATTAAAGGATGAAGATCTTAAGTTCCTGGAAGCACCGCCAACTTTAGTTGTTAATAATTTATTTATTTATTTTAAATGTTGATTTTTTTGTTGAGTTGAGTTGACTGAGAATGGAATGTGAAAATTCCTGTTCAAAAAACTTAACATTAAATTTGTTTGTAAAACTTAAACCAAAAAAAATTGTGAATTGAAAGAATATTCATAAAAATAAAGAAAAAATGTCATTGAAATAAAAGAAACAATTTTTTTTAAAACTTATGGTCCAAAATGTTGAAATAAAGAAAAAATGTCAATGAAAAAAATGTTGAATTTTTTAAAACAAGGGTAGAACCGCTCATTTTAGGGGTTTAGTCACCTAGTCAACTTAACTACATTCCAATAAAACATAAAAACCCACATAACTGCTCCCAAATCAGACAACTAACCCATTAACTCATCCAAAACTGGAAGTCAACTTACACGAAGTACAACGTACTTAATTCTAAATGGCATACATTTTGGTGCACAAAACAGACTTTTATGGTCATTCAAACCCAAAAACACAATGAAAGTGTCAATATTAATGTTTGGTAAAATGAGGACAACATGCTCACTTTGATCACGATTTATTGTAACAATTGATTTTATTTTTTGATGTTTTCGCTAATTATTGACTTTCCTTTTGTGTTTTTGTGGAGGAAAATTTGGATTTTTGGATTGGAGTCGTTCATAAATGACGTCAAATTTCTAGTGGGGAGGGGGGTTTGATGGTGTGTGACACTTTCATACAAGAAAAGTTTCTATGAGAATTTTGTGACATTGGGTAGGAAAAGGGGTCCAAAAATCCCGTTTTTTGTGTAACGTCATTTATGAACGACCCCATTGGTTGATTGTTTTTTTAAATAATAATGTTTTATTTCTGTATATTAAGTATGTACCAGAAAATTTAAAATACATGTTCTTGAGGTTGGTTAGTTGCTTGATTGTCTTTTAAGTGCTATTTGTATTTAGATTCATAATTGAATATTTATGACTGGAGTATCTGTAAGTGGCAGTTCTACTCTTGCATATTAAAGTCTCGTAATTAACCCTTCCAAGCAAGCAATAAGCTTAATGAATTACCCAATAATCTTGAACACTTTAATCAAAATAATCAGAACAATAATAATAATTTTTTAATTTCTATTGCATTTCTCGAATTAATTCACACTTAACTACTAATTTGGTTCTAATTTACTGATTGAAGCTATAAATTTAAATTCTTTAACTTATTGCAATTTTGATGATAGTTACTGAAAAAATCAAAGCTTTTACGGAAGTGCTGCCTGTCAAAGTAGCTGCTAAGCTGCAAATCAGTGTCAAAATTGAATTCCATTATCCAATAATGCAAAAGTCAGTAACGAAGCTTTAATTCTGAGTCATAAACATACCGGAAACGCCACCTTGTCTACATTTCAGCCTACTCACTTTCCATCGTGCATAAATTTTGCAGTGTTTTTAGCTCAAATTTAATTTATACAAAATATTGAAATGAAAAATACAAAACTGAATTATTTCACTACGATGATGAGTTATTGCTATTGTGCATGTTTTGTTCTGTTCAGGAAGCATAGTCAGCTGCTTAGATTTATTAATTCCAACTGAAGTGATTTAAATTCTTAGTTTTGTGACAGTTGTAAAGATTTTGTCAATAATTGTTAAAAAATGAAAACTTTAAAAACTAAAAATTTAAAAAATAAAAGTTTCAAAAAATTAAAAACTTCAAAAAACTAAAAATTTCAAAAATCAAAAAAAAAATTCAAAAATTCAAGTTTCAAATGATTAATTTTTTTAAATAAATTTTAAATTATAAAAATCGCGTGCAATTATTTTAAAAGATTACAAATAGGAGTTTAATTTATGCATGACTAAAACAGCAAATTTGTATGGGGTCGTTCACTTATTACGTAACGTAAAAAAAATACTTTTTAGACCCCCCTCCCCTCTTTGTCACAAAATTTTCATGAGGAAAAATTTCCTTTGTTTGAATTGTCACAAAATCTCATCTCAAAAGCATTACGTAATAAGTGAACGGTCCGTAATTAATAGTGTTTCACACCACCAACAAAAATCATATCAAGATTAACATTACTAATTACTATAATTATCTTTGTCAAGCCTTAAGTATGCAGGGAGAATGTAAAGCAGTGTTGTCCAACCTGTGTGCCGCGGCAAAATAGTTTTCCGTAGAAATTTTTTGAAAATAACACGAGCCGCCCGCTGTGTGCGGTTTTGGTCATGGTTTAACCTCAAGGTGTGCCGTGGCTCAAAAATGGTTGGACAACACTGATGAAAAGGAATATTTATTGTTCCGATGAGAATTTTATAAGAGCTTGTGATGTCTTTTGGGTCGAATTTCATAAAGATTTTTAATGGATTTAAAACTAAAAATTTAAATTTTAAGTAATTTTCTAAAAAAATTATTTTAACTTTTTTGAAAAATAATTTTTTTAATTATTTATATATTGTAACTTTTTATTCATTTCTTATTTTTTTAATAATTTATTTTTAAAATTTCAAAAAACGGAAAATAAGCAAAACTTTTATTAAATTTTTCTTTCTGTCATTTTTTTCATTCCAGCAAGCAACACAAAACCTGCACAAATTAAACTTCTTAGAGGAGTGTCAGGAGTATTTAGACATGGACAACTTTCAGTCATTATGGGACCATCTGGTGCTGGAAAAAGCAGCTTACTCAATGCTCTGTCTGGTTACAGGTAAGAACCATAGAGAATTGTCTAAATTTAAGGGAATGGAGACATAACGACTACTTCCCTATCACAATTTTATTGAGATGTTGTAAGTTTTTTAGAAAATTCAAAAAAAGAGAGAAACCCAGTTTATATCCAAATAATTTTGAGTCGTACTCTCGCTACGGTTCAAATTTTTTTTCGGAGGGGGTCCAGACTCTCCTGGCTACGCCCCTGCTCCTTATAACTCTTCATCTCCCACCTGACATTTAACACAGAATTATTAAGCTCCTCAGAATATCTTTTTTTTAAAAAAATAATTATTTGGAAATTAGAAATGACGAGACAGAATCAATTTTGTGCAAAATATGTGAATCTGAGTAAAAGGAACGAACTAAAATCTTTGAAATAACCTTGAACAAATGACAATACTTGTAAAACAAGAAATGAAGCTAAATGTAATTTTTAAGAAGGTTTTTTGAGTGTCTTTTAAAGAATTCTTGAGAGTTTAAAGGCATAAAATGCAACAAAAAATATTGTGGAAAAAATTGTTGACCAGCATAGTCACAAAATTATCATCATTCTATAGAGTATAGCAAAGGTATGGCAGGGTTGATACAAAGGTGTCTTTTACCAGATTTTGCCTATGATCTAGCAAAGTCGTGCCTGTCTTTGCCTTTGACTTATAATTGCCTACACCTAGATGGTCTTTTTCAAAGGCAAATGCTAGGTATCAACCCTGAGGTTTGGACATCAATCTTCTCTAAACCTAAATTCTAATTCATAAATTACTCCAAATTTTGTCATCAAAGCTAATCTGAATTTAATTTCAATATGTTTGTTAGCTTGCTGCGTACTCGACAGGTGTTTAAACTTATTTACTCGAATTCTACTTTATTTCTCAGTATCTTGTTCCTTCATTGATTCTTCTCAATTCATTATTTATTGTTCCTCAACATTCAGACACCATTAATATCAATTTGCAGAGTCACGACTGAACAATGAGTATTATTTGCCGAAATCTGTTAAAAAATCATTTCTCATTCCGCTTAATTTGGAATCTGAATTCGGTCATTCACTTGGTGTGTTCAAAGTTTTAGGGAATAAACAGAAACAGTGGCGTAGCCAGAAATTTTTAGAGGAGAGGGGGGGATTTTTCCACTAGAAAAACTCAATTTTTCAGCCATGTTCACCCATTCACACACCCCCTCCCCCTCCCCTGGCTACGCCACTGAACAGAAATTTACCATCGCAGTTAAAGGGAAGGTGACTGTAATCCCCATAGTTACGTCACTGAGTTGTGTGTTGAACTAGTTTCTCGGTATGTTCTAGAATCAACAAAGACACCGGATTCCAGAAGCTGTGTATTAGTTCTATCGAAATTAAGGAGCGTAGTCACGGTTGTCAGTTCCAAAAGATTTAAGACCCCCTATCGAGATTAAAATTTGTTTGGTAAAAAAAAGTCAAGACCCTTCACCTCCCCCTATGAAATCATATTATTTTATTGACATCATTTACAATTAACCCCTTTAAATCAATTCATACGAAAAAATAATTCATACATTTTTAAGAATCTGAATTTCTTGTTGCGACTTATTTCTCGAGTGACTGTACTTAAGTATTTTTTATTCATTCATTTTTTGACCACTTCTGATGCTTACTTCATAACTTTTTCGTTGGACGTCATCGCGGATGTTCATACGAATTAATTGGATGAGTCATGGGTCGGTTATATTTGGGTTGTCAATTTAGTGCTGAAATTAAGTGATTAAAATATGTTAAGTAACCCATCTCCGTCAATCTAATTCCCAACTTCCTCATAAACCTCAAATAGCTTAATTTATAAATCTAGAAATAAAGAGAATTAAAATTATTAAAATAATTAATTATAGAATATCTAATTAAAAGCTCAGTTGCATGCAAAATGCACATTTCATTTATTTTTATCTTGATATTAAATTCTGCTACTTAATCGATTTGTTTTTGTTTTGAGATGAGATACTTGAGATAAATAGATATTTTTGTAAATTGTCAATGTGTTGATTAGCTGCTCATATTAACTTAATTAATATGAATTTTCAAATTCACAATTTTCTAAAATTTTAACGGCTTTTCTTAATTCAAATTATTAACGACTACTCACAATTTAAAATTTCAACGGATTTTCAAAATTCAAATTTTTAACAACTTTTAAAAATTCTCATTGCAGAACCGAAGGTGTCAACGGCACAATCCTCATCAACCGCAAGACATCATGCTACATCCAACAAGAAGATCATCATCACACCCTAATCACAGTCTATGAAATGATGATGATGGCATGTCGACTTAAACTCAAACATTCGACAGATGAGAATGGTGTTGATGACTACAGAACGAGAATTGATGAAATTCTAGCAGGTCTTAATCTATCACATAGAAAAGAATCAACGTCAAAGACCCTCAGCGGTGGTGAACGGAAGCGACTGTCAATTGCATTGGAACTTGTCACAAATCCACAAATTATGTTTCTTGATGAGCCAACAAGTGGACTTGATGAAGTCACAGCATCAGCATGTATCAGATTATTGCGTGACTTAGCTCATAAAGACAGAACAATCATTTGTACGATTCATCAGCCATCAGCTGCAATGTTCGATTTATTTGACAATATTTATTTATTAGCACAAGGTCAATGTGTCTATTCCGGGTCACCAAAGGTCCTCATTCCATTTTTAATAAGCAGAAATTACACATGTCCGAAGTATAATAACCCTGCTGATTATAGTGAGTATTTGCTGGTTTATTGGTAAATATTTTAGTGAATTGTTGTTGTTTTGATGAAAATTTGTCAATATAACCTCACAATTTTTAAAAAATCTCAAAGTTTGTAACTTAAACGCAAAAGTATTGATCTTAACCTCAAAATTGGTCAAGATAAGCTCAAAATTTGTCAACATAACCTAAATTTTCTAACAAAACCCCAAATTTTACACTCTAACCTCAAAGTTGGTCAAGATTACCTTCACGTTTGTCAACTTAACCTCAAAATTTGGATTCTAACCACAAAATTTGTCAACATAACCTCAAAAAATTTCAATATAACCTCAAAAATTGTCAATCTAACCTCAAAATTTCCTCATAACCTCTAAATTTGTCAACTTAACCTTAAAATCTGCATTCTAACCTCAAAATTTGTCAACTTAAGATCAAAACCATCAACATAACCTCAAAACTTGTAACTATACCTCCAAGTTTATCGACTTAACCAAAAAAATAGAATCTTAACCTCAAAATTTGTCAACTTAACCTCAACATTTCATCATAACCTCTAAATTTGTCAACTTAAGATCAAAACCATCAACATAACCTCAAAACTTGTAACTATACCTCCAAGTTTATCGACTTAACCAAAAAAATAGAATCTTAACCTCAAAATTTGTCAACTTAACCTCAACATTTCATCATAACCTCTAAATTTGTCAACTTGAGATCAAAACCATCAACATAACCTCAAAAAATCCAAAACATTAACAAATTTTCTTTATATTCCCAACAGTCATTGAACTCTGCGACCTTGAACCTGACACAGTTATTCCACAATTCTCACAATGCTTCAGTAATGGTAAACAACAATGCCTTCCTGTCAATACCCTCACAAATGACACAACAATTAGTGAATTTCAAATGAAACAATCAATAAACAGCCTTCAAATGGAAATGCTGCGACCAAAAGAAAGCACACTGATTCAGAAAATGAAGCTGTTGACGAAGTTCTTTAAGAGTGAATATGCACTATCAAGTCTGCAGCAATTCAGTGTTTTGTTCCAAATGATGACGACAAAGATTTTTAGGAATCGAATTGTACTTTGGATTCAACTCTTTCATCATTTGGGATGTGGACTATGTATTGGACTGATCTTCTTTAACGTCGCAAATGACGGAACTAGAATGTTTGATCATTTGAAATTTTGTATGGGATGTGTGTTCTTTTCGGTATATACGCAGATTATGGTGCCGATTTTGAGCTGTAAATAACAATTTTTGGATGTTTCTAACCTCAAATAATAATTCTAACCTTAAAAATCATGATTTCAGACCCACAAGAGCTTCGAATTGTCAAAAAGGAATGTTTTAATCGTTGGTATGGACTGACGCCTTACTACCTTGCCTTAACATTTTCACGCTTGCCTCTACAAATACTATTTAATATGATATTTACTTGCTGTGTGTACTTCTTGTCTGGATTGCCTGTTGAACCAGAGAGATTCCTGATGTTTGCCTTAGTTAGTGTTATTGTGTCCTTTGTAGCTGAAGGACTTGGGTTGGCTATTGGAGCAACTTTCAATGTGACGGTAAGATCAAATTTTTAAAAAATTTAAAATTCAAAAATTTCAATATATTTCAAAAATTTATAAAAATTTCAAAAATTTAAAAATTTCAAAAAAAATTAAAAAAATCAGAAATTTAAAAAAAATTAAAATTTTCAAAAACTTAAAAGCTAGTTTAGTTTTTTTAAAATTACTAAAATTTAAAAAAATGTTAAAAAATTTTAAAAAAGCGTGTAAAAATTAACATTTTTTATATTCAAATATCCAGAATGGCTGCGCAATAGGACCAGCTTTGATGGCTCCCTTCCTCGGACTTGCAATCTACGGCTTCGACTTTGCAGCAGACGTTCCAATGCTCATGTATGCACTTATGAAGTTCTCATTCATCCGCGGTGGAGTTGTGTCACTAGTTTTAACAGTTTTTGGATTCAACAGACCTAAATTAGATTGTAAAGATATTTATTGCCACTTTGATGACCCAAAAGTTCTGCTGAGATATTTAAGAATTGAAAATGTTTCACTTTTCACGGAAGTTGCTGTTCTGATTGGTCTCATGTTGCTCTTTAGGGTGTTGTTTTATTTAAGTTTAAGGAAAAGATTTTACAAATAAATAATTTGAAATTTAAATATTAATTAAATATTGAGCAAAAAGGTATCAAAAATTTAATTTTTAAAATTTTTTCTTTAAAAAAGTGATGTAGAATTAATTTATTTTAATAATTTTTAAGCGAGTTTGACTCAAGTTTCTCTTATTGTAATATTATTTGTAATATTAATTATGAAATAAACTTTCTTGGTGTTTTTTAATTATATTTTAGTTTCAATTTCATTTTAATCAATTTCAGGGAGCTAAAATTAAACTTTTCAAAAAATATTAAACAAAGCTGCAAAGCGCTGTTTGCAGACATCTCAGGGGTCATTAAAAAAGCTACAAATTTAAGCTTTTGTTTAAAAAATTCAGTTGAAAAAGCTCTAAAATCAAAAAAATTCCAATCAAGAGCTTTTTCAGAAGCACCAAAATCGAATCAATTAATTTACGTAAAAAATTGATTTTCTCACTATGAATTGGATTGTGTGTGGATTATTAAGACTAATTGTGCGTGGAATTTGTTTGAGCAATATGTAAACATAATACTTTACTGAAAAATTTCTTAAGTAATTGAAACATTTCTTTTCAAATATTTTATATTTGTAATAATGAAAAATGAACTCTCATGGTCAATATCGATATTTGTGTTTAGGATGTTTGGTAATTTATGATGGGTAATGAATCGGAAATTTAATAAAATTAGTAATTTTCAATACATGATTTTTATAATAAGTATTAAAAAATAAGAACTTATTCTTAGTACTATCAAAGAAAGCTTTTATCAATTTATTTATATTTTCTGTACCAAACAGCACCAAATGGCTGATAAGAACATTGGATAGTGAATAATTCTACATAATGAAAACTAGGCATAGTCCAAAAACCTAGAATGAACCAAGTGTTGATAAACATACCCATAAATCAGCTCTATAGTCCATAAGCTGGGATCAGTATTTATCTTGGGATCAGTATTTGGCAAAATTCCTTAATGAATGTTCAATCTGAATGCAATTACAAATTGTTTTGATGAAACTTGTATTCTTTTGAACTGCATTTTATGTACTATGGTTGAATAGTGTAAATTAGTAGAAAGCCAAATAAATTTTAAGCCGTATTTTCCAAAACAAAAATTCTATGAATTCATAATTCATACTCAAAACTTATTAAATCAATCGAAAAAATGCGCAAGCACAGAGAGTAGTTGCAACATCCAAGCAGTATAAAACCACGATCAGCTGTTCAATTCGACATCAGTTCCAATTCAAACATTCAACAGTAAACAATCTACAAAAAAAAGCTCAGAAAAAATGAAATCAATTTTAGCATTTTCACTTCTCATTGCTGCCGCATCAGCTTATGGACATGGTTCAAGTTATGTCTCACGTGATGACCACAACATTGCAACTGGATATCATCATGTAGATGAACATCATGACAGCAAGGATTATTATCATCATCCATCATACAAATTCGAATATGGAGTTCATGATCCACACACACATGACCACAAGAGTCAATGGGAGCATCGTGATGGAGATGTTGTTAAGGGTGAATACACATTGGATGAAGCTGATGGAACCAAACGTGTTGTCAAGTATCATGCTGATGATAAGAATGGATTCACTGCTCATGTTGAACGTATCGGACATGCTCATCATCAACACAGCTATGGACATCATTACTAAATACCAAAGATAGTGACTGAAAATTGGTTTAAGCTTTAAAATAAATTGCAAAAAATTAGAAAATTCAAAATTTGAATTTTTATTGATAAAATCTTATAAATTTAAAGTTAAGTGATATTCAATCCATAGGACATTCCTCATCATATACCAATGGAAGCATAGAGTCCCTGGGTATTCCCTTCTCGCCAAAGAATACCTTCTCATATCCATAAATATTTTTCCAATCATTTAGGGCTGTTGAATTTTCATAAGTAAACTTCCATTTTTGGTTCGTGTCACTGACATTGCAGGCTTTCATGAAGAACTTGTGTTCCTTAAAATCTGCAGTCAAACAGTTTTTGTTGTCATCAGATCCAGAGTTGATCATGTTTGAGGTTTGATCGTACTTCCAAAACTGATTTCCAGTTGGACTGAAATGACATCCTCGGAAGTGAACATTATAAGAGTCAAGGCACTGCTCAGTATATCCAGATACAATGTTTTTGTAGAAATTAAGGCGGAAGAATTGAGCGTCTGGAAGTTTATCTCCTTTGTGGCATTCCTTTAATAATGCTGAGTCATCATTTTGTCCTTTTACATAATACATGCAGAAACTTTCATTCAGCAGTGACTTAATCTGTCCTGATGCAAATACTGGAACTGTTTTGTTGATCGGATACTTTAGAATCATTTCAGGTATGACATAGTCCAAGAAATATTTAAAATTTTTGCATTGTAGTCTTTCGCGAACAGCTTTTGGACGAGTTAAGTCACCAGGATCAATTTTGTCATATCTTTCACGGTTCCTGTCATAAACAACTTCTTTATAGTCATCAAACCAGACCTCAACTAGTCTTTTGAAGTTTCTGCCTAGATAGTCATAAGGAATATTCGATCTTGATGGATTAAATCCACGGAATGTGTGGGTGATGCGACTGCAAGGGACTTCATAGAGACCGTCAGCGCAGAGCCAGAGTTTGAAGCTTAATTCGTAGTTTTCAGCTACAAAAAAGGAAATATTAATGCATAATGTTAAAAATTAGTCACTTGACACTCACCATTCCATATTCGAAAATCCCTGTCATATCCATCAAGTTCCTCCATGAAGAATTTCCTGTCAATCGCAAAAGCACATCCAAGCATGATTGGATTTGGATAAGGCTTCAACTTGTTGTATCCATCTGGTACTTTCCTTCCAAATTGATGCCATACTAAGTTCCAGTCGAAACCTTCAATGGAAAAAAGTCAGAATTTTAATTGGTATTGGAGTGTGAATGGTATGGAATGAGGGAATGTAATGTGTTGTGGATAATAAATTACAATTGTCTCCTGTGGGATACTCGGACTGTATATTTGTTTTAAATAAGAATGTTCTGGATTATGGAAATGAGAACCTGTTTTTATTTCTCTGAGCAAATTTTCTCTCGTTGGAATAATTCAAAATAAATTCCGAAATTATGCATAATTTTGAATACATTGCGATAATGATGAGATCATCTTAAGCTGTACGATACTCGATAAAAAGCAAATTTTATGACAAATGGATGATGAGGTCCTAAAACTACATACTTTATGGACGACACGTAGCTTGTGTTGTTCTTTCTATATCTAGACACCAGAACCGAAAATATTGTCATCTGCTAAGACACATGAACACCCCAACATTTGCGGGTTTCTACTATTCTGGGTAACAATACAAAATAGACATTCAAATCGAATAATTACCTCCACGATCACTGTAAGGTGGAGCGCCATCAACCTTAAATGATGTTGCTGAAAAATAATCGATCGTTGGATTTGTCGCGAGTCTTCTGTTTGCCTTAATTGGAGTCAAAAGTGGTGGCAGCCAGTTGACGTTGACTTCTGTGTGAGAACTGGAAGAATTTGACAGAATTAAGGAACAGAAAATGTCAAGTTGCATAAAAAACTCACTCAAAGAATACCAAAACTTCTCCAGTCGCAATCTCAGCACCTTCCAGTCTCGTCACAATCAATCCCTTCCTTTCCTTCAAATTCTTAATCCTTATTGTAGTTGTTGGAAAATTCTCAGCCACATAATCCTTCAATGGTTCGTAAAGTTCCACATTTGAGCTTAAATCGTTGACTAAAATGATCTCATGCAGCAATTCCGGTGGTGTTCTGTTGACAATCGAGTGCAATGTCCTCTTTAAGACACTAAAAACTTCATTATAAAATATAATAATGATCGAGACATTCGGCAGTTCCTCAGGATATAAATACTTCTGACAATCTGGATGTCTTGTGTCTTGAATTGAACGATTTACACTGATTTTATCGGTAACAACCACAGAATATCCAGTTTGATTGAATAATTTAATATTCAACTCAATTTCACTTTTATCTGTGAGAATCACTTCCGTTCCATTTTCACCAGGACCCTTCCTGATCAAATCCTTGTACATTTGCTCGTAATCATTCCAATCGCGACATTTCGACACCGAATTTGAGAAAAATTTGATATTTGTAAAGTTAATCAAAACATTCACAAAAATTAATAAAAATATTCCAAAAGCTGGAATTGAAAATAGAAAATATTTCACGGATAAATTCCGAAATTTCTTTATTAACGCCTTGACTGCTCTCATTGTACTGACCGTTGCATCTGCATCTTAAATGTGAATATTATGCACAAAATTCATTCTAATCGAAATGAGCAGAACTTGTTTTTTGGGATTATTGAACCCCAAATCTTGTTGTTGAAGGTGAAAGTTGGGTAGGTCAGGGATTAGCTCTGCTGGATATTTGGATGGAATTTCTTTAAACCTGTTCTGTACTCGAGGAAGTTTTAGGAGATGCTAATGGAAAAGATCTTAAAATCTGATTTTTTATTACACTCTGTGCTCATATTAAGCTCCGTTGATGGTGAACTTTATTGATTTTTGCAAAAATTCTAAAGAAAATTCACATTGAACCTTACAGCATGCATCAATAGGCAAGTTTCTAAGCTTCGATTTCTAAAAATGCATACAATAAATTATTAGACCTCATAATTTAAACTCAAGCTAATTAAATCAAAAAAATACGCAAGCTTCGTAGTTGCAACATCCAAACAGTATAAAACTACGATCAGCTGTTCGATTCGACATCAGTTCCAATTCAAACATTTAACAGTAAACAATCTACAAAAAAAAAGCTCAGAAAAATGAAGACAATTTTAGCATTTTCACTTCTCATTGCTGCCGCATCAGCTTATGGACATGGATCAAGTTATGTCTCACGTGATGATCACAACATTGCAACTGGATATCATCATGTAGATGATCATCATGACAGCAAGGATTATTATCATCATCCATCATACAAATTCGAATATGGAGTTCATGATCCACACACACATGACCACAAGAGTCAATGGGAGCATCGTGATGGAGATGTTGTTAAGGGTGAATACACATTGGATGAAGCTGATGGAACCAAACGTGTTGTCAAGTATCAAGCTGATGACAAGAATGGATTCACTGCTCAAGTTGAACGTGTCGGACATGCTCATCACGAACACAGCTATGGACATCATTACTAGATAGCAAAGATAGTGACTGAAAATCGGTTTAAGCTTTAAAATAAATTGCAAAAAATTAAAAAATTGAAAATTTGAATTTTTATTCATTACAATTTAAAAAAATTTATGTATTTTATGTAATATTTTATAGTTCCATAAGGTAACAAATATTTCATTCATTATTAATCATAAAATTTAGTAGAATAGGGGCCATTCATTTACAATTACAGCATTAAAGGAGTAGTATGTGATAAAGTGAGTGGACAACCGATTAGAAATTTTTTTATTTTTCAAATAATTTTTTAATAAAGCATCCAATATTTTAAGTATTATATATTTTAAGAAAGGTAATTAAGTTTCCAATAAGACGTAGTGAAATTTTTTGCAAAATTTATAAGTAGTAAAGTCATTTTTGGCAAAAGCGCATTTTTTGTATATTAGAATTCAATATTTTTCTCATATCTAAGCACACGATTGTTAAAAAATTCTAAAACTTTGCACACTTATTCCTAACACAAAAATGCATAAGCTGTAAAAGTTTCAGGTTTTTTCATAGAGTTTTTCATAGACTTTTCCTAACCTGAATTTTTCACTATAAAAGCTCATTTATTTTGATAACAGTGCATTCTTAATTATAACTATTTATTAAGTTTGATTCCATTTTTTATAAGCTTTTCATTGATTTATAACAATCTAGGATTGAACATAGAACTAGGGAAAAATCATTAAAAAAGTTGATATGCATGAAGTTTTTTCAAATTTTCCGCCATCTTGAAAACATTTTTGCTTTTTCTGGCTAAACTACTCGATGAATATGTAAACTTTTTACATTTTTTAAAAGATCTTATTTAGTGCTTTAAATCACTAGAAACCGCAAAACTCTATGAAAAAACCTAAAACTTTTACAGTTTATGCATTTTTGTGTTAGGAATAAGTGTGCAAAGTTTCAGAATTTTTTAACAATCGTGTGCTTAGATATGAGAAAAATATTGAATTCTAATATACAAAAAATGCGCTTTTGCCAAAAATGACTTTACTACTTATAAGTTTTCCAAAAATTTTCACTACATCTTATTGGAAACTTAATTACCTTTCCAAAAATATATAAAACTTAGTATATTGGATGCTTTATTGAAGAATTATTAGAAAAATAAAAAATTTCTAATCGGTTGTCCACTCACTTTACATTTAAAAATAATTCTGAATAAGACGTAATATGTATTACATATTTACTTAATAGAAATCTTTATAATTTCAACACCATCTTCATAACAAACATTTTCTCTCTTAAATTTATTTTTATCTCTTGTAAACTTATTTGCTATTTTTTTCTTAACTTCTTCTTCAAGCATGACTTCAGCAATTTCTTTGCAAAACTCCATTCCAGATAATTCTTTTTTTAACTCTTTGAAATGTTTACAAATTAAGTCATATAAATATGTTTTTTTAAAATTTGTAATTGTAGGAATCAGAATTTTTATGGCTTTTTGATCTTTTGTGTCCCCAATTTCAAATGTATTGCCTTTATGTGATATTTGAAATATAAAAGATTTTTTGAACTTTATTTTTAACATCAAAAGAGCACTTTCCAATCCAATTTCATTCATAGGGATAAAATGTTTTGTTATTTCGCTATAAAATTGAGGAGAATCGATACTATTCAACATTTTTGTAATATATTCAACATTATCATATTTTTGAAATACACTTGATTCATAATCCAACTGATTTCCCAACATGAAATGACAAATTTGTCTTTGTTTGTTTCTGTAGTTTATTATTTCGTAAAGATCTATAATTATGTTATTAAGTGTCCCTTCAAATTTTTTCATCAGGTTATTTATAAAATCTGATATTTTATCATTTTCTTCATCATTTTCGTTATTTTCAGATGTATTATTTTCAACGAATATTCCAATATTTTTTATAACATCGGAATCATTAATACATTTTAATATTCCCACTTTTTCTTTCTTTGAAATCTGTCTTGATTGATTAATGCTTTCATAATTTCTCAATAATACCTTCCAGTTCTTAAAAAATAAAACAAACTCAGGTATGTAAATTAATTCAAATTTGTCACTTTTGATTTGATTAACATTTAGATTTTTTACTTTTTTTAAAATTTTTTTGTCAGATTCTAGCTTTTTCTTGATGTGTTCTAAAGTTAAATCTCTGACTTGTTCAATTTCATTTTTGATTTTATTAATATTTTCAAAAATTTTTGGCTCTGTAATTAGATTTTTTTTAAATCCTTTTGTGTATGGATATTCTAAAGTCCCAAAAGTTGGATGTTCAATATTTTTGGGAGCTATAGCGATATTTTTTTTACATGCTTTAACAAAATTTTGTATCAATTCAAAATATTCTAATTTTGATAATAAATCAGTTACTCTAACTATTGCATTAAGCAGTTTATGATCTATTAAACCATTATATGTAAATCTAGTCTTATTCCAGTTTGACAACATAAATCCTAAATCACTGGTAGCTCCTTGATTGAATACATGTTTCATAAATTGAACAAATAATTTACCACACTTTCCAAATAAATAAGGTAAGCCATTTTCAAAAGCAAATTGACCTAAAACGATAAAACTCATTAGAGTAATATTTATACATTTTTTACGTGTCTCATATCCATCCTTAACGGTTATAATTTCTCCAATTCCTTTAAGCTGCATCAGGAACACAAAGTTATTTTCTACGACAAGATCTTTAAATGGTTTGAAAACAATTTCTTTGTTACTAAATATCTTATTGCTAAGAAATTTTATTGAATTTTTAAGAATTTCTTTGACTTCATCTTTCTTCTTTATCACTTCATTATCTTTTAATTTTTCACTAAATTTAAAATTAGCTTCTGAGTTGATTTCGGCTGGCTCAATTATCATTTTATCCATCAAATCGTAAATCAAAAAGATATGTGGATTGACTTTCACCAATAATGGAATTTCTTTTTGCTTTTTAACATTTTCTGCAAGTTGTGTTAGTGCAAATCGATATGCAAACTTGTGATATAGAAGTTTCGCAATGTCCCATGCATAAACAAAGTTTTCTTTAAGAGCCGTTCTTAATGATTCTCCAGTAATTTTTTCTTCATTTACAGCATATGATTCGGATGTTCTCTTAGTCAAAATTTTATTACTCACAAGTTTTTCTAGAATTTCAGTGCTATCTAGGTCACTGCTTATAGCTTTTAAATCTTCGGCACAAATGTTATCAAAATTGTCAAAAATTATTTGATCTTTTAACTTTTCGTACACTTTTTCATCAAATTCTGCTAACTTAGTGTATTTAATTTTATCATGATCTTCCAGAACTTTTAAGTTTTCTATATTTTCTTTTATATCTTTGAATTCTTCCTTTTCATAAAGTAGATATTTATTTTTATCATCATCATGAATTTTTGGTAAAAACCAAACCGGATTTTTTTCAGTATGTGGATCAGCTTCAGTTAGGTTCCATTCATTGTTTTTGATATATTCTTTATCAATCATTGTATATGCTCGTTCTTTTTTAAGTATCTGTTTGTTTATTAATGTACCCCAAAATTCCTCTCGATTTGGAAGTTTAAATTTTTCCTTTAGTTCGTTTGCAAAGTCATCTATTGGGTTGATTTTATAATCTTTTTTAGTTTCTAAAAAACTTTTAAGATCTTCGAACTTAATATGATGATTTTTTGCAATAATTTTAATATCCCTTTCATTGAGAAATTTACTGACCTTAGGTGCTATGATGCAGTCTAATTTTATCAATTCTTCAAAAATTTTATTAAGTACAATCGGGTCTTTATCAATTGCTTTAAAAGTATCGGGAGTAATGAAATTTCCAGTAAATCTTTGAAGGTTTTCAATTAAAATATTATACAATGCAATCACATCTTTTTGCTGCGTATTAAAACCTTTTATTTTAATCATATTTGTTTGATATTTTTTTGATATTTCATCCATCATTATCAGATTTTGAGCTCTCCATTGAATTGAAGTTTGAATCAATTTGATGCATTCATTTATTGATTTCTTTTCATCATCAGTAAGGCTTCTTATTTGATTTCCACCCTTAATTTGGTTGATCAATATTTCTTTATAACATTTTATATATCGACATGAAATTAAATCATCATGAAATTCCTCTTGAAATGGATTCTCATCGATATTTTCCTTGGAATATTTCTAAAAAAATATATAAAATACAATGAAAGATGAATAAATTCGTGTCTAGTTTCAAATAGTGAAAAAATAATATTTACCTTGCTCTCTATCCTGAATTTTTCTACGGTCAAAGCTGGAACAAGCGTTTTCTCTTTTGCCAAAAAATCCTTAAAATTATTCATAATTTCAGATTTTTCATTTCTCCAATCATCAAGTTGCGCTGAATTTTCCAACAACCAAAGTGACCAATAAATCTTAAAATTCTTAAGATACAGCTCAATATGTTCGCCATGGGTTGTTTTCAATTCTTTTTCATAACTTTTGTATTCGTTTTGGAATTTTTCAAATAATTCTTCTTCAACTTTTATAAAATTCTCATAATATGCATAATTTTTGTCGAGTCTTTGTAATTCTTTAATATTTCTTCTTTTTTTTAATTGTTCAATTGAAGAATTATTGGCCATACTACACATTATCAATATACCAGATCCTTTATTACCTGCTCTTGCTGTTCTCCCAAATGTTTGATTCTCAATTCTTTCATTTCTTGGTAGATATGTTAAAATTACATGAAGGCCACCATTCAATATAAGGTCTTTTGATAGTATAAAATCAGTTCCACGTCCTGACAGGTTTGTTGATATTATTACTTTTCCGGGCTCTACTTCATAAAGCTTTTCATTATTATTGAACCGATTGTAAGGTTCATAAATTTTATTCATCTTTCGTTTCAAAACTTCACAAACTTTTTTTGTGTCTTTTATTGTTTCACAAATAATCAGCACTGAACGTATTACTTCAGCTTTTTTCACAATTTTTAACGTTTCATCAGCGATTTCATCAAGCCATTCATATTGACTATATTTAATTATTGGATCACTCATTTTGAGTTTTTGTGATTTATACCTTGGGATTGTTACACAATCAATATTATGAATCATTGTCAACTTCTCTCGCTCTTTAGCACTTCCAAGTGATCCAGTCATTCCATTAAGTTTATTGTACTTTTTGAAGAACGAAACGTTTGAAATGAAAACACTTTTAAGACTCAGCAATGACATTTTACAGCCGTGTTTAAGCTGCAAAAATTGATGAAGGCCATCGTCCCATTCAGATTCTGGCATATCAACACCAGTGTCTATGTCAATAATAATAATATTTGGGTCAGAATCACGATGTACACTACTTCTGTCCACAATGTATTCTCTTTCATTCTCATAATGCAGAGCTTTAAATGCGCTATTAATCCAACTATTTAGATGTAATAATACAAATTTTTTCATTAATTTAGGGACCTTAATTTGATCTTCAGATTCGATCTTCTCACGGTAGTAAAATTTTATCTTTTTTGTTAAACTCTCATTCACACCAGATAAGGCATTTGAAAAATTTAATTCGTCGAATTCTTGATCAATAATTAAGTTATTCGAATCAATTATATCGAATTTTTTCAATTTATCGATCAATTCGACTGCATTTGTTTCATCATTATCAGCTTTCATCCTTTCAATCATTAATTCGTCAAGAATTCCAAACGTCTTGTCCAACACTACTCGTCTAATGTTATCATGTATTTGGTAATCAACTAATGCTGAATCATGAAACAAATGATTAATATAAAACCAAATATATTTCAAAACATTTTCAACTTCGTCGATGTCTGGAATATCTTGCGATAAATAAAGGATGTTGTTGCCTTTATCAAGGAGCATGCTGTCAACTTCATCGACTAAAACATTTTGGAAATGATGACCGGATATGAAATTCTCTTCGAAAAATTCAGTTAGCAGATAATCACGTTGAAAATCGCTGAGGGTTCCATAAATAATGTGACTGCTTTTGTATGCAATTTTACGTCTTTCAGGATTTTCATGGCAGTTATGGTCAACTTTTATGTCGAAAAGCGTAAACATATCACGATTCTTTTCATTTGTTGCATCACGTATAGCAAGAACACTGGAACTGGTAATAATATCCATCTTCTGACCATAAAGGACCTTTAAAATTGCAAAGGCAACACCAATGAATGTTTTTCCTTCTCCTGTTGATATCTGCATTAGAACTCCTTTATCAGAACTTTCCCACATGGTTAATATTGAGAATAGCTGCGTGTCTCTTAACAAAAACTTAGTTTTAATTTGAAACGCTCGTTTAATAATTGCCAACGATTCAATAATGGATGGTAGTTTATTTTTTAAATTGGACCTCCAATTAATAATTGCATTTTCATCATAGTCGCTTATTTTTTGTGCATTTTTTTTACATAAGTGTACCTTTTCAACAATATCGTTAATGCCATCCACTTTGTCAATTACTGACTTTGATGTTTCATCGTCATATTTAATAATATTCGCTATGTATGAAGAGTTTCGTTCATCTGTTTGTTCATAAGATCCAAATATGTTCATGAAAAATTCTTTCAATTTTTCAGCTGAATTCATTCCAGCATTCCATAAGCTTGTAGATGAAATGAACCAATCACCTTGTGTGAAATTTTTAAGGAATGCTATCGATGATTTCATGTTCTTTTCATTTACTTCAACATCTAAAATCGTTTTAATTAGCTTATTTGCATTTGTACCGAATTTTATGTTTATTTCATTAAGTACCAAATTCAAATCAGGATAATTGCTTATATCTATAAATTTAGTTAGAAACGGAAAAGGATTCTTCTGTTGAGATTTTGCTTTCACATTCTCGTCAACAGATTTACAGACTAACAATTTCTTAAGCTCATTACTAATTTCTTCATTATCATATACTTTTAATGATGGCTTGTTTGATTCTAAATGAAGTACTTTATCTAGCATGTGTAGAAAATATCCAATAGGAATATTTTTTGCCATATATGTTTCGTTTTCTTTCACTTCTTCTCGATGTATGTCTTGCATCTTAATAGCAAAGAGTCTTTTGACAAGATCTTCTTGGTCACTTGTAATGATCAGCGTCTCTAAGAAGTTAGGATGAACTCTGTGTTTATACATGATGCTGACTATTGATTTTATTACGATCAAAAACTCTTCAAGATTTAAATTGTTAAGATTTATTAATAAATGCGTAACAATACTTCGAAGGATGGTATTTTTTGAAAAGCTCGAAATTATTTTGAGATTGAGCTTTATTTCGTCTAAAAATTTTTGCTCGCTTTTAATCAGCTGCTCATCAATTAAACTGGATTCATCATCATCAAAATGATCACAAAATTCCACGCCATTTTCTCCAATTTTAGCAGAACGATGAGGAAGTTGAGCCAAAATGATTTTTATCGCATTTTCATCAGAAATGGTGAATCTTTCGTCCAAATAAAAATTTTGTATGAAACTAATTTCATTTGGATTGTTCATATCTGAGTCTTCCTCGAGAAAGCTGAAATTTTTGTAAATAGAAATATCTATTAGTTTCCAACTGTACATTTTCCAACTGCTTTGTGTTTGCCGTAAGTTTACTAATATATGTCTAAATTAAAATTACCTTTTAAATTTCTGCTGATTTTCACTGATTTTTTTCAGAATTTTTGTCTCAAATTCCCTTGTTTTGTTTTGGAATAATGAAAACTTATCAGCATTGACGGAAAGTAGTGAAAATTTTCCATTATGTCTTAGAACATATGCATCACGATTTGTTAATATTGGGCCTACAAATGTTGAGCCATGTTCTTGAATCATTTTTGGAATATTATTCAAGTCATAAATGCAGACAAATAAGTTTAATTTATACTTTTGTGCAAGAATTTGTCTTGTAATTGGTGATTTGATTCCTATATCGATGATTTCTTTCTTCACTGTTTCCTTAAAATTTTTCCATTTCAATTGAGTGGCGTTTTGACTATTTATCAATACAAATCAAATAAAGGTCAGCTATTTATTAATTTAAGTTAAAAATCAAAATAATGGGGAATTTTAAAAATTAAATATAATTTTTAAGTAGGCTATTTGCTTGATTTTTCTCAGAATATATGATTTATTTTTTGGTTAAACAAAAACCGTAAAAAGTCAGTATTAAAAACATAAAACTAAATTATTTTTACACAAATAATTTGAAATTCAATAGCCATTAACCTACAGCCAATGAAAGGTCCTATTTTGAATAGTTTATAATAATTTTGTTTCACTATACTATACAAACTGAAAAACTGCCTTTTTATTAAAAAAATGCAAACCGCTGTTTTTTAAAAGTAACTGGTTTCACAAACTCTATTAGAATTCCGGATCGACTTGACTTAGGGTAACCAATAAATTTTCAATGAAATAATGGACATTTCAGTGTCTGCTGATAGAATTGTGAACTGTGTTGCAAAGGCTGGCACCGGTATGATTGTGACTCGACATCTTTTTAGTTTTGGCTTTATAAAACTATGAAATTACAAGCAAAGTATAACGTGTTATGGGCGATTCTACGAATTAATTTTTCTACAAATTTATCTCCAAATTAATTTTTCTTTCTTTCTGTTGCATTATTTATCATAAATTATATTTTAAATGGTAGATTTCAATGAGATCTACACATCATGCTCATTTAAATGTATCAGAAGTTGTTACTTAAAGAATTATTTACATTCTACGAAAAATTACTCTGTTTCACAAGAAATTTTTTTTCCTAAATCTCCAAAATGTTTTCATTAATTTCTTTTATTCGTTAATGTTTCAATTCAAAGAAAGTATACAGTATGATAGTTTGAGATATAAGCTTCAATCATTGTAAAAACTGTATTTATAGCATCCTTAATTAAGCTATAATTTTGATTCTACGAAAAAATTTACAAGTGAAACAGAGTAATCTGGAGAGAATTCCAGAATAAATTACCAAAAAATATTGAAACCTAAATTCAGTATAATTTGAGCTAGAATTGAATAATTCTAGTGTACATTTAAGCGTAATTCATAATTATCATTGAATTATAGGATTTGTACATTAGATTTTAAGAAAATAAAAGGAAAATGCTATTAAAAATATTTTGAAAATTTTTCATCATTGACACGGATTATTTCGATGAAACTTATTTGTAGAATCGCCCTTATACATTTGTGGAAAGGTCTTTGTTTGTGCTATCGGAATATTATTTCATAATTTAATTGTACTAACCGAAATTGGAACATTTTGGGTATGAAGTTGGTCTCGACCACACTTTTTCGGACGCTTGTTTCACCATTTTATCATTGTGTAATAAATTTTCCATACAAAACTAATAACGGTCATTAAAAATTTGAATTTTATGCTTTCCTAACTTTTTCATAATTTTTTTCTGATAGAACTCAAAAATATCTGATGAAAACTGTTTAAATCATAAAAATTGATGAATCCAATCAAAAGTAACACCGAATTTAGTAAAAAAAGTTCTAAATTGATGAAAAGTTGCCAAGGTTTGATAACTCATAAAAATTTAACCGTGCAAGAGAATTCACTTTTCTTTCATTATTGATCTTGGTTTGTACGATCAAAAACATAAAACAACAAAATTTATTACAAAATGATAAAGTGGTGAAACAAGCGTCCGAAAAAGTATGGTCGAGACCAACTTCTAACCTCAAAGGTTCCAACCCTGGTTAATATAATTAATTTATGTTTAAAAAGTTCTAACAGCCCAAAATAAAGAGCTTTCCAAAAATGTATAACACATTATACTTTGCTTTTAATTTCATAGTTTTATAAAGCCAAAAGTAAAAACATGTCGAGTAGCAATTCTATTAGCAGACACACATTTTTAAGTCAACCAATATTATTTCTTTAGAAAATGAAAAAAATTGAAAGACTGTCCTATAAAAAACCAAGCAAATGAATCAACTTCGAGAGTAAATATACTTAAATTATTTGCAGTCCAGAATTTTTAAAACTTTATATCTGCACTAAACTCAACCAAATGAATCCAAAAAAATTTTCTCCAATATTTAAACTACTGACTCTAACATAAAAAAAGGAAACATTATTTTGATTTTGTATTAAGTTTGGAATCAAATTTATAATAATTACCTTTTTGAGATGATCTCCTTTAGTATTTTCATGAAATTTTCATTATCCTTTTTATCCTTTTTTTTTTTAAAATATTGATACAACTCTTCTTTTGTATTTTCATTCTCATCAGTAATGTAGCTTGCGAATGGATAAAGTTCAGTATCAATTTTTGAGGAGTCGATAATTTCGAAGTTCAGTGGAGTTTCGTGAGAATTCGTGATGTGTTCAATTTTTGTAACTATAGTTTCTTCAAATGCATCATCACAAATTTCATTAAAAATTTCACTGCAGTTAATGATTTTTTTAGTCACTTCATTATTCTCGTCACATTTTTTGAGCATTTCAATTACTTCAGACAATTTATTATCATTGGTTTTTTCAATATTTTTAATAAATAATGGTACCCACTTTATTTTACCATCAAATATATTCCTTCTGATGATTCTATGTCGAATCTGTATTTCAATTTCTTTCTCTGTTTTGTACATCTTTTTTACAATTGCCTCAGTTTTACTTGAATTTATCTGATTTTGTTTTATGTCCACATCTTTTAAATATTGTAACATATATTTTTGGACAAGAATATCATTTTTACGGACACTTTCATAAGATCTTTGACCTTGTTGGTTTGGTTTCATAGCGTTCAACATTTTAAGTTTTTTTGAATTTGAAACAAAAGCGTGCTCATAAAGATGATCAACGGCGTTCTCATCAATTTTTGTTCCTACTTGATTATTGATTGTTGGTTTTTTTGCAGGTATTTTTACTACTTCTGTATTTGGAAGATTAAATCTTTCCTTTTCTTGATTTATGAAAGGCTTTATGTAAAGTTCTTTAATAGTAAGATATGATTTTTTATCATCATCATAGATGCAGTAATCACCTTTTGAATCTTCATATTTTACTTGAAATTTTTTGTTCTCATTTTCTCCGAAAGTTTTTGTGTTGGGCAATGGGCAACCAATAAAATATGATACATATTTCCAAAGGTCGTGTCCATCTTCTCCATTGAACCCGTTAAATCCTGGTGCTCCATTTTCTCCGTCTTTTCCTTTCTTGCATTCTTCTTTAAAAAATTTACTAAAAGGTTTTGTTGAAATTGTTCCTGGGTGGCCACCTTCTCCACCACTTCCACCAAGAGTTCCAGGTTTTCCAGGAGTGCCTTTCCTTCCTTTTGCAAGAATTATTTTTGCACCCGTAGCTCCTTCCTCACAATATTCATAGACATGATGTGAATTGTCATACAGATATTCTGTCATTGTTAAATTTGATGAAATTTTCGTTTCACTTTGCTTTACAAATTTAAAACAATCCATTTTTGCGTCAGCCCCCTTTTCACCATTTTCTCCACCTTTACCTTCTTTTCCATTAGTTCCATCAGATCCATTTGAAATAATTTTCAAAATTCCTGTACCATCAATTTTTTGACAAGTCATTTTAAAATCTCCTCCATTTTTACCAGGAATTCCATTTTTATCAAAACTTTTTCTTTTTTCTTTTCCTGACAAATTCCATGAAAAGTTTTTTGGAAGTTTTACAATATCTGCTTTTACCACAAGATTTATGCCTCTAAATTTAGCACCCAAATCGCAATCAACAAGCAGAGTTTTGCAGATTAAGTCAATTTCTTCTATTTTGTCATTAATTTTGATCGATTTTATTTCCGATGAACGTAAAAAATCCTTTTTGATTTCGATGTTTTTATCATTAGTTATAATTTCAGGAGGTTTTAAAATTTCATAAAATTGTTTGCGAAAGTATTCATGGTTTTCAGTATTCGTATTTTCATAATTATTTGCAATTGATTTGAGTTTAGAAATACAAAAATTAGCATCCTTCTGAACAATCTCAACGACTTCGGTAAATGTTATTAGATTATTATTATTATTTATTGGAAATTCAAGATTATTAATAAAATTATCCAAACGAAGCTCATTTTTTAATTTAGCAACTTGAAGATCCGTTTCCAATAGGTGCTTCAATTTGTGATAAAACTTGATGTCATCCAGTTGAAGATCTTTCTGTACTTCTCTTTTTTCAACATAATACCAATTGCTATTAATTAATAATCCATCTGCACGCTCTGTTTTTGAATATTTCATTTCATATTTACAAGATTCATGAACAAAATCTTCTTTTATACCATTTTTTACTCTCTTGATGCAATCTTTTGCTTCACTAAATGTAGATATACCATTGGTACCATTTTCTCCATCTATTCCAACAGATCCTTTTTCAGTAATTATGGTAACTTGTCCAAGACCTTCATTCTGTTTTTCTATATAAATTTTTACATCTCCTTTATATCCACCTTGTCCACCATATCCGCCTTTACCACCTTTCATTCCTGGTTTGCCATCTGTTCCCTTCAAAATCATTACATAATTGTTTTCGGACTCTGCAAAAATGATCTTTTTCACATTGTTTTCTTCTTGTTCTTTTTGATTTGATCCTGATGATAAAAAGTCTTGAATAAATTTTTTATCGACATCAACTCCGTCAATGGTGAAATCATGAGTAGCATGTATCTCGCTCACAGATTCTTTTCCATTACCTCCACATTGACCATTTCCTCCAGTTCCACCATTTGATTTGATTGTTAACAACGAAGGATTTTCAAAAATACGACAACTAATGTAACAATTTCCTCCACCTTCACCCAATTTTCCAAATGCACCATCAAGTCCAATTCCAATTTCGTCCTGTCCCGCTGGTTCAAAGTTCGATACAGTGTCATTTCCTGACAGATTCCATTCAATATGTTGATTAATACGAATTGTGTCTGCGTGAATCACAAGATTTTTCCCACGAAAATGTGGAGATAGTTCTGAGTTTATGTGAAAAATATCGCAAACGACGTGTAGCTCATCAATATTTTTAATTTCGTTTATATCTTTAGATGAAATGGAAAACTTCTTAAAAACTTTTATTCCTTCTTGTGACTCAACATTTGGTTTTTCACAAGTCAAAAAATTCTGACAAAACGAGCCAAGATTATCATCAACCTCTATTGACCTAATATTTTCCAAATCCTCAGCCAAGTTTTTTAGATTTTTTATTTCCTCGATTTCTAAAGAAATATCTGATACTTTACGCAAAAAGTCTTTAACATCAATAAGTTCACGTAATCCCAATTTCTCGATTATTTCATCAAAATGCTCACTTGAGTTTTTAATGACTTCATTTAAGCATGCCCAAAATTGATTGAATTTTTCTCTGCTAATTTCTTCTATCTCGCCTTCAGGTTGCTTTTCTTTTAAAAAATCTTCAATTTTTTCGTGTTCTTCATTCTCATTGCATTGAATTTTCTTTTGTTCGCACATTATCATGAAATTTTCTTCATCCGAATATTTGAATATTTTATATGCATCTTTTGCATTTGTGCCATTTATCCCATTGTGACCTCTTGCTCCATTTTCTCCGCTTTTACATATGATTTTTGGTTTTTCATTATTTTTTGTACAGTTGATATTAATTTTTCCACTATAGCCACCTTGACCTCCAATTCCACCATATCCACCCAGTCTAAGGTTAGCATTCACACCACAAACTAGCATCAAAAGCTCCTTGTTATCGCCATCCGATCTGAATAGTAAACTTTTTTCCTTTCCATTTTCTTTGTATGTTTTACACCACATTCCGGTATCTGTTCTAAGGTTGCTCTGCTTTAGTAGTTCTAGAAAGTTTTTGTTTGTAATAGTTTCATTCGATATCTTAAAGTCATTTTCCTGTGCATCAATTTCAGATTTTCTGTCATTTCCGTTTCCGCCATTTTGTCCATTCGATCCATTACCTCCATTTGATTGGATTGTCCAAAGATCGCTACCAGTGATTTCATTACAAATTATTGTACAATTGCCACCACTTTTTCCTGCTTCTCCGTTTTCTCCATTTTTACCATCGCCTGTTTTGTATTGACCAGCATCAGATTCATGGTTTTTTTTACCATCAAGACCTGATAAATCCCATATAGGTTCATTGTGAATATATACGAAATTGGCGACCAAAAAAACATTTTTTCCACGGTATTTACTTTGAAGGTTTTGATCAATATGTAGAACATCGCAAATAATATGAACTTCATTGATTTTTGTAGACAAGTCATCGATATCCAAGTCATTCGATGTCATAAACTTTTTCTTCAACACACATTTTTCTTCATCATCATTAAGTTTGTCAGGTGTGTTTTTTATATACTCTTTAATCCTTTTTTGAATAAATGAATTCAGCTTTGAGTTGTTCTTTATTTCTCGCGAAAATTCTCTTAAATTTTCATATCTCCGATCTGCATTGTTGTTAACAATTTTCGCGATATCTTCAAGATTCTTGCGATCTTCTGTAAACTCTGAAAGTTTTAATATCTTTACTACAGCATCGAATTCAGTATATGATTCTCGAAGAACTTTCAACAATTGTTTATAGAAATTAAATTCGTTCTTATAAGTTGCTTCAAGTTGCTCCTCTAAAAATCCCTTAATTTCTTCACGATGAATAGAAAATTCAAACTTTTCAAATATTTGATTTTGATTTATTATTAAATTAAAGTATTCTCCTCTTAATTTCTCAGAGATTATTTTAAAATCTTCAAGCGTGATTAAGTTTTGGATACTTTCACTCCATTCGAAAATGCTGCCTTCTTTTGAACTTACTTCTGATCTAATCTTATCTTTGCATTCTTCTTTCCATAAATCAACACATATTTCACGATATTCATAATTGATGAATGATTTGTCACTTTCAGTCGTTCTTTCCTTAAATTTTTCTTCAAGCATGGGAACAATCTTTTGTAAATAATATTTGTGTTCCTTGATATTATCCTTAATAAATGAGGTTGCTTCTTGTTCATCCATTTTCCTGCCAACAAAGAAAAACTGTGTTATTAATTTGATAAGAGTTTTTTTATCCTGTGTGTCGTAAATATCAGAATCTCTAATTAAACCGAACAAAAAAATCTGAATTTTTTAATTCTTAGGTATTATATTTTTGACATTTTTAAAAATTTAAAATAAATTCAAGTGTGCTATGCAAAGAAACTGACGCAAAAAATTAGTCAAAAAATTTAAATAATAGGGTAAAAAATGTTGAAATTTGTGCGCTCACATGAAAATTAAAAATGTTAAATTACGTCCAAAATTCTCTTCTTAAAATAAACATTGAGTGGCAATTCTGTGTAAAACTGTTGCACAAATGTTTTTGTATCTTTTAGGATCTTTTGTGCTTATGTTTGTACATAATAATATAATTATAATTACATTATAACATAGTACATTATAATTTAATTTTTCGTACTAGTAAAAACATCAAATTCTAGTTTTGTACGAACAGTGGCGTAACAAGGGTCTTCGTAGGGGCCAAATAACAAATTTGCGCCCCCGTGAATAAAATTGGGCGCTATTCATATTTTTTGTGCCCCAAAGTTTCAGACATTTTGGTCTATCTGGTGCCGTATGGCAGTTCCTTAAAGTTTGTAGGGGGTAAATTTTCGGAATTTTTTTGACTTCACTTGACCTTAATTTTCTCAAAAACTGCTCAATCAATTAAAAAACGGGTTTCAGTTCCTAAAAGTTCATATAACTACCTTTAATTTAGTATATTAACATGTAAAAATGTTTGTGTCTATGTAGAGTTCCATTGGGATATGTATGAAATTTTGGTGAAAATCGGTCTAAAAATAATTGCGATTGCCACAGAATCTCAAAACTAAGAAATAGACAAAGAGTTTTAGCATTTTCTAGTAGTAAATGGTTCCAGTTTTCCAAAATGGGATCAACCTTTACAATCGGACTGCTCGTTTTGGAGTTATTGCTAGTTAAAGTTTGGTAAAAATATGAAAACCTCAAATATTTAATTGTAAAGTTTTACTCAAAATTCTCACTTTTTTTGCAAAACATATCCAAATGGCAATATTTTAACTTATTTTGGCAACAACTATCCATTTTTGATCAGTTTTTGAAGAAATTTTTTGAAATAGACTGATTTTCGACTCCCAATGCTAGTTGTCGAGCAGCACCTTTTTTGACTCACTTAAAGTGCCATAACTTTTTACAAGATGAATATTTTTCAATTCCGTTTTAGCTATTTGATAGTTTGTTACAATACCTTTAAAATGATATATAATACTTGATGGTTGTGTATGGTTTTGGTCATGTAATTGGCCAGGGTTTGTGACGGACCCCATTCTGGAAAAATCTCTAAAAGACCATTTCTAGATATGGCATTTAAAAACCAAATTATTCATTTTTTTTGTGTTTTATATGTTTAATTATGATAATTATTAGTGTTAAAACTCAGATTTTGTACTTTGAAATTTTTCTGATACTTGGAGGTAGCATTTTTCAGAAGTAGCCTTAGTCAATACTTAGTATCTACCTATGAGTATCAGAAAGTTTCCAAAGCACAAAATCTGAGTTTAAGCACTAATAATAATCATAATTTAACATGAAAAAAACGTTGTAAAAATACAAAAACAATGAATAATTTGGTTTTTAAATGCCATATCTAGAAATGGTCTTTTAGAGATTTTTCCAGAATGGGGTCCGTCACAAACCCTGGCCAATTACATGACCAAAACCATACACAACCATCAAGTATTATATATCATTTTTTTTTATTCTTTCATTGTAAATAGCCTTACGGATGTACTACAGATTTATTACTTAGCTTATAATTGACAATAAAATGCAGTAAATTACGTTAATTGATTTACATCACAATAACTCTCAAAGAAATATTCTCTTATTCTCTTTTTAAAAAGACCAATTGAACAGATGATGGCAGGACTTAACGAATTGAACATAGCAAATCCTCGTATATAAAAATTCTGACTACCAAATTGAGTTTGCGTTACCGGTATAATAAAGTTCTCTCGTGATCTAGTAGGATAATTATGTCTTTGACTTATCGTTTCTACAACATGATTATTTTTTAATTTATTTGCTGCAATCTTAAAGACTAGCATGCAGATACTAACATTACATAATGATGTTACTGGCAATATTTTTATATTATAAAGTTCATTTCTACTACAAAACCAGTCTTTATTTAAAATTATTCTTAAACTTTTCCTTTGCGCAATTTCTAAAGAATTTAAATTAAATTGAGGTGTAGCTGACCAAATTGAATTCATATACAGAATTCGCGATTGAATATGTGCATAATACAATAATAAAGCTGTCTTTTCTGAAAGCAAATATCGTACTCTTTTAAAAGCATATGAGAAAGAAGTTATTTGATTTTTCAAAGTTTTAATGTGTTCAGAGAAATTAAGAGCTTCATCTATACATAAACCTAGAACTGTTAATTTTTCTACGCGCTCAATTGTCGTATCATTAATTTTAATATTGAGGTTTCTTTCTGTGAAATTTTCATACCGCTTCTTGTTATGAAATAAAATATACTTAGTTTTATTCATGTTTGGAGCTAATCGATTCACCTGTAACCAATCTGTGATTTTTTTCAGATCACTTTCAATGTTAGCTTTCAATTCCGCTGAATCATTACCTACATTAATTAGCGACATATCATCACAATATAATATAAGTTTTCCATTTAGCTTTAAATCAAAAATATCATTAATATATATATTAAAAAAGGGCCCTGATAAAACACCTCCTTGAGGAGTACCTTCTTTAACAGTTCTTAAGGAACTTATTAAATTAGCAATTTTTACACTTTGTTTTCTATTATCTAAGTACGATACGAGCAAATTAACGAAAAACTTATCTAACTGAAGCTGTTTTATTTTAAAGATGAGAATGTTATGATTAATTGAATCGAAAGCCTTCGAAATATCAATACACGTCAATGAGACAGCTTTTCGATTGTCAATATTTGTGTAAATGTCATCAAGGATATGGATGACTGCTGTTTCTGTGTTCGAATTTTTTACAAATCCAAACTGGTTACTATGAATCACATTATTCACTTCCAAATGATCAAGAAATCGTCTTTGAATCACATATTCATAAATTTTACCTAAGATTGGATTTACTGTAATTGGACGATAATTCGTTTTCTTTGTTCTGTCGCCAGCTTTAAATACTGGAGTCACGATACCAGTCTTAAGAATATCAGGAAAATGTCCATTAAAAAGATTTGTGTTAACTAATTTAGTGATACCATTCAACAAGGCTTTATGATGAAATTTAATAAAATTATTTGACATGCCATGAATATCTGTTGCATTTGACGATTTTAAGTTACCAATAATTGAGCGTATTTCATCCTGCGATACTGATGGGCATACAAAATTGTGATCAATTTGATAAAAAACCTTATAATTATCACTAGGATAAACCGGATTGGAATTTGTATTAATGTTCAACGTGTCAGTTACATTAACGAAAAAGTTGTTGAAGTGATCGACGATAGCATTTAAGTTTGAGACGGGAATTCCATTCTCATATAATAATGTACAGGATGGTGAATTACTGTGGGACTTGTTATATAATATTGAATTTATATTTTGCCATGTCTTTCGCGAATCATAAATATCTTCATTAAACTTCTTTTCATAAAACGTTTTTTTAGATTTCTTGATCAATCGATTTACCATGTTTCTATAATACCTAAATTTATCTTTCATTTCATGACAGTAAGGGTATTTAGCTTTTAATGTCATAAATTTATTTCTAAGTTCAATAAATGCTCTGATACTTTTATTAACAAACGGTTTTCGAGATTTTTTCTTGATTTTAATTCGAGCTGTATTATCTGACATTATTTTTCTAATCTGAGCAATAAAATCTTCAAAGCTTTCAGTCTCGATATTTTCTAGGTGTTTGTTCTTTAGTATTTTAACATTATCAATTAATTCGAAATTAGTGGATGCTGGGGTCTCACATTTAATAGGATTATCATGTATGCTTAAAATCATATTCTTATGATCAGCTATGTAGTCAAACATATAAAGGTCATGCTTCAGATTGTTATTAAAGAAATGATAGTTCGTAAAAACATGATCTATACAAGATCTTGTATTAAATCTCGTATTAATTCTAGTCGGAAATTCATCTGAAAGACTGTTAATAAATGTGAAACCATTTGACATTATGACATCCATATACTCATTCACGACACCTGAGGATTCGTTAAAAAGATTAATATTAAAATCACCAAAGAAATATATTTTATTATATGAAAATCATATTTAATTAATGATAGGACAATGAAGTTATTATTATTGATACATTCCTCAAATACGATATTTCCTATGTCAAAATCTTTATGCACGAATATTGAAGCTCCACCACCAGTGGAATTTGGTCTAATTGAATGAAAAGATTCATAGTTATGCAAATTAAAAAGATTTTTATCAGATTCTTTGATCCATGTTTCGACCACGAGAATTAAATGAATTTTATAATTAAGACTTGTTACGAAGCATTGCAAGTCGTTTAAAGAGTTACGTAACGAGTGAGAATTTAAGTATAAAAAGTTGATATAATTACCTTGAATATTATTTGGAAAGCTATTGTCCAGGGTTGGGGACTCATCACTCTGACCACTCTTTTACTACATCTTTACTACATCTTAACTACCTCTTTACTACTCTTTACTACTCCCTATTGCTCTTTACACTCTTTTCTTTTCTCTCGCAATTTCGTCTACTCTTTACTACTCTTTAACTGCTCTTTTCTACTCTTTATTACTCTTTTGTACTCTTTATTACTCTTTTCTATTCTTTACTACGTTTACTTTAATCTCTTAATAATTTGATTATATTTTAGATGCAATTAATTAATTAATTAGTTACCTTAAAAAGCTTGCAGTATTAATGGATTTAATCTTTAAAATTCAAAATTTCAGGAAAAAAGCCGAAAAATTCGAATATATTCGACTTTGAAGAAAAAAATAATCGAATATATTCGACTATATAGTCGAATATGCATAATTCAAAACCAAAAAAATACGTTGAAAATTTCCAACAAAATGCTTTAAATTACTGATATTAGAAGCATAATAAGTTAAATGATGTTTCTTATGCTCAAATTTCTATGTTTATAGGATTTTAATAAAGTTTTTCGGGCTATTGTGATGTGTAACATTGATTTTAATTTCAAAATTTTCATCAGTATTCATTTTAGATCATATTCTTCAGCATTATTCAAGAAAAAAAATTTATGTTTTAATCCAACTTTTGCATTTGTTGATTAATTTGCTGATAATCATTTAACGGACTTTTGTCATTTGAAAAGTATTTACTTATCACGAATTACCAACTTTAGTACTAAATATGAAGAAACTGCTTGTTGTTGATGAGATACATTTTTAGAGACAATAAAACGTAAATAACGTCTTGTAACGTCCCTAATATTTTTGAAATATGAAATTGAGTGTGTACATTATGAATTTTAGAACTTGTACTAAAGTTTGTAAACATTCATAATCGTAATTTTGTTTGAATAATTTATTTAGATAGCAAAGCAATTCTTATTGACAAATGTCAACATCAACAATATGCATCGTAAACGATTTTAGGTGATTGTAAGCAAAAATATGTATAAGGTGATAAGTGACTGATACTTAAGTTCTATTTATAGATAAATTTAGGCTGGATGTAACGGAGGAGACTTACAGTTTTTATTTCCTTCTTGCAAGTGCCATGGAGCCCATCAGATCTTCCAGTTCTTCCAATGTATTCAGTCTGTACGGCTTGCTGACTTTTTTGACGCGCATATAAACAGCTCTGTTTGCTATCCATACTCCTTCGATTAAATTATGCAGTTTCATATAATCTCGAGCTTTATTGAAGATCTCTCTATTCATTTTTGTCATTGCTGTGCGGAATTCGATGATGTTAGCTCTATGTATATCAGTTTCAGGCAATTCAAATATATGCTCATTTAATATAGGGATGTATTTCTTCGCTTGATCTTTCTGCTTCCCTCTAATGAACTCTAGGAACTTCCTTTTATGAATCATTGTTAAAAAGTCGAGAATGGCTGTTTGAGATGCTTGCACTTTCAATAGTTTTACATTATTGAGTGCGTCCTTAGTAAGGTTGAATGTCCACCGATTCATAGCCTCGAGAAATTGTTCTTCATTAATTGATGGCGCAATGTTAATCATTACCAATTGATTTTTTAATGCATTTTGGTTAATGCTATTAATATCAGTGTCATATAGTTGGACTTTTTTGCTCAATTCAGCTGTTCTTTCCTCTATGGGAAAAATTTCGGCTCTGATTTCTATGATATCCTCGCTGATTTGCTTAACATCAGACTCAATTTTTTCTATGCGACTGTCGAATTTTTGGCTTAGTTCATTCATTTTATCATGCAACATTGTTACCTCATTCTTTATTTCCTTTATCATCTCCTTCATAATTTCCTTATCATCTCTCATCTCCTTCATAAAATTTCTTAGTTCCTGATCCATTTTCTCGCTATTTTGACACTGTTTCTTGGATGAGTTTTCTTCTAGATCAGGGGAGACTTCAGAAAATTTTCTTCCTTTTGATATTGATGTTTGCTGTCCAGACATAACCTTGGTCCACAAAAATTAAATAAATTTTTATGGGGTTTCGGTTCTAATTTGCACAAGAACTTCGATGTACAAAAGACCTATCTTAACTAATGATCTTCTTTGAATAGTGCTTAATTGAATTAAAGCTAAAATGCCATACTTTTACAAATTTTATTCAACAGAGACGTGTGCACTAAATTGCCATAATCGGCTAAAAAAAAATTTTAAAGGTATTGTAACAAACTATCAAATAGCTAAAACGGAATTGAAAAATATTCATCTTGTAAAAAGTTATGGCACTTTAAGTGAGTCAAAAAAGGTGCTGCTCGACAACTAGCATTGGGAGTCGAAAATCAGTCTATTTCAAAAAATTTCTTCAAAAACTGATCAAAAATGGATAGTTGTTGCCAAAATAAGTTAAAATATTGCCATTTGGATATGTTTTGCAAAAAAAGTGAGAATTTTGAGTAAAACTTTACAATTAAATATTTGAGGTTTTCATATTTTTACCAAACTTTAACTAGCAATAACTCCAAAACGAGCAGTCCGATTGTAAAGGTTGATCCCATTTTGGAAAACTGGAACCATTTACTACTAGAAAATGCTAAAACTCTTTGTCTATTTCTTAGTTTTGAGATTCTGTGGCAATCGCAATTATTTTTAGACCGATTTTCACCAAAATTTCATACATATCCCAATGGAACTCTACATAGACACAAACATTTTTACATGTTAATATACTAAATTAAAGGTAGTTATATGAACTTTTAGGAACTGAAACCCGTTTTTTAATTGATTGAGCAGTTTTTGAGAAAATTAAGGTCAAGTGAAGTCAAAAAAATTCCGAAAATTTACCCCCTACAAACTTTAAGGAACTGCCATACGGCACCAGATAGACCAAAATGTCTGAAACTTTGGAAATTTGTTCTTACATATAATAGCTTTCAAATGAGACATCTCCGAAGAATTTTGGTGAAAATTTTCAAAAAAGTAGAACTGTGTGTTAGTGGCGTGCCTCAAAGGTAGTCAAAAACATACATTTTTCCTACCCATTTTTCAGGTCATTAAGAGAATGACAGTTTTTATATTAAAATAGTTTCTTTTAGTTAAATTGGTAAAATACCTTAATTCTAACTTACAATCTATTCATTTACAATATTTACAATACTAAAGTACTTAAACCCTAACCCACAAAGAGCTAGATCTGATCTTGATAATTTGAGCTTGATCAGCCAAATTGATCGCGCTCACCTTGACGCGACCACGGTACGCATTTGAGCAAGATCAGAAAGAATGTTAACTGAGCATGATCTTGATCGAGATCATAAGAACTTACAAGAGTGAGTCAATTTATCTAGTTCAGAGTACGATCAAGATTAAGATCAGTATCATGCTCTCTAGAGCTTAAAAGTGTTTAAGTCACAAAAAATATAGAGTCCCTTGGATCTAGATCTTGAGCATGCTCAGAAAGTGTCTCACAAGAGTGAGTCAATTTATCTAGCTCAGAGTACGATCAAGATCGAGATCAGCATCATGCTCATTTGAGTTTGATAGTGTTTAAGTAACAAAAAATATAGAGTCACTTTAATCTAGATCTTGAGCATGCTCAGAAAATGTCTCACAAGAGTGAGTCAATTTATCTAGCTCAGAGTACGATCAAGATCGAGATCAGCATCATGCTCTCTAGAGCTTAAAAGTGTTTTTGTCAAGTAAAATTTAGAGTTACTCTGATTTAGATCTTGAGCATGCTCAGAAAGTATCTCACGAGAGTAAGTCTATTTGTCTAGCTCAGAGTACGATCATGATCGAGATCAGTATCAAGATCAAGAGAGTTTGAAAGTGTTTAAGTCACAAATAATATAGAGTTACTCTGATCTAGATCTTGAGCATGCTCAGAATGTATCTCACAAGAGTGAGTCATTTATCTAGCTCAGAGTACGATCATGATCGAGATCAGTATCATGCTCTTTAAAGTTTGAAAGTGTTTACGTCAAGTAAAATTTAGAGTCTCTTAGATCTAGATCTTGAGCATGCTCACAAAGTGTCTCACAAGAGTGAGTCAATTTATCTAGCTCAGAGTACGATCACGATCGAGATCAGTATCATGCTCTTTAGAGTTTGAAAGTGTTTAAGTAACAAAAAATATAGAGTCCCTTGGATCTAGATCTTGAGCATGCTCAGAATGTATCTCACAAGAGTGAGTCATTTATCTAGCTCAGAGTACGATCAAGATCGAGATCAATATCATGCTCATTAGAGTTTGAAAGTGTTTACGTCAAGTAAAATTTAGAGTCTCTTAGATCTAGATCTTGAGCATGCTCAGAATGTATCTCACAAGAGTGAGTCAATTTTCTAGCTCTGAGCATGATCATGATCGAGATCAGTATCTTTCTTATGAGAATGCACTAAAAAATCTGTCTCTGATCAAGCTCATTTTTGCTGACTTTCTTCTTTGTTGTTAGGGACAATTTCTTAAAAATAATAAAATAATTAATTTACGCTTAATTACAATACAAAACAGAACATTTATTATTAAAGAGAACACGTACAACACAAACACACTCTGAAACATCTTTTTAAGAAATTTAAATAATCCGAATTGGTAAGAAAAAGTCAATTTTATAAAACGCGTGGTTGAAAAGTGTCAATTGTATTAAAAATTCATTTTAAATCGTCCGTGGATTAAATTTAATAAGTGTTTTTAAATTAAATAAACGTAAAGAAAGTGAATGAGTCCAAGAAAAGTCAATAAATTAAAATTTGGCTAGCAAAATAAATAAATTCGAGATCCAGAGAATAACCTCGTGAGATCCAGCTCATAAAAGGAGGTCTAATTGGACATTTTGAGAGCCAGCTCATACTGACCAGCAGTTATACATCACTCTGAAGATTGGACCATCCGAATTGGAACTAGGCTGGATTTAATTATTTGGTAATCGGTGATTTTAGTTCGAGTCATTTCTTCTTTTTACTTACAGCGCACGTGTGTTCGCATAAGACACACTTATTACAAGCGCTATTAAGCTGTAGTTTTGTGCAAAATGAGCTACAGCAGTGCAAAACCTATTTATAACAATCTGGATCTTTGGTTGCTCCAAGATCCAGTAAATCTAAACAAATTAATAAATTCAGTCGCCATTCAAAAGGTGCATTTGTATTCAAGTCGCCGTCAAGTGAAGTAGTCAAGTCATCACAACTGGTGCAATTTCAAATAAGTCGCCGACAAAAGACGCATCAATCAAGTCGCCTTCAAGTGGTGCATTCAAGCAAGTCACCTTCAAGAAGTGCAATCAAGTCGTCAATCGAGTGACGCATTCAAGTCGTCAGTTAAGACGCAAATTTTAATCAAGTCGTCTTGCAGAAGGACGCATATTAGTCAATTTCATCAAAACAATAAGGAAGTGGAGCTTTAATTAGTGTAACATAAATTCGTGTACTTGCAGATAGTGCACATAAATTAAAGTCGCAACTCCAGCGCATCATACGAACCGATAGAGGCTCAATTGAATAAAGGAAGACAGATAAAATATCAAGATGGATTCGAAGCAAATGGCGAGTCTTGCTGAGTACTTTGGGAATGATCCAATAGCATAGGAAGCTTATAGAGCATGTAATCCAACAAGTAAAGTGGTTAACAACTACATATTTTCGAGCAAATTAGTAAAGCATAACATTCACTGCGCTTTAAGCAACTCATGTGAATGATTCAAGGCTAAATCAGAAGAGCAAGCTAATGAATACTTGCAAAAGATGATCGTCTGCATATGCTGCGATAGAATTTATCATCTACGTTGTACAGGTGTTGACATAAAATCATTATCACCATCATTGCTTCCCTGGACTTGCTATAAATGTATTGGAAATCCGTTGAATCCAGAAGCTCAAGCATTGGTGACTAGCAAGAAACATTTATGGACATTTGATGACCGAGTTAAATATTTCATCAAAGAAATAAAGCAACGTTCAACACCATCAGAGTCATCTTCAGAAGAAACAGGAGATGAAAAGGAACAAACGTTTCATCTCACATCAAGCCACAGCATAATACCTCCTGACATTACAGCAATTATTAAGAGGCTGACTTTAAGATGCGATAACTTAGAGAAGAAAAACAATGAGCTTCAATTAATGCTGAATAATCAAATCAGGATGAATCCAAGCAACAGGAATGCTGGTGCAGAACCTAGCATTCCTCAACAGCCACCCGCAAATAAATCAGCGTACTCAAATGTAGTCCTTAAAATAAACAAGGCTTCAACGAGTTTGGATGAAAGGATTAAAGAATCTTTAATAAATCAAGGAAGTATTTTTGGCATCTCGTCTATTAATTCAAATGGTAGCTTGCAGAAGGCTCCCTTTGGACGAAACATTACATTATACAATGTTGGAAACGCTTTCAATTCAAGTGCGAATATAAGCTTAAATAAGGCTCTTTCAGAGCCGAGCATGGGGCACAACAATTCAAGGAACTTCCCAGATAACAATAATTCAAGAATGGATGCAAGAGCATCTACAGCAACGAATGAGCCACAGTTAGAAGTAACGACCCAACATCTCAATATGTTAACTTTAAACGAGATCGTATCCTTTGATGGAAAGCCAGAGAAATGGCTAACGTTTCAACGGGATGTTGAAAGAAATTGGAGAGAGGGACAAGGGATTACGCCGATTGCCCATTGACGTTTGCCCACTGTTCATTTGCCCATTGACATTTCCCCATTGATCATTTTCCCACTGGTACGTTTGCCCACTAGTACTTTTCCCCATCGATTATTTCCCCATTGATCATTTCCCCACTGGTACGTTTTCCCACTGGTACATATGCCCATTAATTGTTTCCCCATTCATTATTTGACCACTAGTACACTTGCCTACTAGTACGTTTGCCCATTGCTACTTTCCCCATTGATTATTTGACCACTGGTACGCTTGCCCACTGGTATAAATGCCCATTGATTATTTCCCCATTAATTACTTGACCACTAGTACGTTTCCCCACTGATTTTTTCCCCACTCATGTGTTTGATGGAAAAGCAAATTAAGAAATGAAAATCTGAAAAAAACTAAAACTTGGTATAATTATTAAATATTATATCATTCAATTTAATTCTTCTAATAAATAATACCAAAAATTCTAATCAACCTTCCCGAACATACAAAGAGAATACTCAAAAAAGTGAGCATATTAGTGAGCATACTCAAATAATGTACTCACGCGAACTCACTCAATTTTTTAACTTAAAACTCGTTCCAAATTGCCGCTACTATACTAGCTGTTTACATATGTAGGGGTAGATTTATAAGGATAAGTTGATTGAAGTAATTTTTAAATGGGATTGAGTGTACTCACAATAAACTCACGAGTATACTTATTAAGTACACTAACACGAGTTCATAAAAAATTTATGCCACATACTAAGTGATTATCACTATTTGAAAGTGACGAACGAATTTTGAATTAAATTTAATAAAAATTAGTTGAATCAAATTGTAAAGATTAATTAAATTTACTTCACTTCCACACAATTTCTTGAATTAATTTAAATTTCATTCATTCATATAAATTTCTAACGGAAATTATTTAAATACGTCCCTCTGCTTTAGAACGTCTATTGGAAGGTCGATTATTAGAACCTCACTTCCCTTGCCACTTTGGAAGTTCTCATTTTTCCGACCTGTGGAAGCGTGCAGAAGGCACAAATTAAAAGTAAGGAATTTTTTTTATTAATTTAACTCGAATTAAATATTATTTTTATAATTGTTTAAATAGAGAAACGTTAGCCGTTTAGGCATTGTGAAAATAAAATAGAGGAAAGCAGATTTCGGGCGTTTTCATCGAAAAATATATTTCCAGCGTTCTTTCGAGCCTTTGCGTAGCACAATTCAACACAGTGATAATAATTGTAATGTGCTCATGAGTTCACTCAATTTATTGTGAGTACATTCAATCCCATTTAAAAATTACTTCAATCAACTTATCCTTATAAATCTACCCCTACATATGTAAACAGCTACTATAGTAGCTGCAATTTGGAATGAGTTTTAAGTTAAAAAATTGAGTGAGTTCGCGTGAGTACATTATTTGAGTATGCTCACTAATATTCTCACTTTTTTGAGTATTCTCTTTGTATGTTCGGGAAGGTTGATTAGAATTATTGGTATTATTTATTAGAAGAATTAAATTGAATGATATAATATTTAATAATTAAACCAAGTTTAAGTTTTTTTCAGATTTTCAATTTTTTGTTTGCTTTTTCATCAAACACACGAGTGGGGAAACGTACTAGTGGTCAACTAATTAATGGGGAAATAATCAATGGGCATATATACCAGTGGGCAAGCGTACCAGTGGTCAAATAATCAATGGGGAAAGTAGCAATGGGCAAACGTACTAGTAGGCAAGTGTACTAGTGGTCAAATAATGAATGGGGAAACAATTAATGGGCATATGTACCAGTGGGAAAACGTACCAGTGGGGAAAATGTCAATGGGCAAACGTCGGACCAAACCCAGGGACAATACTCTGATGAGATGATGAAACATCAGATACGTCATGCCTTAAGTGGTCAGGCTTTAGCTCGTGTCGAGGCACTAATGGATTTCATGTCAGCTAAGCAAATTATGACGTTGCTGAAGGATAGCTATGGAAATTCAAATATTATTCTGGAAAGTGCACGACAAAGGTTATTAAATGCAAAGCTGTCAAAGCCGTTGACTCATGCATCATGTATTGAAATTACGACATACATTGCAAATTATATGTCAGCTTGCACTTATGCTGGATTATTGGCTACTGATACAAATATTTCAACGCAGATCCATAATCAATTGGAACCATTCCATCAACAGATGTATTATGAATTCTTCTTTAGAAAGTTCCCAAATGCCACAACACGTATGGAACGCCTAGATACGCAATTTGAATTCCTGAATAGTTTATCAAGAACTTTGCCTATTGGTACATATTCATTTATGTCTGACGATAAATCAAGCAACAATTCAAAGGTAATTAAGAAACAAGTTTATTCAATATCCACGAGTCATTCGAGAAGTGATGATTATAAGTTTGAGATAAAGGATGAACGATCAGCAAGGTACATTGGATATAATATTGAGAAGGTTAATGACATCTCAAAGCAATGTCAGATTTGTGACAGTGCAAATCATTTCACAGTGGAGTGCAGAACTTACCGTGACATGGATATTCACGAGAGATATACAGTCGCTAATTCACACCAATTGCATGATATCAACTGATCATGCTGCAAGGAATTGCGATTTAAAATTAGGCTGTGGATACAAAGTCAATCAAAACTTACGATGTAGTGCGAAACATCACATAACCCTTAAAAAAACAACGACTTCAGCAGAAGACAGCAAAACAGAATAAATTCAAATTATTATGATGAGGAGGCAAAGGAGAAAGTTGATGAACTTAATGAAACCCAACAAAGTAATTCAGTTCCAAGCACACCAACAGTCGAAGAGCAACAAGAACAAAGCGTACCTGCAGTGGATACGTGGTGAATCAACCATATTCAAAATACAAAGGCTGATTTGACAGTGATTAAGTAGGACCATTTCAAGCAACGATCAGTTCTTCCGGGCCCTCCGAGTATGTCATTAAGAGAATGACATTAAAATAGTTTCTTTTAGTTAAATTGGTAAAATACCTTAATTCTAACTTACAATCTATTCATTTACAATATTTACAATACTATTTACACACTTAAAGTAGCTTAAAGTCAAATTTCATGCATTAAAACATTCACATTACATTTATATCATACAGTTTGTAACCGTCACACATATTTCAAATATTTCCCGCATTTTCAACAGTCAAATTTGCTTCAGCAAGTTTGCATCTTTTTTGCATCACTTTTCGCGTAGTTTGGAGTGTGTGAGATCGTCACAATTTCTTAAAAATAATAAATAATTAATTTACGTTTAATTACAATACAAAACAGAACATTTATTATTAAAGAGAACACAAACACACTCTGAAACACTACATAGTGCATAATATATTTTATATTTGTTTCTGGTAGAGTAAAGTACATACCAGAAGACTGTGGAGGCCGATTTTGATTTAGTCTTCTTAGTAAAAAGATATGAAAGTTTTGGATTTTTACGATTTTTTCAATTTTTTTATATATGAATTTTTAGATTTTTTGCTATAACTTTTCATTAACAAGATGAATTAACATTTGATTTTCGGTTTTAACATTTAATTAACATGGGCTATTTACTAAAAATAGTTGTAACTAGTTTTATTAATGTAGCAAAAATTAGCCATGAAATTTTTTATTTTTGTTTTTAATTTGTTAAATCAACACTTTTAAAATGATTGTTTTGAATCTCTTTTAATATGTAATCAATTCTACCACAAGAAATTCTTATTTTACGAATTATTTAATCAAGATTCATTGAATTATAATTTTAACGGACGATTGCAGTTTAAATTGTTCAATATTCTTCGCATCTTCTCACTGATGCAGAAAATTTTCTCCTTTAGGCACTTTTGAGTGCATTCTCTTTGAAGAAACTTGTGGTGGAACGAGATTTTTTACATACGCAATTAAAGTAAGTGTAATGAGTAATTAATTAGAGCACTTTTTAATTCTTAATCACCACTAGGTGATTTTATTATATACATATTTGTATCCTATCAAGTTTTTTGGAAGAATCGTCGGAAGAGACGAGAAAATCACATTTTTTCATTAAAATACACACGTGATTTACAGCTAAAGCCGTTCTTAATCATTGAAGGACTTGATTCCAGATTGGATGCCATAATAGAGTCACGAAAAGCTACTTATCGACGACATAATTTTAAAAATAATTTTAAAAATAGTTTTATTGAATTTTATTGCTAATTTTGGTTTGATTTCTGTACTAAAATTCAATAAAACTGTTTTTAAAATAATTTAACCCATGGTAGGCAAAGAGATATAAAAGTCCGTTAAATTAAAAACAATTCGAATTTGAATTTTTTTGATTTTTTTGCGGGAAAATTTGAATCTAAAAAATACGTTATTTAAAAATTGGTTTTGTTTGTTATTTCCATTCAAATCTCAACTAAACTATAAAATGTTTGATTTATTTCATCTTCAATTTAGTAAATAGCCCATGTTAATTAAATGTTAAAACCGAAAATCAAATGTTAATTCATTTTGTTAATGAAAAGTTATAGCAAAAAACCTAAAAATTCATATATAAAAAAATTGAAACTAGTAATGCGTCCACGGGCTGCGGACGGAAGTGCATTTTCATAAAACTACTGTGCACAGAAATCTAAACGTATAAAAAACTAGTAATGAAAAAGAAAACTAATGCACAAAACACTGACGCAAAAAATTAGTCAAAAATATTTGAAGAATAACGGTAAAAAATTATTTGAAAAAATAACGGTCAAAAAATGTTTGAAAAATAAAGGCCGAAAAATATTTAAAAAGTAGCGGTCAAAAAATATTTGAAAAAATAACGGTCAAAAAGTATTTAAAAAAATAACAGTCAAAAAATATTTGAAAAAATAACGGTCAAAAAGTATTTGAAAAAATAACGGTCAAAAAATATTTGAAAAAATAACGGTCAGAAAATATTTGAAAAAATAACGGTCAGAAAGTATTTGAAAAAATAACGGTCAAAAAAAATTTGAAAAAATAACGGTCAAAAAATATTTGAAAAATAAAAATAATACCCCCCGTTTTACCCAAATATAAAATATATTATGCACTATGTAGCTATACCTGAAAAATGGGTAGGAAAAATGTATGTTTTTGACTACCTTTGAGGCACGCCACTAACACACAGTTCTACTTTTTTGAAAATTTTCTTTAAAGGCAAATCTACGAAAGAAAATTCTCCAAAAAAATTACATATTTGTAAAATTCTCAAAAACGGCTTAACTTATGTACTCCTTTTGACTTCTATCTTATAAAGAAAGCAGAACTTTATCATTTTCTTAATAATTCACGCGTTTGGAGAGTGTCTGACTGTTAACTCTACGAAAATTTTATTTCATATTTTGTTGAATATCTTCTAAACTGTAGATTTTTGAACCCAAAAAAGATATACAATAGATTTTCGCTCTCTTTTGCTATAAATATGTATCCTTTTTAATAAGAAACAGTGGACAGTTAAAGAATTATTTAACAAAATAGCGTCAGACTGTTAATTTTTCAACTCATACACAAAAGTTTACAAAAATTTTGATACTAAAATTTCCGTTGAAATTGTCTACAAAGAAAATAAATTTTAATTAAATGACGCTTTTCAAGCCTCAATTCATATCATAGACAGATCAAAGATCTAAAGCATAAAATTTGCTAATATTTTTAATGGATGATTCTATGTAAAAAGTTAGTTAAAGTAAAATATCTTTTTGGTTTAACGGTTTTTTTGAATTTATCAAGTTGAGAAGAATTTTTAGTCGATTTTCGCAGTACCGTTTATTCGTAGATTTGCCCTTAAATTCTGAATACTCATAAGTAAGACCTTTCTAACGATACCAAACACTATATATGAAACTATAATGTGCCCGAAATACAGTTAAAAATGTCAAAAATGTATATTTCCCATTTCTAAATGGGAATCCAAATATGTATAAAATATAATTTTTTTTAAAAAAAATACAAAACTAACATTTAGTCTAAATATTAGTAGTAAAAAATTAATGCGTAATTCATAGTATCACTGACGAATCATTGCTTTTAGTTCAAGTTATAATAGCTTTTAGAATATCTCTGTATAGATAAAGTTACTTGCATTTCCGCTAGAAAAATTTTAAAAAATTCCAGGGGACCAGCCAGCCATCCAAAAAGGACCTTTAAGCGTACTACTTTTTAAGGAAAATGCAGTTAAAAATAATATTATCTAAAGTCAAATAAATTATGTTTTAATTTTTAAAAAATGGTTTAAAATTTTACGTCGTTGGTGGGAAATGGTGGGAAATTTTTGGCGGACACATTTCCCACCAAGCTATTTTCCCCCTGCAATTTATGTATTTTTGTGGTAGCCTACGCTGGTTGCTATAGCTGCACCTTCTGGACCTCACTTAGACCGCTATAACTAATCGTAGGTAAAATATTTTTTATTTCCGTTTTTTGTTTATTGTAGCCTTGATAAGTACCATTCTAACGATATATAATACTTGAAGGTTTATTTTAGTGTCGGTCATGAACACGACCTTTGTTTGTGACCAAAATTGACCAACGCGAATTAAAAAATTCTAAAAATCATATTTTTTTAAAATAGTATTTATAAAATACTATACTATTTAATATAGTGAAACTTTTTGATACCTGTGGCTAGTTGCTTGGTGGTGTCCTGATGCAATTAAACTTATTTCACAAACTTTAGTCGATTGATTTATGATATTTATTTATATTTAATGCAAAATGCATCTGATTTTTAGCAATTTTGGTTCGAGGTTGGCAAGGGATGGCCACAATCAATGCAGTCCCATGGCAGCAAAATTCATGCTTTATACAAGTATTATACATTTTTGAAAAGGTATTAATATCACCTAGTTAATGCAGAAAACAGAATCTAACTAGTAATGCGTCCACGGGCTGCGGGCGGAAGTGCATTTTCTTAAACTACTGTGCACAGAAATCTAAACGTATAAAAAACTAGTAATGAAAAAGAAAACTAATGCACAAATCACTGAGGCAAAAAATTAGTCAAAAATATTAATAAAAATATCGAAAAAGTCGTTTTTTTGCGTGACGTAATTTGCGAACGACCCCTAATTTCTTTTTTGGAAAAATAACAGTCAAAAACTATTTGAAAAATAACGGTCGAAAAATATTTGAAAAAATAACGGTCAAAAAATATTTGAAAAAATAACGGTCAAAAAATATTTGAAAAATAACGGTCAAAAAATATTTGAAAAAATAACGGTCAAAAAATATTTGAAAAAATAACGGTCAAAAAATATTTGAAAAAATAACGGTCAAGAAATATTTGAAAAATAACGGTCGAAAAATATTTGAATAAATAACGATCAAAAAATATTTGAAAAAATAACGGTCAAAAAATATTTGAAAAATAACGGTCAAAAAATATTTGAAAAAATAACGGTCAAAAAATATTTGAAAAATAATGCCCCCCCCCCCGTTTTACTCCCCCCACCTTCATATAGACCTCCTCGTTCAACTCCCCCTCCTCTCCCTTCAATTCACATGTTACGTAATTTTACGTAACGTAAGCTTTAGTTAATTTAACTACGTGAAAAATTCGGAAAATGCGAGAGAAAATTTTGAAAATGGAAAATTTTATCATAACACATCATGAAATATCAAAAAAGTGTAAAAAAGTGCAAAAAAAAAGTTGCTCGGAGTGGGGCTCGAACCCTGGCCGGAAGATTGTAAGAAAAGTACTTAAAATGTAAGCAGTTTTTAAAAAAAAAGTTAATTTAATTAACCTTCTACTGCACCGATCAAAAAAATCTCTCGTCATTCTCGTCCACACATTTTAAGCAAAAAACCGCATCGAAAAAGCTTAAACTGGAGGAGGAGTGGAGCGGCAGACGGACGGACGGACGGACGGACGGACAAAACGCGGACAATAGTGTCTTTTCCCTTTGGGAAAATGCACTAAAAACATTGCTCTTATAGAAAGTTATGTCCGTTTAAGTAGTATCAAAAAGCACCTAGTCTACAACCAGCATAGGCAAAAATGTGATTTTAAATTTTTTGGTACTTATCTTGAGTAATTTAAACCTTTTTTGAATTTAAACGAATCATTGGGTAAAATAGGGTGACCATAAATAGGGTGACCATCTGCGTAGTTTTTCAACGGACACTCTTGTATTTTTCATGACTGCACTGTATAAATTTTTAAAATTTGTTCTATGTCCTGTATTTTTAACGAAAATTTACCAAATGTCCTATATTTTCTAACAATTTTCTACCATTTTCCATCATTTCTAACTAATTTCACAATTTTCAACAATTTCCACTAATTTTTACTATTTTTCATTATTTCCCAATAGTTTTCACCACCAACAATTTTTTTCTATTATAATTGCCTATTTTCGGCCGTTTGGCGGCCTTGCGTTTGTTAAAAAATGTCGTGGCCGATTTTTTTGGCTTGTGGTAGCGTGGCCACTCTGGTTACAAGTATAAGAACTGTCGTAGCACAATTTAAAAAAACGAATATTTATTATACTTACTTTTATTAATTCTATCTCAAGGGTTTGTTAAAAAAAACTCCAAGCAATAAATTTATTTAAATTTTTTTTAAATGTTTGCACTAATTTTCTTTCTAAGCTAAGGTTATATTTTTATATCCACAAATCAAAAATTCCATTTTCACAGCTCCATTATTCCACTGTATAAGTCAAATTTTAAACATAGTGCATACTCGCACTAAGCGAGATCTTCTTGTTAGACACTATCACTATGCAAATCAAATGTTTCAGATATTTGCCAACAAAATTAAACTGAATTTCAAATTTATTGTCCTTTAAAAAAGTTCCACTATTGATAAGTTTCACAAGTAATCACCGAGATACAAAAAATTGCAACCTTTCGTATCGAAATTGAAAAGACGTCTGCTTGGCACATAAAAGTATTTCATATATAAATACTTTTGCATTGGAAAAAGAAAAAAGTTAATATGTCTGTGTTATGATCGTTTTATATACTTTTCGTCTATATATTATAGCTTTTTTTAAATTTTGTGTATTTACTACGCTTTTGAATATGTGTACAAGCTTACTTATTATTATTTTTTTATTTTTCTTCAAATTGCAGATTGGTTTTTTTGAGCGTTGTTATTATGTGTTTGATCATTTCGCATTAGAAATAAAATTGGTTCCGAATTTTAAAGTCGTTTAAACTCTCAAATTATTTGAAATTAGAAGATTATTAAAGCTATGACATTAACAGCAAATCCGGTTCTTTCAACTAAAGTAGAAAATAAACCAAAAAGGGGAAAGGAAACTTTAAGTAAAAAAATAATAGGTGGAGAAAGAGTTAAAAAAGATGAAAAACCAGTTGAACAATTGCCTAAAAAAACCTTTGAACATAATGACAAATGGAATGTTTTCACTGAAAGGTATTATTTTTAAGTCCAGATACAAGTTTATGCTGAAACAAAAGATAAGTTCGGAACTTAAGTCCAGGGACAGCGGCGTAGCCAGAAATTTTTCGATGGGGGGATTTTGAATCTTTTTGTCTAGTTTTTTTTTTCTCAAAAACCATAGAAAATTGAAGAATTTTTCAGCAAAAGGAGGAAGGAAATCCCCATCCACCCCCTCTCTCTGCTCCTGTCTAGGGCTTAATGTATCAGAGGTGTAGCGCCCGGGCCCCCTCAAAAAAATTTTAGTGTCGAAAAGAATTTTTCCCCAAAAATAATTTTTCTCATAAACTGTTTATATGGAAAATATTGAAACTTTGGGAAAAAATATGTTAGCGTGTAATATAAATAATAAATAAACTAATATATATTAATTATTACAGCTGTGAAGATGTATGGGCAACGAAGAAAGGGTTTATGAAAACAAAAATTTCAATCAACGCAGAGTCTGAAAACACTTTACCATCAATTGAAGAGTTCTCGAAAAATTCCTTTGAATATGTTGTAATATATAATATTATAAGCTCTAACATATACGAGGCGGTGTTGAAACTTTTGATAAGAGAATGTTTAAACTCAACTATTGAACTGGAATTTGTAAACTTACGAATTAAGGATGACTTCAAAGCCTTTAATAATTTTCTCGACTCTTTTCCAAATCTTCAAAGTCTTATATTCAATCAATGCTATTTAATTTATTCAAATGGATTAAATCTTTTACTGATTCCAAAATTGAAAACTGTTTCATTTGACAACTGTAATAAACCCTATCTAGATATTTTTAATAACCGTAATTCAATTCAGAAAGTTACTGTCTGCAGTAAAAATCATGAATTAACAATCAATGATTACAAAAATATGGCAAACCATTTCCCGGAACTTAAGCATTTAGTTTTAAGAGGACTTGGAACAAAGGGTTGGCTTAAAGAAGATTATTTAGATAGCTCACTTAAAATTCAATCATTGGACGTTGAATTTGACAACTCTGATTGGACACATGATAAAAAACTGCCTAGAACGGGCTTCTTTCAATCACAGCTGGGACATCTTAAGAAACTGAGACTTGCTAATCTTCCATACGACTTTGATGGTGGTAAAGTTTTGAAATTCATATTCGATAAAATGGAATTAGAAACATTTTTCTATGATAAAACTGCTTTGATTCTTAATAAACAAAAGCAAGAAGTTTTTAGTTTAAGAGCTAAAGACGTCAATATTAGCAGCGTTTTTGAAATTTTTCATAGATTTAAAGAATGTGAGTATTTATTTTTGAAATTTCTAAATCAATTATTATTTATCAAATATTTACAGCAATCACATATTTACATATCACCTTGACGAATACTTCTCTAAACTACGAACGAATCGATGAATTGATCAGATCGTCACCAAAGTTATTCTATAATGTTCGTACATTTGAAATTCTTGATCACAGTGCACTGGAAAATAATTTTCCAAAGTTTTTGGGCTTGTACAGGATGATGAAACACATCACAAAGCTAACATTTAAAACAGACTGTATCAGCCTCAATGATGTTCTTGAGGAATGCTTACCGGAAATGAAAGATTTGAAAGAAATTTCGATAAGTAATAATTTTGATCTGCCTTCTAACGAAGAATTTGAAATAATACGCAGATGTGTCCCAAAACTTGAGAAACTGAAAGTTGATGAATATTTTTTGGGAAAGGCAAAAGAATTTTTTGGAGATAAAGTTGAAGTTGTTAAAATATGTTAAAAAATGCATTTGAAAATAATTTTTGTAAAAAAATTATTATTTAAACTTGTATTCGTCTTCTTATATACTGATTACATACTATAATATTTTAATCATAATAAAGTATCTATCCTTTTGCATAAAATAGTTGTTTCAATTGATTGTAACATGATTTTATTGCTCAGTAATGAGTATGTAAATTTAATCATATTTTTTTATATGCTTTTCAGATAGTTAAAATACTATTTATCTTTTCGATTTACTGCATTGCAGCCATGTGGACATAAATATAATGACAAAACAACTTTACGGTCATTTTGGCTCTATTGTCCTAAAAAATCAAATCATAAAAAATATGTAATTTTTTTTGTTTTAGTTTGAGTTGAAATAAATAAGAACAAAATACATACAAAATAATAAATATTTGGAACATTTGTTCACTTTTACAAACACACTTTTGAAAGTGATCTAAAAATAATTTGTGAAAAAATTATTCAAACCATACGAATGAATTATATGTGTCCATTTCTTAAAAATTTGACTGAGTCATAGGATCCCCTTAGAAAGATTTATCTTGAATCACTGAAGCTCATTAAATATTAATTTTTTTTATACATTGGTTGTCAATAAATACCTGTCCAAACACAGGTGACTGATTTTAATGTTTATACTAGGTTGAATTCAAATGAAATTTATTTTGTTTTTCTAACGATTTTATTATCACAGAGCTTGAATTTTTTAACGCATTATTAATGCAACAAATATAACTCTGTTAGCATTAGCAAATTGCTAAAAGTGAAATTAAAATTCGAACTTTGACTTTTATATATAAATTTCGTGATTATTTTTATTACCAAATCACATAGAGCCACACGATGTTATTCACAGTACATATTGATTTCGAGATGATCATAAAAGCAAATGGCAACGAACATGTTCTTAGAATACAGGATGCTCAACAAGCAAAAAATATAAAAATTGCAAAATTAGCTTTAATATTATAATATCATTGTGTAAGTGTGAGTCTCAAGGTTAGTTTTAGGTAATGAAAGAAATGTCGAAAATCGATGCAAACAAATCAACAAAAAATGTATTCTAACCAATTCTAATAATGTTTGTTTGTGTGCATTGTCATGAAATAACCAGAATTTGAAGAATATAACAGATTTTAAAAAAGTCTTCGTTTTTAATCGAGGGATTTAAGCGCATTTTTGTGACTGCAACCATTATTTTATTGCAAAGTTAGTGCAGGCGCGTAATCAGAAATTTTTGTGACAGAGAGTCCGATGTCTTGCGAAGGAGTGGTCGGCAACCTTTTTTCTTTCTTTATTTTACTTAGTTTTGGTTTTAGTTTTCCGTAATTTTGCTTCTGCCTGCAATTCTTTTTATATGATTTTAATTTTTAAGAGGGGTCTAATTTTTTTTCATACAAACTTCAGTCTTGAGGGAGACCATACACAGTCGGACCTATTTATTTTTAAATGAACATTTTTTTCGAGAGTAAACGTAGAGTAACGTAGAGAAGAAAATTCTCAAAATAAAGAAAAGACAAACAACAATGACTCAATTTGCAAACTCAGCAAATAAAACACAAGAACAAAATGAAGGAACGACAAACAAGCGCAAGAACGAATCGTTCGAACTGCTTAGTGCACCGAGCAAAAAACTATCAAGCTCAAATAGAAAGCGACAATTTGATTTCTCGACAGCCAAGAAATTGTTTGATGATGAACCATCAAACGATATGGATGTCGTAGAAATCACTTCAGAACCGTTTGTATTCAGAGAAGAGAATAGCAAAACAAAGCAACAGCATCCAAAACAAAAAACAACACTGACTGCTGGAGAAAGCAGCAAAACAAGTCAACAATACCCAAAGCATAAACCACCACCGATTGTCTTCAGCAGTGGCTCAGCAGCTGATATTAGAAGATGTGCAAATGAAGTAAACAACCAACCCAGAAGCTTCCTAATTGACATCAAAAAAGACAAACAAGGGACGAAAATAGTAACAACAGACAACTGGAATGACTATCATAAGTTCGTCAAACTACTCGAAGCAAAAAAGCATCACTTCCATACTTACTCCACAGAAGAGCCGCAGATGAAGTTCGTTTTGTACGGACTTCCGGCGAACGGAGTTGGAAGAATTGGAGAAAGCGTTAAAAGCAGAAAAAGTCTCACCAGTCAAAATCGTCAAAATGACAATGAAACAAATGATGTACTTCAAAGGAAACAATCAGGAGGGAGAACAAGCAAATCTAATGAAAATTCTCAATAGCATCGCAAGTGTCGACGGCTACAAAGTGAAATGGGACAAATACAAAAACAAGCGCAGTGGACCATCCCAATGCTCGAACTGTCTGCAGTTTGGGCATGGGCAACGTGGGTGCAACAGATTACCCACCTGCTTCAGATGTTCCGAACAGCATGACTCAAAAACGTGCCCACACATATCGTAAGATAACAACAAAGTCCCACTCAACAAACTCAAATGTCATTTCTGCGGTGAAAAGCATACAGCTATTTCTCATGTTTGCAAGACAAGATTGCAAATAATAGAGAAATGGAAAGCAAAATTAATGAATGGAAACAATCGAAATCAAAACAAGCCTGCAAGTCGCCATTCACATGATCAAACTGAACAACGGAGAAATATTCCTTCGACACCAAGAACGTCTGAACGATCAAACAAATCTGTTCATTTCGTACCACAGAAACATCAGAAGAGAAATAACGTACCAACAACATCCCGAGCACCAACTTCTGTTAATCAAAATTCTGCACCAGTCAATTCGAAACAGCAAAACACCAACACCTTTTCAACAAACAAACCCGTAGTTCAACGACAACAAAATCCAATGAACAATCAACGAAAGAAGAGGAGAAATAATAAAAACAAGAAAAGCAAACTAAACAACAAAAACCAAAACCAAGTTGTTCAAGAAATGGAAACAGAAATCATCAGTTCACCAACTCTGAATGAAACCATCGCTGAACCATTAACCAGTAGCAACACAGAGCAACCTACAATAATAATCGATGCACCAGCTCAAAGTACAAGCAATCAAAGTGAATCAGAATCATCTACAACAAGATGCATGCACCTCCTAAAAGATTCAAGATCATTGCTCAAAATCCTGAATGCCTGAACTTTGTTCAACAAGTAATCGGCTCAATTGTCAAAGAACACCATCAGAAATCATAAATCGTAATCAACAAAGAATCAACATGCTCTACTGGAATGCCAACGGACTAACAGATAAGATGTTAGCATTCCTCGACTACCTAAGCACACAAAATATTGACGTCGCATGCATCTCAGAAACTTTCCTGAAGCCAAATTCAAAAGTTGACTCGCATCCTGACTACGTAATTCATCGATTTGATTGCATAGACAGACCGAAAGGTGGTGTGGCGATCATTGTCAAAAGAAACTTAAAACACGAGCTTCAACCAAGCTACAACACAAAATTAATAAAATGCATCGGAATCAAAGTTTTCATCGACGAAACGTCCAGCTTTCACATCCTCTCCGTCTACCTCCCAGGAGGAAGCAAAGGAAATGAAATAGATCAACACTTAAGAGACAACATCAACAAAATAACAAACATAAGAGGAAACTACTACATCTGTGGAGACTTCAATGCAAAACATCGAGAATGGAACAGCAACGTGGCAAACAAAGCAGGAACAATACTGCAAGACATGTCTGGGGAGTTCATGATCTACTCCCCGGACTCGCCAACGTATTACCCTGAAGATCCAAAAAAGTCAGAATCAACAATCGACCTCATGCTCTCAAATTCCAACCTCGAAACGACAGAACTAAGATGCAATGAGTGACCACTGTGCTGTCTACTTCCAAATCACAACCTCAAAAATCGACAGAACTGAAAATACAGTCTACAGATATGACTACAGAAACGCAAATTGGAAAAAATTCAAATCATACATCGCTCGTCAAATCGAAGACAACATCTGTGAAAACTACTGCAGCACAGCAGAAGAGATTGAGAATCACATAAGCATTCTCTCTAATCTCATTATGCAGGCAAGAAATCTAAGTGTGAAAAAGAAAAAGATCAACTTCAAATCGACGAGACTCACACCAGAAATCAAAGATTTAATCAAAACAAAAAGAAGTCTTCGACGTAGATGGCAACGAAGCAGAGATAATCAAATTAAATCTGAATTGAATATACTGCAGAAGATCATCAATGAAAACATAAAAGAACTCGAAAACAAAAATTGGAACAAACGCCTCTCAGAAATCAAACCATCGAACCAAACTGTCTGGCGTATCACAAAACACTGTAAAAAAGGAACAAAATCAATGCCACCATTGACAAACTCGGGAAAAACGTTCATCACAAACAAGGAAAAAGCCAGCGTCCTCAGCGAGTATTTTCGTTCAACACACGAAAATCCACTTGAACAAAACGACCCAGAGCATACCCAAGAAGTAAACAACACAGTCAAGGAAGCACTAGAACAGAACAATAAAGACAGTCCAGAATTAACAGACGTAAACGAAATCCTGAGCATCGTGAGAAATCTGAAGAATCCAAAAGCTCCTGGTCTAGATGACGTCAATAACATACTCATCAAAAACCTCCCACCTAAAGGTTTTGAAAATTCAGAAAATTCAGCAGATGTAGTGACACACCTTCAACACACAGGAAGAAGAGTCCAACAATACATGGACAAATGGAAGATAAATCTAAACAAACAGAAGACTCAAGCCTTATTCATCACAAATAGATACTCCAGGCAACTTCCAAGAAACAACATCAAATTCCTCAACGAAAACATCAAGTGGGAAAACGAAGCAAAATATCTGGGAATGGTCATCGACAAGAGAGTGACTCTAAAGCAGCATGTGGAGTACGTGAGTGATAGAGCTCACACTGCACTCAGATTGCTGTATCCGCTAATCAGCAGAAATTCACAACTCGACGTTCGTAACAAACTTCTCATCTACAAGCTAGCCATCAGACCGATCTTCACGTACGGTTGTCCAGCTTTTGAAAGCATGGCAAAAACTCATCTTCAAAAACTTCAAGTTTTACAAAACAAATTCCTGAGAATCGTTCTCAACAAATCAAGATATGAAAAGATCAAAGATCTACATACAGAAGCAAAAGTACCCACCATCGAGGAGTACGTCAGAAAATTGCAAGCGAATTTCAACATTCGTCTTGCAGCTCAAAATTCTGAATAAAGCAAAAACAGTTCAAACCAAATCCAAAACTAAGTGACGAAAAGACTTCAAGTCTGGTTCCTTAAAAACCAACCTAAAGAAAATGTATTTTAAATTTTTTTGTACATACTTAATAGGATTTTAATTTTTAAGAGGGGTCTAAATTTTTTTCATAGGGAGACCATACACAGTCGGTCATACCTATTTATTTTTAAATGAACATTTTTTTTCGAGAGTATAAAAAGGAATAAAAAGAAATTCAAAAACATTTAACTTGTGTGTGAGAAATACAACGCGATGATGTGGTCACATGAAAACAACACTACTTCAAGAATACATAGTATCAAAAATAAAAATGATCTCATTTCTAAATAATTTAAAATGCGAATAAAAGCTCAAGAATAATTCATGATTATATACAAAGGCCGTCTACAAATGACGTCCATCAAAAAACAGGATTTTCAGACTCCCCCATCAAGCATAGCCAAAAGGGATTTTAAATGTTAACTTTCATTTTAACCCTTCTTCTCGTTCCCCAATTAAAAATTTTCCTCAATTTGTCAGGATTTTATAAAGCAAAATATCTCCTACTTGCAGTCTTGAGACTTTTATTCACGGTCTTAAATATTGATAAAGTAGCCCTTTGCATAAAGTTAATTTTTAAGTGCTCATAACATGATTTTATGGTTCTCAGGTAACAAAAACATATGCTTATCCATCCATGTAATCGCCACCACCGCTAAAGTGTCTTAATTTTTATTGAAGCTACGTGTACATAAATATATTGGCAGTGCAACAAAAAAAATGTTTTATTCCATTCTAAAATCATACGAATACGTATTCGTCTTAATTTTCGTTGAATTTCACCATCAGTTTAAAAAAATGAACAAGATACACACACAAAAACAATTGGATGGAACATTTGTTCAATTTTGCAAACACACTTTTAAAAGTAATCTTTATATATACTTTGCTAAAAAATTATTCAAAACATACGAATGAATTTTACGTGACCTTTTCTTAATAATTTGACTGAGTCACAGCATTTTCCCGGTCCCGTCCTATCCCGTGGTCTCGGTCTTTGAAGGGAATACTGTCAGAAATTACTGATGATTAAGGTACAAAAAAAATACCACACACAACCTGTAGCTGTGATTTTGACTGTATCCAGGCACAGGTGACTGTTCTAATGCTTATGCCAGGTTTCAAAAATAGTTTAAAAATTCTTCTAAGAATGTTTAAGAATTTAAATGTTTCTGTTAAAAACATCCAAATTTAATTTATTGCTAAAAGATTAAAATTCAAATTAAAAATAATAATTTTTATCATAGAGCTTGATCTTTTTTTGATGATTTATTAAATGAAAATCATGAATCTTTATCATTATTTTTTAGATTGCAAATTAAGCCACGCATCAATAATGCAACAAATATAACTCTGTTAGCATTAGCAAATTGCTAAAAGTGAAATTAAAATTCGAACTTTGACTTTTATATATAAATTTCGTGATTATTTTTAATACCAATTCACGTAGAGCCACACGATGTTATTCACAGTACATATTGATTTCGAGATGATCATAAAAGTAAATGGCAACGAACATTTTCTTAGAATACAGGATGCTCAACAAGCAAAAAATATAAAAATTGCAAAATTAGCTTCAATATTATAATATCATTGTGTAAGTGTGAGTCTCAAGGTCAGATTTAGGTAATAAGAGAAATGTCGAAAATCGATGCAAACAAATCAACAAAAAATGTATTCTAACCAATTCTAATAATGTTTGTTTGTGTGCATTGTCATGAAATAACCAGAATTTGAAGAATATAACAGATTTTAAAAAAGTCTTCGTTTTTGGAAATGTACAGATTTTGCAAGTTTTTTGAATCAACAAGTAGATTAGTATTCCAGAAATAATTTTTAGCTTTCACCTCGGTCAGTGACTCATATGAAGCACATCAATCAGTTGTTTAAATATTTGACAGTTTTTTTTTCATGATAACAGAGTCATCTTCACTAAGTCATCTTTATACTTAAAAACTTGATTGAATGTGAGAAAAATTTATAAATTTCATCTATCACAATTGTGAATTTCAATAATTAAGGAAAACAGTTGAAATGTGCGACATATATACTTCTATTATTTCGAGCAGAAATTAGAGCAAAATCATTAAACTTTATTTGCGTTTTACAAAAAATATTTAAATGCTCATATATGTGCTTCATATGAGGCTAATGTGTTCATTGTTGTCAGCTAAAGCATGTTTCAATTTTATAAATTTATAATTAATAAAATATCAAAAATCCAATGAACATGCATTAATAAATGCATTCATTAATACGTATTCTAGACGACCTTGTCATAAAATAATAAACAGTAACTCCGAGAACGAAAATATTTCCGGAAAGTAAAACGTTTCAAAAATGAAGTACAGAAAAGAGTTCTCACGATATGAACTAAAGAGAAAATGATACAAAAAAATTGAGAGAATTTTTTTCTTCTTCTATTTTTGTTTACTCAGTCAATTTTTGTTATTGCGTCGAGAGAAAAGTAAATTTGTTCGAATATAAAAAAGTGAATCATTTCGGCTTTTAGAAATTCATTATCGTCATAATAAATAGTTGACAGTCTAGTAATTGTTGTCAGTAGTCTGAGACAATTTGAGTATTCATCAAAAAATCCAATTGTAAGCTCAATTAATAAGAATTTACTAGAATATTTTGGCAATTTTCACATTTTTTCCTCTTTTTAGATCTAATTTGACTAATTCTCTCTGAAATCCAGTGATGGCTTTTGAACAGCTGCAATTTAAACGAAAGAATGACAATGTCTACGAATTAAAGGGAAGGGTCCTAACATCAATGGACCTTGAAGCAGTGCCAGATGATTTTAGTGATTTACATGCTGTCGCTGATGTTTTTCGTATCCAATCAGATCTTTCTGATAAATTCCGTGGAAAAAATCTCACAATTCTTGCAAATTATGTTGAAATCACTAAACACTGTATATTTGACTTGTCAGGTGAATCTGTGACTCAAAATTATGATTATTATGCAGGACAAGATGAACATGGAACAGGACTTGATGGTCAAGATGGCATAGCTGGGAAAAGTGGTGGAAATTTTGCACTTAACTGCAGATTAATCAATAATGATGCACAATTAACTATAATGACTAACGGAAGTGACGGAACTAATGGACAAAATGGTGGAAATGGACTAGATGGTGCACATGGCAAGGATGCAACCCACAGAAGCTTTGTTATTGATGGATTTAATTGGAAAATGAGTTTTGATATTGACCAAAAATGGGAAATGAATTCGAAATTTGGACTTGAACATGCTGAAAAATCAGAAATCAAAACCGAGGATGGATTGACTGCTTATGTATTTAAACAAATTTCAATTCTTAATGATTGGGGATGGGAGAAAAAGGTCAGCCTGGAAAGCCTGGAGGAATTGGTGGATGCGGAGGAAAAGGAGGGCAAGCTGGCTCAATTTACATCCACTGTGACCAAAGCTCACATCAAGAAAACATCATAACAACAGCAAATCCAGGAAATGATGGAGAAAATGGAACTAATGGAGCAAATGGTGTAGATGGTCGTGAAGGGCTGGATTTATGGAAATACGATGAAAGAAATTGGGGAAATCCAGAATGTTTTGGTGAAGACAGACCGACGAAGTTCAAACTTGTTTGGGGTGAAAGTGCTGACTACACAGTTTGGGATGGTGCTGCAAATGAGTATGTTGGTGTAGAGAAGCACTATGATATAATGGTTCCAATGGAAACATCCAGAAATGAATCTGTAAAGGAATCAACAAGTGAGGTTCCTGCAAAAGTGCCGTCATTTGATGTTTCGGTACTAAAGAATGAATATTCACACTTTTTGGATAGCAATAAGATTGGATCAATGAAGGAATTTGAGAAGATGTCGATTCAGTTAGCAAACAGGAACACTATTTATATTGTAATACCTTAAACATTTGAGACACATAATAATTTTGTTAGCTCAGCTTATCAGCTTTGACTTTATATTCCAATAAAAGATTTTGCTTAAAATATATTTATCAAATAAAAATATGAATTAAGTTTCTATTTTAACATTTTAATTAGTTTAACTAAGAAAAGGACATTCCTCATCATAACTCAATGGCATCAAGCTATCCCAATTTAATTCCTTATCTCCATAAACAAACTTCTGGTACGTATAAATATTGTTCCAATCATTCAATGCTGTCTCATTTTCATACGTGAACTTCCACTTTTGATCAACATTCTCAAGGTCACATTCCTTCATGTAAATAGACTGTCCTGAGAAATTTGCTGTCAGGCATTGATTACCTTCGTCATATGAGTTTATTAGCATGTGATTCTAACGGTCGTACTTCCAGTATTGATTTCCATTTTCAGCATAATGACATTGAGGTGTTGCTAGTTTGTAGGAATCAAGGCACAGCTCCATGTATCCAGCAACAATATTTTTCATAAAATTAAGTCTGAAAAATTGACTTTGTGGAATATTTTTTGGATCATCAACTTCCTCACAATTATAAAGTCCAATTGGATCAAATTCAGATCCATTAAGTAAGTCAATGCAGATGTTCTCATAAACTACAGACTTGATCTGCCCAGATGCAAAGGCTGGCGTTTCCTTAACTGTTGGATATCTCAAGAGTATATCCGGTGCAATATTATCCAAAAAATATTGAAAGTTTTTACATTTCAGACGATCACGAACAGCTTTGACATGTGTCAAGTCACCAGCATCAACTTTTGCAAACTTTTCAGGACTTCGACTGTAAACGACATGTTTATAGTCATCAAGCCAGACTTCTGCGAGTCTTTTGAAATTTCTTGATACAAAATCTTCTTTGATGTTGTTCCTGGATGGATTGTACATTCGGAATGTGTGTGAGATGCGGCTGCATGGAACTTCGTAGAGACCATCAGCACATAGCCAGAGCTTGAAACTTAATTCGTAGTTTTCAGCTACAAAATTGAGAAAAATAAAGTTCATGAATGCTGTAGATAAATTTTGGAAAATTAAAGCTCACCATTCCATATCTTGTATTCCCTGTCATATCCATCAAGTTCCTCCATGAAGAATTTTCTGTCTATTGCAAATCCACAGCCAAGCATGATTGGATTTGGATATGGTTTGAGTGGATTGACACCTTCAGGTACAGTCCTCATGAATCGTCTGTAAATCAGCTCCCAGTCGATTGCTGCAAATATAACAGAAGCTGGAATTATGACTTTTGGTTTATGAAAGCTTTATCTATCCAGTGAATCAAAACAGCCATAGTAAGGGAGATATAGATGACTGAAACACTACCCCAGGAGTATAATATAGACCAGGGGGAAAACCACTTGGTGGAAAAAAAGTCATTTTCCACCAACCACATTTTGTGCAATACTTTTGGGTCCTTAAATATTGGTTGGTGAAAATGGTGTCAGAATATCTTATATTATGGTTCTGCAAAAGATAGAACCAAAAGTTTGAACCTAGATGTTTTCTAAATAAATTCCACCAGGTGGTTTTCCCCCTGTACAGACCATACCCTCATTTTTTCCTCATATTTCAACAATGATGACGTTACCAAATTAGGATTCCCTAGGATGTCTCACCTTCCCTACCCAATGATACCCTAGGTGGAGGGTAGGGGTTGGATACCCTAGATAGCTCTGGAAACCGACCTCTGGGGAGTGTTTATAGTAGAGTAGTATCTATTTTAAGGTCACACGTGTATACCTTACCCCATCTGAGACTTACCTCCTCGATCTCCAATAACAAGCAATTGAATGTTCTCAAATGTGTCTGGTTCAAAATTATCAATTTTTTTTTCAAATATACGCCATTTCGGCTTTATTTCTTATAAAATTTAATTACATTGTTTATAAAGTTATTAGTACTAAGTTTTTTCTCATTTATAAACTTATTTATTTGGTTATATTCCTTAGCTGCTACATACACAAATGATTTATGAGCAATATTTTTTAAATAATTGGGCACAAATAGGTCTTTACCACATCTCATTTGTCGTACTCTTACATCATTATTTATTAAGAACAGTTTACTAAGACTACTTGGTTTACTTTTTATTAAAATTCTATTCAGAGACTTTATAATATTTACGTTAATTCTCGTTTCAACTAATACAATATTATATTTTTCACGTATTTCATTTATATTTTCACGATTAATAACTCGCATGCATTTATTTTGAACAACCTGTAAACTGTTTATAGTATGTTGGTCCATCATTTTAAAAATAAATGAACAATAATCAATATGAGGTTGGACAATTGACTTATAATATAAAATTTTGTTTTCCTCATTTAGTTTATTTGATATTCTTCTGAATAGTCCAAGTTTTTTATTCATTTTTCTGATAATATATCCACCATGCTCATTGAATTTTAATTTATTATCTATAAAAACACCCAAGTATTTCGTTTTGTCAACTTTTTCTAATTCAACATCATTTATTTTAATATTCAACTCAGAATTTACTTTTTCATTAAAGATCATGTAGTTACATTTTTTGATATTCAGTGCTATTTTGTTAAATTTAAGCCAATCACACACTTTTATCAATTCTATATTCATTCTTTCTATAGCTTCACATGATGTTTTACCAGATGTACTTAATAATGTATCATCAGCATACATCAAAACATCACAGTCAACTACTTTAACAATGTCGTTTATATAGAGGGTAATAAAGTATTCGAAATTTTTGAACCATGGGGAACACCATAATTAACTATTAATTCTGAACTATAAACCCCATTAACTTTAACTATTTGCCTCCTATTCAATAAGTAACTTTCAAACCATTTGATAGTTCCATCAGCAAAATTATAGCATTTCAATTTTTTTAGCAAAATATCTCTGTTTACTGTCTCAAATGCTCTTTTAAAGTCTAAAAACACTGTTACAGTTACTAAATTATTCTCAATATTTTTAATAATATTATCAACTAATTTGATCATTGCAGTTTCAGTACTATGAGATTCTCTAAATCCATGTTGATTTTCAACAATTACATTATTCTCTTCTAGAAAATTTCTTAGTTGAAAATGTACAATATTTTCAATTAATTTTTCACCACATGGTAAATTATTAATAGGACGAAAGTCCTCAGGATTACAAGGATTGTTTACTTTAGGAATTGGTGAAATAACTGATAATTTGAAAATATTCGGCATTTCTGACTCAATTATTGACTTATTAATTAGTTTTAACATTCCATCATTTAATTCTTCATTAGCACATATATCAATTAAATTTCCACCACTAATAAAATCATCAAAATTTTTATCTTTTATAATATTTAAGAAAAACTTTAAATTCTCGTTATCAATCGTTACCAACTCAAATTTGTTTTCGGGTCTTTGAATGTTATTTAAATAGTCTTGTATTATAGGATCCTCAATTTTATTTATTATATCATTTATCGAACTTATAAAAGTTTCATTTAACTTATTCGCAATGTCAATAGGAATATCATATATAATATTATTTATATTGATAAAATTAATTTTTTCACTCTTAGTTTTATATAAACTTTTTAAATTTTTCCACAACTTTTTAGGATCATTTTTGTTAGAAAGCAACTGATTTCGAAATGATTCATTCTTTTTCATTCTTAACTTGTATTTATAACTCTTATTGAGGTTGTTAAATTTCTCGTAGTCCGTTAATTCACAACTTAATAAAAATATATCATATGCTAAATTTTTATCGGCTTTTAGTTTTTTCAATTCATCATCAAAGTTAAATTTCTTTTTCCTAAATTTTTCGCTCTTTATAAACTTCGATATTGAATTCCCTATAACTTCAAAAAATTCTTGAATGTTATCAATTCTTTGTGACTTGCATTTTTCATCTATCATCCCACAAAATTTTTCTTTAGAATAGTTTCTAATAACACTAGTTTCCAAACTATCGCGCTTCAAGTTAACAATTTCATTATAAGTTACATGTATTAAATAGTGGTCAGATATTTTATCAACCCTATTCACTTCACATGATGTTTTGTCATTATTAACAATAACATGATCAATAATTGATGATGAATTGTTTTTTGCATCAAACCGAGTAAAATCTTTAACTATCTGTTTTAAATTATGTTCTTTAATTACGTTTATATATTCCTTAACTGTTTTGGTGTTTCTATTCACATTGATATTGATGTCACCTACCATAATTTGTGGGGCTGCATAATCCAAATAATTTGATATGTACTGATCTAAAAAATTAAAAAAAATCATTAGGTTTTTGAGCAGGAGATTTGTATACTACGGTTATCTGCAAATTTGAATCCTCGAGTCTAATTGTGGCGAACCATGTTTTTCCAAAAGATACAGCTGCAATTTGATTGAATTTGATCCCGTCACGTATATATAAAATCACTCCTCCAGTATGACGACTATTTGAGTCACATCTCACGGTGTTATATTCATCAATTTGAATCTCATTTTCCAAAATATCATTTGTTATATGTGTTTCAGATAGGCATAAAATATGTGGTTTTTTTTCATTCATAAGTTCTCTAAATGGTTCAATATTGTTTATTAAACTTTGCGCATTTGTATAAAGCACATTTAAATTTGATTGCTAAATTGCTACAGATCTCATTAATGACTTGAGTGCCTTCTGGTAGCATGGACATTCTACGTCAATGAACCCAGAGTTGATAAACATACCCATAAATCAGCTCTTTAGCCCGGCTGGGATCAGTTTTTGGCAAAATTCCTTAATGATTGTTCAATCTGAATGCAATTGCAAATTGCTTTGATAAAGTTTATATTCTTTTGAACTGCATTTTATGCTCTATGGTTCAATAGTGCAAAGAAATAGAAAGCCAAATAAATTTTAAGCCGTATTTTCCAAAACAAAAAATTCTATGCCTTCATAATTCATACTCAAAATTAATATAACTAATAAAAAATACACGAAAAATGCGCGCAAGCAGTGCAATTGCAACATCCAAACAGTATAAAACTACGATCAGCTGTTCGATTCGACATCAGTTCCAATTCAAACATTCAACAGTAAACAATCTACAAAAAAAAGCTCAGAAAAAATGAAATCAATTTTAGCATTTTCACTTCTCATTGCTGCCGCATCAGCTTATGGACATGGTTCAAGTTATGTCTCACGTGCTGACCACAACATTGCAACTGGATATCATCATGTAGATGAACATCATGACAGCAAGGATTATTATCATCATCCATCATACAAATTCGAATATGGAGTTCATGATCCACACACACATGACCACAAGAGTCAATGGGAGCATCGTGATGGAGATGTTGTTAAGGGTGAATACACATTGGATGAAGCTGATGGAACCAAACGTGTTGTCAAGTATCAAGCTGATGATAAGAATGGATTCACTGCTCATGTTGAACGCATCGGACATGCTCATCACGAACACAGCTATGGACATCATTACTAGATAGCAAAGATAGTGACTGAAAATCGGTTTAAGCTTTAAAATAAATTGCAAAAAATTAAAAAATTGAAAATTTGAATTTTTATTGATAAAATCTTATAAATTTAAAGTTAAGTGACATTTAATCAATTGGACATTCCTCATCATATACCAATGGCAGCATGGAGTCCCTGGATACACCCTTCTCACCAAAGAATACCTTTTCATATCCATAAATATTTTTCCAATCATTTATTGCTGTTGAATTTTCATAACTAAACTTCCATTTTTGGTTCGTGTCACTGATATTGCAGGTTTTCATGAAGAACTTGTGCTCCTTAAAATCTGCAGTCAAACAGTTTTTGTTGTCATCAGATCCAGAGTTGGTCATATTTGTGGTTTGATTATACTTCCAAAACTGATTTCCAGTTGGACTATAATGACATCCACGGAAGTCAACATTGTAAGAGTCAAGGCACTGCTCAGTATATCCAGAAACAATGTTTTTGTAGAAATTAAGGCGGAGGAATTGAGCGTCTGGAAGTTTATCTCCTTTGTTGCATTCCTTTAATAATGCTGAGTCATCATTTTGTCCTTTTACATAATACATGCAGAAACTTTCATTCAGCAGTGACTTAATCTGTCCTGATGCAAATACTGGAACTGTTTTGTCGATCGGATACTTTAGAATCATTTCAGGTATGACATAGTCTAGGAAATATTTGAAATTTTTGCACTTGAGTCTTTCGCGAACAGCTTTTGGACGAGTTAAGTCACCAGGATCAATTTTGTCATATCTTTCTCGGTTCCTGTCATAAACAACGTCTTTATAGTCATCAAACCAAACCTCGACGAGTCTTTTGAAGTTTCTGCCTAGATAGTCATAAGGAATATTCGATCTTGATGGATTAAATCCACGGAATGTGTGGGTGATGCGACTGCAAGGGACTTCATAGAGACCGTCAGCACAGAGCCAGAGTTTGAAGCTTAATTCGTAGTTTTCAGCTACAAAAAAAAGGAAATATTGATGCACAGTACTAAAATTAGTCACTTGACACTCACCATTCCATATTCGAAAATCTCTGTCATATCCATCAAGCTCCTCCATGAAGAATTTCCTGTCAATCGCAAAAGCACATCCAAGCATAATAGGATTTGGATAGGGCTTCAACTTGTTGTATCCATCTGGTACTTTCCTTCCAAATTGATGCCATACTAAGTTCCAGTCGAAACCTTCAATGGAAAAAGTCAGAATTTTAATTGGTATTGGAGTGTGAATGGTATGGAATGAGGGAATTGTAATGTGTTGTGGATAATAAATTACAATTGTCTCCTGTGGGATACTTGGACTGTATATTTGTTTTAAATAAGAATATTCTGGATTATGGAAATGAGAACCTGTTTTTATTTCTCTGAGCAAATTTTCTCTCGTTAGAATAATTCAAAATAAATTCCGAAATTATGCATAATTTTGAATACATTGCGATAATGCTGAGATCATCTTAAGCTGTACGATACTCGATAAAAAGGAAATTTTATGACAAATGGATGATGTGGTCCTAAAACTACATACTTTATGGACGACACGTAGCTTGTGTTGTTCTTTCTATATCTAGACACCAGAACCGAAAATATTGTCATCTGCTAAGACACATGAACACCCCAACATTTGCGGGTTTCTACTATTCTGGGTAACAATACAAAATAGACATTCAAATCGAATAATTACCTCCACGATCACTGTAAGGTGGAGCGCCATCAACCTTAAATGATGTTGCTGAAAAATAATCGATCGTTGGATTTGTCGCGAGTCTTCTGTTTGCCTTAATTGGAGTCAAGAGTGGTGGCAGCCAGTTGACGTTGACTTCTGTGTGAGAACTGGAAGAATTTTACAGAATTAAGGAACAGAAAATGTCAAGTTGCATAAAAAACTCACTCAAAGAATACCAAAACCTGTCCAGTCGCAATCTCAGCACCTTCCAGTCTCGTCACAATCAATCCCTTCCTTTCCTTTAAATTTTTAATCCTTATTGTAGTTGTTGGAAAGTTCTCAGCCACATAATCCTTCAATGGATCGTAAAGTTCCACATTTGAGCTTAAATCGTTGACTAAAATAATTTCATGCAGCAATTCTGGTGGAGTTCTGTTGGCAATCGAGTGCAATGTCCTCTTTAAGACACTAAAAACTTCATTATAAAAAATGATAATGATCGAGACATTCGGCAGTTCCTCAGGATATAAATATTTTTGACAATCTGGATGTCTTGTGTCTTGAATTGATCGATTTACACTGATTTTATCGGTAACAACCACAGAATATCCAGTTTGATTGAATAATTTAATATTCAACTCAATTTCACTTTTATCTGTGAGAATCACTTCAGTTCCATTTTCACCAGGACCCTTCCTGATCAAATCCTTGTACATTTGCTCGTAATCATTCCAATCGCGACATTTCGACACCGAATTTGAGAAAAATTTGATATTTGTAAAGTTAATCAAAACATTCACAAAAATTAATAAAAATATTCCAAAAGCTGGAATTGAAAATAGAAAATATTTCACGGATAAATTCCGAAATTTCTTTATTAACGCCTTGACTGCTCTCATTGTACTGACCGTTGCATCTGCATCTTAAATGTGAATATTATGCACAAAATTCATTCTAATCGAAATGAGCAGAACTTGTTTTTTGGGATTATTGAACCCCAAATCTTGTTATTGAAGGTGAAAGTTGGGTAGGTCAGGGATTAGCTCTGCTGGATATTTGGATAGAATTTCTTTAAACCTGTTCTGTACTCGAGGAAGTTTTAGGAGATGCTAATGGAAAAGATCTTAAAATCTGATTTTTTATTACACTCTGTGCTCATATTCAGCTCCGTTGATGGTGAACTTTATTGATTTCTGCAAAAATTCTAAAGAAAATTCACATTGAACCTTACATCATGCATCAATAGGCAAGTTTCTAGGCTTCGATTTCTAAAAATGCATACAACAAATTATTAGGCCTCATAATTTAAACTCAAACTAATTAAATCAAAAAAGTACGCAAGCTTCGTAGTTGCAACATCCAAACAGTATAAAACTACGATCAGCTGTTCAATTCGACATCAGTTCCAATTCAAACATTTAACAGTAAACAATCTACAAAAAAAAAGCTCAGAAAAAATGAAGACAATTTTAGCATTTTCATTTCTCATTGCTGCCGCATCAGCTTATGGACATGGATCAAGTTATGTCTCACGTGATGATCACAACATTGCAACTGGATATCATCATGTAGATGAACATCATGACAGCAAGGATTATTATCATCATCCATCATACAAATTCGAATATGGAGTTCATGATCCACACACACATGACCACAAAAGTCAATGGGAACATCGTGATGGAGATGTTGTAAAGGGCGAATACACATTGGATGAAGCTGATGGAACCAAACGTGTTGTCAAGTATCAAGCTGATGATAAGAATGGATTCACTGCTCAAGTTGAACGCATCGGACATGCTCATCACGAACACAGCTATGGACATCATTACTAGATAGCAAAGATAGTGACTGAAAATCGGTTTAAGCTTTAAAATAAATTGCAAAAAATTAAAAAATTGAAAATTTGAATTTTTATTCATTACAATTTAAAAAAATTAAACACTCAAAAAAAATTTATGTATTTTATGTAATATTTTATAGTTCCATAAGGTAACAAATATTTCATTCATTATTAATCATAAAATTTAGTAGAATATAGGTCATTCATTTACAATTACAGCATTAAAGGAGTAGTATGTGATAAAGTGAGTGGACAACCGATTAGAAATTTTTTTATTTTTCAAATAATTTTTTAATAAAGCATCCAATATTTTAAGTATTATATATTTTAAGAAAGGTAATTAAGTTTCCAATAAGATGTAGTGAATTTTTTTGCAAAATTTATAAGTAGTAAAGTCATTTTTGGCAAAAGCGCATTTTTTGTATATTAGAATTCAATATTTTTCTCATATCTAAGCACACGATTGTTAAAAAAAATTCTAAAACTTTGCACACTTATTCCTAACACAAAAATGCATAAGCTGTAAAAGTTTCAGGTTTTTTCATAGACTTTTCCTAACCTGAATTTTTCACTATAAAAGCTCATTTATTTTGATAACAGTGCATTCTTAATTATAACTATTTATTAAGTTTGATTCCATTTTTTATAAGCTTTTCATTGATTTATAACAATCTAGGATTGAACATAGAACTAGGGAAAAATCATTAAAAAAGTTGATATGCATGAAGTTTTTTCAAATTTTCCGCCATCTTGAAAACATTTTTGCTTTTTCTGGCTAAACTACTCGATGAATATGTAAACTTTTTAAATTTTTTGAAAGATCTTATTTAGTGCTTTAAATCACTAGAAACCGCAAGAGTCTGTGATGAACACAAGTAAACTAATGGGAGTATATACATTTTTGTGTTAGGAATAAGTGTGCAAAGTTTCAGAATTTTTTAACAATCGTGTGCTTAGATATGAGAAAAATATTGAATTCTAATATACAAAAAATGCGCTTTTGCCAAAAATGACTTTACTACTTATAAGTTTTCCAAAAAGTTTCACTACATCTTATTGGAAACTTAATTACCTTTCCAAAAATATATAAAACTTAGTATATTGGATGCTTTATTGAAGAATTATTAGAAAAATAAAAAATTTCTAATCGGTTGTCCACTCACTTTACATTTAAAAATAATTCTGAATAAGACGTAATATGTATTACATATTTACTTAATAGAAATCTTTATAATTTCAACACCATCTTTATAACAAACATTTTCTCTCTTAAATTTATTTTTATCTCTTGTAAACTTATTTGCTTCAATCTTTTTCTTAACTTCTTCGTTAAGCATGACTTCAGCAATTTCTTTGCAAAACTCCATTCCAGATAATTCTTTTTTTAACTCTTTGAAATGTTTACAAATTAAGTCATATAAATATGTTTTTTTAAAATTTGTAATTGTAGGAATCGGAATTTTTATGGCTTTTTGATCTTCTGTGTCCCCAATTTCAAATGTATTGCCTTTATGTGATATTTGAAATATAAAAGATTTTTTGAACTTTATTTTTAACATCAAAAGAGCACTTTCCAATCCAATTTCATTCATAGGGATAAAATATTTTGTTATTTCGCTATAAAATTGAGGAGAATCGATACTATTCAACATTTTTGTAATATATTCAACATTATCATATTTTTGAAATACACTTGATTCATAATCCAACTGATTTCCCAACATGAAATGACAAATTTGTCTTTGTTTGTTTCTGTCGTTTATGATTATGTTATTAAGTGTCCCTTCAAATTTTTTCATCAGGTTATTTATAAAATCTGATATTTTATCATTTTCTTCATCATTTTCGTTATTTTCAAATGTATTATTTTCAACGAATATTCCAATATTTTTAATAACATCGGAATCATTAATACATTTTAATATTTCCTCTTTTTCATTCTCTGAAATCTGTCTTGATTGATTAATGCTTTCATAATTTCTCAATAATTCCTTCCAGTTATTAAAAAATAAAACAAACTCAGGTATGTAAATTAATTCAAATTTGTCGCAAAAACTTTTGATTTGATTAACATTTAGATTTTTTACTTTTTTTAAAAAATTTTTGTCAGATTCTAGCTCTTTCTTGATGTGTTCTAAAGTTAAATCTCTGACTTGTTCAATTTCATTTTTGATTTTATTAATATTTTCAAAAATTTTTGGTTCTGTAATTAGATTTTTTTTAAATCCTTTTGTGTATGGATATTCTGAAGTCCCAAAAGTTGGATGTTCAATATTTTTGGGAGCTATAGCGATATTTTTTTTACATGCTTTAACAAAATTTTGTGTCAATTCAAAATATTCTAATTTTGATAATAAATCAGTTACTCTAACTATTGCATTAAGCAGTTTATGATTTATTAAACCATTATATGTAAATCTAGTCTTATTCCAGTTTGACCACATAAATCCTAAATCACTGGTAGCTCCTTGATTTATTACATATTTCACTAATTGAATAATTAATTTACCACACTTTCCAAATAAATAAGGTAAGCCATATTCAATAGCACCTTGAGCAAAAACGACTAAAACCATTTTAGTAAAATTTAAACATTTTTTGAATGTCTCATATCCATCTTTAACAGTTATAATTTCTCCAATTCCTTTAAGCTGCATCAGGAACACAAAGTTATTTTTTACGACAAGATCTTTAAATGGTTTGAAAACAATTTCTTTGTTACTAAATTTCTTATTGCTAAGAAATTTTATTGAATTTTTAAGAATTGCTTTGACTTCATCTTTCTTCTTTATCACTTCATTATCTTTTAATTTTTCACTAAATTTAAAATTAGCTTCTGAGTTGATTTCGGCTGGCTCAATTATCATTTTATCCATCAAATCGTAAATCAAAAAGATATGTGGATTGACTTTCACCAATAATGGTTGTTGCTTTTTAACATTTTCTGCAAGTTGTGTTAGTGCAAATCGATATGCAAACTTGTGATATAGAAGTTTCGCAATGTCCCATGCATAAACAAAGTTTTCTTTAAGAGCCGTTCTTAATGATTCTCCAGTAATTTTTTCTTCATTTACAGCATATGATTCAGATGTTCTCTTAGTCAAAATTTTATTACTCACAAGTTTTTCTAGAATTTCAGTGCAATCTAGGTCACTGCTTATAGCTTTTAAATCTTCGGCACAAATGTTATCAAAATTGTCAAAAATTATTTGATCTTTTAACTTTTCGTACACTTTTTCATCAAATTCTGCTAACTTAGTGTATTTAATTTTATCATGATCTTCCAGAACTTTTAAGTTTTCTATATTTTCTTTTATATCTTTGAATTCTTCCTTTTCATAAAGTAGATATTTATTTTTATCATCATCATGAATTTTTGGTAAAAACCAAACCGGATTTTTTTCAGTATGTGGATCAGCTTCAGTTAGGTTCCATTCATTGTTTTTGATATATTCTTTATCAATCATTGTATATGCTCGTTCTTTTTTAAGTATCTGTTTGTTTATTAATGTACCCCAAAATTCCTCTCGATTTGGAAGTTTAAATTTTTCCTTTAGTTCGTTTGCAAAGTCATCTATTGGGTTGATTTTATAATCTTTTTTAGTTTCTAAAAAACTTTTAAGATCTTCGAACTTAATATGATGATTTTTTGCAATAATTTTAATATCCCTTTCATTGAGAAATTTACTGACCTTAGGTGCTATGATGCAGTCTAATTTTATCAATTCTTCAAAAATTTTATTAAGTACAATCGGGTCTTTATCAATTGTATTAAAAGTCTCGGGAGTAATGAAATTTCCAGTAAATCTTTGAAGGTTTTCAATTAAAATATTATACAATTTAATCACATCTTCTTGCTGCGTATTAAAACCTTTTATTTTAATCATATTTGTTTGATATTTTTTTGATATTTCATCCATCATTATCAGATTTTGAGCTCTCCATTGAATTGAAGTTTGAATCAATCTGATGCATTCATTTATTGATTTCTTTTCATCATCAGTAAGGCTTCTTATTTGATTTCCACCCTTAATTTGGTTGATCAATATTTCTTTATAACATTTTATATATCGACATGAAATTAAATCATCATGAAATTCCTCTTGAAATGGATTCTCATCGATATTTTTCTTGGAATATTTCTAAAAAAAATATATAAAATACAATGAAAGATGAATAAATTCGTGTCTAGTTTCAAATAGTGAAAAAATAATATTTACCTTGCTCTCTATCCTGAATTTCTCTACGGTCAAAGCTGGAACAAGCTTTTTCTCTTTTGCCAAAAAATCATTAAAATGATTCATAATTTCAGATTTTTCATTTCTCCAATCATCAAGTTGCGCTGAATTTTCCAACAACCAAAGTGACCAATAAATCTTAAAATTCTTAAGATACAGCTCAATATGTTCGTCATGGGTTGTTTTTAATTTTTTTTCATAACTTTTGTATTCGTTTTGGAATTTTTCAAATAATTCTTCTTCAACTTTTATAAAATTCTCATAATATGCATAATTTTTGTCGAGTCTTTGTAATTCTTTAATATTTCTTCTTTTTTTTAATTGTTCAATTGAAGAATTATTGGTCATACTACATATTATCAATATACCAGATCCTTTATCACCTGCTCTTGCTGTTCTCCCAAATGTTTGATTCTCAATTCTTTCATTTCTTGGTAGATATGTTAAAATTACATGAAGGCCACGATTCAATATAAGGTCTTTTGATAGTATAAAATCAGTTCCACGTCCTGACAGGTTTGTTGATATTATTACTTTTCCGGGCTCTACTTCATCAAGCTTTTCATTATTATTGAACCGATTGTAAGGTTCATAAATTTTATTCATCTCTCGTTTCAAAAATTCACAAACTTTTTTTGTGTCTTTTATTGTTTCACAAATAATCAGCACTGAACGTTTATCATTCACAACTTTTGATGTTTCTTTAGCGATTTCATCAAGCCATTCATATTGACTATATTTAATTATTGGAGCACTCATTATGAGTTCTTGTGATTTATACCTTGGGATTGTTACACAATCAATATTATGAATCATTGTCAATTTCTCTCGCTCTATAGCACTTCCAAGTGATCCAGTCATTCCATTAAGTTTATTGTACTTTTTGAAGAACGAAACGTTTGAAATGAAAACACTTTTAAGACTCAGCAATGACATTTTACAGCCGTGTTTAAGCTGCAAAAATTGATGAAGGCCATCGTCCCATTCAGATTCTGGCATATCAACACCAGTGTCTATGTCAATAATAATAATATTTGGGTCAGAATCACGATGTACACTACTTCTGTCCACAATGTATTCTCTTTCATTCTCATAATGCAGAGCTTTAAATGCGCTATTAATCCAACTATTTAGATGTAATAATACAAAGTTTTTCATTAATTTAGGGACCTTAATTTGATCTTCAGATTCGATCTTCTCACGGCAGTAAAATTTTATCTTTTTTGCTAAACTCTCATTCACACCAGATAAGGCATTTGAAAAATTTAACTCATCGAATTCTTGATCAATAATTAAGTTATTCGAATCAATTATATCGAATTTTTTCAATTTATCGATCAATTCGACTGCATTTGTTTCATCATTATCAGCTTTCATCCTTTCAATCATTAATTCGTCAAGAATTCCAAACGTCTTGTCCAACACTACTCGTCTAATGCTATCATGTATTTGGTAATCAACTAATGCTGAATCATGAAACAAATGATTAACATAGAACCAAATATATTTCAAAATATTTTCAACTTCATCGATGTCTGGAATATCTTGCGATAAATAAAGGATGTTGTTGCCTTTATCAAGGAGCATGCTGTCAACTTCATCGACTAAAACATTTTGGAAATGATGACCGGATATGAAATTCTCTTCGAAAAATTCAGTTAGCAGATAATCACGTTGAAAATCGCTGAGGGTTCCATAAATAATGTGACTGCTTTTGTATGCAATTTTACGTCTTTCAGGATCTTCATGGCAGTTATGGTCAACTTTTATGTCGAAAAGCTTAAACAAATCACGATTCTTTTCATTTGTTGCATCACGTATAGCAAGAACACTGGAACTGGTAATAATATCAATCTTCTGACCATAAAGGACCTTTAAAATTGCAAAGGCAACACCAATGAATGTTTTTCCTTCTCCTGTTGATATCTGCATTAGAACTCCTTTATCAGAACTTTCCCACATGGTTAATATTGAGAATAGCTGCGTGTCTCTTAACAAAAACTTAGTTTTAATTTGAAACGCTCGTTTAACAATTGCCAACGATTCAATAATTGCTGGTGGCCTATTTTTTAAATTGGACCTCCAATTAATAATTGCATTTTCATCATAGTCGCTTATTTTATTCGAATTTATTTTACATTTGTGTACCTCTCCAACAATATCTTTAATGCCATCCACTTTGTCAATTACTGACTTTGATGTTTCATCGTCATATTTAATAATATTCGCTATGTATGAAGAGTTTCGTTCATCTGTTTGTTCATTTGATCCAAATATGTCCATGAACGATTTTTTCAATTTTTCAGCTGAATTCATTCCAGCATTCCATAAGTTTTTAGATGAAATGAACCAATCGCCTTGTGTGAAATTTTCAAGGAATGCTATCGATGATTTCATGTTCTCTTCATTTACTTCAACATCTAAAATCGTTTTCATTAGCTGTTTTGCATTTGTACCGAATTTTATGTTTATTTCATTAAGTACCAAATTCAAATCAGAATAATTGCTCATATCTATAAATTTAGTTAGAAATGGAAAAGGATCCTTCTCTTGAGCTTTTGCTTTCACATTCTCATCAACAGATTTATAGATTAACAATTTCTTAAGCTCATTACTAATTTCTTCATTATCATATACTTTTAATGATGGCTTGTTTGATTCTAAATGTAGAACTTTATCTAGCATGTGTACAAAACATGCAAGAGGAACTTTTGTTGTCATATATGTTGCATTTTCTTTCACTTCTTCTCGATGTATGTCTTGCATCTTAATAGCAAAGAGTCTTTTGACAAGATCTTCTTGGTCACTTGTAATGATCAGCGTCTCTAAGAAGTTAGGATGAACTCCGTGTTTATACATGATGCTGACTATTGATTTTATTATGATCAAAAACTCTTCAAGATTTAAATTGTTAAGATTTATTAATAAATGCGTAACAATACTTCGAAGGATGGTATTTTCTGAAAAGCTCGAAATTATTTTGAGATTGAGCTTTATTTCGTCTAAAAATTTTTGCTCGCTTTTAATCAGCTGCTCATCAATTGAACTGGATTCATCATCATCAAAATGATCACAAAATTCCACGCCATTTTCTCCAATTTTAGCAGAACGATGAGGAAGTTGAGCCAAAATGATTTTTATCGCATTTTCATCAGAAATGGTGAATCTTTCGTCCAAATAAAAATTTTGTATGAAACTAATTTCATTTGGATTGTTCATATCTGAGTCTTTCTCGAGAAAGCTGAAATTTTTGTAAATAGAAATATCTATTAGTTTCCAACTGTACATTTTCCAACTGCTTTGTGTTTGCCGTAAGTTTACTAATATATGTCTAAATTAAAATTACCTTTCAAATTTCTGCTGATTTTCACTGATTTTTTTCAGAATTTTTGTCTCAAATTCAGTTGTTTTGTTTTGGAATAATGAAAACTTATCAGCATTGACGGAAAGTAGTGAAAATTTTCCATTATGTCTTAGAACATATGCATCACGATTTGTTAATATTGGGCCTACAAATGTTGAGCAATGTTCTTGAATCATTTTTGGAATATTATTCAAGTCATAAATGCAGACAAATAAGTTTAATTCACACTTTTGTGCAAGAATTTGTCTTGTAATTGGTGATTTGATTCCTATATCGTTGATTTCTTCCTTCACTATTTCCTTAAAATTTTTCCGAATTTGAGTGGCGTTATGACTATTTATCAATACAAATCAAATAAAGGTCAGCTATTTATTAATTTAAGTTAAAAATCAAAATAATGGGGAATTTTAAAAATTAAATATAATTTTTAAGTAGGCTATTTGCTTGATTTTTCTCAGAATATATGATTTATTTTTTGGTTAAACAAAAACCGTAAAAAGTCAGTATTAAAAACATAAAACTAAATTATTTTTACACAAATAATTGGAAATTCAATAGCCATTAACCTACAGCCAATGAAAGGTCCTATTTTGAATAGTTTATAATAATTTTGTTTCACTATACTATACAAAATGAAAAACTGCCTTTTTATTAAAAAAATGCAAACCGCGGTTTTTTAAAAGTAACTGGTTTCACAAACTCTATTAGAATCATAGCTTGATGCCGATCATACTTTTCCGGATCGACTTGACTTAGGGTAACCAAAAAATTTTCAATGAAATAATGGACATTTCAGTGTCTGCTGATAGAATTGTGAACTGTGTTGCAAAGGCTGGCACCGGTCTGATTGTGACTCGACATCTTTTTAGTTTTGGCTTTATAAAACTATGAAATTACAAGCAAAGTATAACGTGTTATGGGCGATTCTACGAATTAATTTTTCTTTCTTTCTGTTGCATTATTTATCATAAATTATATTTTAAATGGTAGATTTCAATGAGATCTACACATCATGCTCATTTAAATGTATCAGAAGTTGTTACTTAAAGAATTATTTACATTCTACGAAAAATTACTCTGTTTCACAAGAAATTTTTTTTCCTAAATCTCCAAAATGTTTTCATTAATTTCTTTTATTCGTTAATGCTTCAATTAAAAGAAAGTATACAGTATGATAGTTTGAGATGGAAATTTCAATTTCCGTAAAAACGGTATTTATAGCATCCTTAATTAAGCTATAATTTTGATTCTACGAAAAAATTTACAAGTGAAACAGAGTAATCTGGAGAGAATTCCAGAATAAATTACCAAATATTGAAACCTAAATTCAGTTTAATTTGAGCTAGAATTGAATAATTCTAGTGTACATTTAAGCGTAATTCATAATTATCATTGAATTATAGGATTTGTACATTAGATTTTAAGAAAATAAAAGGAAAATGCTATTAAAAATATTTTGAAAATTTTTCATCATTGACACGGATTATTTCGATGAAACTTATTTGTAGAATCGCCCTTATACATTTGTGGAAAGGTCTTTGTTTGTGCTATCGGAATATTATTTCATAATTTAATTGTACTAACCGAAATTGGAACATTTTGGGTATGAAGTTGGTCTCGACCACACTTTTTCGGACGCTTGTTTCACCATTTTATCATTGTGTAATAAATTTTCCATACAAAACTAATAACGGTCATTAAACATTTGAATTTTATGCTTTCCTAACTTTTTCATAATTTTTTCTGATAGAACTCAAAAATATCAGATGAAAACTGTTTAAATCATAAAAATTGATGAATCCAATCAAAAGTTACATCGAATTTAGTAAAAAAAAGTTCTAAATTGATGAAAAGTTGCCAAGGTTTGATAACTCATAAAAATTTAACCGTGCAAGAGAATTCACTTTTCTTTCATTACTGATCTTGGTTTGTACGATCAAAAACATAAAACAACAAAATTTATTACAAAATGATAAAGTGGTGAAACAAGCGTCCGAAAAAGTATGGTCGAGACCAACTTCTAACCCCAAAGGTTCCAACCCTGGTTAATATAATTAAGTTTTCTTTACAAATTCATATAAAGCAATCCAAGAGAAAAGAGAAAATATATATAATATGTTATAGTTTGCTTGTAATTTCATAGTTTTATAAAGCCAAAAGTAAAAACATGTCGAGTAGCAATTCTATTAGCAGACACTCATTTTTAAGTCAACCAATATTATTTCTTTAGAAAATAAAAAAAATTGAAAGACTGTCCTATAAAAAACCAAGCAAATGAATCAACTTCGAGAGTAAATATACTTAAATTATTTGCAGTCCAGAATTTTTAAAACTATATCTGCACTAAACTCAACCAAATGAATCTAAAAAAATTTTCTCCAATATTTAAACTACTGACTCTAACATAAAAAGGAAACATCCATGTTGTGCCAAAGGAAAGCTTGAACGTTGATTCGAAAGTAATTTGAATTGTTTTCGAAAGTTTTTCTGAATAAAATCCGCCATATTGAAAAACAAAATTTGTGATAATTTTTGAATTTTTAACTCAATTAAAGCATTAAATGATGATTAATCTATTTAATCTAATCTACTGTAATGTTTTTCAACCTTAGATTAGCATTATGTGATCCAAATGAAGGTTTAAAGTCAATTTTAATGTGAAAGTTTACAAATTTGTTGGATTGTTTACATTTTGTGTTTGTAAACAACATTCGAATTAAAATCATCCAAATTAAAATCTAAGCATTAAAATGATTAGATTAGAAGATATTTTTTTGTGATTTTAACGTTCATTAAAAATTCAAATTTAGTTCGAAAATAAGGACCATCAATTCCGAAAATAAGATCTCGTTGGCACTACATGGGGAAACATTATTTTGATTTTGTATTAAGTTTGGAATCAAATTTATAATAATTACCTTTGTGAGATGATCTCTTTAGATCTCTTTAGTATTTTCATTAAATTTTTATTATCCTTTTCTGTTTCAAAATGTTGATACAACCCTTCTTTTGTATTTTCATTCTCATCAGTAATGTAGCTTGCGAATGGATAAAGTTTAGTATCAATTTTTGAGGAGTCGATAATTTCGAAGTTCAGTGGAGTTTCGTGAGAATTCGTGATGTGTTCAATTTTTGTAACTATAGTTTCTTTAAATGCATTAGCACAAATTTCATTAAAAATTTTACTGCAGTTAATGATTTTTTTAGTCACTTCATTATTCTTGTCACATTTTTTGAGCATTTCAATTACTTCAGACAATTTATTATCATTGGTTTTTTCAATATTTTTAATAAATAATGGTACCCACTTTATTTTATCATCAAATGAAATATTCCTTCTGATGATTCTATGTCGAATCTGTATTTCAATTTCCGTCTCTGTTCTATACATTTTTTTTACAATTACCTCAGTTTTACTTGAATTTATCTGATTTTGTTTTATGTCCACATCTTTTAAATATTTAAACACATAATTTTGGACAAGAATGTCATTTTTACGGACACTTTCATAAGACCTTTGATCTTGCATATCGGGTTGGTTTGGTTTCATACCGTTCAACATTTTAAGTTTTTTTAAATTTGAAACAAAAGTTTGCTCATAAAAACGATCAACGGCGTTCTCATCAATTTTTGTTCCTACTTGATTATTGATTGTTGGTTTTTTTGCAGGTATTTTTACTACTTCTGTATTTGGAAGATTAAATCTTTCCTTTTCTTGATTTATGAAAGGCTTTATGTAAAGTTCTTTAATTGTAAGATATGATTTTTTATTATCATCATAGATGCAGTAATCACCTTTTGAATCTTCATATTTTACTTGAAATTTTTTGTTCTCATTTTCACCGAAAGTTTTTATTGTAGGCAATTTGCCCATTTTCAAATATGATACATATTTCCAAAGGTCGTGTCCATCTTCTCCATTGAACCCGTTAAATCCTGGTGCTCCATTTTCCCCGTCTTTTCCTTTCTCGCATTCTTCTTTAAAAAATTTACTAAAAGGTTTTGTTGAAATTGTTCCTGGGTGGCCACCTTCTCCACCACTTCCACCAAGAGTTCCAGGTTTTCCAGGAGTGCCTTTCCTTCCTTTTGCAAGAATTATTTTTGTACCCATAGCTCCTTCCTCACAATATTCATAGACATGATGTGAATTGTCATACAGATATTCTGTCATTGTTAAATTTGATGAAATTTTCGTTTCACTTTGCTTAACAGATTTATCATTAAATTTAAAACAATCCATTTTTGCGTCAGCCCCCTTTTCACCATTTTCTCCACCTTTACCTTCTTTTCCATTAGTTCCATCAGATCCATTTGAAATAATTTTCAAAATTCCTGTACCATCAATTTTTTGACAAGTCATTTTAAAATCTCCTCCATTTTCACCAGGAATTCCATTTTTATCAAAACTTTTTCTTTTTTCTTTTCCTGACAAATTCCATGAAAAGTTTTTTGGAAGTTTTACAATATCTGCTTTTACCACAAGATTTATGCCTCTAAATTTAGCACCCAAATCGCAATCAACAAGCAGAGTTTTGCAGATTAAGTCAATTTCTTCTATTTTGTCATTAATTTTGATCGATTTTATTTCCGATGAACGTAAAAAATCCTTTTTGATTTCGATGTTTTTATCATTAGTTTTAATTTCAGGAGGTTTTAAAATTTCATAAAATTGTTTGCGAAAGTATTCATGGTTTTCAGTATTCGTATTTTCATAATTATTTGCAATTGATTTGAGTTTAGAAATACAAAAATTAGCATCCTTCTGAACAATCTCAACGACTTCGGTAAATGTTATTAGATTATTATTATTATTTATTGGAAATTCAAGATTATTAATAAAATTATCCAAACGAAGCTCATTTTTTAATTTAGCAACTTGAAGATCCGTTTCCAATAGGTGCTTCAATTTGTGATAAAACTTGATGTCATCCAGTTGAAGATCTTTCTGTACTTCTCTTTTTTCAACATAATACCAATTGCTATTAATTAATAATCCATCTGCACGCTCTGTTTTTGAATATTTCATTTCATATTTACAAGATTCATGAACAAAATCTTCTTTTATACCATTTTTTACTCTCTTGATGCAATCTTTTGCTTCACTAAATGTAGATATACCATTGGTACCATTTTGTCCATCTATTCCAACAGATCCTTTTTCAGTAATTATGGTAACTTGTCCAAGACCTTCATTCTGTTTTTCTATATAAACATTGCCTTCATATCCACCTTGTCCACCATATCCGCCTTTACCACCTTTCATTCCTGGTTTGCCATCTGTTCCCTTCAAAATCATTACATAATTGTTTTCGGACTCTGCAAAAATGATCTTTTTCACCTTGTTTTCTTCTTGTTCTTTTTGATTTGATCCTGATGATAAAAAGTCTTGAATAAATTTTTTATCAACATCAACTCCGTCAATGGTGAAATCATGAGTAGCATGTATCTCGCTCACAGATTCTTTTCCATTACCTCCACATTGACCATTTCCTCCATTTCCACCATTTGATTTGATTGTTAACAACAAAGGATTTTCAAAAATACGACAACTAATGTTACAATTTCCTCCAGCTTCACCAAATTTTCCACATGCACCATCAAGTCCAATTCCAATTTCGTCCTGTCCCGCTGGTTCAAAGTTCGATACAGTGTCATTTCCTGACAGATTCCATTCAATATGTTGATTAATACGAATTGTGTCTGCGTGAATCACAAGATTTTTCCCACGAAAATGTGGAGATAGTTCTGAGTTTATGTGAAAAATATCGCAAACGACGCGTAGCTCATCAATATTTTTAATTTCGTTTATATCTTTAGATGAAATGGAAAACTTCTTAAAAACTTTTATTCCTTCTTGTGACTCAACATTTGGTTTTTCACAAGTCAAAAAATTCTGACAAAACGAGCCAAGATTATCATCAACCTCTATTGACCTAATATTTTCCAAATCCTCAGCCAAGTTTTCTATTTTGTCATCAATGTTGATCGAGTTTATTTCCGATGAACGCAAAAAATCCTTTTTGATTTCGATGTTTTTATCATTAGTTTTAATTTCAGGAGGTTTTAAAATTTCACAAAATTGTTTGCGAAAGTATTCATGGTTTTCAGTATTCTTGGTTTTATAATTATTTGCAATTGATTTGAGTTCAGAAATACAAAAATTAGCATCCTTCTGAACAATCTCAACGATTTCGGTAAATGTTTTTTCATTATTAATAAAATCATCCAAATGAAGCTTATTTTTTAAGTTGGCAACTTGAAGATCCGTTTCCAATAGGTGCTTCAATTTGTGATAAAACTTGATGTCATCCAGTTGAAGATCTTTCTGTACTTCTCTTTTTTCAACATAATACCAATTGCTATTAATTAATAATCCATCTGCACGCTCTGTTTTTGAATATTTCATTTCATATTTACAAGATTCATGAACAAAATCTTCTTTTATACCATTTTTTACTCTCTTGATGCAATCTTTTGCTTCACTAAATGTAGATATACCATTGGTACCATTTTGTCCATCTATTCCAACAGATCCTTTTTCAGTAATTATGGTAACTTGTCCAAGACCTTCATTCTGTTTTTCTATATAAACATTGCCTTCATATCCACCTTGTCCACCATATCCGCCTTTACCACCTTTCATTCCTGGTTTGCCATCTGTTCCCTTCAAAATCATTACATAATTGTTTTCGGACTCTGCAAAAATGATCTTTTTCACCTTGTTTTCTTCTTGTTCTTTTTGATTTGATCCTGATGATAAAAAGTCTTGAATAAATTTTTTATCAACATCAACTCCGTCAATGGTGAAATCATGAGTAGCATGTATCTCGCTCACAGATTCTTTTCCATTACCTCCACATTGACCATTTCCTCCATTTCCACCATTTGATTTGATTGTTAACAACGAAGGATTTTCAAAAATACGACAACTAATGTAACAATTTCCTCCACCTTCACCCAATTTTCCAAATGCACCATCAAGTCCAATTCCAATTTCGTCCTGTCCCGCTGGTTCAAAGTTCGATACAGTGTCATTTCCTGACAGATTCCATTCAATATGTTGATTAATACGAATTGTGTCTGCGTGAATCACAAGATTTTTCCCACGAAAATGTGGAGATAGTTCTGAGTTTATGTGAAAAATATCGCAAACGACGCGTAGCTCATCAATATTTTTAATTTCGTTTATATCTTTAGATGAAATGGAAAACTTCTTAAAAACTTTTATTCCTTCTTGTGACTCAACATTTGGTTTTTCACAAGTCAAAAAATTCTGACAAAACATGCGAAGATTTCTATCTAAATCTATTGCTTTAATATTTTCCAAATCCTCAGCCAATTTTTTTAGATTTTTTATTTCCTCGATTTCTAAAGAAATTTTTAATATTTCAGGCAAAAAGTCTTTAACATCAATTTCGTATGCAATAAGTTCACGTAATCTCAATTTCTCGATCACTTCATCAAAATGCTCACTTGAGTTTTTAATGACTTCATTTAAGCATGGCCAAAATTGATTGAATTTTTCACTGCTAATTTCTTCTTTCTCGCCTTCAGGTTGCTTTTCTTTTAAAAAATCTTCAATTTTTTCATGTTCTTCATTCTCATTGCATTGAATTTTCTTTTGTTCGCACATTATCATGAAATTTTCTTCATCCGAATATTTGAATATTTTATATGCATCTTTTGCATTTGTGCCATTTATCCCATTGTGACCTCTTGCTCCATTTTCTCCGCTTTTACATATGATTTTTGGTTTTTCATTATTTTTTGTACAGTTGATATTAATTTGTCCACTATAGCCACCTTGACCTTCAATTCCACCATATCCACCCAGTCTAAGGTTAGCATTCACACCACAAACTAGCATCAAAAGCTCCTTGTTATTGCCATTCGATCTGAATAGTAAACTTTTTTCCTTTCCATTTTCTTTGTATGTTTTACACCACATTCCGGTATCTGTTCTAAGGTTGCTCTGCTTTAGTAGTTCTAGAAAGTTTTTGTTTGTAATAGTTTCTTTCGATATCTTAAAGTCATTTTCCTGTGCATCAATTTCAGATTTTCTGTCATTTCCGTTTCCGCCATTTTGTCCATTCGATCCATTACCTCCATTTGATTGGATTGTCCAAAGATCGCTACCAGTGATTTCATTACAAATTATTGTACAATTGCCACCACTTTTTCCTGCTTCTCCGTTTTCTCCATTTTTACCATCGCCTGTTTTGTATTGACCAGCATCAGATTCATGGTTTTTTTTACCATCAAGACCTGATAAATCCCATATAGGTTCATTGTGAATATATACGAAATTGGCGACCAAAAAAACATTTTTTCCATGGTATTTACTTTGAAGGTTTTGATCAATATGTAGAACATCGCAAATAATATGAACTTCATTGATTTTTGTAGACAAGTCATCGATATCCAAGTCATTCGATGTCATAAACTTTTTCTTCAACACACATTTTTCTTCATCATCATTAAGTTTGTCAGGTGTGTTTTTTATATACTCTTTAATCCTTTTTTGAATAAATGAATTCAGCTTTGAGTTGTTCTTTATTTCTCGCGAAAATTCTCTTAAATTTTCATATCTCCGATCTGCATTGTTGTTAACAATTTTCGCGATATCTTCAAGATTCTTGCGATCTTCTGTAAACTCTGAAAGTTTTAATATCTTTACTACAGCATCGAATTCAGTATATGATTCTCGAAGAACTTTCAACAATTGTTTATAGAAATTAAATTCGTTCTTATAAGTTGCTTCAAGTTGCTCCTCTAAAAATCCCTTAATTTCTTCACGATGAATAGAAAATTCAAACTTTTCAAATATTTGATTTTGATTTATTATTAAATTAAAGTATTTTCCTCTTAATTTCTCAGAGATTATTTTAAAATCTTCAAGCGTGATTAAGTTTTGGATACTTTCACTCCATTCGAAAATGCTGCCTTCTTTTGAACTTATTTCTGATCTAATCTTATCTTTGCATTCTTCTTTCCATAAATCAACACATATTTCACGATATTCATAATTGATGAATGATTTGTCACTTTCAGTCGTTCTTTCCTTAAATTTTTCTTCAAGCATGGGAACAATCTTTTGTAAATAATATTTGTGTTCCTTGATATTATCCTTAATAAATGAGGTTGCTTCTTGTTCATCCATTTTCCTGCCAACAAAGAAAAACTGTGTTATTAATTTGATAAGAGTTTTTTTATCCTGTGTGTCGTAAATATCAGAATCTCTAATTAAACCGAACAAAAAAATCTGAATTTTTTAATTCTTAGGTATTATATTTTTGACATTTTTAAAAATTTAAAATAAATTCAAGTGTGCTATGCAAAGAAACTGACGCAAAAAATTAGTCAAAAAATTTAAATAATAGGGTAAAAAATGTTGAAATTTGTGCGCTCACATGAAAATTAAAAATGTTAAATTACGTCCAAAATTCTCTTCTTAAAATAAACATTGAGTGGCAATTCTGTGTAAAACTGTTGCACAAATGTTTTTGTATCTTTTAGGATCTTTTGTGCTTATGTTTGTACATAATAATATAATTATAATTACATTATAACATAGTACATTATAATTTAATTTTTCGTACTAGTAAAAACATCAAATTCTAGTTTTGTACGAACAGTGGCGTAACAAGGGTCTTCGTAGGGGCCAAATAACAAATTTGCGCCCCCGTGAATAAAATTGGGCGCTATTCATATTTTTTGTGCCCCAAAGTTTCAGACATTTTGGTCTATCTGGTGCCGTATGGCAGTTCCTTAAAGTTTGTAGGGGGTAAATTTTCGGAATTTTTTTGACTTCACTTGACCTTAATTTTCTCAAAAACTGCTCAATCAATTAAAAAACGGGTTTCAGTTCCTAAAAGTTCATATAACTACCTTTAATTTAGTATATTAACATGTAAAAATGTTTGTGTCTATGTAGAGTTCCATTGGGATATGTATGAAATTTTGGTGAAAATCGGTCTAAAAATAATTGCGATTGCCACAGAATCTCAAAACTAAGAAATAGACAAAGAGTTTTAGCATTTTCTAGTAGTAGATGGTTCCAGTTTTCCAAAATGGGATCAACCTTTACAATCGGACTGCTCGTTTTGGAGTTATTGCTAGTTAAAGTTTGGTAAAAATATGAAAACCTCAAATATTTAATTGTAAAGTTTTACTCAAAATTCTCACTTTTTTTGCAAAACATATCCAAATGGCAATATTTTAACTTATTTTGGCAACAACTATCCATTTTTGATCAGTTTTTGAAGAAATTTTTTGAAATAGACTGATTTTCGACTCCCAATGCTAGTTGTCGAGCAGCACCTTTTTTGACTCACTTAAAGTGCCATAACTTTTTACAAGATGAATATTTTTCAATTCCGTTTTAGCTATTTGATAGTTTGTTACAATACCTTTAAAATGATATATAATACTTGATGGTTGTGTATGGTTTTGGTCATGTAATTGGCCAGGGTTTGTGACGGACCCCATTCTGGAAAAATCTCTAAAAGACCATTTCTAGATATGGCATTTAAAAACCAAATTATTCATTTTTTTTGTGTTTTATATGTTTAATTATGATAATTATTAGTGTTAAAACTCAGATTTTGTACTTTGAAATTTTTCTGATACTTGGAGGTAGCATTTTTCAGAAGTAGCCTTAGTCAATACTTAGTATCTACCTATGAGTATCAGAAAGTTTCCAAAGCACAAAATCTGAGTTTAAGCACTAATAATAATCATAATTTAACATGAAAAAAACGTTGTAAAAATACAAAAACAATGAATAATTTGGTTTTTAAATGCCATATCTAGAAATGGTCTTTTAGAGATTTTTCCAGAATGGGGTCCGTCACAAACCCTGGCCAATTACATGACCAAAACCATACACAACCATCAAGTATTATATATCATTTTTTTTTATTCTTTCATTGTAAATAGCCTTACGGATGTACTACAGATTTATTACTTAGCTTATAATTGACAATAAAATGCAGTAAATTACGTTAATTGATTTACATCACAATAACTCTCAAAGAAATATTCTCTTATTCTCTTTTTAAAAAGACCAATTGAACAGATGATGGCAGGACTTAACGAATTGAACATAGCAAATCCTCGTATATAAAAATTCTGACTACCAAATTGAGTTTGCGTTACCGGTATAATAAAGTTCTCTCGTGATCTAGTAGGATAATTATGTCTTTGACTTATCGTTTCTACAACATGATTATTTTTTAATTTATTTGCTGCAATCTTAAAGACTAGCATGCAGATACTAACATTACATAATGATGTTACTGGCAATATTTTTATATTATAAAGTTCATTTCTACTACAAAACCAGTCTTTATTTAAAATTATTCTTAAACTTTTCCTTTGCGCAATTTCTAAAGAATTTAAATTAAATTGAGGTGTAGCTGACCAAATTGAATTCATATACAGAATTCGCGATTGAATATGTGCATAATACAATAATAAAGCTGTCTTTTCTGAAAGCAAATATCGTACTCTTTTAAAAGCATATGAGAAAGAAGTTATTTGATTTTTCAAAGTTTTAATGTGTTCAGAGAAATTAAGAGCTTCATCTATACATAAACCTAGAACTGTTAATTTTTCTACGCGCTCAATTGTCGTATCATTAATTTTAATATTGAGGTTTCTTTCTGTGAAATTTTCATACCGCTTCTTGTTATGAAATAAAATATACTTAGTTTTATTCATGTTTGGAGCTAATCGATTCACCTGTAACCAATCTGTGATTTTTTTCAGATCACTTTCAATGTTAGCTTTCAATTCCGCTGAATCATTACCTACATTAATTAGCGACATATCATCACAATATAATATAAGTTTTCCATTTAGCTTTAAATCAAAAATATCATTAATATATATATTAAAAAAGGGCCCTGATAAAACACCTCCTTGAGGAGTACCTTCTTTAACAGTTCTTAAGGAACTTATTAAATTAGCAATTTTTACACTTTGTTTTCTATTATCTAAGTACGATACGAGCAAATTAACGAAAAACTTATCTAACTGAAGCTGTTTTATTTTAAAGATGAGAATGTTATGATTAATTGAATCGAAAGCCTTCGAAATATCAATACACGTCAATGAGACAGCTTTTCGATTGTCAATATTTGTGTAAATGTCATCAAGGATATGGATGACTGCTGTTTCTGTGTTCGAATTTTTTACAAATCCAAACTGGTTACTATGAATCACATTATTCACTTCCAAATGATCAAGAAATCGTCTTTGAATCACATATTCATAAATTTTACCTAAGATTGGATTTACTGTAATTGGACGATAATTCGTTTTCTTTGTTCTGTCGCCAGCTTTAAATACTGGAGTCACGATACCAGTCTTAAGAATATCTGGAAAATGTCCATTAAAAAGATTTGTGTTAACTAATTTAGTGATACCATTCAACAAGGCTTTATGATGAAATTTAATAAAATTATTTGACATGCCATGAATATCTGTTGCATTTGACGATTTTAAGTTACCAATAATTGAGCGTATTTCATCCTGCGATACTGATGGGCATACAAAATTGTGATCAATTTGATAAAAAACCTTATAATTATCACTAGGATAAACCGGATTGGAATTTGTATTAATGTTCAACGTGTCAGTTACATTAACGAAAAAGTTGTTGAAGTGATCGACGATAGCATTTAAGTTTGAGACGGGAATTCCATTCTCATATAATAATGTACAGGATGGTGAATTACTGTGGGACTTGTTATATAATATTGAATTTATATTTTGCCATGTCTTTCGCGAATCATAAATATCTTCATTAAACTTCTTTTCATAAAACGTTTTTTTAGATTTCTTGATCAATCGATTTACCATGTTTCTATAATACCTAAATTTATCTTTCATTTCATGACAGTAAGGGTATTTAGCTTTTAATGTCATAAATTTATTTCTAAGTTCAATAAATGCTCTGATACTTTTATTAACAAACGGTTTTCGAGATTTTTTCTTGATTTTAATTCGAGCTGTATTATCTGACATTATTTTTCTAATCTGAGCAATAAAATCTTCAAAGCTTTCAGTCTCGATATTTTCTAGGTGTTTGTTCTTTAGTATTTTAACATTATCAATTAATTCGAAATTAGTGGATGCTGGGGTCTCACATTTAATAGGATTATCATGTATGCTTAAAATCATATTCTTATGATCAGCTATGTAGTCAAACATATAAAGGTCATGCTTCACATTGTTATTAAAGAAATGATAGTTCGTAAAAACATGATCTATACAAGATCTTGTATTAAATCTCGTATTAATTCTAGTCGGAAATTCATCTGAAAGACTGTTAATAAATGTGAAACCATTTGACATTATGACATCCATATACTCATTCACGACACCTGAGGATTCGTTAAAAAGATTAATATTAAAATCACCAAAGAAATATATTTTATTATATGAAAATCATATTTAATTAATGATAGGACAATGAAGTTATTATTATTGATACATTCCTCAAATACGATATTTCCTATGTCAAAATCTTTATGCACGAATATTGAAGCTCCACCACCAGTGGAATTTGGTCTAATTGAATGAAAAGATTCATAGTTATGCAAATTAAAAAGATTTTTATCAGATTCTTTGATCCATGTTTCGACCACGAGAATTAAATGAATTTTATAATTAAGACTTGTTACGAAGCATTGCAAGTCGTTTAAAGAGTTACGTAACGAGTGAGAATTTAAGTATAAAAAGTTGATATAATTACCTTGAATATTATTTGGAAAGCTATTGTGATGTGTAACATTGATTTTAATTTCAAAATTTTCATCAGTATTCATTTTAGATCATATTCTTCAGCATTATTCAAGAAAAAAAATTTATGTTTTAATCCAACTTTTGCATTTGTTGATTAATTTTCTGATAATCATTTAACGGACTTTTGTCATTTGAAAAGTATTTACTTATCACGAATTACCAACTTTAGTACTAAATATGAAGAAACTGCTTGTTGTTGATGAGATACATTTTTAGAGACAATAAAACGTAAATAACGTCTTGTAACGTCCCTAATATTTTTGAAATATGAAATTGAGTGTGTACATTATGAATTTTAGAACTTGTACTAAAGTTTGTAAACATTCATAATCGTAATTTTGTTTGAATAATTTATTTAGATAGCAAAGCAATTCTTATTGACAAATGTCAACATCAACAATATGCATCGTAAACGATTTTAGGTGATTGTAAGCAAAAATATGTATAAGGTGATAAGTGACTGATACTTAAGTTCTATTTATAGATAAATTTAGGCTGGATGTAACGGAGGAGACTTACAGTTTTTATTTCCTTCTTGCAAGTGCCATGGAGCCCATCAGATCTTCCAGTTCTTCCAATGTATTCAGTCTGTACGGCTTGCTGACTTTTTTGACGCGCATATAAACAGCTCCGTTTGCTATCCATACTCCTTCGATTAAATTATGCAGTTTCATATAATCTCGAGCTTTATTGAAGATCTCTCTATTCATTTTTGTCATTGCTGTGCGGAATTCGATGATGTTAGCTCTATGTATATCAGTTTCAGGCAATTCAAATATATGCTCATTTAATATAGGGATGTATTTCTTCGCTTGATCTTTCTGCTTCCCTCTAATGAACTCTAGGAACTTCCTTTTATGAATCATTGTTAAAAAGTCGAGAATGGCTGTTTGAGATGCTTGCACTTTCAATAGTTTTACATTATTGAGTGCGTCCTTAGTAAGGTTGAATGTCCACCGATTCATAGCCTCGAGAAATTGTTCTTCATTAATTGATGGCGCAATGTTAATCATTACCAATTGATTTTTTAATGCATTTTGGTTAATGCTATTAATATCAGTGTCATATAGTTGGACTTTTTTGCTCAATTCAGCTGTTCTTTCCTCTATGGGAAAAATTTCGGCTCTGATTTCTATGATATCCTCGCTGATTTGATTAACGTCAGACTCAATTTTTTTTATACGACTGTCGAATTTTTGGCTTAGTTCATTCATTTTATCATGCAACATTGTTACCTCATTCTTTATTTCCTTTATCATCTCCTTCATAATTTCCTTATCATCTCTCATCTCCTTCATAAAATTTCTTAGTTCCTGATCCATTTTCTCGCTGTTTTGACACTGTTTCTTGGATGAGTTTTCTTCTAGATCAGGGGAGACTTCAGAAAATTTTCTTCCTTTTGATATTGATGTTTGCTGTCCAGACATAACCTTGGTCCACAAAAATTAAATAAATTTTTATGGGGTTTCGGTTCTAATTTGCACAAGAACTTCGATGTACAAAAGATCTATCTTAACTAATGATCTTCTTTGAATAGTGCTTAATTGAATTAAAGCTAAAATGCCATACTTTTACAAATTTTATTCAACAGAGACGTGTGCACTAAATTGCCATAATCGGCTAAAAAAAAATTTTAAAGGTATTGTAACAAACTATCAAATAGCTAAAACGGAATTGAAAAATATTCATCTTGTAAAAAGTTATGGCACTTTAAGTGAGTCAAAAAAGGTGCTGCTCGACAACTAGCATTGGGAGTCGAAAATCAGTCTATTTCAAAAAATTTCTTCAAAAACTGATCAAAAATGGATAGTTGTTGCCAAAATAAGTTAAAATATTGCCATTTGGATATGTTTTGCAAAAAAAGTGAGAATTTTGAGTAAAACTTTACAATTAAATATTTGAGGTTTTCATATTTTTACCAAACTTTAACTAGCAATAACTCCAAAACGAGCAGTCCGATTGTAAAGGTTGATCCCATTTTGGAAAACTGGAACCATCTACTACTAGAAAATGCTAAAACTCTTTGTCTATTTCTTAGTTTTGAGATTCTGTGGCAATCGCAATTATTTTTAGACCGATTTTCACCAAAATTTCATACATATCCCAATGGAACTCTACATAGACACAAACATTTTTACATGTTAATATACTAAATTAAAGGTAGTTATATGAACTTTTAGGAACTGAAACCCGTTTTTTAATTGATTGAGCAGTTTTTGAGAAAATTAAGGTCAAGTGAAGTCAAAAAAATTCCGAAAATTTACCCCCTACAAACTTTAAGGAACTGCCATACGGCACCAGATAGACCAAAATGTCTGAAACTTTGGAAATTTGTTCTTACATATAATAGCTTTCAAATGAGACATCTCCGAAGAATTTTGGTGAAAATTTTCAAAAAAGTAGAACTGTGTGTTAGTGGCGTGCCTCAAAGGTAGTCAAAAACATACATTTTTCCTACCCATTTTTCAGGTCATTAAGAGAATGACAGTTTTTATATTAAAATAGTTTCTTTTAGTTAAATTGGTAAAATACCTTAATTCTAACTTACAATCTATTCATTTACAATATTTACAATACTAAAGTACTTAAACCCTAACCCACAAAGAGCTAGATCTGATCTTGATAATTTGAGCTTGATCAGCCAAATTGATCGCGCTCACCTTGACGCGACCACGGTACGCATTTGAGCAAGATCAGAAAGAATGTTAACTGAGCATGATCTTGATCGAGATCATAAGAACTTACAAGAGTGAGTCAATTTATCTAGTTCAGAGTACGATCAAGATTAAGATCAGTATCATGCTCTCTAGAGCTTAAAAGTGTTTAAGTCACAAAAAATATAGAGTCCCTTGGATCTAGATCTTGAGCATGCTCAGAAAGTGTCTCACAAGAGTGAGTCAATTTATCTAGCTCAGAGTACGATCAAGATCGAGATCAGCATCATGCTCATTTGAGTTTGATAGTGTTTAAGTAACAAAAAATATAGAGTCACTTTAATCTAGATCTTGAGCATGCTCAGAAAATGTCTCACAAGAGTGAGTCAATTTATCTAGCTCAGAGTACGATCAAGATCGAGATCAGCATCATGCTCTCTAGAGCTTAAAAGTGTTTTTGTCAAGTAAAATTTAGAGTTACTCTGATTTAGATCTTGAGCATGCTCAGAAAGTATCTCACGAGAGTAAGTCTATTTGTCTAGCTCAGAGTACGATCATGATCGAGATCAGTATCAAGCTCAAGAGAGTTTGAAAGTGTTTAAGTCACAAATAATATAGAGTTACTCTGATCTAGATCTTGAGCATGCTCAGAATGTATCTCACAAGAGTGAGTCATTTATCTAGCTCAGAGTACGATCATGATCGAGATCAGTATCATGCTCTTTAAAGTTTGAAAGTGTTTACGTCAAGTAAAATTTAGAGTCTCTTAGATCTAGATCTTGAGCATGCTCACAAAGTGTCTCACAAGAGTGAGTCAATTTATCTAGCTCAGAGTACGATCATGATCGAGATCAGTATCATGCTCTTTAGAGTTTGAAAGTGTTTAAGTAACAAAAAATATAGAGTCCCTTGGATCTAGATCTTGAGCATGCTCAGAATGTATCTCACAAGAGTGAGTCATTTATCTAGCTCAGAGTACGATCAAGATCGAGATCAATATCATGCTCATTAGAGTTTGAAAGTGTTTACGTCAAGTAAAATTTAGAGTCTCTTAGATCTAGATCTTGAGCATGCTCAGAATGTATCTCACAAGAGTGAGTCAATTTTCTAGCTCTGAGCATGATCATGATCGAGATCAGTATCTTTCTTATGAGAATGCACTAAAAAATCTGTCTCTGATCAAGCTCATTTTTGCTGACTTTCTTCTTTGTTGTTAGGGACAATTTCTTAAAAATAATAAAATAATTAATTTACGCTTAATTACAATACAAAACAGAACATTTATTATTAAAGAGAACACGTACAACACAAACACACTCTGAAACATCTTTTTAAGAAATTTAAATAATCCGAATTGGTAAGAAAAAGTCAATTTTATAAAACGCGTGGTTGAAAAGTGTCAATTGTATTAAAAATTCATTTTAAATCGTCCGTGGATTAAATTTAATAAGTGTTTTTAAATTAAATAAACGTAAAGAAAGTGAATGAGTCCAAGAAAAGTCAATAAATTAAAATTTGGCTAGCAAAATAAATAAATTCGAGATCCAGAGAATAACCTCGTGAGATCCAGCTCATAAAAGGAGGTCTAATTGGACATTTTGAGAGCCAGCTCATACTGACCAGCAGTTATACATCACTCTGAAGATTGGACCATCCGAATTGGAACTAGGCTGGATTTAATTATTTGGTAATCGGTGATTTTAGTTCGAGTCATTTCTTCTTTTTACTTACAGCGCACGTGTGTTCGCATAAGACACACTTATTACAAGCGCTATTAAGCTGTAGTTTTGTGCAAAATGAGCTACAGCAGTGCAAAACCTATTTATAACAATCTGGATCTTTGGTTGCTCCAAGATCCAGTAAATCTAAACAAATTAATAAATTCAGTCGCCATTCAAAAGGTGCATTTGTATTCAAGTCGCCGTCAAGTGAAGTAGTCAAGTCATCACAACTGGTGCAATTTCAAATAAGTCGCCGACAAAAGACGCATCAATCAAGTCGCCTTCAAGTGGTGCATTCAAGCAAGTCACCTTCAAGAAGTGCAATCAAGTCGTCAATCGAGTGACGCATTCAAGTCGTCAGTTAAGACGCAAATTTTAATCAAGTCGTCTTGCAGAAGGACGCATATTAGTCAATTTCATCAAAACAATAAGGAAGTGGAGCTTTAATTAGTGTAACATAAATTCGTGTACTTGCAGATAGTGCACATAAATTAAAGTCGCAACTCCAGCGCATCATACGAACCGATAGAGGCTCAATTGAATAAAGGAAGACAGATAAAATATCAAGATGGATTCGAAGCAAATGGCGAGTCTTGCTGAGTACTTTGGGAATGATCCAATAGCATAGGAAGCTTATAGAGCATGTAATCCAACAAGTAAAGTGGTTAACAACTACATATTTTCGAGCAAATTAGTAAAGCATAACATTCACTGCGCTTTAAGCAACTCATGTGAATGATTCAAGGCTAAATCAGAAGAGCAAGCTAATGAATACTTGCAAAAGATGATCGTCTGCATATGCTGCGATAGAATTTATCATCTACGTTGTACAGGTGTTGACATAAAATCATTATCACCATCATTGCTTCCCTGGACTTGCTATAAATGTATTGGAAATCCGTTGAATCCAGAAGCTCAAGCATTGGTGACTAGCAAGAAACATTTATGGACATTTGATGACCGAGTTAAATATTTCATCAAAGAAATAAAGCAACGTTCAACACCATCAGAGTCATCTTCAGAAGAAACAGGAGATGAAAAGGAACAAACGTTTCATCTCACATCAAGCCACAGCATAATACCTCCTGACATTACAGCAATTATTAAGAGGCTGACTTTAAGATGCGATAACTTAGAGAAGAAAAACAATGAGCTTCAATTAATGCTGAATAATCAAATCAGGATGAATCCAAGCAACAGGAATGCTGGTGCAGAACCTAGCATTCCTCAACAGCCACCCGCAAATAAATCAGCGTACTCAAATGTAGTCCTTAAAATAAACAAGGCTTCAACGAGTTTGGATGAAAGGATTAAAGAATCTTTAATAAATCAAGGAAGTATTTTTGGCATCTCGTCTATTAATTCAAATGGTAGCTTGCAGAAGGCTCCCTTTGGACGAAACATTACATTATACAATGTTGGAAACGCTTTCAATTCAAGTGCGAATATAAGCTTAAATAAGGCTCTTTCAGAGCCGAGCATGGGGCACAACAATTCAAGGAACTTCCCAGATAACAATAATTCAAGAATGGATGCAAGAGCATCTACAGCAACGAATGAGCCACAGTTAGAAGTAACGACCCAACATCTCAATATGTTAACTTTAAACGAGATCGTATCCTTTGATGGAAAGCCAGAGAAATGGCTAACGTTTCAACGGGATGTTGAAAGAAATTGGAGAGAGGGACAAGGGATTACGCCGATTGCCCATTGACGTTTGCCCACTGTTCATTTGCCCATTGACATTTCCCCATTGATCATTTTCCCACTGGTACGTTTGCCCACTAGTACTTTTCCCCATCGATTATTTCCCCATTGATCATTTCCCCACTGGTACGTTTTCCCACTGGTACATATGCCCATTAATTGTTTCCCCATTCATTATTTGACCACTAGTACACTTGCCTACTAGTACGTTTGCCCATTGCTACTTTCCCCATTGATTATTTGACCACTGGTACGCTTGCCCACTGGTATAAATGCCCATTGATTATTTCCCCATTAATTACTTGACCACTAGTACGTTTCCCCACTGATTTTTTCCCCACTCATGTGTTTGATGGAAAAGCAAATTAAGAAATGAAAATCTGAAAAAAACTAAAACTTGGTATAATTATTAAATATTATATCATTCAATTTAATTCTTCTAATAAATAATACCAAAAATTCTAATCAACCTTCCCGAACATACAAAGAGAATACTCAAAAAAGTGAGCATATTAGTGAGCATACTCAAATAATGTACTCACGCGAACTCACTCAATTTTTTAACTTAAAACTCGTTCCAAATTGCCGCTACTATACTAGCTGTTTACATATGTAGGGGTAGATTTATAAGGATAAGTTGATTGAAGTAATTTTTAAATGGGATTGAGTGTACTCACAATAAACTCACGAGTATACTTATTAAGTACACTAACACGAGTTCATAAAAAATTTATGCCACATACTAAGTGATTATCACTATTTGAAAGTGACGAACGAATTTTGAATTAAATTTAATAAAAATTAGTTGAATCAAATTGTAAAGATTAATTAAATTTACTTCACTTCCACACAATTTCTTGAATTAATTTAAATTTCATTCATTCATATAAATTTCTAACGGAAATTATTTAAATACGTCCCTCTGCTTTAGAACGTCTATTGGAAGGTCGATTATTAGAACCTCACTTCCCTTGCCACTTTGGAAGTTCTCATTTTTCCGACCTGTGGAAGCGTGCAGAAGGCACAAATTAAAAGTAAGGAATTTTTTTTATTAATTTAACTCGAATTAAATATTATTTTTATAATTGTTTAAATAGAGAAACGTTAGCCGTTTAGGCATTGTGAAAATAAAATAGAGGAAAGCAGATTTCGGGCGTTTTCATCGAAAAATATATTTCCAGCGTTCTTTCGAGCCTTTGCGTAGCACAATTCAACACAGTGATAATAATTGTAATGTGCTCATGAGTTCACTCAATTTATTGTGAGTACATTCAATCCCATTTAAAAATTACTTCAATCAACTTATCCTTATAAATCTACCCCTACATATGTAAACAGCTACTATAGTAGCTGCAATTTGGAATGAGTTTTAAGTTAAAAAATTGAGTGAGTTCGCGTGAGTACATTATTTGAGTATGCTCACTAATATTCTCACTTTTTTGAGTATTCTCTTTGTATGTTCGGGAAGGTTGATTAGAATTATTGGTATTATTTATTAGAAGAATTAAATTGAATGATATAATATTTAATAATTAAACCAAGTTTAAGTTTTTTTCAGATTTTCAATTTTTTGTTTGCTTTTTCATCAAACACACGAGTGGGGAAACGTACTAGTGGTCAACTAATTAATGGGGAAATAATCAATGGGCATATATACCAGTGGGCAAGCGTACCAGTGGTCAAATAATCAATGGGGAAAGTAGCAATGGGCAAACGTACTAGTAGGCAAGTGTACTAGTGGTCAAATAATGAATGGGGAAACAATTAATGGGCATATGTACCAGTGGGAAAACGTACCAGTGGGGAAAATGTCAATGGGCAAACGTCGGACCAAACCCAGGGACAATACTCTGATGAGATGATGAAACATCAGATACGTCATGCCTTAAGTGGTCAGGCTTTAGCTCGTGTCGAGGCACTAATGGATTTCATGTCAGCTAAGCAAATTATGACGTTGCTGAAGGATAGCTATGGAAATTCAAATATTATTCTGGAAAGTGCACGACAAAGGTTATTAAATGCAAAGCTGTCAAAGCCGTTGACTCATGCATCATGTATTGAAATTACGACATACATTGCAAATTATATGTCAGCTTGCACTTATGCTGGATTATTGGCTACTGATACAAATATTTCAACGCAGATCCATAATCAATTGGAACCATTCCATCAACAGATGTATTATGAATTCTTCTTTAGAAAGTTCCCAAATGCCACAACACGTATGGAACGCCTAGATACGCAATTTGAATTCCTGAATAGTTTATCAAGAACTTTGCCTATTGGTACATATTCATTTATGTCTGACGATAAATCAAGCAACAATTCAAAGGTAATTAAGAAACAAGTTTATTCAATATCCACGAGTCATTCGAGAAGTGATGATTATAAGTTTGAGATAAAGGATGAACGATCAGCAAGGTACATTGGATATAATATTGAGAAGGTTAATGACATCTCAAAGCAATGTCAGATTTGTGACAGTGCAAATCATTTCACAGTGGAGTGCAGAACTTACCGTGACATGGATATTCACGAGAGATATACAGTCGCTAATTCACACCAATTGCATGATATCAACTGATCATGCTGCAAGGAATTGCGATTTAAAATTAGGCTGTGGATACAAAGTCAATCAAAACTTACGATGTAGTGCGAAACATCACATAACCCTTAAAAAAAACAACGACTTCAGCAGAAGACAGCAAAACAGAATAAATTCAAATTATTATGATGAGGAGGCAAAGGAGAAAGTTGATGAACTTAATGAAACCCAACAAAGTAATTCAGTTCCAAGCACACCAACAGTCGAAGAGCAACAAGAACAAAGCGTACCTGCAGTGGATACGTGGTGAATCAACCATATTCAATATACAAAGGCTGATTTGACAGTGATTAAGTAGGACCATTTCAAGCAACGATCAGTTCTTCCGGGCCCTCCGAGTATGTCATTATAATCTTAATGCATTAAGAGAATGACATTAAAATAGTTTCTTTTAGTTAAATTGGTAAAATACCTTAATTCTAACTTACAATCTATTCATTTACAATATTTACAATACTATTTACACACTTAAAGTAGCTTAAAGTCAAATTTCATGCATTAAAACATTCACATTACATTTATATCATACAGTTTGTAACCGTCACACATATTTCAAATATTTCCCGCATTTTCAACAGTCAAATTTGCTTCAGCAAGTTTGCATCTTTTTTGCATCACTTTTCGCGTAGTTTGGAGTGTGTGAGATCGTCACAATTTCTTAAAAATAATAAATAATTAATTTACGTTTAATTACAATACAAAACAGAACATTTATTATTAAAGAGAACACAAACACACTCTGAAACACTACATAGTGCATAATATATTTTATATTTGTTTCTGGTAGAGTAAAGTACATACCAGAAGACTGTGGAGGCCGATTTTGATTTAGTCTTCTTAGTAAAAAGATATGAAAGTTTTGGATTTTTACGATTTTTTCAATTTTTTTATATATGAATTTTTAGATTTTTTGCTATAACTTTTCATTAACAAGATGAATTAACATTTGATTTTCGGTTTTAACATTTAATTAACATGGGCTATTTACTAAAAATAGTTGTAACTAGTTTTATTAATGTAGCAAAAATTAGCCATGAAATTTTTTATTTTTGTTTTTAATTTGTTAAATCAACACTTTTAAAATGATTGTTTTGAATCTCTTTTAATATGTAATCAATTCTACCACAAGAAATTCTTATTTTACGAATTATTTAATCAAGATTCATTGAATTATAATTTTAACGGACGATTGCAGTTTAAATTGTTCAATATTCTTCGCATCTTCTCACTGATGCAGAAAATTTTCTCCTTTAGGCACTTTTGAGTGCATTCTCTTTGAAGAAACTTGTGGTGGAACGAGATTTTTTACATACGCAATTAAAGTAAGTGCACTATGGTCTAAAATCGGAAAATTTTTCCAAAAATTATTTTAGTTGCTTATTTGATAGACCTTAGTCCAAGGTATAAGAAGCTATAAAAATTTTGGACCAAAAGTCAGCAGTGCTGGCGATACAGCACAAAATGTATATTGATGACTGTCGCTGATGACCATTTTCAAATCACCATAACTTTTTACTGCTACATCCAATTTTCATAAACTTTTTTTTGTTTAACAGGTATAAGTAAGAGCTTCAATATAAATGCTACTTGGTTATATTTGACATTAACCTCAGTGCACAAAAACTCGAAAAACCTGAAAAATACCTAGTTGGTAACACTAATTTTAGGTATGCATGTTACTAGTGCAATTGAAAATTTTTCTTTTTATATCATATTATAGGCTGATGTAAGATCTACAAAAAACATGTCACATTCATACCCAAAAGTTATAGTTTTGTGCTTGAAAAATGAATTTTTTTCGAAAAAAACCTAGTTTTTTACCCATTTTTGACTATAATCGACTATAACTGTGTATTCCAAGTGAGTGGAGAAACAAGTTTTGGCAGTTTTGTATAGCCCTTACTTATAGCTACTTAAAACTGTAAAAACCTGATAAAAAGTTCTGCCGGTTTTTCGATTTCAGAGCATTTGTAGTTGATCATCTGCAGATTTTTCGAAATTATTTTTTAAGTTTTTTTATCAAAACAGATCAAAACCATGCTTAAAATTGATTAAACTTTCAGAAATGACTTATATATTGATTAAATTAACATTTCTATTAAAAAAATTTAATGCACAGTGCAATTTTGATGAAAAATGGCAAGCAATGATTTTTTGGGTTTTTGAAACCCTTCAATGGTGCCTATCCATACTAAAACTAAATTTTATTAATATTTTTCTTATTTTATTTTCAAGAACATCAAAATACCATTCCAACGAGGTATAAAACATTACAAATGAATGAGATTTGTCTGATTTATGGCAAAAAACTGAAAAAATGGTCAAATTTGAGCGAGTTTGTAGGTTCATACTTTACATTTTTGCTTATATTTCTCCCCAATCTTAAGTAAATGTAATAAATTTAGTATCGTTGGAAAGCTTATAGTAGTGGCTATTCAGTAATATAAACATTTGAGTTCATAAGTTGCACAGTGCATGGTTAGGTCATGTCAAAAAAGTCAAATTTTGACTGCCCTCATGATGAACAGCAAATATCAAAATTTTTATTTTTGACCTTTTTTCTACAGAATCTTGCCTAAACTAACATATAATAACCAAAAAAGTATTTTTCCGTCATAATTCGCAGTAAACGAGCTCATAGAAAAAACATTAACTATTTGGAATTTTTTGGAATTTTTTTAGTTTTTCAAAAAGTTAATGTTTTTTCTATGAGCTCGTTTACTGCGAATTATGACGGAAAAATACTTTTTTGGTTATTATATGTTAGTTTAGGCAAGATTCTGTAGAAAAAAGGTCAAAAATAAAAATTTTGATATTTGCTGTTCATCATGAGGGCAGTCAAAATTTGACTTTTTTGACATGACCTAACCATGCACTGTGCAACTTATGAACTCAAATGTTTATATTACTGAATAGCCACTACTATAAGCTTTCCAACGATACTAAATTTATTACATTTACTTAAGATTGGGGAGAAATATAAGCAAAAATGTAAAGTATGAACCTACAAACTCGCTCAAATTTGACCATTTTTTCAGTTTTTTGCCATAAATCAGACAAATCTCATTCATTTGTAATGTTTTATACCTCGTTGGAATGGTATTTTGATGTTCTTGAAAATAAAATAAGAAAAATATTAATAAAATTTAGTTTTAGTATGGATAGGCACCATTGAAGGGTTTCAAAAACCCAAAAAATCATTGCTTGCCATTTTTCATCAAAATTGCACTGTGCATTAAATTTTTTTAATAGAAATGTTAATTTAATCAATATATAAGTCATTTCTGAAAGTTTAATCAATTTTAAGCATGGTTTTGATCTGTTTTGATAAAAAAACTTAAAAAATAATTTCGAAAAATCTGCAGATGATCAACTACAAATGCTCTGAAATCGAAAAACCGGCAGAACTTTTTATCAGGTTTTTACAGTTTTAAGTAGCTATAAGTAAGGGCTATACAAAACTGCCAAAACTTGTTTCTCCACTCACTTGGAATACACAGTTATAGTCGATTATAGTCAAAAATGGGTAAAAAACTAGGTTTTTTTCGAAAAAAATTCATTTTTCAAGCACAAAACTATAACTTTTGGGTATGAATGTGACATGTTTTTTGTAGATCTTACATCAGCCTATAATATGATATAAAAAGAAAAATTTTCAATTGCACTAGTAACATGCATACCTAAAATTAGTGTTACCAACTAGGTATTTTTCAGGTTTTTCGAGTTTTTGTGCACTGAGGTTAATGTCAAATATAACCAAGTAGCATTTATATTGAAGCTCTTACTTATACCTGTTAAACAAAAAAAAGTTTATGAAAATTGGATGTAGCAGTAAAAAGTTATGGTGATTTGAAAATGGTCATCAGCGACAGTCATCAATATACATTTTGTGCTGTATCGCCAGCACTGCTGACTTTTGGTCCAAAATTTTTATAGCTTCTTATACCTTGGACTAAGGTCTATCAAATAAGCAACTAAAATAATTTTTGGAAAAATTTTCCGATTTTAGACCATAGTGAAGTGTAATGAGTAATTAATTAGAGCACTTTTTAATTCTTAATCACCACTAGGTGATTTTATTATATACATATTTGTATCCTATCAAGTTTTTTGGAAGAATCGTCGGAAGAGACGAGAAAATCACATTTTTTCAATAAAATACACACGTGATTTACAGCTAAAGCCGTTCTTAATCATTGAAGGACTTGATTCCAGATTGGATGCCATAATAGAGTCACGAAAAGCTACTTATCGACGACATAATTTTAAAAATAATTTTAAAAATAGTTTTATTGAATTTTATTGCTAATTTTGGTTTGATTTCTGTACTAAAATTCAATAAAACTGTTTTTAAAATAATTTAACCCATGGTAGGCAAAGAGATATAAAAGTCCGTTAAATTAAAAACAATTCGAATTTGAATTTTTTTGATTTTTTTGCGGGAAAATTTGAATCTAAAAAATACGTTATTTAAAAATTGGTTTTGTTTGTTATTTCCATTCAAATCTCAACTAAACTATAAAATGTTTGATTTATTTCATCTTCAATTTAGTAAATAGCCCATGTTAATTAAATGTTAAAACCGAAAATCAAATGTTAATTCATTTTGTTAATGAAAAGTTATAGCAAAAAACCTAAAAATTCATATATAAAAAAATTGAAACTAGTAATGCGTCCACGGGCTGCGGACGGAAGTGCATTTTCATAAAACTACTGTGCACAGAAATCTAAACGTATAAAAAACTAGTAATGAAAAAGAAAACTAATGCACAAAACACTGACGCAAAAAATTAGTCAAAAATATTTGAAGAATAACGGTAAAAAATTATTTGAAAAAATAACGGTCAAAAAATGTTTGAAAAATAAAGGCCGAAAAATATTTAAAAAGTAGCGGTCAAAAAATATTTGAAAAAATAACGGTCAAAAAGTATTTAAAAAAATAACAGTCAAAAAATATTTGAAAAAATAACGGTCAAAAAGTATTTGAAAAAATAACGGTCAAAAAATATTTGAAAAAATAACGGTCAGAAAATATTTGAAAAAATAACGGTCAGAAAGTATTTGAAAAAATAACGGTCAAAAAAAATTTGAAAAAATAACGGTCAAAAAATATTTGAAAAATAAAAATAATACCCCCCGTTTTACCCAAATATAAAATATATTATGCACTATGTAGCTATACCTGAAAAATGGGTAGGAAAAATGTATGTTTTTGACTACCTTTGAGGCACGCCACTAACACACAGTTCTACTTTTTTGAAAATTTTCTTTAAAGGCAAATCTACGAAAGAAAATTCTCCAAAAAAATTACATATTTGTAAAATTCTCAAAAACGGCTTAACTTATGTACTCCTTTTGACTTCTATCTTATAAAGAAAGCAGAACTTTATCATTTTCTTAATAATTCACGCGTTTGGAGAGTGTCTGACTGTTAACTCTACGAAAATTTTATTTCATATTTTGTTGAATATCTTCTAAACTGTAGATTTTTGAACCCAAAAAAGATATACAATAGATTTTCGCTCTCTTTTGCTATAAATATGTATCCTTTTTAATAAGAAACAGTGGACAGTTAAAGAATTATTTAACAAAATAGCGTCAGACTGTTAATTTTTCAACTCATACACAAAAGTTTACAAAAATTTTGAAACTAAAATTTCCGTTGAAATTGTCTACAAAGAAAATAAATTTTAATTAAATGACGCTTTTCAAGCCTCAATTCATATCATAGACAGATCAAAGATCTAAAGCATAAAATTTGCTAATATTTTTAATGGATGATTCTATGTAAAAAGTTAGTTAAAGTAAAATATCTTTTTGGTTTAACGGTTTTTTTGAATTTATCAAGTTGAGAAGAATTTTTAGTCGATTTTCGCAGTACCGTTTATTCGTAGATTTGCCCTTAAATTCTGAATACTCATAAGTAAGACCTTTCTAACGATACCAAACACTATATATGAAACTATAATGTGCCCGAAATACAGTTAAAAATGTCAAAAATGTATATTTCCCATTTCTAAATGGGAATCCAAATATGTATAAAATATAATTTTTTTTAAAAAAAATACAAAACTAACATTTAGTCTAAATATTAGTAGTAAAAAATTAATGCGTAATTCATAGTATCACTGACGAATCATTGCTTTTAGTTCAAGTTATAATAGCTTTTAGAATATCTCTGTATAGATAAAGTTACTTGCATTTCCGCTAGAAAAATTTTAAAAAATTCCAGGGGACCAGCCAGCCATCCAAAAAGGACCTTTAAGCGTACTACTTTTTAAGGAAAATGCAGTTAAAAATAATATTATCTAAAGTCAAATAAATTATGTTTTAATTTTTAAAAAATGGTTTAAAATTTTACGTCGTTGGTGGGAAATGGTGGGAAATTTTTGGCGGACACATTTCCCACCAAGCTATTTTCCCCCTGCAATTTATGTATTTTTGTGGTAGCCTACGCTGGTTGCTATAGCTGCACCTTCTGGACCTCACTTAGACCGCTATAACTAATCGTAGGTAAAATATTTTTTATTTCCGTTTTTTGTTTATTGTAGCCTTGATAAGTACCAAGATAACGATATATAATACTTGTAGGTTTATTTTAGTGTCGGTCATGAACACGACCTTTGTTTGTGACCAAAATTGACCAACGCGAATTAAAAAATTCTAAAAATCATATTTTTTTAAAATAGTATTTATAAAATACTATACTATTTAATATAGTGAAACTTTTTGATACCTGTGGCTAGTTGCTTGGTGGTGTCCTGATGCAATTAAACTTATTTCACAAACTTTAGTCGATTGATTTATGATATTTATTTATATTTAATGCAAAATGCATCTGATTTTGGTACACGACATTGAAAAAGTGAGATTTTTAGCAATTTTGGTTTGAGGTTGGCAAGGGACGGCCACAATCAATGCAGTCCCATGGCAGCAAAATTCATGCTTTATACAAGTATTATACATTTTTGAAAAGGTATTAATATCACCTAGTTAATGCAGAAAACAGAATCTAACTAGTAATGCGTCCACGGGCTGCGGGCGGAAGTGCATTTTCTTAAACTACTGTGCACAGAAATCTAAACGTATAAAAAACTAGTAATGAAAAAGAAAACTAATGCACAAATCACTGAGGCAAAAAATTAGTCAAAAATATTAACAAAAATATCGAAAAAGTCGTTTTTTTGCGTGACGTAATTTGCGAACGACCCCTAATTTCTTTTTTGGAAAAATAACGGTCAAAAACTATTTGAAAAATAACGGTCGAAAAATATTTGAAAAAATAACGGTCAAAAAATATTTGAAAAAATAACGGTCAAAAAATATTTGAAAAATAACGGTCAAAAAATATTTGAAAAAATAACGGTCAAAAAATATTTGAAAAAATAACGGTCAAAAAATATTTGAAAAAATAACGGTCAAGAAATATTTGAAAAATAACGGTCGAAAAATATTTGAATAAATAACGATCAAAAAATATTTGAAAAAATAACGGTCAAAAAATATTTGAAAAATAACGGTGTTATTCATTGGTCAATAACGCAGAATTTACATTGAATTACTTTTAATTAATTTCCCTTAATAATGTAAAAGAATTTACAATTTTAATTATATGCGCCACATATTTCGCATTTAACGTACTTTTTGAACTTAATTTGATGAATCCATGCGAAAATTACATTTCTCCTTTCCAAGACTCACTTCCCTTGGAAAAATCTAAATTACGTCCTCTTGGACATTAACCTCTGAAGCGAGTGGACGCACTAAAATTTTGTAAGAACTTTTTATTCATCTTTTGTAACTCTTATTAATTAAACTAACGCTCCACTTGTAGTGAAACGTTAGCCTACCGGCATTGGAATAAATTTATTGTGAAATTCGAGGATTTCAGTGTTTTTTGGACGATTTATTCCAGCGTTCTCAAAGTTCCTGCGTCGCCATTTTTCACTCGCGAACATTTTTTCAAAAATTTTAATTGGAAGCTTTGTGATTGAGCTATTGCTATTGGAAGTGCTTCGAGGAGTGACTGACGAGAGGGCAATTAGAAGGATTTAAGCTGTCCAGTGTATTTCGTAAGGAAATAATTAATTATTAATTTTTCTTCTTTTTCTTTGGTGAGGTTAGAGCACGTGACATCCAGTTCAATTAATTGGCCTCTGTTTATTTGAGAACAAGTCAATTAATCGTTAACTATTCCGTATTTGAGCGGTTAGTTAATTGTGGTATTTGAGCCATACAAAATTAAGTTACGTGCTAGATAGGTCAAGGAGGATTGTTGAGGTTAGAGGGATATTCAAAGGAAGTGGATATTTAAAGGAAGTGAATATTTAAAGGAACAGGAATAAAATGGAGTGTTTTAAGGATGGAAAGTTGAATCCGGAATGGATTAGTAATGCTGATAAAAAAGACAATTTGATGTCGAAAATTCGTGCCTATTATCTTCCAGGAACGAAAATTAAGCCAGAATATAAATGCAATGCAGCACCATGCAAGCTACCAGTGAAAAGTGCAGAGTATCTTCAACCAACACGTGCAAGTTTCGAGTTTAATCCCATGATGTTTTGCTTTACGTGTAATCATGTGTATCATGTTCATTGCGTTGGTCTAAGTAAGGAAGGAATTGCGGAAGAAGCCGTTCCATGGTTGTGTCTAGCATGTCGAGAGAACGTTTTGAATCCACAGGCTGTCGCATATCACAAAAGCACTGGATACAAAAATTCTATAGCAACTCGAAGGAAACGATTTTTAAGAGACACAACGATTGACGGTGACGAGCACGAATTTGATACAGACGGTGAATTCGATTCTTGTGATTTGGACTCATTTGAGAGATCCAGCCAGATATTGAAGCAAAAAAGTCATCCAACATCCAGTAACGAAACCGAGAAGTTGCAACATGAGTTAATGCAGGCAAAAAGTGAGAGTAAACAGCTTATGAAGTTACTTGAGCAGGAAAGGAAGGATTCAAAATTGAGATTTGACTCAATGATGCAAGAAATCCAAAAGTTGAATGCAAGAATGGATGCAAATATAGCTGGAAAGTCAACTCAACGTACATCAGTGCCAATTGTTACAAATGACTCATTATCTATGAGTACATTTTATGCTGGAAATGTTAATTCACCCGACAGTGAATCTACGCGCTGGAAATGCAATACTGAGGAAGTCAATCGGAATCAATCGTCTCAAATGCCATTAAACAATTCACAAAATGATACAAGCACGTTGGAAGTTCTCTCTCGATTTACTGATTGTCAAGAAAGAATTCAACAGGAAAAGGAACTAGCTACAGTTCGGCGTGCAATGCCTAAAATTACAGAATTTAATGGAGACGTGATGAAGTGGCTTGAATTCGAGCAGGATGTCAACAGATACAAGACAGTCTGTAAATACGATGATCCGACAGTAAAATTACACGTTCGAGGAGCATTGAAAGGAGATGCATTTGATGCTGTGAAGGAGAGAGTCATTCGGAGATCCTATGATCATGGTACGTCATAAAAGTAATGACATAAAAGCATTGAGAATTCCTGGTACGATTTATCGAGAAGATGCAGTGAAAATTAGAGTAATATTGCAAGGATATTTCGCAGCCTGTACGTACGCCAAAACGGGATATTTGAATTCCAATGAACTGGCTGAAATTATTTATGAACAATTTAATTACGAGGACAAGGCTAGATGCAAAGAGATGTTTATAAGGAAGAACCCTGGAAAGCAGATTGTAGTTTGCCTCAACACAATTTATGATTACCTGGCAGAAAGATTGTTGATTTTGGACGAGAAACCTAATAGTCTGAAGAATGAAGGAAAGAAAGATGACAAAAAGGCAAAGACATTGCAAGTGATGTCTATTGGAAGTGCATCAAGTTTATCCAGACCATGGAATGATAAGAACAGCTATAAGTTCGAGATAGGAGATCGTGCTGTTGCACCTTATATGGGATATGATGTGCAAGCTCTTAATTCCGTCAGCAAAAAATGTGAATTTTGTAATCGTGAGGATCATTACTCAGTACAATATAATGAGTTTCAAGATTTGTCTGAAGAACAAAGATTGAAGGCAGTAATTGACAAAAGGCTGTGTCGAAACTGTGTCATATCAACAGGTCACATAGCTAGTGAATGCGATTTGAAGGTGAGCTGTGGTATGAAGTTAGGCAAGTTTGGAAGATGTTCACAAAAACATCATGCATCGTTACATTTTGCAGTTGACAAGTCAAAGTATGGTGGCTATTTGAAGCGACATTCACATACTCGTACCAACACAGAAAATGCACAACAAGTAATGAATGATGCTGTCGCACAAAACAACGCACCAGCACAGGACAACAATGCAACACAACAGATTAATGCAAACCAGCCACAACAGAATATTATTGTGACACAACAGCAACAAGCTGCTAATGCAATTCAAAGAGCGAATACACAAGCTCATAATCTTAATGCACATTTGAGTGCAAGTTCCTCTGTAGTTCCAACGTCACGCGTATATAATGTGACTCCAAATTCAGTATCTACAATTCAGATTAATCATGATGCTGAAAGTTTACCACGTACGGTCAAGATGTTCAAAAATAAATTTATGGGACCAAATGGATTTGTTGTTGCGTATTCTGTTGGAGATTCAGCTGCTGAAGTTACACTCGTTAGAAATGATTTGAGAGTAGCCTTAGGAATTGAAGGCACTCCTGAAACTTTAAGTGTGACTTGGACAGATAAAACAGTTAGAGAATATAAAGCAATTAAGTTCGACATGAAATTGCAAGGAATATTAAAGCATTCTGAACCGATAGTTTTGAAAGATTGCTATGCAATTGATGAATTAAATTTACCAGCCAGAACCTTAGACATGGAAAAGATTAAATCATTATTCCCTTATTTGAGAGATGTGAATTTTGATAGCTATTTCGACGAAGAACCAGTCATGCTAATTGGAAGTCCTCATGCATGCATTATTGAGAGTATCAAAGGATTAATTGAAGGTGGTCCAGGAAAACCTGTAGCATTGGAAGCAAAATTAGGTGTAACAGTCTATGGTGGTGAGTACTTTTCATCTCCAAAAGTTAAAGTCACAAATGGAACTAGTAACAACAATTACAAGTGCACCTCAAAGATTGTTGAAAAGGTGGCCATTAATTTGGAAGATTCACGCAAGCAGTGCAGATCTTCATCATCCAAAATTAGACCGAGACGTTCAAAGACTAAGCATAAGAGTTTATTTAACAAGATGTTTTGCAGACGTTCTCAAACACCGTTTCCTCCTCCACAAGTTCCAATTCAAGTGTCTACAACTGCAACAAGCAGTATATCCTCAGATTGCCCAACCAAACGTTCAATAATATCACGTCCCTCACCTATCAATCGCTCTAGAACTCCTCCCTCACCAATCAATTTCGTGAAACGTCGTTCATCAATGAATTTTCATAGACGCCCGCCGTCATTAGTACATCAACCTGAACGATCATCACCTAAACGACTTATTAGCGAGTATCATGAAATCTATGAACATGGAATGTCAGCAGTTACAAGTTCTGATCGAAAGCAGTCGTGGAAACCTTAGTCTCCCTCCCCGGAGGATGTTATTGATTGGTCAATAACGCAGAATTTACATTGAATTACTTTTAATTAATTTCCCTTAATAATGTAAAAGAATTTACAATTTTAATTATATGCGCCACATATTTCGCATTTAACGTACTTTTTGAACTTAATTTGATGAATCCATGCGAAAATTACATTTCTCCTTTCCAAGACTCACTTCCCTTGGAAAAATCTAAATTACGTCCTCTTGGACATTAACCTCTGAAGCGAGTGGACGCACTAAAATTTTGTAAGAACTTTTTATTCATTTTTTGTAACTTTTATTAATTAAACTAACGCTCCACTTGTAGTGAAACGTTAGCTGACCGGCTTGGAATAAATTCACTGTGAAATTTGAGAATTTCGGTGTTTTTAAACTATTTATTCCAGCGTTCAAAGTTCCTGCGTCGCCATTATTTCACTCGCGAACAAACGGTCAAAAAATATTTGAAAAAATAACGGTCAAAAAATATTTGAAAAAATAACGGTCAAAAAGTATTTGAAAAATAATGCCCCCCCCCCGTTTCACTCCCCCCACCTTCCTATAGACCTCCTCGTTCAACTCCCCCTCCTCTCCCTTCAATTCACATGTTACGTAATTTTACGTACGTATTTTTACGTAACGTAAGCTTTAGTTAATTTAACTACGTGAAAAATTCGGAAAATGCGAGAGAAAATTTTGAAAATGGAAAATTTTATCATAACACATCATGAAATATCAAAAAAGTGTAAAAAAGTGCAAAAAAAAAGTTGCTCGGAGTGGGGCTCGAACCCTGGCCGGAAGATTGTAAGAAAAGTACTTAAAATGTAAGCAGTTTTTAAAAAAAAAGTTAATTTAATTAACCTTCTACTGCACCGATCAAAAAATCTCTCGTCATTCTCGTCCACACATTTTAAGCAAAAAACCGCATCGAAAAAGCTTAAACTGGAGGAGGAGTGGAGCGGCAGACGGACGGACGGACGGACGGACAAAACGCGGACAATAGTGTCTTTTCCCTTTGGGAAAATGCACTAAAAATATTGCTCTTATAGAAAGTTATGTCCATTTAAGTAGTATCAAAAAGCACCTAGTCTACAACCAGCATAGGCAAAAATGTGATTTTAAATTTTTTGTACTTATCTTGAGTAATTTAAACCTTTTTTGAATTTAAACGAATCATTGGGTAAAATAGGGTGACCATAAATAGGGTGACCATCTGCGTAGTTTTTCAACGGACACTCTTGTATTTTTCATGACTGCACTGTATAAATTTTTAAAATTTGTTCTATGTCCTGTATTTTTAACGAAAATTTACCAAATGTCCTATATTTTCTAACAATTTTCTACCATTTTCCATCATTTCTAACTAATTTCACAATTTTCAACAATTTCCACTAATTTTTACTATTTTTCATTATTTCCCAATAGTTTTCACCAACAACAATTTTTTTCTATTATAATTGCCTATTTTCGGCCGTTTGGCGGCCTTGCGCTTGTTAAAAAATGTCGTGGCCGATTTTTTTGGCTTGTGGTAGCGTGGCCACTCTGGTTACAAGTATAAGAACTGTCGTGGCACAATTTAAAAAAAGGAATATTTATTATACTTACTTTTATTAATTCTATCTCAAGGGTTTGTTAAAAAATTCCAAGCAATAATTTTATTTAAATTTTTTTTAAATGTTTGCACTAATTTTCTTTCTAATCTAAGGTTATATTTTTATATCCACAAATCAAAAATTCCATTTTCACAGCTCCATTATTCCACTGTATAAGTCAAATTTTAAACATAGTGCATACTCGCACTAAGCGAGATCTTCTTGTTAGACACTATCACTATGCAAATCAAATGTTTCAGATATCTGCCAACAAAATTAAACTTAATTTCAAATTTATTGTCCTTTAAAAAAGTTCCACTATTGATAAGTTTCACAAGTAATCACCGAGATACAAAAAATTGCAACCTTTCGTATCGAAATTGAAAAGACGTCTGCTTGGCACATAAAAGTATTTCATATATAAATATTTTTGCATTGGAAAAAGAAAAAAGTTAATATGTCTGTGTTATGATCGTTTTATATACTTTTCGTCTATATATTATAGTTTTTTTTTAATTTTTGTGTATTTACTACGCTTTTGAATATGTGTACAAGCTTACTTATTTTTATTTTTTATTTTTCTTCAAATTGCAGATTAGTTTTGTTTGAACGTTGTTATGTGATTGATCATTTCGCAATAGAAATAAAATTGGTTCCGAATTTTAAAGTCGTTTAAACTCTCAAATAATTTGAAATTAGAAGATTATTATTACTATGGAATCATAAAGAGAGTAATTTTTAAAAATTGAATATCTTTGCAATGGAAGCAGATATCAAAATGAAGTAAACGGCTTTTTATAGGTTGCTATCTATGTATATTTTCTAATTAGTTTTGGTTTTCCAAATGTTTATGGAAAACTTTCTGGAAAATTCGGAAAGCAGAGTAAACTAAAAAAAGATAAGACGATTTGTTTCAAACTGTATTTTCTCTAAAGTTTTCTACTAAGGAAAATCCTTTCTTTATCTTAAAATTTAGTTCCTATGCACTTAAATGTCCCGTAACTTTTGAAATTTTTCCTTGTGAGATTTCTACGTGACGTCATTTTGAATTTTCCATGTTGAATATTTGACAAAAATGGAAAATCTCAATTTTCTCGGAAAATGCGGCACCAATTGAAAAACTGGAAATGCCGTTATGTTTGCAAAGACTATCACTAAAAACTAGCGTATTAAGTTTTTTTAAAACACGATACTTTTTCCGTACCCTCCGTACAGACCCCAGGAGTGAGTTCAAATTACGGAAGTCTGTAAATGCAAAAATTTACTACTATTTATAGTGAATATAACTGCATTTCCAGTTTTTCAATTGGTGCCGCATTTTCCGAGAAAATTGAGATTTTCCATTTTTGTCAAATATTCAACATGGAAAATTCAAAATGACGTCACGTAGAAATCTCACAAGGAAAAATTTCAAAAGTTACGGGACATTTAAGTGCATAGGAACTAAATTTTAAGATAAAGAAAGGATTTTCCTTAGTAGAAAACTTTAGAGAAAATACAGTTTGAAACAAATCGTCTTATCTTTTTTTAGTTTACTCTGCTTTCCGAATTTTCCAGAAAGTTTTCCATAAACATTTGGAAAACCAAAACTAATTAGAAAATATACATAGATAGCAACCTATAAAAAGCCGTTTACTTCATTTTGATATCTGCTTCCATTACAAAGATATCCTAGAATTTAGTCACCAACTCAATAGTAGAGAAAAGAATGAACAATTAGTGAATGTGAAAACTAAAAGAAATATAGGTGGAGAAAGAGTTAGAAAAGATGAAAAACCAGTTGAACAATTGCCTAAAAAAACCTTTGAACATAAAGACAAATGGAATGTTTACACTGAAAGGTATTATTTTTAAGTCCAGATACAAGTTTATGCTGAAACAAAAGATAAGTTCGGAACTTAAGTCCAGAGACAGCGGCGTAGCCAGAAATTTTTCGATGGGGGGATTTTGAATCTTTTTGTCTAGTTTTTTTTTCTCAAAAACCATAGAAAATTGAAGAATTTTTCAGCAAAAGGAGGAAGGAAATCCCCATCCACCCCCTCTCTCTGCGCCTGTCCAGGGCTTAATGTATCAGAGGTGTAGCGCCCGGGCCCCCTCAAAAAAATTTTAGTGTCGAAAAGAATTTTTCCCCAAAAATAATTTTTCTCCTAAACTGTTTATATGGAAAATATTGAAACTTTGGGAAAAAATATGTTAGCGTGTAATATAAATAATAAATAAACTAATATATATTAATTATTACAGCTATGAAGATGTATGGGCAACGAAGAAAGGGTTTATGAAAGCAAAAATTTCAATCAACGCAGAGTCTGAAAACACTTTACCATCAATTGAAGAGTTCTCGAAAAATTCCTTTGAATATGTTGTAATATATAATATTATAAGCTCTAACATATACGAGGCGGTGTTGAAACTTTTGATAGGAGAATGTTTAAACTCAACTACTGAACTGGAATTTGTAAACTTACGAATTAAGGATGACTTCAAAGCCTTTAATAATTTTCTCGACTCTTTTCCAAATCTTGAAAGTCTTATATTCAATCAATGCTATTTAATTTATTCAAATGGATTAAATCTTTTACTGATTCCAGATTTGAAAACTGTTTCATTTGACAACTGTAATAAACCCTATCTAGATATTTTTAATAACCGTAATTCAATTCAGAAAGTTACTGTCTGCAGTGAAAATCATGAATTAACAATCAATGATTACAAAAATATGGCAAACCATTTCCCGGAACTTAAGCATTTAGTTTTAAGAGGACTTGGAACAGAGAATTGGCTTATAGAAGGTCATTTAGATAGCTCACTTAAAATTCAATCATTGGACGTTGAATTTGACAACTCTGATTGGACACATGATGAAAAACTGCCTAGAACGGGCTTCTTTCAATCACAGCTGGGACATCTTAAGAAACTGAGACTTGCTAATCTTCCATACGACTTTGATGGTGGTGAAGTTTTGAAATTCATATTCGATAAAATGGAATTAGAAACATTTTTCTATGATGAAACTGCTTTGATTCTTAATAAACAACAGCAAGAAGTTTTTAGTTTAAGAGCTAAAGACGTCAATATTAGCAGCGTTTTTGAATTTTTTGATAGATTTGGAGAATGTGAGTATTTATTTTTAAAATTTCTAAATCAATTATTATTTATTAAATATTTACAGCAATCACATGTTTACATATCACCTTGACGAATACTCCAAACTACGAACGAATCGATGAATTGATCAAATCGTCACCAAATGTATTCAATAATGTTCGTACATTTGAAATTCTTGATCACAGTGCACTGGGAAATATTTTTTCAAAGTTTTTGGGCTTGTACAGGATCATGAAACACATCAAAAAGCTAACATTTCAAACAGACAGTGATAGCCTCAATGCTGTTCTTGAGAAATGCTTACCGGAAATGGAAGATTTGAAAGAAATTTCGATAAGTACACATGCAGATCTGCCTCCTGCAAAAAGATTTGAAATAATACGCAGATGTGTCCCAAAACTTGAGAAACTGAAAGTTGATGAACAATTTTTGGGAGAAGCAAAAGAATTTTTTGGAGGTAAAATTGAAGTTGTTAAAATATGTTAAAAAATGCATTTGAAAATAATTTTTGTAAAAAATTTATTTTTTTAAACTTGTATTCGTCTTCTTATATACTGATTACATACTATAATATTTTAATCATAATAAAGTATCTATCCTTTTGCATAAAATAATTGTTTTAATTGATTGTAACATGTTTTTATTGCTCAGTAATGAGTATGTAAATTTAATCATATTTTTTTATATGCTTTTCAGATAGTTAAAATACTATTTATCCTTTCGATTTACTGCATTGCAGCCATGTGGACATAAATATAATGACAAAACAACTTTACGGTCATTTTGGCTCTATTGTCCTAAAAAAATCAAATCATAAAAAATAAGTAATTTTTTTTGTTACACGCTTTTTATTTTTTAGTTTGAGTTGAAATAAATAAGAACAAAATACATACAAAACAATAAATATTTGGAACATTTGTTCACTTTTACAAACACACTTTTGAAAGTGATCTAAAAATAATTTGTGAAAAAATTATTCAAACCATACGAATGAATTATATGTGTCCATTTCTTAAAAATTTGACTGAGTCATAGGATCCCCTTAGAAAGATTTATCTTGAATCACTGAAGCTCATTAAATATTAATTTTTTTTATACATTGGTTGTCAATAAATACCTGTCCAAACACAGGTGACTGATTTTAATGTTTATACTAGGTTGAATTCAAATGAAATTTATTTTGTTTTTCTAACGATTTTATTATCACAGAGCTTGAATTTTTTAACGCATTATTAATGCAACAAATATAACTCTGTTAGCATTAGCAAATTGCTAAAAACGAAATTAAAATTCGAACTTTGACTTTTATATATAAATTTCGTGATTATTTTTATTACCAACTCACATAGAGCCACGCGATGTTATTCACAGTACATATTGATTTCGAGATGATCATAAAAGCAAATGGCAACGAACATGTTCTTAGAATACAGGATGCTCAACAAGCAAAAAATATAAAAATTGCAAAATTAGCTTAAATATTATAATATCATTGTGTAAGTGTGAGTCTCAAGGTCAGATTTAGGTAATAAGAGAAATGTCTAAAATCACGTATCTCATGTGTCATACAACAATTACTTTAAATATAAGTGTTCTCTATACCTAGGTAGGGTGACCAGATATTTTTTGAAAAAATAGAGGACCACAAAATTTTCTATCAAAATGTTCACTTTTTGAGTTAATTTTTTGTGTCGACGTTTTTTTTGGTTCGGCACTTGAGTCCATCTTATCTAGTGTAAAGCACCTAATTTTCAGAAATATAGGACAATTTCTGAAAATAGAGGTCAGTCCTCTGAAAATAGGTATAGGCTGACCATCTGCTTGGTTTTTCAGAGGGCTGTCTACATTCTCAATTGTTAATTGAGTGATGTTAGATTCATAATCGAACCACATTTATGCACTTTTATAAAGTTATTCGAAATTCCGTATAAATCAACCGCTTTCGAGACAAATTAGGGTTTCAAAGTTATGGAGAATATCATACTCAGGGTTGGGAAAACATATTCTGTTTCCCAGAATATGTACACATATGTCACACATTTCCCATGTGCACACATGAAAATGTGTGGATATGTGTGGAAATATGTGGATTTTCACACATTTTCCACACATATCCACACATATTCATGTGTGCACATATTTTAAAAACATACCATATTCTGGTTTTCCCAACCCTGATCATACTTCTCATGCGAATGGAACGAGTAAAAGTCTGAATCATCAAAATGTGAAAATTATATAAGTTTATGAGTTTTTGATAAGAAATGCTCAATAAAATTATCAGCAATGATTTTTTATCAGGAATTTTAATTCCGTTTTTAAATATATAGCAGATTTTTAAATTGAGGCCATAGCTTGTGTGAATCATATATTTAATTAAATGCAGAAATAACACTCAAGTGTTGATCGATTTACTGTTTAATAAATATAATAATTTTAAAACAATTTTGAAACAATTAGGGTAACCAGATGTTTTTCCCTAAATCGCGACATTTTGAAACTTTGCGGTACACGGCAACATGAAAAACTTGGTTGAACATTTTCACTTTGGACTTGAACCCTTATCATATTTACAATATTATCAGATATTATCAGATTTATATAATAAATGATAAGTCAAAAATCGATACAAACAAACCAAAAAAAAATTATTTTAACCAATACCAACTTTGCATGCTTGTTTGTGTGCATCGTGATGATAAAACCAAAATCCTAGGCATTTAAAATTAAAAGATCCCGAAAGTCCTCGTGTTATCCATCGAGGGAATTAAGCGCATTTTCCTCGCACAGATCAGTAAATAAATCCATGATTAAAAATGCAAAATTTACTACCCTCTTAATTCAATCCTCAAATGAATTGAAAATATAAATAATTAATGTTATTGCGTAACTAGTGATGCGTCCACCGGCTAAGTCACGGAAGTGCGCACAAAAAACTGACGCAAAAAATAGTCAAAAATAATTAATTAATAAACACCAATTTTTTTGAAGAATAACGGTAAAAAAATATTTGAAAAAATAACGGTCAAAAAATGTTTGAAAAATAAAAAAAATACCCCCCCCCCCGTTTTACTCCCCCCCCACCTTCATATACACCCCCACGTTCAACTCTCCCTCTTCCCCCTTCAATTCACACCAAGAAAGGTTTACGTAACGTAAATTTACATGTAATGCGTAATTTTACGTACGTATTTTTATGTAACGTAAGCTTTAGTTAATTTAACTACGTGAAAAATTCGGAAAATGCGAGAGAAAAATTTGAAAATGGAAAATTTTATCATAGCACATCATGAAATATCAAAAAAGTGTAAAAAAAAAGTGCAAAAAAAAGTTGCTCGGAGCGAGGCTTGAACCCTGGCCGGAAGATTGTAGGAAAAATCGCGATTGCAAGAAAAGTCTTATTTTTAATCAACACGCCCAGCTTTGACTAATCCACGTCAGTGATTTTTACACCAAAAAAAGAAAAGTTAATTTAATTAAGTTTTGGTGGGGAGTTTTAAGAAACTATATACGTTACGCACCCCTACGAAATAGCAGCTATTTAATGCAAAAAACCCGATGTCTCTACGTGCTTCCTCCGCCGAGTTTTTAAGGCAGCAGGCCAGCGGGCCAGCCAAAGTGGACCTTTGAGCGCATTACTTTCTAAGGAAAATGCGCTAAAAAGTCTTCGTTTTTAATGGAAAAAATTTATCAACTTGGTGATTGACTGATATGAAGCACAAAATTTGATAGCTTTTTTCATGACATCATAATGAAGTCATACTTATTCTTAAAATAAATTTTTTTTGCGTTTTTCTTTGTTGGTTTTTCTCCATGGAAGAATTTAATGTGTTTCAAAAATCTTCTGCTAAAATCAGTTCGTTCCATACACAATGCCTTTACTGACTGCAAAAATCACCTGAATGAGATGAAAACGAAAATCTTAATATTTTCTAAGTCAACAAAAATGCTCCACAAAATAATAAGTCAAATGATTCTCTACAAGAATTCATCTTTAAATTGGAAGCCGTCAGTGAAGTATCTAAGAGTCATTCCTGATAACAAATTGTGGAAATGATATAAGTTTATGATTTACTTGATTATAAATTAAGAATCTATAAATCCTTCATTCGTCCTGTTATGACTCATGATTGTCCAGGATCCGGTTTCTAGGGCTACTCGGGGTCGGACGTAAAAAACATGAAGTACTATAGTTAATTTTTATTATATAATGATCTGAAATTTTATCATTTCTATCAATATTATAGCTTACATTATTGTTATTAATTATTACATGATCGATTATTGATGATGCATTTAAATTCTTTTTATTTGGTCTAGTCGGGTCTTTAACAATTTGTCTAAATCCATGCTCACTAAGCAAATTATAATATTTTTTTACAGTTAAAGTCTTTGTTGCCACATTTAAATTTATATCACCGATAATTACATTATTGCAATTGTAATTTAAATTTCTAGCGATATAACTATCTAATATTTCAAAAAATAACGCGGTTTTTTCACGAGGTGATTTATAAATTACAGTTACATCAAAGGCTTTATCCAAAACAATTTTAATCGTCAGGATCCATGTCCTGCTTTGAAAATTTGAATTTATTAGTACGTATTTACAGTCTTTTATTATATAGAAAGCAACTCCACCTGTATGGGTAGAGTCAGAGTCACATCTAATCAATTCATATCCCTCAATTTCAATTTCTTTATTTATCATCCCTGCAATAGTATGAGTTTCTGATAATGCTACCAATTTTGGTTTATAATTTTTACAATACTCATGAAATAATTCTAAATTCTTTCTTAACCCCTGGGCGTTTGTGTACATAATAGAAAACTCATCTAGCTATGGCAGTCTTGATGACAAAAAATTAAACTTAAGTACATAGCACGGGCAGCCGAAGTCATTGATACTATGATTGATGTCCAGTTTTTTCCCCGCTGATATTTCTTTATTTGCTCTCATGCAGTTCACACATGTAGGGTTTGCTTGGGTACAATCTTTCCTTACGTGATCCCCTCCACAATTGAAACAAGTCTTCACTTATTTAACTGGACAGTCATCCTTTTTGTGGTTTAACGATAGACAATTATAGCACCTTCCAATTGTGAAACCATCTACAATTCTTGGTTCTTGATATAGATATTTAATCTTGCCATGGTTCATAACAACATCATATGTTTTTGCATCCACTTCCATGAAAATATGGATTTTATTGTCAATATCTTTTCCCTTATACCGTGCTTTTTTGAAGCTCGATACTTTGCATGCTTCAGCCTGGGCGAGAAAGATATTTTCTTCTTTAACATGTTTTTCAATGTCATCATTTGTCAAGTCTTCGAAATTTGACCATACCTCAATATTCAATGCTTTAATTCTGCGATTTTTTTTGTCAGGTATCGTTACTTCACATAGGTCACTTAACTTTTCTGTTGCAACGTCAGCAAATTTTTTCTGGTCTTCTTCGTTTTCACATATCGCTATCATTTTTTCTTTTCCAGTTATTATTTTAGTCACATTCACTTCATTTGGTGCATAATTTTGAATCATTTGTTTCTTTAAATCATCTACTGTTTTATTATCCTTCATTTTCAACACTGTAGCAAAATTAGGAGTATTTTTCTTCTTTTTATTTTGTACTAAGTTCCATCCATCTTCAGATGCCATTTTTTTAGTTGCAAAATCAATTCGGTCGACTTTTTTCAATTTCCTTAGTAACTTCACACGTTTCTAAAAATTTATTATTGGAAAAAGCATTGTTCATGCAGATGTCATTAATTCCTTTTGAAACTTTTTCCTGCTCTTCGGGGATTATTTCAATCTTTTCTTCAATGCTGGTTAATTTACCACTTATTTCACTTATATTTTTATCAGCTTTCACTTGCACTACTTCAAGTGATTCGAGTTTTTTTAACATTGAATTTGTTTTTGCAGTTAACCATTCATGATTTTTTTGACAGTTACAGCGATCGAATTTGCCAATTGTTTGACTCTGCCCATAGCATGCATCTCTTTTTTGCAGAATTCACATACGTATCTCCATTCTTCTCTATTTTTCGGACTTTTCATGAAGCCTATCCACATGTCTAGGTAGTCCATTTCTGCACAGGCTGGATGATAGCAGCCATGACAATGAAGACATCTCAAAAATAGTTCTGTTTCATTAAACTCGTGGGGTTTCGTACATCCTTCTCTTTTACACAATGGAGTTTAAAAATAAAATACTACATATGATTTTAGACATTAATTGGAATGATTTTAAATCAACTCATGATATCCGCGATTCTAACATTCCTTTGATCAAAGACTTTATTCAAAAAGTTTCTCAAATTTTTTATTCAAAACCAATGACTTATTTCAATCATCTCATTGCTAATCTTGGAAATCATGACATCGATTCCTTTGACTTCCTTTCCTAAGCAACTCGTGTGACTTTTATTTTTGCTCATGTTAGTTTTTTGTATAGTTTATTTTTATATTGTCACACTTTAAAGACTTTTCATTCTTTTTTGGCCATTATTTCATGTCATTCATGTGGACCAAATTTCAGCTCATTCGGTTAAACCATGCAAAAGTTACAAATAAAAAAGTCAAATTTGTATGAAAAATGTATGAAAAGTATATACAGCAGTCATTTACAATGGCTATAAGTCGGGAAGGAAGTGACCAGTTCCAAAATCCTTTCTTCGGTCTGGTCCGAGATATGAAAGTTACCAGTGTGCCAAATTTCAAGTCGATTGGACCTTCCCTGCGAAAGTAGATACGAGATCAGACAGAATAACGGACAAAGCGCGGACAATAGCGCCTTTCGAACAAAGTTCGAAAAATGCGCTAAAAATGCGCTAAAAATTTCTCACGAAAAAAAAGAGAAAATGATACGAGTAAAATTTGAGAGAATTGTTTTCTTCTTCTATTTTTGTTTACTCAGTCATTTCATTGTTATTGCGTCGAGAGAAAAGTAAATTTGTTCGAATATAAAAAAGTGAATCATTTCGGCTTTTAGAAATTCATTATCGTCATAATAAATAGTTGACAGTCTAGTAATTGTTGTCAGTAGCCTGAGACAATTTGAGTATTCATCAAAAAATCCAATTGTAAGCTCAATTAATAAGAATTTACTAGAATATTTTGGCAATTTTCACATTTTTTCCTCTTTTTAGATCTAATTTGACTAATTCTCTCTGAAATCCAGTGATGGCTTTTGAACAGCTGCAATTTAAACGAAAGAATGACAATGTCTACGAATTAAAGGGACGGGTCCTAACATCAACAGACCTTGAAGCAGTGCCAGATGATTTTAGTGATTTACATGCTGTCGCTGATGTTTTTCGTATCCAATCAGATCTTTCTGATAAATTCCGTGGAAAAAATCTAGCAATTCTTGCAAACTATGTTGAAATAACTAAGCACTGTATATTTGACTTGTCAGGTGAATCTGTGACTCAAAATTACGATTATTATGCAGGACAAGATGAACATGGAACAGGACTTGATGGTCAAGACGGCATAGCTGGGAAAAGTGGTGGAAATTTTGCACTTAACTGCAGATTAATCAATAATGATGCACAATTAACTATAATGACTAACGGAAGTGATGGAACTAATGGACAAAATGGTGGAAATGGACAGGATGGTGTACATGGCAAGGATGCAACTCACAGAAGCTTCGTTATTGATGGATTCAATTGGAAAATGAGTTTTGATATTGACCAAAAATGGGAAATGAATTCAAAATTTGGACTTGAACATGCTGAGAAATCAGAAATCAAAACCGAGGATGGACTAACTGCTTATGTCTTTAAACAAATTTCAATTCTCAATGATTGGGGATTAATGCTTGTTTCAGGAGAAAAAGGTCAGCCTGGAAAACCAGGAGGAATTGGTGGATGCGGAGGCAAAGGAGGGCAAGCTGGCTCAATTTATATCCACTGTGACCAAAGCTCACATCAAGAAAATATCATAACAACAGCAAATCCAGGAAATGATGGAGAAAATGGAACTAATGGAGCAAATGGTTTGGATGGTCGTGAAGGACTGGATTTATGGAAATACGATGAAAGAAATTGGGGAAATCCAGAATGTTTCGGTGAAAACAGACCGACAAAGTTCAAGCTTGTTTGGGGTGAAAGTGCTGATTACACAGTCTGGGATGGTGCTGCAAATGAGTATGTTGGTGTGGAAAAGCACTATGATATTATGGTTCCAATGGAAACATCCAGAAATGAATCTGTAAAGGAGTCAACAAGTGAGGTTCCTGCAAAAGTTCCGTCATTTGATGTTTCGGTACTAAAGAATGAATATTCATACTTTTTGGATAGCAACAAGATCGGTTCGATGAAGGAATTTGAGAAGATGTCGATTCAGTTAGCAAACAGGAACACTATTTATATTGTAATACCTTAAATATTTGAGATACATAATAATTTTGTTAGCTCAGCTTATCAGCTTTGACTTTATATTCCAATAAAAGATTTTGCTTAAAATATATTTATCAAATAAAAATATGAATTAAGTTTCTATTTTAACATATTAATTAGTTTAACTAGGAAAAGGACATTCCTCATCATAACTCAATGGCATCAAGCTATCCCAATTTAATTCCTTATCTCCATAAACAAACTTTTTATACGTATAAATATTGTTCCAATCATTCAATGCTGTCTCATTTTCATACGTGAACTTCCACTTTTGATCAACATTCTCGAGGTCACATTCCTTCATATAAATAGACTGTCCTGAGAAATTAGCAGTCAGGCATTGATTACCTTCGTCATATGAGTTTATTAGCATGTGATTCTCACGATCGTACTTCCAATATTGATTTCCACTTTCAGCATAATGACATTGAGGTGTTGCTAGTTTGTAGGAATCAAGGCACAGCTCCATATATCCAGCAACAATATTTTTCATAAAATTAAGTCTGAAAAATTGACTTTGTGGAATATTTTTTGGATCATCAACTTCCTCACAATTATAAAGTCCAATTGGATCAAATTCAGATCCATTCAGTAAGTCAATGCAGATGCTCTCATATACAACAGACTTGATCTGCCCAGATGCAAACGCTGGCGTTTCCTTAACTGTTGGATATCTTAAGAGTATATCCGGTGCAATATTATCCAAAAAATATTGAAAGTTTTTACATTTCAGACGATCTCGAACAGCTTTGACATGTGTCAAGTCACCAGCATCAACTTTTGCAAACTTTTCAGGACTTCGACTGTAAACGACATGTTTATAGTCATCAAGCCAGACTTCTGCGAGTCTTTTGAAATTTCTTGATACAAAATCTTCTTTGATGTTGTTCCTGGATGGATTGTACATTCGGAATGTGTGTGAGATGCGACTGCATGGAACTTCATAGAGACCATCAGCGCATAGCCAGAGTTTGAAGCTTAGTTCGTAGTTTTCAGCTACAAAATTGAGAAAAATAAAGTTCATGATTGTTGTAACTAAATTTTGAGAAATTAAAGCTCACCATTCCATATCTTGTATTCCCTGTCATATCCATCAAGTTCCTCCATGAAGAATTTCCTGTCTATTGCAAATCCACAGCCAAGCATGATTGGATTTGGATATGGTTTGAGTGGATTGACACCTTCAGGTACAGTCCTCATGAATCGTCTGTAAATCAGCTCCCAGTCGATTGCTGCAAATATAACAGAAGTTGGAAGTATGACTTTTGGTTTGGGAAAACTTTATCTATCCAGTGGTTCAAAACAGCCATTGTAAGGGAGATATAGATGAATGAGACACTACCCCAGGAGTATACTATAGACCAGGGGGAAAACCACTTGGTGGAAAAAAGTCATTTTCCACCAACCACATTTTGTGCAATAATTTTGGGTCCTTAAATATTGGTTGGTGAAAATGGTGTCAGAATATCTTATATTATGGTTCTGCTAAAGATAGGACCAACAGTTTGAACCTAGATGTTTTCTAAATAAATTCCACCAGGTGGTTTTCCCCCTGTACAGACCATACCCTCATTTTTTTCCTCATATTTCAACAATGATGACCAGGTTATCTCTTTATTGAAGAGACTAGCTTATTTTATAACAATTTTGGCGTTACCAAATTAGGATTCCCTAGGATGACTCACCTTCCCTACCCAATGATACCCTAGGTGGAGGGTAGGGGTTGGATACCCCAGCTAGCTCTGGAAATCTACCCCTGGTGAGTGTTTATAGTAGAGTAGTATCTATTTTAAGGTCACACGGGTATACCATGACCATGTCTGAGACTTACCTCCTCGATCTCCAATAACAAGCAATTGAATGTTCTCAAATGTGTCTGGTTCAAAATTATCAATTGATGGCATTGTTGCTAGTCTTCGGTTTGCTTTGATTGGAGTCAATAGTGGTGGCAGCCAGTTGATGTTCACTTCAATGTGGGAGCTAAGATATGCAATTCAACATTACTAATCATGTCAATGACAATATTTAAGAATCTCACTCGAAAAACACCAAAACCTCTCCTGTCGCAATCTCAGCACCTTCCAGCCTCGTTACAATTAATCCCTTCCTTTCCTTTAAATTCTTAATCCTAATTGTAGTGCTTCTAAAATTCTCTTTGACATAATCCTTCAATGGATCATAAAGCTCCTCTTTCGTGCTGCAGTCATTGACCAAAATAATCTCATGCAGCAATTCCGGTGGTGTTCTGTTCACAACTGAATGAATTGTTCTCTTAAGGACACTAAAAATTTCATTATGAAAGATTATAATTATAGACACATTCGGCAGTTCCTCAGGATACAAAAATTTCTGACATTCTGGATGTCTTGTGTCTTGAATTGATCGATTGACACTAATTTTGTCAGACACGACAACAGCAAAGCCGGTCTCTTTATACAATTTATCATTGAGAGCAATTTCAGTCTCATTTGTGAGTCTCACAGCTGCTCCATTCTCTCCCGGACCAATCCTCTCACGATCTTTGTAAATTTGCTCATAATCATGCCAGTCTCGACATTTATGTAAAAATTTATTTGATCGAAATTTTGCTAATTTTTCTTGGGTAAAATTTGTGACTTTATTGTCACTTGAGAGATCCAATAAAATACTAAAAGTCACTAGAACTAAGATTCCAGACAGTGGAATTAAGACTAGAAAATAACGAATCGACAACTGCCAAAGTTTAAGTTTCATTGCTTTGAATGACAACATTATACTGAAGACATTTGACTTCTTTTTTCGGTTACTGTGTTAATAATGTACGATAAATGTGTTGCGAAAGGAAACTATGAGAAACTTGATTATTTGATGGGTTTTGCGTTTATTTTGGATGTGTGTGAGATGTTGTGTGGATTTGAAGATGATTATTGATGTTGATGTTTTGTGGATTTGGCTTCTGATTTAGGTTTTTTGAATGGAAATTGACTGCTTTGGTTTAATTTTGCCTTTTTCAATATTTTGAATTTTTTAAGGATTTTTAAGGTTAGGTCAGGTTGTATCAGATGCCTAGTGATCCACAAAATTGCACTTATTTAGATTGTGATATAAAAATGCAGAATAAACATGAAATTTTCATAAAATCACAAACTTAGGGCCAATGGATGACAACTTAGTTATTTTTTAGAAATTCATAACCGTTTCCAAAATATTTCAAAGTGTTAAAATTTTTAAATTTTCAAAAACCGTTAAATTTACTTTTGAAAACTTGGAACGGTCATTTTTTTCCATTGGACTTAGGGATAAGTTTTTGAGTATTGACCAATAAGTTCAGAGGATGCTGAGGCTGTTGACCAAAATTATTAATCAAGCCCCAATTCAAGACTTCAAGTTACAACTCTGACAGTAGACAACATTGCAATTTCATGTCCAAATCCACCTGATACCCACCTCTGTCTTCCAAAGTCAACTGCAACACGTGATTTAATAATTAATTCATCACATAATACAGCGAAAGAAATAAAAAAAACAATGAATTTATGGCACATGAGAAGATGAAGACACGATGCATACACAAAGTAGTGAAAGAAGATGAAGCGACAAATTAAAAATGTCAAGGTCGCCGTTTGTTTTGGTTTCGATTATTTTCTCAGTTTTGTGATTTTTTCGGCTCTCAATTTTTTTTTGTTTTTGTTGAATTTTTTATTCGTGAGAAGAGCGAACTATTGTGTGAATATGAACGAGTATAAAGAGAAAATTTGAGTTTGGTATGGAAAAAAATTGATAAAAGAAGAAGAAAGACAAAGCATACGTGTGCTGTAATGTTACTAAAAGCTGTTATTTTCATTATTTTCAATTCAACATGAATTGATTAAATTAGATGCAATAATTCTGAAATTTAGGGTTGTTTAGTAATTAAAATCAACATTTTCTAATTATTTACTGTATTTTATGACTCATTAGGGGTCGTTCGCAAATTACGTCACGCTTTTAGGGGGGAGGGGGGGTCAAAGAATTTGTGATAGTCCATACAAAAGATTTTTTTTTCTTTGGAAAATTTGTGACAAGGGGGGAGGGGGGGTCGAAAAAGTCGTTTTTTAGCGTGACGTAATTTGCGAACGACTCCTTATGTAAATATCCAAAATAGTATGTAGATTTGGTTATACGACAGAAAGATGGACATGCAACATGGATAGAATGATACATAAATAAAAGATTCGAGATCAAGGATTAGTTTTTCATGTATATTCCGGCTTTTGTCTTTAGTATGGCAAGGATATACCCAAAAGAGGTTCTTTTCTGGTAGGCAGGGTCGTAGTCAGAAGGGTCTGAATACCCCCCCCCCATGTTTTGATCTGCAGCAAGAGGACGGCCAAGACCCTCTTGGCTACGTTCCTGTTGGTAGGATTGATGGATTTTTTACTGGTTTTCCATTGTGTTAGTAGGAATAAATCAAATGTAATCAAGAAACCAGTGCAGATTGCTTATAAACCCCCATCCATCATCTCAATTATCCCCATCATAATATTTTCTCAAATTCTACCCACCAAAAAACTGCTCGTGTCAGAATTTTTTTATCAGCTTCACATCTCAAAATATCAAACAATTAACCAACCACATCATGGGCTTCAATGTTTACCTCTACATAGCGTCACCGTGATCGAATTTCCATGGCACTTTGCGGGTACATAAACAGCCTCATTATTTATGACAACAGCCATGAGAAGTGAGAAAGTTTTTTATTTATATTGAAGAATTTTTAAACAAACTGATTTGGCGGCTTTGAGCATAAAAATAATATAAATTATGAGCAGTTCTACGAAAATTGACTGGCGATGATAAAGTTTGTTATTGTTGAATGAAAGTTGACTCCTGTGTTTTAAGAACTTTTTGAATGTGACCTAGAAAGCGATGTTGAGGATGGCTTGGTGTGCTAATTTGGAATGGAAAAAAACTGAAAATAATAATTTTTGTAGGAAAATCATTCTGAAAATTGAGAAGTAATTAATAAGAAAATATTATTTTATTTTAAAATTTAAAAAATTTGATAATTTTTATTCAAATTCTTAACATTAATGATAAGATGTCCATTTGTGTACTCTTCGGCAGGATCTGAGATCCCTATTTACAACGAAAAGTCTATTGAGGACATCTTATGCTTTTGAGGAAGACGTTTGTATCCAATTTTTATCAATATTCATTATTTTTACAGTATTCAGCTTATGTTATTATTATAATTTCTATTTTAAAATGCTAAATCAAATTTAGAGGATTTGAGTGCTTTGAAATTTAATCATTTTACTGTTTTCTTAATTTTAAATAATTAATGAAATAATTAATGAATGATCAAAAATTGAAAAATTTCAAAAAATAGAAAAAAAACAAAAATTGTAAAAAATTGAAAAATTTAAAAAATATATATAATTTTAAAAAAGTTTAAACATTCAAAAAAAATTAAAAATTCAATTTTTTTTAAAAAATTCAAAACAAATGTTAATTTGTTATAAAAATAAAAATTTAAAAAGTGGAAATTTTAAGAAGCTTAATTTAGAAAACTTAAAAAATAAAAACTAAAAAGGTAAAGATTTAAAAACTAAAAAGAATTCAATTTAAAAAATTAATTTTTTAATTTATAAAAAACAAGTTTTTAATTTATAAAAAATTTACTTTTTAATTTATAAAAAGTTAATTGTTTGATTTATAAAAAATTAATTGTTTGATTTATAAAAAATTAATCTTTTAATTTATAAAAAATTAGTTTTTTAATTTATAAAAAATTAATTTATTAGTTTATAAAAAATTAGTTTTTTAATTTATAAAAAATTAATTTCTTAGTTTATAAAAAATTAATTTTTTAATTTATAAAAAAAAACTAAAAAGTTAAACATTTAAAAGCTAAGAAAAATTCAATTGAAGAAAGTTATTTTTTAATTTATAAAAAATTAATTTCTTAGTTTATAAAAAATTAATTTTTTAATTTATGAAAAATTAGTTTTTTAATTTATAAAAAATTACCTTTTTAATTTTTAAAAAAATAATTGTTTGATTTATAAAAAATTAATTTTTTAATTTATAAAAAATTAATTTTCTAATTTATAAAAAATTAGTTTTTTTAATTTATAATAAATTAGTTTTTTAATTTATAAAAAATTAATTTATTAGTTTATAAAAAATTAATTTTCTAATTTATAAAAAATTAGTTTTTTAAATAATAATTAATATAATTTTTTAATTAAATAAAATTTAAAAAATAATTTCCTAAATTAGAAAATGTCTTTTTTAAATAAAAATCATTTTTAAAAATAGAAAATGTAAAATAAAGAGATCAAATAAATTTAAAATCCCAGCAAAAAAAACATTTGTTTTTAAATGAAAATAATATTTTTTAAACTCGAAAATGAGTGCTTAGTCGATCTTTTTTCTTACTTTCATCACCCGGTGCACGATATCTTGTAAATGGAACCGAACCATTATTTCCACTTCTTCTGTCGCTTGCATAATCACACTGTAACCACGAACTTCCTCCACTTGATCCAGAACTATTGTACGAGTTATCACTTGATGAACCTGAACTGTTACTTGTTGATGAATTTCTTCCATAATTGTTGTAGTTGCTGCTGCTGTTTTGCTCATATCGAGCTGAATTGCTGTTGCTGAAGCCACTGCTGTTGTGTGATGAATAGCTACTGCTTGTTTCGCCTCTTTCTGATGCACTCCAATCATTTGAATAACTTCTATTCCCAGTGTTGCTTCTGCTTGGGCTGTATAAGTCAGGCATGAGGTTTTGGAAGAGATCTTTTAGAAAAATAGAGAAAAAAAAATATTTGAAAAAAATAAATTGTTTATTAAAATCTAGCTAATTTCGTTATTTAAATTGTTTTTTTAAATAAAAATTTATTTTTTTAATTAAAAAATTTTCAATTTTCAAAATTTAATTTTTTGTATTTTCGATTTTAAAATAATCGACTTAAACATTTTAAATTTTTTTTGAAACTTAAATTTTAAATTTTATTATTTTTGGTGTAATTTTTAAAATTTTTGTTTCTTTCAATTTTTTAATAATTTTAAAAATTTAATTTTTTTAATAATTTTAGAAATATTAATTTTTTTATTAGTTTTTAAAAATTTCAATTTTTTAATAATTTTAAAAATATCATTTTTTTATTAATTTTTAAAAATTTTAATTTTTTATTAATTTTTAAAAATTTCAATTTTTTTATTAATTTTTAAAAATTTCAATTTTTTAATAATTTTTAAAAATATTAATTTTTTTATTAATTTTTAAAAATTTCAATTTTCTTATTAATTTTTAAAAATTTCAATTTTTCAATAATATATTTTATATTAAAATAGTAAACATACCATTATATCCTGACATCTTATTATCAATTTAAAATAGTACAAAAAATTGTATGTTTTAAGTAGAAAATCAATTTTTCCAACAATATTTTTCACTCTTTTTAAAAAATCAAGAACACTTTTTTTTCAACTTTTATTTTTAACTTCAGTTTCTATGTCCTTAGCCTTCAAGATCACGAGCACAAATGAGAGTAAAATTAATGAATAATTGACTTACTTCTCACTTCAATCAGCTTTGTTTATTTTATGGAGAAATTTATCGCAGATTTCATAAGAATTATGTCACTATGTGAGCGCATGTGAACAGCTCTTGGTTCCTTTAGTCATAGCACAAATTCGTGGTTTTGTGTAATTTGAGGACTTTTGTAAATAAAAGCTTGCGATTTTTCATTTGTTATGATGAATTTTATTTTTATTCTGATGAATCTGCTCCGGAAAGGAATGGAATTTTTTATTATTATGAACTGCTTGACAAGATTTTAATTCTGGGATTAAACATTCAAATTATTTTGTAAAATAAATAAAAAATCATATCTTCATACTGCAACTGATTTAATTCTATTTATTTTAACTTTAACAAATTTGACACTTAATCAGCAATAAATCAATTTTTAATAATTATTATTCAAATTGTCATTTTCTTTGGTACTTAATGATGATAGGCATGTCCGACACGTTCAACTTGAGCAGTGAATCCATTCTTGTCATCAGCATGATACTTGACAACACGTTTGGTTCCATCAGCTTCATCCAATGTGTATTCACCCTTAACAACATCTCCATCACGATGCTCCCATTGGCTCTTGTGGTCATGTGTGTGTGGATCATGAACTCCATATTCGAATTTGTATGATGGATGATGATAATAATCCTTGCTGTCATGATGATCGTCGTGGTGGACTGCGACTACTGGAACTGCATGATGGACGATTGGTGCTACATGATGGACGACTGGGACATGATGATGATGAACTTTGACTTCATAAGCATGTGAGGCATCATGATAGGCATAAGCAGCTCCGAAAAGTGCAAAAACTACGAAAATTAATTTCATTTTTTAAATATTATTTTTTTATTGTTTGCTGTTGAATGCTTGAATTGGAACTGATGCAAGTCTGAACAGCTGTTTGTGTTATTTATACTTCGTTTGTGTTGCAAGTTTTATGCTATGCGAATTATTTCAATGCGTATTAATTAGTTTAAGTTCACATTTTGACACCCAAAAATATTTTTTGTTTCAATTTTCTGCAAAAAAGCTTGAAAAGGTTCAAAAATATTTATTGTTAAATGAAGCATAAAAATCAAAGAGAAATTCAAACAAAAAAAAACTTGAGAATATTTGAACTTGAATAAGGTTTTATGAAAAGCTGTATAAATACCTGATGCAAATCTAGCAAGTCATGTCAGTTGTTTAGTTCTATTCAAGCTTAAAACAAATAATAAATTAAAAAAATGAAATCAATTTTCGTAGTTTTTGCACTTTTCGGAGCTGCTTGTGCCTATCATGATGCCTCACATGCTTACGAAGTCAAAGTTCATCATCATCATGTCCCAGTCGTCCATCATGTAGCACCAATTGTTCACCATGCAGTTCCAGTAGTCGCAGTCCACCACGACGATCATCATGACAGCAAGGATTATTATCATCATCCATCATACAAATTCGAATATGGAGTTCATGATCCACACACACATGACCACAAGAGTCAATGGGAACATCGTGATGGAGATGTTGTAAAGGGTGAATACACATTGGATGAAGCTGATGGAACCAAACGTGTTGTCAAGTATCATGCTGATGACAAGAATGGATTCACTGCTCAAGTTGAACGTGTCGGACATGCCTATCATCATTAAGTGCTGTGTCTAGTTAGACTTTGAAAATATTGAAAATTTATTTCTTTTTTAAATAAAATAAACCAAATAATTTAGAAGAAATCAAAGAAAAACCTTTTTATTTTTTATTAAAAAAATTCAAAATTTTAATTTTTAAGGTCCTAGTTACACTTTCCAGCCTCAATATCTCCAACAAGCTTCCTAACTTGCTCTTTGTCTTCCGCTGACCTTAACATTTGTTTATTTTTACATTTATTTCCTCTAAGAAAAAGCTGATTTAAATTTTTCAAGCTACTAAAAGCTTGAGGGTCAATGTGATTGATTTCGTTATTTGCCAATGAAATGTGCTCAAGTCTTGGATTAAATTTGAACAAAATTTTCATTGATCTTTACAAAATTGCTCGTCTCAAAGGTTAAGCCATGCTTGTCTAAGTATATTTATGATGAAAAAATTTTAAGTGGTGGATACTAAATTCGCAGAAATCAAGTTTTTTTTCTCTATTAGCTAAAAAAATTCTTCAATAAAAATAATTTCACCATCAACACGTTCAGTACAATGGGGACATTTAAAGCAATAGCACCAAAAATTCAACAATTTTTGATTAAATATTTTCTAGTTTTAATTGCAATATTTGGAACATTTACTTTAATTACCCTGAGTTCCTTATTAAATCTCTCAAGTGATAGCAATGACAAATCAACACCAAAAAGTCCATCAAATTCTCAAAACAGCTGTCGCGATTGGAACAATTATAAGCAAATTTACGAAGATTTAATCAGAAAAGGTCCGGGAGAGAATGGAACTGAAGTGATTCTCACAGATGAGAATGAAATTGCTCTCAATATTAATTTATTCAATAAAACTGGATACTCTGTCGTTGTTACCAATAAAATCAGTGTAAATCGATCAATTCAAGACACAAGGCATCCAGATTGTCAGAAATATTTATATCCTGAGGAACTACCGAATGTCTCGATCATTATTATATTTTATAATGAAGTTTTTAGTGTCTTAAAGAGGACATTGCACTCGATTGTCAACAGAACTCCACCAGAACTGCTTCATGAAATTATTTTAGTCAATGATTTAAGCTCAAATGTGGAACTTTATGATCCACTGGAGGATTATGTGGCTGAGAACTTTCCAACAACAACAATAAGGATTAAAAATTTGGAGGAAAGGAAGGGACTGATTGTGACGAGACTGGAAGGTGCTGAGATTGCGACTGGAGAGGTTTTGGTATTTTTTGAGTGAGTTTTTCATAAAACTTGACATTTTCTGTTCCTTAATTCTGTCAAATTCTTTCAGTTCTCACACAGAAGTCAACGTCAACTGGCTGCCACCACTACTAACTCCAATTAAGGCAAACAGAAGACTCGCGACAAATCCAACGATCGATTATTTTTCAGCAACATCATTTAAGGTTGATGGCGCTCCACATTACAGTGATCGTGGAGGTAATTTTGGTTCAGAACGTCTATTTTGTATTGTTACCCAGAATGGTAGAAACCCGCAAATGTTGGGGTGTTCATGTGTCTTAGCAGATGACAATATTTTCGTTTTTGGTTTTTCTAGATTCAAAATGCAGGGGCGTGTTCTGGAAAGGAGTTTTTTGGGGTCAAAAGGGAAATTGATTTAATTATTTTAGGCTTTTCAAGAAGAAATTCCCAAAACCCACCATAAATTTTTCCCTTCATAAACCAAACCCCCCTTGAAATAATTTCTTGATACGCCCCTGACAGAAAGAACAACACAAGCTACGTTTTATCCATAAATTGTGTAATTTTAGGACACCTTCATCCATTTGTCATTTTTATCGAGTGTCACATAGCTTAAGATTATCTCAGCATTAAATTCTAAATTTAACAAGTGAGAGATCCTCGGCAAAGTAACCAAAAATTTTACATAAGTTTGCAATTTATTTTAAATAATTCCAACGAGAGAAAATTTACTCAAATAACAAAAACAGGTTCTCATTCCCATAATCCAGAATCTTCTTATTTAAAACAAATAAACAGTCCAAGTATCCCACAGGAGACAATTGTAATTTATTATCCACAACACATTACAATTCCCTCATTCCATACCATTCACACTCCAACACCAATTAAAATTCTGACTTTTTCCATTGAAGGTTTCGACTGGAACTTAGTATGGCATCAATTTGGAAGGAAAGTACCAGATGGATACAACAAGTTGAAGCCGTTTCCAAATCCAATCATGCTTGGATGTGCTTTTGCGATTGACAGGAAATTCTTCATGGAGGAACTTGATGGATATGACAGGGATTTTCGAATATGGAATGGTGAGTGTCAAGTGACTATATTTTAGTACTGTGCATCAATATTTCCTTTTTTTGTAGCTGAAAACTACGAATTAAGCTTCAAACTCTGGCTCTGTGCTGACGGTCTCTATGAAGTCCCTTGCAGCCGCATCACCCACACATTCCGTGGAATTAATCCATCAAGATCGAATATTCCTTATGACTATCTAGGCAGAAACTTCAAAAGACTAGTTGAGGTCTGGTTTGATGACTATAAAGACGTTGTTTATGACAGGAACCGAGAAAGATATGACAAAATTGATCCTGGTGACTTAACTCGTCCAAAAGCTGTTCGCGAAAGACTCAAGTGCAAAAATTTTAAACATTTCTTGGACTATGTCATACCTGAAATGATTCTAAAGTATCCGATCAACAAAACAGTTCCAGTGTTTGCCTCAGGACAGATTAAGTCACTGCTGAATGAAAGTTTCTGCATGTATTATGTAAAAGATCAAAACAATGACTCAGCATTATTAAAGGAGTGCCACAAAGGAGATAAACTTCCTGACGCTCAGTTATTCCGCCTTAATTTCTACAAAAACATTGTTTCTGGATATACTGAGCAGTGCCTTGACTCTTACAATGTTGACTTCCGTGGGTGTCATTATAGTCCAACTGGAAATCAGTTTTGGAAGTATAATCAAACCACAAATCATGAAATCAATTTTCGTAGTTTTTGCACTTTTCGGAGCTGCTTATGCCTATCATGATGCTTCACATGCTTACGAAGTCAAAGTTCATCATCATCATGTTCCAATTGTCCATCATGCAGCACCAATTATTCGTCATGCAGTTCCAGTAGTCGCAGTCCACCACGACGATCATCATGACAGCAAGGATTATTATCATCATCCATCATACAAATTCGAATATGGAGTTCATGATCCACACACACATGACCACAAGAGTCAATGGGAACATCGTGATGGAGATGTTGTAAAGGGTGAATACACATTGGATGAAGCTGATGGAACCAAACGTGTTGTCAAGTATCATGCTGATGATAAGAATGGATTCACTGCTCAAGTTGAACGTGTCGGACATGCTCATCATGAACACAGCTATGGACATCATTACTAGATACCAAAGATAGTGACTGAAAATCGGTTTAAGCTTTAAAATAAATTGCAAAAAATTAGAAAATTCAAAACTTGGATTTTTATTGATAAAATCTTATAAATTTAAAGTTAAGTGATATTCAATCCATAGGACATTCCTCATCATATACCAATGGCAACATAGAGTCCCTAGGTATTCCCTTATCGCCATAGAATACCTTTTCATATCCATAAATATTTTTCCAATCATTTAGGGCTGTTGAATTTTCATAACTAAACTTCCATTTTTGGTTCGTGTCACTGACATTGCAGGTTTTCATGAAGAACTTGTGCTCCTCAAAATTTGCAGTTAGACAGTTGTCACTGTCATCTGAGAAATTATTGATCATGTTGGTTGTCAAACTGAATTTCCAAAATTGATTTCCATACTCAAAGTAATAACATCCTTGAAAGTTGATGTTATTAGAATCAAGGCAAAGTTCAGTATATCCAAAAATTATATTTTTATAAAAACTCAAGCGGAAGTACTGCGATTCTGGAATTTCACCATCTTTGCATTTTTTAAGCCTTGCTGTTTCATTGTTTTGATCTTTTACAAAATCCATGCAGTAACTTTCATTCAGCAGTGACTTAATTTGCCCAGATGCAAATACTGGAACCTTTTTGTCAATAGGATACTCCATAATCATCTCAGGTATCACATAGTCCAGGAAATATTTGAAATTTTTGCACTTGAGTCTTTCGCGAACAGCTTTTGGACGAGTTAAGTCACCAGGATCAATTTTGTCATATCTTTCACGGTTCCTGTCATAAACAACTTCTTTATAGTCATCAAACCAGACCTCAACTAGTCTTTTGAAGTTTCTGGCTAGGAAGTCATAAGGAACATTCGATCTTGATGGATTTATTCCACGGAATGTGTGGGTGATGCGGCTGCAAGGGACTTCATAGAGACCGTCAGCACAGAGCCAGAGTTTGAAGCTTAATTCGTAGTTTTCAGCTACAAAAAAAGGAAATATTGATGCACAGTACTAAAATATAGTCACTTGATACTCACCATTCCATATCCTAAAATCCCTGTCATATCCATCAAGTTCCTCCATGAAAAATTTCCTGTCAATCGCAAAAGCACATCCAAGCATAATAGGATTTGGAAACGGCTTTAGTTTATTATATCCATCAGGTACCTTTCTACTGAGTTGATGCCAAACTAGTTCCCAGTCAAAAGCTCCTCGACCACTGTAGTAATAAGCTCCATCAACTCGGAATGTATCCGGTGAGAAATAATCGATCGTTGGATTTGTCGCGAGTCTTCTGTTTGCCTTAATTGGAGTCAAAAGTGGTGGCAGCCAGTTGACGTTGACTTCTGTGTGAGAACTGGAAGAATTTGACAGAATTAAGGAACAAAAAATTTCCGGTTGCATAAAAAAACTCACTCAAAAAATACCAAAACCTCTCCAGTCGCAATCTCAGCACCTTCCAGTCTCGTCACAATCAGTCCCTTCCTTTCCTCCAAATTTTTAATCCTTATTGTTGTTGTTGGAAAATTCTCAGCAACATAATCCTTCAATGGTTCGTAAAGTTCCACATTTGAGCTTAAATCGTTGACTAAAATAATCTCATGCAGCAATTCCGGTGGAGTTCTGTTGACAATCGAGTGCAATGTCCTCTTTAAGACACTAAAAACTTCATTATAAAATATAATAATGATCGAGACATTCGGCAGTTTCTCAGGATATAAATATTTCTGACAATCTGGATGTCTTGTGTCTTGAATTGATCGATTGACACTGATTTTATCGGTAACAACGACAGAGTATCCAGTTTTATTGAATAAATTAATATTGAGAGCAATTTCATTCTCATCTGTGAGAATCACTTCAGTTCCATTCTCTCCCGGACCTCTTCTGATTAAATCTTCGTAAATTTGCTTATAATTGTGCCAATCGCGACAGCTGTTTTGAGAATTTGATGGACGTTTTGGTATTGATTTGTCGTTGCTATCACTTGAGAGATTTATTTTGAGTAAGGCACTCAACGTAATTAAAGTAAATGTTCCAAATATTGCAATTATAATTAGAAAATATTTAAACAAAAATTGTCGAATTTTCGGTGCTATTGCTTTAAATGTCTCCATTGTACTGAACGTGTTGGTAAAATGATTTTTATTGCAGAACTTTTTTAACTAGTAGAAGAAAAACTTGTTTTTTTGCGAATTTGGAATACATTCAAAAAATTTTCATCTAGATCAAAATTCAATTTAATCCAAAACTTGAGCACATTTCATTGGCAAATAACGAAATCAATCACATTGAACCTCAAGCTTTTAGTAGCCTGAAAAATTTAAATCAGCTTTTTCTTAGAGGAAATAAATGTAAAAATAAACAAATGTTAAGGTCATCGGAAGACAAAGAGCAAGTTAGGAAGCTTGTTAGAGACATTGAGGCTGGAAAATGTGTTTCTTAGTAAAATAATAAAAATGTTTTTATTTGATTTTTGCTGAATTATTTGGTTTATTTTATTTACAAAAGAAATAAATATTTGACATTTTCAAAGTCTCACAAGACACAGCACTTAATGATGATAAACATGTCCGACACGTTCAACTTGAGCAGTGAATCCGTTCTTATCATCAGCATGATACTTGACAACACGTTTGGTTCCATCAGCTTCATCCAATGTGTATTCACCCTTAACAACATCTCCATCACGATGTTCCCATTGACTCTTGTGGTCATGTGTGTGTGGATCATGTACTCCATATTCGAATTTGTATGATGGATGATGATAATAATCCTTGCTGTCATGATGATCGTCGTGATGGACTGCGACTACTGGAACTGCATGATGAACAATTGGTGCTACATGATGGACGACTGGGACATGATGATGATGAACTTTGACTTCGTAAGCATGTGAAGCATCATGATAGGCATAAGCAGCTCCGAAGAGTGCAAAAACTACGAAAATTGATTTCATTTTTTTAAATATTACTATTTGTTTTAAGCTTGAATAGAACTAAACAACTGACATGACTTGCTAGATTTGCATCGGGTATTTATACAGCTTTTCATAAAACCTTATTCAAGTTCAAATATTCTCAAGTTTTTTTTTGTTTGAATTTCTCTTTGATTTTTCATGCTTCATTTAGTAATAAATATTTTTGAACCTTTTCAAGCTTTTTTGCAGAAAATTGAAACAAAAAATATTTTTGGGTGTCATGTGAACTTAAACTAATTAATACGCATTGAAATAATTCGCATAGCATAAAACTTGCAACACAATCGAAGTATAAATAACACAAACAGCTGTTCAGACTTGCATCAGTTCCAATTCAAACATTCAACAGCAAACAATCAAAAATAATATTTAAAAAATGAAATCAATTTTCGTAGTTTTTGCACTTTTCGGAGCTGCTTATGCCTATCATGATGCCTCACATGCTTACGAAGTCAAAGTTCATCATCATCATGTTCCAGTCGTCCATCATGCAGCACCAATTGTTCATCATGCAGTTCCAGTAGTCGCAGTCCACCACGACGATCATCATGACAGCAAGGATTATTATCATCATCCATCATACAAATTCGAATATGGAGTTCATGATCCACACACACATGACCACAAGAGTCAATGGGAGCATCGTGATGGAGATGTTGTTAAGGGTGAATACACATTAGATGAAGCTGATGGAACCAAACGTGTTGTTAAGTATCATGCTGATGATAAGAACGGATTCACTGCTCAAGTTGAACGTGTCGGACATGCCTATCATCATTAAGTGCTATGTCTTGTGAGACTTTGAAAATGTGGAGAATTTATTTCTTTTTTAAATGAAATAAACCAAATAATTTAGAAGAAATCAAAGAAAAATCTTTTTAGTTTTTATTAAAAAAATTCAAAATTTTAATTTTTAAGGTCTCAGTTACATTTTCCAGCCTCAATATCTTCAACAAGCTTCCTAACTTGCTCCTTGTCTTCCGCTGACCTTAACATTTGTTTATTTTTACATTTATTTCCTCTAAGAAAAAGCTGATTTAAATTTTTCAAGCTACTAAAAGCTTGAGGGTCAATGTGATTGATTTCGTTATTTGCCAATGAAATGTGCTCAAGTTTTGGATTAAATTGGAACAAATTTTCATCGATTGACGTGATTTTATTGGAACTTAAGTTCAAGAATTTTAATTTTTTGAAAGATTTCAAATCTTCCTGACTTATTGACTTTAGTTCCATGTTTGTGATTCTAATTCCTTCTAAATTCTTGAAAATTCTGTCAAAACCTGTTGGAAATTTATTCATAATCCCATTGCTGATTACGATCCATGTGACATCATCATTGTTCTTCAAGCTTTCATGTGCTCCAATTGCATTGTTTAATATATTTTTTGTTTTGAATATTTCGACATTTTTCACAACACATTTGTAAGCTGAGCCGAAGTTTTTGTAGTCACAGTTGATTATTGAGGAATTGGCAAGATTTGGCAGCATAAGGCAGGTTAATGAGATGAATATTCTGCATGAAATATAGGAAAAAATAAATTTTATATTAAATGACTGAATTAGACTGATCTTGTAATAATTCGTTTATTCGCTGCGCACTAGAGCATCCTCTGTATCACAGCAGTATACCACAGTACCCTAGTTGGCCTTTTGGTTTCTAAAACATTGACATTTATTACCTTAAATATGAATATTCAATAATTGTCATTTTATATTAAATCAATCGTCCAATTTTATGACTAAATGCGGACAGTTTTAAAATAACTAATGATTTTTTTGGGAATATTTAGCTCTTATCTTTCCCAATTATAATGATTTTTAAAATTTTATTATCAAAATTGAAACATATTCTGCTCATCTATTTAATTTACTCAAAATCATCAAAACGTAAAATATTATGAAATTTCAAAAAAAATAGAGCAACCAGAAACGTAGTCAGTGATGACATAAAATAATTCTAGCACAGATATTCTATATAATTTCATCTAAAATGGAAGCTCCTGACCTAGTCAATATTCAAAATGATGAACAAAATGTTTGATGATGTCAAAATGTCTCAAAAATCTAATTTTACTTCGACAAGACAAAACAATTTTTCAATAAAAATTAATTTCACCATCAACACATTCAGTACAATGACATTATCGCCAAAAATTGGATAAAACATTTTCTAATTCTAATATCAGCCTCTGGAATAATTATCTTAATTTCTCTGAGTACCTTACTCAATCTCTCAAATGACTGCAATCACAAAATAAAAACAAATCAAGTACTTAAAAAAGCTATCGCGATTGGAGCGGTTATGAGTAAATTTACAGAGACATGATCAGAGAAGCTCCAAGAGAGAATAAAACAGTCCATAATTTCACAGATGAGAGAATAAAATTACTCTCAATAAAAGATTGATCAATGAGACTGAATTCGATGTTGCTGTATCGGAGTATCAGTGTTTAGTTTTAAAAGCCAAAAGGACTAAATTTTTTCATAATGCTAATGCTAATGTTATTGACTAAGTAAATAAAAATTGATTTTTTTCATTAAGTTTTTAGCTTTTTAGTAGAACAAAACCAATTGAAAATTAATTTTTTTAATTTTTCACAATTTATTTTAAAGCTTATAATGTCCATTTTAGTTACTAAATTCTATTTATCTTTGGCATTTAATAATGATGTCCATAGCTGTGTTCATGATGAGCATGTCCGACACGTTCAACTTGAGCAGTGAATCCATTCTTATCATCAGCATGATACTTGACAACACGTTTGGTTCCATCAGCTTCATCTAATGTGTATTCACCCTTTACAACATCTCCATCACGATGCTCCCATTGACTCTTGTGGTCATGTGTGTGTGGATCATGAACTCCATATTCGAATTTGTATGATGGATGATGATAATAATCCTTGCTGTCATGATGATCGTCGTGGTGGACTACAACTACTGGAACTGCATGATGGACAATTGGTGCTGCATGATGGACGATTGGGACATGATGATGATGAACTTTGACTTCGTAAGCATGTGAGGCATCATGATAGGCACAAGCAGCTCCGAAAAGTGCGAAAACTACGAAAATTAATTTCATTTTTTGAATATTATTTTTTATTGTTTGCTGTTGAATGCTTGAATTGGAACTGATGCAAGTCTGAACAGCTGTTTGTGTTATTTATACTTCGATTGTGTTGCAAGTTTTATGCTATGCGAATTATTTCAATGCGTATTAATTAGTTTAAGTTCACATACATTTTAACACCCAAAAATATTTTTGTATCGTTTCATTTATTCAAATGTGTAGAGCAGGGTGTAGATTTATTAATTGAAAGCTAGTTGGTTTAGTTTCATGTTTGATGAAGCGTGAAATATTTATTTTAGATTTTTATTTATGTTCTTGACACATTGCGTGATTACTTAAAATAATACTTTGAAGAGTTAAAAAATAATAGTTAAGTTCTATATGAAAGAATTGACCAACTGAACATAAGTAGACTGAACATCTGCCTGGTTTTTCAGAGGACTGTCCTATATATATATTCTTTTGAATTTGTCCTCTGTCCTCTGAAAGGTTCAATGTGTTCCCTATTTTACAAGATTGATGTTTTTTTTATCAAACTGGAATTGGTTTTGTCCTATATCTGTCTCGAAGTCAATGACATCATAGCTATAACAATTTAAATCTTACTATGATGCTTTGGCTCGTGTCTTATAAATGCACAAAAAATTTGAATATCTTAATCACTGACGTAGTACAGCATCAAATGTTATATAAAAATCCAGCTACAGAACAAAATGTTATACTTTCATCACGCCACCAATTAAGAACGTCATCAGTGGTCATATTCAAGTCTGACATTATTTTATTTAAATATCAAATCAGATTAGTTTCAGCTTTCAGATAAACAACACATCTTCTTAAATTACTCTCAAGTTAAAAAATATTTCTAGATATAAAATTTGCGTTCATTTATATTGAATTTTGAATTAAATTTTGAAAAAATTGATTGTTGATTAAATTGAAAAAAGGAAAAAGGTTGGTTTTTTTTTGAAATTATTTCTACATTTTTGGGAACATTTGGATATTATTTAGCTATTTTTTAGTAAATCTCAATTAAAAAATATATAAAAATGTGAAAAATCTTTTAAAAACCCAACTTAAACGAACCAATTTGACTTTTAAATTTTTATCCAATGTAGTCCAAAATGAATTTCACAATAGTAAAATAAACATAAAGTGATAACTTTAAGTTATATCCAACAATTTTTCTTCCGTCTATTTTTAGATATTTTTGAGGAATGAATTGCTCGTCAAGTCCTACTCACAGCTCTGAAACAACATTTAATTTTGTTGAAAATTCCAATAAAATATTTACAATTGTAAATGACTGCGTATCAACATTGGATTTACAGGAAGTCCCACCAGACTTGATTGAACTTCAAGTAATTTGCGATAAATTTGCATTCAAATCAGAACTTTTTACTCAATTTCGTGGAAAGAATCTAGCAATTAAAGCAAATAACGTTGAAGTTCAGCAATCATGTACAGTCAACTTGTCAGGAAATCTCAGTAATTCTTTCACATCTGACGCAAGTCGAGGTCGAGATGGAAAGGATGCATGTGCTGGAGAAAGTGGCGGAAATTTTGCTCTTATATGCAAAACATTTAGTGCTAAAAATGACGCAATTTTAACAATAATCTCAAACGGAGCTGATGGAATGAACGGACAAAATGGTGGAGATGGAGAAAACGGAACTAACGGCAAAGATGCAACACAAAAAAGCTTCATTATTGACAAATGTGATTGGAAGCTTTACAATCCAATTAGTGCTGAGAGTCAAGAAATGTATAAAAAATTTGGACTTGTTCATTGGGACAACAACACATCTCAGTCAGTAATAAAAACAGAAGATGGACTAACTGCTTATATTTATGTTCAAACTAGTCATCATGAAGATTGGGGATTAATGTTGGTCAAAGGAGATGAAGCTGGTCAACAAGGAAGAAGAGGCGGTCATGGTGGATTTGGAGGGCAAGGAGGATATCCTGGAAAGATATCCATTAAATGTGACGATACTGATTATTCAAAATATATCAGAACTATTGAAAATCCAGGCAGAGACGGTAAAAATGGAACCGGAGGGTTTAATGGGGCAAACGGTCGATGTGGACGAGATTTATGGAAATATGATCTAAGAAGTTGGGACCAGCCTGAAGTCTTTGGTGAAGATAAACCTAAAAAATTTGAATTGACATGGGGTGGAGAAGATTACATCGTTTTTGATAGCATTAAGGAAAATTATGTTCGTGTTCAGGAGGTTTGTGATATAATTGAGCCTATAACAGGACGATTTAGAGTCGATTCAATGCCAAATAGAAAAAAATCTCAAAATTCTGTTGCGCATTCAAATAATGCAATTGACCTTGAAGTCATTAGAAAGGAGCATGAACAGTTTATGGAAAATAAATCAGGTGGCTTCATTCGACGATCGATTCTACGGCCAATGTCCAACTTATTTGCAAAAATTGACATGCGACCAATTAAATTTTCAGACCTAAGCTACCTAACATATCCAGAAATAACAACTTTTGACAATTATGCTGGATGATCTATTATTTGTTTTACATTATTACTAATTTGGAAAATTAAAATCAAATTTAAAATTATTCAAAAAATTAAATTCTTTATTTTTGCAATTTATTTTAAAGCTTAAACCGATTTTCAGTCACTATCTTTGGTATTTAGTAATGATGTCCATAGCTGTGTTCATGATGAGCATGTCCAATGCGTTCAACATGAGCAGTGAATCCATTCTTATCATCAGCATGATACTTGACAACACGTTTGGTTCCATCAGCTTCATCCAATGTGTATTCACCCTTAACAACATCTCCATCACGATGCTCCCATTGACTCTTGTGGTCATGTGTGTGTGGATCATGAACTCCATATTCGAATTTGTATGATGGATGATGATAATAATCCTTGCTGTCATGATGTTCATCTACATGATGATATCCAGTTGCAATGTTGTGATCAGCACGTGAGACATAACTTGATCCATGTCCATAAGCTGATGCGGCAGCAATGAGAAGTGAAAATGCTAAAATTGTCTTCATTTTTTCTGAGCTTTTTTTGGTTGATTGTTTACTGTTGAATGTTTGAATTGGAACTGATGTCGAATCGAACAGCTGATCGTGGTTTTATACTGTTTGGATGTTGCAACTGCTTTCGATGCTTGCGCACTTTTTTCGTGTGAGCTTGGTTAATTTTTATTGACTTAATTATGAGTTGAACATGCCAACATTTAAGAGAATCAAAGCAACCTATGTAACTTTAGGTATAGAATTGAGATCCAATGAACCATCGAAATCATTACTAAACTTGGAAAATTCTTGGCAAACTCCAAATGCAGCTGTTATGCTTTCTAAAGCTTGCTTGCCATGCAGTTCATGTTTGTGCTGTTTTTTAAGGTTAGAAAGTTCAAAGTTCTTGAGTTATTCGACCTAAATCGATAAAATCAGATAAATATGGAGTCTATAAATTGTTTTGAGTATAAATACAACAGGTTTTGGTGCTTCTTCAGTCAATTAACTTCAAACAGTTCTAAGACAATCATTTAAAAAATTAATTATGAATTCAATTAAGGTAAGTTGTTTTCACTTGGATCAATCAAGCAATTTACATCACTAAAAAATTTACAATTTCAGTTGACAGCAACCCTTGCCCTCATCTCAGTAGTTTCAGCTGGTTCAATCAGCTATGTCAAGAGATCCGACAAGATCAACTCAGAAATCGGCTACGGAACAGAATCAATTGAAGGAGATTCGGGATTATGGAATGGCGACATCAAAGGTGACTTCTATGCCTACCCAAAATACAAATTCGAATATGGAGTTCATGATCCACACACACATGACCACAAGAGTCAATGGGAGCATCGTGATGGAGATGTTGTTAAGGGTGAATACACATTGGATGAAGCTGATGGAACCAAACGTGTTGTCAAGTATCATGCTGATGATAAGAACGGATTCACTGCTCATGTTGAACGTGTCGGACATGCTCATCATGATGAGGATCTTGGTGGCTTTGGTGCTGTTAGTTTGGCTTATGGAAATGGATTTGGTGACTTTTAAGGAATATTTTTTGAAAATGTTGTAAAAATTGGAAATTATTGATTCAAAAAATAAAATAAGTTGAATTTTAATTTTATTGTTCTAATTTTTTTATTGCCAAAACCTACATACGCATAATAATCGATATTGACCATGAAAATAGTCTCAATTTTCAAAATCATGTCATAATTAGCCTCTCTCAAAAATTTCTCGACCTAAACAATTACTTAAGTAAATTCCACGCACAATTAGTCTCAATAATTCACAAAAACAATTTAATTCAAAGCGAAAAAATCAATTTTTACGCAAATTTCTCACTTCAATTTCATTACAAAATATTAATAATTATTGTTCGATTTGTTTTACATCAATTTGCTTTCATTAACTGTTGAAATTTTAATTGTTGGATGTTGAATGGGAATTTTTGGTTTAGTTCAGCTTTTTGATCGTAGATGGAGTTGAACTTTGATGTAGAAGATTTTTTTTGGATTTTTATTTTAAAATTATTAAATTTATTGAATTTTTGGTATGATTATTAAAACTTGTGGTCTGTTGATCGGTTTGTTTTAGGGATATATACTGCCACAAGGGGTATCCTCAGTGGTTTGACCTAAAAGTACAGTCTAGTATGGATCACCCTTGGGTATATTGACCAACCAGGTCAGTTAATGGTTAAAAGCAAAAAATACTGAATATTTTTGAATATTTGTCAAGTCACAGCATAGTTTGGATTATAATTAAGCTTCATGTCCCTTGTGTCAGTCACAGCTAACTCTCATGAGAGATACAAATCAATGAACTTCCTAAAGTCACCAAAAGTCCTCCAAGTAAAATTCTAAAACTAATTTTGTGGTTTTCTAAAATAATTGAAGTAACACTGGTAATGAGCATTGTTAGTGAATTTGTGAGAATTACAGCAACTGACAGGCTTGACTTCTGATTTAAGGCATAGAAGTATAAAAGTGATCCAAGTTGGTTGACACCAAATGTTGTAAAATACTAAAAAAAGATGGAAGATTATCAATATTTGAGATAAATTAGAGTTGATTTTTGTTTTTAAAAGTAAAGTAGACAGAAGCGGTGGGCAGCCAGGGGGAGCCAGGGGAATATTAAGAGGATAAATTCCAATTTTACATTAATTCTCTTCAATTTGTTAGAATTTTTAATAAAATGTGAATTTTCCTTTATAAACAAATATCTGGCTGTGCCCTGAGTAACAAGTGGCATCAAGTGGGGTGCGGGAACTTCTGCTTGACCCTTCAACCCCCTCTCAACATCACCACATTCTCCTCACCTTCCAATTTGTTGCCAAATATTTCAATTCTGCTAAAATTTGTTTCACTTTTGAAATTTCAATTTTTATGTCTTTGATTCCTTTTGAATTCTTCTTCAGCAAAACATTTGTGACACCCCAAAGGACTGCAGTTATGAAATACAGGTGTAAAGTCATTGGATTTTTGTAAAAAAAATTTGTTTTAAATAAAATATTTTGCCGGAATATTAACAAAAACAAACTTGTTGTTTACTATGATTAGCGTAGTGGTTTGACCCTTATGAATTTTTAAAAAATAACGGAAAAGTGTTGATAATAAGGAGATTGAGAATATTTTGTAAAATCACGATTATATTGAAAAAAATAAGCTTGATTGCTTTTTTAAACAATTTTATTAATATTCGAAATTTTACAAAAAAAAATCAATAAATCGAAAAAAAATTGTAAAATGTTTATTCTAAATTGTCGACTGTTGCTTATCTGTATGGGATTCCAGTCGTGTCATGGATGAAGCTCAAGAAGTTGGAAACCCTTGTCGATCCTTGCCAGACACTCGATCCAGCAAAAGCAACAAACACATTGACACCGATTAAGGTTAGAGTTCCATCGACATTAGCAACAAATGGGCCACCTAGAGTTGAATTCTTATGATTATTTTAAAATTTTCTTACTTTTTAGGTCTCTTTACCTGAATCACCGCCTTCGAGGGACGAAGATCCACTTTGAGGTTGACTGCATAAAATTTCCTGACCTAAATAACACTGAGAGGCAGATAAGACCTTGAATTGTGTATACTGTAAGTATCTTGGCAGTCTGCCACCTCCAATGCCTGAAAATTAGTCAAAGAATATTATAAATCAACAATATTTATCACTTATCCTAACCTCCAAATCCGATAGCAGTTCCAACATATTCCTCAAATAATTTATTTTCATATCTTCGGCTAGGCAGAGCAATTGGTCTAACACGATTATTATTAGGAGTATTTTGTGCTAATCTAAAGATTGCAATGTCAGGATGATTACCATCTCCAGCATTTAACCACACAAACATGTTCGAATAAATTTTAACTGTAGGATTTTGACGGTCTGCTGAACCTAATGATGCAAGGACTGATTTTGCGTTGGTACTAAGAATAAAATTGAAGAAAGAATCAAAAAGATTCAAAATTAAAAGTTTGAAAATTAAAACTCACTCAGCAATGCAGTGCCTTGCACTTAATATCCATTTACTTCCAATCAAACTTCCAGTACACAAAAGTCCACCTGACTGTAGATTAATCGACATTTCAGCTACAAATGGGAACTGTCCATCTCTAGCCTGTTGTCCATTTGAGATTTTTATGAGCGGTGTTGATGGCGCTTTTGAGACATTTCCGTTAAACACAAAGTCATCAACACTGTCGGGATTGACAATTTCACGTTTGTGGGTTGTGAAGCCTGGAAATGAAGGTTGATCGTCAGCTAAAGCTGCAGTCAATAGGATGGAAATTATGATGACTGTTTTCATCTTGAATAGAAGGTTGTTTTGTTGAATTAGATGACGTGCTGTTTTTTATGTAATTTTCACTTAGAAGTTTCAATTCCGAACAGATAAAACTGAAACTGAATGTCAAGGCCTGAAAATGTCAGCTTTTATAGATCAGTTTTGAATGAAAACCAGATTTTATGTTTGCACAGATGTTTCAGGTTTATTTCCTGTTTCTGGCATTTTACTGAGCAAATATTTGACCTGAAAGAAATTGAATATGGAAAATTATAAGTCATTCTAGATACAGAGTAACAATAAGATAAATAAGTTAAATTATAATTCACGCCATTTCATAAATTGACCGTTACAGAAAAATTCAAATAATTTAAAAATTAAAAAATAAAATAAAATTTTTGAGCTTAATTAAGCTTTGTACATTTATCCTGCAAAATTCTCGTTTTTATTTATTGTTGACTCTTTTAAATTGAGTTTTGGTTGACATTTATGAAAATTTTGACCAAAAACTGAAAAAAATTTACAAATTTTCAACAGAAAACATTTTTTTGACAAAATGTCTCCGAATATGATAAATTTATATTGTTAAGACCAATTAGAATGTTCAAATAACAATAAATCATCATTAGTTAAAATGAAGAAACATTGTGAAAATTGATAAAATTTGTGAACGAAATTTCTAAAGTTTTAACGGTCAAATAAATTTTAAATTTTCGTAAATATTGTCGAATTTTTCGAAATGAAATGGCGCAGGTCGGAAATGACCTTAAATCTTTTTTTTTTTTAAAAAAAAACATGATTTATTATTTATTTTTAGTTGTTAACACAAAATGAGCACATTTTAAAGTTATCATGTCTTCTATAGTGGATCAAGAGCTCACACTTTAAGGGGAGGAGGGGTCATAGACCAGTCTATCCTTCGCCAGTTACTGTAATCTTTTGACCAATGATCGTTTCGACTTTCGAAGTGTCTGTGGCTGACGTTTATATTTTGCATACTCTTGCGAGATCTTGATGAATTGATTTTTCGTTTCAATATCTGCTTTGTAAACAGCAGTTTTATGAAAGTCAATCATAATGTGTTGCTTAACTGTATGCGTTGTATGTGTTATGGTAGATCTATGTGGCAAAAATGATCCATGTGGTGAAGATGGTCCATGATGCGATGATGGGTGTGCTGATCGCTTCTGACGTTCGGTTCTATTGCTGCTTATTTGATCTTTAAATGAGTTTTTCATTAATAGATGAATTTTTTCATGGTAAGATTCTTCAAATATTTGGTCCAGGATTTCTTTTGGCAATAATCGATATTTGATGGAGCTAAATATATTGACTGGTTCATCGGGATTATGGTCAGCACAGAGATCATTGTAGTTTGTTTCCATAAGGTCCTTGAAGTAGTCATTAAGGTCTGCATTATAATTATAAGTTCTGATATTTATACACAGTTGAGTCGATGTGTAACTTATTAAATTATCAGCGAGACTTTGATTTAAATAAATTTCTTGACCTTTGAACTTTTTTGGAGATTTTGGACGCTGGATCTTGCTTATTAATAAATTTACATTTGTTTCGTTCAATTGTTCACATCCATAATGAAATTTTAAAAATTCAAACGATTGACTGATCGTGCCATCGTCAAAAAAGTCATTCATTTGGTCCTGGATGTCATCAATGCAGTTTTTGTTGTCAACTGCTGCTTTCATGGGAATTGCTAATCTCGATTCTGGAAACCATGATCCTTTAAGGATCCCCGTCAAATGATTATATGGAAATACAGCATTGCATCCTGATTGCATCCCAATCGACAAGAGGATGGCTAACAATATTTTTATTCTCATTTTTAACTGTCACAATATAAATTATCACAGGCACAAAAATAACTTTTATTTCACTTGATTCCTTGTCAATTGCTGATTATAATATGAAATTGCCTCTCAATATTTTTCTTATTTATACCTTATTATGCATGAATTTAATGTTTATTGACAATTTCTTATTACGCCATGTGATGAAATGAGAGCACTGATTAGGGGTCATTCACAAATTACATCACGTTTTAGGGTTGAAGAATCTGTGACACAAAAGAGATTGGTTTCTTTGGAAAAATGTAGGAAGGGGGGGGGGGGTGGTTTTAAAATATATTGTGTGATGTAATTTACAAACGACCCATTAGGAGCGTAATCAGAGGACGTTTTAGAGGAGTTATAATAAAGCAGCCAGGGGTGTAGCCTTCCATCGGTCAATATGTTTGAACTCATTTTAAATAAAATCTTCATACGTTCTTTAAATCTAACTAACTACTTTGTCAGTCAGAACGTTTATCAGCACATTATTTTGATAAGGTTGAGACTCTCAACTTGAGAGGAAGGAACATACGAGGAGAAATTTCTTACGCCACATTTCTGAACCTTATCACCATTCTTTACTTTTAAGAAGTAATTTTAATAATGTTTATATAAACAATGACGCTAATAATCTATTTTGAAATTATGACAACATTTTCATTTGGTAATCAGAAAGTATTAATTAAAAGAATTTTTTTGAGTGAAAGTGATGTCAGAAATATTCAAAAATTCACCCCATTGACTCCTTCAGTGGTGACTTTACATGCATAGTCAGATTAAACCTCCAAGGCACGTCACTTACCCTTGTGTGACTAATCATCGAAAATTTGTAAATTCCCTCAGGAAAAAGACCAAAAGCTTTCGATTCATCAACTGTTAAATTTTTTATGTCAATATCTCGATCATACGGGCATTTATGCAGTGCATCACCTGCTAGTGCCTTAATTTGCTCTATTGTTGACATCAGAAACAGATGACTAGACAGTCCGTCCATAATAGAACACCATTCAATTCGTTTTGTGTCGATGACTTCTCTGTAGATGTTTCCGTATCGATAAAATAGAATCATTTGGATATAAATTGGTTTGTGGATGATTTGAGTGAAATGAATGCCAAGATTAAAAGTTGCGACTCGTCTTGAGACAGCCTTGATGTAACAATATTTTATTATTGATGTCTGATTGTCAGCTTTACACTCAATTGACCGGAATCGAACTCCACCACTGAAAACTTGGATTTTGTTGTCACAATTTAATAAACTGAGGTGAAAAATTATCAAAATTATTTTCATTGAGACCATTTTTATTTGTGTTTAGAATTTTGTGATTTGTGTAAATTATGCAGTAATTTTGATAATTGTTGATAATATTTGAGGATAATTTTTCTCAACCTATACACCTGACCTTAACCCATGGACTCCTTTAATGGAGATTTAACAAATACACTAACATTAAATCCATAAATCACATTAACTTTACTGTCATAGCTGATCCATGTAAGCTTATAAGTTCCTTCCGGGAATATATCCATTGCTTTTGCTTGATTAAGTGTCAGATTAGTTGCCTCAATGGTGTCTTTATAAGGACACTTGTGGACTGCATTTCCTGCAAATTCCTTGATCTGCTGAATGGTTTGTATGAGAAACAAATGACTTGATAAACCGTCCATGACTGAGCACCATTCAATGACCTTTGTGTCAATAACTTCACGGTAAATGATCCCATATCGATAATAGAGTATCAATCGGACATAAAGTGGCTTATTTAATACTTTTAGCAATTTTATTTTGAAATTTAAAGTTGCTGTACGCCTGGATACAGCTTTAATATAACAGAACTCAATTACTGCTGTGACATTGTCAGCATGACATTCGATCGAACGAAATCTGGTGCTTACTTGATGAATTTGATCACATTCAATGGAATTTATGAAGATGATGGTGAGAAAAAGTATAAAAATTGACTTCATGGTAGGCAAATTTTAAAAAAATGTGTTTCAAAAATGATGTTGCAGAAAAAATAAAATAGTTATTAACGCCAATTTTGCAACTATTTTTTAGACAATTGGGAATTTTTATTATAATTATTTGATTTGCTCAAATTGTACTAAATCTGATTTCAGCAATCAACCTAACCTTAACGGCCCATTCAAAAATGACGAGATGGCAAAAAACGAGGTTTTTAGACCCCCTCCCCCGTTCTGTCACTAATTTTTCATACAAATTCTTCTTTTTCTATGAAAGAGTAACATAGCGTCAGACCCCTTAGAAATTGGACGTCATTTATCAACTACCCCTTTGACAGAAGGACGGGAAACAGATTGTTTGCATCAGAAATAAATGACTTTTCATTCCATCAATAACTGAGCACCATTCGATGACCTTTGTGTCAATTACTTCCAGGTAAATGAGCAGGGTTGATACAAAGGTGCCTTTGACCAGATTGTGCCTATGATCTAGCAAAGTCGTACCTTTGCAAAGGCAACTTTTTCTTGCCTTTGCCTTTGTTTTACCTTTGCAAAGGCAACCTGTCTTTGATTTAAATTTGCCTACACCTAGCTGGTCTTTTTCAAAGGCAAATGCTAGGTATCAACCCTGTAAATGAGTCTGTATCGGTAAAATAGAATCAACTGAATGTAAAATCGCCTAGGACTTTTAACAATTTCATTCTAACATTCAATATTGCAGTGCGTCTAGAGATAGCTTTTATGTAGCAATTCTCGACTACTGCTGTTGTCAGCTTGACACGCAATTGATCAAAATTTAGTGCTAGCTTGATTGTTTTTATCACATTTTATTAAATAAGGGCACAAAATGGACAGCAAAATTACATTACATACATGCAGTCATTTCGAAAGAAAGTTTGCAAATATTTTAATTTTTAGTTTATTTAAAAATACCAGACAATTTAAAACTAATTGATCAGATTATCTATTAGGTTATATATAAAAATAAATTTCAATTAGTCCTTGATCCAAACCACAAAAAAAACCAAGACGAATCGAAGGAAAAAATTGGAAAATAACCCTTCCTTGGGTAGGTAGGATATACTCTAGTAGGGTACCTTAATATATCCTAGGAGTACCCCCACTCTACCCTATGATACCTATCTACCCTACCCTGGTGTATTCTAGGTGGAGGGTGTAGGGGTACCTTAGATAGGTTAATCAAGTTTAAACCCTAGGGTGTATCCTAGGATGCACAGGAGGGTACACCCTACCTAACCAGGGTAGAATAAGTCCAAAAAATTCCCATACGAATTAAAATTTTTGAGGTAAGTGGGACTGAACCTCTGGTCAAACAGTCATATTATGTAATTTTATCATTTTATTATGTAAAAGTAATTTTTTGGTGACGTATTTTACCAAAGACCCGTTAGTTTTTGAAATATAATTTAAAGCAATTAAGTTAAATTTTTAAAGTAATGACTTAAATTTAAGTCAACGTTTTGCTTTTCCGTCAATGACTCCTACTTCCCCATTGATTCCTTTATCGGTGACTTGATATTCAACGTGGTATTCAATCTCCATGATAGTTCAAAATTCTTTTTAGTCGTTGTAATCCACGAGAACTTGTAAGTTCCTTCCGGAAAAATGTCCATTGCTTTTGTCTCATCAAGTGTGATATTTTTGAGCTCAATGTCAATTTTGTAAGGGCATTTTTGAAAAGCAGTTCCAGCAAATGATTTAATTAGTTGCATAATATGCATTAAAAACATATGTCCAGATATTCCGTCCATAACTGAGCACCATTCGATTCTTTTTGTGTCAATTACCTCTCTGTAGATGTTTCCATAACGATAATATAGGATCAATTGGACATAAATTGGGGCTGGGATTGGTTCATTATAGTGAATTTTAACATTTAAAGTTGCATGCTGTCTGGAGATAGCTTTAATGTAGCAGTAATCGATTATTACTGACTTATTATTCGCATCACATTCAATTGACCGAAATCTTCCAGAATATTGGCTTCGTTTGTCACATTTTATAGAATTTATGCTGATTATAGCGAGAAAAAGTACAAAAGATGACTTCATTGAAGGAAATTTTTTTAAAAATGCTTGCAAAATTTAAATTTTAAAATCAGATTTTAGAAGAAATTTAAAATAATTTGATTTTTTTAGGCAATTTGTTGAAATTATTTATAATTACTTAATTTGTCTGAATTTTACAAAATTGTTCAACAATCATTTTAAATAAATCAAAAATTCTATACAGACAGATACACAAACAAACTGAAGGACAGACTCACATCAGATAGAAAATTTTAATTTAAAGCATCGATTTGTTTCTGATGCAACGCTTTACTTAGACTCAATATTGATACTTAGAGTAAAAAAAAGTTAAAGCTACGCTTCAAAAGCGACGACTTATACTTGAGTCAACGCTTTATTTTTCCGTAAATGACTCCTACTTCCCCATTGATTCCTTTAACGGTGACTTAATGTCCAATGTAGTATTAAATCTCCACAAAAATTCAAAGTTCTTTTTATTCATCGTGATCCATGAGAACTTGTAGGTTCCTTCCGGAAAAATATCCAAAGCTTTTGTCTCATCAAGTGTGATATTCTTAAGCTCAATGTCAAGTTTGTAAGGACATTTTTGAAAGGCAGTTCCAGCAATCGATCTAATTAATTCCAAAGTTTGCATCAAAAACAGATGACCAGATAGTCCGTCCATAATTGCGCACCATTCGATTCTTTTTGTGTCAATTACTTCTCTGTAGATGTTTCCATAACGATAAAATAGGATTGATTGGACATAAACTGGCTTGTAAATGACTTCCGTGAAATTTATTTTAACATTTAAAGTTGCTTGCTGTCTGGAAATAGCTTTGATGTAACAGTAATCGATTATTGCTGATTTATTATTTGCATCACATTCAATTGACCGAAATCTTCCAAAATATTGTCTACTTTTCTCACATTTTATAGAATTTAGGCTGATTATGGCGAGAAAGAGCACAAAAGTTGACTTCATTGTTTAAAAGTATAAAAATATGTGCAAAAATTTCAAACAGCAGCCTGCAAAAAGAATTGATAATCGGAAACGTCGAATTTAGTAGATTTTTTTTAAAGATTTTATTAGAAATTTTTATAATTTTTTAATTTGCTTAAATTTGGTTAAATTTTGCATTAATCAATTTCTTAAAATTTATTTTCTATATAAACAGTTGGATGGATTATTATGAGGGGAAGTCTAACCAGGAGTAGGGTGGATGGAGGGTAGGGGTACCCAGGGTAGCAGCAAAAAACAGAAATAAACTCCTAAAATTATCAGAAAAATTGAAAACAACGATTTTTGAGGACACTTTTAAAAAATCACTTCCCCATCGACTCCTTCAGCGGTGACTTAATGAAAACACTAATATTGAAGCTCCACATGACAGCAAATGTCTTGTTATAATTTATCCATGACAATTTATAAATTCCTTCTGGAAAGACGTCAAAAAAATTGGAATCGTCAAGAGTTACATTTTTCATTTCAATATTGTCAGCTTTGTAAGGACATTTACGAAAAGCAAAGCCTGCAATTTTCTTGACCTGCTCGATGGTTTGCATGAGAAATAAATGACTTGTCACTCCGTCCATAATTGAGCACCATTCGATTCTTTTTGTATCAATTACATCCCTATAGATGGTTCCGTAACGATAAAATAGGATCAATTGGACATAAATTGGCTTGTGAACGGTTCTGATTGTTGACATTAAAAGATTCATTGTTGCTATTTGCCTGGATATGGCTTTAATGTAGCAATGACGGACGATTGTTGTGTAGTTGTCAGCATAACACTCAATTGATCGGAATCTTGACACCATTTTAGCATTCTTGTCACAGTTTATGGAACAAATTAAAGGAAATATCAAAAATGTTGTAAAAATCGCCTTCATTTGTGAAATTGACGACAAATTTGGTGAATAGTGCTTGAATTGTAATTCAGAAATAAAAGAATTTTGCGTAAACAAAAATACATTTTAATTGAAATCTGAAAATAAAATTTTTATCTGAAATTTTAATCAATTTTTACAAGGTATTTTTAAATTGTTTATTTTTATATTTAATGGTGAATAACAAATGGATGGTTCAGTATTTAGTGTGAAGGCACATGAACCTCAAAACTCTAGTGTGAAGACACGTCAGTTTTTATGTTCAGATGCCTTCACAATAGAATTTGATTTAGATGTCTTCCCACTAGAGTTTTTAAGTTCAGGTGCCTTCACACAAAATCTTAAGTGCCGTCACATTATTGTTTTGAGATTTACGTGCCTTCACAATAGAATTTGGTTCAGGTGTCTTCACATTAGAGTTAATTGATTCAGGTGTCTTCACACTAGAGTTCTAACCCATTGACTCTTTAATTGGAGACTTAACATGAATCGATGCATTAAACCTCCACAGCACATCCATTGTCTTATTGCGAGTTATCCACGATGCTTTATAAATTCCTTCAGGAAAAACATCAAAACCTTTTGCATCATCAAGTGTAACATTTTTAAGTTCAATGTCTTCTCCGTACGGGCATTTATGAATATTTTTTGCAACCATTGATTTAATTTGTCGAATAGTTTGCATTAGGAACAGATGACCTGTTAGTCCGTCCATAATTGAACACCATTCAATTCTTTTCGTGTCAATAACTTCTCGGTAAATGTTTCCATATCGATAATAAAGAATCATTTGTACCCAAATTGGTGCATCGGATGGTCTGAGGTTTTTAAACAGAACATTGACTGTTGTAACTCGTCTGGAATAAGCTTTGATGTAGCAATATTCAACAAAAGCTGTGTAATTGTCTGCCTGACATTCAATTGATCGAAAACGAGATGCGTAGGTTAATGATGGATTTCTCTTTTTGTTGCCATTAATTTGAACAAAACAAACTAGAGCTAAAAAAATTGTAATTGTTAACTTCATATCTACTGAAATCTAAATACTAGATTCTAAAATTTGGATTTCTATATTATATTTCAAAACTAATAATATTGATATTTAAAAAAAATTCCTAGTTTATGTGTAGTTAAGGAAAATAAGGGCAAATTATAATATAAATCTGTAATTTTCTAAATTTTTATAAATGTACAATAAATGCTCTTAAAACGGATTTTGGCATTTAATAATGTAAATTTAAAAACTTTAGCTCTAGTGTGAAGACACCTGCACCTAAAAAATCTAATGTGACGGCACCTGAACCTCAAAAATCTAACGTAAAGGCACCTGAACCTAAAAAATCTAGTGTGAAGATACCTGAACCTCAAAAATCTAGTGTGAAGATACCTGAACCTCAAAAATCTAGTGTAAAGGCACCTGAACCTCAAAAATCTAATGTGAAGACACATGAATTACATTTATTCATTTTTTTCACCATATTTATTTCAAAAATTGATTACATCCCATTTCCAATGCCCAAACCCATCTATGTAGACCTAATACAATCACCACTAATTATTTAAATTAAAAATTCATAAAATATTTTATCCCATAGATTCCTTTAATGGTGACTTGAGCTGAAGAGTCACATCAAATTTCCATAATGTGTGTAGAGTCTTATTGAGACTTGTCCATGTTAATTTGTAAGTTCCTTCCGGAAAAATGTCATAACCTTTTGCGTCATCAAGTGTCAAATTTCTTACTTCAATATCAACATCGTATGGACATTTATGGATTGCTTTTTCTGCTATTTCCTTAATCTGATGAATTGTTTGCATCAGGAACAAGTGAGCCTTCAATCCGTCCATAATTGAGCACCATTCGATTCTTTTTGTATCAATTACTTCCCGGTAGATGTTTCCGTAGCGATAATAAACAATCAGTTGAACGTAGAGAGGTTTGAAACTAGGTTTAAGGTTCTTTAAGTGAATATTCAATGTTGTTACTTGTCTCGAGACAGCCTTAATGTAACAAAATTCAACTGATGTTGTGTAGTTGTCAGCTTGACATTCAATTGAGCGAAATCTTGATGCATAAGTCTGAGATGGATGCTTTTTATCACACTTAACGACGACCATACAAATTGAGGCCAGAATAATTAGAATAAATATTTTCATTATTTCCAACAAGGCTTAAATCCGATGGTGAACTGCTTGGTTTAAAACGAAAGCTTAGCTTTATAAAATGAAAATTGCTTTTGAATTTCTAATAATTTAAAATAATAATATTAGATTATGATTACTATGATTATGAATTTTAAAACTTGAGCAATTTCGTAATGGACATTGGCAAAAAATTGAATATCGATCGCATGGCATGATTATTAGGCATGAAGGACCTTCACCCCCTTTGGGGGACTCTTTGATCAGAATCTTGTCGCATAAGTCATGGATGAATGTTTTCTGCAACATTTTGTGACATTGACGCACATCAAAGTTAATAAAGTGACCAAAGCTATCTCCATTGATCTTAAAATCGACAGAGAAATCAATACCATATGACAGCATGTAAATAATTGAAAACTTAAAGTTTTTATTGTATAATTGGTAAAATTTGAGCAAAGTTCAGTAAAGTTTGCGATTAAATAAAACTTCCTGCTTTATAATTTGAGATCAAAATGATTTATAATAATTTGTGAGCATTCATCATTCAGATGATTAAGCAAAGCTGTTCAGAATCATTTTTCAAAAACTAAAGATATTAATGAAGATATTTTTTTTTCAATTTATTTTCTACTCTTTTATTCCATCTTTACAAAATACGATAGGAAGCAGCTAACAATGATAATTGGATCAATCGAATACGAAGCTGACAATTATGTTTTTTTTTCACAACTTATTAAAAATTAATTTATTTGTTTCCAATAAGACTTTAAAATCGATTGTGAAAACCTGACATGAATATAAACAGAAAATAATCTTAAAACCTGATTTTTGATAAAAATTAATAAAATCCAATCCCTATTTTGATAAGAAAAAAGTCAACAAAAACACGAAAATTTCAGACAACATTTTTAGTTTTAAAACTAAATTCATAACAAAAAGATGTTAAAATTGTCATTTCTGATTTTTATTTTCCTTGCTCTGAAATTTTCAAATGCAAATATTGAAATTTCACCTCAAATTGTTGGTGGACAAAATGCCACTTTAGGGCAGTTTCCGTTTGTTGCTTCCTATCAGCGTAAAGAAGACCGGGGAAGGTGAGATTATTTTTTGCATTTTTTTTAATAATTTTTAAATATTTTTTTACCCAACAGCCATGCATGTGGAGGTGGAATCCTCAATGACAGATGGATCCTCACAGCTGCACACTGTCTACAATACACTGATCCTGAAGACATGATTGTTGTTGTCGGAACCATAAGTTTAGTCGAAGGTGGCGTGGTTCATGAAGTGGAAAAAGTTTTTCCCTTTGATTATTTTGAGAAGGAAATTCCGCCATTTTTAGTCAGCAACTGGAATGAGTGAGTTAGGAATTTAGTAATTTTAAACTTTTAAAAGACATAAAGTGACCATGTCAGAGTATTTTGGGTATTAAGCTCTAACTTATTAACTGAAGGTAGGGTCAATTGGTTTGATATCCTGACCCTGACCCTTCTGTCTAAAAATGTAAAATTATTATTATTATTTTATTATTTTCTCTTGAAGGAAAAGCCAATTTAAATGGTCTTTAAACCATTTAAGGGGTTGTTCGCAAATTACGTCACGCTTTTAGGGGGGAGGGGGGTCAAAGAATTTGTGACAGTCCTTACCAAAGATTTTTTTCATTGCAAAATTTGTGACAAGGGGGGAGGGGGTAGAAAAAGTCGTTTTTTAGCCTGACGTAATTTACGAACGACCCCTAAGTAGACATAAAAACCATTTAAAAATAATAATTTTATTCAAAATCTTTTACAGTATCGGACTAATTAAAACCAAAACTCCAATAATCTTCAACGAATTCACTCAACCAATTGCAATCAGCTATGTGCCAAATATATTTGCAAATATGCAAGGAACTGTGGCTGGATTTGGAGCTTACTTTACTAATATTACTATGAGCCCACCACCTGGAGAGATTGTCATGTCAACTAGTTTGAGATTTATGGAAACGAGAATAATATCGAATATTGAGTGCAACTATCGAACATATTTGTTCAATTTTCTGAATCCTGAGTATCCAGTTCATCATATAATCCATCCAATTAGTAACCTTTGCACACTGCAGCCACGTGGAACTGGAATTTGTTTTGGTAAGTTTTCAATTAAGTCTAAAAATTTTAATTTTTTAAAAAATTCCATTTATTATTTAGGTGACTCTGGGTCAATGTTAGTGGCTGGTGATGAAGCAATCGGTGTCGCTGTAAGTGGAGTTCGTTTATGTGGTCACAGAACTCCAGACATTTATGTGAGAATTTCAGTGTACTATGGATGGATACAAAATGTTATGCAACGAAATTCATGAAAAATATAAAAGAAAAAGTTTTAAAAAATATAATAAAGTTTTTTAAAATTATATAAATTATTTTTATTTACTAATTTTGGATATTTTTGTGAAGAAGATTAAAATTCTTTTTTGCAGTTTTGGGACTTGAACAGACTCTGATCATAAAAACAACATTTTTTTGTGTTTTAGCTTATTTTTTAAATAATTAATTAATAATCAATTAAATCAGGGGTATTTTTAAGAAGGGGTTAAGAGGGTCAGTCCCTCTCTATGTGAGAATTTTTTTTATCAATTTGCTAAAATCAAAAAGAATGCACTTAAATTTTTCCATTCATACAAAAATAGTGAATGCCAGCCCTCTCAAAAATCTTCTGTATTCAATCAAGAACACTGAATGAACCTTGATTTAACATCAAAGGTGTCTGATCAATAATTTAACCACATACTTAAGAGCGTACACGCGAAAAACATTTCTATCTAATAAATTAATCCACACAAATCTGTTTGTTTACCAACTGATTTACACGTGTTTGGATTTGGCCTGCATGTGTTGATTATCATTTTTTTTAAAAAAAAATCCATGAATAATTCCAAGTTGATAAGACAAATCTTCCTGAATCCACATTCTACATGAAAATTGTCTGTGAAATTTTCAATTTGATTCAAGAATTTGTACCATAAACATGTTAAAATTAACATTTCTAGTACTTTTATTGGCAATTAGCTCATATTTTTGTGAAAATGTTGAAATAACACCGACGATAGTTGGAGGTAGAAATGCGACACTTGGTCAGTTCCCTTATATGGTGTCACTGCAGGGTAAAGCAACCCCTGGAAGGTCAGTTTTTGGTTTAGAAAAAAATTTTAGTACCCTCGACAGGTGGTGTCCATTTGGTTTTAGTTTTCTTCTTATACATTTTCCAATAATCTTTTATCAGCATTCTTATCCAAACTTAACTTTTTCATCCAATAGACATAGCTGCGGTGGTGGAATCCTCAACATCAGATGGATCATGACAGCAGCACATTGTATTTATAACACTAGACCTGAACTGGCTGTAGCTGTAGTTGGAAGTGTGACTTTATCAGAAGGAGGACAATTTTATGATCTTGAAAAGGTTGTTCCACATCCTGGATTTCCAGGACAATGGAGGCCGTGGTTTCAGAACAATTGGAATGAGTGAGCACTAAAATTAATTTAATTTTTATTATTTTTACATAATTTATTTAATTTTTCAGCATTGGTCTGATAAAAACAGCACTTCCAATAGCATTCAATGAATTTGTCCAGCCAGTTCCAATAAATCGACGAAGAATTTTCAGAACAACTCCTGGAATTGTTGCTGGATTTGGAATGTATTTCAAAAATATCACTTCATATCCTGAGGAAATGGTTGGGTCTGACAATCTACTTTATGCACAAATGAGAATTTTAAGTCATTTTGAGTGCGACATTCGAACAAATATGGCTAATCTTATTGATTCAAGCTTCTTGGCTCCAGTGATCCATATGAAGAGCAACATTTGCACAGTTGAACCAAAAGGTGTTGGAGTTTGTTATGGTGAGCATTAAAAATTGTTGGCTTGAATATTTTTTGTTTTAATTTCAATTATTTTCAGGTGATTCAGGCTCAATGCTTCTCGTAAATGGTCAAGCTGTAGGAATTGCTGTAGCAACGATGTGGCCATGTGCTAATGGACTTCCAGATATTTTCACTAGAGTATCATCGTTCACTGATTGGATTGATGGATACATTTATGATTTAAATTGAGAATTTAAATGATTTTTAAGATTTTATTGAAATTAAAAATAATATTTTAAAACAAACAATTTGAATCGATTTTTTATGATTCTTAACTTGCAAGGTTACATTGAATCTTGACATAATATTCGTTTGTAGACTTTCTAGTTATCCAGGAAGGCTTGTAAGGCCTTGTTTATGTCAGCTTTGTTTATGAAAAATTGGTTTTGACTATAAAAAGTAATTTGCTTTATTTAAAACTAATTTTAGATAGATAAGCACTATGTTTGATCCACAACTTAACCACCGCCTTAAGAACGTGCACGCGAAATATATTTTTTTGTTGATATACTTATCCATCCTAATCTGTTTGTTTACCAACTGATTTACACGTGCTTGCATTCGGTCTGCATGCGTTGATTATCAGTTCTTTAAAAATCCATGATTAATTCTAGTCGATAACACAAATCATCCTAAGCCCAGATTCTTTACGAAAAATGTCTGTAAAACTTTTTAGTTTCAATCAAAAGTTTGTGCCGTAAACATGACAAAATTAACAGCTCTAGTACTTCTATTGACAATTAGTTCATATTTTTGTGAAAATGTTGAAATAACACCGACGATAGTTGGAGGTAGAAATGCCACACTTGGTCAGTTTCCTTATATGGTGTCACTAAGGGGTAAAGCAAGTGGAAGGTTAGTGAATATATTCTTTAAAAGAATTCAGCACAATTTGTAGAAGACAAGGGTGCAGCTTCAATTTTTTTGATGATATGTGGGGAGTTACTGACCACTTTATGAGGGTGTCTAGATTTATTTATATTTAAATTTCAATCTCGAGGAGGTTCATTCCTCCATTGGATTTGCCTTGGAAATACACTTGCATTTGTATATTCTGTAATACTTTAGTATCATTAAGGGTGCATCTAAAATTATAAAAATCTTAATTATGAACAAAATATAACTTTATTTCCATCCAATAGCCATGGTTGCGGTGGCGGTATCCTCAACGTCAGATGGATTTTGACAGCAGCACATTGCATTTACAATATTAGACAAGATCAGGCTGTTGCTGTAGTTGGAAGTGTGACTTTATCAGAAGGAGGACAATTTTATGACATTGAAAAACTTGTTCTACATCCTGGATTTCCAGGTCAATGGAGGTCATGGTTCCAGAATGCTTGGAATGAGTGAGTAAAAAAATTATTTTAATTTTTATTATTTTTATTTAAATTATTTAATTTTTCAGCATTGGCCTCATAAAAACAGCAATTCCAATAGCATTCAATGAATTTGTTCAGCCAGTTCCAATAAATCGACGAAGAATTTTCAGAACGACACCTGGAATTGTTGCTGGATTTGGAATGTATTTTAAAAATATCACTTCATACCCAGAAGAAATGGTTATGTCTGAAAATCTTCAGTATGCCCAAGTGAGAATTATAAGTCACTTCGAATGCGATATTCGAACAAATTTTGTAAATTTAATGGATAATAGCTACTTTGCACCAGTGATTCATATGAAGAGCAATATCTGCACTGTTGAACCAAAAGGTGTTGGAACTTGTTATGGTAAATATTAAAAATATTTCTTTTAGATATTTTCTAATCTAATTCCAATTATTTTCAGGTGACTCTGGCTCAATGCTTCTTGCGAACGGTCAAGTTGTTGGAATTGTTGTATCTGGAGTTTGGCCTTGCGGAAATGCACTTCCAGATATTTATACTAGAGTATCATCGTTCACTGATTGGATTGATGGCTATATTTACGATTTAGATTGAGAATTTAAATGATTTATAAGATTTTATTGAAATTAAAATTAATTTTAATAACAAACAAATTTTTGATATATTTTAATTTTTTTAATGATTTTATCCCATAGACTCTTTCAAACTCGACTTAACCTGCAAAGTTACATTAAATCTCCACATAATATTCATCGTCGAATTTCTAGTTATCCATGAAAACTTGTAAAACCCCTCTGGAAATAAATCAAGTGGCTTTGTGTCATCAAGTGTCAAATTGTTCACAACCAAGTCATGAGAATATGGACACTTGTGCATATTGTCACCAGCAAATGCTCTAATTTGATCTAAAATTTGAACTAGAAATAAATGTGAAGTCATTCCGTCCATAATTGAGCACCATTCGATCTTCTTTGTGTCGATTACTTCTCTGTAGATGTTTCCATATCGATAAAATAGGATCATTTGGACATAAATGGGTTTGTAGCTGGTCTTGACTGTTGCCAATCTTGCAGTGATTGTTGTTGTACGTCTTGAGATTGCTTTTACGTAACATAAATTGACAATTGTTGTGTAGTTGTCAGCTGAACATTCAATTGATCGAAATCGAGAGCCATTGTTGAAAACTTGCAGCTTTCTGTCGCATTTTGCTAGGTTAAAGGAAGCTAAAAGTATGAAAAATATAAAAATTATTCTCATTTTTGAGGTTATGTTCTCAGCAAAGCTGTAAGTTCTAGTAAAATTATTTTCCTATCTAATTTTGATTTTATATAAATTTTAGAAATTTTGATTGCTAATAATTGATGTTATTAGTACAATTATAAAAATTATATTGTTTCTGAGTAGATTTATCAACTAGATGTTGGCTTAGATCAGTCAAAATCTGATTTTAAAGCTAAAACAATTTTTTTTACTTTTTTAATGGTTAAACTCAACAAAACAGCAACAGATGGTTATTCTCACTACTAGGGTGTAGCCATAAACTGTTTTGAGGAGGATGTGCCCATATTTGAGTACTAAAATATGATGAACTTTCGAAAAACATCAATTTTTACTATTCTCAATCTTTAACGATTATCGTGCAAATGAAAAAGTACGAAAGTAACAAATAAAGTTGTTAAAAATTATACCTAAATTATTTTTATTAGCTCTTAAAACCGGCTAAGCTCAAGTAACTTTATTTCATGAAATACTTAACAAAAAACAAAAATGAGTTTCTTTCAAATAATTTTCGTCAATAAAAAGCTCCTTTGTGGTCACCAGGAAGTCACGATTTGGATTTATTACTTGTTTTGTAGCCACCACAACCTGGATATCAATTTTTGTCGTGACACATTTAATTTTAAATTAAAACTGCTTGTGAACTATAAAAGTAGGAAAAAATTAAATAAAAGTTGTCAGTTTGTGGTGGATTTTTTAAGTGATAATTTCAAATTGAAGAAAAATTTCTGTGTAAAAATTGTGGAAAAATGAAGGAAAAAAGCAAAAAACCTTCAAAATATTTTGAAAATGGATATCTAACTCCAACATCAATCATTTTTGGTGAATTTTTTTGTACAAATTTAGAAAAAATGATGAAAATAAAAGTTTGTTCAATTTTGCTTAGCTCTTGCTGTTGTGGTGTTTGCTGGTGGTCCTGCAATTTATATTTCTTATATGGCTGCAGCTTTAAGAGGTAAAAATAGTTTTTTGTATAGTTTGACACTACCAACCTGCTACTAACCTCCTGGGGCTGGTATCTAGGACCTTTGTAGGGTATACCCCATGGTAACCCACCTACCCTACCCTTCCCTTGTATATCCTAGAGTACTCTATGTGGAGGGTTAAGTTGGGTTACCCTTGGATACACCCTACCCTTTGTAACTATAGAATCCACCTCCTGACCATTTATTCACAGAAAAAATCTGCACATTCCATCATTCAACTCCAACATGCTCACCATCACCATATCGTACCTATGACGGTTCCTGCAACAACCTACAGAACCCACTTTGGGGAACTGCCAACTCATTCTATGGTCGCATTTTACCAGCTTATTATAGTGACGGAGTCTCGACTTTTCAAAAATCCCTCAATGGTTTGCCACTCGTGAGTGCCCGTAAAGTATCAAAAGTAGTTTTTGGAGAAGTTAGTGCTCCTGATCCAGTCTATACAATTGCTATGATGCAGTTTGGACAGTTCATGGCACATGACATAGGATTTGGACTTGATGGAAATGCTCCAGCATGCTGCTCAGGACTAATAGGTCAGTCAATACCAGACGTTCCAGATTGTGTCGCTATTCAAATTCCAAGTGATGATCCAGCTCTTCCGTCAAATTATACATGCATGGATTTTACAAGAGATGCCCATTCTGCTGATTTAGCATGTCCAGCACCTGCAGCTGGTAAACCAATCCAACAAATCTCATCAGTCACTTCATATCTTGATTTATCTGTGGTCTATGGAAATTCTGATGAGTTGGCGACATTTTTGAGGACAATGCAGGGTGGATTATTTAGAATGGTCGAAACTGATGGCTACGAATACCCACTTCATGATCCAAATCCAACAGTCAATTGCTTTGTCCATCCACCACAAGATCTTTGCTATCTAGCTGGAGATGATCGTCTTAACCAAAGTCCACACTTGACAATCATTCACATCCTATTCATCCGTGAACATAACCGTCTAGCAAGAGCTCTTGCTGCCCTCAATCCACATTGGGATGACGAAAAGCTCTTCCAGGAAGCTCGTCGTATCAACATTGCTGAACATCAATACATTTCCTACTACGAATGGCTCACGCTCTTTTTGGGAACTCAAAACATGTTAAACCTTGGAATGATCAAACATTTCAGTGGCGACGAATATGTCAATGACTACGACCCAAGTGCAGAGTCAACTGCTTTCAATGAGTTTTCAAATGCCGCTTTTCGATTCTTCCATTCGCAAATCGAGGGTCATTTGAAGTGAGTTTTTGTTTTTGATAAATTTTAATGGATTTTTCGTGACTCTGTTTTCAGTTTAGTGACTTGTGGATTAAAATTGAGGTCACGAATTGCTTTAAATATGTCGTATTGATATTAAATGTCGAAATTGAGAGCCATAACCTCAAAAGTTCTTTAAATAACCTCAAAAGTTCTTTACGTAACCTCAAAAATTCTTTACATAACCTCAAAAATTCTTTACATAACCTCAAAAGTTCTTTACATAACCTCAAAAGTTCTTTACATAACCTCAAAAATTCTTTACATAACCTCAAAAGTTCTTTACATAAACTCAAAATAATCCCCCATTCCAGTCTCCTTACAGAATCCCGCGAACTAATCAGAACAGTTGCAATCAGCGATCACTTTAACAACCCAAACATCACTCAAGATCACTTTGATGAACTTGCACGTGGCATGGTTTATCAAAATTCTCAATTATCAGACAGCAACTTTGATGAGCAGATTCGTGAATTTTTATTCAAGGATGTAAACCATTTTGGTCAGGATTTGAGGTCAATCGATATCCAGCGTGGACGTGATCATGGTATTGCTAGATATAATGACTACAGACAACATTGTGGATTTCCTAGAGCACAGTCATGGGATGACTATTTAGACTTCATTCCTGCAAATCATGTTGCAAACTTACAGCTGGTTTATGACAGTTTTGAGGATGTTGAATTATCTGTTGCTGGGCCACTTGAAACTATAACAGATGAAGAGACTTTATCCGGTCCAACAATTTTGTGTATTTTGAATAATCAATTTATTAGAACTAGGGTCAGTGACAGGTATTGGTTTGAATCTGGTGACCCACTTGTTGCATTCACTAGACAGCAATTGAAGGAAATCAGGAAGTCAAGTTTTGCTAGAATTTTATGTGACAATTCCAATAACATTACAACTGTACAACCAGCTGCATTCTTTATTGTTAATGACACGTAAGTTGATGGAATTTTGAAATATTTTTAACTGAAAATTGACATAATTTTGAATTATAGCAATCCAATTGTTCCATGTTCGGAAATTCCAATTGTTGACTTGAGTTTTTGGCAAGAGTCGTAGGAAGATAGAAATAAATGATTTTTAAATGTTATGAATCAAAAGTCAAAATATTAAATAAACAAATTCAAAAATGTTAAATTTCATACAATTTTATTCATTAAAGTATTGAAATATTGGTACTTGAACCTACCCCTCTGGGGGACCCCCCTTGGACCCCTCCCTACGCTCCTGATGTAAACCTTAAGGTCATAGCCTTCTATCCCATAGACTCCTTCAACAACGACCTAATATGCAGTGACACATTAAATCTCCAAGTTGGTGACGTCCGATTATAATTAATCCACGAAAACTTGTAGGTTCCTTCCGGATACAAGTCAAAAGTTTTTCCATCTTGTAATGTTAAATTTTTAATATCCAAGTCATCAACATATGGGCATTTGTGAATAGCACTCATAGCAGAATCTTTAATTTGACGAATAATTTGCATGAAGAATAAATGTGTAGTCAGTCCATCCATTATTGAGCACCATTCACGTTTCTTTGTGTCAATTACTTCACGATAAACGTTACCGTAGCGATAAAAGAGGATCATTTGTGTAAAGCTTGGCTTGTGAATTGGTCGGATTTGTTTAATTCCAATATTTAATGTCGTGACTCTCCTGGAATAAGCTTTGATGAAGCAATATTTGATGGATGAGGTGTAATTGTCAGCACGACACTCAATTGATCGGAATCTAGTTCCATTGTTGAATACTTGCAGTTTTCTGTTAGAACTTGTAGTCTTTAAAGTCACTAAAATGTAGAAAAATAGACAAAAAATTGTTAAAATCTTCATTGTTGGATTTTTTGGAATTGAAATTTTTTAGAGGGTTTCATTGAGTTTTTATATTGAAAATTAGACAGAAATTACACAAACATTAAATTCTTAATTATTACATAATTGACAGTTACAGCTATTTTGGTAGTAATTTTAATAATTTCTGTTTGTAAATGAACTTGAAATAGAATTTAAGTTTTATTTTGTATTAGGGGTCGTCCAATTTTTAGGGGAGGGGGGGGGGGGGGGTAGTGTGTGTCGTCTGTCGCTGTGATAATTTTGTACAGAAGGGGGAGGGGGTCTTATAATTCCGTTTTTTGCGTGACGTCATTTACAAATGGCCCCTTATGATGTAATTGTTTATAAAATTATGTAATTTTTGTCGGAAAAATGATAATGAGACTTATCGAAAATTGGAATTTTTAATGTTTTATTCAAGACTTAAGATGCCAAAACTTTTGCATTAAATTCTAAAAATAAACAAAATTTAATCATCATTCCTAATTTTTGTCAAAAACAAATATTTTGAGGAAAAAAAAATAAAAAAATAAATAAATTCAGTGACAAAGCAGACACCAAAAATTAATTGATTACAACGGATGAAGTGTTTCAAGTGCACGACACGTGATCGGCAACAAGTTAAGAGATTTGTCATAAATTATCTACACAAGTGCATCATTTTGATGCTTACGTGTTGTCTGTGATGAATCTGGAAGGGTAAAAATTGACGAAGAAATACTTTTTGGAGGGTTCTTCTAGATTTTGAGTAAAATTGACGAAAATTTCCTCAAATTTTGATTCAAATAAACCAAAAAAATCCTCAGATTTCTGCTAAATTTTTCAAACTTAAATTAAATTTTTCAAATTTTTGTTAAATTTTTCAAATTTTCTTCTAATTTTTCAAATTTTCTTCAAATTTTCTTCCAATTTTTCAAATTTTCTTCAAATTTTATTCAGATTTTTTAAATTTTCACATTTAGTTCCACAAAATTTGACAAAAGTTGTCAAAACTTCATCAAATTCAAACAAAAGTTGACCAAAATTTTAGTAAAAATTCATCAATCCTCAATCAAAAATCAAATAATCATCCGACAAAATCAATTTTCACGCTCATTTCCATCTTGTCATCAAATTTCAATTTATCATGTTCATCATCAACATCAAATTATCCCATTTAGCCTCATCCGACAGTCCAAAGAGCACTTCCCAACTGATAAAAATCTCAAATAAATGAATTAAAATTCATTCCAAAGAGGGTGAGTGAGCATGCTGCTTAGCAAATGACCCATAAAAATTTTCATTGTTTATTTCTCATCATCTCGATTACAATTCCAGCCCCTTCCCCATGCCTGTACATCTCAAATGACTCACAAGTGGAAAATTTATTGCATTCGACAATGCGGTGTGTTGCTACAATTTGATGTTCATTTTTGTGTCTGTCTCTGGAGACTTGAGACATTGACTCTTGAGATTATGCACCGTGCATGTGAAATTGAATGAAAATTACTGTTTTTTGAATTCTCATTCCCACGATTGTTGAATTTTGAGGAAGGAAAAATGTTTACTAATTTTCTGTATTTTTATGGTGTGTTCAATCTATTGACGGAGATGATGAAGGGGTTGCAGGTTGTTTGGTGTAAGGGTAGACAGATAAAAAATTGATGGATGAGTTTTGTTGGATTTATATGCAGGTTGTCCATGCTTTTGGCTTAGTTTGAATTTGTTTTTGGAAAACTTATGAATTAATTTTTATTTTTCTCAATTTTTCAATAATTATTGATCAAAATGTGAATTACTTTTAAATTTATTTTCCTGAATTTAAACCAATTTTTTTGGTAATTTGTCTGAATTTTGGTACAATTCGATGGTGAATTGAGTTAAATTTTTAACAATTCTAGTCAGTTATTGAGTATTTTAATACCAATAATTAAGGGGACCACCAATATTTTCAATAAAATTATGGATTATTTTGCAAATATTCCTAATTAAGTGAACATTTCATTACATATTAAAAAAAGCGATTTAAAATTTTTTAAAAATTTATTTTATTGAATTTAAATTTAATTTTTTATTATTAATTTTATTTTTAAATTTAATTTTTTTTTATTATTATTAATTTTATTTTTAAATTTAATTTTTTATTATTAATTTTATTTTTAAATTTAATTTTTTATTATTAATTTTATTTCTAAATTTAATTTTTTTTTATTATCAATTTCATTTTTAAATTTAATTTTTTATTATTAATTTTATTTTTAAATTTAATTTTTTATTATTAATTTTATTTCTAAATTTAATTTTTTTTATTATCAATTTCATTTTTTATTATTAATTTTTTTTAAATTTAATTTTTTATAATTAATTTTTTTTTAAATTTAATTTTTTATTATTAATTTTATCTTTAAATTAAATTTTTTATTATTAGTTTTATTTTTAAATTTAAATTTAATTTTGATGAAATAAATTTTTTGTAACTTCAAAAATGAAAATCTACTTTACAAAATATTTTTTAAATTTTCTATTGACCAAAACTTGAATATCTGACGTCTTAAAGAACACTGATTGAGAATTTCAAATTTAGAATATTTTTAAGAAAATCCAATTCATCTTCCTTGACTAAAAATTCTCTCAAAAGTCAATTCAATCCAGAAAAAATCTAGTCCAAATATTTCTTCATTCCACAGCATCCCTTCACTCTCTTCTTTTCAATTCAAACAAAAAGGAAAAAAAAATATTCACACGACCATAAAAATGTGAGCATTTGTCAATTACGCAGCACATTCTCTCTCAGTTCTACATCCCTTTTGTATCTATCCATCTACCCTCATTGCATTTCATCAAGCTCCGCCTCCTTTTTCCTTTTTTGTTCATCTCAAATCAAATTATGTTTTCGATGTTTTCTGTCTCATTTTAGCCCACAGATTCCCTTCAGATTGGACAAGGACAGCAGCATTTCCAAAATATATAACACAAGAAAAATATCACAGTATCAAGGAACATAAATTGCGCCATCCAACGCACAAGCATTTTTCTGTGTACATGGACTGAAAAAAAAATGAAAATTTGCTCTAACACTCAAACAGATGCCTTTCATTTAGAAGTTCGCGTATTTGGTGCATGCGAGGAGGATGGGATAAAGGTGGGAGAGAAAGATGAATGAGATTGACTTAAAGGATGAGATGAGAAATTTTTCACAATTTAGGGGTGCATTTTGGGGGTTGGGATTGAAAAATTAAGAAAAAAATATTTTTTATTTTATTTCATTGGAAATATTAAAGATTTTGATCAATTTTGATTTTTATGACTGTATTTTGGAATCATGTGGATATGGAATGTGTCTTGGTGTAGTCCAGGGTATGTCAGGTCTTAGGGATATACTCATGTCTATTAAATAATAAAGTTAAATCTGATTCCACTCTAAATTCCAATTTTGAAAAGGATATGGACCCACCCGGCCCCAGGGCCGTAACTAGGGTGTCACAACTGTCACATTTTGCACAGTGCGCACAAATTTTGAGGCGCCAAAGGGTAGGAAATTTGGAAAAATTTTGTGGGTTTTCACGATTTAGGGGGCGCAAAATTTAATATTTGCGCAGGGCGCTTGGTACCCTAGCTACGCCCCTGCCCGACCCTCTTCCTAGTTACACCCCTGCTTAACCATGCACATCCCATCACCCCTCAACAACATTCACCCACCTAATCCAAATCTGTCCTAAAATTCCTCTCATTTTCCTGCCACTGCTATTGCTTTCCCTAAATTTTCTTCCCTTTCTCTCTCGTTTTTGATTATTCACTTCTCTTTCCATCCAAAAAAATAATTTGAGGCAGCAATTCAGCATCAGCAGAGTAACAAGAATGAAATAAAAAAAAATTCTCAACCAAGCCCTCCTTTTTATGAACAGCAGCAATAGAAAATATAGAAAAACATAGGAAGAGAAAATGCAGCCCGCACACACACACACACACACACACACAGTCACAAAGACATAGAAAATAATTTTTTTCAGTCACAAACACAGAAGCAGCAAAAAGTATTTTTTCACATAACAAAAAAGGCAAACAATTGAGTTCACCATTGTTTATTGAATTAAGCTTATCATTTGATTTTTGATATTGCAAGCCATCGGGCGATTAAATTTTGGGGCCGACTGACTGACTGTAAGGAACAGAAGAAAAAAAGTTCAAGATTTCTCCTTTAAGAAGAACCCGAGCGTGTGTGTCGAGAGCAAAAAAAAAGTTTCGCTTTTGAGACATTATTAAGTGCGATTGCATTCATAAACACAGACGGTTTACGGTTAATAAGATTAGAACGGATAATGATTAAATAATTGAATTTATAACAATTTTTCTCCTCGTTCTTGTTTCTTGTGAAGAATTTTTTTTTCTTTTTTGAGGATGGATATAAAGTTTTTTTAAGTGAGGAATTTTGCTGAATTTTTAAAGATGAAATTGAATTATTGAGGATGTAATGAGGAAAAGTGGTGAAAGTGATGTAAAGTAAATTGTGAAGTTAAACAGAAAAAGTGAAAGGATTTTGAAATTATAAACTGGATAATAATTTAAAAAGGACTGAAAATTGAATGAATTGTGAAGAATTTTAGGAAAATAATTATTAAAAAAAAACAATAAAATATAAAAACTTTCTTTATTGATCAAAAAGACGATTTTAAAAGAAAATTGACTTCAAAAACTAATTGTTTTAAAAAAATCGAGTAAAAAATATTTGTGACATTTTAATTAAAATAGTGAAAATCATCCTGAATTTAAAATAATTTTTTTTCTAACTTATTTTACCAAAAAATAGTTGAGTATTTTAACAAACAAACTTTTCTATTTTAAAAACATTAAAAAGTGAAAAAACCATAATATTAATAAAATAAATCAAAGAACTAACAGAAAATTTGAGATTTTGTTCAAAAATATAAAAAATTTCATTGTTGATCAAAAAGATAATTTTAAATGAAAATTGTCTTTAAAAACTAATTTAAAAAAAATTGAGGAAAAAATATTCGTGACATTTTAATTAAAATATTGAAAATCATCCTGAATTTAAAACAATTTTTTTTCTAATTTATTTTACCAAAAAATAGTTGAATATTTTGACAAACAAACTTTACTATTTTAAAAACATTAAAAAGTGAAAAAGCCAAAAAATTATAAAATAAATCAAAAAAATAACCAAACTTACTGAAAATTTGTGATTTTGTTCAAAAAGTTTGCATAATAAGTTATAAAAAAATATATAATTTGAACTCTAAATAAACCAATAAACCAATAAACTCCAATAAACATTAAAAATCACAAAATAGAAGAAAAAAAGTCAAATATTTTTGGAGTCAAAAATTAAAACCAGCATCAAAATGCTTCTAAAAATCACCAGAACTGACTAACAAATTACAACAAGAATCTCAAAAAAAACCTTTTAAAATTACTAAAAAGACAACAAAAGATTTACGAAAAATCCCAAACAAATCTACAATCATCAACCCATAGAAAATAACCCAAATCACCTAAAATATTAACTTCAATTATACCAAAAAAAGCCCCAATCAACATACACACCCAAAAAAATTATTCAATTAAACAAATGCAATTTTCGCCTCCAGAAAATAAACATTTACTTAACTAATTATCTCATCTGTTTAAAAATCAATCCGATAAATGAGTGCACAACGTGATTAGAATTATTGATTGAAAATTACTGGACAAAAAAATCTCGGACTGCAAATAAAATTTAATTATTGATGAGATTCGAGGATTTATTGATAAAAGTGATTTTGCAAAAAAATAAAAGAATTTTAAAAATTTAATAAAAAGTGAAAAACATTGAAAATCGAACTTTTACAATAAAATAAAGTTGCAGTGCCGTCGCACTTAGTTTATAAGATTTTTAATATTTTTTCATCTCAAAAAACGGATTCTTGTCCAAAATTAAACTTTTGTTAATATTTTAGAGAAGTTTTAAAAGATTTCAAATTTTTCTAATAATGTTTATTGCAAAAGGTATTAAAAATCATGTGAAAAGTTAAAAAAACTAAAACTATAAAATATTAAAAGTATACTAATGTGAAAGTGCATTCTAAAAAAGTAAAACTCAACTAAGTATACAAATGAGTTATACGATACAAAAAATAATTTTGTAAAATCCGAAGAGACTAAAAACTATCAAAAATGACTTTACAACTTAAATGTTAACCAATTTTGTGCTAAAAACAAAAAAGTGTTTTATTTTGAAAATAAAAAAATATTCAAGTTAGTCTTAACCATCAGTAGTGACATCCTAAAAAATATAAATTCAAGTCAAATTATCGAAAAGCATAAAAACTTAGCAACCTTTGAAAATATTCTAAAATTGCAAAAAAAAATTCCAAAAAATGGATTACTCATACCTAAATCAAGCCGCCGCAACATTTGACTCAACCTGCCTTCAATCCATGGATCCAACTGGAATCAACATGCCATGCTCCTACGGTGATCTCACATCGTGCAATCAAATGTCACAAGCAGCATACAGATACACAGCAGCAGCTGCATCAATGGCTAGAAGTTATAATCCAGTATCAGTTACTGGTGTTGGACCTGGAAATGCACTTCATCATTCAGGACCGCCGGGCACTCAGTGCTCGGTTATGGGATCGAGACAGGATGTTCATAGAACAGGAATGTTTCCGTCGTCGATGAATTTGAATTGTGAGTATTTAGTTCTGATTTTTTTTTGTGGTTATGTTGCATATTGGATATGAATTCGAATATGATTGCTAAGATTTTGAAGTTATGTAGCTAAAGTCGCACGCTGCACACGACTTTGAACATTTCAATAGTACTTTTGAGGCTATGTGGCAAAAACCGTACGCTGCACACGACTTTGAACATTTCAAGGGTAATCTTGAAGTTATGTGGCAAAAACCGTACGCTGCACACGAATTTGAACATATCAAGTAGGAATAGAGTGACTTTTTGTCAATTTTGGTAGTTTCGCGGTTTTTTCGCGGTTTCCGCGGTTTTTTCGCGTTTTTTGCCAATTTCGCGATTTTTTTTGCAAATTTCCACGAAATTTTTTCGCGGTTTATGCAAATTAGCTGATTTTTTCGAGTTTTATGCAAATTAGCTATTTTTTCGCGATTTTTTTTGTCAATCCACGGTTTTTTCGCGATTTTTTTTCGCGTTTTTTTCGCAGAATTTTTTTTCAATTCGCGATTTTTTCGCGGTTTTTTTTTTTGCAAATTCCGCGATTTTTTTTTTCGCGTTTTGCATATTTTTCGCGTGATTTATGACCTTTGTATGTGACAGGTGGGAATGTTCAGACCTGCAATTGAATTTCACAATATTTTGAAATATTTCTCAACTACGTAATATGTATGGACATGGAATATGGAGTCTGTAGACTAGACAAGCCTGCTCAAACATGTTAGGACTTGTATAGAATAGCAAACTTCAAAACATTATGTCTGTGTCTTTAGAATGAATGACTGACCGGTGTGCATAGCTGCGGCAGAATGGAAAAAGATCCCAGCAGTAGACTAGTTTGTTTTGATCACTAGTGAACATGCAATAGCAAGGACGTTGTGTTAACTTGAGAATGTGTCTGTGATCAAAAAGTTTTTAGTTCGATGGGTGAATATGTGAAAAAATGTAATGTAAGACGTTTGTAAGGATGATCAGTGAAAAATACCTGCGTGTATGTATGGGTGTGTGCGTATGTACGCAAAGGAAGGATAGAAAGAATGGAAAAAGGAGAATATTGAAAATCGGGTATATGTTGGCAAGAAAGAGACGAAGAATAGGTGAAACAGAAAAAATGTGAAAGAAGGTTTAAAAGTGATCATTTACTAATGTTATGACTGTGTTTTAATTGTGAGAATGGAGAAGAATTTTGGTACATCATACAAGTAAATGAAAGTGTATAAATAGACACCGTACAGTACAGTTTTATGGGGCATGTTAGATCAAACGAGAAAAGCAAAAGGACAAGAAATTGGCAAAAAATGTAAAGGAGTGGGAACCAAAAAGTGAAAAAAGAATGATGTGTGTGTGTGTGTGTGTTTGTGTGTGATAGAACTATTTCTTATGCATTAGATAGAAAATAAACAAACTCAAAGAGCTTCTTAGCCGTAGAGCCAGGATATTTTAATTAGTAAATTTTTTACTAATACTTATTTGATTCAAGTTAACCAGGTGATTGTCGAGGATTTTGCAAAAAAAAAACTTATAAACAAATTTTAAAATGATCAATAAGCCATACATGTAATAATGATATTCACTTCACTACGCAACGATTTTACAGAACCGTTAAAATGATTACTGTAGTACTAAATATGACACCTAATGCTAATTTTTTTTTATCAAAAAGATTTAAATTAACAGAAAAGGTTTTTACAGAGGAGCATGAGACGTGCAGATTGTTTTTATAGATGATCAATGAGTAGAAAAGATCAAGTTTTACCTTATGGATAATAAGAGATCAAAACTTTATTACCAAATGACTAGATTTTGTAACGAAATTTGTAAATTGAAAAGAGCTTTTGAAAATTTTATTTTTAAATATCATTGATAAAGTTCGGCAAAGATGTGGTTTGATAATGATAAAAATAGTACTTGAGAAACAATTAGGACGAACCAACTTTAAGAACTCATCCAAGTATTATTTCAATAAAGAGCACACGTGGGATACATAGGATGTGACCCAGGGATCACAATTATGCTCATTTCAAATGTAAAAATTTAAATTATTTAAGCAAATTTTCGGACCTAGTGTTAGCTTTTTCAACAAATAATTCTTGCATGGAAAAATCCAAAAAATTAGTCTTATATGAATCATTATTGCATCTAAAGTACATAAAATTTCGAATAACATAATGGGTAATTCCATGAGTAAACGGAACTGAAAATTTTTAGTACATTTTTTTGAAAACCCTTTTCTGCTTAAATATACATATTTAATCACTTTTTGATCTCAATAAGACTTAGTATTCATCAACTGATGTGGTATCAACACTAAAACATTATAAAAGTAGCTTAATTTAGAAAAAAATATGAAATGTGTTTTGCAATAATCGGTTGAATGTTATCAGTGTTACAGAGTTTTTGTCAATTTTTTCGTTAATTATACTATGAAACTGACATTAAACATTCAATAATTGTAAAGCACTAGATTATAAACAACTCTTGTAGGTTTTCCTTAAGTAAAAATATATTTTTAAGGATATTTTATATCAAAATCAATGTTAGAAAGTCAACAAGTTTTTTCTAATGTTATCAGTGTTATAGTAAATTTTCTTATATATTTCTTAACAGAGATCTCTAATTCAAAAGATTAATACTCTTGTTAAAAGATACTGGTATTTTTGATAGTATAAATAAGTAAAATTCAATAATATTTAAAGAATTAGAGAAATATTTAGAAAACTTAAATATTTGTGAGTTTTTTTCACTCATGGAATTACCCAATATAGAAATTATAGTATCTTAAAAAATACTTAATATTTTACACAAAAATCATGCATGTCCATCAAAAAGTATCTTAATCCATCTTAATAGTAATTGATAAAATGAATTAAACAAAATCAGCTGAATACCTTGAAAAAATATTCAAAACTTTATTAAGGAGTTTCAATTTTTAACTGGGTAAGTCCACGAGTGATAAATTTTTTTTTTTCTGGATTTGTTTTTTGCAATTTTCTTCTTTTTAACGATTAAAACTATAATTGCTCGTTTAAAACTTATAACACAACAAAATTTCAATTTATTATGAAGCTTATTTTAGCAAAAAGGTACTTCTTTGTTAATTTTTTTTTTTGAGTTTTTTTGTTGTCAATCGGTTAAATTTTTGGTCAAATTTATGAACATTTTTTTCATTTTTGTAAAAAATCACACAAATAACAAAACCGAAAGAACATTAAATGTGTAGATGTTTGAAATGGAACTTGTTTATGATGTTTTGAAAGGTACTTGTCTAACTAATATACAGTAATTAACGAGAAATTTGCAAAAAAAATGTCAATCGATTAAATTTGTTGACAAAAACAAAAATAATTTTTTGCCAAAATTAACTAATTTTTGATCCTTTTAACATTACTTAGTGAGGATATTACATTGAGAACTGAAAAATGAAGCAAGTTAAGTCTTTATAATGTACCTAATACAAATGTATAATCAGATTTTAAAATTTTCATCACAATTTTTTCAGGTCCGTTTATTCTTGGAATTGCTCAGCTGTATTAGATATTAAATTAAAAATTTTAAGAATTTGAGATCAACGGGTGCAAAATTTAACAAAGTAAAGTTTTCGTACCCAAAAGGGGTGAAAAGATCCTGGCAAAAGAATAATTTTTATTGCAAATTTGTTCTCTTCTGAAATTTTATGAAAAATTATATTTCTATTTTATATCAGTGCATGCTTTTATAAAATTTAAAGACTTGAAACAATCACAAATAAGTATGCATTAAGTAGAATCAATCTTAATCATGGTTTATGACTTTGCTTTTATTTTCAATTTTGAAACTTCTGACATTTTCATAGTTTTTAACAGAAATTCATACTATAAATATGGTAACAGTATATACTTTTTAATTTTAATTTAGTGCTCCTTATTATTTGACTTTGAAAGACAAGAAATGTACTCGTGATTCACTAAATAATAATAAAACAGGATAAAAAAGCCAAAAGGTTTCATTTTAAAATTTTGGTTTAATCTGCATACTATAAATTTTATCTCGAAGTAACAAAAGTTGGTAAAGGACAAATAACTTATTTTGGAAATTCTGTTTTAGAAAAGTTATAATTGAAAATAATTATTATTTAAATTAGGTAAAAAAATTTTTAAAAAAGTTACTAAGTTTTAAATCACAATTTCAAATAAATTACTACTTTGAATTAGATAAAAAAGGATTTTAGAAAATTTAAAGTTTGACAAAATATTATTTCATTAAGATAAAAAAATTTAAAAATGTTACTATGTTTTTAATAATACAAAAATTGATTTCTTAAAAATTACATTTTTTAAAAAAATATTTTTAATAAGATTAAAAAAATTGTTTTTAAAAAAATACAATTTAAAATAAATTACTAATTTTAATAAGTTAAAAAATTACCGTTTGACAAAAATAGTTTCTAATAATATAAAAAAATTGTTTTCTAAATAATTACGTTTTTTAAAAAAATTATTTTTAATAAGATAAAAAATTTGTTTTTAAAAAATTACAATTTAAAATAAATTACTAATTTTAATAAGTTAAAAAAAGTTATTTTAGAAAGTTACAGTTTGTCAATAAAATTATTATTTTAATAAGATAAAAAAAATTTTAAAAAAAGTTTTTAAGTTTCTAGTAATATAAAAAATTGTTTTCTAAAAAATTACATTTTAAAAAAAATTATTTTTAATAAGATAAAAACTTGTTTTTAAAAATTACAATTTAAAATAAATTACTAATTTAAATAAGTTTAAAAAATATTTTAGAAAATTACAGTTTGACAAAAAAATTATTATTTTAATAATATAAAAAATTGTTTTCTAAAAAACTACATTTTTAAAAAAGATTATTTTTAATAAGATAAAAAAATTTGTTTTTAAAAAATTACAATTTAAAATAAATTACTAATTTGAATAAGTTAAAAAAAGTTATTTTAGAAAGTTACAGTTTGTCAATAAAATTATTATTTTAAAAAGATAAAAAAAAATTTAAAAAAAGTTTTTTAAGTTTCTAATAATATAAAAAATTGTTTTTTAAAAAATTACAATTTAAAATAAATTACTAATTTGAATAAGTTAAAAAAGTATTTTAGAAAATTACAGTTTGACAAAAAATTATTATTTTACTAAGATAAAAAAAGTTTTTTAAAAAAGTTTTTAAGTTTCTAATAATATAAAAAAATTGTTTTCTAAAAAATTACATTTTTAAAAAAATTATTTTTAATAAGATTGTTTTCTAAATAAGATTGTTTTTAAAAAATTACAATTTAAAATAAATTACTAATTTTAATAAGTTAAAAAATTACCGTTTGACAAAAATAGTTTCTAATAATATAAAAAAAATTGTTTTCTAAATAATTACGTTTTTTAAAAAAATTATTTTTAATAAGATAAAAAATTTGTTTTTAAAAAATTACAATTTAAAATAAATTACTAATTTGAATAAGTTAAAAATATTTTAGAAAATTACAGTTTGACAAAAAATTATTATTTTACTAAGATAAAAAAGTTTTTTAAAAAAGTTTTAAGTTTCTAATAATATTAAAAAATTGTTTTCTAAAAAATTACATTTTTAAAAAAATTATTTTTAATAAGATTGATTTTAAAAAATTACAATTTAAAATAAATTACTAATTTGAATAAGTTAAAAAAAGTTATTTTAGAAAGTTACAGTATGATATAAAAAATTATTATTTAAATGAGATAAAAATTTTTTAAAAAAGTTACACTTTAAAATAAATTACTTATTTTAATAAGATAAAAAAAGAATTTTAGAAAATTTATTATCTTCAAAAGAGAAATTTGTTTTTGAAAATTTTAACTTTTGGAAAATATTATTTTACGTAACTTAAGAGATTTATTTTGAACAAGATAAAAAAATTTGTTTTCAGAAAAGTTATATTTTGAAAGCATATTATTTTACGTTAGCTAAAATTATTATTAAAATTATTTTTGTATAAGTTAAAAAATATTTGGTTTTTTAATAAAAATATAATTTGAAAAGAATATTATTATGCGTAAGTAAAAATTATTGAGAGGGTAAAAGATTTTTGAAATGTTGGAAAAATGTACACGCATATGAAAGTTAAAACTGGTAAATTATTTCCACATTAGTACTTTTTAATCAAACATTGGGTGACAACAAAACATTGCTAAAACGGTTATATAAATAGATTTTCATCATTTTGGGGGGCGGAGTCATAAAGCTTTAAAAAATTTCAAAATACAGATTCCATTACAAATTTTTTTTTTTATTTTTAAGTTTTACGCATCAGAATAAGTGTAAACTGTTTATGTTCGCATCATTTTTTCCCCTCTTATTAACATTTTGGCGTAATTTAAAATTACGTACGTAAAAAGCTTTCATAAATGAAACTTACGTACGTAAAAGCTTACGAAAGCTCTACTTTGAATGTTGCCCCTTCCAAAAATTTTTATTAGGCCTAATAAAAATTTTTGGAAGGGGCAACATTCAAAGTAGAGCTTTCGTAAGCTTTTACGTACGTAAGTTTCATTTATGAAAGCTTTTTACGTACGTAATTTTAAATTACGCCAAAATGTTAATAAGAGGGGAAAAAATGATGCGAACATAAACAGTTTACACTTATTCTGATGCGTAAAACTTAAAAATAAAAAAAAAAATTTGTAATGGAATCTGTATTTTGAAATTTTTTAAAGCTTTATGACTCCGCCCCCCAAAATGATGAAAATCTATTTATATAACCGTTTTAGCAATGTTTTGTTGTCACCCAATGTTTGATTAAAAAGTACTAATGTGGAAATAATTTACCAGTTTTAACTTTCATATGCGTGTACATTTTTCCAACATTTCAAAAATCTTTTACCCTCTCAATAATTTTTACTTACGCATAATAATATTCTTTTCAAATTATATTTTTATTAAAAAACCAAATATTTTTTAACTTATACAAAAATAATTTTAATAATAATTTTAGCTAACGTAAAATAATATGCTTTCAAAATATAACTTTTCTGAAAACAAATTTTTTTATCTTGTTCAAAATAAATCTCTTAAGTTACGTAAAATAATATTTTCCAAAAGTTAAAATTTTCAAAAACAAATTTCTCTTTTGAAGATAATAAATTTTCTAAAATTCTTTTTTTATCTTATTAAAATAAGTAATTTATTTTAAAGTGTAACTTTTTTAAAAAATTTTTATCTCATTTAAATAATAATTTTTTATATCATACTGTAACTTTCTAAAATAACTTTTTTTAACTTATTCAAATTAGTAATTTATTTTAAATTGTAATTTTTTAAAATCAATCTTATTAAAAATAATTTTTTTAAAAATGTAATTTTTTAGAAAACAATTTTTTAATATTATTAGAAACTTAAAACTTTTTTAAAAAACTTTTTTATCTTAGTAAAATAATAATTTTTTGTCAAACTGTAATTTTCTAAAATATTTTTAACTTATTCAAATTAGTAATTTATTTTAAATTGTAATTTTTTAAAAACAAATTTTTTATCTTATTAAAAATAATTTTTTTAAAAAACGTAATTATTTAGAAAACAATTTTTTTTATATTATTAGAAACTATTTTTGTCAAACGGTAATTTTTTAACTTATTAAAATTAGTAATTTATTTTAAATTGTAATTTTTTAAAAACAATCTTATTTAGAAAACAATCTTATTAAAAATAATTTTTTTAAAAATGTAATTTTTTAGAAAACAATTTTTTTATATTATTAGAAACTTAAAAACTTTTTTAAAAAACTTTTTTTATCTTAGTAAAATAATAATTTTTTGTCAAACTGTAATTTTCTAAAATACTTTTTTAACTTATTCAAATTAGTAATTTATTTTAAATTGTAATTTTTTAAAAAACAATTTTTTATATTATTAGAAACTTAAAAAACTTTTTTTAAATTTTTTTTTATCTTTTTAAAATAATAATTTTATTGACAAACTGTAACTTTCTAAAATAACTTTTTTTAACTTATTCAAATTAGTAATTTATTTTAAATTGTAATTTTTTAAAAACAAATTTTTTTATCTTATTAAAAATAATCTTTTTTAAAAATGTAGTTTTTTAGAAAACAATTTTTTATATTATTAAAATAATAATTTTTTTGTCAAACTGTAATTTTCTAAAATATTTTTTAAACTTATTTAAATTAGTAATTTATTTTAAATTGTAATTTTTAAAAACAAGTTTTTATCTTATTAAAAATAATTTTTTTTAAAATGTAATTTTTTAGAAAACAATTTTTTATATTACTAGAAACTTAAAAACTTTTTTTAAAATTTTTTTTATCTTATTAAAATAATAATTTTATTGACAAACTGTAACTTTCTAAAATAACTTTTTTTAACTTATTAAAATTAGTAATTTATTTTAAATTGTAATTTTTTAAAAACAAATTTTTTATCTTATTAAAAATAATTTTTTTAAAAAACGTAATTATTTAGAAAACAATTTTTTTATATTATTAGAAACTATTTTTGTCAAACGGTAATTTTTTAACTTATTAAAATTAGTAATTTATTTTAAATTGTATTTTTTTAAAAACAATTTTTTTAATCTTATTAAAAATATTTTTTTAAAAAATGTAATTTTTAAGAAATCAATTTTTGTATTATTAAAAACATAGTAACATTTTTAAATTTTTTTATCTTAATGAAATAATATTTTGTCAAACTTTAAATTTTCTAAAATCCTTTTTTATCTAATTCAAAGTAGTAATTTATTTGAAATTGTGATTTAAAACTTAGTAACTTTTTTAAAAATTTTTTTACCTAATTTAAATAATAATTATTTTCAATTATAACTTTTCTAAAACAGAATTTCCAAAATAAGTTATTTGTCCTTTACCAACTTTTGTTACTTCGAGATAAAATTTATAGTATGCAGATTAAACCAAAATTTTAAAATGAAACCTTTTGGCTTTTTTATCCTGTTTTATTATTATTTAGTGAATCACGAGTACATTTCTTGTCTTTCAAAGTCAAATAATAAGGAGCACTAAATTAAAATTAAAAAGTATATACTGTTACCATATTTATAGTATGAATTTCTGTTAAAAACTATGAAAATGTCAGAAGTTTCAAAATTGAAAATAAAAGCAAAGTCATAAACCATGATTAAGATTGATTCTACTTAATGCATACTTATTTGTGATTGTTTCAAGTCTTTAAATTTTATAAAAGCATGCACTGATATAAAATAGAAATATAATTTTTCATAAAATTTCAGAAGAGAACAAATTTGCAATAAAAATTATTCTTTTGCCAGGATCTTTTCACCCCTTTTGGGTACGAAAACTTTACTTTGTTAAATTTTGCACCCGTTGATCTCAAATTCTTAAAATTTTTAATTTAATATCTAATACAGCTGAGCAATTCCAAGAATAAACGGACCTGAAAAAATTGTGATGAAAATTTTAAAATCTGATTATACATTTGTATTAGGTACATTATAAAGACTTAACTTGCTTCATTTTTCAGTTCTCAATGTAATATCCTCACTAAGTAATGTTAAAAGGATCAAAAATTAGTTAATTTTGGCAAAAAATTATTTTTGTTTTTGTCAACAAATTTAATCGATTGACATTTTTTTTGCAAATTTCTCGTTAATTACTGTATATTAGTTAGACAAGTACCTTTCAAAACATCATAAACAAGTTCCATTTCAAACATCTACACATTTAATGTTCTTTCGGTTTTGTTATTTGTGTGATTTTTTACAAAAATGAAAAAAATGTTCATAAATTTGACCAAAAATTTAACCGATTGACAACAAAAAAACTCAAAAAAAAAAATTAACAAAGAAGTACCTTTTTGCTAAAATAAGCTTCATAATAAATTGAAATTTTGTTGTGTTATAAGTTTTAAACGAGCAATTATAGTTTTAATCGTTAAAAAGAAGAAAATTGCAAAAAACAAATCCAGAAAAAAAAAAATTTATCACTCGTGGACTTACCCAGTTAAAAATTGAAACTCCTTAATAAAGTTTTGAATATTTTTTCAAGGTATTCAGCTGATTTTGTTTAATTCATTTTATCAATTACTATTAAGATGGATTAAGATACTTTTTGATGGACATGCATGATTTTTGTGTAAAATATTAAGTATTTTTTAAGATACTATAATTTCTATATTGGGTAATTCCATGAGTGAAAAAAACTCACAAATATTTAAGTTTTCTAAATATTTCTCTAATTCTTTAAATATTATTGAATTTTACTTATTTATACTATCAAAAATACCAGTATCTTTTAACAAGAGTATTAATCTTTTGAATTAGAGATCTCTGTTAAGAAATATATAAGAAAATTTACTATAACACTGATAACATTAGAAAAAACTTGTTGACTTTCTAACATTGATTTTGATATAAAATATCCTTAAAAATATATTTTTACTTAAGGAAAACCTACAAGAGTTGTTTATAATCTAGTGCTTTACAATTATTGAATGTTTAATGTCAGTTTCATAGTATAATTAACGAAAAAATTGACAAAAACTCTGTAACACTGATAACATTCAACCGATTATTGCAAAACACATTTCATATTTTTTTCTAAATTAAGCTACTTTTATAATGTTTTAGTGTTGATACCACATCAGTTGATGAATACTAAGTCTTATTGAGATCAAAAAGTGATTAAATATGTATATTTAAGCAGAAAAGGGTTTTCAAAAAAATGTACTAAAAATTTTCAGTTCCGTTTACTCATGGAATTACCCATTATGTTATTCGAAATTTTATGTACTTTAGATGCAATAATGATTCATATAAGACTAATTTTTTGGATTTTTCCATGCAAGAATTATTTGTTGAAAAAGCTAACACTAGGTCCGAAAATTTGCTTAAATAATTTAAATTTTTACATTTGAAATGAGCATAATTGTGATCCCTGGGTCACATCCTATGTATCCCACGTGTGCTCTTTATTGAAATAATACTTGGATGAGTTCTTAAAGTTGGTTCGTCCTAATTGTTTCTCAAGTACTATTTTTATCATTATCAAACCACATCTTTGCCGAACTTTATCAATGATATTTAAAAATAAAATTTTCAAAAGCTCTTTTCAATTTACAAATTTCGTTACAAAATCTAGTCATTTGGTAATAAAGTTTTGATCTCTTATTATCCATAAGGTAAAACTTGATCTTTTCTACTCATTGATCATCTATAAAAACAATCTGCACGTCTCATGCTCCTCTGTAAAAACCTTTTCTGTTAATTTAAATCTTTTTGATAAAAAAAAATTAGCATTAGGTGTCATATTTAGTACTACAGTAATCATTTTAACGGTTCTGTAAAATCGTTGCGTAGTGAAGTGAATATCATTATTACATGTATGGCTTATTGATCATTTTAAAATTTGTTTATAAGTTTTTTTTTTGCAAAATCCTCGACAATCACCTGGTTAACTTGAATCAAATAAGTATTAGTAAAAAATTTACTAATTAAAATATCCTGGCTCTACGGCTAAGAAGCTCTTTGAGTTTGTTTATTTTCTATCTAATGCATAAGAAATAGTTCTATCACACACAAACACACACACACACACACATCATTCTTTTTTCACTTTTTGGTTCCCACTCCTTTACATTTTTTGCCAATTTCTTGTCCTTTTGCTTTTCTCGTTTGATCTAACATGCCCCATAAAACTGTACTGTACGGTGTCTATTTATACACTTTCATTTACTTGTATGATGTACCAAAATTCTTCTCCATTCTCACAATTAAAACACAGTCATAACATTAGTAAATGATCACTTTTAAACCTTCTTTCACATTTTTTCTGTTTCACCTATTCTTCGTCTCTTTCTTGCCAACATATACCCGATTTTCAATATTCTCCTTTTTCCATTCTTTCTATCCTTCCTTTGCGTACATACGCACACACCCATACATACACGCAGGTATTTTTCACTGATCATCCTTACAAACGTCTTACATTACATTTTTTCACATATTCACCCATCGAACTAAAAACTTTTTGATCACAGACACATTCTCAAGTTAACACAACGTCCTTGCTATTGCATGTTCACTAGTGATCAAAACAAACTAGTCTACTGCTGGGATCTTTTTCCATTCTGCCGCAGCTATGCACACCGGTCAGTCATTCATTCTAAAGACACAGACATAATGTTTTGAAGTTTGCTATTCTATACAAGTCCTAACATGTTTGAGCAGGCTTGTCTAGTCTACAGACTCCATATTCCATGTCCATACATATTACGTAGTTGAGAAATATTTCAAAATATTGTGAAATTCAATTGCAGGTCTGAACATTCCCACCTGTCACATACAAAGGTCATAAATCACGCGAAAAATATGCAAAACGCGAAAAAAAAAATCGCGGAATTTGCAAAAAAAAAAACCGCGAAAAAATCGCGAATTGAAAAAAAATTCTGCGAAAAAAACGCGAAAAAAAATCGCGAAAAAACCGTGGATTGACAAAAAAAATCGCGAAAAAATAGCTAATTTGCATAAAACTCGAAAAAATCAGCTAATTTGCATAAACCGCGAAAAAATTTCGTGGAAATTTGCAAAAAAAATCGCGAAATTGGCAAAAAACGCGAAAAAACCGCGGAAACCGCGAAAAAACCGCGAAACTACCAAAATTGACAAAAAGTCACTCTATTCCTACTATATCAATAGTACTTTTGAGGTTATGTGACAATACTCGTACGCTGCACACGACTTTGTACACTTCAAGGGTAATTTTGAGGCTATGTGACAAAAACCGTACTCTGCACACGACTTTGAACATTTTAATAGTAATTTTGAGGTAATTTGACAAAAATCGTACTCTGCACACGACTTTGAACACTTCAAGGGTAATTTTGAGGTTATGTGACAATAATCGTACGCTGCATACGACTTTGGACACTTCGAAGGCAATTTTGAGGTTATATCCCATTAATTGCACCATATACACCATTTTTAACACATTACTAAGACACAAACCTTTAATTCTCAATTTCAAACCCCCCTACCCCCAACACCCACCCAAAAACTATTCATTCCCATCCATTTTCACGCTTTCTATTTCACATATTAATAAATTATAAACTATAATATTTATGCATCTACATCCAGGTATTACACTGTCGGTGAGAATTAATGTTTGTGGCTTTTTTGGTCGGTACACATGCAATATGAAGATGATTTTGACTCTCATAACAATAGATTTTACTGTTTTAAGACAGACGGAACATTAATTGAATGGAAAAGGAAAGCAATTATCTTCCAATTTATGGCAATTAAATCACTTTTAAGTAAATACAGGCAAGGATTTTGTGGCGAATAAATGTCAGAATGAATTGCTGTTTAGCATGAGAAGGAGGAATATTTTTGGAATTTTTGGGAGGTATTTCGGCTGTGGAGTGTGAAAAACTATGAAGTTTTAGGGTTGGAGGGAGTTATAGAATCCAAAAATCTGTACAAATTCGTGTACAGCGTGCGACTATTGTCACATAACCTCAAAAAATGACCATAGTCGTGAGTGGCGTACGATTATTGTCATATAACCTCAAAACAATCTGAATAGTGTACAAAGTCGTGAGTGGCGTACGATTATTGACACATAACCTCAAAATAATCTGAAAAATGATCAAAGTTGGATTCATCCTGCGATTTTAGACAAATAACCTCAATTTCCAAAAGAAATCATAAATCTTTTGCAGAACATAACCTTCAAATTGCTCAATTTATATCCAATCCATCTACAAGCTCTTCATTATTTCCTCCCCAACCTCACCATCCTAGCAAGATTAAACTTCCAACCCCACCTCGATTTTCAATCTGATAAAAATAACTTTTTTTCCTCGCTCATAAATTTTAATTCAATTCTCTATTTTTAATCCACACTCGCCATTTCTTGTTCGAGAATAAATTGCACCAAAACAGGAATTTTTCACCTTTGATTTGTGAGCGTTCCGCGAATATTTTCAATTTCTAATGTGTTTTAGTGCAGCTAACTTGTGTTTTTATTGCTCCGCGTGCGTCACTAAATGAAAATTTTATCCGTGCAATTGGGAAATTAATTGTTATTGCTGTTGTGATTGGGGTAGGGTGAGGCTTTGGGGGGTTCGAAGGGGTTAGTATGGGAATTTTTAATGTAATTTTGCATTATAGCCTCAAATATTTGAATAATTTTGCATTCTAATCACAAAATTTGGTAAATTCTGGATTCTAACCTCAAATTGTTCATATGAAAACTAATTTTTAATTTTAACCCCACCCTGAATTCAATCTTAACCCTTTCATCCCCCATCCTCCCTCTCAATCTCAACTTTCCCCCTCCAACTACCTTTTTATCATCAAAAATCCCCAAATCTTAAGTCAAACGATAAAAAAAGAAGCAAAATCATAAAAAAATTCATCTTACATCGTAAAAATCTCATCAAATTCGCGTTGTTTGTGTCGGCATGTCGTTTTCTTTTTATTTTCTGATACAAGCAATCGTATCAAGCTCATTTCAACGTAATCTTTTTACCATTTTGAACGTGCTGACATGCATGAGCTTTAAATAAACAAACAAACAAACATGTAAGCAACATGGAGTGTGTGCATATGCTTTGGTATGGATGGATGTGAAGTCATAAAGTGATATTGAGATGAGATGCGGATGGAAGGAAATTGAATTTAATTCGAGATGGGATTGAAAGGGTTGTGAAAGGTGGGAAGATAAAGTCAAGATTTATAGATATTTTGAGGTTATGATCCGTATTTCTGTCTTATTTTGAGGTTATATTCTAAAGTTTTGAGGTTATATTCCAAATTTTAAGGTTATATTTCAAATTTTTAGGTTATATTCAGAATTTTGAGAATATTTTCCTAATTTTGAGGTTATATTCCAAATTTTAAGGTTATATTTCAAATTTTTAGGTTATATTCAGAATTTTGAGGTTATATTCCAATTTTTGAGGTTATATTCCAAATTTAAGGTTATATTCCAAATTTTGAGGTTATATTCTAAAATTTTGAGGTTATATTCCAAATTTTGAGGTTATATTCCAAATTTTGAGGTTATATTCTAAAATTTTGAGGCTACATTCAGAATTTTGAGGTTATATTCAGAATTTTGAGGTTATATTCAGAATTTTGAGGTTATATTTTAAAATTTTGAGGTTATATTCCAAATTTTGAGGTTATATTCTAAAATTTTGAGGTTATATTCCAAATTTTTAGGTTACATTCAGAAATTTGAGGTTAGAATTTTTCCAACCGCGAAAAACGCGCTACATTTCCTTGACTTTTACTCCCACTGACAACAGCATCTTCTTAATATTCTTTATTATTTATCGACAATTTTATTCAATCCAAAAAAGGACCCAGTCACCCACACAGACACAAATGTGCATACACACAAAACAAAATTTTTTATGACCGTCAATTTTCTATTCTCAAATCCTTTTTCAGCCTTCTTTTTTTATTCATTCGCCCCTCATTTTTTTGTTGCTGTCATAATTTTTCTTCTTTTTATTTTTTTGTTTTTCCGAGAAAGAGGAAAATGAAGGAAAATGTTTCCTTTCTTTTTATTGCCATTCATAATTTTTTTCTCTCTCCTATTTAAAGAGCGATGAAAGAAAAGAGGGATGGAAAAGCTTTAAAGACGTGAAAACTGCTGGCTTTAAAAATTTAATTTTGAATCTTTTCCTTCATTTTTTTCTGTGTCTTGTTGTTGTGATCTGGAAAACTTCGAGACGTGGAAAGTGTTATGCTTGCTTTTGAATATTTCAGGAAGGGAATTAGTTGATGTTTAGAGAAAAATGAGGAGAAATTTTTTTAAGGTTGAATTTTTAATGTCGATTGTGAAAGTGAAGTTGAAAATTATGGTAATGAAACCAAAGTTAAAGATTTAAACTATGAAAGTTTAAGTAAATATAAGTAAATACTGGAAAAATTAGTAGAAACTAATTAGTTTTGATGATATTTTCAGTTAATTCAAAATTTTCAAAATATTAATTATTTTAAAGCAAATTTCAAAAACAATAAATTTTTTAAAAACTATAAAAAATTTAAAAAATATAAAAATATAAAAATTTTAAAAAAATATAAAAATTTTAAAAAAAATATAAAAATTTTAAAAAAATATAAAAATTTTAAAAAAATATAAAAATTTTAAAAAATATAAAAATTTTAAAAAATATAAAAATTTTAAAAAATATAAAAATTTTAAAAAATATAAAAATTTTAAGAAATATAAAATTTTTAAGACATATAAATTTTTTTAAATAAACTAAAAATTGAATTGAAAACTAAAAAAATTTAACATTTTCAAAAAATCGTTTTCTCTTCAAATTAATTTCAGTTTTCAATAACTTTTGTTTTTTTTTAAATTTTAACTTGAAGGAAATGTTTTTAAATTTTTCAATTTTTTTAATAAATTTATTCAATATTTCACTTTTTACTATTCTAAAGTATAGAATTTTTACTAATTTTAAAAAAATTTAAATATTTTTTTCTATTTATTTTATTTTGAAAATTTAGAATCTTGAATTCAAAACTTATTTTCTTCATAAATAGATCCAAAATTCATGAATGTTAAAAATAAAATCCAGCACATTTAAAGCAGACCCAGAAAACTCCCAGACCAGAAATTTCCACTTCAACCAAAATTCACAAAAAAACAACATCGCAAAAAGAAGCAAAAAAGCAATTTCTTTAATTAGCTAATTTATTTTTTCCACTTCCTATGAATCAATTTCAACTCTCGTCTCATTCCTTCCATGCTGTTCAAAATGGAGGGGCTCGAAAAACTCGGCAACAAAAAAAGAAAAATTTCAGACAGCACGAAAATATTTTTTCTTCATTCTTTTGCCTTTGTTGCTGTAACTTTTCGTTCATTTCGCAATGTGCCACTGTTGATTCCATCTGATTGTGCATATTTATAATACAAATTGTGCCATAAATTTTATTTTCTTTTTCTTTTTTGTTTGTGAGTTTTTTGGGTGCTTTTGTGTTTTAGAATTGGGAATAAAATATTTTTCAATTTTTTGCTAAAAAGTTTGTCAAATTCTTCAACATAACCTCAAAAATTTAAATTTTTCTAACCTCAAAATTTTCAATTTTCTTCCATTCCAGCTGGCCTTCCATACAAAGTTTATACAGGACACGACTCGGTGCTTAGTGAAAAACGCAAACAACGTCGAATACGAACAACATTTACATCAGCACAGTTAAAAGAGTTAGAACGAGCATTCCAAGAGACTCATTACCCAGACATTTATACGCGCGAGGAGATAGCAATGAAAATTGACTTGACTGAGGCGAGGGTTCAGGTGAGTCCATAAAAATTATTTTCATTTCCATCCGTTTCGACGAATAAAATTGTAAAAAAGGGAAAATTGAAAAAAAATTGTTGAATTTTCTAGAGAACAATAAAAAGTTTTTTTTTTCGACGTATCCAGTTGGAATTTGTGGTGGAAAATTATTGCTACGCGTGGTTTTTTAGCTGCTGCGGTAATAAAAAATATTTTTTCTGCTCAATTATTGTTCTGTGTGCTGAATTTGAATGGATAGAGCACTAAAAATTCGAGAACTGATAATTTGTGAATTATTTCAGCGGACATAAAATTTTGTGTACTTATATTGTCAGCTAATTGCTGAATTATCGACATATTGTAATTCTTGTTGCCGGAAATTTCATGTTCTAAAGTTTTTTCCTCAAAAACTATAAAATTCGTCAGTCTGCTTCTGCTTCTTGAATCAGTCACTTGATGAACCTCAAAATATTATCAATTTTCCTCAAAATCACAACAATTTTGCACTTAACACCCTCAACATCCCAACTAGACAGAAAATGCTCTGAACTTTTCTACAACTACGTCCATCCCTATTATTGTTGTGAATATCCAGTTGCTGATACTAAAATGACGAGCTCTGATCACTGTTATTATGAATGTACAGGAAGCATCAACTTCTGTTGCATCTATAATTGCATTCATAGAGAATTTAGGCTGTTTAACAATGGAATGGTCGCTGTTGAAGGACGATTGAGTCACTACGAGTCAGATTATCAGAATAAGAAGGGAATGAAGGAGATTTGGGACATGGCTGTGAGGAAGTCGGTGGATACTTGTGAGAGTTTGAGTAAGTTTAATGTGATAATTAAGGAATAGATTCTGAACTATAGCTGGGGCTGGTTTCTAGGGCTATCTTGGGTACCCTACCCTTCCCTAGGTACACCTTCACTTGAAGTACCCTTAAGATGTAACCTTTCCTACCATCTAGGGGTAACATAACCTACCCTAGGCCCTAGGGTTTCTAGGGCTAAACAGAGTACCCTACCTTGGTACCCTAGGTCCTAGGGTACCTATACATACCCAGGGTAGGATACCTCGTAGATAAGGTATGTTACCCCTAAATGGTAGGTAAGAGTATCTCTAATATAGGTAAGGGTACTCCATGGGTAGGGGTACCTAGGGTGGGCTCCTGGTTAGTGGGATTTGCTGTAGCTTTGTTGGTCAGCTAGGTCCGAAACATGTTTACTTAGTTACAACATGAAAAAACCAGGCTCTGATCTCGTGTCTTTTAAGAATCTAAATCTCAATTATTCCAAAAATTAAAATAGAACCAAAAAAATTTTGATTTCAATTCCCAAAAAGACCATAATTTCTACATTATTTTACCAAAAACAATTATTTTCAGTCAAAATCCAAACAAAACCCAAAGAAGACTGTAAAATGCCAGAATTTATTTACATGGTGTTTGCATGTCAACAGCATTTGAACTTTCTGAGCTGTCCGACCTTTAAAAATACATCAATTTGTAAGAAAACCTACGAGCTAGTTAAAAATAGTGAGGAATGTGTGTTGAGGTATGAAAATGAGAAATTTATGAGGCAAGAATTTTGGTTTATTGATGAAATTTCGGAAGAAAGTGATGAACTTGATTGCATTACTTATCAATTATTTTGAATTTTAAATGGAATTTTTAAAAAATCTTAAAATTAAATTTAAAAAAATTAGGAATTTTAAATATGAAAATTAAGGTTCTAAAACTGCAAAATCTCAAATTTGTCACCAAAAACATATCCGTGAACATCACAAAAATCAACAATCAAGTCATGAGCACGAATCACCCCCGAACAACAGCAACAAGGCCTTAAAACACATCCAAGCAATTTTTGTTGACTTATCTGCTTAACATTAAACAATAAATAAATAACAGAGACATCATATTCTTCCAATTTACGCATAGAATCAAGAAACTAAGGGATAGGAATTGCCAATAGGGATAAATCAACATTCATCCTTGTTTAATTAACTAAAGAACCTTTCTAAAGAGCATTAAATGCTTCTTGTCACAAGATTATTACATCCTACATGTATGTGTGTGTCTTTTGCGATCACAAATTAAAAAGAATAAACTGAGGGTTGAGGAACTGCTGGATAAATTGAATTTCAATTTAACATACATAAACATTTACTTGTTTCTTGTCTCACCGCATGCAGTGAAAATATTTTGCAGAAAATAAAAACGGGTGATAAATGAACAGGAATAAAAATTTTGAGAGGGGTGGGAAGGGGGGCAAGTAGGGATTAGGACATAGAGCGCATTTTTAGTGTTTTTTTTTAAAAAAATTTAAAAAAGTTTAAAATATCGAAAAACATTGAAAAAATTTAAAAGATTTAAAAAATTTAAAAATTTAAAAATTTAAAAAATTTAAAAAATTTAAAAAAATTTAAAAGATATAAAAGGTTTAAAAATTTTATAAAGTTTTAAAAAATTTAAAATTAGAAAATTTTAAAACTAAAAGTTAAAAAATACAAAAATTTAAAAACAAAAAGATCAAAAAATTTAAAAGTTTAAAAAATTAAAAATATATTTAAAATTTTTAAGAATTTAAAAAATTTAAAAAAATTTTTAAAATTTAAAAAAAATTAAAACAAATTTAAAAGATTTAAAAAATTTATAAAGTTTTAAAATATTTAAAATTAGAAAATTTTAAAAACCAAAAGTTAAAAAATACAAAAATTAAAATACTTAAAAAAATCACAAAATTAAAATTATATAAAAAATTATATTTACATTTTAAAAAATTTAAAAAAGTTAAAAAAATTTAAAAATTCTATGAAGTTTTAAAAAATTTAAAATTAGAAAATTTTAAAAACTAAAAGTTAAAAATACAAAAGTTAAAAAACTTTAAAAAATTCAAAAATTAAGAAAAGCTAAAATAATTCAAAAAAATTTAATATACTTAAAATTAAAAACATTGAAAAATTAAAAAGTTAAAAAAATACAATACTTAGGAAAATTCAAAAACGAAAAAAGCTTAAAAAAATCAAAAATTAAAAAAGTTTAAAAAATTCAAAAACGAAAAAAGTTAAAAAAAATCACAAATTTAAAAAGGTCAAAAAATTCAAAAAATTTGATGTAATTAAATAAAAATATTTAAACATGGACAATCTGCACACCAAACCAACCCACATCCCACAAATTCCAGTCCATCCACAAGAATATCAATGTCACAACAAGGCAAGTGCCATGTCATCCCAATAATAATTCTTCTGTTATTTTTAAACGACAAGTGAACAATTGTTCCTCAATCGAACATTAAAAATATTATAAGCAAAAAAAATAAAAATTGTGACATTTGGCATTTATTTACATCGCTTTGTACACAACTCACGAGTTATTCATTCGCATGCGGTCTGCATGAGTGCACATGAATTGAATATGTGACATAAACGCAGTGGTTTAATAGTTTTGTGCTATTAAACTATTTATTTTGTTGCTGTTCGGAATGATAATGTTAAATTGAATTAAATTTTTGAAAAAAGTGATGAGTTAATAATTTTTTTGTATTTTGAGGATGTTTAATGAGTTTTTATCGATTATTGAATGGGTTCTGGTGTAATTTAGTGAAAATTTCTCTGCAAAAATTAAAAAAAATTATTCTAGTTAGAAAAGCCTCAAATTTGGCAGCTTTGGCAGCTTATCGTCCTAACTTAGAACATTTTTACTCAAAATTTAACATTTCTTCAAATTTCGCATCATTTGTCCTACAAAAATTGAAAATCCACGCCTCATAACCTCAAAATCTCACCAAAATCCACCAATTCTCACAAAAACCAGACACAAAGCAGCTCTTATTCTACAATTAAAAGAAGAAGCTTCAGACAGTCGCTTGCCACACGTTAGTAAATGTAAAAAAACAGTAACAATAATTGAATCCATATCTCACATTAAAGTACGTCATTTTCTTCCTCGTTAAAGCAGTAAATGGTCGATTTGTCTCTTTTTTTGCGCATGTAGCTTTGTTGTGACAATTTTTTGGGCTTCTTTGGGTTCCCTTGTGATGAATTTTGTGGAAAAAGTTGGTTTAGTTTTTGGAAAATTTAGAATAATATCAACAAGGGGGTTTTCTAGTTAGGCCTCTGATTGATGCTTCAATATTTTAATTTTGAGTACATTTTTACATCATCTTACATTTTTGAACATTTCTCGCCCCATTTTTATCTCAATTCCTCTCAAAAAAATCCAAAACACCAAAAAGTCTTCCCTTTTTTCCCTTAACTTTCCCCATTTAAACATTCCATCTGAACAACAAAAACATTTTTTTTTGATGAATTAAATCACTTGAACAAGTGACATGCGGAATACGAAGGAAACTCCAAACACACCGAAGCGTGCTGCTTGCGGTGGCCAAAAAGAGTAAAACAAAAATAAAGTAAAAACGTGAGGAACGTCGTTTGCTGGAATGATGAATGTCTCTCGACATGAAAATTTATGTTCATGTAACATATGGGGATACTAATGAATGAGTAAAAATTTTTATTTTCTTCTTTTTTACTGCTACTGGATGTGTGTTTTTTTTGTGATGGCAGGGAAAAAGTTAATGGAATATTTTTGAAAGAGGGTTGAGGAATGTAAAGGATGAAGATGAAGTTGATTTTGTGATGATCCATTGGGGAGATTTTGTGAGGATTGCAGGAATCAAACTGTGCTCTGGTATCATAATGAATATGCCTTCTGATTAAATTTGTAAGGAGGGTAGCAGGGACAAAGAGGGATGTTGAGAAGTGTGATGGGAAGACCCTCATGTGCAGAGGTAACAGACTCGAGTGACCATTTGATTAAAGTTGACGTGGTGGCAGTCGATTGCTGCTTTTATCCGCCTGAATGGCTGCCTTCTAATTGTCATTGCTTCCAAGATGCCCTGATGTGTGGGAGCACCACCACGTTACTACTACGGCAATATTGTTGCTCGAAAGAATAGATCTAGGGGTCTGTTTCTAGGGCTAGGGGTACCCTAGGGTAGGGTAGGGTACCATAGGGCTACCCTTGCCTACCCTAGTGCTATCCTTGCCAACCCTAGGGTACCATACCCTACCCTATGGTGGGTAGGGTAGCCCTAGACACCGGCCCTAGACACCGGCTCCAGACCAAATTGGAATGTCAAAGAGGTCAAGCAAGAAGAAAAAATGGAATTTAATTCCACATCGGAAACAATTGTTCAAAACACTCATATTTATCAAATTACCCAGAAAAAAATGAATCATAAGAAATTTGTAACTTCTATTATTAAGTTTTCAAGTGCAATTTTTCTTATCATGTTGGATGTGCTTTAAAAAAGACAATGATAACTCAACTTCATCAATTTCAATAGCAATTTAAGTGACTTATAAAATGAAAAGTAAAATGGACTCCATGACTTTGACATCCACTCAAGTTTATTTCTAATCATTACAACACAAATATTTCTAGATTATTTTTCAAGTTCCTTGCGTAGACGCACCTAAAAAATGTCTAAAAATACAAAAGTGTCGTGTTATTTTATCTCAAGTTGAACTTCACGCATTATTTTTGCGATCTCAAGGAATATCTTATCAGGCAATTTTTTTAAATTGTAACAAAATAATGCGACATTAAGCACACGACTGTGTGTGACTGGATTGATAGCAAATTTTATTGGACTTTATTTGGAGCAATAAAGTGATGAAAATGACATCATTGTGAACTGGAAAGGTGATTGGAATTAAAGGAACAATTATTGATTCTGTGGACTTTGCTTTATTTCTAAATTGAAATATTTAAATAAATGATATTTAAAATTTAAAATTTTCATTTCTTGTAAATAAATTTTAATTATTATTATTATTTATTTCCTAAATCCACCTTAAATAGTGCTCAACTTTTTAAGATGGCATAAAAACCTTCTTTATATTATACAATTAATTTAAGATTCAATGATACAAAAATTTCGTTAAAAAACTTAAATATAAACAGAAAATAACTTTAAAATTTTAACGGTAAAAATAATTTCTGTATTTGAAAAGCAATATTCATTATCGCAAAAATATTGTACACGCTCTTTTGTCAAACATTCTCAATTGCACCTTCAATAATAAAAAAAATTATGACGTTAAATGATTATTTTTGCGATGGCTCTCAATTGGCACTCAATAAATATCTTGCAAGATTAGATTTGCAATTGTTATAAAAGCTCATGGCAAATTTTGACGCGAATCAGTCTTAAAGTCTTAATTTATTTCATAAGACAAGGAACCAGCCGACAAAGCATAATCTGTGGAGTGAAATAAATAAAAATGTGAGGATAAAAATTGAGTTTTTTGGTTGAATTTTTGGAATATTTTGATTTTGTTCATCAAAAGTTTGAGGATCTGATCCAGTTGCGTAGCCAGGATTTTTCAAGGGGGGTGAAATATTACCTTTTTATTAAGTTTTTACACTTTTTTAGTGTCACTAAGTTTGATTCTATGAGTAATATTCAATATTTATGGTAAAAATTAATTTTTTGGTTTAAAAATAAAAAAATTTAAAGTTTGTATGAAATTTTGATCTCGAGGGGGGGGGGGGTGCCTGGGCACCTAAGGATCACCCCCTGGCTACGCCCCAGATGGAATCTGATCTACTTTGAGGTTTTTTGCGTAGACATTTTTTGTCATTGTCATCCTGAAAATCAGAGCAAAAGTCTTCTCAACTTTTATCTACAAAAGTTGAGTCAGCATCGAGCTCTGCTGATTATAATGAGGATCACATCCTCATGACCTCATAAAATAATTTTTTTTAATATTCCAAAAAATCTCCAAAATATTATTTAATTTGTTTTTCAAAATTTTACCTCAATATAAACATTCAGGAACAAATCCACAATCCTCATCCTCCTGTTTGCCATATCAGCATCGACCAACGCTGTCGATGTCAACTGCAACTTCATGAAAGCCGTCTTTGGTGGCTCAAACATCCTCACATGCTTCGCAAGCCAAGTTCGTGAATCAATTGGATGTGAAGAACCAGATGAAATTAATATCGTTAATGAGTGTGACTTGCCAGCCAACACGACTCTCGATGATGTTGAAGGAATTTTCTCGAAAGGAGTTGAATGGCCACGATTTCCTATTAATTTGTGGAAAAAGCTTCCAAAATTGAAGGCAATTGAAATGGACGGTGCTGGACTTGACACATTGAGAAGCACTTATTTCTTCAACTTGACTGAACTTGTTCATCTCAGCTTCCCAAGGAATAAATTTACGAAGCTTCAAGGACGTTTGTTCCGTCACTGTAAAAAACTCAAATGGGTTAAATTTCACGAAAATCCAAGCCTCATAAACATTGGATTCAATCTATTCGGTAACTTGCCATACCTCAAGGAAATTAACTTTGGTGGAATTGGATGCGGCGAGCCTGATGACACAATGTCGACGACGGATACCACTTTGTTTTCACAAATTGCATCAAGATTCATGAGAAGTTGTCCACCAGATGAGGAAGACTTGGCTAGTGACATGGAAAATATGGAATGCACTTTCAATGAAGACTTTGAATCTGAGTCAAAGCCAAAGGGTTCGAAGGAAGCTCTTTAAATTTTTCGACAATAACCCTAAAAATATCAAAAATTAGACTTTTTTGTCATGCTTGATGGGCAAAACTGCTAGTAGTTAAATTTTAATTCATAATTTCTGAAATGTCATAGAAATATTTTTCAAAAATCATATTAAACTCAAATAGTATTGTGTATAACTATGTATTTATCCAAAAGGGGTATGCAACTATGTGAAAATGTAAAAAAAATCAGTAAAAATTACATAAAATGTTTCAAGTTATGAAAAACAACGAATAACAATCACATTTTAATAAAATGATTTTATATAGAAACAAAAAAATGAAAAATTTGACAAAAAAATTTCAAAAAAATTCATAGTTGCATACCCCTTTTCCACCTAAAAATTCAATAAAACCCATAAAACATTAAAAATTCTTGACTTTTTTAACCTTTCCTAATGCCGTACCCTCAATTAAAACCTTATCAACGCAACAGCCTTCCGCACAAGCTCTAATCTCACCAATTAAGTGCTAAAATGACGACTATTTACTGCGAATTGTATTTCTTATCAGCTTCATCCCCTCTTATCACACCTCGAGTCACATTTTTCGTGCATGATATAAAACGATGAACACAATTTTTTTTATCAATTTGCACCGAATTTAGCAGACAAACTTACTGATTCAATTTACGCTTTTGTTTACTTTAGGATGACTCTTTTCGTGGTCAGAGTCTTGGTCTGGTTGCCATTCTAGTTTAGATTGTTATTGTTTTGATTGGAAAATTGAAGGAAATTTGAAATTTTGTGAATCAGATTTTGGAACTTTGGACTATTCGTCTGTAAAACCTACATTTATGAAATAAAAAATTTATTATTTTGTATATTTTTTAATATTTCTTTTATTTAAATATTTTATAACATTAAATTCAGCAATATTTTATTTTATTTAACTTGATGAACTTGACTTTGTTTCCTTGGACGTGTCAAAGTCACACTGCATGCCATCCAAGTCATCAGCCAAATCATCCTCATCTGGTGGACATGCTCGCATCAATCGTGAAGCAATTCTTGAGAAATCTCCAGTTCCACTGAGAATTTTACCAGCTCCACATCCAATTCCATCAAAATCGACGTCACGAAGGTATGGCAAGTTACCGAAGATATTAAAACCAATATTAATGATGAAAATATTTCCATGGAATCGAACTGATCGAAGATTTCTTGTGAATCGGAAGAGACGACCTCGAAGACGTACGAATCTGTTCCTTGGCATGCTGACGTGCACTAAAAGGTTAAGGTTGATCAAATGTGTACTTCTGATTGACCTGAGACCTGCATTATCAAACTCAATTGCTCTCAATCTTGGGAATTGTTTATATAAGTTGATTGGGAATCTTGGCCATTGGACATTCCTTGAGAAAATCCCCTCAACATCCGAAATGTTTGTGTTTGGTGGAAGGTCACATAAGTTGACAATATTCATTTCCTCAGATCCAATCCATGAATCGAAAACACTTTCAACGAAGCATGTGAGGATGTTTGAGCCTCCAAAAACAGCTCTCATGAAGTTACAGCGGACATCAATTGCATTTGTTGATGCTGTAAATGCGACGATTAGAAGTAAAATTGACAGCTTCTTCCTGGAATTATTGAATTTTGAGGTTATGGATTTGAAATTTTTCACAATTTTCTTACATTTTGAATCCTTTTCTACACTGAATCTTAAACACCCAAAAACTGATTTATTTATAAATTTCACAGAGCCTTTTATAGAAAATTTTGCAACACCAATTCAGTTTTTGCGTCAATCCAATGAAAATCGCAGATCTTATCCAACTGTCGAACTTAGCAAAAAATTATCAAATTGCAAATCTTTTAAGATTTTTTGTCGATAAGATCCTCAATTTTTATTGGATTGACGTAAAAATCTGACTTGACATTGCAAAAAATCTATAAAAGGTATCGCAAAATTTATCAAGACATCAGTTCTGAGGTGCAACATTTTTGGGAAACATAAAAGTTGAATTAAAATGTAAGAAAATTAGACAAAAATTTCAATCCTTCAAATTTAATAATTTATTCAAAAATTCAGGAAGACGCTGTCAATATTTCTCTTAATCGTCGCCTTTACAGCATCAACAAATGCAATCGATGTCCGCTGTAACTTTATGAGAGCCGTCTTTGGTGGCTCAAACATCCTCACATGCTTCGTTGAAGCTGTCAGAGAATCAATTGGATGTGCAAATCCAGATGAAATTACAATTGTTAATCCTGGTGATTTGCCATCCGGCAGCATAATTTCGGATGTTGAAGGAATTTTCTCGAGGAATGTTCAATGGCCTAGATTCCCAATCAACTTATACAAACAGTTTCCAAGATTGAGAGCAATTGAGTTCGACAATGCAGGTCTCAGGTCAATCAGAAGTACACATTTGATCAACCTTAACCTTTTAGTACACGTCAGCATGCCAAGGAACAGATTCGTACGTCTTCGAGGTCGTCTCTTCCGATTCAATAGAAATCTTCGATCAGTTCGATTCCATGGAAATATTTTCATCATTAATATTGGTTTTAACATCTTCGGTAACTTGCCATACCTTCGTGACGTCGATTTTGATGGAATTGGATGTGGAGCTGGTAAAATTCTCAGCGGAACTGGAGATTTCTCAAGAATTGCTTCACGATTGATGCGAGCATGTCCACCAGATGAGGATGATTTGGCTGATGACTTGGATGGAATGCAGTGTGACTTTGACACGTCCAAGGAAACAAAGTCTAGTTCATCAAGTTAAATAATATAAAATATTATTATGCATATTTTGAGAATTAATACAGGGATTTGAAATTTAAATAAAAATAAAAATTATTGATTAAAAATATCAATTTAATTTAATTGGCATTAAAACAAACTTCTAGAAAACAAGGACATTTTTATCTAATCAGCAACCTATGGAATGTTGTTGTTTATTTTCAAAGGTGACGAATAGTTCTTTGTCGATATTTTACATCTTATCTTAAAAATGTGACTTGCTATCAATAGATCATAAATCCAGTTTAATTTCATTTATTGTTTGAAATGATATGATAAAGAATGTTCCTGTATTTCGGTTGGAAAAATAGGAAGGTGAACTTTTCGGTGCACTAGAACTTGATGGATCAAAAGCACAATAATCCATCATGCAAAATATTCAATAAAATAACAAAAATAATATTTTTTGCAAATAAAATTCAATTTTATTCCCATTTATCAACTTCAAAAATCATTTAAATTTGATCAATGTCTCTCCATCCGAAAGAGTCGTCAGCAACTTGCTTAGACTTATTCTCAGAGCTTTTTGGGCGTCTTGAGTGTGATGTTTCTTCATTCTTGTATGTACATTCACTGTTTTCAGTGTCTCTGATGAAATCATCTATTGTGGGTGGACATCCAGTAGCCAAACCGTGCATAATGCTGAAAACTGCATTTTGATCAAACATTGCATTCCTGCTGATGCAGCCATTGCCAGCGAGGAAAATTCCTTGAAGTCTGCGTAATACTTTTAAGACATTGAATCCAGCATTTGAGATTTGGTTACCATGAAGGTAGACCCATTCAAGATTGACTGTGAATCTGAACATATTTCCAGGAAGAGTGCGGATACGATTACGTGGAACTGCAAAGTGGAGCAAGAATGTCAATCGTTCGAGCATTGAGCTTCTGAGGCTGATAAGATTGCAGTTGTCGCACTCAAGACCTCTCAAATTTGGGAATTTCCAGCCAATGTCGAGTGGTAAATTAGTGACATTTTGGTTACGTATGAATAATCCCCAGACATGACTGTTGTTAAATGGACATGGATGCATGCCGTCATTTTCAATTTCCAAGACTTCCTCGTCGACGTTGTCAATGACATTTCCTAAGCAAGTGTAAGCATTGCCGAAGGTCCATGTCATGTTTTGAAAATCACATCTGATTCTTAAAGCATTTGATGATGCTGAGAATGCAGCAAGGATGAGGAGGGTGCAGAGTAGTTTTTGCCTGAATTGTTTTGAGGGATGAAAAATAATTTTTATTAGCTTTTTGGATTTTTTGGTTAAAATGAATTTATTCCTGTAACTGAACTTATCCCAAGAACTGAACTTGTCCTAATAACTAATCTCATCCTAGTAACTCAACTTATTCCTAAGTTTGATTTTAACAAAATCATGATAACTGAACTTATCCTCATAAAACTGAAATCGTCCTTCAGAAACTGAACTTATATTCTAAGAATCTCAAGTAACTGAACTTATCCCAGTAATTAATCAAATTATAGTAGCTAAGCTTAAAAACTGAACTTGTCCAAATAACTAAACTTATCCTAATAACTAAACTTATCCTCAAAAACCGAACTTATCCTAATAACTAATCTTATCCTAGTAACTCAACTTATTCCTAAGTTTGACTAAAAAAATTCATGATAACTGAACTTATCCTCATAAAACTGAACTCGGTCTTCAAAAACTGAACTTATCCCTAAATTTGACAGAATTTTCATAATAAACTGAACTTATCTTCAAGAAAATGAACATAACCTAATGGCTGAACTTATCCCAGGAACTGAACTTATCCCATATTTTGACAGAACCATAAACTGAACTTTTCCTCAAGAAACTGTTTTAAGTAACTGAACTTAACCTAATAACTGAACTTATCCTAGTAACTAAACCTATCCCTATAACTCAATTCATTTTTAAACTGATCTTATCCATGAGTTTCACTAAAGATTTTCATATCACGTCAAAATTTGTAAAATATGTAATTTTTCAACTAAAAATTCAATTTTTTTTAATTATTTAAATTACTTTTAACTTTCTTACATTTTTAACAACTTTCACTGTCACTTTTCGCTTCTTTTGTTTTAGTTTTTACCACTTTCTAGTAAACTATTAGCCAAACTAACAAACTATCCTGAATTTTACCACATTTTATAGTTGCTCTAATCAAAGTAATTGTTATTCTTATCTGAATTAATTTAACCTACTTTAAAACTATCATAATTCAATTATAAAACTATTAGACATTTATTTATGACTCAATTGATCCGTCGATAAGAAATCAAATAGTTTTAGTCGGAAACCACAAAAGTTGGCAGCCTTATCAGCATTCTGGGAATTAATTGAGCCTAAAAAATTCACTGATAAATTTATTTAAAAGATTATTTATTAAAAAGTGCGTTGTTTACATGCGGAATCGATTTTTATCAGCTGATAGTGCTCAAGTGACGTCAAAAATTCTTTGTCCACAATTTTTCATGCAGTCACTTCATATTTTCCACTTACTCATTGAATCTTTCCTCTCAGAACATTAATAACAACAAGCATGAAAAATTAACACATTCAAAAAATCCTTTTCACACTTCCGTGCACTTCTGCATCCCTCTTACTTGTGTACAAACTAGTTTCGAGTCCCTCACTTCTTTATTATTCTTCAATTTAGCTCATTTATTTATTGTTTGCTGTAGTTTGTTGTTGTTGCTGCGTCTGTTAATATTTTTTACACCCCTTAATCTTTGCTGTCATAAATGAGATAGACACAAAGTGTGAAGGGGTTTTTGTTGTTGTTTCTGGAGGAAAATGCGATGTTGGGAAATTCTTTTGATAGGGAAAGTTGTTGAGATATTGATTATATTAGCTTGATTTTTCGGTTTTTAAGTTAATATAAAAGTTTTTTTAAAAATTTAAAAATATTATTAAAATTTTAAAATTTTAGAAATTTAAAAAAATTATAAAAATTGAAAAATTAAAAAAATTTAAAAAATTCATAAAAATTTACAAAATTAAAAAATTTAAAAAAACTCTAAAAATTTCTAAAAATTTTGCTGATCAAATTTTGTTTAATTCTGAATTATTTTAGTCATTCAAAAATGACGTTCATCAATAAATGAGATGATTAGACCCCTCTTTTATTTAGGACATTTATAAAATGCTCAATGTGGAAAGTGGAACTTTTATCCATGAAGTAGGACTGTCTCTCCAAACAATGAGCAGATAGACATCCTATTCATTACACAATTTAAATAAAACAACTAACAATTCTCACAAAAAATCAACAACAACGCCAAAAACTAGGGTGCAACGACACAAAAATGATAAAGACATTACAATAGAATTTAATCGTTCGACATTTATTTCAAGGATTATCGACGGGGTTATAAAATTAGACAGATGGCCACGGCAATGAATGTCAAACAAGAAGCATTGAATGGAATTAAATTGAATTAAAATTTTATGGTGGATTTTTGATACATTATTGAAAATGAGTTTTAATGTTATTAATTAACTTGTAAGTGATAGTTGAGGAAGTGATGGAAAATTTGGGGTGGGAGTTAGATTCTGTTGGGTATGCTTTACATCATCTTGGGTTGAACTAAATTAAATCATCTCGGATTTAGTTGAATTATATCATCTTGGGTTAACCTAAATTAGATCACCTCGGGTCGAACTAAGTTAGATCATCACAGGTCAGGCTAAGTTAGATCCTCTCGGTGCTTGTTAAGTTAGATCATCTCGGATCAAACAAAATTAGATCATCTCAGATTGAGCTGAATCATATTATCTTGGGTAAAGCTAAATTAGATCACCTCGGGTCGAACTAAGTTAGATCATCACAGGTCAAGTTGAATTTGATCATCTCGGTTCATGTTCCTAGAAAAAATTAATTTTCCAAAATTAATCACACTTTATTCAAATTCTCAACGTCAAATCTGATAAAAATTCATCAAAAATTCCCCGCAAAAACTCATTCAGCAACTAAAATGTAAATTAATTGACCCGTCACAGTCACAAAAATAATTCACATGAATAAATCTCCATTCTACCGCACACAGACAGTCAGTTGATTCAGTCATTTAGTGTCAGATCTTATTAAAAAATTCACCGTTGTGCATGCAAAAATGCATAGGTTGATGCACTCGATGTTGAACACAATAAAAAAAAATTGGGATGGAAAGTAAAAAAAAATGGTGAATTTTGAAATCCAATTAAGCAAAATGCATCGATGCGCTTTCTGGCACCTCCATTTGCATCAAATATGACAAATTTAATTAAATTTCAATTCCCTTTTTGCAATACGTCTATTCGTACGTTGCATTATATGACATTTTATGGACTTGCATCTCTAAAATCAATTTTTGTATTTTTATTTTCATTTCAGGTGTGGTTCCAAAACCGACGAGCAAAATTCCGCAAGCAGGAGCGTTTGGCGCAACAAAAAGTCACAAATAGCAATTCATCATCAAATGGCGATGGCGGCTTATCAGCACATGTAAAAAGTGAAGGAAAGTCCTCGTCCAAAGACATCAAACATCCGCCCGGCTCACCATTGTCGAACGTCTCAACGACGCCTAATTCCAGTGCATCATCGCATCAATCGAACAGTGATATTAAACCAATCAATGGTAATTAGTGAAATTAAATTTTACTTTTTATTGTTGTGCATGTGGGAGGGAGGTTGATGGAAATTGAATGGCATCGCACGTACGACATGGCTACTGGCAAAAAATAATAATAATAATGTTTAGATGAAGGGGAGAAAAAGAGATTGAGGACGAGAGAAAATTGATTTTTTTCTTCATTTTGTGTGTTTTTGTTATTTATTTTATTTGGCTTTCTTGATTCTTTTGACTTTAATTTATCACATGGAGTGGACTTTGAGGGATGATTTTTTTTGGAATAGTAGGAAGATATGGTTGAGTTTCCATTTCGTAGCTAGTGGGTCACTTTTCCATGCTATAATTATTACATGACTAAAAATACTAAAGTTTTACTTTAGACTCCAAAAATACATCCTTAACCTAACTTGATGACTTCATAATTCCCCCCAAACTCCACACAAACACAACCTCACGAAGAATAAGGCACACAAAAAATATTTTATTTTCCATTTTATTTCATACCCAACTCCCCTCCATCCACCTTAAAAAATGTTCATTCCCAAATGAATGTTAATCTAATTAAAACTGATTTTCACATTGCTCTACGATTGGCATGACACAAACATGAAGGGTGGGGAGGGTATGGAGCTGTGTTCTATTATGAACGAGGTAAACTATGAAGGCAGACAATTAGAGAAGTGAGTGTTCAGATAGGTCGTATTTGGGAATAAAATTGAGAAAATTTGAATTTTTTAAGTTGGAAATTTAGATTTTGACACTTTTTTTTGGGTAAAGTCAAGTTTTTTTAGTTAATGCAATCAAGCATAACCAAAACTTTTCAGTCTTCATAATTTTCCTTCCAATTTGGCAAAAACAAAAAATCATATTTTTGATCTAAAAAAATAAGAAAAAAATCCACAAAAAAATATGAACTGCTGTGCATGCTAGAATATAGACTCACTTTTGATTCTGAAAATCATAACTCATAAAAATTACTTTTCCAACATAAATCTTACGTACATGCCAGCATATGAGCTCCTACATGCTTGTGTTTGTTGCTCCAAAACTAAAATAACACAAAAAAAGTTTCGTATTTCTCGCACGAAAAGTCAAATGCTGCAAATTTGTCTTCATTCCACTGTCCATACCACACCAACACAAAGACAAAAGAAAAGATGAAAAATGGAATCGAATTGAAGCAGCAATATGCTCTGAATTATTAAAGTCATTCCAATATTGATGCCATTTCGGAGAAAATTTTCTTCTTTTTTTCCTTCGTTCTCATTCCGTTTGTAAAAAAAATTATTGATCATCATCGATATTGACTTGTTGTGTTGCTTTCTATTTTTATTGGTATATATGTAAGGATGAAGGATGGAGCAAGATTATTTAATGGATGACTTTCGAATATAACTGGATGATAAAATTGATATTGACTTGGATTATGAGTTTTGATGATGAACTTTTTTTTGGGGGGGGGGGGGGTGTGGAATTGGAATCAAGAATTGAGGAGTATTTATAACAGTAGTACTCAAACTATGCTCCGCTATATCACTGTGTCGAAATATTGGAGGTTCAATTTTAGTGTGTCGCGCTCTGAAAAGTTTGAGAACCACTGATTTATAATATAGTTGAATAGATCCCCTCAGGTGCATAGACAGGAGGGATTGGGGGGAGAAATCCCCCTCTCAATGGAAAAACTTCTTTATTTTGCTGTGGTTTTTGAGAAAAAATACCAAAAAATACCCCCTAAATTTTTTACATACATACATTTGAAAATCCCTCACTCGAAAAATTCCAAACTACACCACTGGTTCCACTTATCTCTTATTAGACCACCTGGTACCATTTTTGACTCCTTGATCTTGTTTCAAGCTTTCTGGCTTTGACATTGACCCTCCAAACCTAGTTTTAATTGTATAATACTGCATTTGACTGCTTAGCTTGAATTTTATCATCTTAATACAAGAACTTACATTCTCCCTAGTCAGAAGCGGTTCCTGAGATTCATAGGCTGAATCAGACCCCAGTAACCAAAACCGTTAAAAAGTTAGTTAAAAACTAGCTTTGACTAATTCTCAGATAGTTTTTAACTAACTTTTAACGGTTTTGGTTAGTGGGGTCTGATTCAGCCTAGGAACCGCTCCTGATGTCCTTAACCCTTATATCTGACTCTCTGATTCATTTTTGACACAATGAAGCCTAAAAAACATCTCAATACTTCTTATTCTCCATTACTTACCTTCCTTGACATCATGATACTTCCAGCATCCGAAATATACCATCACTGACACCCCCAATCATTACCCTTCCACTTCTAGCATCCCATTTTCATTATTTCTTATTTAATTACTTGAAAAATTAATCATTTGCTAATAAAACTCTCAATTTTTCTTTATTTTCATGATAATTCAATCATCTGCTGCAATCTGATGACCAACAACCATCAAACTTGACACAAAAATTAATTAAATCCGATGCAATCTACAAACACACCTGTCAACTCTTACAAATCAAAATTCAAAATCCACAGGAAAGCTTTCATCCGACACTGAGATCCTGAATTCATCGAACAACAACAACAACAATCACAAGTGGCCGAGTTCCTGCACAAGTCTCCTCCAAAACTCAATAAATTGTGCATCGTCAAACAATAATTCGCACTCGAGTCTCAACAATAACAATAACAATAGTCTAAAGTCATCAACTCATCTGACATTGAATCACAATATGCAGTCGCATCATCATGCATTGACATCTGCACTATCGTCGCCTTTTAGTTCACTGCTTGGCGCGAGTACTGGTGCTGGATATTTACTCGATCCACTCGGTAATCTGCAGAAATCGGCTGCGTCAAATCACTTGTTCTAATTGAGGATGAAAATGGGGGTGGATGGAGAATGGAAGTGAAATTTTGGATGCGAGATAAATTGCAGTGTCATGGCTGTAGACGATGAGAAATGAATTTTTATTTTTATTTTGTAAAGTAATAAATTAAGTGAAAGAATTTTTCATTTATTGTGCTTATGCGTGGATGATTAATTTTACGGAAATTGAGCAGGAGATGAAATGTTGAGTTTGAAGCTTAGTTGGAATAATCAACGATAGAATTTTTGTACAAAATTACCAGAAAATTGAACATCCGTTAAGGAAACTTGCCACGAACTAGAAATTGTATATTTTATGAAATAATGAATTTTTGACAAAAATAATATTTAAGAAAATTTAGACCTATATTTAAAAAATTTAATAATAGGATATAGACTGTATAAATTGAAACTTAATGTATACTTTTTGAATACGGTGAATCGAAACTATGTAATGAATGCAATTATTGATATTTTGATGTAGAGAAGGTTACATGTTTTGGTTTGTTTGAGAAACTGTCCTTTGGGGACAATTTGGGGGAACTTTGGTTTATAGGACTACCTTGGGGGCACCACCCTATCCTACCACTGATATGTACCTCCAATGGTTAGCTTTATTAGGTTGGATTTGGTTACACCAACTCTATGTTAGCCTACCTATCCTGAATACGCCCCTGCTCTACACATGATGAAAGGTTATGTTAGATGGGGTATCCTAGGGTATACCCTACCTAACCGAAGTTGAGCACTGTACTTATTCGAAGTAGGGTAGGATTCCCCAAGTAGTTTTTCCTACCTTTCTCTGAGGAGAAGTTACTAGCTGGTTTGGCACATTCTTGAACATCAAAATTGAATTTGTGGCTAATTCTTCTTCAAAGCAAGACTAAACCCCAGGGGAGTATTCAGGGAGGGGTTTTGGGGGTCAAAACTCCTACCCTTTTTGGGAAATTTTTCTCAATTTTCTAGGATTTTTTAAGAAAAAGTCCCAAAACCCCCTCTAAATTTCCTTTTCCATACAAAAATATTTTAAGACCCCTCCCTTGAAAAATTTTTTGGATGCAACAACTTGACTTAAAACTGAGCAGCAACTTGACTTAAAACTGAGCATCAACTTGACTTAAAACTGAGCTAAACTTGACTAAAAACTGAGCAACAACTTGACTAAAATTGAGCAACAAATTGACTAAAAATTGAGCAACAACTTGACTTGAAACTGAGCAACAACTTGACTTAAATTTGAGCAACAATTTGACTAAAACTGATCTAAACTTGACTTAAAACTGAGCAACAAAAATATTTCAAAACCCTTCCCTTGAAAATTTCTGGATACGCCCCTGCTAAACCCTCATTAAAAATTCACACATCCTCATGTCAATTTCACTAATTCCCCCAAGAATAATCTAGAATATCCTGTCATAATTATGCAAAATTTACTTGACGATTAAAAAAAAGCAAACACTAAATAAGAACGGCAATTTAGAAAATTATCTCCATCATCCTCAACTTTTTTTGTGTCCAAGTACTTTAGATTAATCACGGTCAAGTCTGCCAATTAGCAACAACAGTAACATCTCCAAACAACGACGAGAAGCATAAAAAATTATAAAAATTAAAAAACGTCCATCAAACAAGCGCTGCTAATGATGATGATTAATTGATGTATACGGGGGAATGGGACACAGCATATAGCAAGCACAGAAGAGTGTCTATATGAAATTTTTATTATGCATATGATTGAAAGACATGAAAATTAGGGAAAGCATGTTGATGTATACGAGATATATTATCGTAATGATTTTGACGACACAGGCACAATTTTTTTTTCGTTCGTGCAGCTGAGGCTGCTGAATTACGAGATGGATTTTCTTTTTGCTCCGCTGGCATTTTTGTGCTTGATGTGCTTTAGCATATGAGGCACTTTTTTGCTGCTGGGGTATGGAAATTTTCATATTTTTTGATTGATAATTTTTTAATTATGATGAAAAAGATTGAGGAAAAATTTAACCTCAAAATTCAAAATTACATCTTTTTTGTTGTAAGGGTTGGGCATTTTAAATAACAATTGATAAATTTCACAAAAAATCGGTTTTTAATCAAAAAATGTACAACAATTTGTACAGTAATTACCAATAAAAATGCAAGATTGAGAAAGTGTCCAACCCTTGGTTGTAAATACCTGAAAATAGTTAAAAGTTGAAGCAAAAGTTTCATTTTTTGAATTGAATGAAGAAATTTCAAAAATTTAATTTTCTTTTCGTTCATAAATGACGTCACGCAAAAATTGAGATTTTTAGGTCCCCCCCTTCCCCCTCTGTCACAAAATTGTCAAACAAAACATTTTCTTTTGTATGAAAGTGTCAAACTGTCTCAGAACCCCAGAAATATTGGACGTCATTTATGAACGACCCCTTAACTCAAAATATGAAACTTTTGTCTCAAAATAAAAATGCCATTAAAATTTAATAAATTATCTAAGTAAGTCCATAAAAATTCTGATGAAACAATAAAAAAAGTCATAAATATTTCAAAATTTACATTTTTTTGGGATCTGGAAATATTTTTATGATTATTTTCATTGATTTTTGATAAAAATTTCCGAACGACACAAAACATGGGTCGGTTTCTAGGGCTACCTTGGATACCATACCCTACCCTAGGGTAGGTGGTAGGCATGGGTACCACTAGGGTTGGGTAGGATGCCCCTAAGGTAGGGATCCCAGGTAGCCCTAGAAACCGGCCCCAGGCTGTCATATGGGTTCCATGTTCACTTTTTTGTGTCACTCGGGACTGATACGATAAAAAAAAATACGATAGTCAACAAAGAGATACGATGAATATACTAAAAAATAACTCAATAGACATGATGAAAACAAATGTATACAGTTACAGTATACTCAAGAAATATGAAATTTATAAAATTTTTTAGCTTTTTAAGGAAGAATTTTAGATGAACAAAAAAAAATTAATAAAGGAAAGAAAATTAAATTTTTTTTAATTATTAAGGTTACTAAATACTCTGTAAATTTAGTGAATTTAATTTAAATAATACAAAATTGAATGAAAGAAAAAAAATTAAAAAATTAAATAAAAATGAACAAATATTGAAGAAAAAAAGTAATTTTGTTGGTTCTTTGGGAAAATTTTGTCAAAATTTAAACAAAATTTTTAATTTTTATAGAAAAATTGAATTTTTTTGCCAAAATTTAAGACTTTTTTTTGGCAAATTAATGAATTTTTTTAATTTTAAATAAATTTTGTTTTAGTCAAATTTTATGATTTTATAATGCAAAAATTGCACAAAATTTCTCAACAAGGAAAAAACAATTTTTTTATTCAGTCCATTGCGCAATAACAATTTCTTTATTTTTTCCACATCCACATTGACTCTTCCCATTCCAAAAAATTTCCCATTTTGACTTCTTTTTATCTCACTCCATAAACTTTTCCCCATTCTGACATAATAAATGAATAAGAACAGAAAAAATAAGGAAGAAGAAAAATGATGGAAGATTTGCGTAATTAAAATGGAAGAAGAGGAAAAATTAAAGTTTGTAAAAAGTTTTTTTACTAGTCGTAAACTGTGGAAGAAAATTTTATTTTTGTAGTCATAATTTTTGGGGTTGTTTTGTAGTTTTTCGTGAAGTTTTGTTGGAAATTTGACCTTAAGGTGAGTTTTTATTTATGTAAATTATTTATTTTTAAGGTTAATAAAGTTAAAAATTCTTAGTTCAGATTGTGAGCAAATCTTGACTTAAAATTGAGCAAAACTTGACTAAAACTGAGCAACAACTTGACTAAAAATTGAGCAACAACTTGACTTAAAACTGGGCTAAACTTGACTCACAACTGAGCAATAACTTAACTTAAAACTGGGCTAAACTTGACTCAAAACTGAGCAACAACTTGACTTAAAACTGAACATAACTTGACTAAAACTGAGCAACAACTTGACTAAAAATTGAGCAACAACTTGACTTAAATTTGAGCAACAATTTGACTAAAACTGAGCAACAACTTGACTTAAATTTGAGCAACAATTTGACTAAAACTGAGCAAAAACTTGATTTAAAATTGAGTTAAACTTGATTAAAAATTGAGTCAAAAACTTGACTAAAAATTGAGTCAAAAACTTGACTAAAAATTGAGTCAAAAACTCGACTAAAATTGAGCAAAACTTGATTCAAATTGAGCAACAACTTGACTAAAAATTGAGCAACAACTTGACTAAAATTGAGTAAAACTTGACTTAAAACTGAGCAGAATTGGACTAAAACTGATTTAAAACTGGACGTATAACCTAAAAAATTCCAATTTTTCCACCCTCAACGAAATTTTCATTCTGCTATTTAAAAAATTTCTTCAATTTTCTTTCCCTCATTTTCCCTTCCGCTTGACTAAACTTCAGTAATTTCCACCATCGATGCCAAAAAAGAAGCGAGAAGAGATTCATTAGCTCAATCGATGCCAATCAGACAATATTTGTTAATCGTACGACTCGAAAATGAACAGCAAAGAGAAGAAAAGAAAAAAAACTTTAAAAAAAGTTTCTTGATTGTCTTTTCAATTTTCCAGTCCAAAAAGACTTTTTTTCTTCTTTTTCTAATCAAGCATTTGTGTACATTTTTGCCGTTTCTCAATGACTGTGACTGATTAATTCTTGTTCTGGCAATTGCAATGTTCTTCAATACTCAATCACTTGTCAAATGAGAAATTGTGCTTTTTTACTTAATTTAAGGGAACAAGGAGAATTAATGATAGCAACAATGTTGGTATTGAGCTTGATGGGGACCGCCTACATGCGCAGATGATGGTGGGTGAAGGGAGTTGTGAGATTGAGAGGAATTGAGAGAGAAATAAAGAGTTTTTGCTAGATTTCTTGGAGAAATAATGATGACTTAAATCGTGACAGGATATCCAGCGCCATCTATGATCCAAAAGCTGTAAAATTACATTCTGGTACTGATTTTCAAAATTATTCATAACAGATTATAGAAAAATTATTCAAAAAAATTCAATTTAATCACATACATTATGAAGATTTATTGTATTTAGGTCAAGTTTTGTGAAATATTTGGGACAACATCATGACTGGGGGTCGTTCATAAATCCCGGAAAGGACAAGTGGAGACAAAATTTTTCATCTTACTGGTCGGAAATCCAGTGTGAAAATGGCATCAATCCTTTACCTCGTCAGATTTTTAGCCTTTTTAGTGTAATCTAGAGTTTGAAGTCGACGTTCAATAATTAATAGGATGGAAGGAGGAAGCCTGAGGCTGTGTGCAACTCTCGAAACATAAAACATTGTGACAAATCAATTAACATAGTCTAAACATCAATTACTAAGCCTTGAGATTGCAATGACCAACAAATATGGCAATGAGGTATGTTAAATTACTAAATTAGTACTGAGAACCGTCTCTGGTATCCTCTGTAAGAATCAATAGAATAAAAATCAATAAAAATGAAATCAATTAGAAAATATTTTTTTTAATTCTCATTTCTATAAAAATATTACAATTTTTTGTTGATCTGAAGCTTAATTGTAGAAATTTATTAGTTACATCGGTTTAATAGTACAGTCTATGATCTAAAGGGAGCTGGGAATGTAAAATACTTAATAATTCTTATAGTAACAATAAGGCACTGCATTTCTATGATTCCTAGCTTCCTCTGGATGATAAGTATGGCACAAAGATACCGACATGTGGTGCACCAAGAAATTGGATTATTTTTTTATTATATTTTAATTAATTTGTGACTTTATTTGTAAATCGTTGGAAATCGACTTCCTGTCACATCCATGCTGTAGTCAGCACATTTAAATTGTTTTTTAAACCATCAACACCTTCCAAAAATGCATCATGGGACGATATTGATGATGACTTTGAGGATATTCTGGAGCATCCACATCCATTGGTCTGCTTAGTATTTTCCTGTCTTCATATCTTTAGCCATGTTCTCAATTTTATTATCAAGAGCTTCAATTTTGTCAAGCAACAGCCAGTAAATCTTCTCGTTCATGCCAGTCAAGTAGTCATTAACCTTATCGAATCTAGAGCCGAGTGTATAGCTGTCCATAAATCCTGAGGCTATTAATTTGGTCTTAAATTCAGCGAAATCTGCTTTGAAGTTCTTAAGTTCCCCTTTTGCGATGCCTTCCTCAAGTTTCTTTAAACCTTCGTCCAAATTAATAAATTCTGAGCTCTTGCACTTATTTTTAACGACCGGAATGAGAGAATTGACGCTTTTTGTGCTGTTTTCTGATGCATTATTGATGCACTTGTTAGACCCAAGATACAACCATGACAAGTTCTTTAAATTATCGAAAACATTTGGGTGGATATGGAAGATTTTATTGCCATGGAACGAGATATACTTAAGTTTTGGATTGAATTTAAAAAGACCGTCTTCAAGGACCTCAATTTCACAGGCATGCAAGATAAAATGAACAAGCTTTATGAATGGCTTAAGATCAGTTTGATGGATCTCCTTGGTACCCCCATTCCAAATGGCAATAGCCCTAAGATTTGGGAATAATTTATCCATGCCTTGTGGGAAATATTTGACAGTTTTGTTCAAAAAGTAAACTCCGCCAACATCCTTGCCTGCCTTTCCATACCCATGCTTGCCAACAGCCTCATCAATAGTTGCAGATTGTGGAGAGAAGATGTCGAGGTCATATTTTGAGTCACAGTAGTAAAGATCACCAACAGCCTCAAAATGAGCGGATGCGTAGTCGCATTCAATGTTCAGACATGATAAGCGGTCTATTAATGGAATTAGAAGGCAAATGATGAACCTAAAATGTGACAAAAGATAAGAAAAAAAAAGTTTTTGAAATTTTAATTCTTATAATAAATAATTTTTTAAAGGGGTGGACACTTTTTTAACTTTTTTTCTTAAATGTTCACTTTTTTAAATTTAATAACTATTTTATTCGAAAAAAATAATTTTTTTTCAATTTTTCAAAAACTTAAAATAAGTTTAAAAAAATAAAAAATTATAAATATTTAGTATTTAAAAAAAATTAAAAAATTATAAATATTTAGTTTTTTAAAAAAAATTAAAAAATTGAAAAATAAAAAAATATAAATATTTAGTTTTTTAAAAAACTTAAAAAAATTATAAATATTTGAAATTATAATTTTTGAAATAAATAATTTTACCAAAGGATTTTACTTTTTAACTTTTTTTCTTAAATTTTCACTTCTGTAAATTTTTAACTTTTTTATTTGAAAAAAACTAAATTATTTTTCAATTTTTCAAAAATTTAAAAAAATTAAAAAATAAAAATTATAAATATTTAATTTTAAAAAAAAATTAAAAAAATGAAAAACTATAAATATTTAGTTTTTAAAAAAAATTTTAAAAAATTTACTTTTTTTAAAATTATAAATTGCTTTAAAAAATCGTCAAACTAGATTTTCTCTTCAAAAATTGTAAAAAAATCAGTTTTAATTTTTTTAAGTTTTATTATTGCATTTGTTTTTAAAATTTTTTAATTTTTAATTGCCGCATTATCAATTTAATTATTTCTTTATAAGAAATTTAAATTTATAAAATAATAAGTAACATGAAAAAATATTTATTTATATTAAAGTATGCAGAGTTTTGAATTTCATAAGATTTTATAGTGAAAAAGTAATTCGAAACATCGTTGATTTATGATCTTTATAGTTAAAAAACTTACCAGTTCATTATTATATGATGATTTAAAACTCTTCACAGTGATGTTTACAGATGTTTTTCAATTTATTTAAAGATTGCTCCGATTTGATTATACACAAAGCAATAACTCTCACTTCCCGTCTATATTTTGTTATAATGACTTTAATTTCTCCACAGACTTTATGCAACGTCTTATTGTTCTAACGACTTTGAGAAGAGTGAACGCAGCATAAATGAAAAGAATAAATCTAAAAAAAACTTTTTACTCTCTCCGCTCTAAATTTAAGTTTTTAAAATTTATAATTTTTTGTTTATCAGGATTTATTCATCACCCTATACTTTCCATAATAAACGGTTTGTGTGCTAGCGACATTCTGGAATTTAAGAATGATTTTTTGAAAAATGAATACGTCGTCAGTTGAGGATGGATGTGTGTGATTCTTAATTTAGTAACATGTTTTATCTGTAGGGGATCAGAGACTCAATAGAGAGAGTTTTTGTCCTTAGTATAGTAAAGGTATACATTAAGGCATCCCCTATAAATCAGGGTCTGGGGTGCATCCAAAGCTAAAGTAAAAAAACTAGTCCCAGAGGGTAATTCTCGCTTTCTTACACAAGTTGCTGGAGCCTGCTACGGCATTTTGTTCCTCCTTAACTACTCCCCATCTTGTTCAGTGATCATCTGGATTATGCTCAGGTTACCTAGCTTTTGGAGGCTCCTCGCTTTGAGTACTACAAACATTACAGTTAATGTCATTTAGTGTATAATTATTGCCATTCCTTCCAGTATGATTGAGTAAGGCTGTCAACCTCAGTCATGTAATAATTTATTCTTTTTAATAGACAGGTAAAATATAATTTACAATGTATTTTATTTCTCTTCCTGATTCTTTAACACATTTTACCACATTTTACACAGTGCATCAAATCAAATTCAATTTTATTTTATTCTGGTGAATTTAAACATAGCTAACTTTCTGGCTCACATGCTGCAATTCCATCGGATCATTTATCGTAAACAACATTTGATGAGTTCCGATTCTGTCGGTATAGTTCTGAACAGAACTAGTCATTGAGGGTTTTTATTGCTTCTTTGTTGGATAATTTATGTGTTGTCTCTAACGTAAAGAAATCTTAGCAAGCTGTAATAAAAGACAATAATCCTTTTCTTCATCGAATCCTCATTTTCTTGACTTTGATCTGCATTCACTCCAATTTTCCTCGATGTTTCCTCAATGACAGTTTTTAACTCATGTTTTGTATATTTTATCACTTGCTGAGCTATCAAACTTTCAGTGCTGGAGATGCATTTAAGTAAAGACTCATTTGTGGGTATTCTGACTGATGGATCTCCACTTCCAAGCTGCACAGCTGTTAAAATATCCTCATTGTCATCATTAGTTGAGTAATTCATGATCACGTCTGTCAATTTTATTGTAAAATCGCCTTCATCTTGCTCTTTATTGTCAAATGGACTGATTGGAGCTTTGTATCTTCCTTTTATGGATATGCTTGGGTATGTTGCTTTTAGGTTCTTATTAATTGGACTGAAATGAGAGAAATTTTTATTAGAAATTCAATTTTTAGTTTTTTAAAATCATAATTGACTCTGACTAGAGGGACTGATGGGTCTGGACCAGGGGCGTATCCAGGAATTTTTTGAAAGGGGGGTTTTAAAATCTCAAAAGTGTATACTAAGTTGGTCCAAATTGACTTTTCATGATCTTTTTTTTGGACTGTTAGAGTTAACTTTTCCACGGGAGTTAACTTTTCATAGCAAAATTCACAGCCATAAAATTGCTGTGGCATTCAGAAAAAGGATCAAACAAAATAATAAAAATAATAATAATAAAATGAAGAAATTTGTTTTTGATTTCCCCCCCCCCTGAATACCAGGGGCGTATTTGGGGTCTGGACCCCAAAAAACTCAGAATGTAACTTCAAAATGTAATTTTTCAACTCACCATATTTGATAATTTTCCAATCCAGTCACATAAATTGAAGAAAATTCAACATTTTTTAAGCATTCTGCATTCAAATCTTTTCCAAGAATCTTGTCAAACTTCACATAGCCATCTTTGTGGTGATTTATTTTTGTTTGAACTTCTGAGCTTTCAAAACATTTTTGTAGAGCTGAAATAAAATAATAAAAAAGTAATTAAATAAAGGAATTTTACGATTCAAATGTCTTAATTTTGTAAAAATTATTAGCAATTTTAATGTTTTCTTTTAAAAAAACAAATAATATTGAACTAATTTTCTACTTAGGTGTGTTATAAAGATCAAATCATAATGGTTGTAATATAATAATTAATATTTATAATAAATTATTAATTAATATTTATAATAAATTATTAATTAATATTTATAATAAATTATTAATTAATATTTATAATAAATTATTAATAAGAATAATAAAGTTTAAAAATACTTACGAGCTGCACTGTTTAATCCAAATGTAATAAATAAGACAAATACTGCAAGTTTCGCGTCTTTTTTGAACATTTTAAATTTATATTTATTTTAAGTAAATTTTATTCTTAGCTTTTTCACTTTTTTGAGATTATTTTATAAAATTTAGCTACTTTTTAACAAATAATTGTCCTTAAAAATATTTATTTATTCTCCAATAAAAACAATCAATTAAATTATTTTTAGAGATCAATTGTTACAACTTCAACGATTCAATAAGCACTAAATAATTTTGACTCAGTACATATGCTATTTCAATAATTAATATCAGTCGATTTACGTCAATGGATTTAAATTTTATCAATTTTCTGAATTTTCTACAAGATCCGTCATTAAATGAACATCAAAACAGCGGCTGGTAGTGTAAATTGTTGCGTAAATGCCAATGCAGATTTTTACTTGTCCATGGCACAATCTGGTGATCGAGGAATCAAAAAATTCTCACGGTTAAGGCTTGGATATCAAAACATTTTGTACGCAGTGATCTGGTTTTGCGGAAAGTACGATTTGCGTCAATTGTGAGCATTTTGGATGATAAAACCCAAAACAGACTCAATTCGAAAGCATCATAAGATAAAAGTATGAACAGCAGTCAAAAAATTATACTCAGAATTAGCTGGATATTATAACTGTGAAGACGGTAATCGTTTTAAAAGTAAAAGTTGCAAAAAAATTAAATAAATGAAATAATTTATTATATAAAAAATTAAATAATTTATTCTATAAAAAATTAAATAAAAATTTTTGGATTTTTAAAATTTGAATTTAATTTTTATGTTACTATGAGACATATTAAAAAGACGGTACAGTCCTAAATATCAGTTTTGTGTTAAGGGGTCGTACAATTATTACCTAACGCTTTTGGGGGTAGAGGGGGGGGGGTCCGAGACATTCAAACAAAGGTAATTTTTCTTCATGAAAATTTTGTGAAAAAGGAGAGAGGGGGTCTGAAAAGTCGTTTTTTGCTTTACGTAATAAGTGAACATCCCCTAAATATAGGCTGACCATCTGCTTGGTTTTTCAGAGGACTGTCCTCTATTTTTGAAATTTGTCCTCTATCCTCTGAAATTTTGTGTTCTCTATTTTTTCAAAAAAATATCTGGTCACCCTACCTAAATAGGTCTAGATAATATTGAACATTGGATATTTAGAAGTCATTTAGCATATAAAAAATTAACAATTTTTACAAACACTAGTAATCAAGAATCAAATTGTCAAATGAAATTGAAACTCGCGCCAAAATCAACAAAACAAAAATTAAACAGAAATTAAAAATTTTTATGAATGAATAAAGTAGTAAGTTTGAACAGTAGTAAAGATAACAATTGAAATGTGATACCAATATTGTGTTGGGGAGTGCTTTACTCTAAATTGAGTTTTCTAATGTTTCGCAAAAAAAAAATTGCCTTAAACTTATGCATTAATTTTAATACAAGGATTCAGCTTCTGGATGGGATTTTTATTAGTGGTTCTAAAAATCGGCGGATATCCTACACCAGAGCCAACCCCCCCTTTGAAAAATAATTCTTCACTTTGCTACATTTTCCAGTTTTAAGATTTCAAAACCCCTTCTCAAAAATTTCTTGGATACGCCCCTGGTCTACCCTAAACACATTTCTAAGGATCCAGTTTCTGGGGTGCACCATATACCCTGGGGGTATACCCTAAAAAATATTTTTGGTTAACTTTGAATTCTAAGTATGATGCAACAACTTATAATCCTAGGTATACCCCTAGGTTATAGAGCAGTGGTTCTCAAACTTTTCAGAGCGCGACACACTAAAATTGAACCTCCAATGTGGCGACACAGTGATACATTCTTTTGACCCATTTTACACGTTTACGCGTCGTTTTTTTTTGGTTCGGAAGCTGAGTCGATTTTATCTAGTGTAAATTTACTGTGTCGCCAAACTTTTCGCGACACACCTGAGATGACGTCGCGACACAGTAGTGTGTCGCGGAGCATAGTTTGAGTACTACTGTTATAGAAAACCTAGCCCTGAAAATAACAATGTTTTTATATCTTTTATTCCCACTTAATAATTTATCATTTAAATTTTTAGTTTTTTTACACAAAATCTTAACGATTAAAACTTAATTTATTGAGATCCATCACATACCCTTCTAGAATTTAAGTATCAAATCATAAAGCTTTGCAATTTGTTGCCATAATTAGCTTAATATTGTAGCTCACAAAACTTTATCCACTAAATGAATTTTTGCATATTCTAGTGCTAAATTGTCCAGCAACGCGTGTACTTCTGAAATACATTTTCTTAGCGCTTCATTGTTGAGGATCAAATCTTTAATTCCATCGACTTTTGCACTTGTCACTTCTGATATTATGCTGCTGCTTAGCTCAATGATGAATTTTACATTTGACATTATTAAGGAAAATTCTTTTGGCTGGTTATTTTCATCTTTGTAGTCTCCAGACACTTGTAAATTTGAGTATTTTAATGAATTTCCACTTTGATGATCCCTAAAAATAAGGAAATAATGTTTGAAGGTTTAAATATATAATTAGATGAAAATTATTTTTAAAAAAATTATTAAAAAGTATTGTATGAATTTATCAAGCATAGCAGCTCCACCCATACACATTTTAGCCAATCAGAAAGCAGTTTTGAGATAAAACTTTGCATGTGCTTTCGAAAAATGTTTGAGAATCTGTGGCTTAGAATTAATCAGAAAGTAAATGTTTATGAACATCCAGACAGAATATCAAAGACTTTTGAAAATAGAGGACAAATTGAACCTTTCAAAGGACATAGGACAAATTCAAAAAATATAGGACAGTCCTGTGAAAAACTAAGCAGATGGTCAGCCTACTTATATAGTCCAACATTATACAAAAGAGGAACATTGAATAGGGGGAGGGCAGTGATCAAGTGAGCAGGAAGGTGAGTTCATTGGAAATAAATCAATCTTTTAGAAAAATTCAAAACAATTTTAACAAAATATAAGCAAAAAGTGGTCATTCATTAATGACGTTTAACATGGGCGTACCCAAGGGGGAGGGGGTCTGAATTTTGAAACTCAGTATGAATTTAATCCATTTGAAAAACTAATGGTTCCTTCAAATTGACTACACCTAACTAACTATAAATCAAACAAAACTTTGAAAAAAGAGTTTGAAAACTCTTGACCCAACCCCCCCCCCCCTCCCGCCTCTGGGCCATGACGTTCAATTTTTTAGGGGGGAATGTCTGACGCTGTGTGACACTTTCATTCAAAAAATCCCATTTTCAGCTTGACTTTATTTATGTATGACCCCAAACGGTTCTCGGTGGGTTAACTGAAAGTTCAACTCAAATCAAAAGTCAGTAGCTAAAGGATCCATGAATTGAACCATTAGAACAGAACTCTCAGACAGTATAATGAGCAACCTAATTACTTTGGCATCCAGACACTCAGTCTGACTTGAATTGAGCACAAAATCAGCTTCCCCTGCTGAATATGCAAACATCCATACGTCATTTCACATCACACGTGATACAAAGTTATATTTGACTGTATTTAAATTCACACAGCAACTTTGTTATAGTTTGTGAGATGATAATATATATCAGATAGTGAAATACAATGAATTGATGTTATTTGATAGTATTTTTCGTCTCGGGGGCAATGCAAGTCTCTTATTAATAAGTTGACATGTGAAAATTAAAGCAATAAATCATGCATTAACGGGTTTTCCACCTCACTTTAATTAAACTACAATTAAATTTTTTGAATGATTTCTGAGAATTTCGAATGTCACCTAAGCAAGTGAATTCCCCATTTAAGAAAGATGTGGGCAGAAAATAATAAATAAAGATAAAATTTATTCATAAATGTATTATTTTGTTCTTCTTACTTCAATTCTCGATCATATAGTCCGGCGACTTTGATATTGAAAAATTCTACATTTGAGAAATCTGTCCTCATGCATCCTTTAAGCTCACTCGCTTTTATATTGAAATTTAGGTTGTCTCTGTTTGTTGGAATAGCTAAAAAATAATTTTTTTTGCATAATACTGAAATTCAGCTTTAATAAAATCATCCAAAAACTGACTTAATCCCACTCAAAAATTAAATCAACGAATGTAAATGCAAACTGGTTCCGATTGGGTGAATTTAAAAAGCTGCGTTTGCAAGATAAGACTTCATTTTACTTACGATTAGTCGAGCACGTTGAGATTATTGACATAAAAATAAAAGCTGTGAAACTTAAACTTTTTTTATTCATTTTTTAATGCTTTTTTAATTTTAATTTTTATGAAGCTTTTTTAACTTTTTAGTTTTTTTCGAAAACTAATTTTTTTAAGGTATTTTAATAGCTTCTTAATACCTTTTCAAAGATTTTGAATTTCAATTTTTTTTTGATATTTATTTTAAATTTTGAAAATTTAAAACTTGTATTTTTATTTTAAATATTTTTTTTAAAAAAATATATTTTCACGACTTTTTACTTTCAGATCAGTTTCACAAATGATCGATGATTTCTTATCGCCACTAGTTGATGCCACAATGATTAAATCGTGGTGAAATTCACTTCAGATATTTTTTTCTCTTACTTTTTTTGATATTCACTAAGAAGTGAGAAACAAGTGAGATTTAAGAGAGTAGCGTGATATATTTTTTCCGATTTTACTTCTCAATATTTTAATTTGATTTGTATTTGTGCGAATGTTATAAGATAACTTTAAATTTGACCATGCAAAAGTATTTTAATAGCTTTTATGAGCATCCGGGGCTTTTCCATTCAGAATCATAAAGGTTACTCCAAACGTCATTAGCAGTGGAAAAGCAGCTGTGGCGTAGTGGTTAGCGTGTTGGCCTCCTACACCAGCGATCCCGGGTTCGATCCCAGGGAGTGTCTAGTCGGATTTGGGTGCTTTTTCACTGTTCTAGCCACATTACTCGGTTTGTGTGATGTCTGCACACAAATTGTGGTTAGGTACATTGTTTGTGTTGATATACCCACCCTGGGTCATGCAATGTGCAGAGTTACGAAACAATTTGCTCTGAAGTAGTTGTTTCAAAAAGCAAAACAAATTCTATTCTTTACGAACAAAAATCACATTTATTGTAAATTAATGCATAAATTAAGTTGTAATAGCTACGGCTAGGTCTCTTAAATAAAAAAGGCAAAATCGATGTATACATCAAAAATCAAAAACATAAATAAAGTCAACAGACATTTTTTAAAAAAAAAACTCCAAACGTCATAGGAAATTAATGTTGCAGTTCAATTTAAAGAAGAAAAATTAAAAATCACATGCACTACACGTTTCTGAATAAATTAAGTTGAGCTTGCAGAAAAAATTATAACAATTCATGTGGTGAAACAAAGTCGCGATATAAAATAACGTCACTTTCAGTCCGGAAAGGAATTTCTTTTATTGGAAGCATTTCACCTGAGCATTTTTCACTCGTGACTCATTCAATAAATATTTTTCAAATAAGGTGATGATGTGTCGTGGTTTCCTCATGAAGGCTGTGTTTGAAAAACTAGCGAATTTCCAATTTTTGAGACTTTTCTTGACATTCTCTTGCTTAGAACTAGAACTATCAATGATTCATGTTTTTGTTTCGATGATTTTAAACATTCACATTGATAAAGGATGTTGATTGAGGGAGTCTTTTTGATCATATCTAGAAGTCCGGCTGATTGTGACACACATTTTTGTAATTTACTAAATAAGCCTGTATCATAGATTTCTGAACACATTCGGTGACTTTTGACAGAAAAGCAACAACTCTAAAACGTGGGATTATTCCGCCAAAAACTAGAGTTTCTAACCGAGTCAGGCTTGGGCTCGAAGCTCACCGAGCCTTTAATTCTAAACATTAATAAATATTTTTCATATATTTTTAAATTTTCATAACATAAACATTTTTAAAGTCATTGGATTGTCTATTATTATTATTTATATTATTTAGAAATGAAAATATTAATTTTAGAATTTTTATTATGAACAAAAAATTCCTTTATATTTCATTTTTTCAAGTGAATCAAAGCTCGTGGATTTTCAACCGAGCCCGAGCTTGACCAAGGCTCATAACCACGAGCTTTCAGAAAAAATGAGCCTAAAAAGTGAGCACCATAAATTTTTAAAATACTGCATTTTTATTATTAACAAATAAGAATTACAATTTATGTATAAATAATTTATGTTAAAATATCTTAAAAAAGAAATTTGATCACAAAATGGATGATTTACCATCAAGATCATAGCAACCTATTTTTTAATCCCAAAAGCAAGTAATTTTTTAAAATCTTTTCACAAATCTAGTTTGAATTCTCCCGAATTATATGATTCTTTAAAATTTGTTCAACAACAGATTCTAGGCTGGAAATGCATTTTTGAAGAGCCTCATCTCCTGAAACTTTGATTTGTGCATTTAATCTCAAAGCTGGATTTTCATTTGCTCCTTTATTGTCATAGACAATGTTCAAAGAATGAATGTCTGCGGTGAAATGCTTATCGTTGATATATCCAGTCATTGTAACTTCCTGATTGGTTCTGAATAATTAAAAATAAATTTTTAAAAGAAGTTTTATTTTAATATTAGAGGCACTTATAATAATTACCTTATTTTATTAATGTCCAGTCCTTCAGTAGACTCGACATAAAATTTCAGATCTGGATAATTCTGATTTCCACAATTTACATTTTGCAGTATCAAAGTAGGTTCTAGGGTAGATTTGTGGGTAGTTTCCGAACTAATGCCTAGAAATATAAAAATGTTTTTTTATTAAATTTGAATCAAACAAAAATAGTACTTTAATAAATAATATAAATAATAAATAATATAAATAAATAGTATTTTAAATTAAAACAATAAAAACTGTGAAATCTTCAGAATGTTACGTACTTTTACCAGAACATAGACCAGAACCGACTATTAAAATAATAGCTGCAATTTTTGACGATTCAATAATTTTGCACATGATTGGAGTTTTTGGATTTTTTTAATTAAACTTTTAACTAACTTTTAATTTAAAAAATTATTTTTTAAAAAAAAATTCTATTTAATTTTCAATTTTCTTAATATTTTAATTATTTTATTTAACTTTAGATTTTTATTTATTTTTTAAACTGATTTTTCTTATTCGACTTCCACTTTTTATCTGATGTTCAACTCGTTCATTTCTTCCTATTATATTGGAACAATTACGCCACCAATATCAATTGCATCATTGAGTCTCTCGCGAAACAAGCCTTGTTGACTCTCAGTACTACATATTATACATTCTACATAGCTGCCCCGTCACACGAAATTCACATGTATTTCAAAATTTACGTGATCGTGTGTAGAAAAAGAAAAGTAATAACAAAATCTTTTATTTTGCTCCATTCTTAAAATTTCGCTTTCGAAGAGTAGTAAAAAATGTTTGAGTCACAGTTGAATAAATGTGTGATTGTTAAGTTACCGGCTTAATTTAATGTTTACATTTAGATTTATTAAAGTATTTGTAATTGAAAGAGATTTTCAAAATTATGTGAGATTTTTTTTTTTGATTTTTAGGATGAACAGATTCCGGGGCGTAGCCATGGGGTGGTCCATAGGTGCCCGAGTGCCCCCCACGAGATCAAAATTCAATACAAATTTTTAATTTTATTTTATTTTTAAAATCGAAAATTAAAATTTTTTAGAGAAAAATGCTGAACACTATTCACAAAAAAATAAACTGTCTACAAAAGTATAAAAATTTAATACAAAGGTTATATAACAGTGATTTTTTCAAAAATAAAAAATTGGGCACCCCCTCCCACCCCCCCCCCTCAAAAATGTCTTAATTTTTTGATTCGAAGAATTAATTTTTGATGGAAGAAGTTAAAATTTAATAATGATTAGACTAAAATTACTTAATTCTCTAATTTGGTACCTAAAATTTGCAATATAGACACAACATTACGTCATTTGGTCATATTTTCGAGTCACATGCACCAAAATCAAAGTCTATCTTTTTGTAAAAAACAAGTATGTTTATTATATTGATTTTTAAAAAATTGTATTCAATAGGAATTGCTTTCAGTAAACAAACAAACAAATGGAATATCTCTCTAAGATACAGTCATAAAACACAGCTTTATTCTGTTGTAAATAAGATAATATGATAATTTTCTTTGATGTGGACATGGATCTATGTTGACAGAATGTTAATGGGAATAAAAAAGATGCAAATGTCATCAAAATATTTTTTTATTAAATGCTTTTCAGTAGCTTTTTTTATTGCGAATCAAGTATATTTAAAATTATTTGACAAGATTTCCAAGGTAATTATTTTTTTAATAAATTATTATTTTTTTAATAAATTCCTTAAACAGTGATCTGCTTAGTTGAGGTAATAAATGAGATCATTTTTAATAAAATTTTAATTATTCGCATTTTAAATATTTACATTGACGAAGGAAGTCCATTAATGTAGCCTAGAATGATCATATCTAGAAGTCCGGCTGATTGTGATACACATTTATGTAATTTGTCATTTCCAGTGACATTAATGGAGGGATTTTCAATAAATCTAGACTGTTCCGCTCGATAGTATTCAAATACTATCCGCGTGTTAAAAATTTCGGTTTTATATTTAAAATTGTTGATGGTTCCGAAAAATAGCACATTTGTGAATGTTTCTATGTGAAATCTGGGAAATAAAATTATATTAAGTCATTTTTTAGTGCATCTGTCTATCTAACTGACTGATTATGTTCTTGATTTTGACACTTACCTTTGTTTTACATCTCGAGCCTGTACTGCATTTTGAAGACCTTCTGCTGATTCAACCTTAATATCAAGGTTTGAAAATCCAAATTCATGGCATTCAGATTCGTAGTTTATGGCTGAAAAATATTAATTTTAACATTTATTAGTGTCGGTCCATCAAAATGACAAATAAGTGTCAGTGGCGGGATAAGGGGTTTTGTTGCCTGGGGCCAAATCAAAAATTTGCGCCCCTGTAAATAAAATTTGGCGCCCCTTTGTATAGGATTTTCTGACTTTTTAGAGTGGCGCCCGAGGCCGTAGCTCTGGTCGCCCCCCTTCTTATTATGCCACTGATGAGTGTATTCAAGGGCCTTGCTTAGAAGACAGGAAGCAAAATTTACTTACGTTTAGCTGCATAAAAGCTAGCAATCATAAATAATGCTAGAATTGAAATTTTCGTACACCTTGCGTGCATATTTTTAATCATTTTAAATTAATTTTTTGTATTATTTTTTACTTCAAAATTCTTGTTTAATTTATAAAAAAGAATGCTTCACGTTTTTTCCAATGAAATAATTGACAAAACTACAGAAGACATTGTAGCTTTTATATTCATAATTTCACTACAACAAAGTTAATGTAATGCCAAAATAATAATAATTGTACTAGTTAACTAAACTGAATAAAGTGAATAATGAAATCAGATTTTAAGTTTTATTACATTATAAATAGTACATTAGTGATACATCCTATCATGCCTCCAAAAAACAGCATGACATAAGGAAGGAAGTTTATTAAAAGTTTTGTGAAATTGATTCTAGCTTTCATCATGAAAATAATACAAATTTATTTATCCTTTAATTGAAATGTGATGAAATTTTTCGAGTATGATAAAAAAAATGTTAGTCAGTTTGCCATTTCAATATTCATGACTCATAGTTAGAAGCTTAGCCAGAGGGTGAACCCCAATCCTTTCAAATCAAAATTCAATACAAAATTTTAATTTTATCTTATTTTAAAACCAAAAACTGATGAAGATTATTCGCAGATTTTTCAAAAATCCTGCATTATGAAGAATTTTTATTGAATTTAATGTTTTTTATAACCCCTTCGTGCTAAGATACTGTCGACAGCATACTAAGATAATCCTTAAAAAACTAAATTAGAAGCATTAGGGGTCATTCAATTATGACGTCCATCAAAAAATGGGATTTTTACAAAATTTTACAAAATTTCTTTAATTCAAAGTGTCACAAAATCTCAGACCCACCCCCTCCCCCCTAAATCATGGACGTCATAAGTGAATGACCCCTTATTGGATTTAAGGATTTTTGACACTAGGATATTACGACAGTGGACTTATTTGTGTAGTTGACTCTCAAGGCAGGGGGTAGAGGTTTGGGGGTCAACCCCCCCTCTTTGGGAAATTGTTATCAATTTGCTAGGATTTTTTAAGAAAAAATTGCAAGAACCCCCTCTAAATATTCCAGTTCAAACCACCCCTCCCCCCTCTCGAAAGATTTCTGGATACGCCCCTACGGCTAGGTAGAAAACAAATCAGTTGTTAATATCAGCAATCATCTATAACTAGGCTGACCATCTGCTTGGTTTTTCAGAGGACTGTCCTCTATTTTTCTTGAAAATGTCTGGTAACCCTATCTATAACTCCTTATCAGTAGCAGAGCAGTGAAATTAATTTCTAGTAAACAGGAGGCCATTAACTTATAACCTTTACAAAAAATGTGACCTTTGAGTCAAATATATAATTTTTCAAGTATCACTCAGCTTTAACCACTCTAGAGGTGAAGTTAGAATTTTTTTGAGGAGGATCCAGGATAAAGTTTAGTAAAATAAAATAAACAGTTTAAAAGAATGTCAAAAATTAAGCTCAGGTAAAAATAATCAATAAAAACAGAAAACATTTGAATAATTTGTATACTTTTTATGTTTTTTTTAATTGCATAATATATTTTGAAAATAAATAATCTATTGCATGCAAGAGAAGACTTCACGACGCGAAAATGTAGGAAACATCAGATTTTCATCATTTTTGCAATATTCGTCATCAAAATTTTCTCTCGGAATTCCTTCCAAACTATTACATTTGATCAAATCACGAGATTTAGTCATGTGTCGCAGTTTTTATTTTTTTATTCTCTTTTTTCAAAATCATTTGTTTGTTCTCTCTCAGACTAGTATTAAACATAAGAGTTTGAAATGTTTTACATTTTAAAATGTGAGAAAATAATAAAAATGTTCTGATCGATAGAAAAAAATATTAGTTTTTTGTAAACAAATTTGCCGGCTTGCTTTTTTATTTTATTTTATTTTAAGAATAATAAAATTATATATCAAATTAAAAATCATTTAAAAATCATTTAAAAATAGCTTAAAATTTTATATGTTAATGATAAAAATGTCTACAAATTAAATTTTTAAGTTAGTGACCCCAACCCCACCAAATACCAGGTCAGGGTAATTTTCAAATAAAAATCTTAAATTATTAAGTATCAGGCGCGTAGCCAGAGGGGGGATTGGGGGATTTGTCCCCCCTTTCACCTAAAATTCTTCAATTTTCAAGGGTTTGTGAGAAACCTCCCCTAAAATTTTTCCACACAACAAATTTGAAAATCCCCTCCTAGAAAAATTCCTGGCTACGCAACTGTTAAGTATAAATGACTAAGTATCAAATTATTTTATCATTCTAAACTTAAATCAGAGTAAAAAATAAATGAGATCAGGGTTAATGGACCCATAATCAACATCAACAAAGTTGGATGACTAGTTACAATTTGCTACAAAATTGAAATGTTTTTTAAAAAATCGATGCTAATTGTCTGACTTCATTAACGTATTTTCCATCAATTGCAGCAAGCATATCAAGTCCATAAAAGCATTTTTGGAGGTTCTCATTTTTAAAATTGATGTTGTAACTTCCAAAATTATTGAGAAGGTCATTCTTATACAAAGTAATATTTACTTCATTAATTGAGAAAACTTCACGCTCGTTGTATTTGTTGCTGTTGGTGTCATCGTAAGTAAATGCAACTTTTACTTCTGGGTAGCTCAGATCAACTTTACTTTTGTGGACGCTAGAATTGAAAAGAATATTATTTTTTTTGAGAAACTTCACATTATTTGGGGTTAAATTTTGAAATTTGTGATATTTTTTGGGTGCAAAAATGTGTTTGCTATTATATTGAGCCCTTAGGCCAGTTTCTAAGTTTACTCGATTATTTGCACTCAAAAAATCAGCTCTTTATCATCGAACATTTACCAAGGGTGCAGAGCTGATCAAATATGATCAAAATTCAATTGAACAGTTCTCCATCCTTGATATTGAAAAAAAAATAAACTTACCAATAACTGAAGTTGTCAAGATTAGAAACTTCTATGTTATAAAAAGTTATGTGTTCCAAGCAACCTTTTGGTGCACTTGAGTAGATAAAATCATTCTTATTTAAACGGTCAATCACAAATGATGATTTAAGATTGTGTTTAGTTAGGAGATATCCACTATTGTTGCAGTATAGCAATTCTAGAATGAAATTTAAAATTTTAATTAATTTTATATTCACAGAGTTTTGTTAATTTTCAAATATTTATTATTTTTAGTTTTTAACTATTTTTGAATTTTAAATTTTTTGAATTTTTAATTTTGTTTTTCAAAATTTTAATTTTGTCAGTTTATTAATTTACTAAAATTTTTAGTTTTTTCAAATTTTTAATTTTCTTAAATTTTTAATTTTTTTTTAAATTTTTTAATTTGTTTGAAAAGTTTTACTTTTGAGTTTAACAAATTTGCACTTAATTTGAGTAGGCTTTCCTGAAGAGCAAAATTAAAATTTAAATATTTTGGTTGTCATTTAATTTTTTTTTACAAAATTTGAATTAAAACGATTACTTATTACTTAAGCAATAATTTTAAACTATAATTTCGTAAAAGTATCCAGGTACATCAATGATATTTAAATTTTAATTTGGTCTCGAGTCTCGAAAATCTGTCGAGATCGAGACTTCGGGAAAGCATAAATTTGAGCCTACTTTAAATTTCTCAAACCAAAAAAAGATAAATTTTTAAAATTCAAAAATCGTTTTTCAACCTTTTTTCTTACCATTAGGATTTGGAAAACTCCAAACAGATACTAAAAGCACAGCGTAGATACAAACAGACAATATAACTGAAGATTTCTGACACATTTTTAAAAATTGTATTTTTTTGTTATTTATTTTAGATTTTTTTTATTTTTAATAATAATTTTATTAATATTATAGTGGATTTGTGAAGCTACTGATTTACTGAACTACTAAAATTGAATTATGATTCCTCACAGCGATCCCTGTGCCTTTTATTGTTTCGATCCAAATAAATTTCGCCACTCAAGGCATGAAGGGAAGAAAATATATGAAACTTTGAAATACGCTCTCGAGTAGCTTGAAATGGATGAATGGAAATTTTTTTGAAGTGAAATAATTTTTGGATGAATCACATGGTGAAAAATTTTGAAATTATTTACAAATATTTTGAAATCAGTAGAATTTTTGAGTAGGAATATTTCTAAATGTCCAAAATCTGCCTATCCATCCAATGAATAGTGAAGTATTTTGATTATATCCGGAATTTAAAAAGAATCAATGATTCAACTATCTAATAACTTCCTTTTTTAAATATTCGTATTGTGAATGACGCTGGGTTGTGTAATAATTTGATTCATATTTTAATACATTTAATATCCTCAACTTTCAGACAAGAAGCTTGTTGATTACCAAAGCAAAAGTCTTCATCTAAGCTGCAAAAATATTTTTCTAGACACTCAATATTTAGCTACTTTATTTATCAATCGAGCACAATCCATTTTAAAATCTATTAAAATTTCAATTTATGCTTCTAAAAAGCACCATCAGTAAATATTTGTGTGACTAAAACCATTTAAATCACAACTGACAATTTAGAAAATTTATTAATTAATTAAAATTATATTAAGTTTTTAAGTAATAAATAAAACCTTTGGGCGCTTATTTGAAAAAATGGCACTAAAAATTGTCTACATTGACACAATTGAATTAATTGATCGTTAATTGAGATGCTTCTGCTTGCTTATATGCTTAACTATCGTATATGTGACGAAAATAATGCAAATATTCAATTTGAAATTATTTGAAAAAATAACGGATTATGATGATAAATATTGATTGTGAAGCAAAACAATATTTTTGTATTTGAGTAGATGTAATGACACTTTTGATAGCTTGAAGACAGTTATTCAGTGGGGATTAGGGAAATTATCTCATCCTCACCAAAAAATCCTTCATTTTTAAAAAATTAATGTCTGTTGACTTTATTTCTGTTTTCATTTTGATGTATACATCGATTTTGCCTTAATCAAGAGACCTAGCCGTAGCTATTACAACATATTTTATGCATTAATTTACAATAAATGTGATTTTTGTTCGTAAAGAATAGAATTTGTTTTGCTTTTTGAAACAACCTACTTTGGCAAATTGTTTCGTAACTCTGCACATTGCATGGCCCAGGGTGGGTATATCAACACAAACAATGTACCTAACCACAATTTGAGTGCAGATATCACACAAACCGAGTAATGTGGCTAGAACAGTGAAGAAGCACCCAAATCCGACTAGACATTCCATGGGATCGAACCCAGGATCGCTATTGTAAGAGGTCAACACGCTAACCAATACGCAACAGCTGCTTTTCCACTGCTTCTTCAATTTACTAGGGTTTTTCAGAAAAAGAACCGAATGTTTCTCTCTAAAATTGTTTATACAAGAATTTTTGGACTACGCCGCTAATAATTGGTTTTATGGGATTTATTGTCGCAATTTTTGGGTAGTTTGGTTTGTTAGTTTGACTACTCTATTGACTGTCTATTTGAATGCATGTCCCTGTGAATGTCTGCCCTTTCTACAGGGCTTCATCCTAGAGCTAGACATCTAGTTCACTATTCGTCATCATTTTCTATATTAAAATTTTGAAACAAATTAGAATTTAACCGAGGGTGCCGGACTATCCAAAATGATAAAATTTAATGAAAGAGATCTGCACCATTATGTATGACTCAATTAGTCAACTATTTTTATAATTAATATTTACATAATTCAGAAAAATGATGACAAATGTTTTTATCTAACTGTTTTCAGTGTGTTCCATTTTTCCTCTATTTATGATTAAAACGTTTATGTAATCGATTTGAAATTCAAAATTTTATGGTGAGAAAGTGAATTAGAGAAATTAAAAGTGAATAAATAAGATGTGATTACACATTTTTAACAAAAAGATTGATAAACTGGATTTCTTCCTTAGTTTTAGATGAATTATCAAATCAGGGGTGTATCTAGTGAGACTTTAGGGGTTAAAACTTCTACAAATGATAAAAAATTGTCCTTAATATAATTAGTAATCCATTAGTCCTCGTCAGGATGTGTGACCGTCTTTTCGTCACTTCGTCAATTCATTTCATAAATTTCTTCAATTAAATTATTTTAGTTTTTCAATTTCATCAGTTCACTTATCAACCTTTGACTAAAAACTCAATATTAAATTCTTTTAAAAAAATATTTCAAATCTCGTGAAATTTATTTTATCATCTAATATTATTTTTAAAATAGAATAGATTCATAATCAATAATTTTGACAAAGTCATACATTCAGTCGGTAATTGAATGATGAAATCGACGAAAACAATATTAACTCGATTTTAATAGATTTGCATTCTCTAAATTATCGTGAAAGAGAGAGTTTGTTTATCAATTGAAGAAAAAGTGGAATAAATAAATTGAATATTGTATCGAGTGTTGATCAATTGAGGGGTTTTTTGGTGCCTTTTGTCAATTTTAAACTAAATTCAAGGATGTTTTCAATAAAAATATGTTGAATTAGAATTAGACCCCCAAAACTCCCCTCTTTATCCTCCCCATTCATCATTTAATGAACAAATTATTCATCATCAATTCAAGTTCAAGTAATCGTCGCATGAAATCAAGACAGCTGAGTTATCACAAAATTAATTTCATCGTGTGATTCTCACGGACATGTATTACTTCATCTGGATTTTAATATGATTTTAGCTCAGAAGACATTTTTGGAGTGCGATAAGACAATCGTATGCAGTCACAGTCATCGATGAAGTAATAGTTTGCATATTTTTAATACTTGCTGGTGAAATTTATTTCCTTGAAATTTGAAATTTGGTTGAATTTTTTTTGGCGAAATTTTGCTGATTTTTATGAGAAATTGATGGCTAGTGGTCTGTGCTGTTTCCAATTTTTTCTCTTGATCTTATAAACATTGTTTTGTACATGTTGTTAATTCTAATTATGCTTTCTCGATCGCGACAAAATCGAGATATCGAGACATTGAGACCAAACTTAAAACCAAAATATTTTAAGTATAAGCAATTTTTTAAAACAAATTTTGGATTTAAATGATTATTAATTTCCTGTAACGTGATTTAAAACTCGATCTCGAAAATTTGTCGAGACCGAGACATCGGGAAAGCATAATTCTAATAGCATTCAAGTGATTAAATAACAAAAATTTCCTGTGTAAAAAAAATTTGCGATGGGAGGTTAGGATCCCATCGGACTCCCCCCCCCCCTAGGATGGGCATATTAATTTTTCCAATTAAATTAATTTAATTTTTTATATTTCATCAATTTCTAGTTCATTCATCACCTTTGACCTTATTCTTATTAATTTGTGCTAAGAAGAGATTTATTTTAGGTATTAAGATACATTGAAACTCTTCTAATTAAGGATATATTGTAAATGTTTTAAATATAAAGGTTTTTTATGCATTCTTAAACAGTTTATTTATTTATTTATTCTTAACAGTAAGGTCTTTAAGTCAGATTTTGTGGATGGCAAAAGAACACGCGGGAGGCCGAAAAACTCATGGAAAGACGCTGTTGATAGAGACAGTATTGCACTTGGTATTGGAAATTGGCAAACGGTAGCCAGCGATAGAGCCAGCTTTGTACAAAAATTTGCGATGGGAGGTTAGGACCCCCCCCTAGGATGGGCATAATAATGATAATGAAGGCGCGTCGTCAGAGAAGGGACCAGGGGACAACTGCTGCTTACAAATTGGACCTCAAATGGACATAGTTCGATGTCTGGTCACAGAAGACCTCTGATTTTACTTAATTGATATTTTTTCTGATTAGATGTTCAGTTCAATAGTTCAGATTAAATATTGATGTTTTAAAATAACTGAAAAATTTAAATTCCTGAAAAAATAACAAAAATTCCAAAAATGTTTAATAAATAGTCAAAATAAATTATTTTTCAATATCCACATAATATCCTTTATTTACTTGTTTTTCCATCATTTTTTTCTTCCAATTTTTTTCTCATTTTTTTTGTGTCTCCATTCGAATTTATTTAAAATTTTTCCTCATTCAATGGATTTTTTTTTCACTTTTCAATTTTTTCTTAAATCTTTGTCTTTATGTACACAGAATCGTCTCATAAAAATCATCAATAAATCCATTTTCCACTATATGTCTTGATAAAATTGGATTATTAGTTTTTTTTGTCTGCTTTTTCAGTTCAAAAAGAAAGATTTTCTTCTCATTTTTTCAAATACTTTTTTTTCATTTCACTTTTATTTAAAAATTAAAAAATAAAAAAATAAATGTTACTATTACAATTATACACCATTCACTAATGGCTGAATTTATTTTAATTTTTTTTTTCATTATAATTATCATTAATATTATTATTATTATTATTACTTTATTATTAGTATTATTTATTATTAGTTTACTTTAAATAGGAACTATATGTCTTCTCATCATCGCTTCCAATGACTTTTTTCGAGAATCTTTTTTTTTTTTTTCATTTTTTAAAGGTTTTTCCTTCGAAGATTTTCTTTGAAAGAAAACTTTTTTGAATTTCTTTGAAAAGTTGTTGGATTTTTGCCAGCTTTTTGACCTTTCCGATTTAGTGATGAATTTTTGGTGGGCTTTTTTGAGGTTAGAAATGTAAATTTTGATGAAAATTAGTTAAAAATTTAGAAAAGTCTTGTGTGAATGCGCCTGAACCAGACAACCTCAGTGTAAAGGCGCCTTAATCAGAAAATCTCAGTTGTAAATAAGCCTAAACCAAAAAACTCTATTTCAATGATGCCTGATTTTTTAAATTTTAATTTTTCAAATTTTTTAACCAATTTAAACTAAAATTTAACATTCTAACCTAAAATTTCCAAGATTTAACCCCTGAAAATTACCCCAAACCCCCAAAATATTTCAAATTATTTCCACTAAATCACTGAGTGAATTTCTCAATAAATTGCACCTCATTTTTTATTTTATTTATTTTGATGTTGATGTTTTTAAATTATTTTTTATTTTAATAATTTTAATTTTTTTATTATTTTTATTAACCTTACGATAAAATTTTTTAATGGTTTTTTTGCGAGGAAATTGCATCATCAAAGTTTAAAATTACTTTTTCACTTTTCCGATAATTTTTTTATCTCAATTATTTAAATTTTATAAATAATAATAATAATACTTAATCATATACAAATTTTTTTTTTAATTTCTGAATTTTTTTGCGATTGTGGAATGAATGAATTATTTTTTTATGAATGAATTTTTATGAATGAAAAATGAAAAGTTTTGTGTGTTCGAATGTTTTTGAATGATTTGAGTTTGAATGCTTTTGTTTGACTGTTTTTGGAGGAAAACAGTCTTAAAAGTTTTTCATGTTTTTGGTCACTCTGTTGTTTGAATGTTTTTTTACAGGGTGACCAAAAATTTATTTCAATGTTTTCTTTTAATGTTGAAAAATTAAATTTATGTTACCTTGTAGAAAAATTACTTTAATTCAAAATTATTTTTATGCCATATTTTTAAAATTTAAAAATGTTTTTAAAAAATTTAACATTTTTTGAAAAATTAGATTTTTTGTAAAATTAGAAAAAATTTGAGTTTTTTAAAAATTTGAAATTATTTAAAAATTTGAAATTATTCAAAAATTTGAAATTATTTAAAAATTTGAAATTATTTGAAAATTTGAAATTATTTAAAAATTTGAAATTATTTAAAAATTTGAAATTATTTAAAAATTTGAAATTATTTAAAAATTTGAAATTATTTAAAAATTTGAAATTATTTAAAAATTTGAAATTATTTAAAAATTTGAAATTATTTAGAAATTTGAAATTATTTAAAAATTTGAAATTTTTTAAAAATTTGAAATTATTTAAAAATTTGAAATTGTTTAAAAATTGAAAATTAATTAAAAATTTAAAATTATTTAAAAATTTGAAATTATTTAAAAATTTGAAATTATTTAAAAATTTGAAATTATTTGAAAATTTTAGTTCTTGAAATTAATTTGAAAAAAATTAAAAACCTTTAAAACTTTTCCCTCCAAAAATTAATTTTTCAATTTATAAAAATTTTTCTTTCACCATTTTAATTTTTTTTTTTTCATATTTTTTGTCCATTTTTAGGATTTCCAACTACACAGAGATACATTGTTTTAGCATTTTCTATTTTTAAATGATTATTTTGTGTTTTTTTATCCTTCAATCAATTTCTAAATTTTTTTTACTCAATTGCCATTCATCTTAAGTATGATTCACTTTTTTTCTTTAAATATATAATTTTTTTTGTTTTGTTTTACTTATTTTTAAATCCTTAATCTTAAATTCTAATTTGAATAGGAACATTTTTTGTAGCCTTAATATTTAAAGATTTTTTTTCTTTATCTGCTTTCTTCTTGGTTTTTTATTATTAATTTTTATAAATTATAAGTTTGGGGTTGGGAGGGGGGGGGGTGGGGGGTAATTAACTAAAAGGGGGTGTTTTCACAAAAAGGGGGGACTGATGAATTAAGATTGGGTAAAATTGTAATTTTTCTTGTGACTTTAATAAAAATAATCAGAAATTTACATAATTAAGGCCTAAAAAGACCAGACTAAGGGGGTTTAAAAGTGAAAAACTTCAAAATAGTCAAAAATTTTGCAGCTCAATCAAGAAAATTGAATAAAAAAATTCAACAAAAATGTTAATAAATAAAAAAATTATTTTAAATATTTTTATCAGAAAATTATCAAAATTGAGAATAATTTTGCTACAAAAGCTGAAATTTTCAAATCTCGGACCCCTTAAGAGCAGGGGCGTAGCCAGGATTTTTGAAGGGGGGAAGGGGTGCCCAATTTTTTATTTTTAGAAAAATTACTGTAATATAACCTTTGTTTTAAATTTTTATTCATTTTTTAGACATTATAAAAACTAAATTTTTCGATTTTGAAAATAAAAAAAAATACAAAATTTGTATTGAATGTTGATCTCGAGGGGGGGGGGGTGCCCGGGCACCTAGGGATCCCCCCCTGGCTACGCCCCTGCTTGAGAGGATCAATAGAGACAAATTTTACCATTTTGAGCAATATTTGAAACTAAACTTTGACAATTTTCTCCAAAAATATTTAAATTTGCACATTTTTAAATCAATTAAAAAAATTCAGGGAAGTTGTCAGGATTAAAACTTAAAATATTTTTTTATATCACGAAATTTAGCATCAAATGAAAAAATTATTTTTAATTTTTTTAATTCTCTTTCCCGGTTTTTTTCACTCAAATTCTAAAATTTTTCATCCTAAACTTTCTTTCTATTCTGATTTTTTTTATAAATATTATTAAATATTAAAAAGTCCTCTTCCATGCGAGTATAAGTTTCATCATTTTCCTTATTTTTTATTATTTTTATTTCTCCATTTTTTGAGTGTTTTTGTGTAAAATTGTGATGATTTTTTAATTTCTGTTCATTGTGCTTGTTTCAAAAATTTTACTTTTTTTAGTTGTAGTTTTTTTAGGGAAAGGAAATTTTTTCAATTTTTTCATTGCAAACTTTTTTGTTTAAAATTTACTTTGGCAAAAATTAGGAATCAAAAGTTGATTTTTTTCGGAGGATTTTTTGAGGAAATTTTAAAATAAATTAATTTCCAAGATTTCAAATACTTTTCAAATTTTTCAAAAAAAAAATTGAAAATTCAATTTAAAAAAAAATTTAAAATTCAATTTAAAAAAAATTGAAAATTCAATTTAAAAAAAATTGAAAATTCCATTTAAAAAAAATTGAAAATTCAATTTAAAAAAATTGAAAATTCAATGTAAAAAAATTGAAAATTCAATTTAAAAAAAATTGAAAATTCAATTTAAAAAAAATTTGAAACAAAATTTAAAAAATTTAAATAATTTTTCAAAATTTGTCCTCAAAAACACCACCAAAAAGTTTATTATAATTTAATTTTGTTCAACAAAAAACTTTCAAAATTAAAAATTTAAAAAATAATATTTTTCACATCTTTCAAGCCTCCTAAAAATTAATCACAAATATTTAAAAAAAATTGTTTTTTGTCGATGCAAAAAATCAAAATTTCAATTATTTTTGTTGAAATATTTCTAAAAATTCACATATCATAAATTACAATAAAACTAGGAACATTTTTATTTATCAATTTTTGGTATTTTTGTGAGTTTTTAGGGATTTTATTGAAATTTTATGAATTTCAGAATTTAAAAAATCTTAAAAATCCCTAAAAAACCCTCAAAAAATTCTTCACTTTTAAAAAACATCAAAAATGAAAGATTTTTTCAATTTAAAATTCTTTCATTTCAGAAATTCAAAATTACACAAAAATTTTTTGGCATTTCAATTTTTTTTTCATTCAAACTTTTTCGATTAAAATTTTCATTAATTTTTGTTTTGTTAAAAAATTATTTTAAAATTCGACATTTTTTTCTGCTCATTTTTCGTGTCTCATTTTGTCTTTAAAACTTTAAAATAATTTTTTTGTGTTTTTTTTAATAAACTTGGACGATTTTCTTAATTTTTTTATTCGTGTCGCTGCTGCTATAAATTGGCATATTTTGTCATCTAGGGTTGCTGCTGGTGCTTTAGTTGCTGCTAAATTCTTCTTCGCATTTTTTTAATTCGATTATTTTTAAGTAGATTTAAGTTTCATGTTAAAAATGATATTTTTGTTGTTTCTACTTTGGATGTTCATGATTTCATATTTTTTTGGGGGTATGATAAGTTTGTTTACATTCTTACGTCATCATTTGGCTTGAATACTGCAATTTTTTATTTGTTCAAACTGAAAAAGGGAAATTATAAAAATTCAAAATTTTAGGAATTAGAAAAGTATTTAAAAACTATAAATTTTACCTTTCTTCCATATTTTATGTTGGGGGTGATTAACCACTCAAATTTCATATTTTGTCACATTTCTGGATAAGATTTTGTTGATTAATTGCAAGCATAATATAGAAAAATTTGACAAAATATTAGAAAATTAGTTTTTAATTTCAAAAATTTTTAATTTTTAATAATTCTAAAAAAATTCAACTTTTTAAAAAATTCTAAAAAAAATTTAAATTTTTAAAAAATTCAAATTTTTAATTTTATTAAATTTTTTAAAAATTCAAATTTTTAAATTTATTAAAGATTTTAAATTTATTATATTTTTTAAAAATTTTAAATTTATTATATTTTTTAAAAATTTTAAATTTACTAAAAAATTTTAAAAGTTTTAAATCCATATAAATTTTAAAATTGTGTAAAAAATCAAACCAAATCATAACTTGCTGAAAAACAAATAAAAATGTGAGCATAAAAACTGAAAATCAAAATAAAACAAATATTTAAAAAAATAATAAAATAACAAAAATAATTTTTCAAATAAATTTCCTATTTTTCTGTATTTTTCTTTTTCTAAATTTTTCTTTCATATAATTTGATTCATTTCATTTTTTGTTTTAGAATATATCATCATATATTTTTGTTTGTATTTTTATTTATTTCATACTTAGTGTGTCTATCAGAGATTTTAATTTATGTGCAACTCAGTGACATTTTTAATCTAAAGTTTATGAAGTTATAAAAAATGCCATTGAGGAAGTGATCCCAGAGGTTCATAATAGAATTTTGAAATTTATGGGGGTTAAGGGGGGTTCATTTTCACCAGGGCACGGTTTCTAGGATCCAAATCAGGTTTGTATCAAAAAAATATTGCTTGATTTAGAAAAATGGTCGAATTATTGAACTTTTTTGAACTCATTTTTTGCTAAAATCCTTAAAAATTGAGGATATTGAAAATTCCTGAAAAATGAATGAAACACAAAATTCCATATCGAAGGGGGTTGGACCCCTTTGACCCCCTGGCTCTACCCCCGAGGGTGTGTTTTTTTAAAAATTCAAATTCATTCTCAAATTTAGAAATTTCCATAAATTAATTTACTTAATTTTGAAGATTTGGCAAGAAAGTTTCCAATAAATTTTCTACACAATTGAAATTGAATAAATTAAAAATATTTCAAAATTCAATAACAGTTTGCAATTCATAGATTTTTCAGCACATTTTCTTTTTTTTAATATTTTACAATAATAATAATTTTAATAATAATAATTAATAATAATAGCAATAATAGATCAATACAATTGACACATATTTATTATAATTAATAAACTAAAATGGCAATCCATCGTATGTGCATAAGCCATCGACTGGCATTTTCAAGATTCTATCAACTTTCATTTTTTTTGTAATAATTTTGTCAAAATAATAAAATAAATTTACACATTTGATTAATGAATTATTTTAACTAGTGAACTGGGTCAGCGTTTGTCTTGATTTTTGAACTTTTTTTGTGTGATTTTTCGGATGTGGAATTTTTTTTGTATACTTAGTTAAGCAGGGGTGTATTCAGGGGGTTATGGGGGTCAACCCCCATTTTTTTGGGAAATTTTATTCAATTTTCTAAGATTTTCTAAGAAAAAGTCATCCATACAAAAAAATTCACCCCCCTGAAGTTAAGTATACCTCAAAACTATTCAATTTCCTCTCCAAAAAACTCAACCCCCAAAAAATCTACACAAAAAAATCTTTAAATTATTTACAATCTAATAATTTGTTTAATTCTACCTAACATACTTATTCTCTCTGATATTTTACATAACTAATGGAAATGCTTGTGGATTTATGCATTCTTATCGAATTCATATTTTTTTCTAGTATTTTTCTCATAAACCTAACTTTTCTAACTTTATGAACCTCACAAAAAAATATTCGAGATTCTATCAGATTTGTCTGTTACTTGGAGGGGTCGTTCATCAGAGGTCGGTTTCTAGGGATACCTAGGGTACCCTACCCTTCTCTACCCTATGTATTCCCTAGTGTAGAGTAGGGTAGGGTACCCCAGGTATCCCTATAAACTGTCCCCACTTTTGTTCAACATTTGAAGGTTTCATGGGTTTATGGTGGGGTAAGGGGGGTCAGTATTTGGATAAGAGGAGTACACTTGGGTAAACCATTCAAGGTTATGGATAAAATGTCCAATTTAATGATGAACAACCCCCTTTTGAGGAAGAAATATTTTTTAAATTACATAATTCACTAAAATCATAATAAATGCAATAAAATAATAATAATTATAATAAAATAATATTTTTTGTATTTTTTAAAATTTAAAATCACAAAATTATTGAAAATTTCGGCAATTTACAACAACAATAAAAATTTTTCCTTAGGAAAACTCACCGAGAATTTTCCTCATTTTTCGCGTTCTCAATCAGCAAAAAAATGTTTTTTGAGCAAAAATAAATGTTTTTCTTAGTCAATCCAGTTTGTGTCGCCAATCATGAGTGACTTTTGTGGATGACAATTCGTATACGAAAAATTTCCATCATTTCTGGTCGGCATCATGTCATTCATCAAGTTCTGGAGGGTCTGGTCAGGTTTTTGTGTGTCAATTTCTTGAACATCATCGTCATCATCCTCGTGTGACTCATTCTTCATTACATAACCGTGAATATTTTGGATGTGCTGCTGTGAGAGCACATGGGAACTGTAGGTCTTTGATGGGCATGGTGCATATTCTGGACAGTACATGCAGTCGGATGGATTCTTTTCTGGGAGCTCTTTGAGATCATTTGTTGTGATTTTGTTGAGTTTTTTGTAGTTTGCGCGGGCGTTTTGGAACCAAACCTGATGGAAGTTGAGTAATAATTGACAATTAGTATGGATTTTGAGGTTATGATCCTGATTTTGAGGTTAGAATTCTCATTTTTAGGTTAGAATTCTCACTTTGAGGTTAGAATCCTGATTTTGAGGTTAGAATTTTCATTTTGAGGTTAAAATACTCATTTTTAGGTTAAAATTCTCATTTTAAGGTTAGAATTCTCATTTTGAGGTTAAAATTCTCATTTTGAGGTTAGAAACCTAATTTTGAGTTTAGAATCTGAATTTTGAGGTTAGAATTCTCATTTTGAGGTTAAAATTCTCATTTTGAGGTTAAAATTCTCATTTTGAGGTTAAAATCCTCATTTTGAGTTTAGAATCTGAATTTTGAGGTTAGAAAGCTAAATTTTCATTCAATCCTTACCTGAACAACTCTTTTAAACAATCCAATCTCCTTTCCAATATTCTCACAATCAATCATCGACGGTGACTTGACATCGTCGAAAATCTTCCTCAAAATGCTCTTTTGAACCCTGTTGACATGAGTTCTGTGTCTCTTAGACTTTTCCTTGTCATTCAACGTTCCAGCTGTCTCATCGCCATGATTGCTGTCATCATTGAAGTTATCCAAGTCATAATCTTCATCCGGCAACTCATCATTATTTGAATCTGTGAAACTTATTTCAGACTCACTAAATTCACTTCTCTTTTGGAGTGGAAAGTTCTGAGAAGTTTGTGGCTGTTGAAGTAAACTTGCCTTCCAGAATTCAGCATTTTGTGGCAAATTCAGCATCGACAAGTCAAGTTGCTGAGGAAGTTGAGGAAAATTGATGTCTTTGGGATTAAATGTGATCTCTGGAATGGTATCGATGTTGATCATCTGCTTGTCTGGATGTTTTGTTTGTAAGTGAGATTCTAGGGCTGATTTTACTTTGAAGATTGCACTGCAGTATGGACACTTTTTGTTGATTATTTGCATGTTTTGACGGAATTGTCCTTTGCGTTCACGTGCTCGGGAGTTTTGGTACCAGACCTGTGAAAATTGAGGGGAATTTTGAGGTTAGAGCTTTTGTTTTGAAAATGGAATTGATTTTTAGGTTAAAATCAGGATTTTGAGGTTAAAATTGTGATTTTGAGGTTAGAATCCTGAATTTGAGGTTATAGTTCTGATTTTTAGGTTATAATACTAGCTTTGGTGCTAAAATATGGATTTTGAGGTTAGAATTCTGATTTTGAGGTTACAATCCTGAATTTAAGGTTAAAATTCTGACTTTGAGGTTATAATACTAGCTTTGGTGCTAAAATATGGATTTTGAGGTTAGAATTCTGATTTTGAGGTTACAATCCTGGATTTTGAGGTTAGAATTCTAATATTAGGTCTTTTAAATCTCAAAATCAGAATTCTAAGGACATGACAGCATAAAATCTAATTTACTAACCTGAACAACCCGTTTCTTCAAATTGACCTTCTTAGCAATCTCTTCAAGCTGTTTTCGACTCGGATTTGATTCCTTTTGATAACATTCATACAAATAGTTCAACTGTTCTGGCAAGATCGTCGTTCTCAATCGTTTGTTGCTATGCATGCTGTTTAAATTTAATTTAGCCTTATTCGCATCCGACATTTGTAGATTAAGACCTTCTGATTCATCCTTTGAGTCATCAAGTGCAACAACATCATCACCGCCGTCATCATCACTAATATTCGACTCTTGCTCCATCAAATCAGCTCCATTAAGTTTCTTCTTGAACTCACTCAGATGATAAAATTGTGTTAAAAAATCCATGCTGAGATGCTTCTCGTCAATCATTTGCTCGGTTGGGCAATTTGCCTTGTAATATTGCAGAAAAAAATCATAATTTTTTGTCAACAAATCAAAATCTTGATTCGAAAATTTCTGTAGTAAAAATTCTTGCATTTTTTCAGCACTGTACATATTTTTATCGTCATTTTGTGGAGTTTTAGTTCCGCCATTGTCGTTGTTGTTGAAATTTTCACTGCCATTGTTGGTGTTCATGAAGAATGGCAGTCGAGAGTTCGACATTGGGGACTCGACTGGACTTGGCTGTTCATAGTTCTGGCGCAATACCGGAGGCTGCACTTCCACTCCGAAATTGTCCTGTATTTGATTGTGACATTGAGAGATTTGTGCCGATTGTTGGTGGAAATCCAACGGCTGCTGTTGATTAAGAGGAAATTGGAAGGAATTTTTGGTTAATTTGGATTGAAATTTTGATTTTTTACTTGAATTATGATGGAATTGAAGATAAGCTGTGATTTTGAGGTTAGAATTTTGAATTTTGAGGTTAGAATCTGAATTTTGAGGTTAGAATCTCAATTTTGAGGTTAGAATCTCAATTTTGAGGTTAGAATCTCAATTTTGAGGTTAGAATCTCAATTTTGAGGTTAAAATCTCAATTTTGAGGTTAGAATCTCAATTTTGAGGTTAGAATCTCAATTTTGGGGTTAAAATCTCAATTTTGAGGTTAAAATCTCAATTTTGAGGTTAAAATCTCAATTTTGAGGTTAGAATCTCAATTTTGAGGTTAGAATCTCAATTTTGAGGTTAAAGTCCCAATTTTGAGGTTAGAATCTCAATTTTGAGGTTAGAATCTCAATTTTGAGGTTAGAATCCCAATTTTTACAATTTTGAGGTTATATCCTTCATTATCACAACTTATCTTCAACTTAATTCCAAATATTATCAAAATAAAGTAAAATTAATGAGAATCTTTCTCATGAAACGAGCAAAACCCAAAAATAATTGCAAAAAATAAGAATTCTAAGCAAAATTTCCTTCTGACTTGATTAATGAAATCATAAATGTAGTAAATTTAGACATTTCAAGTCTTTATCATCCTCGCAAAATAATAAGGTATCAAAATCATAAGAAAATAAGCGAAATTTCATGAAATCTACAAGATTATGCTTTAAAAAATAAAAGGAATATGAAAGAACATTGGTGTCGAGTTTATTGTCGGATTTTAAAGAATTTGCAGTCAAGACTGACTAAATTTCGATGGAACATTTGGTAAATGACTGTCGAAAATTCATTAAAAAAAATTAAGTTTTAAATTCTGCAAAATAATTCCCAACTTTAAGATTACTATTGTCAAAAATATATGAAAATTGTCGAGATTTATTTAATTTTGTAGTAAATAATCCGCACTATCTATGTAAAATCCGACAATAAAGCACCAATGTTCTTTACATATTCGCAAAAGTTGAGTGAAAAACTCACTCAACATGAAACTGAATTTTTTTAAAAAAATTTCAAACATGACCGCAAGTCGAAACTACAAGTCTACATCATATCTCAATAAAACGGGCATTCAAACTCAAAAAACGAAAATTCTAGTTGGGAAGCATTTTTATCAAAAAAACAAATAAAAAAATCTTGAAATTACTAAGGCTGGGTAGCAAATGGACTTTTTTTTATCATTTCATTTCTTGAAAAATTGATTGATTTTTTTTGTGTGTGTCATTTTTTTGTTCATTTACCATAATATTATTTGACGTGGCGGAGGATGTCGTTAATATACTAACTGGATGATTCAAATTCAGTTTCGGCAAATTTTGAGAAGAAGAAGTTTGCGCGAGTTGGGATTTTGGTGTCGGATGAAGTAAATTATTACCTAATAGATTGCTCGCGTGATTTATTTCGAGACTTGAGTTCGAGTCCTCGCTGCTCAAGCTCTGAGCAATTTGAGCCGCTGCAATTTGAGCTTTTGCTGACTTTTTGTTGTTCTCTTCTTTGAAGCAGTGGTTCTTTTGGTGACGAATGAGCTCATAGTAACGCTGGAAGATTAAATTGCACTTTTTGCATGTATAATTTATGCAGGCTGCCTTCTTCTCGTCACTCTCGAATGGCGAACTGCAATGAGGAACATTTTTTAAATGCTACAATTAGTTTTTGTGGAATCTACAGATTTTTGGTATAATTTTGAAAATAAAATTTGATTTTGGAAAATTTAGAAGCTTTTTTTAAAATTTTCCAAAAAAACGTTTTTCATTAAAATAATTCTACAAAAAGGCATCAAAATCAAATTTTTTAAAACTTAAAATATAAGTTAGAAATATATTAAAATGATTATTTACTTTGTGGTATTTGGTTGGTTCTCGTAGATCTTTCGTTGCTTTTGGCGAGCATTCTGGGAAGAAAAATATAGTTTTGTTTTAATTTATGGAAGGTTTTATTTAAATAATATAGAAATTAAACTATAATATGCATTACACGACTATAATACGCATCATATTAGTATAGTACGTATTATACTAGGATAGTATGCATTACATGACTATAGTACGCATTACACTACTATAATGAGCGTTACACTACTATAGTACGCATTACATGACTATAGTACGCATTACACTACTATAGTACGCATTACATTACTATAGTACGCATTACATTACTATAGTACGCATTACATTACTATAGTACACATTACATTACTATAGTACTCATTACATTACTATAGTACGCATTACATTACTATAGTACGCTCAATAAGTCCAAATCTTGCAAAAAAGTTTATCTACACCCTAAAACCCATATAAATATCCCAAATTATATCTCACCTGGAACCACACGACAATCACTCTCGGTGACAACAGTAATAATTTACTTAAATACTCCAAGTCACTGTCCTTTGGATATGAATTGTTCTCAAAGAACTCCTGTAATACTTTAATCTGATAGTCAGTAAATCTAGTTCTATTTGCCCTCTTTCCACTCGATGTTGATGAGTTGGATGAACTTGAATTTGACTCGTAACTTTTATCAAAAATCTTATTTAATTGAAACTTTTTTGGCGGTCCCATTTGATTCAGCGGATTCCCGGGACTTGTGATGTTATTAATTGGAATGCTTTCGATTTGTTGGCTGATGACATCATTGATGTTATTGTAGAGACTATTTGGTGTCTGTGGACGTGAGAGGATGTCACTACTTCCACTTTCTGACTTAGTCTCATAGTTGTTAAAAAAATTCATCTGCTGTTGAGCTTGTTGCTGACGAAATCGTTCCATATCAAACTCAACACTCTCATTGAGCTTATCATTGTCAATAATATTCTCTTCCATTGGCTCTGACTTTATGTATGAATCGTCACGCTCGTTACTTGTTGTACTTGATGGTTGGGATACAGGTCGCAAATCTGGAAAATTCTGCTGGGCTTGCTGACTCAAATTAAACGCCTGTTGCTGTTGCTGAAAAAACTGCTGCTGTTGTTCTTGAATTTTTTGCTGTTCTTGTTGTAACTTTTGTTGCTGCTGCTGAATACTTGACAACATTGCATTCGCTGTTGATTGGGTTTGGGATTCGCTGAGTGGGACTGTTTTGGTTGTTCCTGTACGCTCGTATTCTTCGAGATTGAGGGTTGTTGATGGTGGATTCGCAAAGTTGTAGGGTGAATCTTTGTTACGCTGACGCTCTTTGAAGAGTGTGTTACGGAACCAGTGCTTGACAACCTGTAAAAATTTGAAATTTGTTAGAATTTTTGAGATTTTTGGAAGGGGTATGCAACTTTCAATATGAGGGGTATACAACTCTCAAATAGAATGGATAGATAAATTTCAGTGTGAGGGGTACACAACTATGAGTTAGAGGGGGTCAAAACTAGGAATGAGAGGGGTGCACAACTTTCAGATAAAGGGGTACACAACTATGAGTTAAAGGGGTCAAAACTAAGAATGAGAGGGGTATGCAACTCTCAAAAAGGGGTTTACAACTCTCAGATAGAGAGGTTCACAACTTTTAGAGCAAATGGTACGCAACTTTTAAAGAAAGGGGTACGCAACTACGAAAATTTCAAAAAATAGTCAAAAATTCTCACCTTTTGAGGCAAATTAGCCTTCTTTGACATCTCAATAATACTCTCCTCACTCGGTGAATTATTAATGTCGAAATGTGATCTCAAAATTTTCAACTGATCATCCGTGATCCTCGTACGTGCACGTTTCTGATTTCCACATGCCTGGAATGATGAAGATGAATCATCATTAATGCCATTCCATGGATCGACAAAATCTTTTCGACTTTTCTTTACTTGTGACTGTTGTAATTGAGATTGTTGCTGTTGTTGTGCAAGAAGTGAGAGAGCATTTGGTGTTGTTGGAGTTACAGCTGGCACTGGACTTTCATTGACTGGTTTTGGTGGTGCCAAGACTGGATTTGCTGACTGTGAACCAGGTGACATGACATTACCTTGTTGAGCTCCACCAAAAATTAATGGCGGTGCCAAATTCATGAAATTGAGTGACATAAAGTGATGGAACTGCATCAAATTAATCATGTCGAGTGTATTCATCGGCATATTTCCTGTATTGACGTTCTGCAAGCTCTGAGCAAATTGTGGGAATTGAGCCAAAAACTGTTGCTCCATAAGACGTTGTGCAAGCATTGCTGGATCGAATTTCTGCTGCTCTGCAGTCTGCTTCTGTGCCAACATTTCAGCATTAAACAATTTCATCTGATTTGCAAGAATTTCTTCAGCTGAGTTCTTTTGTTGTGAAAAGTCGAGAGCTTCAGCTTCATCCTTCTTCTCAGGCTCAGCATTTCCATTCTTATTTGGTGTCTGTGGAGGTTTATTGATGTCATTGAATTGCTTCACAATGTCAAATCCAAAATTTTCGAGAAGTGCTTTGTACATTTGATTATTTTGTTGAGATTTTGGTGATATGTTGCCATTGTTGGAAGGGATTTGTGGGGCGATGATGTCCTGTGGTTGGGTTGATGATGATGGGGTTGTTGATGGACCCTAAAAGATGGAGAAAAACGAGGTTGGTTAGTGATATATTGAAGTGGTGTGTCAATAGTCGTATGCAATGCACGACTTTGGGTATCAGTTACTAGAAGGTGTCAATAGTCGTATGCAATGCATGGCTCTTGGTCTTAAATGGCTGAATTGTGTCTATAGTCATACACAATGCACGACTTTGGGTATCAATTACTAGAAGGTGCCAATAGTCGTATGCAATGCACGGATCTGGGTCTTAAATGGTTGAATTGTGTCAATAGTCATACACAATGCACGACTTTGGGTATCAGTTACTAGAAGGTGTCAATAGTCGTATGCAAAATACGACTTTGGGTCTCAAGTATCAAAAATAGCACACAAATAACCATTTTTGACCAAAATAGTAAAGAGTCTTACCTGTTGAATTTGTTGTTGTTGTTGCATGATTCGATTTGCTTTAGCTTGATGACCAACGCTACGCATGTGGATGTCTAAGGTTGATCCTTGAGCATAAGCAACCTGAAAATTCAGAACAATGTAAAAATTAGATTCTGACAAAATCTCCACAAGGAAGTAAAAAATTCTGACAAATTTCTCACAAGGGATAAATTATCTCAAGGATTCAAAAACCCACAGTCAACTTACCTTACAAATATCGCACTTAAATCTCTTCTTTGGACTATCATAATCATTGTCAGTCGACAATTTCCTCTTATTACCCTCCATTGAGTTATTAATCTCCATCTCAAAGTCAATCGACTTCCTATCAAACTCAACAGACCGTCGATCAAATTCACCAACTTGATTTGGACTCGTTCCAAGTGCTGGCGTTGAACTTCCGCTATGCGTCTCACCCTGCTTCTTCTTAACACGATGTAAATGTGAAACTGAATTTTTATGAACAGCCAGAATGTTAGCCTGAGTGAATGACTCGAAGCAATCTTCACACTTGTACGGTCGATTTGGGTCATGGTATTTTTCGAGTGAGTAACTCGTTACCTTTTCACTTCGATTGATTGCCTTAAAGCGCTTAGCGTCTGGCATTTGTTCACTATTTCGGTCATCATACTCAGCATCATCGTCATTTGACACAACGTCATCATTTGGTGTCTGCATACGTTCATCATCAGTCAATTCTGTTGACTTATTCAATTCAGCGGTTGGTGTTCCATGAACTTGCTCAATATGTCGCTGTAATGATGTTGTGGATCGGAAGTTACGGCTGCATATGCTGCACTTGGTTGCATCTCTCATCGTATGATACATAAAATGATTATTGAGCTTCTCTTCGGTCTTAAATGCTAATGGACACATAGGACATCGATATTTATAGACATGACGTTCACTTATGACAATATTCAAGTGTGCTGAACGGAAGTGCTGCTGCACTTGAGCCTCATTTGCGAATTTTTGTGGACAAGTCTTGAGCAAGCAACAGAATTGATTCATTCCAGTGATGCTAAAGTGCTGATGGTCCGTAGCATGCATCAACAAGTCATTCATGCTCTTCAAGATGTCATTACAGACCAGACATTCATAGTCAGGACCAGCATTGGATGGACTTTTCTTATTATTCACCCAATGGCTGGTGTCGACCAACTGAAGAAGTCGATTGAGTCCCTCAGAGTTGACTGAATGAACAGTCATGACATGCTGCTCGAGTGGTTTACGTTCAGTGAAATTTTCCTGACATAATGGACACATGACTGAATATTCATCAGTTGTAGATGATGCTGAGAATGGCGATGGCGATACTTTCTTCTGTGGAGTTGCTCGTTGTAATATTTTCTCCTCACTTTCCTCATTTTGCAGCATAGACACAGCTGACGATGATCTTGATGAGTTATTGATGATGACACCATCGATGTCTGGCTCTATTGTCATCACATCCGTATCCTTCTTGTCACTATCATCCAACATCTTATCAGTCAGATCATCAACCTTACTGTCATTCATAGACACATCCATCTTTGGTGCATCTGGATTGTAATTCATTTGAGCTGCAGCCATAAGTGCTGAGATTGATGGCAGTGCTGTCGATGAACATTCAAGATTTGGATGAACAGCCTCAAAATGTTGCTCCATGTCATGCTTCGTCTCTGACAAGTGATCACAGTGATTGCACTTTAGGACTGTCTGAGATTGCGGAAGTTGAGCTGCAAGTGCCTTGAGTTGATCAAATGGAATCATTTTAAGCATTGCTAATGGATTCGGTACGAGTTGTTCCAGCTCCTTTGAGTGCTGTGCTGGTGATGTTGTTGGCTTATCATCGTCTTTCGAATAATCGTGCGGCGACTCCAAATTGACATCTAAAAATAAATTTTGATGAGAAAAGTTTTTTTTATTTTTTTTTGGGAAATTATCATAGGATGAAAGGTGATGTGGAGACTGAATGGACATCTTTGAGAGCTTTTATTTCTTTGCCTCGCTTCCAACGCAGAGCTTCAATCAAACTTTTAATGATGGCAGATGAAAAGTTTCTCGTAACAAGATTTTCTCTGCTGTAATTGCTTTTATAAAACTCTCGTGGAATGTTTCGCTCATTTTTCATCGTTTTGATGTTCTTTATAGGATGGTGTGGGGTACAAAGGAGGGGGAACAATGTGGGTGGATGTAAGAAAACATAATTTAGATGGAAATGGAATACGGAAATTATAATGACGAGCAAGAAGAAAAATGGAGGAAAAACTCAATTTTCTTTCAACTTTTTCTTTTCTTGTTAAGTTCTTTTTTGAGAAAAGTTTATGGTAGAATGTGGGTTTGGGGTGGGTGAATTTGAATAGTGGGAGGGGGTTGTATTTGGTATTTTGTATTTTATTATTCATTTTGAACTCAAATTTGGAATTTATCAAGAACCAAAGCATTTAGATCATTTGTAAGGTTAAAAAAATTCGTAGTTTCATGCCCCTTTTTTAATATTTTTGGATTTTTTCCTTTAAAATTTGACTTTTTGGGGTTCAAACTGTTGTCTTAATAATTGAGACAGTCTAATGGATCGTAAGGCATAGTTTGAAGACCAATGCTTCAAATTTGTACACCTTAGAGCTTATGAATATCACATAATGTCAAAAATGATCATTTTAGACCCCTCATTATCCAGGATCAGGACCACCTATGTACCCCTGGTTACAATTCAGCACCAAGTTGGTAAATTCTCATTTTTACAACATCCGAATAAACCTTAAGCCCAATTTTGTCAACTCTTTTAATACTCCAAATAATTACCTTTAATTCCAAATGTTTAAAAAATTTCATTTTCTTTTAATTTTCCAAAATAAAACTTCACAAAAAAACTTTTCCACTTTTAAATTTTTCCCTCGACAAACACAACAACAAAAAATGAAAATTCATCGTCTTGAAGTAATTGAAATTTGAGAAAGTGAAATGAGATTTTCATCCGTAAAAAAAACTTTTTTTATTCTGATTTTGATGATGAAAAATGAAGAAAGAGAGAAAAAAATTAGTTTTGAGACTTTTCACGAAAATAAATGACAATGAAAGGGTTGATAGCTTGTCATTTGAGATTTGTTGAGTGAATTTAATTAAAAAGTTTTGGAAAATTGAAGCTTTTGTGCTGCAAACTCTCAATTTAGTCCCCCCACACCCAAAAAAATCAAACACTCACCATCAACAAGTTGATAAATCTCGCCCAACTCAATCGACTCTAAGCTTTCGCATCGTCTCTGCAGACAATAAATCTGTTCAATTTGGATATGTCTGAGACTTTTGTTGTGCTTGACCATGTCGAGCAAATTATTTGATTTATAATTGCACAATTGACACAAAAGTGCCTTGCTGATATTGACATCCTGTCCATCGAGTTCCATCTTTACATCCTTAAACAGCTGCAAAAGATGAATAAATTTCGCTCGCATGCTCTCATGACGAACGTTCTGTATGTGACAATTGAGTTTCTGTATGGAATTTGTGTAGTAATCACAGCAATTGCATTTTAGCTGTGTGATGTTGTAATTGTTGTTGTTGGTTGTTGAATTGATGACGTAATCGAATTTGTATTCATTGCGAAGTCCTCCTGGGGGATATTTAGAGATGAAAGTTTGATTAGAATTAGGTTATGCATGTAGGTTGATACACCTTTAATTGAATGTTTCGTACCCCCTAAAATAAAAGCTTCATACCCCCTTTACAGGAAATCTGGTGTTCCCTTGCCTAAAATCTTCGTACCCCTTAGCAAAAAGCTTCATACCCCTTAACATAAAGGTTGGTACCCCCTTACATGAAAGCTGTGTATCCCTTTACTTGAAGGCTGTGTACCCCTTTACTTGAAAGCTGTGTACTCCTTAACAAAAAAGCTTGGTACCCCTTAACTTGAAAGCTTCATACCCCTTAACAAAAAAGCTTTATACCCCCTTAAATGAAAGCTGTGTGCCCCTTTACTTGAAAGCTGTGTACCTCTTTACTTGAAATCTTCATACCCCTTAACATAAAAACTTCGTACCCCTTAACTAGAAATTTTAATACCCCTTAACAAAAAAGCTTGGTACCCCCAACTAACACCCACTTCATCCCACCATTTCCACCCATGTACCCCTATGCTACTCACCTTGTTTAATATGATTAGCAAAATTAACACGTTGCAGATGCTTATCGGTCTTACAATGTAGTTGACAATTAGCCTTGAGGTGTGTCTTATAGCAGCAGAGTCGACACGTATAATTGTTATTGTTAACCACAACGATGAACTCTTGCGGAAAACTTAGTCGCGAGCGATCCTCATTGATGTGGTTATTTAATTCGTCCAAGTCATTTGAATTGAAGTTTGAGCAGATGAGACACGAAAAATGGTATGTTGGATTAAAGTCTTGTTCGAAGGGCGGCTCTAATGTATCTGGATTGAGGCCCTGATCAATCTCTTGATTGTTGGTTCCGTTAATTTGCTGTTGAAAGTGCATCGGATTTTGTTGATTAGTTTGAGCAGTTTGTTGTTGTTGTTGTTGTATCATTGGTAGAAATCCAGCCGGTGGACTAGCCCCGACGGAATTTGAATGTAATAATTGTATGAGTAGCGCTTGATTGTATGCTAAATCAGCTAATGCTGCACCCGGTAGATGTCCTGCATTTCCAGGTAGTCCACTTTGTGCATCCATACTGGGCATGCCCATAGCATTCATACCCGACGGATGGGTCTTTAGGAACGATTCCATATGCGATTGTAAACGCTTTATATTGCACTGCACCACAGCCAAATTGTGTGTATGCTTCTCACTCGTCTCATGGATACGATAATTGCGCGCATTTGGAGTCTCATATGAGCACGGCTCGCATCGAAAACTTGGCTTTGGTTTTGGTTTGCTTTGTTGTGCTGGCAGTTGTGGGGTTGATGGAGCTGATGGAATTGATGGTTGACTAGGTTGGGGTGTGGCGCGGATCTCAGGTGGTGGTGCGACGGTCTAGAATATTTTTTGGATTAGAATTTGATTTTTTTAGGAAAATATTGAGGATTTACTCACCATAGTCTGAGAATTGTTGAGTTCCTGCACGTTATTCAAGTGCTTGTCGCTCTGCATGTGAATGGATAAATTGCCTTTGGTTGTTGTTGAATAGTTACAGATCTCACACCGATATGGTTTATATCCACATGTATATGATTCACCGCGAGCCAAACGAGGATGTGCTGCACCTGATTATTAAGAATTTTTAGAGATTAATTTACTGATTTATGATACAATTTGAGTCAATCTACAAACCTTGAATACAAAACGCGCAAGCCATCTCACCATCTGGATGTTTCTCACGCATATGTATCTCTAATGTCTCCTGATATTTGTAGTGCCAGTTACATTGTGGACATTTCAGTGTTTTACATGAATTACGCGTTGATATCTGCGAGCCACTTGTGAGGCGGGCTGTGTTGAGGAGGATTTCACATCTACAAGGGGAGAAAAATTAGGATTTTGAGGTTAAAATTTCCAATTTTAAGGTTAGAACTTTAAATTTTTGATATTTTTTCGATTTTGAGGTTAGCATTTCAATATTTAGAATTTATCTGGAATTTTGAGGTTAGAATCCTCAAATTCTTGATAAATTTAAAATTTTGAGGTTAGAATTTTAGATTTTTAAATATTTCTTAGATTTTAAGGTTAGAATACCAAAATTTAAGAATTTTCAAAAATTTTGAGGTTAGAATCCTCAAATTCTCAATAAATTTAAAATTTTGAGGTTATGTTCCTCCCAACTTACCTTGCACATTCGACACCAATTGGCCTTCCATTAATATGCTCAGGACATGCACCGATTGTGAATGATGATACACTGTAATGAGAATTTTGAGGTTAGGAATCAATATCATCTAACAAATCCTGAACTAATGGTCAATTTCCAATATACATACCTCGGTGACGTGTTCATATTCTGCGTTGGCGTCATTTGGTGTGAAATTTGGAGTTGCTGTTGTGAGTTTGGTGTTGCTGATGTGATTGGCGAGGATGTCTTCGATGAGGCATTTGATTCATGTGCATAGCCCTTCATTGGTGACTTTGATGCACTACGCATCGGTGACATTTGATTGATATTAAGAAATTCACAATTTTTGCAGTCAATTTCATTTAAATTAGGCGCATCAACATGCTCTGGACATGCGATACGTTGTTGTTGTTGTGATAGGAACTCGTTAAGCGTCTTATGCTGCTCAAGTAGTGACGTGAGCTGTGACAAATCGGCTTGTGAGTTTAGGAACTTTAAATCACCAGCAAGTCTTTGTATGACACTGGCGGCAGATGTGATGGGATTTTGTAGTGAGGCTAGTGACTTTGGAGTTAGTCTCGGATGTTGCATTTGATCATCGAGACTTTGATCCTTGTCGACATCGTCCACTGCATTTTCAGTCCCATCATTCTCATTATTACTATTATTATTGTTATCTGAATTATTATCGGCATCAATTGCATCACTGTTCAACGACATCGCCCTACTGGCATCGAGCGGTTCAAGGAAGGATATTTGTGATATATCATCAGCATTTTTCTGTATTATTGCCGACGAACATTCACGAATTAGTAAACACTTCTCCGTCTCACTTAAATTCAATTTGTGCTCGGTACTGGCATGACTTGAGAATAATTTTGAATGCCCAAAACTTAATTTGCAGATGAAGCACATGAGAATTGGCTTTTGTCGATGATTTGACTGATGTAGATCCTTTGGGTCGTCACCGGTGCTCTCCTGGGTTGGTGTTGTACGCGGTGACACTCCATCCGCTGACGGTGATGAGGTAATGCGAGTTGGTGTTGATGCTGGATTACTCATGCTTGCATCACGCGATGAGATTACGCGAAATGAGTGAATTTTGGGATTATTTGATTGTGATACATCTGGAAAATGGAGGGAAAAGAATTTTTGAGGTTAGAATTTTTGGATTTTGAGGTTATTTTATTGAGGATAGAATTTTTGGATTTTTGAGGTTAGAATTTTGTTTTTTAGGTTTAAATTCAAAATTTGAGGTTAAAATTTATAATCTGAGGTTAAATTTTTTGAGGTTAGAATTTTGTATTTTAGGTTATAATTCAAAATTTGAGGTTAAAATTCATAATTTGAGGTTAAATATTTTTGAGGTTAGAATTTTTGAATTTTGAGGTTAGAATTTTGTTTTTTAGGTTAAAATTCAAAATTTGAGGATATGATTCATAATTTGGGGTTAAAATTCATAATTTGAGGTTAAATTTTTTGAGGTTAGAATTTTTTGGATTTTTGAGGTTAGAATTTTGTGTTTTAGGTTACAATTCAAAATTTGAGGTTAAATTCATATTTTTGAGGTTAAAATCCAAATTTGAGGTTAGAATTCCATGATTTGATCCAGAAAATGACTAATAACCTCTAAATTTCACCATTTGAGTGAATATCAAATGAAATAGCTGACAATTCTCGACTAATTATTCAATTAAATCTTGTATGTCACAGTATTACTGCTCACTTGCTTTAATATTCCGCATAATTTTATTACTTTTTGAATGTGAAAATTAATTTGTAAGGCAGTATTTCATCATATTCGCAGAAAGTACTTAAGATGAGTCAAAATGAATGGAAAATTTGAATTATTATTTGATTAAATTCTAATTGTAATAAAATTTTAATTTTTTAAGTGTCTTTTCTGCTTAAAAATTGTTCAAGAAACCCCAAAGAACCCCAAATGACCAAACATACCAAAAAGATCCAAAAAGGTTCAAAATAACTCACCTTTAATACTACTATCATTTAACTGCAGTGGCAGTTCATTTTCCGAATCAATAATGTATGCTTTACCATCTAAATTATAAACAATTTTGCCCTGAAATCTCTCCACTTCGGCATACGATGATGGCGATGCCTCGTCAGAGTCGTATTCCTGTGAATGTAAAAATAGTCAAAATGTTAAAAGTTTGTTATAATTTTATAAAAATGAGTGAAAATTTGTTGAAAAAATTCAAAATAATTTAAATTGTAATCCCGGCGGATTTTTAGTAAAATTTAAATTCAAAATGTTGAAAAATAATCTAAAACCACCAAAATAAAGCCCATCAAGTTCCCAAAAGATTCTCACCTATTTCCTAATAGAAAAATTGACCAAAAAAAATAATTCACACTTAAAAATTTTTTATTCAGATGCGATCAAGTCAAAGGATTACAATCAAATGAGAAATTTCCGTCTTGCTTAATGATAATAAATCTTTTGGCCTTCGACGACTGTGTACAAAGCAACAAATGAGAGAAATACAAAAAAATATAAAATGAAACTCGTGTTGATTCTTTTAATTAATTTAATTCTCCACCCACAAAAATATTTGTGAGTAGTCACACACGTTTATCACACAATTTAGTGAATCCGACGCTCTCGTTTCGGTTTTAATGATTCGTCCGAAACAGACACACAAAAAAAGAAGAAGAAATATAAAATTTACATAAATTATTTCCAATTAGCGTTTTGTGTACGAGGCAATTCATGAAAGCTTTGATTTTTTTCGATGATCTCTTTACTCTCATTTTAGCATCACTGAACCCAGGCACATCTACATTGCAACTAGTTTGTATGTATTTTTGTGAGCTTTGTGCGTGTGTAATGACGATGAATGAATGAAGCTGAAAATGATGATGATGAATAAAGAAAATATTGTGGGTATAAAAACGGCTCAATTAGCGTCTATTTAGCGATCATCACCATTTTCATTAGCATTTTGAAACGATCGTATTGGTTTGGAGAATGTAATATGGTGTATTTTGAGTTTGTGGGGCATTTTATGGGGGTTTTTGAATGAAATTTATGAGTTTTTTACTTTATTTAGGTGCATTCACATTTTTGGAACATTTTCAGGTGCCTTCACACTAGAGTTTTGAAGTTCAGGTGTCTTCACATTATAGTTTTAATATTCAGGTGCCTTAACACTAGAATCATTATATTCAGGTGCCTTCACACTAGAATCTTTATATTCAGGTGCCTTAACACTAGAGTTTTGAGGTTCAGGTGCCTTCACAGTGGGTCTTAATGTTCAGGTGCCTTAACACTAGAACTTTAAAGTTCAGGTGTCTTCACATTATAGTTTTGAGGTTCAGGTGCCTTTACACTAGAATTTTAATATTCAGGTGCCTTTACACTAGAATTTTAATATTCAGGTGCCTTCACACTAGAGTTTTCAGGTCCAGGTGCCTTCACAACACACTAATTTGAATCCAATTCACAAATTCATAGACAACAACTACAAACATCAAACGAAACAAAAAAAGATTGTCGGAAACCAACGTGCCATATGAAACTTCTCACTTTTAATACCCAAAACATTTCGACATATTTCATGAATGAAAAACATTAAGTGAGTGAAGAAAAAAAAATCAAAGCCGTTTGTTTGTGTCATAGCTAAGTGGTTAATTTGTGCTAAACGCAGGAAATTTTTGATTGAAAAATTTCTTCATTTCATCTTACAATTTTTTCCTGTAAATTTTTTCTGATTGTGATTGAGACTGAGATGAAATTGAATGGAAAGAAGATGATAAGTTTTATTCAATCGTTGACGAGATGAATGAATTTGATTGTCTCAAGTGGGTTCAGTAAACTTTTGAATCGATGTGTGCAAATTTTGTTCTGTAGATTATGATTGAGATGTGTATTGGGTATTTAAATGTGAATGTGGCTGAATGTGTAAATTAATGTGAAGGCACCTGAAACACAAAATTATAGTGTGAATGCACCTGAATATTTTTAACTTAGTGTGAATGCATCTGAACCACAAAACTTTATTGTGAATGCACCTGAACAATTTTGATTCTAGTGTGAATGCACCTGAACCACAAGATTATAGTGTGAATCCACCTGAATCGAAAAAACTCCAGAACAAACCCCATAATTAACTTAACCTTTATAAAATCTCCAAAAATTCTCCAGAATTCCAAAAAATAATGAAACCCACAGAAATTAATAACAATAACGAACCCAGACTCATAATTTGATTTTAATTGAATACAAAACTTAATAAGCCTTCCCAAAAAATTAAATCCCTTCCAAATAATTTTCATTATTCATCATTTTTAAAGATAATTATTGTTAATTATCGCAAAATATCCAAAAAAGATATCCAAACTAATTACCGCGAAGAAGGAGGAACAAAAAATACATTCAGATAATAAGCAGCTGTATTTAGCAACGGCTCAAATCATTTTCGATCAAATCAAGATTTTTTTTAAGATTCTTGCTGCGTGCTTTTGTGAATTTACTTTTGCGAGTTTCTAAGCTCAAAGAGAATTTTGAACTTGATGATTAGATTTTCTATTCATCTTGTGTGTTGTTAATCAATTATTGATGGTGTTTTGTGGTAATTATCGTGGTTTTTGATTGAGTTTAAAGGTTGAGATTAGAAAATGAGAGATTCTGCGGGTGCTTGTTGGGAGATTTGTTGATGATTCATCAATTATGTGGATTATTATGTGATTTTTGGAGTTTTGGGTTGGATAATGTGGGTATTATGGGATAATTTGGTTCAGGTGCCTTAACACTAAACTTTTGAGGTTCAGGTGTCTTCACATAAATTAAAAATGTTCAGCCGCATTCACACTAGGTGCAAAATACATTTTTAAATCATTTATTCTGCATAATTGCGTCCCCGACATTTCATTTATCACTGACTCATACCCCACATAATCCAAGCACACATAATACAAAATGAAAATGAAAAAAAAAAAATTTAAACAATAATGACCAATGGCAAGCATTATTAACGATAATATTAATGATAATGTCCCACATCCTTATTAATGCTGATCAATTACTTTTAATCTTCTCTCATTTCAATACGAAAATAATAAAAATTCTCTCTTTTGAAGAGCCTAAATGAACTTAATTAATATAAATCAAGACCGTTAATGTATTGGTGTGGATAACTCATGTACATAATAGACAGTTAAAAAACAGGCACGTCATTCACATTATATTCATTAATTTGTCTTTTAGATGACCTGTAAATTTTTTAAAAAATATATTATGTGATGAAAAAGCCCCAACAGATTTATATTATTTCATTATTTGTCTCTGGATATGAGGTTTTGTGATTTTTAACGCAGGTTTTGTGAATTTTGGGTGTACGGATTGACATAACCTCAAAATTTAGTTATTTAACCTCAAAATTTACATCCTAACCTCAAAAGTTTGCATAATAGCCTCAAAATTTAGAAAATAACCTCAAAAGTTGAATTCTAACCTCAAAATTTGGTATTTAACCTCAAAATTTAACCCCTAACCTCAAAAGTTTGCATTATAACCTCAAAATTTAAAACTTAATTTCAAAATTTGCAACTAAACCTCAAAATTTGCAGTCTAACCTCAAAAGTTTGCAATATAACCTCAAAATTTAAAACATAACCTCTAAAGTTGAATCATAACCTCAAAAATTTGCAGTCTAACCTCAAATTTTAAATCCCAACCTCAAAAATTTGCAACTTACCCTCGAAAATTTGGTACTTATCCTCAAAATTTAAATCATAACCTCAAAAAATCTTCAAATTCGCATCACATTTATGCGTTTCAGCAGCAAATCCAACTGTCATCTCCATACTCATCATAACAGCGCTATTTTTGTCCCATGCACCACATACCATTATGTGTGTACACATAAATGGAAATAATAGCAATAATAATGCGATCATTCACTAATTTAATCCATGAAAAAAAATCATGTGTGTATTTGTACATCAACAACAATTCAGTCTCATCAGCTCATCGAGTAACGATCACCAACTCCCACAATTATTTAATCAAAGCTCATTCATTTCAAAAGGCCGTCATTAACTTATTAACTGGATTCTATAATATACACAACAACATGTACAGTTAAGAACATGACACAAAGCACATGAAGTGTCCGTTCCAAGTGAAAGATGAAAAATTAAAGAAAATCACGTCCAGTAAGGAAGTTTAAATTATTAAATTAAAGTTAATGAAATGATAAATCAGTGCTGATTGCGACGCATTTAATCTTCACAAGTTCTGTTTTCGGGTTCATGTATTTGCCATGATTATCGTCACATAGTCTCCGTATTCATTCACTCGGTATGCTGATTATATGTGTGTACATATTCATTGGGGGGAAATGAAAGCTGAGAGCACCGAGAGTAAATTAATAAATTAATGTAAATGAGACATGATGGCGACGTTAAAATGAAGACATTTTGAAAATAATGAAAGAATATTCAATTTCAATTTTACGATTTAAAGATGAATGTTATGGAGTAATGTGATGATTTTAATGCTTATTTTCACACTTAGTTGATCTACTGGGGAGATCATGTGATTATATTTGAGATGCTTGTTAGGAATTGGCTTTAGTGTGCTGAATATAGAGCAAAAACTTACAGGTTTTGAGGTTAGAATTCCAAAAATCAATAAAAATGAGAAATTTTGAGGTTAGAATTCTAAAAATTAACAAAAATGAGAAATTTTGAGGTTAGAATTCCAAAAATCAATAAAAAGTAAAAAATTTGAGGTTAAAATTCCAAAAATAAACAAGAATTAAAAATTTTGAGGTTAGAATTCTAAATTTTAGTAAAAACTTACAGATTTTTAGGTTAGAATTCCAAAAATCAATAAAAAGTAAGAAAAATTGAGGTTAGAATTCCAAATTTCAGTAAAAACGGAAAGATTTTGTGGTTAGAATTACAAAAATCAACAAAAATTAGAAATTTTTAGGTTAGAAATTCAAATGTCAATAAAAGTGAAAAAGTTTGAGGTTAAAAATCCAAAAATAAACAAAAATTTAAAAAATTTGAGGTTAGAATTCTAAATTTCAGTAAAATCATACAGATTTTGAGGTTAGAATACCAAAAATCAACAAAAAAAATATTTTGAGGTTATGTCAACCTACCAGCACCCAAATCAATTTTCCCCGTCAATTTCTATCAAATTTTCACTCATTAAAAAATTAATCCCCCAAAAAAAGTCACTCACCTCAGAATTAGTAACACAATTCTGTGGATCCTCACGCTTTCGTCGCCTTTTACGGGGCGAAGGTGAACCAGGTGTCGGTGGTGGCATTTCACTCTGCTTCAACAACGCCTGAAAATCATTCTTGTGCTGATCGATGTCGATGTGTGGTGACAATTGTGTATTACTCAATGTGCTACTGTTCCTTAATAAATTTAAATTTATATCTGTTGATGTTGTTACGGGAGCTTGTGCCTGTGATACGGATGATGGTACATAGGCTGATGTGCCTGAGCCGAGCGTGATGGCTCGGCCGTCAAATTGAATCGACTCCGTGGCGAAAATGGATGACGCACGCGGGTCGTATCTGCTTGTTGCTTTATTTTGTACAATTGGAATTTATTTTTGGTTGGAAATTTTCGTCTGCTTTGTTTTGGTTGGTCTTGTGGGTTGATCGTTTTGAGTTTTGGTGGGAAATCGTGACGATGAAGTTTGTGATGAGATTAGAAATCAGTTAAGCATTCTGGAATGAGAAAAATTGGTAAATTTTAGGTTAGAATCTTTTTTTTTTGAGGTTAAGTTTATAAAATAAATATTTTGAGGTTAAAAAATTTAAATTTTAAAATTTTAAAATTTTGAGGTTATAATTTTAATATTTATTTATTCCCATCAATATAGCCACAAAAAAGGACAATAAACCTCCAACTTTCAATTAAAATCACCAGAAAAATCTGATAAAAAAGTTTCTCATTTTTAAAAATAATTTTTTCCCTCGTTTTAAAATTTTTAATTTCCAAAATTTTTTCCACGTATAAAACTTTTTAACAAATAAAAATGCCGACATTTATCATTTACAAGATTTTAAACTTAAAAATTTTGTAGATTTTTTCGCACAAGCAGAAAATCGAAAAGAACTTTAAAATTTATACCATTTATTGTCATTTCATCTCCATTTTTAATTGTTTTTGAATTTTAACTGAACGAAAAATTCGCCGCTTTGACTCTTTTTTTTTCGTGTGTTGTTGGACGTATGTATAAAAATTTCCTATATATAATGTTACTTTTTTTGCGCATTGATTGTGATCATGAATTATTAATGTAGAGAGTAAAAAAGAGGCAAAAATACACATACGGAGCAATGAGACTCAATGAGCGCTGCTTATACAATTTTTTTTTCAAGAGCTGATCGCTGCCATTGTAAATGTCCATTTATGGCCATCGACCGGATTTCTTATTGCCTTCCCCGTTCTGTTCTGTTTCTATGGTGCATGTATATGCACATTCGGGATGAGAGTGAGTCCTCTACTCTTCCCACAGGTTAATGATAATATTTTCTTGTGTATTAATAAAGAATAAAAATTGAAAAATTTTCCCTTGCTGTGATTTTGTCAGAAGTTTGAGGAAGAAGCTGATTTTTTGAGGTTAGGAATTTTTAAAACTGCAGAAAATTTAGAAGATTGGAGTTCCGTTGCAAAAGTTTTGTTAGAATCAAGTAAAGTTATAAATTCTACAAAATAACCTCAAAATTTGCCAAAATAACCTCAAAATTTAACAAAATAACCTCAAAATTTGACAAAATAACCTCAAAATTTGACAAAATAACCTCAAAATTTGACAAAATAACCTCAAAATCTAGTAAAATAACTTAAAAATCATCTACATAACCTTAAAATTTACAACATAACCTAAAATTTCATAACATAACCTCAAAGTTGGGCAAAACAACATCAAGATCTACAACATAACCTAAAAATTTGGCAAAATAACCTCAAAATTTGGCAAAATGACCTCAAAATTTGCCAAAATAACCTTAAAATTTACAACATAACCTAAAATTTCACAACATAACCTCAAAACTACAGAATAACCTCAAAATCTAGTAAAATAACTTAAAAATCATCGACATAACCTTAAAATTTACAACATAACCTAAAATTCCACAACATAACCTCAAATTTAGACTAAACAACATCAAAATCTTCAACATAACCTCAAAATTTGGCAAAATTACCTCAAAATTTGACAAAATAACCTTAAAATTTACAACATAACCTGAAATTTCACAACATAACCTCAAATTTAGACTAAACAACCTCAAAATCTACAACATAACCTCAAAATTTGGCAAAATAACCTCAAAAATTCCCCAAAAAATCCATCCTAACCTTAAAGAAATCCTGACAACAATCCCCCTACCCAACCCAAAGTCGAATACCAAACACAAGATGAAGATTTTTGCACTGCATCGTCAACTTCAGTGACTCTTTCTCAAGATTGGATAAAAAGGCAAAAGGTAGAAATAAATTGATGATGATCGTTAATAAGCATTGAAAAAAAATAAAGAACCAAGCACAGAGAGGGAGAAGGAGACATAAAAAGAAGAATGTGAATAAAAATTATTATTACAATATAAAAAATGGATTTTTATGAAAGATTTTATCGCAAAAAAGGCAAGAAAGAAAGAAAAAAAGTTTTTTTAATCGAGTTTAAAAAATGAAGATTTTTTTGTGCCTTTTTTTCTGGTCGGCAAATATGAAAATTTTATGAAGCACCAAAAATAAGAAATTTATTGACAAAAAATGAGTTTTATTTTGAGAAATGATGGAATAAAGAGTTGAGATGAGGTTTTAATGAGTTTTTTGAGGTTAAGGTGCCTTCACATTCAAGTTTTGAGGTTCAGCTGCCTTCACACTCAAACTTTGAGGTTCAGGTGTCTTCACACTAGAATTTTAGGTTCAGGTGTCTTCACACTATAGTTTAGACATCCAGGTGCCTTGACACTAGAATTTTGAAGTTCAGTTGCCTTCACAATTGCTTCCTAACGATAATCTTTACCTCAATCAACTTACAAATCAGTAAAACAAGTACACGACATCATATTTCTCACATCCATCCTGCAAAGTCCATTCGAACAAGATGAAAAAAAATCTAAATCAATATTCTTCAACCTCATTTCAATCTCATCTAGATCTCATTCATTTCCTGCAGCATAACCAAACGTCAACAGCACTAAGAGAAATAAATTTTCGCGCATTTGTGCCTCGTCATAATCCATTTCACTCCGCATGATGCTCTTTTTTTCTCGAGAAATCTTGAAATCCAATAAATCACCATTCGCATTCAATAAAGAGCAGAGCACAAGTAAGCATAGGAGAGAGCAGGGTGATGTGAAGTAGGAAAAAAACAAAAAATTGTACGCAAAACAAGCCTTTAAGTAAATCACACAAAACAGAATTAAATTGAAAAAAAAATCTCCATACGCGCATAAGCCATTGACGAGAGAGATGATGATGAAGAAAAGAAAGAAAAAAAAGTGGAGGAAGAAGAAAAAGAGATGAAAATGAGATCCAATTGGATGTGAAGCATGAGCATTAATCGCGCGTTGCTAAGTGATGTAGAAAATTGTAATGTGAGGAGATGTGAAATAAATAAGATGAAGAAGAAGATGAGATGAGATGCAAAAAAGGCGAGAAAAGACAAAGAAAGTTTTGTTCTGAGATTTTCTGAAGGGATTGGATGGAAAATGTTGCTGGATGAAGGACATTAGGGTCAATGAAACCAAGCTAGGATGGAAAATTTCTATTTCTAGTGAAAAAGTTGCCGTGCGTCATTTTCAGGGAACAGTTTACTGTCTCTCCCAATATGACGCACGTTTCTGTTTTTTCAATTTCTAGAATTAGCTCACATGCAGCATATTCAGTGGTATAGTTTACTGTCTTCCTCAAATATGGAGCACGCCAAATTTAATCCATAATTCTTATCTTAACCCCTTTGTCCACTATCATTTTCAGCAAAAATTAAATATATTTTTGACATTTCTGTTCCATTGTCTTCAGCATCTTCCCTTCCGCGCTTCCTTCATTATAATTTCTTTTTGTTGTTGTTGTCCGTTGTTCTGGCTCATTTTGGAAGAATCTAATAATCGCAGCTTTTGTTAATGTTTATTAAAAATATTTTTTATGTATCTTTTTGTTCCTTCCTTCTGCTTCTTCCATTCATTATACGAGCATAAATTTTCTTAGCTGATGCTGCTTTATATTTTATTATATTATGCTATAGCATCTGAGATATATTTTTAATAACTTTTCTTTTTCTTTCTCTCTGCTTTATTGTGTGTCTTAAGTTCTTTCTGGGAATTATTATTATTGTCATTATAAATAGTTTGATCTTCTTGCCATTGTTTCTTTCCTCTCTGCCCTGTCGCATTGTTAGTTCTCTTCTTTTCATTTTTATTTTTTCCTTCTTCTTAACTCATTTCATTATGAATTGTGAAGCTTTTGTTTGAGAAATATTTTTTTTGTTGTTTTTGATTCTCGAGTTTTGAATGGACTTTTTTTTGTTACTTTTTGAGTGTACAATAAGGTCTTTTTGTATGGATTATCGTATGAAATTAAAATTTAATGAGTGGCTTGTTCAGAAATGGCGATGATGGGGCTTTTGTTGGGTATGAGATGGAAAATGGTGGTGATTGCTAATTGGATTGGTTTCAGAAGATTTGAGAGTTTAAGAATTTTTGATAAAAATGGGAACTTTAAGGCATGCGCCATATTTGGGAGAGACAGTAAACTGTTTCCTGAATATGACGCATGGAAAATTTTCTCAAATATTTTATAAAGTCTCTAAAAAAACTTAAATTGTGAAAATGTGACCAAAATCTCATCCGTGCGTCATTTTTGAGGTAGACAGTAAACTCTTCCACAAAATATGACGCACAACCCCTAGTTTTTCCCCACAACTATCCCATCTTTTACAATCGCTACAAAAACCACAAATTCATCTATGCAACAAAGTAGAATCAGCAAAAGTAGAAACAAAACATGATGATGAAGAAGAAAATTGAATTGTTTTTAATTCGCTTTTGTGTGAAATTCTTTTTGTGAACCTTTGGCGTTACATTCTTATCTCATCGCTATGTGTATAAATATCAAAATAATATTTTTTTCTCTCTCTGCTTGTTTAGATTTCTTTGTTCTTTGTCTTGTTTCATACTTTGTTATGCTGAAACATACGCGCATAATTTAATAAGGTATATGAATTTATTAAATAATATATATGAGATTGGGATTTTTGGGGAGGTTAATGGGATGATAATGGAGATTTTGACATCCAGATAGCATGTATCTTCAACATTTTAGTCAGAGTCATCACCAGCCAGTGCCCTCAAGCCATCAACCCATCCAGCAGTTTTTCCTTCGAGGAAATGAAAACAGCACGGCATGTAGCGCGCGACGGGGCATCGTTCAAATGACATCAGGATTCAAAAGTGCCGCGAGTCCATAAATTACCTTCAAAAGAGCACACAAACAATTTTTTTTGTTGTATTTCATATCCCGTACAGAGTCCGCCGAAAGAAAACGTGAGCAAAGAAAAAAAAATCTTTTTTGTGTGTCTCATTTTCCTCCTCTTTATGTATGCGCGCTCTTTTCTGTCGTTTTTTTTATTATTTTGCTTTCTTTCGTTCATGTTAATAATTTTTTTATTCTTAATTTAATTACAATTCTGCTAAGAATGAAGGGAAAGGAGAGGAAGAGATGGCATCGTGATAAGATTTTTTTTGTTCTGTTTTGTGTTTTGGATTGTTTGCCGTCTTTTTTTGGGATTGTTGATGATGATTCTTTGGGAAAGTTTGAAGAAAATTTGATCTTTCTTGAAAAGTTGACGTGCGTCATATTTTGGGAAATAGTTTACTGTCTCTCCCAATATGACGAACAAGAAAATTCCTTTAAGAAATCAAAAAATTAAGAAAATTGTTCAATTATAGAAAAATTCATGGTGTGCGCCATTTTGGGAAAGACAGTAAACTATTTTCTAGAATATGACGCACGCCAAAATAAAAATTTCCCTCCAAAATTCCAAAATTAATACAAAGTATCCAAAATGAGTCTGCAGACAGACAAGCAAGCAATTATTATATTAATATCAATAATTATTGACTAAATGAGCCACAAAAATTCCTCAAAAATTACTCTTGTTATTAATTTCCATCCAGACGCCAACAAAATCACGTAAAACATGCCAAAAATGAAATTTGCATAATTTTTGTTGCATATTTAGCATCATAATTGTTATAATTATCAGCAAGAAAAAAAATTATAAAACAAAAATTCTCATTTATGCATACGAAACCACAAATTATTCTCATCCTACTCTGACTCTGTGACTCTCATTCTTCAGCCATTAGTTCACATTCTGCAATGCCCTGAACAAAATATCCACAAAGTAAAAATCAACCGCTCCAATTAATTAAATTTAAATTTTTTTCATCGCTTCTTTTTTGTGCCCTTCGTCGTCGAAATTTTCAAGGCATTTCAACTTTTGATTTCCACTTTAAGATTTAAGAAATTCTTTCAATTAAATTCTCCACACACTCACCGAAAATATAAAAAAAACTTATTTTTTCGCATTCTTTTTTTCAATTTTCGCTGAGATTAATCTCACTTTTTATATACATTTAAGTTGTTGCATCCACAAATTGCAATTTTCATTGAAAAAAGGCAGCACAAAAAAAAGAGTACTGCGACCAGTTGGAGCGTGACAGTAAAGATGATGGCGGTTGATTACGAGAAATAAAATGAAATGAAATAAAAATGCTTGAAAAATAATAAATAAATAAAAAAATACAAGAAGATTTGCTGTTTCGAGTTTAAATTCTTTTTTGGTGTATTTTGTGAATTTATTTGTGGAATAAGTGAGGAATTTTTTGTGTGGATTGCAAGTGCGCGTTGATTATGGGCTGAATTTTTAGGTTATGTCACTGAAATTTGAGGTTAAGTTGACAACTTTAAGGTTAAGTCATCAAAATTTGAGATTATGTTGCAGAATTTTTAGGTTATATTGACAAATTAAGGTTAAATTGGCAATTTTGAGGTTAAGTCATCAAATTTTGAGGTTGAGTTATCAAATTTTGAAGTTAAGTTATCAAATTTTGAGGTTAAATCATCAAATTTTGAGGTTAAGTTATCAAATTTTGAGGTTAAGTCATCAAATTTTGAGGTTAAATCATCAAATTTTGAGGTTAAGTTATCAAATTTTGAGGTTAAGTCATCAAATTTTGAGGTTAAGTTATCAAACTTTGAGGTTAAATTATCAAATTTTGAGGTTATGTCACCTAATTCCATAAAATTCTTTTATAACAGTACAATTAACCGGTCAAATATACCAAATAATCCACAATGTCCATCTATTCATACATTCCTCTTCAAAATCAAATCAATCCATTCTCATCAATCATTTTTTCACCATTACATGGATCTTTTAAATTAGAACCTTTTATGCTTCCCCAAAAGCTAACTCTAAAGCCGAAACCTCCAAAAATTCTAATCCACAACATCTCTTTCATCCCATTAACCTTTCTCAATCGTTCTTGTCCATTCTTCACTCTCGCAAAATACAAAAAACACACAAAAAAAATCTCACCGAAGAATTTTTTTTCATCTCCAGCCACATCGGCACCGGAGATGAAGAGAAAAGAGCAACGTGTCGACACAGCCAAACTACATTATTCACAATATTACAGTACCTTGACCTCTCTCTTCACATTCAATTCAAAGATTTCATATTCACACCAATTTTAATTGTGTGTGAATATATTGTTTTTGGTATTTCAGTGAAACTACTTTTTTGGACTTGCTGCTTCAGGCTTATGGAATCGACCCATAGTGTTCAGTATGGAAAGTCTGTGCCTAAAATTACCAATTTAACAGTGAAAACCGCATCTCGATTGGTGCTTCCAGTGCCGAGAAATAGCAAAAAAACGCTTTCTGTCGTTTAGCAAGTTAGTTAGTTAGCAAGTTAATTTCCGCGATAACTCGATTCAAACTCAATATTAAGGCTTCCGGTTTTTTGCATCTGATAGATAATGTGTATGGCAAGAGCTGTATAGTTTTTGGAGTCATGGGATGCATCCAGTAAGGCACACGGAACGAAAAGGTGCGATTTTTGGTCAAATTATAGCCGATTATTGCAAAACACATTTTATTTTTTTCATAGAAAAGGAATGTTTTGACCAAATGAGCTGAAATTTGGTATGTAGGTTCCTTAGCTGTGCCTTAATATGGAACCGACGCCATTTTGGATTTCGAGGGGCTAGAAGCTACGCCAAATTGATTTTTGCTTTAACTTTGACCAAATGAGCTGAAATTTGGTATGTAGGTTCCTTAGCTGTGCCTTAATATGGAACCGACGCCATTTTGGATTTCGAGGGGCTAGAAGCTACGCCAAATTGATTTTTGCTTTAACTTTGACCAAATGAGCTGAAATTTGGTATGTAGGTTCCTTAGCAGTGCCTGAATATGGAACCGACGCCATTTTGGATTTCGAGGGTCTAGAAGCTACGCAAAATTGATTTTTGCTTTAACTTTGACCAAATGAGCTGAAATTTGGTATGTAGGTTTCTTAGCTGTGCCTGAATGTGGAACTGACGTCATTTTGGATTTCGAGGGGCTAGAAGCTACGCAAAATTGATTTTTGCTTTAACTTTGACCAAATGAGCTGAAATTTGGTGTGTAGGTTCCTTAGATGTGCCTGAATATGGAACCGACGCCATTTTGGATTTCGAGGGGCTAGAAGCTACGCAAAATTGATTTTTGCTTTAACTTTCACCACATGAGCTGAAACTTGGTATGTATGCTCCTTAGCTGTGCCTGAATGTGGAACTGACGCCATTTTGGATTTCGAGGGGCTAGAAGCTACGTCAAACTCATTTTTTCTCTAATTTTGATATTTTTGACTAAATAAGCTAAAACTTTACGATTTTTCGTAAGTCTTGTTAGTAACATAATACTAAGCTATGAATGAAAAAACTTGAAACGGTGTGAATATGCCCATGAAGCGTGATCGCTTCATTACTAGTTTTTGTGTTTATTTTTATTTTTTTTTTCGAAAAATAAGAGTTCACGCAGCTTCTGATCCTCAATTCATTCATCACATAACACCTCAAATCAGTTCCGCTCTACATCAAAAGGTAGATTATTTTGGGATTATTAAATTTTTTGATGATAAAATTTTTTTGAGTCAATTTTGATGCGATGGTTTTAAATGAGCTGTGATTTTGGTGCCGATGGGCAAAATGTATGATGGTTTGGGTATTTTTGAGGTTAGAATTTACAAATTCTTACAACATTTCATCAATTTCATGACTTTAAAGTTCGATTCATTCGAAATTGGTTTAAAAATCTACATTATACAAAAAATGTCATATTCTGGGAGAGACTTTAAACTGTTCCTCGAAAATGGCGCACGTCATTTTTTCTACAATTTGAGTTACCTTTTCATAGTTTCTTCAATTTTTCACAATATTTTGTACATTTGTATCCACAACTGATCAACAATTTGAGTACATAACCTCAAAAATACATCGAAAATACTAACAAACCTCCTCAAAAATGCGCCAAAGCCATCTAAAATCCACACAAACTTCCTCATGTCTCTTTATCACATGCTTTATTTTTATCCACACAATTTGATGATTCTACGATAGACGAAACGAGAGCACACAGCATCAAGTTAGTAAAGCGTGTGTATAAAATTCACCGTAAAGCGTAAAAATGTCCAACAACACTTGAAGATCTCCAATTTTTTTATATTCTCTTTATTTCTATTTCATTTACTGAATAAAATTGATTTTCCATTGAAGAAAGAAATTTCATCTGAAGCTTTGTAAATTCCTTTGTATCTCATGCTAGTCAGCAAGACGTCAAAATCGATGATTGCTTGAATATTCAATGCTAATGTGAACGTATTTAACCTGCTTGTAATTTATGGCGATGCAAATTTTTATATTTTATTTTTACTGTTGTTTTGTTAATGCAATTATTATGATTATGTGACTTCCATTTAAATTCTGGTTTCTTTCGCGATGGGATACTCGCTGTTGGTAGCTTATTTGTTTAATTTAGATGGCAAGGGGTGTCAATTGGAAGGATATTGACTCATTTATTCTCAGTTTAGTGATTCTAACCTCAAAAGTGCTCAAATTTAAGATTCTAACCTAGAAAAGGCTCGCATTTGAGATTCTAACCTAAAAAATACTCAAATTTTAGATTCTAACCTAAAAAGTGCTGAATTTGAGATTCTAACCTCAAAAATACTCAAGTTTAAGATTCTAACCTAAAAAATGCTCAAATTTTAGAATCTAACCTTAAAGGTGCTTAAGTTTGAGATTCTAACCCCAAAATGCCCAACCCCTGAATCAAGTAAATCTCCTCCATCTTCCAACCACGAATCGTCTCTCTATTTAAATTCAAACAAGCCACATATCCAAGACATCCATTTCCATTCCGATTAAATTCTTCACCGTGAAAGCACTTTTTCATGTTTAACTATCCAATTAACATTGTGGCGACCTTTTAAGCAAGTCGTGATGAGTGCAATGAGATGTGAGAAACAACACCAGTAGCATCGATTTCTCCATTTTCAATTTACTCACTTCTTATTCAATTTTTATGTAAATATTTAAAGTTTTAATGATAATTTAAATTATTTAAACGAAATCGATCGGCGTCAATGAGTTTGAATTAGGTAAATGTATTGTTGTGTCTTAAAATTATAGAGTCTGACCAGACAGATCTTTTTTTGGTTGCTCGTGTTGAAATTTGAATATTTAGCGCTTTAGTTTTTTGTTTGAGATATAAAACTGGCGTCATTTTGTTTATTTATGGAATTAGCGGGTGAGAGATAGTTTATGGAAGTTAATGATGAAGATTGAAGTTAGTTTAGGTGGATATTTGAAGGTAATTAGATGAAGTTTGTGTTTTTGAGGGTTAGAAGATTTAAATTTGGTAGAATTCAGATGAATAATTGTGATTTTTGTTAAATTTCTTGACTTTAAACAATTTTTGATGGATAATTTGTCAAAATAGACAAGATTGAGCTTGTGCATCATCAGAGTTGTCACCTATCGATTTCCTATCAAAGGCAAAAATCTATCACAGGCATTACCTTTGGAAAGGCAAGAAAATTTGCCTTCTTGGAGGCTTGCCTAGCCAAAGGCAATACCTAGGCAAAGGCAGTGCCTAGCTAAAGGAAAAATTTTTTGCCTTTGCCTAGGCAGTGCCTATGATAGGCATGCCTTTGCCTAGGTAAACCTAGTGTAGATTTAAGTAGGTACGTGATTTTTTGCTTATTTCTACAAAAAACAGTAGGCACCTACTCAAATCTACGCTAGGTTTGCCTAGGCAAAGACATGCCTATCATAGGCAATGCCTAGGCAAAAGCAAGAAATTTTGCCTTTAGCTAGGCACTGCCTTTGCCTAGGTATTGCCTTTGGCTAGGCAAGCCTCTGAGAAGGCAAATTTTCTTGCCTTTCCATAGGTAATGGCTAGACAAAGGCAAAAGCTACCATGATACAGCTAGGTACCTTTTCAAAGGCACCTATTTGACAACTCTGTGCATCATATTTGGGAGAGACTTTAAACTGTTTTCCTGAATATAGCGCACGTTTTGATTTTTTTTATAACTTTTAGAACTTTTGAATCTAAAATTCATAAATTCTAACCTCAAAAACTCAAAAATTAAGGATTCTAACCTCAAAAACTCAAAAAGTAAGGATTCTAACCTCAAAAACTCAAAAATTAAGGATTCTAACCTCAAAAAGTCAAAAATTAAGGATTTTAAACTCAAAAACTCAAAAATTAAGGCTTTTAACCCCCAAAACTCAAAAAGTATGGATTATAACCTCAAAATTCTTAAAAATTTCTTCAATTTTCTTCAAAGATCTACTCATAATCTAAAATTATTTCATTGTTATGCAAACTAGAGCACAGTTTTGTCCAAAAGAGCTCAAATGCTTACAAAAAAATACTAATGACAACGTGACATTCCACCTAACATCCATTGTCGATCACAAAAGTCCCATCTTAAGTGCCTTAAGACCCCCATTAAAAATACAAAAAAAAGTTCCATCTTCATTAAATCTCATTAAAAAAATATTCTTAAAAGAAGCAAAAAGAAAGAAAAGTTTCTCTTGGATAGCAATGGCAGTTCCACCCTTAAAAAACTTTGCCATAAAAAGTATTGTTATTAAAAAATTTTTCTCTTTTTTCTCATCTTAACAACAAAGAAACGAAGAAAAAAATTCCATTAAATGGAACCCTCACATAAAAAAATATAGAAATAAAAATGAGAAATCAGCATCAATCCCATCCCCAACCTCGACGAAAAAAACAGAAAGAAAAGCACACACATATATACATAAAAATCGAGTAAATGAATCTTATTTATCATTTTCCTTCTCACTCTAGTTCCTTTTTTTCGGCTCCTTATTTATTATCACTCATGTATATCACATGCGCATTAAAAGGCACCTCAATGTATTCACCTCATACCCACTTTGTATGTTTGAGATATTGCCATTGCCAGTGTACAAGCAAATGATGTTCACCCACCCCCCAACCCCACATCCTCATGCATGCTCCCCTCCCTTACCACCCACTAAGCTGCTGCTGCTGCCTTTCTTTTCATTTATTATTATTCTCATCTTTTTTCTTCTTGTTTCTTTTATGTATATGTGTGGGTCGGTGGGTGACTAAATTTTCTCATTATTTTTCCATCCCCCCCCTTCCCCATCCTCACATACTCATTCCACTTTATCTCATTTCCACTCAGCAGTCTCACTTACTTTTTTCTTATTCTTATTTTTGTTGCTATTATTGAGCTACTATACACACATATATCCCTTCTTCTTACTCTTATTCTTATTATTTTTTGCTTATCCTTTTTTTTGTTAGTTACTCTTCTTCGAAATGAGAATGAACAATGAATGTATAAGCAAAATGAGGAAAGACTTTTTGTAAGGATGAAATGAAAAAAAGTTCAGATGGAAAATGAATTGAATGTGTGTAAGGAGAGAAAGACAGAATAAAATGGAGAATTGTGGGAGTTGGATCTCCTTCAAAAGGGACATAGGGGATGAGTTTTGAAGATTAAGTTGGTAATTAATGGATAAAACTGGGTTTTGTGCTATTTTAGCGTATTTTTTGGGGTTATAAAATTCAAAGATTACTCAAATTTCATCAAAATACTTCAAATGCTCAAAAATAAACGAAAAATTGAATTTGTGCGCCATATTTTGGAGAGACTTTACACTGGTTCCCAAAAAGTGACGCACGTTTAGAATATTTTTTCAATTTTTCGTTCACATTCTGTTTTTCTGAACCTTAAGCAAACTTTCATCAAATTAATTATCAACATCGATCAATAATGCAGCACATTCAGCTCTAGTGTCATCAAGATGCCCAACAACCCCCAAAAATCCAGCTCTATTCATTACTTCCCATCCTCAACTGCATTAATTTTAAATGAAGTCATCTGTATCCTATCTCGAAGACAATCTTCATTAAAATTTCCATTAAAATAGAAAAGCACTTAGACGAAAACAAGCATAAAATGAGAATCTATAGCATTTGCTCGAGCAAGGAAGCAAGAAAATGGAGCAAAAGCTCTTTGCCATGAATATTCAAAAGATATTTGAACAAAGAAAATGTTCAGCTTTTAATCTTTTTCTTCTCGTTTTCCTCCTTGAACGTAATATAAAGTTCAGTGCAGTTCATTTTCGTATTTTGAGTTGGCATTTTATATTTTGTAGTTTATGAGCTAGGTGGGGAAGGGGAGTTTGAGGTTATTTAACCATTTTGATGTTGTAGCTTTGTTTAAATTTAGATTCTGGAAGAAAGGAACAAATTTTTGGAGAAACGTGCGTCATATTTTGAGAAACAGTTTACTGTCTTCCCCAATCTAAAATAATTTTGTTAGTTTGAATATAATTTGTGAAAAAAATTCAACGTGCGCCATTTTTAGGATACTAGTTTACTGTCTCTCTCCAATCTGACGCACGGTATCGATTTTTTTCTACTTCATCAAATCTAATCGATAATCCTTGAAGCTTCATACATTTCCAAGTCATATTATGCAGAATTATGTCTACATACGTCAAAATATTATATAAATAGCTGAACCTAAATTTTATCCATAACAAAATCTCTTCTGAGAATACCATTACATCCTCCAAGAAGCCCCCACTAAATTGATTTTCCTCCATTTTCTTTTTCTTTTTCGTTAATTTTGCCAATCAATTCATCTTCCACAGTCGTAAAACGAAAACAACAAGAACAGCAGCATCAGCAAAGTAAACAGAAAAAAATTCGATAATTTTCCTCTCGCACTTAATTTTCTCGGAAAAATGATGAAAAATACGCACAAGCAAAAGTTGTTTTTCATTTGTTCTGTTCATCTTCATTAATATTGGAAGATTGACTACGTATGCACATATATTAGTGTGTCTCTGTGGTCGGAGTCTGCCTGCCGGAATTGTTTTAATTATTCTCATTGGATGCCATTTCTATTTCCATCTCACTCACACATTCACACAGAAGAAAAAAAAAGCTCAAATGAGGAAAATTAAGGAAAAATTCGTTCGTTTTCATTTTCCGACCGAGAACTAAAAAAAACGAGATGAAAATGAGAGAAAATTCATTTATTTTATATATTTTTTTTTCATCATCCAACCCCTTTCGTAAATCTACTCTGCACATACGGAGCATTTAATGAAAATGAGAGAAATAATCGTCACCACAGAATTGTGGTGCAGATAAAGGAGACGACACAGCACATGTACACAGGATGTGGAGAAAGGGGGACCAAAAATTAATGAAAATCGCGCGCGCATGAGAAAATGAAGATTTTATTTGTGGATAGAGTTTGGATTGTGGTGATGTTAATGAATGGTTTGTGGGGAGAATTTATGAAAGTTTTGCCAAAAGTCGTGAAATTCACACGATTCTGGGTACCTAAAAATAAATTTTGAGGTTAGAAATGTTTTGGGACCAAAAGTCGTGAATTGCACACCACTGTGGACCATTTTGAAGTAATTTAATGTTTTGGTGTCAAAAGTCGTGAAATTCACACGATTCTGGGTACCTTAAAAGACATTTTGAGGTTAGAAATGTTTTGGGACCAAAAGTCGTGAATTGCACACCACTATGGACCATTTTGAAGGAATTTTATGTTTTGGTGTCAAAAGTCGTGAAATTCACACGATTCTGGGTACATTAAAAGACATTTTGGGGTTAGAAATGTTTTAGGACCAAAAGTCGTGAATTGCACACCACTATGGACCATTTTGAAGGAATTTTAGGGTTAGAAATGTTTTGGTGTTAAAAGTCGTACAATGCACACGATTCCAGACAATTTTAAGGTCAAAAATGCAATAGGCTTGAATCTTCAAAATTGTACAATAGTCGCATACTGTGTACGATTTTGAGCACATTTAAGATTAATTACGATTTATTGTGTACAAAAGTCGTACAACCCACATGGTTTTGGGTAAGATTGATGAATCTCAATCAAAAAAATCAATAAACCTCCAATCTCTTCACCTAATTCCTCACAATTCCAATTCCAAAGACACAATTCATCAATCTCTCACAAAAATTTTCTCAATTTCCATTTTTCTCAATTAATTGACGCTGACAGCAAGCGCCGGAAATCTGTTGGGCGGAAGTTGAAAAGCAAAAGGAATTTTTTTTATTCATGTTGTTTTTTTCTGTCATGTCATTCTGTCTCTCTCTCTCTCCTTTTCTCTCCTAGTATAATTTTTCGTCTTCATAACTTTTTTTTGTTTTTATAAAAAAATACCGGAAATTAAAATTGATTTAGAGTGGAAATGGCAGGAAAGGTAGCAACAACAAAAATATATATTGGATGAAAATTTTCTTTTCGAAAAGCCATAAATTGTGATTGAATATGAAATAAAATATTTCATAAGATTTATTGCGGAGAAAAAGTTGAAAGAATAATGAAAAATTATCACTAGGTTGGGGTTTTGAGGGGATGTAGTTTAGGTTCTGAGTCTTCAGATGTCTTATTGAAGTGTTGGTGTCTAAAATGGTGTGCAATATACGACTTTTGTTCTTTGTTGAAGATATACGTTTAAAGTGGTGATCAGTGCACGACTTTTGTACAATTTTAATGAATTGTGTTAATAGTCGTGTGCAATATACGACTTTTGTTCTTTGTTGAAGATACATGTTTAAAGTGGTGATCAGTGCACGACTTTTGTACAATTTTGATGAATTATGTTAATAGTGGTGTGCAACATACGACTTTTGTGCTTTTTAGGACCCAAACCTCTGTAAGTAACCGTTGAACCTCCCTAAAACTCCATTAACCACGCAAATAGTATCCAACCCCAATCAATCTACCATCAGATTCTCCAATAAGCTGAAATATCAAACTCAAACAAAACAAAAGCCAAAAAAATTGAAAAATTCTTCTCATATTTTCCGTCAACATTGCTGTTTCATTTATTTGTCCATCCATCCATGGAAGATTGGGTGAAAAAGAAGAGAAAAACTAACATAATCATCGTCATCATCATAGCTTCATATATGCACACACACACTCACATAAATCTACATGAGAGTCGAGTCAACAGTCGAAAATTAATTCCTGAAAGCCATTTTGTTATCCAAATATTTTCTCAATTTTCTTTTCTTTTTTTTCCTTCACATATTTTTTTTTGTTGTTTGGTTCATGGGGGAGCTTTATGACATCTCTCATCATTGGACCTCCCGCACTCCCCCCAAAAAAACAAAATTTTGTGTGTACACAAGAATATTTAATACATGTGTAGAAATATGTGGCATGGATGGATGAAAAATTGTGCAGAGAGGAAAATGAATGGTCAAAAAATGAGATTGCGGAAATGTTGGGAAGCAAATTAGGGGATGGGGGGATAGTTTGATTGTCGGATGAATTGATGGCAAGGTGTGAGGAGGTAGAAATAACATTTTGGTGCTAATGTGGAGATTCTGGATTAAATTAGATAAAATTAAGGCTATTTTGGGTCTTTTTGATCCATTTTAGTTGAATTTAGGTGGAATTAAGACAAAAGCTTTGTGCAGCATACGACTAATTACACTAGTCATCGAAATTGGTAATAAATCGTACGCAATACACCATTTTGTGCACAATTTTTAATATTTAGTCAAAAGTCGTACGTTGCACACCACTTTAGACACCAAATCTTCAAACTTGCAGAAAATCGCATGTTGCACACTACTTTAGACACCAAATGTTCAAACTTGCACAAAGTCGCATGTTGCACACTACTTTTGACCCAAATCTTTAAAATAAGTCAATAGTCGCACGTAGCACACCACTCTAGACACTAATTATTAAAATAATGCTAAAATCGTACATCGCACACGACTTTGTGCATCAATTGTAAAAAGTAATCACAAGAACTCAAATCTAACCTCTCAAGAACCCTTCCCACTTCCATAAAATCCAAAACCTCTTCCCAGCTCCTCAATTAAAATGCAATTAAAGAACAAAATCGTTTATAAAACTTTTTCTACAAACTTTTTTCCATTCCACAGCACAAAACTAGCCTCAAAAGATTAATTATGATTTAATTGTAATTTAATTATAAGCACCGGTAACTAACAAAACTTTTTTCATATGATTTTCTCGAAAAAAATAGGCATTAAGCAGCAAAAAAGTCTTTAATTGAAGTTTCGTTAGTTTGTGGCTATGCACGTACAATTTTCATTAGAATTGCGTGAAATTTGCTAATTAAAGTTAATGAAAAATACTAAATTAAGAAAGAAGAAATTAATTATTGTAATTAAGTGGAATTATCGAGAAAGAGGGGGAGGGGAGGGGGTAATTAATTAAGAAGAAGATGTTGTGCATAATTAAGCATGAAATTGAACGAGATTTGTAATTTAATTTTAAGATTTGTTGAACTGAGATTAAAGTTAAGTGGAATTAGTGATTAATTTTGCATAACCAAATGAATTGGTGATCAAAGTGGTGTGCTGTGTACGGTTTTAGACAAAATTATGATGATTGGTGTTCAAATTTTTTAAATTATTTACTATTTTACTTTTTCAAAATTTTATTGTAACTCAAAAAGCATCGACAATCCAAAAATTTCATAAAATAGAGTCAAATCAAAACATCAACATAACCTCAAACTCTCCCAAACCTAGAAAAACAAAGTGGCTCACAACAAATCAACTTAATTTCCAATTTTTCTAATTTATTTCTTTTGTTCTCATACAAAACTCATTAATTGAGTTAGCAGGGGGACATTGTATGGAGGGGGAGTAAAGGGTCAGAACAGCAAACGCATTCGAAGGTCATGCATGATGAAAAATTGATTTTCATGTGTCCATTTAATGAGAAATTAGACACAAAAATAATTTCCAACCAAAATGTAATTACTTTTATTTATTTCTCGTGTGTGATTAGCTTTTAATTTGTAATTGATGAGTGAACATGATTTTTATGACGTTCATTATTTTAGTTTTGTGGAAAATTGTTGACCACCGCGAGTCTATTGGGAAAATTGAAGGAAAAGTTTTTTTTTTGGAAGGGCGTAAGTATTAAAATTACATGACTTTATTTATATGTTTCTAATTACAAATGGGCTATTATGTCGATACATTGATAGTTAATAGGTCAAACTATTTACATGGATGTTATTATCATAATTATTTTAGGTATTGTCTGAGTAAATTATTGAATTAATGTAGGCTGGGGGTAAAAAATGAAGACTTTTTGACAAAAGTCGTATTTTTCGTACGATTTTAATCATTTTTCAGAATTTTGAGCACAAAGTCGTGCGTTACGTACAGTTTATGACATCATTCTAGATGAATGCCATAAAGTCGTATGCAATGTATGATTTTGAATGCTTTTCATTAAAATTGCACAAAAATCGTATGCTACACACGACTTTGAACACTAATCATCATATGTCTGTCTAAAACCGTACACAGCACACCACTTTACACACCAATCATCATAATTTTGTCTAAAACCGTACACAGCACACCACTTTGAACAACAATTCATTTGGTTATGTAAAATTAATCACTAATTCCAATTTTTAAACAAAATTAAAAACAAATAGTTAAATTTTTAATTTTTTTAAATTTAATATTTTTTTAAACTTTTTAAAAATTTATTAATTTTTTCTAAATTTTTTATATTCTAATAATTTTTTTAAATTATTTACTATTTTTCTTCCACAAAATTTTATTATAGCTCAAAAAGCACCGACAATCCAAAAAAGTCAAATATAAAAAAAAAATCATTTAAAACCCACTAACGAAAAGAATAATTATCACCCTCGAAAAGTTCCACCAAAACCCATAATTACAAACCAAAAAAACTTATTGACTCTCATTCTTAATTACTAGTTTCTGACGTTTTTCCTCAGAATTATTTTTTAAATCACATCAGTTCCCTTTCATTATGACCAAAAAAACAAGAAAAACTTTCAGTCGTTGATGAATATTTAAAAAATTATCGAAGTATGAAATTATTAATGAATTAATGGCTTTTGACTGGGAGCTAATGAGTAAGTAGCAACAATAACTGAATGTGTTAATGGGTGTCGTTAAAATTTTGTTAAACTGTCGAAATTTTGATTTTTTTGGAGGTTTTTGACAAAATTGTCTTAAATTTGATGGAATAAACAGGAATTCAGCAATTATATTCATTAAGGTCCCCGTACCCTTATCACATAACCTAAAAAACGTATTATAAAACTTCCAATTCTTCTTCATCCACCTCCTTACTTCCAACATTTCATTTCATTTCTTTTTCTCAATATTTAACTTACGAAAAAAAATACATCAGCCTTAAAAGGAAATTAAAAATAGCATACAATAATAAACATTACATTGCAATATTTCATGTATCATGAAACATTGTAAAAGCAAATCAAACAGCGGATCAAGAAGAAGAAATAAATGAGAAAATAAGAAATGAGGAAAGTCACATGTAGGAACTAACATGGCATGTTCATATTGACGAATGTGAGGTGGCGTTTTTGTGGGGAATTGATGGGATGGAGGAGGGAGGTGGATGAGGATATGGATTTATTGGATGGATATTTGAAGAAAAAGAGGAATTCGAAAAAATGGAACATAACCTCAAATTTTTTCAAATTAAGAAATTCTCTTTTAGTTTTTAAACTATTCTTAAATTTTTTTTAAGATCAAATTTAAGAAATTTTTTCAATATTTTTAAATTTTTTTAAATTCTTTTCTAGTTTTTAAACTATTTTTATATTTTAAAAAAATATATGATTTATTTACTTATTTTACCACGTTATTTTTTTTAACTTTTTTAATTTTTTGAACCTTTTTCTCATTTTTTTAATTATTTTAAAACAATTTTGATTTTTTTTAAATTTTTTAAATTCTTAACTAGTTTTTAAACTAGTTTTAAATTTTAAAAAAATATATGATTTATTTAATTATTTTTATTTTTGTTAACTTTTTCAATTTTTTGAACTTTTTTCTCATTTTTTTAATTTTTTTTAACAATTTTGATTTTTTATAATTTTTAAATTCTTGTCTAGTTTTTAAACTATTTTTCAATTTTTTAAAAAAATATATGATTTATTTATTTATTTTTATTTTTGTTAACTTTTTCATTTTTTTGTAATCTTTTCAATTTTTTGAACTTTTTTCTCATTTTTTTAAACTTCTTTTATTCAAATTTGATTTTTTTAAAGAAATTTAAATCTAAATTTCAGTCACCTTTTCCAGTCAATTACCCAACTCTGCCCCCCATACCCCACCCCATCGCCATTAATATCCTTAAATGCATGCAATTATACATCCAAGAATTCCATCAAGAACATTCCAGTCATAGCACACAAACTCAACAACAGCACACAGGAACATATTACAAATAAGAGCACACAATCAGCACACATATCGACATACGTGAGCTAAAAGAAATGAAGCAAGAAGGCGCATAAAAAATCGACATACACGTCAAATCGTTCAATCGACTTTTCGCGCGACTCATTCAGCAGAGAAACAAATTTATTAGGAATGGGAAAAAGAAATTTTCTAAATGAAAATGAAACAAAAAAACACACGACCCGTATTAATATTATTTGATAGAAAATAATAAAATGAATTGAGGGGTTAGATGGGTGGGGGGAGGGGCGGTGGGTATCTCTCAGTTTTCGAGAGAAAATTATCGAACAAACAACTCGTCCTTTTGTTTTGCGCCTTCTTTTACTTTATTTTCTCATTTTCATAATATATTTATTGTTTTTATATATTTTTTCCTTACTTTTATGCTTCCTTTTACTTTATTATTATATTATTTTTTTCCATCAATGTATTGTGTGTGCATGAATATTGCCCTAATGTAAAACGGTTCAATTGATTAGTGTGTTTTTTGTTTTGATTTTTTTTAAATAGGGTTTTTTGAGTCTTTTTTGTTGTAATTTTTTTGGGGGATGTTGGGGTGAGGGTGACATGATATGTAAGGAATAGCTTGACATTGGATAGAAGTAACCTCAATAATTTACCATTTTGGGAGTTTGGAGCTCTAATCAGGTTCTCAGAGCTCTAATCAGGTTTTTATAGCTCTAATCAGGTTCTCAGAACTCTAATCAGGTTCATGGAGCTCTAATTAGGTTCTCAGAGCTCTAATCAGGTTCATGGAGCTCTTATCAGGTTCATGGAGCTCTAATTAGGTTGTAAGAGTTCAAAACAGGTTATCAGAACTCTAATCAAGTTCCAAAAGCTCTGGTCTGATTCTCAGAGCTCTACTCGTATTTCTAGAGCTGTATTTAAGTTGTTAGAGTTCCAAACAGGTTGACAAAGCTCTGATCGGTTTCAATAATCATGATATACCCCGCTAATATCCTAAACACCCCCCTTGACACCCCAAAATATATTCAAATCCAAAAACTACAAAAAATTCTCATCAAATTCTTCAAGAATTCCAATTAGTTTGCTAAATTCAAATACCAAACATTCCATTCCTTTGCGTGACTAATTAAAATGTTTTCCATAACATGTGCTTCCTATCTTACTTAATTATCCGTCCTCGCTATCAACAACGTAATTGAAAAATCTTTTTTCTTGAATTTTTAATTTTCCTTTCAACTTCTTTACATGTTTTGCTGAGCAATTTTCATTCATAAATTTTCCATTTTACGTAATTAACATTTTTAATTGCAGGAAAATATGAGGAAATGTTTCCATCAATTAGAATTAATTTTGTGTCTATTTTTGTTCGACTATGCTGTCTAATAACAGAAAATTCCGACTAATTATCCTCACTTTATAAAACATTTTCTTTTTCACATTAAGACAGCACATTTTTTCATACACCTTACCCCACCTAATGAAATATTCAGAATAGTTTGAGGGTTACGAACAACAACCCTATGCAAAATTAAAAGAATCAGTAGATATATTCAATATTAACCCCCCCAACTCATACCCCAAAATTCACAATTTTCCAATAAAAAAATTTCTCTTTGTCTATTTTTTTGCCATGAATCCCGTTTCACCCCACAATAATTTTCATATTTCATTTTCAATGTTGTTTGTTTTCACATATTTTTCATCCATACTTTCTAACAATTTTCACGTCGTCTTGCATGCACAAGACTCTTTGAGGTAGAGAAAAAAAAATGGAAAATAAAGAAGTTAATTATTCAATTACAACATTAATATCACATGATAAAAGGCATAGTCATGTCATGAATGACATTGTAATTATTATCTGTTGTTTGGATGGAAATTGAAAAGTTTTGTTTAGAATTTACTTAATTGTGAATTTTTGTGGAGTATTTTGAATTTTTTATTGAGATTTTCTGCTGTTTGAGGAGACTTTAGTGCTGAAAATGTGACTAGCATGCTCTAGCTGTTAAAAAAAAAAAATTAAGAAATATCCTCAAAAATTCTTAAAATCCTCACAAAATCACCACCAACCCCACCCCTCAGCCCACTTAAAATCCTTTATTCCATTCCTTAATTCCTCTATAACACCATCAACCAGCACACACAAAAAGAAATCCAAATGAATAATTGACAATCATTAATAATTACACTCACGTGACTGTTAATTATACACATAGCCAGCAATTATAAATACAATAGCCGAATGGTGGAAGAGAAAAATCACAAAAGCTCACAATCATCATGTCCACGGAATCGGTAATTAGAACTATAACAATTTTTTTGTATTGTCCCATGTTAGGAGTCGTTTCAGCGATTTGTAAATATAAATGGATATAGCAAGAATATAAAATGTAGACTGAAAGGGGTAATGAGTAATGAAAGGAGACTTGGAAGGGGTGGATTTAGGGCGTGGATGTTGCTGAGTTAGAGTCATTGATTAAAAGTCTTCTAAAAATTCATCAAAATGGATCAAATCTTTCCAAATCCCCAATGCACCCCTCGAAATCTGCTAAAATCCCTCAAAATCACTCATATCTCCCCAAATCCCAAGGGTATCCCTAGAAATCCTCTATAATCACTCAATACTGCTCAAATGTTCCAAAATCTCCTGAATGTTCTTTAAAATCTTTTAAAATCCCTCAAAACGCCACAAATCTTCCAAAATCCCAAAGGTACCCATCAAAATCTTCTAGAATACTTCAAAACTACTTCAAATCTCCCAAAATTCCAAGGGTATCCCTTGAAATTTTCTAAAATCTCTTAAAAGTATTTAGATCTTTCTAAACCCCAAAGGTACCCATCAAAATCTTCTAGAATCCATCAAAACTCTTTCAAATCTCCCAAAATCTAAAGGGTATCCCTCGAAATCTTCCAAAATCCCTTAAAGGTATTTAAATCTCTCAAAGTCATCTAAAATACCAATTATGACCCATCAATTAATCTAAAATCTGAACACGAACCCCTGAAAAGTCCTCACAACCAAACCCCTCAATCCACTCCACAATCCTCACCGAAAGGCAAGCAAAATCGTTTGTCATATCCGCGAAGCCTTTTTTTAATTACTTTTTTTGTTTAATTTACTCACACCACACAGCTTAGTTCTCCTGTTTCTTTTTGTGTGTGCCATTGAATGTCATATAATAAAAATGACTGAACTATAATATTAAATTCCAAAAAAAAATCACAGAAGAAAGAACAGAAAAAAACTATTCGAGACTGCCGTTTAATGTCTCGCGGGAGACCCAGCCATCGCATGACTAATTATAATTAACTCAATGGATGGAACAGAGGAAAAAAAATTATTGTAGAAGCGGTTTTTGAGACGGCAGAATGAGTTGAATAATTGCTAAGAAGACTTTTTTTTTCGATAGTCGTGGACGGGGCAGAAGAGCTGATAGATTTTTTTTTTTTGGAATATATCATCGGAAAGGAAAGGAGGAAACAAAGAAGCGTGTTCGTGGTGAATTGAATTTTTTTTCTGTTGTAAATGGAATTAAAAAAACCAATCGGATGTAATTTTCTAATGAATTAACCAAAAGAATTAACGAAAGAGCATGAAGAGAAGAAAATGAAGGAAAAATAATTAAAAATATTTTTTGTGTGCTTCTTGGACTGAGGTTTGTAGAATTTGAATTGGATTTGATGTCAAATGGATTTTTTGGGCAGATTAAGTGACAAGATTTGTTGGTGGTCTTTTTGATTTTTTTTTTGGAGGAACTTTGAGGTTATGTTGCTGGTTTTGTTAACCTTAACATACATTTTGATTTCTGTAAGTTTTTCATTGTGGAAATGGATGACTGTCACCTTGATGACTTTCAGTTGATACCTAGGCTGACCATCTGCTTGGTTTTTCAGAGGACTGTCCTCTATTTTTTCCATTTTTCAAAAATAAAAAAGATTTGTAATGTTCGAATTCGTCCAGAAAACGATTAAAACTAGTCAACACGGGAGATGTCCTCTATTTTTGAAAAAATCGCTGTAATATCAAATCCTTCGTATCATATCCTTTGTATCAAATTTTTATACTTTTGTGGACATTAAGATTGATTTTGCAAGTAGTCTACATCATTGTTCTGTAAAAAATTAACATTTCGATTTTGAAACTAAAAGAAATTTGTATTGAATCTTGATCTCTAGGGGGGGGGGGGTGCCCAGGAACCTAAGGACCACCCCCTAGAAGGGTGTTTTGAATTTTTTTTTGTATGAGCGGCAAAATTTTAGTGGGAATTTTGGATTTTTTTTCATAAAAAAGCTTAGAAAATTGAAGAAATTTGTCGTCAAGGGGGAAATTCTGGTCGTGAATTTATAACCTCAAAAAATTAATTTATTTACCCTGAAATTTAATAAAAATATATATCAATATACCTTAATTTGTGTGATTATTCCTCCAACGCAGTTTCTAGAATTTCTTTAATCCTGATTTCATCAAATAGTTATGTATATATTAACTTCTGTAATGATAAGAATAATTTAAGATTATTAGTTAAAATATTTTAAATTTTTTGTTATGTTTAAAACAAGTTTCAGTTTATGTCCAGTTTGTGTCTTGAGTTCCTGATTCGAAATTTAATAAAAGATGCATATTAGGTATCCGAAAGTACAAATACGTCACGGAGTTTAACACAGAACTGCCAGAACACAACTATGGAGGCACTTCAAGTGGGGTCCTGACTCCTGGAATTCTGTTTACTCTGGTTTAACCTAAAAATGTGCAAATATACCAAAAAATACTCATCATCGATGCCAGAGTACTGATTTAAAAATCCATAAATTTATTCAAAAATTCTCAATTTTTTTCTAAATTCTTCACCTAATTCCTTCTTATTCCATCAAGCACTTCAACAGAAAAATTCACAAATTCTCCCACAATAGCTTCAGATTTTCATTCAATGTGACACAATGTATCATCATTATTGCCTTCATCCACTTCATACCCACACAACTATCTTCTTGAGTATCCACAGTTACACATTTTTTTACAATTTCAAGTTTGCTACTTTATATCCAATTGCTACTGCATGTTAACAGATTCAGACTGAAAAGTATTTTTTTTCCCAGATTTACTTTCAATTCATACGGATGGCTTTAATACATCTCAACTACATTCCCAAAGCAACACAATTTCTTGTCCGACAGTCATCAATGTCAAGACTACGCACAACAAACATTTTTTTTATATCGTCTCTGTCTCCTATTGAAGACTCAATTTTTATCAATTGATGTAAGAAGTTGAGAGATAGAAAAAAAATGTTTTCGGATGTCTGGCGAATTTTGGATCATTGCTTAGGTCAAAAGGTTTGATGTGAAAAAAATAAGTGTCTTGTTTTTTTTTGGATACAGTTGGGGTTGGGGTTGAGTCATGTCTGCTAAATTTTGACTTTTTTTTCGAAATTTGAATTTAAAAAATAAGATAAAATTTAAATTAAATTTGTGATCATTTTTTACTAGGGTTTTGAGGTTCAGGTGCCTTCACACTAGAAGCTTGAGGTTCAGGTGCCTTCACACTATGGTTTTGGGGTTCAGGTGTCTTTACACTAGAATTGAGGTTCAGGTGTCTTCATTTTTTGAGGACTTCAGGGCAGTAAACCTTAAATTCAGAACAAACTATCCAGAAGATACCAAAAGTGCATCCAAATTAATAAACCTTTAAGAAAAATCCTCAAAATCATCAACTTTAAGACCAAAAAAAATCCATTCCTTAAAGTCACATCGATAAAAACTCTTGCAATTCAGTGGAAAAAAAGGACACGAAAAGCTGCTTCCATCAATTTTTTTTTCTCTTTATGTCTTCCTTTTTCTTCCTTCAAGCAGCAAAAATTTTTCTTTTCAAACACACATCAACAAACCTCCGCCGACCACTTCAACCAACAATTTTTCTTTTTTTTTGTTGGACACTGACCTTTTTTTGCTAGCTTCTGACCCGATATCTACTTTATGGCTGTGACTTTCTTCTTCTTCTATTAATATATGTGTACATACAGACACACATACGGACTTTTTTTTTTGACATGATTTTGGAGTGAGGACCGAGAAAAGGAAATGAAAATATAAAAAAAATACTGAAAATCGATAAAAAATTGAAAAACAGTTTTTCTGACGTGGCATTTGTGAAGAAAACGAAGAAAATATGTTTGTGGCTTTGTGGATTTCGATCGGAAATGGAACGAATACAGGCACACATGTGGGTGAAAATTTATATTTTTTGATTTCTATTTCTTTAAATTTAATGAAAATTATTACCCTTGATGATGATAAATAATTTCTGAATATGTGTTTGTGGATGTGTCTAATGTGGAATTGGATGGAAATTAAGGTTGTGCTCGATTATTAAGCAATTTTGAGGAATATTTTGAATATTTGCTATTTTCAAATTGGTGTTTGAATTTTGAAGAGCCGTTAAAAATTTGATTTTTAAAAAACCATTAAAATTTGAATTTTGAAAAACCGTTAGAAATTTGAATTTTGAAAAACCGTTAAAAATTTGAGTTTTTTAAATTCTGCTAAAAATTTGAATCTTTAAAATTCTATTAAAAATTAAAATTTCTAAAATTCTGTTAAAAATTTGAATCTTTAAAATTCTGCTAAAAATTTGAATTTTTAAAAAACCGTTAAAAATTTGAATTTTAAAAAACCGTTAAAATTTGAATTTTTAAAATGCCGTTAAAAATTTGAATTTTTAAAAAACCGTTAAAAATTTGAATATTTAAAATTCTGTTAAAAATTTGAATTTTGAAAAACCGTTAATAATTTGAATTTTTAAAATTCTGTTAAAAATTTGAATTTTGAAAAACCGTTAAAAATTTGAATTTTTAAAATTCTGTTAAAAATTTGAATAATGTGAAGCTAAATTCCTCACTTAGAAACTTAAAACTCAAATTAGTTACTTCATTTCAATAATTTAATTTCTTTATAATTTCATGTGACATTTTAATTCGACTCACATTACCCAATCTGTAGGTTGTTCATGTCATTAATATTAGTAAATAACTAAGTGCTCATTATAAGAATTACAAGTTTTGTAAAGTAAGGAAAAACACGTGTAATAAAGAAAGCAGTTTAATATTCCTAAATAAATAATTAACTTCGAAAAAAAATTGAAATTCGATTCTATAATTTCTTTATTACGGACTTAGTTTTTTTGTAATTGACAAAGTATAGGGTAAGTTATATACTTATTAATGTTTAAAAGAATATTATTGACGCTGATATTATAATTTTACAAAATTGTTGCTTAAATGAGTATTTGGACTCTAGTGTGAAGACACCTGAACCTCAAAAACTATAGTGTGAAGGCATCTGAACATAACAATTCAAGTGTGAAGACACCTGAACCTCAAACGCTAATGTGAATGCACCTTAACCTTAAAACTCTAGTGTGAAGGCACCTGAACTTCAAAATGCTAGTGTGAATGCACCTGAACCTAGCAACTCTAGTGTAGAGACACCTGAACCTCAACAAAGCTATTGTAAAGGCACCTGAATACCAAATTAATTCAAAAAATCAAATATTAAAGCAACTTAATCATCGATTAAATTCAAATTAATCTCAAACCAAAAATCTCAACTAATCCCGTCCCACAATCGCCTCAAAAACTCTTTGACCACGTGCTACAATCACAAAGCCCCCACAAACCAATCTACAAGCTACCACAATACCCAAAAAAAACTTGAAAAATAATCTTCGCTAACGAAAAAACCGTTGCCGCTGTTAGCTTGTTGTGCTTTCCACAAATTTAATTCCTTTTAATTCCAATTAATTAATTTCTTGACGCTTCCAATATTCTTTCATATTTCTACTTTGATTTTTTATTTACATTCAATATTTTTTCTTCTCATTTCTTCTTTTCTTTCTTTCTTGATTTTCGAGATAGAAGTGGAAAAAAAGATCTTCTCGAATTAATTTTTTGTTTGTTTGGAAACAAATTTTTTATGAATTTTATTTCATGTTTTATTTGGGGATTAAAAATGAGGCAAAAAAAGATTTTTAATTCGACTTATTGAGAATTTTTTATAAGGAAGAAGATTGATTTGTGGTTGATATTTCAGACTTTAGTTCAGGTGCCTTCACACTAGGGTTTTGGGGTTCAGGTGACTTCACACTAGAGTTCTGAGGTTAAGGTGACTTCACACTAGGGTATTAAGGTTCAGGTGTCTTCACACTAGAGTTTTGAGGTTCAGGTGACTTCGCACTAGGGTTTTTGAGGTTCAGGTGACTTCACACTAGGATTTTAAGGTTCAGGTGCCTTCAAACTAGAGTTTTGAGGTTCAGGTGACTTCACACTAGGATTTTAAGGTTCAGGTGCCTTCACACTATCCTCAAAATTCTCAAGAAATCACTTCCGACATTAAAAATACCCCAAAAAAAGTCAAACAATCTTCTCTAAATTTAGCCGCTTAAAAAATATAAAATAAAAATCTAATAAAATTATTAAAAGCAACGAATCTTTCGTCTGAGGCCTTGAATTCTCGAGTCAAACAGGCACACAAAAAAAATAAATATTTTTTATCTATTTTTCTATGTTTCTTCTTCCTCGCCTTGTTTGCCTTCGCGCTATTAATTTTTATGGTAAATAAATTATAAATCAGTAACCAGGCAAACAATGCGACTCGAGTAGCTGTTATGGAAGGGCCGAATTTATTTTAAAATTTTGGGGAGAGAAAAAAGGGACAAAAAAATTATTTCGTGTAATAAATAAAAGCCGGAACATCAACTGCGTGGTAGGAGGACTAAGATAATTCAATTATGAGGGCATCAAATCTGTCTGCAGTGAAGCAACAGACTTAAAATCAGTTCACGAGCGATATTAATGAATGAAATCTTAAATCTCTGTTAAGAACGCCCCTTCTTCTCTCTTCTCTTCCTTCTTGTTGTCTCGACTGTTTGCTTATAAGCTGACTTTTCGTGTTGTTGCTGTTTTTTTTATTTTTGCAAGATTAATTTTTATTAACTCAGAAGTTGAGGTTTAATTTTTGGGAATTTCTTGATGGTATGGGAGGTCAATGTATTGAGTTATGGTTGGAAGTCGTACGTAACACACTGTTTTGGTGACTTTTGAGGATTAGGTGTCAATAGTAATACTGAACGTACGATTTTAGTGACTTTTGAGAATTAAGTGTCAATAGTCGTACAGAGCATACGATTTTGGTGACTTTTAAGAATTAAGTATCAATAGTCGTACTGAGCGTACGATTTTGGTGACTTTTGAGAATTAGGTGTCAATAGTCGCACAGAGCGTACGATTTTGGTGACTTTTGAGAATTAAGTGTCAATAGTCGCACATAACACACGACTATCTTCATTTTTATCTCCAACTCCATCCACAAAAAATACAATACAAGCCATTAAAAATATTCCCATCCTAATAAACCTCTATTACCCATCAGCTCGTGCCATCGTTTTGAATTTTTATGTGCATGACTACCATCAGAATCTGTTTTTTCTCTCCTCTTTTATTCCGATAATTAAAATTTTTCTTCTTCATTTTTTTAAGCTTCAATCTGTGAATTGAAATTTTTTTTCTCGACTTCTTGTTTTTGTCACTGATTGTTTAATTGATTTGATGACGATCAAGAGATATTAATTGATTAATTAACCCCAATATTTTTCACATTCTTGAATGTTGTGTCTGGTGACGGCGGCACGCAGAACATTTCTACTCATTTTTATGGACAAAAGTTTCATTCATTAGTGATTAATTTAATTAATTTTGGTTGATTAGAGTTGAAATTTTTTTATTGGAATTTTTGAGGGGGTCTTTATGAATTTATGGAACAATAGTAGTGTGGAGGGTACGACTTTTGCTTAGTTTTGAAATTTTGAGGTTATTTGTAGATTTTAAAGGTTAGGTCATCTAATTTTGAGGTTAGGTTACCAATTTTTAGGTTAGGTCATCCAATTTTGAGGTTAGGTTACCAATTTTTAGGTTAGAATCATAAATTTTGAGGTTATATTGAAAATTTTTAGGTTA